>CM034149.1:98365563-99814729 GCA_019776745.2 Taxus chinensis
AGCCTCGAGGGTATTAATTTCCAAGTTGGATAGACAGGGCGTACTAGCGAAAGATCATATTTTGTACTGCTTCCCACAGTTGACAGTTCCTGAATGCCACAAAGATTACAAGGCGGTCAACGATGGGTTCTTCAATGAATTCATCTGCAAATTAAATAGTGATTTGAAGACCAGTAGGGTAAGAAAAGAAGCTTGGGAAGTTGTATCCCGGCATGGTTTTATTTTCATCCAGTTTGCAGACTTTACGTATCTCAGGTTAACCGGCTTTTCGGGAGAACCAATGAAGTTGCCAAGGTATCCTAGCGACAAGTGGGTCATCATGGAGTGTGCAGACAACTTGTGGAGATGCATGACGTACAATCAAAGCGGCACAAGCCTGCGGGTTTTTTTCCAATCACAATGGGTTATTACAACTGCCAGAGCATCCACAAAGCTAGAGGAGTCGAAGCTGAAATGTTTTCTGAGTATGAGCATGAGTTCTTCCCAGCACGGCTGCACTTTGATCCATATGGAGTAGCGAGGAAGACTATCTCCCAGGAATACTCACATGTACCTTCGTTGGGAGAATTCTGGATGAAGTGGCAAAACGAGTATGAAGTTAGAAAGAAAGACTTCAACAGGTTATCGGCACAACAAGTGTCTGATTATGGTTTGGCACGGATACCTGCAAATCTCGCAGATGATGCGCACGTGATACTTGACTCATATCATCAGATGGGAGGGGATAGAGCTGCTCTTCAGGAAAACATTGGTGGCTGCCAGACGATTGAGGAAAGATCTTCCGCAATTCTGGTTAACACTTCAAACTGGTTGTTGACAAAGGGGTATTGTCTGGATGAAGCTTTGATGAATCAGATCACAGGCAACTTTACTGCAAGAGACTCTAGCAAAAGAAAGCACGAAGGTGAAAGTAGCAGAAGGCCAAAGATGCTTATAAGTTCACAAGAAGTCTCATGCGCAAGAGAAGGCAATATCTACAGCTATCGTGCTAGTTCCAGCTTCTCCAGCATCAACTCATAGCACTTCGGCAGCCCCGGAACCCTAGAGAGATCTTGTTGTTCCTTCGTTGAATCCAACGTCATTTGTATTTTCTCCTCAACCACTTAGATCCTCACCTCTCCATGCGGAGAAGTTAAAAGCACAGATGGCGGAGTTTGAAAAAGCATTGTCTTTGTACAACTCGTAGGGTGGCAATCACAACACGGGTGGCAAATTCGGATAGAGCAGAATCAAAGCATGAGATGGTGGTGCACTCAGTGACTTCTCATTCCCCGAGAAGCAACTTTTCATCATGGTTGGCTTTGCAGACAATCCCAAAAGCCAGGGAGGAGATCAACCTGGAGGAACACGACTTTCAGCTGCTCCTGAGTTTGGGCAGAAGAGATAGAAGACCTAAAGTTGCCAAAATAACTTCTAGGTTGATTATTGAAAAATCAAGACAGAAGTTCGTTGAGTTATCAGTTCCAGCAGAAGGAAAGCATAAGAGAGAGCTCACGGCGGCTGATATAGCAGTGACCAAAGTGCCAATAGGTCAAACTTCCTCAAAAGGATTAAAGCAGGATACACAGACACTAATGAACGCTTTATTCTTTAAGCTTGACAAAGAGAAGGCTGAGAGAGCCAAGTTTCAAAAGCCTAGCTATGTGAGATCATTGCTAAGGTTGCCAAACCTTCCTCTCAGCCCATTTTAGCACATGAGCAGGTGAGTAATCATCTGATGCAGGAGGTGGAAGATGCAGGGGACCAAGTCAAAGTTGGTTGCTCAGTGGAAAGATGCAAATCATTCACCAAGTTTCAGAGTAATACGAAAGAATACCAGTTGAATTGGAGAAATATGCAAAGGGCAGTATCTCAGCTAAAGGAACTAATGACACAAATAGAAGATGAGAACATAGTTGTTGAAAGTTATCTAGATACTTTAGCTAAGATACACTCGTTGCCAGAGGATGTGTTAATTGTAGAGCAAATTGTACCTGGTGGATTGTTGGAAAAGGGGAAGCAATTAGAAATTTCAGTTTCCTTCCGCATGGAGATCCTCAAGCTCATGCTAAAAAGGATGCAGTTGTTGGCAAGTAAGATGGGAGAAGTGTCGGAGAGCATCCCAGATGAATTACCTACTACCCATGAGGAATTTATTCTGGTTGTACGGAAAGAAATTGATGAAGCCACCATACCTTTCACGATGGATTCAATTGGCAGACTCATAAAGCTTCAGGCAGATGTTGAGGGATATGGGCCTGGTTTAGAGAAGGTAAAGGCTAACACTGTTGCTTTGTCCAAAGGGTTGCTGCAGTTCAAAACCGAGAGAGGTTGTTATTAAAACAGATGGGAAGGTGTTGAATTACATGCTTGACAAGTATATTCAATTATCAGAACAAAAAGAAAGTGTAGGTGTTACAACTGGCAGATCTTTTTTATTCTCTTCTTTTTTCTTTTATTTTTGTATGTTCCCGGATGAAAATATAAAATTAAAGTTATTGGTTTTAAAAACCATTACTTTTAAGTTATTTGAAAAGAGTTTTTTAAGATAGGTGACAAGTGTGCACAATTTTGGCTTAAACTCCTGATACATGTCACTAAGAGAGGAAATCTAGGAAGATGATTGCCAAATGTTCCCTTTACTACTTCTTCATGTTCTAGTTCAGTTGCAGTTTCCCATTTGTAATTTCCCTTCTACGCACTATAAGTAAAGGAAGAACCTACGGGTTAAAGGATCGAAATTTGTAATCAGCATTCTTGTGTTCTAGACTTTGAGCTGAAACCCCTGATAGCTTTCTGCAAGCAAAGGAATAGAGAAGAGGCAGATTTTCGGAGAACTTTGCGTCAACGGTGTATTCGTGTCTCATTCCTTTTTAGATCTATGCATAAACTTTGTGTTGTCTTAGATCTAGATCTGAAACTTTCCTTTGCTTTGAATTCTACATTTTAAGATCTATTTGTTTCGTTTGTGTGCATGTGATCAACTCTGTCAACTATTGGTTAGGTTGCACATTTCCTTTCCTTTCTTCTCGCATATAATTATTTCCCCTTTCTTGAACATATTGCTTACAGCTGCTTACTTGCTGCAAAACTGTCTAGCTATGATTCATGAGCTACATAGTTAAAGTAATACCAACAAATAGATATTAGGAAATACAACTGACAAAATCTTACACAGGAGCCTCACCGGTAAATGAGAGAGATTTATCTCTTAACTACCTAGGTTTTCAGTTGTGCAAAAAAATCTAGCCAACATAACCACTGTGAATATGATGCAAGGGGCTAGTTCAAGTTCTGTTCAAAATTCATTAGACCGTGAAATTTGGAGATTTTTGCTAGAAGAACTTATAGAATTATTTGTTCTTAGTTGATATGCAAACATATGGCTAAATATGATTAAAACAATGATCGGAAAAACAGCATTTAAAGCCTACCACCCAAGTATAAGAGCAGACACTCTGAATTTCTATCTAATGGATACAATGGGACTATGAAGTCAACCAATCACTATTGAAGCACATGGACAAAAGTCAAAAGATTTGTCTATTAGAAGATTACATAATGAAGACTAGATAAAAACTGGTAAAAGTAGATTATTAAAGTTAATCCGATTAGGATTTGAAAATCAAATTTCTATTCCAAGAATCTGGTTTGAAGCTTATTCAGATTATAATGGTTTGCTGCTAGATCCAGAAATAGTAATCTTTCTAAAAAGTATGTGGACAAGGTTCAGTGTAAATATCAGACGTTCTTTAGAAAGTTGTGAGTTAGATCCAGCTGATTATCACCTACCCAGAGTAGAATTCTATAGCTATGATACTCCAAACACATCAGCATCGCAATAATATCTAAAAAATAAAGATGCCAAAGTAAAGATACAGCCAGCAAAAACATTTGGATGGCATTAATTTGATAGCATCAAGAATTTTGAACTACATAGAAGACATGACATAACTCCCCTAAGGATTCGAGAGCCACTTCCACCTCCCGAAGATGTTGATTACAGACCTGGTGATGGCCCACAAGAATAAAAATAAAAAGGAATCTTACCTTTTATGATGTAACACAAATAGCATACATGGACAATAGCTAATAAAAAGCTAAGACCCGTGATCCTATCGTAGATAAGATTGTTTAAAATACGATAAAAATAAATGAGTTGGAAAGTACGTCGACACTAACAACGAGAATGAATAATAAGCTGTTAAGACCAGTGCTTGCCTTATCCATAGATAGTAATAAGATTCGACTCTCCACTCACTTGCATTATATATAGACCATTCTCAGTTAAGTTGTGAACAAGATTTAGAATATTGGAGTGTTGAATGATATCGGTGATCAAACTGTAATATTTCTTTCAGTATAATAGCGAAGCCACGGGCTAGCGGTCGTTTCCACGGTGAATATCAATCTCTCGGCAACCATAAGTCCAATTTGATATTCAAAAGCTATTAGATGTTTTCTGCACAAGAAACTTTACTCATTCGGAATTTAAAAGCTATTAGATATTTCCTGCATAAGAAACTCTGCTCATTTGGTATCAAAGCCTATCGTTCATAGTATCTTGTTTCAGCATTACACAACACAAGGCATAAAAGGTTTTGTGCTTTAGTTACAGTTGTCTTTCAGTGAGCAAGCAACTCTCAGCCTGATCAAAGACCACGATGGAGCATTGTCAACTTCTTAAGAAATATGGATCAATGAAGACATCCATGTCAGGTAATGTTTATACTCTCCATGACTTGTTGATTGAAAAGACTTCTCTTGTGAATGAAAAAGGAGAATTTGAGTTTCCTGAATTAACTCGAGATTTTTATAAGGAGACTAGATTTAGTGCTAAGATGTTAAATACGGTAACACAGTCTTACGTCATTATTAAAGTGTCAGGAAAGGGTATCTGTCCAGTATTCCTCCCCTTTATTAAACAATATGAAGCAAATAAATGGAGATAAGAAGGATATTTTCATATGTATATAGCGGACATAAATATCATAGTTCATACTCGTTACAACTATGATTTGAATACTGAATTTTGTTCTACACTATTAGATTTTCGAGCTACTGCTTGGGAACAAGCTAAGATAGCTCAATTTACTAGAAATGTACACCAGGATGCATTATGCACAAGCCAGCCCTGGGGTACACCAATCAAATTCAGCCAGGTTTTGGTCAGAAGAATAAAATCCAGGGACCACAGCTCCACCGAGGGAACACTCAACATGTAGGGTTCCGTCAGTATTCTTGGGTTGATAAAAATAGTACAAGTATGACAAACAAAGACATGCCCTCCAGCAGCAAAAAAAATGCTTTGCAATATGCATTTGAAAGATTTGGAACCACCAAAGAAGGCCGAATAGTTCCTAGGAAGAACCCGGTGGTAAGCCCCAAAATGGAGCAAACATTTTTCACAAGGAGTAGTACCAAACTACGCATAGGAAGGGGTGGAAAGAAACAAAAGGGAAGTGATGCTTGGCAGAAAAGTATTAAGGCTCAACCTTGGGAGAGCCTGCCAACTATTAAGGCTCAACCTTAGTGGGCATTTAAACCAAATACTCATGAGCTCAAAACAGCCCTACAAAGAGCCGGAGTTGCTCCGATCCTACAGATGTCATATTTCAATGTTAGGGACTTTGATTCCTACTTGGTAAGCAAGTTATCAAATTACAACAAGGAGAGAAATTGTTCCATGGTTCATTATAGGGATCAGCACGTGACTATCACCTATACCCCGGCTGATTTCACAAGAGTATTCAAGGTACGTTCCCACAGGTTGAGTATGAGCATGGCCACCAATCCCCACCTACACGATGCATAAAGATTTGGCCGTACAACACCTCTATAGGATACACCTAAGAAAAGAAGAAATTCACCAAATGTGGGCAAAAGGACATAGAGGCATTAAAAAGGAATATTTGGCAAATGAGGAATGGCGGTGTGTACTCGATGTAATAAGGTGCCGACTCCTAGCTGCATCAAGAGCATAAGATATTCCAGGCTGGATGACGGAGTATATGTTGGGATTACATAGAGGTGAAATATACAACTGGGCTGAATTATTGTCTGTCAGGGTTCATGAGTCCTTTCCTTGTCCTATAAAGGGTTTTACATGACTTGGCATGCTATAGGATTGTTTTTGGATGCATTATTCACTCAAGATTCCATAGGGAAGGGGTTCGAAGGGGATCACTCAGTTTTAACCCATCTTGGCAAACCGTTTTCCGTTGGAAGAAATTTGGCAATTCCCTTAGAAGAACAAAATAGGACAACATCTAAAAACAGGAAAATAGTTTGGTACAACAAGCTTCTAGATAACAAGAGTATACATCAAAGATTGATGAGGATGAAGAAGACCATACAGAGGAACCTTATCTTCCTACTGATGCTAGAGCATTCGGGTTCACGGGCAATCAAATATCAACCAAAAATAATTGGCAGATTGAGTAGTGAAGAAGTTTGTTGTTGGCGTGTAGAGAAGTACTAGTGTTGCATTTCTGCACTGTTGGAGCTATGCGTAAGTTTATTGTGCAGTGTTGATGTTGAGCGCAATGTCCAGTCTATTGCGCAGTTTGCACAATCTGTGGAGCCTTTGCGCAAGCTGCACAAGTTGTTGAAGGTCTTACAAGCATTGGCGGATGCCACGGAACACTAAGGAAGTTGTGCAAGTCTATCAAAAGCCATAGAAAACTACGAGAGTCGCGCAAGCCTAAGGGGAGCAGCGCAATACAAGTTAGCATTTGAAGTTGCGAAGTACTGTTTGAAGCTGCGGAATACTACGAAGTTGTTGGAAATCGCAAAGCATTGGAGGGTGATATGAAGCCGCAAAAGCTTGAAAAGTATGACTATGTCTGTATTAGGTCCTTTGGACCATAATTTTGTATTAGTTTAGGAGACAAGTTTGTGGCATTGGATGGATATATAAACAAATCCCAATTGCCTTACGAAGTCAATTCTTCAGTAGTTGAGTAGCTTATAGAGAAAAAATGTGGATGCAAGCTAAGGCTTGAAGCAAAGTGCCTTAAAATTGGAAGTTGCTTCCAGACAGAGACTTGTGCACAAGTCTAGATTCTTTGTCAGTGGCATTGTGTGTTGAATGGATGTTAGCTTGTGGGCTTTGGTGTGAATTGAAAGGCTATGTCATTGGCAATCGATCTTTGCTTTTTTGATGAATATAGTTTATGAGTTGCTAAGTTTTTATTGTGATTTTGCGGCGTAATTTTGTAGAAGGCTCGGTTTGGTGACTCCCTGTATGAGTATCATATCTGCATCTACATCATTTGGTATCGAACCGATGGAAAACTTTGGGAAGTGAAGTTTTGAGTTCTCCATCTTGCAGGGTGGGTAGAGAATGGGGGAGAGCTAGTGAAAGGTCTACATATGATTGCAAGAGAGTGCAATAGTAAGTCTAAGCTTTACGAAGCAAGATGTCACCTAGAAGAGTAAAGCAAGGGAGTGTGGTGGTAAATAGCATAACTTGGCTTGAAGAGATTATAGAGATGTTGCGGACAATGCAAGTCATATTGACGACAATAGAAGAAGACTGTAAAATACCATTCATCCCAAGGGATGATGTAAGTGATGCGGTAGAATAGGTAAGAGCACAGGAAGCACCTACAAATGACGCAGAGGAGTAGGTCCAGCGTAGGGCAACGCAGATAATGCAGAAGTCGGGTTGTTGACGGCTATGTCGAGGATTGTTAGAGGAGTGCATATGGAAGTTCCTTGTTTTTCAAGGACACTGGACACAGATGAACTTATTGAGTGGATCCTAGAGATGAAAGAGTATTTTGAGTTTGATAAGGTTGCAAAAGTGTGCAAGGTGACAATTGCAGAGATCAAGTTGAAGGGTCATATGGCATTGTGGTGGAAGGACGTTCAACTGGAGAGCAATAGAAAGGGTAAGGAAAAGATCACCCGATGGGAGCACATGGTTGCAAAGCCGAAAGGAAAAATTTTCCCTCGAGATTATGGCTTGGATTTATTGAAGAAATTGTAGAACTTGCGCCAGAATTAGCTAAGTGTGAAAGAATACACAAAGGAGTTTTCCAAGGTCACAATTCGATTTGGTCACAGTGAGATGGATCAAGAGAAAGTGGCGCGGTATCTCAATGGAGTGTGCTGGCCAATTCAATATGAGATTAGTCTAATCAAAATGCAGACAATAGAAGAGGCATACTAATATGCCTTGCACACAGAAGAGAAGTTGGAGCAAAAAAAGAGTGTGCAAAAGAACAAAGGGAAGCTTGGTAGCGGAAAGGAACCAACAGCACATGAGTGTGAAGGTGGAGGGTGCACAAACAATACACAAGGCAGTGCACAGGAACTGACCAATAGGGGAAAGACTACATTTGCAAGAGGTAAAGGTTGGAGCGCAAAATTTAGAAGCGCATGTTTTCGGTGTGGTGAAGTCAGGCGTCGACCTTTCAAGTGTCCACAAAAGGATGATGGGAAGAGGAAGGATGTGAGTGTGCACATCGCACAAGCAAAAGAAAGTGATGAGCAGGGATAAGAACCAAAAACAGTTGAAGCCTTAACGGTAGCAAGGAAGGTCTTGAAAGTTGTGAGGGACAAGGATGAGTTGTTATGTGAGAGGCAACATGTTTTTCGCACAAGGTGCAAGACTAGGGGAAAATGTTGCATAGTGATGGTTGATAGTAGAAGCGCAAACAATTTGGTATTTGCAAAGATGCTATGAAAGTTGGGATTGGAACGCAAGCCGCATCCAATTCCTTACACAGTAACTTGGCTAATGCAAGGGCAAGTAGGCATTGTGAAGGATCAATCCGAAGTATACATTAAAGTTGGGAGATTCGCGGACAAAGTTTTGTGTGAGATTTTACAGATGGATGCATGCCATGCATTGTTGGGAAGACCTTGGCAATTCGACATAGAGATGTTGTATGATGGGAGAGCAAATATTGTGAGAGTGCAGAAGGAAGGGCGGACTTACATTCTGAAGCTGCTAGAGGAAGAAAATACAAGAACCCTCCAAAGTCACATGGTATGCAAACATTGAACATGTGCAGTGATGCAACATGATAATAGAGCGCGTACAGTGATAGAGAAATTGGGTGAGAGGTGAGGATGGAGTAACCAGAGAGAAGTGCACAACAATACGGGAAGATGTGGCACAGACGGGGTATCGAGAAACACACTTGTGTCTACAGGTGGTACGCAAAGTTATTGCACAAGGAAAAAAGAATGAGAATGTGCACAAAAATGTTGCACAAGAGTGGTGGAAGAAAGAGTTACCTCTTGCAGATAACAAGTAATTGCTTGAGGAAGGGATGAATCAAGGTGTTGAAGATCAGAGACATACTTGGTGGAGGACAGTTTCATACCCAGCTAAGTCCTATACTTGGAAGGCAGGTAGTACCTATTGGCAAACATGCACGCCAAGTCCTTACCTGAAGGAAAAAAGGGTTCTACCACTCGGCCCGCGAATGTGAGTTCCATGCTCACATTTATTCTTACTTGGGGTGTATGATGCAAGATAATCCGGGTTCACACACAATCATGTATCAAACAAAAACAATTTGAACAGTCTGAGTCAGTTGTTTGCATTTTGTTTTGCACTTGTGTTGTTGGTGATGTTGGTGGACTTCGTTGTGAAGAAGTGTGTTGTTGGAAGGTCACAAAGTACTAGTGTTGCATTTCTACACCGTTGGAGCTGTGCGCAAGTCTTTTGCGCAGTGTCATCATTGTGGACAATCCTTTTGTCAATGTTTAATCTATTACACAGTTTGTGGAGTCTTTGTGCAAGCCACGCAAGCTATTAGAGGCCTTACAAGCATTGACAAATGCCGCAAAACACTAAGGAAGCCGCGCAAGTCTATCGGAATCCACAAAAAACTACATGAGCCATGCAATCCTAAGGGGAGTTGTACTATACTACAAGTTTGCATTTGAAGCTCAAAGTACTGTTTGGAGCCGTAGAAAACTATGAAGTTGTTGCAAGCCACGAAGCATTAGAGGATGATCGATTGAATCCGTAAAAGCTCCGAAAGGCTGACTATGTTTGCATTGGGTCCTTTGGACCATAATTTCATATTAGTTTAGGGGTCAAATTTGTGGCATTGAAAGGATATATAAACAAATCCCAAATGCCTTAGGAAGTCAGTTCTCAAGTAGTTGAGTGGCTCATAGAGCAGAGTGTGGATGTGAGCTTAAGGTTTGAAGCAAAGTGCCTTAAAATTGGAAGTTGCTTCCAGGCAGAGACTTGTGCACAACTCTATATTCTTTATGAGTGGCACTATGGTGTTGAATGGTTGTTAGCCTATGGGCATTGGTGTGAATTGAAAGGATGTATCGTTGGCAATTGGTCGCTGTCTTTCTGATGAATATAGTTTAAGAGTTATTGCTGAATTTTTATTCTGATTTAGCTGCATAATTCTGTTGCAGGATCAGTTTGGTGAGTCCCTGTAGGAGCATCGTATCCACGCCTACATCACCTACGTACTTGAAGTTGCTTTCCGACGATCAAATGGGAGACATCGGAAAAGATGGCCTGCAAACTGAAGTAGAACATCAGTTAGAGAGGTGGCTGCAGGAATTTGGAGGTCCTCTAAACATAGGCCTAAAAATTCCAGAGGGCCCCACTCATCCCTTGAGTCCAACACAGCCCCGTAGTCTCTAGGAGGCTAGGAGCAAGATAGGCAACCCCAAAAGCTAAGGAAGATGATACCATGGATTCCTCAGCCGGAGGGACCATCCGGTATTTTTCCGACACCAAATAGTGGCACGCCATATTAAGTTCTATCCCAATTCCTGCATACTCTCGAGCCTACGACAAAAGCACTCCAGGGCATCTCCAATGTCATGAAACATTTGGAAGTGATGAGTGGTCCTACATAGATTAGGATGATATTGGGCAACGCCATTTGTATTCAAAAGTTTAGACAAGAAGATTGCCATACAAAATTCACACGAATCTACATCAATCAAGGATGGCCCACACAGGATCTCCGTGAAATGCATAACAGTGGATGCCCACCCACATTGCTCAGCCCATTACATCACTAGCTCAGAATGTTTTGGAGATATTGCGCAGTATCGAATGCAACTACAAGTATCAGTAATTACTCCAAGCCTTGTATGTGCCCAACAATGTGTGCTCGGTGAAAAGACAGACTGGGTAAGTGAAGTGGCAACACTGAAACAAGAGATGGGAGATCAACAGCAGCATTTTCAGCAGCAATCATCCCAACAAACACAGGTCACTCAGGCACTGAATAGGAGAGTGACAAAGTGTGAACAAGAGTTGGAAGCAGCAAGAGCCAAATTACAACACGCAGAACAAGAAATCCTAAGTGAGAAGAACAAGATGCAAGAAGCAGTATGGATGGTAAAATATGCTCAAGAATGCAAAATAATTGCATCCAAAAAACCTTCAGCAAAGGACAGCAAAGGTCTCCACTTTACAAGCTCAAGTACAACTCTCACATATTTCAGGCTCGCCAAGGAACCAACCTCCACCTATGCATCCAGGGACGTCTTCATCTTCCCCTCCTACTTCTTCTTGAGTTATTTTCTATTGTAAATTCCGAAGGGACTCCAACTGGTCTAAAGGGGGGGATAATGTAGATTATTATAAAGGTTAAATAATAATTATTTTACCCAATATATTTTGTAAATATTATTGTCAAATTGCTTAGTTTACAAAATTAATAACACTTGGGTTCAACGGTTGCAATGGTCTGATAAACTGTCAACTGTTAGGCCTGCCTTTAAATAGCATAAGTCGTAGTTGGGTAAGGGCGCTGGTATGAGATCCTTATTGAGTGGAACAAGATTGTAATACTAATATTCTAAGGAATACAACAGTTAATGTTTACTCTAAGTGAAATGCATGGTTATATGAAATTATTATTCTAAATTAGGTTTTTGTGATATTAAAAGTTTAGTTTCTCAGTAGACTGCTCATACTACAGTTTTCTTCAATATTCCTCATTATTGGTCCCTGCACAAAACCCGTCCCATTCACATAATTCGGGGATAGCTCAAACCCTAGCAACTACAGGAACATTATGATTGTGCATATGTTTTCCGAACTTTATACCAGTGTCAAACATGCAGCTTTCAGAGCACTTGAAGAGAGGTGATCTTAGAAGGGGTGGCAAGCTTACCCTTGTTCACCGACCCTATTTAGCATTTACATTGATGAGCTAGAGGGTTTTCTTCAACAAAATACCCATGCAGATGATGATTGCATTTTACATGATCTGGTGACAGCATACTTCATGTTGTCGATCACATTATTCTCCTCTCTGATGCTGCCATTGGTTTATAGACAACTCAATGTCTTTGCTCATTTCTGCAAGCTTCATCAGCTAGTGGTCAACCTTAGCAAAACTAAGGTCATGATATTCAACACCTCCAGATGTTCTCTTCCCCAGTTACAGTTCCTCTACAAAGGGGAACATTTGGAGATCACATCGGCCTACACATATTTGGGGGTCCAGTTTCCCAGACCATCTTTTAGTATGAAGTGTGCCTCTTGGTCACACCTTTGTAAGGGATATGCCTCCCTCTCTGTCTTGTAGAACCTGTTTTCAGATCCACTTCCAAGATATCCCTTCAAAGATGCACCTGTTTAATACGGTCATCAAGCCTATGGTTTTGTATGGGTCCGAGGTTTGGAGACCTAGTATGGGGTATGTTGATTGGCTTGTATTGAGAGGGTCTAGACTCTCATGATTCAACATATGATCTGTTGCAAACCAATTGTTCCTCAGTGCATCATCCATGCTGACTTTGCCACCTACCCTCTGCTCCTTGAGACTATCTCCAGGCTTACTTTCTACATTCACAAACTCATAACCATATGGGATCTAGCTTCAGGTCATGGAAGGTATCCATACTCAGCCTTATGTTCTTCAGAGAGGATTGAATCATTTGGCCCCATTAGATGTCAACATTATTGATATTCTGAGGCTAGTTTGCTCCTCTAGTATATCAACATCTCTATTTTTTTTGATAACGGGTACACAGAGGATTTTGGAAGGGGCCCACACCCTTGAAAAATGCAATGAGAAATAACCAAAGTAGCCCAAAGCAGAAAACAAAGCAAAAAATCGGGTAAGGGCTGAGACCTTCACCCCCCTACAACAAACAAACAGCAAAAAGTCGGCAAACAATCAGCTTTTCATCAAGAAAGAGAAATGCAAGGAAAGCAAAACCATTTAGTCTATGCTATTACTCAGTAGCAAGATTGTTCAAGCCCACAATTGCTTCCCACTCAATACTGAAATCCTCCAATTGTTTCTCTATGGGACACTCCTCCAAAATCTCCTCCTTATTAACCTTCTTTTTTTGTCCTTTGGTTTTTTAACTGGGTCCCTCCTGT
The DNA here is from genome assembly GCA_019776745.2 of Taxus chinensis. Taxonomy (NCBI): domain Eukaryota; kingdom Viridiplantae; phylum Streptophyta; class Pinopsida; order Cupressales; family Taxaceae; genus Taxus; species Taxus chinensis. The sequence continues at coordinate 98,378,885 of CM034149.1, forward strand.
GAACCTAATTCCTTCCTCTTCCTCACCTTTTCCTGCAGGATTTCAGTACCTGAGGCACGGTTGTTGATAGTTTCCTTGCTAAAGGTCGCCACCAGGTTCACATTCTCTTTAATATGGCTCACCTCCTCCTCTATCTTTTCCAATTTCCAATTCACAATGGCAATCTCGTCTCTAATTTGGCAAACTTCATGAAAAGGTCCCACCTACCGTTCTCCTGACCCGGGCCCTCCATCTTCTCCTTGCCCCCTTTAATCTTGGAGGTCTTTGACCTCTTGCTTCAGTTTCTTGTTCTCATTAAAAAGACCTTTCAAAATGCTAAGTTGCAAATTTGCAACCTTCTTAAGATTATCAATTTTGGTCAGTCGGTCAAGTTTCAAGACAGCTTTCATCTCCTTCAGTTGACAAGGGTTGCACTCTTTAGGGAAGCTAAACTCCGCCTCCTCTTTTGAGTCAGAAGAGTTCCAAGAGTCCAAACTTGTCCAAAGAAGCCTCTGGATCGAAACTGGATTCCTCATTTGTATCCTAGTCTGAGTCAGAGATGTCAATGGACACAAAAAACTCATGGGTGCCCATTAGTTCAAACGAGGTACCAGCAGGGTATTTGATAATGACTGAAAGATCCCCAAATGATCTTTTACCCTAAATCAGATTTTTATTGCTTTGCAAATGACAAAATATAACTGTTTGAAACCCCGGTAAGCAAACTAGGGCAAAACTGGCATTATTCTAAAAAATGCGACTAGGGTATGAGATGGATCTCAATACAAATATCACTCAAAAATTATACTTCCAATCCCAAATGATTACTAGTATTTTTTAGAAACCAAATCATGTAAAAATCAGAATTTATTGCAGCCAAAACAACACTGAAATCAGATCTGAAATCTAACTATTAATCTGCCTGAAACCCTCTATATATCACTTCAGAAAAATATAAAATTGCAGCGATTTGGTTTACAATAATATGGAGAATATTTGACAATTATTTGTGGAGAAAATACCTCTGGAAATGATGCCAAAACAATCCACAATAAGTCGACCCAACTGCTGCCATAAACCACTGAAAATACCTCCACAAAACACTGCTGAAATTGACCTGGAAATCTGATTATAATCGCTGGAAATTTCTAAGTGAAATCCCCTCCCAATCCCTTGGGGCTTTCGTCCACAAGAGATGAAACTCACAAGGGTTTTCGTCCTTGGAATTTCTTACAAAAGCTTGAAGCTCCTTGCAATGCAAATCTGATGATAAAAATTCCGGATGCTCCTAAGCAAGTCGACTTGCCCATATAAAGGGAAAACAGCCCAAAAGCACCTCTAAACTCAGCCAATAATATTCATTCCTTCCCCTAGGCTGGTCGCATTTTTCCCTATGGGCCTTATGGCACATTTTCCCTATTTATGACTCCCAAGAGCAAGTCGCATTTTCCCCCATAATACAATTAAATTTAATTGTATTTTGACATTGACATTTTTATTTTATTAATAAGCTTTATTATTTATTATATGTGCAACTTATAATGTTATTTTAAAAATATTTGCACGATATAATAAAGTAATAAAAACTTAGTCACCCTAGATACCTCCTTTGGCCGTCGGGTAGACAAAAAAGGCCAAAGGTTTTCGTCCTAACTCATTTGGAAAGAGGGGACATTACAATGACCTTCCTTAGTTTGGGTTTAGTTTCCTTCTTTGTAGGTAGGGGACTAGATGACTTGGTTTTATCTACGTGGGATGGCTAGGAATCATCTTGTTCTTCTAAACAACAGGTTTACCCTCCTGAAAGAGGAGCCTGAAAAAGGAGAATAATAAGGTCTTGATGAATAGGTAAGTCAACCTCTATTTATAGGTTACCTCCTTTCAGGTACTCTCTAGATGCCCCTCATCAACTTCTTCCCATAAAGGAGGTCATTATTAGAGCTATCAGAGAAGATATCTACAAGTAGTACATCCACGTCACTTGACCTCTCCTCAGCTGCTCAGCCCCAAAGCTTGCATTTTATGTTAAGCATTTCTTGTAGTTGGTGGATGGTGCCATTCGTCACTCTGACTATCTCCATCATCGTTGGTCTCACAGCTTGAGGTTTCCCCTTTGGCCAATTAAGGTCGTGTTCACACCAATCGTAGGCCAAGACTGATCATCATATTCCACGTGGGGGCTGAATCTATCATATTTGCTCCCTCTAGGAGATGGATACTAAGGAGCACTTCATTTTCAAATGCCCTATTTACTATGAACCCAAGGGAGATATTGTTATCTTTACAAAGACTTAGGCAACTCTCTATTCAATTTCTTTCGGTGCTCAAACTGATGGTGCCTGGTCGGGAGGTTGTCATCCTTCAATGTTGGTCCTTACAAAGGCCCCCTAAAGCCCCCAGGTTGATCGCCTTTTTCGTTCAACCCATCGTGGAGGTTATCGATATTAAGCGCCCATTGGATATTGTTGCTTCACACACTGAGAGGAGTAGGTTAGTGAGGTGACGCTCATCTTTGCACAACACTACTTCTAAGGTACCCCAACACACTAGCTCTCAGCAATAGGAATCTTACCCTACTTAGAGTTGTGGATCTGCTCAACTACATGAATTTGCTCCTTCACTGCCATTTTGGGCTGCAGGAAAAAGCATACATTATGGGTTTCTTCATCGCTAGAGGGGTTTCTTTGACCTTGGATATTACGAGGGATTCCAAGGGGAGTGCTTTGCTTCCTCCTACGATTACCCAACTAGCCCCCTCAGCCCTAGACACTCCCTAACGAGCATTATTAGATCCTACATTAGACCTTTCACATTGATAGACGATGCCACAAAGGATTCCTTTATCCAAGGCCCATTTGGAGATGTTTGATGGGATTATCATGTAGTCTTTCTAACTTTCATCAACCCATGCTTGGGGGTTCTTGCTTCCACTACATGGCTATTTATATTGGTACTCTAACCACATGGGTTGGGGGCTTTATTGTGTTAGGTTTACGCCTTGTTTATCTTTACTGCTTTTGTTCTTTTATTTAGTTAGTCATTGATTCTAGGGTTCTTTTACCCAAGCACTTCCTATTATAATTGGATGTATTCTCAAGTCCAATCAACCTACTTTCGGTCATTAATGGACTTTAATACAATTTTTTTCTTACATTGAGACCAAAAGGTATAGTTGAAGCAATTTTAGAGTAAAATTTCCCTGATATCAATGAGGATACTTCTCAGAAACAAGTGAGTTCAATCTTGAAGGACATTCCAAACTAGATCAAGCTTGACTATGAAGGCATGGGCCTTCGGAGTAGGGAGCACTAAGCTTGGATGCCAACATGATATGAATCTAGATGGAGCAAGTGAGAAGCTAAGAAACTTCCAACATATGAGATAGACTTGCCCTAGAAAATAGAGGAATTTTGTTAACACTACTAAGACAAGGCAGGTTCTAAAATCAAAACTATGTTGTTATAGAAACATCATCATTCCAAACTTGAACATTTGTCCTACCTGTATAAGGTTGTAAGCTTCAAAAAGAAAATAATGATAACAAAACTAAGAGTTAACTCACACGAGCTACATGGTAAAACTCGTAGATGGACCCTTGTGAAAACACCCTAGGAACAATTAATCTATAACCTATGTAACTTTAAAGAAAGCGAAGATGGGGCGCATTTCCTTATAACATACCCACTACATAATGATAGACGTGATTGCACAAATATTTACAATCGTAGCCAGGTACATGAAATCGTAAATCGAGACAATCAAACAAAGCTTGGTGATTTTATTTTGAATCTAAACACCGATAGAAACAACTTTCTAAACAAGTAAACATGTGAATTCAATAGACCAAGTTTGGACTAACAGGGTGTTAAATATCATTTCTCTCTAGATTTTGTTTCACTTTGGGTTCTTGTGTATAAAAATTTGCAGTTTTATTAAATTGTTTAGGATTCATTACTTCCTTTCCAATGCAATTCAATTGGGAGGAGTCCGAAATTAAGAGGATAGCGAAGGTTGAGATCAACAAAGATAACTTCAACATTAAACTTGGTGGGGAGGATATAAACAAATTGGCATTGTTTATACACATTGATAGGTCCTACTGACCAATTCGGTGTAAAGGACATTAAAATCATCTTCATCCCATTAGAAGTGGCCTTTAAATAGAGGAGAGCTTGTGGCGTGCATTTCTCACCTCAGGTAACCACCCCTTCTCAAGAAATATAATATGTTATTATGAGAAACAGTTTTAATATAAAGTACGCTTCACAGATATAATATAATATACCAACATATGATGTGTACAAATGATATAACCCTAAAATCTTAATTTTAAATTGCTAACCATTCACACTAGTTGTTCAAGAATGGATCTAGTGCCACTTACTTTGAGGAGGGGAAAGAGGGGTACTGAGCTTTATTTCATAGAGTTGGTGCTTCGAATCACATGTCAGTCATCTTTGTTGGTACGTCAATGCAGCTGAGACATAAATCTGGAAGTAAATGACATTCCAAAGGCCTTAGGAACCATGGAGACATCAAAAATGATTTACAAAAATACTAATTATAACATGAACTGGATAGCATATCCAGAACCACATTCTTACAATTGTCGTTGATTTAACGAACTACCAAAGATCGAGTCTTAGATATGATCAGTTCAAACACATGACAAGGAGACTCAAATCGAGCTCCTAATGACGGCTTCCAATGAGCTTATGGCAAATCACCAGTTTTGATTTGCTTGAAAATTGATTAAGTTAGTGACAATTGCTGACTGTAAGCATCAGAGCAGTTGCACCTCTGAAAATTCATTTGTGATTTTATAATCATGTTGTCCCACAGAATATGTTCAAGCAACTCGGTTAAGGTCATTTTTGGGTTTTCCATACTAGGTTTGAGTTAGCTTCTATCAATGCCTACAATATCCTTAGTAACATAGAATTTAGTTAACAGCATTTCAAGGTACCAGACCTAAGGAGTTGAAAGATGTTAGTGTTAGAGTGTGTGGCACACACTTCATGATTACCTGCAAGTATGAACATATCAAACTTTTTAATAATCAAGAAAGATGCTATAAATTAAAAAGGAAGCTACCAATATTCTGGCATACCCCACAATTGAGGTCAGATGTCTTCCAATGAAGGCCAAACAGAGAGAGCAAACAAGTCTTCCCAGAATGACAAGAACAATTCCATAACTTTTGGGTGCAATGTGAACTAGCATTTAGAATGAAATGGTTTTCTAAGATTTTAAGAACCTGATCAAATCTATAAAAGTGACATTGCTACCAACCTCCCCATTTTTTTGGATCCAACCGAAATGCTTCCAAAGCCCTTTTCTGGCATAATGACTCCGCCATGTCAATAAACCTGTCATTGTTGCAAAGCAGTTTAACAAAGATAATACAAGAATTTGTGTGCTTTAGGATACCATAGAATCCGAGTGGTCAAACTTAGGCAGAAGAAATAGAGGCTTTACTCATTTCCGCCATAGTATCTTGCACCAGGATAGCCTTCGCTATATTTATTGGTCATGACTGATCCCACAGCCTGCATGACTGATACTGAAGTAAAGTTCTCTGAAGGAATAAGTTCAAGGCCCTGTATCAGATAAAAGCATTTCAGTACTCAGTAGTTTACCATCCTGTCAAGTTCAAAATAAGTTTGATATCTATTGACATGAATAGGATGTGATAGTCAATGAAACTATGAACAAAAATTGAATAATATTCAAGTGAAACCTCCTGCAGCGAAAACAGATTAAAAGTCCTACAAAAGCTCAGATTAGTGTATACAAATATAATCAAACCATTCCAGACATAAGACTTCACCATGCCAAACAAATGATTATGACTGCTATAGCCAATGATCAGAACATAGGTGGGGCTAGAATGTTAAATATCCCACCTTGTAACCTGCAAGTGAAAAGCATAATAATAAAATGGATGATATATATTTGTTATCTGTATCAATGCAATCCCACTCAAGCATCTGGGGTATGCAATGATGAATTTACATTATGAAATGAACAACTTAAACCCCTTATGGAAGTCAAGAACCCCATAGTTGGTGTCAATGATCATTGATACTCCACAACAGAAAAACTTGCTTTATGATTCTATGCCCTTGTAATACCACAAGCATGAAATGAATTTATGATATCTCTAAATCTATCCTCCCCCTTCACTGGAATTTCCCTGTTGCCAAGCTTCTTATGACTGCTGAAAAACACCAGTATGTTATAGACAGAACCACACCTTGAAGAACCAGGGGAGACATGGGAAACTTGCATGCAAACAAAATCCAATGTATATAGGTATAGGGTCGTCTTGGCGAAATTATTTGTCACACGGACATATTAGTGATTTTTCACCAATGCTCCAAGACTAGGTCCCTCCTCTTGGGAATGGGGAGGCTCCCATTTCACACAAGAATACTCCACTAGACCTTGGAAAATTGCTTGTATAGGATACAAGGGAGGAATTTTCTTAGAGAGAGGTGAAGGGGAGATAAGAATATAGAGAGGGAGGGTTAATGAAATGAATAGGCACTTGCAAATTTCACTAGCATTAACCAGAGTAGGTCCACATCCAACAAGAAGAAAACAACCATGTAAGCAATAACAAGATTAAAAAATCAAAGACACAAAGTTCAATTGATTTATTCCTCAAAGATACAAAGCTCCTTCTTGGTTATTCAAGATTACAATGCTTGCAAAGTTGAAAGTAGGAAGTAGAGGAACATAGACAAGAAATATAGAAGAAATAGCTTCTTGCTTGTAGTGAGAGAACAATAGCTATCAACCCCTTTGGAATGGAGAAGCCACCCCAATATATAGCTTTACAATATGTCTCTTCATCTCCCCCCACATGACTTTTCACATCCCTATCACTTGTGACCTTTCATATTCCTATAGGAATAAAAATAATCCCCTTTCTTATCAATGAAAGAGAACTTTTACAATGTCAAATTAAAAGGTCACTTAAGTGAATAAGATGAAAAAGTCAAAAAGTACATTCCCAATGAAGAATTAGAACATAGAGAGAGAGGGAAGAAGAGAGAGAAGAAGAGAGTGATCAATCTGAGGATGAAGAAGCTTCTGATGATGAAGACCCAACTCTTGGAGAACTCTGAGGAAATGCTCCTAGAATGAACTCCTCGCCCTTCACTTCCTTACTGAAATGAGCTATTGTGAGTGCCACCTTCTCTGCCTGTGGAATGCAAACACAACCCAAAGCACTGATCCAAGTCTCAGGAACACCACCAAGGGTCTTGCATTGATTGAACTAGACTTGATGATCTCTTATAGTATTAGAGATTGAGCCTCTAATTTCCACAAGGGATTCTAAAGTATCTTCATTGAAAGGGAAAGGATCCCCTGCCTCTTTCTTGGAACCAAATCTTGGAAATACTTGAGGAGCTCTTCCAAGGATGATTCTGTTCGCTGAGCGGAGGTGATCCGAGCTTCTACACACTATTGCTAACATTTCCAAGATCTCAGATGCATGTTCTCCACAAGACTCAAGTTCTGAGATAGCATCATTTATCATATCATATCTAACACTCATTGTGCGAGACCATATGGGAGACAAATTATCCGAGATAGAAGTGAATACATTCTTTGCTCACTAAGGAGTGAGAATCAAGACAACTCATCTCGGACACCAATGGGAACACACTATCCTAGTGGGCCTTTTCTTTCTCAATCTCCTCCTTGGTCATTTTCACCTTAGAAACAGTGGCAAGGGCAAATTTGAATAAAGAGAGAACCTCGGGTAGTAGTACCTTTCCCTTTTCCAGAATCTTCTCCACCCATTTGTCATTAGCTCTCCCTTGCATGGTGTACCCTTGAGCTCTCTTGATCACTTGAGGATCAAAATTGTTGATGGGAGAGATAGCCTCTGCTGAAGGAAGTGGCACTGCATTGGGTTCCAGGAAGGATTGTACATAGGCAAGTGAGGGTTCTCACATGCTCTTCCAGTTGCTCCACAGTCTATTTGTTCTCTTCATTTCTAGCAAGTAAGCAAGCTGCAGACTCTTTGAATAGGTGCACATCTCCCTCGTGTGTAGCTTGTCCCAAGGAAACCCTAGTCAGCTCATTGTCATCGTGTCATTTCTCCCATGGGTTTTACAACTTTTGGTCGTGCAACTTCCACATACTGAGATCCAAAAGCCCCAGTGAAGAAATAGGAAGTTGTCTGTGCTTTCTTGGTTCACTTGGTCTTGATGTATTTTGAGATGGCCTCAAAATTAGGTGTTGTGGCTTGTTGCATCGTTCTTGATTCACCTCCAAGCAACTCTTGTACCCATGGGAAGGTTTCTGCCAGTGTGGACACAAAGTCAGGCATAGGAGAATTTTCAGGTGCTTGATAAGGAATCACAGCCTTCCCAAGATGAGGTGATTCAGCTATCGAGGAGGACACACTTGGATTGCGGGGATGGATAGGAGACTGTGATGGATCAATTTCTCCTAATTCAAGGGGCTCAATGGGATTTTCAATGATCTTCACCCTCTTGTGAAGCCTCCTAGGGGGAGAAACTTAGTGTACTCTGTTTCCACAAGTTTTCTCTTGAAAGATTCCTCTGAATGAGTAGATCCCGTGGCTTTCTCAGATGCCTTGAGAGAAGAAGTGTGAGACACTTGCCTAGACGGAGATAGAAGACCACCAAACTCAATGAAAGAAGCCCTCTTTTGTTTGAACCAATCCTTTGACCTTTGAATTATTGCCATGGTTCTTTCTTTGATGTCACCTGACTCTCGGATGTTCCATGGAGTAGGAGGAAGAGGGGAAGAATCAAAAAGGTCTGACCCATCATCTTTTATTCCATCCACAAACCAGTCAAACTTGAAGTCTCTCATTTGATCCATTGTCATTCGCATATAATCTTGTTTCCTGACCTCGAAGTCATCTGTGTAGTTGATCCAATAATCCTCAATTTGTGGAACATGATGCAATCTTGGCAAGATGAAAGTCCTTGGATTCTTCCTAATATCAAAGTCAGACCAAGATATGTAGGAATACAAATTGAGATCAGCCAAGGATGTTTCGATGTTTTTGCATCCATGATATTCTTGCATGAGTAGATTCCTAGAGAGATAGGAAAGGACACACCTTTCTTCTTAGCATTCTTGCACCTGGTATGGACATGGGACAACTGTCTGCACAATTCAAACATGATGATCTTATCACTCGGGTACCTCGGTAGCTTGCGAGGAGCAAGATCAAATCCTCCGACCCTTATGTAGGTGAAGGTGGGAAATTGGATTAAGTGACTTCCATACTTCTCAATCAATGTAGTCGCCTGGGATGACATTCTCCGCTCAGGATCTCCTTCAAGTAACCTTATGATGCACATGGTGAATGCATCATTCACCCTAGAATAGTGAGAGTTACTCTCCCAATGTGTGAGTTGTGGATATTTCTCGTAGGCCGGTGACTTCTGTGGCACATTAGGAGCAGTGGATAGGCCTCAGAAGGGTCTTGTGAAAGTGAGGGTGTACACCAGATAAGAAGTCATTATGAACTTCTTAGAGGTGGGAAACTACAATAGTTGCCGATGAAGGTTGTTACTTATGATTTTCCCCCAGTCCACCATTTGGTCTCCTTCTGTAACCACCAGAATGAACTGAGCCATCCAATCTTGGAAGTCCTTTGTTGTTTCTTCTCCCATCACTCTATTCAGTAGGACAATAACATCAAAGTATGCTTTGTGAAACTCACTCCGAGACAGATACTTAGGGAATCGAGAGGGCTTCCTTCCCTGTTTCAACCATGATCCAACTGCCAGGCCCTACAAGTATGAGTTTGTCCTCACCCATTCCTGTGAAGAAAACTCCCTGGTGATGATAACCATGTTATTACTGGTGGGAATTTGCAGGCATTGAGAAATTCCCTTTGGTGTGAGGATTGCAAGGATTGAGCTATCATCTACCCTAATTGTTCTGGAATCAAAATCATAGTGTTGTGTGCATGCTAGGACTAACTCAGTGCTTTGAACGGACAGAGGGTGACCACCTACTCTGAATAGTCCGCTTGAGAATATCTTTTCCTCCATTGGTTCCCGTGGTTCATTCAACATTCTTGCCTTTAAATCTTCCAGGTCCATGTGGGTTACATCATTGTCCCCCACATTGGGATACTCAGTGTTCAGAGTGGAAATTGGTTCCAGGCTTGAGTATTTGATCTTCATGATGCGGGAAGCAATGAGACAAATGGGAAATGAATGGATGTGGAAAGTTTGACCCCAATTCCAACACTTTCTATTTTTAGTAGGTCCTATTCCGGATGACTATTTTTAGTAAGTTTCCAAAATGGTCACTTTTTTATGTTTCTAACTTGCAAGGAGTGATGAGAATAATGAAGGTTTCTGTTTCTGAAACTTACTATTTTTAGACATAGAGGACCTATCACAACTTACTATTTTTAGAAAGGGGACCTCTAGGTGTTGAAATGGAACAAAACCGGTCTCAAAAGTTTAGGTTTTGTCTTGGGATCTTCTGCTCCAATTTTGAGAGATTTTTAATTGTCAGAACTCCGTAGATCTGAAAAGGCAGGTGTAGGGGCTGCAAATTTCTTATGATTCTTGCAAATTATACAGAGCATCAATGGTAGCAAGTTTATAGTCAATGTGAAGGCATTTTCAAGAGGAATGCACTAGTGAAGTTTCACGGAGATTGGGTGCACGGTTATGGAGTTATGAGCAAAAAACTATTTTCAAGCTGGATGTTCCAGGAAAATTCCAGCAGCATGCATGTGTAAAAATGGAGTTGGGGGTGAAAAAATCAGAGCATTCAAATATGAAAATATTCTAAGTGTTTTAGTTACAAAGTTATTTCATTATACTTGCACATTCTAACTCAATTTTAACCCAACAAGCTCAACTGAGGTCAGATGGAGGTTGAAGTGAGGTTGCACCCTAAAAAATAGGGGACAAGAGGTGCAAAGGGACAAGGGGGACACAAAAGTGCGCTTTGCACCAGATCTTGACATGTGGCAGCATGTGGTGGCATGAGGATGAGATGAGAGGGTTCAAAAACAAGCTCCAGGGAGATGCAATAGGGTCTTGCATGTGACCAGGGGCTGACTGGGAGAGGGGGAGCGCATTTTACTTGTCCCTCTTGTCCCCTTTGTTGTTGGGACAATGCAAGGGGACAAAAACAAGTCAAAATTGTGCCATGGGTGCATGCAACATGAAGAGGGGGACAATTTGAGCTTAACAAGTTTCCATGTTTTCCACTTCCCTAGCACCAAGGTTGTCACTTTAAGTGACGAAAAAGTTACCAGCAATGGGGGAGCGCACTTTCTTGTCCCTCATGTCCCCTTGCACCAAGGGACAAGATAAGGGGGAAGTGCAATCCAAAAGTGTGCCAGGGTCCAGTCTTGACCACATGAGGAGAGGGGCAAGGGGCCTGGGATGACCTTAACAGACTTCCCTAACAACAAAGTTGTCACTTAAGTGACGAAACATATCAATGCATAGGGGGAGCATACTTTTTGTCCCTCATGTCCCCTTGCACCAAGGGAAAGGGACACACAAGCTCCAAAAGTGTGCCAAGGGGTCAGCTCAACATGAGGAGAGGGGCCAGATTTGAGTAAAGCAAACATTTGCAACTTCCCTAACAACATAAGTTGTCACTTAAGTGATGAAACATGTCAATGCATAGGGGGAGCGCACTTTGTTGTCCCTCATGTCCCCTTGCACTAAGGGACAAGGGACACACAACCTCCAAAAGTGCGCTTAAGCTTATTTCATATGCTGATGTCATCATCCCAACTTGAAATTAGAACACCGGAAGTGTTTTTTCTGCCCTCGGGAGTGTGACATGGAGTTTAGGGGCCAAACCTTATATGATTTTGACTCCAAAACACTTGTTAAGACCATCCCAACCCTTTCCAAGAACTAATTTTGCCTGTTATTTGAATTTTAGGCCCAGTCACTCTTTTGGCTCAAAGGGGTAGCTGAAGTGACTCAGGTTACCACAGAAGATTTTGAAGTCTTGGGCCAAAATTGATGTGTCCACCATGTGAAGAATTCCAAGAGCTTTCCATTGCCTATTTGTTTAGCTTCCAACTCCTCCCGGAACTCCCAAAACCTTCAGGACAAGTCTACTTTCTCCGTTGAGGCATGACATTCCTTGCACCCGCAATGACCTTGTTTTGCTTGGTTGATTCCCAACATCATATGGCTTTGCAAAATTCCTTCAAATTGCCTTGGATGCATTCAATACTCCTCTGTACAACCTCCAGATGGGTTGTGCCCTTGATATCACCTTCCGGAGGATATTCTTTAGCTGCAAAATGGCTAAAAATAGCCCTTTTTATGCTTTTAGGGAGAGTTGTTCTATCTTGGACTTCAGTAACTTCCTCAATCCACCTCGGTATACTTCCCTACACATGAAACATACTTGAAAATCATGTTAGCATGTTCCTCTTAGCTAGAATGAGGATGACATTGTGGACAGCCTGGCTAGAGGAAGAGGTTACAATGACCGAGAAAGGAACTTTTCAAATGGGGGCTTGGTTTTCATGACCAAAATTTTAAATTTTGCATGCTTACTTGCCAAAATCTTGCACCAACAAATAATTGCCAAGAAAACTCATGACTCTACTCTGCCAAATATTGGTGAATATTCACCAATACTCGGCAAGGTTGAGAATAAAACTCGCCACACACGGGTCTGACGTGAAAAACACGGAAAAAAACACTGAAAAAATGGTAAAAATTTGGTTCGGGGACTCCGCCCCTAAACCCCCAGGCCATGGGATTGCCATATGCCACACCACAATGTTGAACATCTAAAATATTAACCCTTTAGAATGGGGAAGAGGAAAATGTAAATTATTGTAAATTGTAACTTGCATAGATATGCAATTTATGATGATAATTTTCAATGAAAATCATCATAAATTAATAACACTTATCAATTGGTTGTTGTGTTGGCATGATGATGCAAATTTGTACTGTATTTGTATTCAAATCTAATAGAAACATTTCCCCAACATTTTATGGACTCATTTGATACATTTTGTAGCTATATTTTGCTTTAAATTTATGTTTTTAAAAGAAATTTGTGTATTTTTTAAGTTGTCGAGTATTCCTGAGTATTCGCCGAGTTTTTGCCGAGTCAATTTTTTTTGGGTCTGCCGAGTATTCACCGAGTACGAGTATGCGAACTATGATTATTACCTTCTTTTATAGCACATAATTACCACCTAATGGCATTACAACCCTTAGATTAGTTCTTCCTTACTATATTACTCTTATAACCCTTAAGATTCTAGTAAGACCTCATCTCCATATCTTAGATATATGATTTAGAACCCTACACCTTTGATATGAGAGTGGATTACTCTCTTTTAGATGCATGATTGTTATACCCCCGAGCTCTATCTTTGGCTTGTGTGTTGACAGTATAATGGTCCTCTACTTATATCCTAATCTATATTATTGAAGAGAGAGAGGGTAATCATATCGACAGTCTTAGCTAACATACATTCTGGTGTACCAGACATGAATCGTACTCCACTCTTCATTGAGTCATATTTGCATTTCCTTTTACTATAAATCATGTCGGTTGTCAAAATCCACACATTATATCCACCCAACGTGAATCTTCACTTCTGATTGAATTATTTTCACCCATTTTAGTCACCCTTCTTTTAAGCTTCATAAAAGCTTTATCATCAGCTTGCACGATCATGTCACCCCTAATACGGGTTTTATAGTCGCAGCCTTAACGCATTCTCAATTTGATACCAGGTTGTTCCTTTCTCCCTTTTGTGTCCACCATTGATAGGAAACAATTGGTAGTGGCAACTTCTCACAATCACAACTTACTCCAACCAATCAAGGTATAAGTATGTGATAGTGAGATCATACGGCAAGTAAATCCTATGTAACCTCTTCACTAATTTGGATAACAATGTGTTCCTCACCCCTAATAACGATGGCCCACCAGTTCCACATGGTCCCAAAACTCATAGTCTATTGCTCTATCTATGGTGAGTACTCGCCATATTTTTGTTGGGCCGAATATTCGCCCAGAAAACTCGCCACCCATCTTCAATGTGAACCTATGTTGCAAATCCCTCGCATGTGAATACTTCGCCAAAGCTCGGCAAATTTGGCCCAAAAACTCACCATACACTCTTAAGACTCTGAGTATTCACGAATGGGTTGTCCAAAACTGAACAAATTTGGCCCAAAAACTTACAAATATGGTTGGAAAGGCTATTTATGGCACTTACAAAATGACCTACTTCACCTTTACTTGTTCGGTTTATTTGTCTCTATCATAGAATTGTTTTGTTTTGCAAATTGAATCATCCAGTTTTAACTGGAGTGTAATCTCTCCCTTCCTGCCTTAGTATCTCATAGGCCCTTAGTCTATTTTGTCTACAACCTTTTGCTATATCATTTTATAAAAAAAACGTGTACTTAGAGTTGTAATGTCCCCTTTCCTTCACTAAAGGGCCTAAGAGCCATAAAATTTTAGTACTTAGCACTTAGTCATACCCAAGGGGCTATCGATGCTGGAGGCTGTTGGGTAGTGGACTGACTGTTACCAGCACTTAGCTAAAATTTGTTATATTTTTCCGTTGACATGAGTACCAAGTGCAACTTGCACTGGGAATAAATGCAAATGTTTTGTCGATTAAGGGGGGGAAGTTCATGGTACTTTAATGTTATATTCTTCTGTTGGAAAATGCGACTTAAGTCCCTTTGAGAAGACTAGTGGAGGTGGAAGCAAGTAACTTAAGTTACTTTATTTTTTTGTGGTTCTCCCTAGAAGGGTGTCAATTCAAGGTCTTTTTGGGCCTTCTATGTTAAGCAAGGGAGAAATTATATGAGGTTTGGAAAGTGATAGAGCTCATTCTTGATCACTCATCACATAGTTTGAATTGTATTTAAAGCTTAGAGCTGTTGTTTGCATTCTTACTGCTCATGGAGTGAAAATTCCACTTAGGAATTGCCTAATTTCAGTGGTGAGAGATCCACTCCTAGATCATAGTGAGGGCATCTCTTCGACAGGTGATTACATTGTACTTGCAGCCCTAGTTTCAGTTTATTCTTGGAGTTGATTCAAAATAGGTATTCAGGCAGATTTTTCAGAGATTATAGGAAGGGTTTGCAGTAGGGTTGCAGATTGCTTTTTGTGGAGGAAATCTATCAGGGTTGTACAAATCACTTTTAGGACACTTCTTCAGGTATTTACGACAGGAGTTTTGATCTGATCTAGATTGCTGTTAATAAATCATGTTTTGGTGAATTTTTCATCCCAAAACTTCTAGAGGGTGACGTCAGCCCTAGGTGTTTTGCAACATATGTTTAGGGCACTTGTGGTGGTCATTTCCAAGAATGGTTCAAATCCATCATCTGACAGGTTGGGTCCCTATTTTCTGATATCATTAGCATAGTTATTATTTCCAGAAAATCAGATTTATATCTATTGTATTTGCAAAGTTATGAATTTTTGAAGTTGCCATCATTTTTTGCAGACGAGGATTTTAAAATAAATTAATTTCAGCCTTCTTGTGCATCAAAATATGTATGTTCTTTCATATTTTGGCTTTATAAAATTGATAGATCAGGTTGGAGTGGAGAAATTATATTTTATTGGCTGATTTGTTTGGGTTTCCCACTTTACCCTAGTCGCACTTTTCAAATTAAATTCAAATCTGCATGTTAATAAATTGTTGCATCTTCTATAAATTGTATTTGGGGGTTTGGGATTGGCCTTAAATCCATTTGGGGTCAAATTATGTCCATTTGGGGACATTACAATGAGGCCCACTTCTTTGATAGAGTTTGTCAATCCCTGTGTAACCTCCTCCTTGTAATGTCCCAAATTACTTGAATAGCTAGGGTGAACCCCACTTATCAATTTCAGTGTAGTCCATGGTGAGTGGGGGTGGTTAAATCTATACATTCCATGTACATATCCACTTAGGCACATTTAAGAAGACCTTATCTCCACTTGTGCACATTTAAGAAGGTCATATCTCCACTTGTGCACATTTAAGAAGGCCTTATCTCCACTTATGGACTTTTAAGAAGACCTTATCTCAACTCGTGCATATTTAAGAAGGTTGTTGCTTTCAAGCTTATCTCCACTTGTGCACATTTAAGGCCTTATCTCCATTTATGCACATTTAAGAAGGTTGTTGCACCCAACCTTATTCTCCACTTGTGCACATTAAATAAAGTTGACTTATCCTACCTACCATGTTTATCTAAGCTATTTATTGGAAGCATGGGTATTGTATGTTGGGGTAATAATGTCAAGTGGGGATATCATTTTGGTGGACCACTACTTCACAACCCCTTTGTTTTAAAGTTTATTTAATAAACTTTATGTCGGTCTTTCCCAAATTAGAGTGAAACGGTGTGACCGATTCACCCATCCTATATAAATAGGGTGATCCCTCACGGGATTGACATATCAAATTTGTAAGATCATTTGTGATCGTTATATTGTAATTGCGAGAAATTGTTCTGTGAGACCGAGGAGAGAAGTGGAAGTGTTGGGTAAAAGTTGTATGTGAAATTCTTAATAAAGGCAGTGCTTTATTTCTAAGTGGGGTTTTTTCCTTCGGGTTTCCCCACTATAAATCTAGTGTTCTGTGTCATTTACTTTATTGTTATATTATTTTTTGTTCATGTTCTGAATTATGCAAATTTAAACATCTTAATCTATGTTTAATTTCACTGCACTTCATCATCTATAATCTTCGGCAATTATTTGTGGATTAATAATTTGTTAATTATTCATTCCCGTTAATTCCCTAACATTGTAAAGGGTAGGATTTAGTGTTTTATGAATAGAAGAATTAGAGAAGTCTTGGACAAACCAGCAGGGTTTCTAGGGCCTTCAAACACAAACCGAAGAGTTTATAAACAGAAAGGATGTTCCTTCTCTTGAGTTTAAAGTTGTTAGTTCACATTTGGAAGCCATCTTTCATTTGGGCACTGAAGATATCCCTCTTTGGAGCATATTGTAGTGATGCACTTACAGCCTGGACAAAGTTCCAAGTCACGTGACATTATACCATATTGGTGCATACTTGTTTCTCTTGCTGTTATTTTTTTTGTTAGTTACATTTCCAGATTTGAGCATAAAAAAGAAAAGAAAAAACTATTCGAAGTGGGTTTTATTGTTTATGTTTGCAAAATTGTCTTGTTAAAAGATATTGCAAAATCCTAACACGTATATCAAGGAACTCTTTGACAGCTTGCAATCGGGCAAAAATCAAGCATATTACAAAGGTTCATTTAAGCATTCTGCTAAATATTCCTTAAATTTCTTATTTTTGAGAATTCCCACTCTTCCATCCATTATTGTTAGGGAATTTTTGTTCTACCTCACGTGCATTTGCATCATTAGGGAATTCATTAAGAAAACCTGAAAGTTCCTATTTAATGTGGAAGGCAGATTGAATCATTCCATGAAAAGTTTTTGATCAGCTCAAACAATTGGATTCAATTGTAATTCAGTTGGATAGTTTGTATGACCAAGAAGACACTTAACAAGATTCAAACATGCTCACTCTCATCCTTCGAAATATGAAGGCCAAAGACTCAAACATGAGGAAAAGAGTGATGCAAGCAAAAAAACAGACTTCAAAAAAGTTGATAGGCTTTGGGGATGGTCTGGACCCTCAGAAACCCCTCTGGCATTTCTAGCTTTGAAAAACAGAGATATATGACGCACATTTTTCATCCAACGAATCCACCACGAAAATTCGACAGCAACTGATCATGTCAATTGAATTCAACAACCACCAAATGTATTAAGCAAATATGTTGGCTGCCGAATGTGCCCAAAGAAAACAAATATGGAGACAAACAACCCCGAATGGAAGCTATGGCATTTCACATCTCCACTGTTGAGATGAATTTGTGTGCCACGTCTTGTAAGTCATTTTGATCATCCAATGGATGCATAAATATGCCCATTGGGCTCTTACATTGGTATCAATGGTTGGATTAAGCATAGCTGAGTGTAGGAGATATCAGGAGGTAGTTTGAGTAAGTTACTGAGCACAGTAAGCAAGAAACATTGCAGAGGTTCTTGATAGCTCCAAAGAATATTGATTTGTAATCTAACTGATTTCAATTGAAATAAACAGGTAAAGCCCTAAATTCCTTGAGTTTTCATGCCTGTTAGGTTTCTCCATTGTATGTCATGTTCATTCATGCTTGTGTGTTGTTTCTTTTCTTATACCTTGGTCAATTGTTCATTTCTTTCAAGCTGATTCTATTTCCAGTTTTTAAAGCAAATATTCTAATTCTATGTTAAACTGATTTCAAGTATAATGCTGTTTGGTTTACAGCAGGAAATAGAAGTTAAATCAGTCATATACATGTTATAGCATTAGCATACCTCTTCGTTCTAGCATTGCATGGGTATGGAGAGAGTCACACATTGGTAGCAGTAATAAATGTACGTAAACCTGATTTTCAGCGGTGTAGACATAGATTTGGGCATGTACACATTAACATAAAGGGTTTTGATGGCAGTCCATAGATGTACCACAGATCAATTTTCAGCTGTACGTGTATTGCTTTCAGTAGTAATTTGCATTAGATCAGCACATGGGTAAACTTAAATCCGTGTTGAAGAATTGTAATTGGGAATATCCAAGTCAATTACAAATCAGTTGTAGCCTATAAGTAGCATGGACATGTAAATCTGATTCCAGAACCACAATAGTTGTATGCATATTTAGAGCTGAAATAGGCTTGGCAATGATTGTTACGTGTGTTTCTGAAGCTGATTTTTGATATGACAGCCAGTGCATCATGCACATTGATTGGCATCTATATGCATGCTCTATGAACTAAAGAGTTGTGTTCATTTGGCAGAAAAGGAATATGATGTGATTTGATGATTAGCAGGAGCAAGATGAGAAAGCACTTGAGGTGAGTAGTACTGCAGGTGAGTAAGAAAATGTTGATTTTATATATGTGTGTATTATAAAGTATTGGAAAACCAAGCAAAAGAATAGTTGGCATACACATCGTATTCATATGGAATGTAATCCCATTACAATTTACATCCTCAATTGTTGGGATTTGAGGTATTTTGGGATCTTTGCTACAAATTTCATTTGCTGTTGTAGGAAAGGACAAACCATGAGTACTCATCAAGGGTAGCTTTGCAAATGGTGCAAACGTACAATTGTGAATCATTCACATGGAAAAGCACAAGCAAGGGCAGAATTTTACTTGGGAAAGCACAAGGAAGGAGACAACAGATCCAAGAAGGCAAACACAATAAAGGTCAAATATTTACCCATAGGAACTCTTGTGTCGAATAAAACACTTCCCCGTGAGTAAGATATTCATTAAACTTGAAGCAATCAACCAAGTATGAGGCCACCAAAAACATCATGAGAACAAGACCAAGGCACCAAAGAAGTGCATGGGAAACACCAAGTTGTACCAGAAGGGTATGGACATCACTTGAGAAACAAGGCTTCAAGAGGAAAGCCAACAAGGTTGAGCACAAACAATCACTTCAAAAAGAGAAACATAGAATGACACTCCAGAGTTCATAGAAAGGCACTCCAAAGCAAGCAGTCAAACATTGGACACCCTCAAGAGGAGTATTTGTTGCCATATAAGACTCCAAAGAGAATTAAAATCAAATCCACTTCAATGGAGAAACAAGGAAACGAAATCTCATCGATAAGGTGCAAGCTATTAGTACTTGTATTTTCGGATATATGAGTTTTTTGGGATCAAAAGCCTGGGCTATTGGAAAGGTATGATCCAGAATGGATCAGCTGAAACAACTGGAGTTAGTGCTCATTCAGTTGGATAGTTTGTATGACCAAGAACTAAAGCACTCTCACTCATCCTTTGAAAGACGAAAGCCAAATACTCAAACATCAGGAATAGAATGATCCATTGAGGGAAACAAATATGGACGAAATTGATGGAGACTATGAAACTGGTCTGACCCTCGAAAACCCCTCTGGCATCGATAACTTCGACAAATAGAAATCTGTCGGGGTAAATGGCTGCTGAATATGTCGAGCAGATTCGACAGCCACCAAATGTGTCAAGCAGATTTGACATCCATCATATGTGTCAAGTCAATATGCTGGTCACCAAATGTGCCTAAATGCAGCAAACAAGAAGAACAAAAACCCATAACAAAAGCTATGGCGGTCCACATCTCCGCTATTGAAATCAATTGGTGTTCCTGGTCTTCCACGCCATTTGATGATCCAATGAATGCATAAATCAATGGTTGGTGTAAGCATTCCTGCTGAATCTTGGAGATGTAAGGATGTTGTTTGAATGAGTTGCAGAGCAGAGCATGAAGAAGCACTGTAGAGGTGCTAACATAGCTCTACATTGTTCTTGATGGCTCGAAAGAAATATTGGCTTTTTATCTTGTTGTTTCCGGTTGACATGAGGAAGCACAGCTATAATATCCAGGAGTTCCCATGCCTAATGGGTTTCCCTGTGTTATATCTTGTGTCATTCATGCTTGTGTGTTGTTGCTTTGTTTATTCCTTGCTCAACTATTCATTTTTTCAAGCTCATTTCATTTCCAGTACTTACGCTTAAACTGATTTCAAACATAGTGCTTCCTTTACAGCAGCAAATAGAAGTAAAATCAGTCATATACATGTTAAAACATCAACAGACTTCTTTGTAATGCTGGTGTATTGATTATGGGGAACGCCGCTAAGTGTATATAGATCTGATTTTGAACAGTGTGCACATGAAATTAGGCATGTACACATTGCAATTAACATAAAGAATGTGGATGGCAACACAAAGCTGTAACGCACATTGGATAATTCAAATTTTTGTTGAAGAACTGTACATTGGAAGATTCAAGTTTAAACTGATTACAAACATAGTACTTGGTTTACAGCAACAAATAGAAGTAAAATCACTCATAAACATGTTAAAACATCAGCATATTTCTTTGTTACGCTGTTGCATTTGTGTATGGAGAATGTCACACCAGTAGCAACAATAAGTGTATATAGATCTGATTTTCAACAGTGTGCACATGAAATTAGGCATGTACACATTGCAATTAACAGAAAGAATGTGGATGGCAGCCCATAGCTGTAAGGTATATTGGATAATTCAAAATTGTGTTGAAGAATTGTACATTGGAAGATTCAAGTCATTGATGAATCAACTGTAAGCCTATAAGTATAAACAACTTCATTTATTTTCTACAAAGTTGTAAGTAGCCCACAATACCTTTAAATTTATACACCATCCTCTAGAGAATGAGATGTTTGGCTTAATTCGCATGTAGACTTTATCATCCACATCAATGATCATGGAGATCGATACAGTTTTGCTCTAGAATATGCGCTCTCCAGATTGTTCTTGCATGCTTTTAACTTCTACATACTTGCAACATCTCCAAAGATAAATGTTGCGCTTCAAAAAAATTGTTATGCCCAATTCTTTGGGAGGAAAGGCCAATCCCAATTCCATATATTCATCTAGATGAAGACATAGTGATGGATAAATCTTCCTATTATTCTAGGGGAATTTCAAAAACGGGATTCTTTCTTCCCTTGAGGCTTATTGTGTTGCCACATGTCATATCGACATGTCCTTCATTACCTAGTTCATTTGGTCCATATATCCATCAACCTAAGGTTGATCCCCAATGCTGAAATTGGTTGGGTATCCACTGCTCTGAAAAATTCCTTCTAAAATTTCCCGATGAGCTTGGGATTCATATTGCTTATAATTGTTTTCAACATGCCATATTTATAAAATACTTCCTCTATAGGTACCTAGGCAATATCCCCCACTTTGTGCAATATGCGATTGTTAGCCTTGAATGAGTCAAAAGCCTTTCTTTGTTAAAACATTGTACATTTTGGCTTCGATGAATAAAGTAAAATGCAATTAAAAGATGTATGCCATTACAAATCACTGTTACTGGCAAAAAAAAATCAAGTCCCCTTGTTACAAACATCTAGGAGACTCATGCCATGAGAGCACTATACCCGGCTTGGTGATCTAATGTTGTGATTGGATAATATATTTAGCATCAAGTGAATCATTTGTTGATAAGAAAGAGGAGCATTAGAAGCACTAGATGATCTCGAGAGAGCATCCCGTCAAGGAAGAGAGGAATCACAAGCACCCCAGCTCACCATAAATCTTGCCATGATGAGAGAGAAGTTTTTGGTATTCGACATTAAATGTGAATAAAGGAATAATTAACTATTTAAAAGTGAGCGGTCAGTACTGACCAATGAGTTTATGTTACAAACAACCAATTCAAATTTCAAAGAAGACAAACTAGAAGAAGGCATTTTGAATCATCCCACTTGGATATTAGCATAGTATAACACAACATATAGTCCTAAGATGGTATCTACCCATAAACACGCAACACTACTAACCAAAAACCCAATAGGTGTAGTGCAAACAGAGACTGTTATCAAATGACATTCAAGGACAAGCATCCCTTGACATTCATCATCACACAAGCATCACGAATTTTGTACACCAACCAACTCGTC
This sequence comes from Taxus chinensis, assembly GCA_019776745.2. Classification (NCBI taxonomy): domain Eukaryota; kingdom Viridiplantae; phylum Streptophyta; class Pinopsida; order Cupressales; family Taxaceae; genus Taxus; species Taxus chinensis. Next base: position 98,401,389 of record CM034149.1, read on the forward strand.
TCTCCGGTCTAGCCTAGAATAATCAAATAGCAAAATTAATAGATAAAAGCAACAATTTACATCCATTACAATAGCCTCTAAATTCACAACAATCTTCCTCCAAGGATAACTTATGTACATCAACAACCACAAAGGGCAAGATCTACAAGCACCAAGCATAAAGAGGACAACTTATAGGCTATGGAAAGGCACACCTGAATGTAAGGGCAGCACAAATCTCCACCTACTCTAAAACATAAGGGACGTGGAAGACAAGGCAGAAAACTCAGATTAAATGTAAAAAATTGAGCTATATCAACATCCATATCACCTTGAGAGGCCACGTTTAGGCAGCATCACATGGAGAAACCTTATAGCTATAGGTATATATATAAAATGAAAGGAGCAACAACTGTGGGACATTGTACCATCAAGGACCATTACCAATGACGAACAACAGATGCATAATCAAATGTTGTCCTAGTTGTAAGCAAATCTAAGAAATACTAATTGATTTCATCTTGCATTTTGAGAGCGAATTGCTTCAAAGAGAGAAAGAAAGAAGAAAGAAATTACATAAATGTCCACAGATGACCAAATTCGTTCAAGGGGACTCGAAAGGATGACCAATTACAATAGAAAACTAGGGTAAAAAGACCCGAGGATGAGAAAGTAACTAAACACTAAAATCTAAAGCAAGAGAAGGTAAATTGGAAGTGATTAAAACCGAAAGATCTAAATACAAATATCGATGTGAAGGAAGCAGCCCCAATGAAGCACGGAGCTAAGAAAGATCAAAGCATCTGACCAAGAATGGAAACAAACATTTTCAAGTGTTTGTGGCAAGGCTCAGGTTAGAAGAATTAACCACATCATCATTGACCACCACAAAAAGGCCAATACAAGACCTAATAATCTCTGTAATAGAATGATCCAGGATAACCGGGTGGAGTTGGAAAAGCCTAGTCAAAAGAAAGTTATCCTCCCTAAAACATCTCCTAAGACCAAGGTCAATGAATGTCTAGTGGCAAAGAAGAAGCTAGCAATGTGTGCTTGCCCCAATGACCCTGACTATTGTTTACATAGTTATAAAGCCCTTGGCGGCGAAGAAGCAAATCCCTAAGGCCTAGAAAGAGAGTAAGCAAGTTGGGGCACCGTAGTGGTGATACACAAGGATGGGTGTTGTCTCACTAATATGTCCCCCTCTATATGCAAATCAACAACATTCAAATGGCACTTAATCCTTGCAACTGCTATGACAATGGTGAAGAGAAATAGACCAATAACTTATGAAAGAGAAGCAATGCTAATAGAATCTTAAGCTATAACAAAACAAGAAAAATGGCATGCAAAGTAATTTCACCAGGGAAAACCCTTTTGGGAAAAAAAACCCAACACAAAAAACTGCTTCATTATGACATTAACTCATTTTTTTATAATACAATAACATGCTTCAAGGTTTAATTTTACCGTAATGCATTTGTGAATATTTGTCGGCACGTCAATAGGAAACTATCCAAGAAGTATTAGAATATAATGGGTAGAAAGCATCTAAACAATACCATGGGCATAAAAACCATGGGCCAAAACCACCCATATGGACCTAAAACCACATATTGGGACCCTAGAAAAAAAATTGTGTCGAACTATACGTTGTGCCTAGGTGTACAGTCTATAAGTGGGTAAATCATGCCAAAGATACAACACATTTCCAACAGACGAATTGAAAAAAGGTAATCAACCTTGTACCTCTAGGGGTCGTCTTAAAGGACCTATAATTGAAAGTGGCCGCCTCTCAAAGGAAGAGGGCCAAACATCTCTAAATAGGGTAGTTGAAAAAGACAAATGGAGACCCACATGAGCCTCTATATATACAACGATACATCTCTCGAATCACATAGTAGACATCGGCTAAAAAATATAGTGCTCCTCAATCTCTGGCTCAACAAGGAAATAGAGATGATAAGGCCTCACTATAGAGAATATGGCAATCATCTCTAAATAGGGTAGCTGAAAAAGACGAATGGAGAGCCACATGAGCCTCTATATATATACAATGATACCTCTCTCGAATCACATAGCAGACATCGGCTAAAAAATAAAGTGCTCCTCAATCTCTAGTATAATGACGAAATAGAGACGATAAGGCCTCACTACAGAGAAAATGGAAATTCGTTTCAACTTATGGATGATGGGAGCACTTCCTCAACTAGCCAAGCAAGCTCCTCAAGCCTTGTGACCAATGGTGTTGATAATAGTCAAGTCAAAGAAATGGTTGTAAGGTGGACTTCAAGCTAAAAGATGATCTAATAAACTAAACAACTAAGTATAAGTTTTCATGCTTTCCATAGGATCCCCTTAGTAGAGGAAACATATGGAAAGATCATTCTTGGAGGTGTACAAGGCCATCACTTTAATCTCATCGAGGTTAACCACAAGTTAGAGAAGTGCACAAAAGTGAGCAAGAGCATCTCGTTGTATTTATAGACATCAGGGGAGTGAGAAGAGCCACATAATCAAACACAAGTAGTATAGCAACCAAAAATGATGTAACATACAACCATCATCAACATTAGTGTGTTGGCAAAGAAAATCCTTAAGCTCTTCTACGTAAATATTGTGATGACATGTTTTGTATCTATAAAATAATGTCATGGGGGACAGTGTTAAGTTAGTAAGTGATTTTATATGTTGTAGAAACCACAAGTATGGTACACGTATTGGGACAATTCCATGAGTAGCTTGTCCGAAAATTCTCTTGACCTTGTTTTCAATATAAATGGCCCATTAGTCATTGAAGAAAACATATTAAGTTATAGTATATTCTTCTATTGAAGGATCCTAGGGAAATTATCCTTCCTTACGGATAGTTTATGGTGAAACCTTACCTAAAGGGTAATGTTACTACTTCATCCTTTATCCCCTACATTGGACCATTGTGCAAATCTCTTATATTTTTGTTTTGTTGGTTATTTTTGGTATTGCATTAGATGGTTATCAGATTTATGTTGCAATTCAATCTATTTTAACACTTTGATAATTACCAATAGCATCAAAGATGGGATGTTGGCTTACAAAAGGTCTATAGATCCTTGCATGAATATTTTGTTACAAAAATCATATATTACTATGGAATTTCTTCAATTTGAAAAATAAATTCAAGATACTTTTAGAAAGTGTTGATAATAGCATATATACGTAGAAACATATTAGATACATCCTCTAAAATTTAACCTTCAAGAACTATTGTTTTTCTAACAAAAAATAGTGATTTGTAACGTATGCTTTTATTGGAGTCCTTGGAGCCTATCCTTGAAGGTAGTTTTAGCACATCATTAATAATTTATATGGGATAATTGGATGAATCTCCTATTCTTTTATAAAGCTGATTATTTCTGCCTTTTGTTCGAATCCCGTCATCCATGTTGTAATTCATTCTATTTTGACATTTTGGCTCTTTACAAGTGGTATTGGAGTAGAAATCCAGATCTATCTTCTCAAAGATTCAGATCTAAATCTACCCTAAATAGAGGTACATCTAGTATAACATAATATTTTGAAACTCTAGCTCTCATTTGAATTGTGATTTGTGAGAAACTCACAAGGATAAGCCCATTTTCAAGAAAGGGAGATAGTTTCAATACTATGAAAGGTTGCTCGACTATAAGAATAAAAATAAGCCCGTTGGAGAAATATTTATGGAAATACTATCTTATCATATATCTTAAGTGCAAGGCTTATGCTTGCTGACGCAACATTCATTGAGTTCAAATTACCTAGGAAAAAGCAGAACGAATTTTCTAAACTTGATGGGAAAAGAAAAAGAACACAAGAATCTTCCTAAGCAAAATGAACGTAAAAAATGATGCTCCAAATTCATCTCCATGTAAAATAATATGTCCCATCCAAAGAATCTCTAGCATTGCATGAGCAAGGAAGCATTCAAAACAAACCTATCATTGTCTCTATAGATCCAAGTTGCAAGCATAGCTTCATCAACATCAATTCAATGAATGGAGCATATGTTAGAAGCAAGGAACGCCAATGAAACTCATTTAGGGGAAAGGCTCAAGTACTTGAAGACTTTGAAACTCACTATGGACTTAGTGCCTTGCATTATAATTAGCATTCCATAATTATGGATAGCTTAGAAATTTTCCTTGGATCATCTTGGTAGAAATTTTCCTTGGATCATCTTGGCTAGATACATTGGAAACTTTTTCTTACAAGGGATTACAAGGCAGACCTCTTCACTTAAATATAATGAGAGAAACTATGGAAATGAAAGGACGAAAAGGAAAAGGAAAAGGAAAAGGAAAATACCATTCGTGGAGGAAAAAAGTAAAGGGAGGACATTTGAATGTAATGACAACACAAACCCTCCCACCTATTTTACGGCATAAGGAACATGTGGAAAACGAGGTGAAAGACTGAAAACAAATAAAATAAAAGGTTCAGTCTACACAGGTTGAGCCCTACACACGTCCAAACTACCATGATATATTGGGATGAGGCAGAACAACCGCATAGCTATGGGTATAAATAAATCTAAGGAGCAACAATTGTGGACGTGGTACCATCAAAGCCCATTATTAATTAAGATAACAAATAGCTGAATGGATGATAAAGCATCATGCCAATCGTTTGCAAATGTTAGGAAACCAAACTATTTATGTTGTGTTTATATACCTATATAATAATGAGTGGTAGTGTTCTCCCATTCATGGGCCGCGTGTAAGAAGATTCAAAAGATCTTTAGTAAAATGAAAAGCACCTGATTAAATTTGGCAGCACCTCTAGAGGTAACCCTCGTATCATTGGCCTAGGATGCATTCCTTGATCCTCTCAAGGAGGGTTTATAATCGCATCTTCCTCGTTTGCCCCTTATGGAACTAAAAATCAAGTGGAAGTTCTAGCTCTAGTGGAGGGTCTTAGGCTCACAAGAGTTCAAGGGGTGCAATTCTTGGAAGTGGAAGGAGTTCCCAGATTGTCAACAGCACAACATCGAAAGGTAAAATTCTCAATTGGAAACTTAACTACCTCCTTCACCTTGTTGTCGTCTGCCAGCAGCAATTTTCTTGCATTACCTTTTCTCGTTGCTTTCATAAAGCTAATGCGGAAGAAAACCTTCTCACCAAGGGAGGTGCCGATCAGGGTTTTTTTCAAAAATCAAAATCTCTCTCCCCACAGATTGGTCAATATTAGCAGCAAATCTCCATAATGACTCCCCCCATCCAATCTAATAATTCATTTGAGCGTTCAAATGCAATCCTCCTTAAAAAAAGAGATATTAGAATGCCCAAGTCTTGACACCTACCTTTTCTTTCTTGGCAATGTCAAATTTATGATGGCAATTTAAAATTATGTTTGGTTCCAGCCATTGTCATATGATTCTTCACTATTTTGCATGAATGCCATAATAAAGCATGGCTTTAGCATGTATGTGTCATGTCTTGGCCACCTTGAGCCAAGAGCTATTTACAACCCCCGTCTACTTCTTGTTATAACCACCTGGCATTGTTGCCATTCTCTCACAACCTACTTTGTGAAACAGTTATCCCCTACATCTTTAGTGGAGAAAGGATTTGGTTCTTAAAGATTGCATGCAAAGAGCAATGCCTATCTCCTTGGCTTTCCTAACAACTTGCTTTGTTTTTGACAACCTTAGTGTATATATGGTATGTCTCATCCTTGGTGAAGAGGATTGTGGGGATGTGCTAGGATTAAACACACAATCAACACTATCGGAGATGAATTTATGGGGAAGCTTGCAGTTTTAACTCCCACACTCTTAAGTTTTTCAATTTGTGGTTAAGGTCCTTTCCCCCCTCTGCTCTTTCTTAGGTATGCAAGTTCGAGGAGATCTGGTCCATCTACAGGTAGGCATTAGCTTAGTCTTCCCAAAATCAAGATGATCATACTTTTCATGGGAAGGCCTTGCAGAGAAACTTTCCTATCGGCGTCCCCTGTAATGTCTCCTTTCCCTCGTCACAGGCCTGAGGGCCAGTACGGGTCCTAACCCTAGTCATGCCCAAGGGGTTACAGAAGTTGTGAGCTATTGGGTATGAATATCTAGTCCAGTTGCTATAATTTTGCGTTGACAGGTTTATAAAGTGCTTTCGAAGGGACTAGATGTTATGTTTTATCGTTGGAAGGGGCCACTTAACTCCTAGTGTTCTAATTTTGCGTTGGGGTCACCTTTTTGGACCATGGCGACTTGAAAAAGAAAAAGTAACTTTAAGTTATTTTATTATTTTGGTCCTCCCTAGGGGAAAATGCGACTTGGGCTTTTTAGGGTTCCTTGGCATGGGAAAAGTTATAAAAGGAGAAGAGAGGTGAAAGGAAGGTCATTCATGCATACACTTATATTTTCTTTCATATGCAACTGTTGTTTGCAAATATCCAGCTTGTGGAGTAAGATCCCACGGGAACCCTAGCTTCGGTGGTGAGAGATCCATCCCTAGCTAGTAGGGCACTCTTCGGTGGTGAGAGATCCGCCCTAGTTTGTCATTTTGGAGCTGAAATCAGGGTTGTTCTTCAGAGATATTTTCAGAGGGTTTCAGTGAAGGGTTTGGAGGTTTTTGGGCATTTTTGGAGGAAAGATTTTTGGGTTTTTCAGAGCAGATCTACGGCAACCTCTTTGGCAAGGTCTAGCATCAGTTTGAAGGCATTTGCAAGGGTTTCCAGCCATCTCCTAGGTGGGGCAACTTGTTTTGAAGATTGCAGATCTGTTTTGGAGGGTTTCCACTTCCTCAAATTCTGATTTGAAGGTTGGGATATCATCTCCTATATTTATAGATAATATTTCCAAGGTTTCATAATTTTTGCATCTATATTCCGGAAGATATTAATTTTAGAAGTTTTCAGCTGTTTAGGGCACGTTGTAATTTTCTGGCAGCATTCTGTTATTCGAAAAATTCCAAAAACAGTTCTATAATATCTGTTATTGTATTAGCAAGCTCCATTTAAAATTTCAAGAGATTTGAGCAAGTATTTTTGGAGTTATCCATTTTTTCTGTTCGCTGCCCTAGATTTAATTTTCTGCAAAAATCATATTTCTGTTTGGCTGCGATTTGTCTGTATTTTACATATTATCCTACAAGGGATATTACAGTGGTATCAGAGTTGTTTCTCCAGCCTGTTGGGGTTGAAAGATGGGAGACAGAGACAGAAACAGTGAAGAGATGGGAGTGGATCTAATGAAACAATTGTTCACCAATATGGTGAAGCAACAGGAGACTACCAATCTCTATTTGAGCCAATTCACTGAGAGGTTAGCACAAGGCAGGATTGAGGCTCATACGGAGAGAGGAGAAGCTAGCAATATGGGACAGCATGGTAATAGAGGTGAGAGTGAACATACAGGACAAGGGTACCCTCATGCTTCTACCAGACCCTTGGGACTCCACGAGCCTTCTTTTTTGAAGGATCCGGAAGTTTCACAGACACGACAGTCCGCAGACATTGTGGATGAGGAATCTTGTTGGGAGAAGTACCAAACATTGAGTGAGGGTTTCCGGGACAACATGCCATTTCAGGAGTATTGTAAAATGAAGATTGGTAGCAGGCCCAGGAGAGATTACCAGACACAAGTACCTGAGTTTCAGAGGAGATTGGGACAAATCTCTATTCCACACTTCGATGGCTCTAAGAAGTGTACCGCACAGTCTTGGATTCAAAAGTTGAAGACTTACTTCAACTTGAATCCCATGCGTGAAGAGGATGCAATTAAGTTTGTTATCCTACACCTCGAGGGAGATGCTCATGACTGGTGGCATCATGGATTGATCACACAGGGGCACATGCATATCACTACTTATGCAAATTTTACATAGAGGTTGATGAGCAGATTCGACAGGAGGGACCCAAATAGGCACTTCAGAGAGTTGACTCACTTGAGGCAGACAGGTTCTCTAGATCAGTACATTGCAGATTTTCAGAGGTTGTCAGTTATGGTATCTAATGTTTCAAAGATGAGGTTGACTTCACTCTTCATGGCAGGGTTGACTGACGCTTTAGCAGGATTTGTGAAGGCATTTGAGCCTTCCTCCTTACATAAGGCTATTAGGAGAGCACGTGATTTGGAGTTGTCCACTCCAAAATCGAGGTTTCCCCCTCGAATTCAGCCTAAGGTATTTCCTTCAAGAGCTGATGGTTCATAGCCAAAGGGGGGCCCACCTAGGCAGGATACAGCAAGGAGACCATTTGTATCGAGAGAGGACAGAGAGGAGTTCAGGCGAAAGAAACTATGTTTCGATTGCGGCACACCGTGGGTTCCAGGACATGATTGTAGAGGAAAAGGGAAGGCCCAATTCATAGAGGTCTTCGAGGAGAGTGAGAGCGAGGAGGAGGGACGCTCAGGAGTTGGAGGATGAAGATGGAGAGACATTGGATAGTGCAGGGGTTGAACAGGAGGAGGAGACTTTTCCCCATGAGACTATTGCTACCTTGTCGAGTACCCCGAGGTACAAGGCATTCAGGGTCAGGGGAGTATTACAGGGTCAGAGAGTAGTAGTACTCATTGATAGTGGGGCAACCCACAACTTCATTGATGCATCTTTGGTAGAGAAGCGGGGATTACAGGCAGAAGACTTTGAGGGCTTTAATGTAGTGGTAGCCCATGGTGAGTCCATGAGATGCATACAGCAAGTCCCGCAGTTGAGTATCACCATGGGTAACCATACAGTTACCGATGACTTCTATGTGGTTGGTATTGGAGAGACCAACCTTGTGCTCGGTGTACAGTGGCTCCATTCTCTTGGATAATTTCAAACTAACTTTCAGACGATGGAACTCAAGTTCAAGTCTGAGGGGAAGAATGTAACCTTGAGGGGTTTATCTTCAGATGCACCCAGGGTTGTTTTAGCAAAGAGGATCGAGAGGATTCACAGGCACAATGGGGTTGATTGGGCAATACAGTGCTTGGTTTCTACCAAGAAATCAGAAGATGGACAGCCAGAGTATCATGTGGATATACAGGGGCTATTGGATAAGCACAGTGCAGTTTTTAGTGACATGCCACCTGGTGTACCTCCAGATAGGGGATTTGAGCATGTGATTGAGCTTGAGAACACTAGACCAGTAGTTACTAATCCTTACCGTCAACCCAAATGGTTTAAGGATGAGATTGAGAGGGGACTATCCATGAGCTTATTGACATGGAACACATTAGGCCGAGTTCCAATCCTTTTGCTTCTTCAGTGGTATTGGTGAAGAAGAAGGATGGGACCATGCGGATGTGCATCAACTACCGGGCATTGAACAAGAAGACAATCAAGAACAAATATCCAGTGCCACGTATTGATGAGCTGTTAGATGAGCTACAGGGGGCAATCTATTTTTCTAAAATAGATTTGCGATCTGGATATCACCAGATCAAGGTTAGGGAGCAGGATGTGCATAAGACCGCTTTCAGATGCCATTATGGACATTTTGAGTTTCTAGTGATGCCATTCGGACTGTCTAATGCACCAGCTACATTCCAGTCTTGCATGAACCACGTGTTCAACCGCCATTTGCGGAAGTTTGTATTGGTTTTCTTTGATGATATATTGGTCTACAGCAGGACTTGGGAGAGCCATATCCGCCACCTTGATGAGATATTGGGAATATTAGAAGCTAATTTGCTATATGCAAAAGCTTCTAAATGTGAGTTTGGCATGACAGAGTTGCTATATTTGGGATATGTGATTGGTGGAGGGGGAGTAAAGGTGGACAGAAAGAAAATACAAGCAATTTTGGATTGGCCACCACCCAGGACATTGACACATCTGAGGGATTCTTGGGACTGTGCACCTATTACAGGAGGTTCGTGAAGAACTTCTCACAGTTGACTGCCCCATTGACAGATTTGACAAAGGGAGCTTTCGCTTGGTCAGAAGTAGCACAACAGGTTTTTGATCATCTCAAGGAGGTGATGAGTTCATGCCCCATCCTCGCATTACCAGATTTTTCTCGGCCATTTGTTCTAGAGTGTGATGCACCAGGTGAGGGGGTTGGATCGGTGCTTATGCAGGATAGGCATCCCATTGCTTATGAGAGTTAGAAATTGAGCCCAGTAGAGAGAGGGTATTCAATTTACGACAAGGAGATGTTGGCCATCGTGCATGCCTTGGCCAAATTCAGACAGTACCCTGTGGGCAACAGATTCGTGGTACGTACAAATTACAATAGTTTGAGGTTCTTTTTGGGGCAGAAGGATCTCAAGAGATGGGTGAACAAGGTACAAACATATGACTTTGACATAGAATACACTAGAGGTAAGAATAATGTTGTTGTTGATGCTTTATCTAGGAGGCCTTACCTTACTACTATGCTGAGTTCTATGTCTGAGATTTCAGCAGATTGGAAGGCTCACATACTTGTTGAGTACTCCAAGAATCAGTTTGCATGTGAGATCATGGATGGTATTATCAAGGATGACCGATACAGGGTGGTAGATGATCTCATTTTCTACAAGGATCGGACTTTCCTTGTACCGGGGTCTAAGATGAAGGACAAGATCCTTCGTGCAGTACATGATACGCCATTAGCTGGACATCCCGGATATTTCAAAACATACAGGTACATCAGAGAGAGATTCACTTGGAAGGGGATGAAGGACGATGTCCTTAATCACGTCAGAGAGTGTATGGTTTGCCAGCAAACCAAATCGGAGCATTCTTTTCCTGCAGGGTTACTCCAGCCTCTTCCCATCCCCGAGCAGAAGTGGGAGAGCATATCCATGGATTTCATCACAGGACTCCCTATGGTACATGGGCACAATTGCATTTATGTGGTAGTTAATCGATTGACCAAGTATGCGCATTTCTTTTCTCTACCTAAGAAGCATGAGGCAGCTGATGTGGCTCAGGTATTTTATACAAGGATTTTTAGGCTTCATGGTTTGCCTAAAAATATTGTCAATGGCAGGGATAAGATCTTCATGAGCACCTTTTGGCAGGAGATATTCAGACTTGCCGGTACTGAGTTGACTCCCAGCACGAGCTATCACCCTCAGACTGACGGGCAAACGGAGATTGTTAACAAATGGATAGAGGGCTATTTGCGGAGTTATGTGACCGGACATCAGCAGGCATGGATCAGATGGTTGCATATGGGTGAGTATTGCTACAATACCACATATCAGATGAGCATTGGCATGACTCCTTTCAAAGCTTTGTATGGATACGATGCCATGTCATTTGCTGATTTGGTATTATCAAATAGTCGGGCTCCCAGAGCTCGGGATTGGTTACAGGAGAACTAGGATATCCTGCGAGCTCTTAAGGAGAACCTCCAAAAGGCGTAGAATCAGCAGAAGGTTTATGCGGATAGGCATAGGATAGAGAGGTCCTTCGAGGTAGGAGATTTGGTATTCCTACGTTTGCAGCCATACAGGCAGTCGTCACTCAAGCAGAAGGGGGCAGAAACGCTGAAACCACGGTTTTATGGTCCATACAGGGTAGTTCGGCGAGTGGGTGCAATTGCATATGAGTTGGATCTTCCAGAGCACAGTAAGATACATAATGTCTTCCATGTGTCATACCTTAAGAGGGCACTGGGACAACATATTGTACCTTCTATAGAGTTGCCACCATTAAATGAGGAGGGGAAGCTGGTTTTAGAACCAGACTCTATTATTGAGGTCAGACAGAGGAAGCTCAGGAGCAGAGATATTACAGAATACTTGGTAAGGTGGAAGGGTTTGCCTCTTGAGGATGCTACTTGGGAGGGAAAGCAGATTCTACAGCTTCCTAGTTTGCATTTGCTTGGGGACAAGCAAATTTTGGGAAGGGAGGACTGTAATGTCCCCTTTCTCTCACCACAGGCCTAAGGGTTACTACGGGTCCTAACCCTAGTCATGCCCAAGGGGTTACAAACGCTGTGAGCTATTGGGTATGAATATCTAGTCCAGTTGTTATAATTTTCTGTTGACAGGTTTATAAAGTGCTTTCGAAGGGATTAAATGTTATGTTTTATCGTTGGAAGGGGCCACTTAACTCCTAGTGTTCTAATTTTGCGTTGGGGTCACCTTTTTGGACCATGGCGACTTGAAAAGGAAAAAGTAACTTTAAGTTACTTTATTATTTTGGTCTTCCTTAGGGGAAAATGTGACTTGGGCTTTTTGGGGTTCCTTGGCTTGGGAAAAGTTATAAAAGGAGAAGAGGGGTGAAAAGAAGGTCATTCATGCATACACTTATATTTTCTTTCATGTGCAACTGTTGTTTGCAAATGTCCAACTTATGGAGTAAGATCCCACAGGAACCCTAGCTTCGGTGGTGAGAGATCCATCCCTAGCTAGTAGGGCACTCTTTGGTGGTGAGAGATCCGCCCTAGTTTGTCATTTTGGAGCTGAAATCAGGGTTGTTCTTCAGAGATATTTTCAGAGGATTTCAGTGAAGGGTTTGGAGGTTTTTGGGCATTTTTGGAGGAAAGATTTCTGGGTTTTTCGGGGCAGATCTACGGCAACCTCTTTGGCAAGGTCTAGCATCAGTTTGAAGGCATTTGCAAGGGTTTCCAGCCATCTCCTAGGTGGGGTGACTTGTTTTGAAGATTGCAGATCTGTTTTGGAGGGTTTCCACTTCCTCAAATTTTGATTTGAAAGTTGGGATATCATCTCCTATATTTATAGATAATATTTCCAAGGTTTCATAATTTTTGCATCTATATTCCGGAAGATATTAATTTTAGAAGTTTTCAGCTGTTTAGGGCACGCTGTAATTTTCTGGCAGCATTCTGTTATTCGAAAAATTCCAAAAACAGTTCTATAATATCTGTTATTGTATTAGCAAGCTCCATTTAAAATTTCACGAGATTTGAGCAAGTATTTTTGGAGTTATCCATTATTTTCTGTTCGCTGCCCTAGATTTAATTTTTTGCAAAAATCAGATTTTTGTTTGGCTGCAATTTGTCTGTATTTTGCATATTATCCTACAAGGGATATTACATCCCCCCAAACAGGTATCTTAGAGCAGCTTGGTATCGACAAGCACAAATGACTTAGTATCAAGGTGGTTGCTTTGGAGCAGTGTGTGAAAAACTATGAGAAGCTCCTCCACAATTGTCCTCAACCACCTTTGTCAACTATAAGAAAAGGGAGGCCAAGAAGGAAACCGTCTCACCCAACTGCAAAACAATCATCTCCCCGGGTGGGCCTGGCCAAAGCGGCAATGTCTTGCACCCCTCTTCCTCGTAAAAAACATGCTCATAGAATGGGGGGTCAGTCGAATGAAGAATGGAAGGCACTGAGCAAAAACAAGGTCCCCCTAATAGAAGCTATTAATGGTCCAATTTGTTCCATGGCCGAGCTGACGGATATGAATCGGTGCCACCCTTGCAGTTGATGTGGAGTTTACTCAACATGCAAAGGGTAAATGGCCAAAGCTCTTTGATCGGAGGGACCCCTTTATGGAGAAAAATGCTAGTCCAACATTCACTCCAATTGACTTCTCCACCCTTTACAACGGAAAAAAATCCAAAGCCCCAAGGACTGAGCCTCTGCAAAAGTGCATGCCTGGAGACTGTGCCATGTAATTTCTGGTCCTCTTCTCTCTCCACTCTATTTTTTTAGTGGCAACAGTAGATAATCTTGGTTTCTTGCTTTTATGGTGTAAGTGGCAACAGTAACTCTTCTTATTGTTTTTTGTAATCACTATAACTCCCTCACTTGTCCATTAGGACCTAATCTTCCTCTCTCCTCTCTTTGATCTCTTCCTAGTCATACACACTACCCTCTCTTCTACAAATCTATTTTGTTTCAAATGTATTGTACTATTTGTGGTTAAACTACAAGGATGGGGGATTCTAATTATCAATAAAAAAATGAGTGGTAGTGTTAGGCTGTTAGGTGATGCTATATGTTGTACATGCCCTTAGTATGCTACAATAACGCTACAATATATCAGAACAATATAAGTGGGTAGCTTGCAGAAGAAGTAGCTTGCCCTCTTTTTCTAGATGAAGGGCACCATTAGTCATTGTAAAATATGTCTTGGACGGTATCATAATTACCTAGAAACTTGTATCCTAGGCCCTGGTACTTGATTGCTGTATCGGAAATGCATCCCTGTATATGAAACACCTATGGGGACGTCTCCAGCCATCAAGAAACCTCAAACGTGATTTCCTAGTATCCCTAAGAAACAGGAACTTTCCCTTACAGGTCTCTTAAATGTGTCATATATATATTACTTGAGTGTTTCCTCAAGTGCTAATAACTAGCTAACATGAGTTAAAAGAGCCAAAAAAATCTAATTGGCATCTTTCTAATTTTGCATTCAAATTACAATTTTTTCTGTTGCAGAAAATTTTGTTACAAAAACCTAAAGTCATACGAGCAAGAAGAGAAAAAAAATAGGCAGACATAAGATGTCTTTGTGCACATAAGCTTTATCAATTGATTGAAATGGGAAAGAGTGGTACTCAATTGTACTAGTAGTAGCTGTGCTAGTAAGTTGTAGACCATATATTTGAAACTAGCACTAAAATTCTGAGGTTTATATATATTTAATTTTTTTGGTATCTATATATATAAACTGTATTTTAAATTTTGAAATATCCAAGTAACCCATGTACCATGTTTCTTTTTAAATGTCGTCTCCATCCCAGTCCCTGCTTCCCATACTCTATATACCTCCCATATCCAAATTACTCTGGATCGTATTGTATCATTCGATTAAAGGAGATTATAGAGTTTATCCTTCCTTAAGGATAGTCGTATGGTGAAACCCTGCCTTAAGTGCAAGACAAATACTGTTTCATTTAATATTTTATAATTTATAATCAAGGAGTGTGCATGTCTCCTATATCCTTCTATTGTGCCATTACCAGTATTATAGTGGTGATGTTAACTTGATAAAGGTCTATAGATTGTTGCATAAATATTTTGTGACAAGTATCTTATATTGTTGAGCAACTTCTCCGATTTGGAAGAGATTTGGAAGAAAATTTCAAGAGATTTTGAGAATTTGGTTGTAATAGATACTACGAGTAATATCGAGGGAAACACAACCTCTAAAATTTGGCCTGCAAGAGCAGTTAATATTCTGACAGGAAATAGTGATTTTTGTATTCTTCGAGAGTGTGTGGAGTTTATCCTTCCTTATGGATAGCTGTATGGCAAAACTCTAGTTTAAAGCTAATGTTTGTTTATCTTGATACTTCACATCAAATTAGTCTGCAAATCTCTTACATTCTTTTATTGTTTAGGTTATTTCTACTATTGATTTGAATAGTTTATTAGATCCAGTTAAAATCCAATCTACTTTGGTATTTCAGTTCTATACAGGTGGTATTACAGTAAAACGCTAGATCTATTCCCTGATTAAATTTCAGATCCAGATCTTCTCAAGAGAGAGGTACATCGATCATAGCTTGGGCTCTTGAAACCCTAGCTCTTATTTGAACTGTGATTTAAGAATTCATTGGGATGCCCATGTATTTTAGGAGGGCAGAAAATACTGAAATGAGATAATGGTTGCTTAAAATTAAGAATAAGAATAAGCATATTGAGACATATTTGTGGAAATGTTACCTTAACATATATCTTTAGGGTGAGGTTGTGCTTGTGAAGCAATGTTGATAGAGATAAAAATTCTTGGGAAGAAATTAAAGATATTTTCTTACCTAGATGACAAAATAAAATAGAACATGAGAATCTTCCTAAGCAAAATGAAGATAAGGCATGAGCTTTGTGAAGAAGAAAATAATGAAACTCCAAATTCAAATCAAGAATACAGTTACTAAGAAGAACGAAGCATAAGATATGTTTCCATCTATAGAATCTCTAACATTGCAGGTACAATGAACACTATCATTGTTTAAAAGAAGACTACCATTGCTTCTACAGATCCATATTGCAGGTATAACTTCATAAACATTAAGGAAAATCGACTGCAAGTTAAAGCAAGGAACACCAAGAATACCCAAATATAGGATTAAAAGAATCCAATATTTGAAGATTTAAAACTCGATGTCAAGAAGACTGTTTTGCATTATAATTTTCATGTAATAGCTGTGTATGGTTTAGATACTTTTCTTGGATTATCTTGGTCAGAGACACTGAAAAAAAAATTAAACCATTTTGGTAAAAATACTCGAGTGTTTAAAGATGTGAAACTCATCGTGAACATTACTCAAGAACCAATAGCTAGGGAAGTGATCCATGTGGTACATGCTCGACAAAAAATCCAATTAGTAGTCTTTTGAGTTTGTTTCTTCATTGACAAAGCAATGAAAATTGAAAGGAGGCACGCAATCAAAGAGACAACAAATGTGCAAGAAGCAGCAGCCACTAGGATCAACACATCTTGTCGTATGTTGAATGGATCTGACATTATGGAAATTGAACTCTTGTCACAAATAATTTAATATTAATGTTCACTAGAGACTGAAAACACAAAGATGCTCTACAAAAGGGACTGCTAAATGCAGAACCAAAAACGAAATTTGTAAATTAACATTATTACAACATGTGACTGAGAAATTAGGTGTAAACCTTCCATTGTCGATTCTTTTCAAGCTCTATAATGTTCGCAATCTCGGGATCCACCTCCTCCAATGGAGCATTTAGCTGTTTTGGCCACTGCATTACAATGTTTGCAAAAAGAAACATCATTACTCACTTTAAAAATGTTTCAATTTCTATGTTTCAAGTAGAATTAAAAGAATTTGACCATCTCATTTATATGGTTATTCTCAATTGGTAATACTGTTTGGTTCAATTAAAGGGCAAAAAATATTGTATCTTAAATTCACAGTTATGTAGTAAGCAATCCATTTGAAGTAAATTATAAAATAAGTTAAGACCAGCAGATTATCATGTTTCTGAGATTTAGAAGCCATCTATCAAAAGCATTGTCAGTAAGGAAGCGAGCTCTGTGATGCAAGTTCTTGGGCTGATCTGTCGACATTAGAGTTGAGATTTGAAGTCCATTTTGAACATGTATAGCAGTTTTATATGTATTTTACTTTCAGCAATAAAATTTACCTGCCACTCGTGAGTCAAGAGTATAGATTTTGTGAGCTTTTGAAAATGACATCCATAAGTTCTCCTTAAACGTCACTTACAACTATTGTACAAGAAGAGTTATGAGAAACTTTACCTGTATGGCTATTGACGTAGTAACATTATTAAAACAACATTCATCCACTTCTTGAATCTAATGATACAGATATTTACTGAGATTAACAGTGAATTAATGTCTCCACACTCACTCCAAAAATTGTTAAAAAGACAAAAAACCAGTTGCGCTTCAACCAGATTGCATACAATAGTTTAATATTTTCCCAGTTTTGAGAAATGCCTGCTTCAATCTCATGTGGAGAAAATTCTGGTTGATGAAACAGCTACTTTAAAGGTTTTTATTTCAATACTGGAGCTTCAAAAGATCCAGTGCAGATGTATGTTGCTCGGATACTCTAGACTCGGCTGGTTATCTTTCCTTCAAATGTATTTTGTTAGGCAGTAATTTAATTACACCAAAATATAACAGGCACTAAAACATCAAATTTCTAATTGACGGTTAGGGCTGGACATCAGATATCAAGCCTGGTCAACATTCTCTCTCCATCTGCTACTGACATTGTCTATGGTTCCTGTAAGAACAATCCACACAGTGGACAGCTAAGAGGCCAGTAGCTCAGTGGTGGGGCGCCCCAGCATGCTAACAGGAGGTCCTAGGTTTGAGTCCTAGCTAGTCCTCAGAAAATAACATGGTATCAGAGCTACACATAGGTGAGATCATTTGCCTCATTTTCTGATCTCAACCACTGACTATAATCAGATCTTGGACTTGAGTACTCCATTCTCATGGTGGAAAGTTTTCATCATATCATGGTCATGCAGAAGCCTTTTCACACCCCATTTTTAAAACCACATAATGTTTTGCATAGCTTCTAGTTAGGCATTCAGATTTGCTTTACTAACTTGTACTTCTTTTCTCATCCTGATGATGGATCAAGAAATGTGATCCAAAATGTTGATTCAAAAATCATCACACGCTTTTTCCAAAAACTCTCTTATCCTAAAATTATTATGTGTTGAAATAGTTTCGGCCGCATGCCTTGTGCGCCCTCAATGGCTTGGGATTGCTATCTGTGTGATGCCAGTATTTTACAAGCTATTTACTACAGTGACATAATCCTACGATGGAATTTCATTTCACATTATTACTCTGTTCCTTCTATCTGTATGGACATGGATCCCAGACTAGTAATTTGCAAGAAAAGTATAGAAAAGAAAGGAAACTCACGGTCACATGAGACTTTAGCTGCTCAAGACGAGAGTAATCAGCCTCGTTAGACAGAGCAACCTAAACCAAAAGAAATCAACACCAAAAACGAATTTATGAGTTTTAAGGCTTAATCAGTACATAATTAATAGAAAACGATTCTGGAAAGGACCTGTGATCAAAGTTTAAAATGATCCGCCACACCATAAATGAAACTCGTACCCTTCTTACTATTGCTAAAATTTTGAATGTAAAAAATTTGAACAACGGAAAAAGAAAATTAAAGAGATCCTTAAGATTATGGTGTAATAATACTTACAGTAGATTGTAGGGCAACTTGTCTGAAAGCGGATCCATGCCTAAATAAGGCAGGATTGGAGATCTTGCGCACGAATGCCATTGCCATTGCCATTGGCATGCTCTGCTGCAACGAGGGCGCTTCCTTTTAAGGAGAATGCTTGTTTATATATGAGAAATCATATTTCCAGGTTGGCCACTTACTAGTGCTCTAAGTAGCCCACTAAAATATAAATTCTGAGAACATTATTTGAATGATTCGGAGCATTTTTTTCAATGTTTTTTTATTTTTGGGTTCAGGGGTGAAAGAGATGTGGGTTTGGTGGACCTAAATTTCACCAACTCGAAGGGCCCGTTAGTTTATGTATGGTCCTAACCCACATTGACCACCTTTCAAATTTAATCAAATTTAATTAGGAATGCAAAGGCGATGCAAAGTTCTTTTTTTATCAAATGGGTTGTGGTCTAACGATGCGGATGATGGTTTAAAAGATGTTGTCTAGCCATCCACCAGGTTCCACTCCCACAAGATACCAGTATTAAAAAGGGATGAAGTTGAGATTGTACCTCAAGCGACTTCAGCGGAATGGATACCCCTCAGACCTGGCATCTAACCTAAAGGGGATTGGATTAAATCCAAACCTTCAACAAAGTTTTTTTTTTTTCCCAAAAAATAAATGTTATTACAATTTTTCGTTATATGGGTATTGGTTAAGTCGTCATTCATGTGGTGAGCAATTTTATTCCTTTTGTGGGGCACTTAGATGATGTTTTATTTATTTTACACATAAATTAAATTGCATGTATACAATTAGATTCTTAAAGTAAATAACATCATAATTTGATTGTAATATACTATAATTAAAATTATTTAAGGCAACTTGGAGAAAGTAAAGAGAGAAATGCTAGATTGTGATTACATGGATGAACAAATTTGGTTTTTGAAGATTTGACAAGAGAAACAAAGAATGGAAGCCTTTCAAAAAAGCATCGTAAACTGTATTTGTAATTTTCACACCCTAAAATGATGCATGGGTCAAAAATAGTTTACATGGTCAAAATTGGTACCAATTCTATCTAGGGCTACAAATAGTGACCATCATTCCTTTGTTTTGCTTGTAGCTTATAGATATTTGTTTATTCTTGCTTGACTGTAATCTAGCACTGAATTCTTGCAATGCGATGAAACTCTCTCCTTTGGTCCAAGCCTTGCAAAACTCAAACAATAAAACATTATAAGATACTCCTAAACTAGAGCCTGGACTAACTACTCTCGACCACCCTTTGTATGAGAGCATTGCACTACCTATCATATAAAATCAAGTTTGGTTGAATCAAGGCCGATGTAGTTCTCCCAAGACAAGTGAAGAAATTCACTCTTTGATCCCATATTAGATGCAATTATGAAATCAATATGTAACTTAGCATGATCCCTCTCTTGGCACAAGACCTTGGCAATATGAGACTTGACCCTTGTACTTCATATTTATCTCATAGATTGCTCTTGGGTTATGTTATCCCAAAATTTTGACTTGCCAAATTTTAGATAATTTTAAAATTTTCCACATTTATATATCTCCTTGCCTTTAAACATCATTGTCTCATGTCACTATGCAAAAAAACCCAATCATCGTCGTCATTATACCACCATCGTATTTCCCATCATTCTCATCCCCTCACTCTTCACCCTCCATACCCCATGTATCATGCTCATTAATATTGATATTAATTAATTAACATTATTAATTCATTAAATGTTATTAATTAATTAATTTTGTTGATATTATCTATTTAATTAATTTTAAAAATTCATTTAATTATTATATTAATAATGTTAATTTTAACTAATTTCTTGTTAATAAAGTGTTTCGATCAATCAAATTCATAACTAATAGTGAAGTGGGAGTTCACTCCCACTTCACTATACATCGCTTATTTGATTGTTGAAGATCGAAACTTCCACGCATGAATCATATGCGGGAAAATTGATGTTATGATTCTCATGTTCGCATTTCACTAACGCCTTGAGGTTTTGGTGTAACGATTGGTTACATTTGGTATCATGGGTGGCTACATTGACATTGCAGTGTTTGCTCAAGGTTCGCATAGGGTGTTAGGATATAAGGGATAAAATATGCAGAATAATCCCTCACAGAATCGCAACATTAAAAACTAATATGCAGAAAATATTACAGATCTCAAATAAAATTGTAGAATAAAATAACACAACACAAAGAGATAGTATTTAACGTGGTTCACCCAATTTGGGTTACGTCCACCAAGAATCACTTGCTTAGATTTTATTACAAGGCATCGCTCTCTCAATACAATACCCATATTTGTTTGAAGCTATGCTCAACAAACTCTACAGAATTCACACCCGAATTCAAAACACATCTGCAATGTTTTTATGTTACCTACCATATGCACAAACCCATATAAATAGACAACTACTTAAGCAGTTTTACAAAACTATGGGTATCAAAACCATGGGCCAAAACCGTCCCATAAACCTATGGTTCAAAATCCCGCCCATATGAGAAAAGCACGTTTCCCGATATATCGAGCACATTTTAAGGCCAAAAATAAATTTCTCGGGAGTTGCACCCCAGAACCCTTGCTACCAGGCGCTACCGCCCCCGAACCCCAACTCGGGGTTTGGCCCGGCCCCGAACCCCGACGAGATAACTATGGAAAGTGTACACTACTCTTAGTGTACAGTCTTCAACACTTTCTCACATGAAAACGGGCTCCACAACCTAACATAGGGCAGGGTGTGGTCCCATTATATAGGCGCAAATCTAGCATGGGGTCCGAGCTATGGAAGCGTTGTGGGATGTTATGATCCTCATGTACGGATTTCACTAATGCATTCTACATTGTTCCTCACATAACAAAAACCATGTGGTATTTACTTGAAAGGCTCGAGTCAACATAGGTTTGCCACCCCTGAAGACCATTTAAATAGGTCTGCTGGATCATAAGTTATATTATTATCAATTTGATCTAGAATTTGTGTTTTATCTAAGAAAAGTATGTGGTGTTAAGTTTTCTACTCGCCAATGGCATATATTAAGTTTTGTGCATAAATGGTGTACTTGTAAGGGAACGTTTTTTTTAATGGCGTACAAAGCTGCAAATTGTGTGTGTAACTGGCAAGTCGACAAACAACCTTTCAGACCTTTCATTTTCCTTACATCTATGTCTTCAGATCTGTGTCTTTTGTTTGAAAGTCATTGGATAATATTCGTTTTCAGTAGCAAAGGGAATCACGAAGGGCCTATGTTTATGCTTATAATGCTTGTGATTTGCATTTGAACAACATTTTGCTTCATTACCAGCCGACAGTTATTCTTTGGTTGGTTTCCAACTGTTCGACAAAATAGCTTAACTTCCTCAATCTAAGATCTGGGCCAGATGTTGCTTCAAATTCGTAGAGCCTCACAGGTCAGAAACAGGTGCAGGAGCATCTTTTTCATAGGTACAAGTACATGAACAGTACAACAACAGGTGCAGGAACATGACCAAATCAATAACAAGAACACATAGTTTACATGCCAACTATTTGACAAAATTTCTCAAGTAATTTACAATGACAGAACCTTCAACAAAAGAGGATATAGGAGTAATTAATTTGAATGCATCTCCACATAACATGACCAACTCTCCCATTGGCATAGTAACAATCCTCGAGGAGCAATTGCATGATATCAAACAACAATTGTTGGAATTATCTTTAGTGGTCATGGAACAAAACAAATTGATTACTGCACAGTCTGAGCGTATCAACATTCTAGAATCCTCCTTGGTAGAATTGAAATCCTCTTCTACATTAAACTCCATTAGCAACAATAATCATGAAGAGCTTGCCCTTCTTCACACTGAACTTGTGGTTAATAGAGAAGAACAAAAGGATTTAGCTACCAAAGTGGATTCTATAAATCCAAACGAATGGGTTCAGGTTGTCAAAAACAGTAAGAAACCACCTCCGTTGGTTGAAGTTGTAATTCAAGCAAAGTTTGAAGAAGATAGGCACAGACAAGCCAAAGCCCTTAATCTACGAGTTAAAGGATTAACCAACCAAGAAAATGCCATCCAAACAGGGTCCAACTTCATTGCTAATGATTTAGGATTGCCTATTATATCCTTAGAGCTTGGTTCAATCAAGACGACTCTTTTGTTATTTGCTTCCGCACATCACAAGATAGATTGGAGGCACTTCGATCAAAGAAAAAATTGTTTGATCGTGTTGACAAAATTTATCTAGATGAGGATTTAACTAAGATGCAACAAGAAGAGGTAAAATAAAGTAGGAAGAAATTTATTGATGCCAGAAAGCAAGGGAAATGGGTTGTAATCCGTAATGGAAGGGCTTGGATCAAGGATTATGCTCCTGATTGGTGGACTAAACCTTGGCCTATTTCTACATGACGTCGGAGCTCTGAAACATGGTCTACAACCTCAATTACAATTGCAATTTGGAATTGTGGCGGTTCTATCTTTTTTCCCCCAGGGTCTTCTGAAGATGTGATTCTTAACTCAGATGTCATTTTTCTCATGGAAACTCATGAAACCAAGGAGAAACCTCTACCCTCATATGCAAGATAATCATGGCTTAGTGTTCACAGACCACAACTTCAACATGGCACAAAAGGATCTGGAGGAATTGTTTGCCTTTATAGAGATCATTTCCATTCCTCTATTCAATTTGAAGGATTTGATGAATTTGCAAGGTTTCTATGGATATCAATTGCAAGAAGACCTCCTTCGTAGAATTTGTATATTGTTACCTATTACTTCCCCCCACAATATTCAAATTATGCTCCAGCTCTTGATGGTGAATCCCCTTTTGTAGACTTACAACTAGAAATAACAAAATACTCTACTTTTGGTGAGGTTCTTCTTCTTGGTGACTTCAATGCCTGGATTGGCCACCTTCAGTGTTCTAATCATGATCTTCACAATGACCCATTGATGATTTATGAACTTAATCAGCATGAATCAGGGCTTCAACGTTATTCTACAGATTCTACGGTGAATGCTTATGGACAACACCTAATCAAATTTGATGAATCTCATGATCTTGTTATCTTGAATGGTACAGAACACTTCCCTAATCCCAAAGGCTTTACTTGTTTCCCTTATTCTGGTGGAGCTAGTGTTGTAGACTATGTTATATCCTACAAATCTTTTTCTTTGAGTAAAAATGATCTCCAGATTTTGACTTCTCCCCCACCTCTCACGGATCATGTCATTCTCTCTTTTCGTATGCCTCTTGCCACACCTATTACAACATCCTCCCATGTACTCTCACAAAAATGTATTACTATACACTTTGACCACTCATATGATGAGAGTTACACTAATATCCTCAAAACTGACCTCATGAACATTTATGATATCTTAGACCCAGTTGAGAGGGCTACTAGACTATCACAAGGAATTATGGATTTTGCATTTAAGGTTTTCCCCCACTCCAATCATACTTCATGACTCCATCCCCATGGTCATTACCTAAGAAATTCTTGGTACTATGTGGATTGTAAAAATCTTCACAAGTTAACTAAACGTATTATGACCGAAACTCCCTCTAAAGCCAAGCTGGCCCAAAAGCTTTATAGAATCATTCTTAGAAAGAAAAAATGATAATACTTGTATGATAAACAAAGAGCTACCATATACCAAATCTGGTTTAATCCCAAGTCTTTCTAGAGATCATTTTTACCCAAAAAATCTATTTGTGCTATTACCGACCCTCATACCTGGTTTACCTATGCTACCTCTCTTTATGATGCTCCCAATCAGCCCTCCATTCATTTGAATCCTAGACCACCCAAGTGTCATTTCTTCACCGATAAGATGGTCCTTAAAGCCATCTATAAACTCAATTCCAATAAAGCCCAAGATGTTGAAAATTTAAAAGTTGAATTCTTCCATCATAGTCTAGTTGTTCTTGTTGTCCATATTTCCAATCTTTTTAATTTAATTGTTCCTCATGGTCTTCTTCCCTCTTGGACTTCCCATATTATTCATCCCATCTTCAAATACGGGGATTCTCTTAAACCAGAGAACTATCGTACCATCATGATTGGGCACACTTTGGCTAAGCTTTTTGCTACAGTACTCGATGATTATATCTCACAATGGGAAGAAAAGAAACGGATTAGAGCAAAAGGTCAAGCAGGTTTTAGGAGGAATCACCAAACTAATGATCACATATTCACTTTGGTTGTCATTATAGAGGAAGCAAAGGCTAAAAAACAAAAGGTACATTGTTGTTTTGTGGACTTTCATAAGGCATTTGATACAGTACCAAGACATCTTTTGATTCAAAGGTTAAAAGATTTGGGTTTTCCTGACATGGTAATTGTAATGAAATTACTAGTATAATTCAGATTATGAGCAACAATAGAACACCAAATAACACAATATTTTAGAATAATGATCTCACTGTGCAATTATAATAGCTTCGCCACTTTGAGGGGGTAACCTCCAAACCATATAATAAGACTCAAATGCTCAAATGATAGTGAACTACTACCTACAATCCCCTATATATACTATTCATATGCTATGGCCATCACCAAGGTCGACCTATTAAGCATGATAAAGTATAAATGATATAATAAAATGATATGGTAAGCCACAAGTCAGCTACTCATATCCTAATACAAGCAATAGGTTAAGGGCGTAACATGCCCTTCCCCTTCAAACCAACGTTGTCCTCAACGTTGAATAATCCTGGATGTTGCTGCAAAAAACCTTCATCCTCCCAAGTTGCATCTTCTATGCTTAGATTCTTCCACTTGATCAGATATTCCTTAATGTCTCTGGTTCTCAGCCTCTTAGTACGTGTTTGCAGAATCTTCTCTGGCTCCAAAATGATTCTTCCTTCCTCGTCAAGTTCTGGTAACTCTATATGGGCTTCAAATTTATATGCAATAACCTTCTTCAAGCATGAAACATTGAATACTGGGTGTATGTGTGAAGATGGAGGCAACTCTAGTTTATAAGCAACACTACCAATTTTCTGTAGAACTTGATAAGGGCCATAATCTTTAGGAGCAAGTTTTTTGTCCCTTTTCTGTTGCTTTAGGGACATCTATTTGTAAGGTTGTAGACGTACAAAAACCCAGTCACCAATTTCAAAATGTTTTTCACTACGGTGTTAATCTACTTGTTGTTTCATCATGTTTTTTGCTAATGCTAAATTATCCTTCAAACTAGCCAAAACCTGTTGTTGATGTTGAATGTGTTCCTCAACATCTCTGAACTTAGTTTGCGCCCTCAAGGAGGAAGTGATAAAAGGTGGATGGTAACCATATAATGCTAAAAATGGGGTCATTTGAGAAGAGGTATGAAAAGATGTGTTATACCACCATTCTGCAAGTGGTAGCCATTTAATCCACCTTTCCTGCTTATCTGATACAAAATAACGTAGATGCCCCTCTAAGCATTTGTTGACCACTTCCATTTTCCCATCAGTTTGAGAATGATAAGATGAACTATGAGCTAGCTGAGTACCCAAACATGAAAATAATTCCGTCCAAAAATTACTTGTGAAAATAGGATCACGATCACTTACAATTATCTTTGGGGTTCCATGTAGCCTTTGAACTGTCTCCAAAAAAATAGTTGCGACTGTACTAGCTGCAAATGGATGTGACAGGGCACAAAAACGGGCATATTTTGTGAGCCTATCCACAATCACGAAAATAACATTCTTACCCTCTGAACAAGGCAATCCGATGATGAAATCCATGGAGACCTCCTCCCATCTCTGGCTAGGAATTGGTGAGGGTTACAACAAATCTGGTGTCTTAATTGTTTCCCCTTTGTTCTGTTAGCACACTAAACACTCTGATACAAACTTTTGTACATCCCCCTTGAGTCCTTCCCAAAAGAATTATCTTTTTATTCTATGATATGTCTTCAAAAACCCAGAATGTCCTCCAACAGGCGAGGCATGTAGCTCTGCAAGAATCTTATGCTTCAACTCAAAAATTTTACTCAAGTATAACATGTCCTTGTACCATAGGGCATTACCTTTCCACTCGAATTTGTTAGATGTCATATATCCTTGCTTGATATTTTGTATTAGAGATTGTGTATCATTGTCTTGATCCCATTCCAATTTTGCTTCATCCACCCAATCGGCCGTCAACATAGACATTCCACATAGCAAGGCATCTATGGATGTATCCCTTCTGGACAACGCATCAACTACTACATTTTCTTTACCCTTTTTGTATATGATTTCAAAATCATAACCCAACATTTTTGTTACCCACTTTTGTTGTTCTTCAGATGATAACCTTTGCTCCAAAAAGTATTCGAGACTATCATGATTAATTTTTACCTTGAAGTGTCTACCCATGAGATAGGGCCTCCATTGTTTAACCGCATGAAGAATAACCATCATTTTTTTCTCATAAACAGGTTTGAGCAAATCTTTTCCTTTGAATTGGTGACCCTCAAATGCAATTGGTCTTCCTTCTTGCATTAGAACTGCTCCCAATCCTGATCCTGAAGTGTCACATTCAACAATGAAGGTTTTTGAGAAGTTGGGAGTAGCCAAAACTGGGGTGCTGCACAAGGCTTCCTTCAGCTGCTCAAAGGATTTAGCGGCTAAGTCTATCCATTGGAAGGCATCCTTCTTTAGCAATGCAGTGAGTGGGATTACTATTCTACCATATCCCCGCACAAATCTTCTGTAGTGCCATGTTAGTCCTAGGAACCCACAAAGATTTTTGAGAGTTTTGGGCCTTGGCCATTCCACCATAGCTTTGATCTTCTGAAGATCAACTTTGACACCTTCATGGGATACAATGTGACCCAAGTACTCTACCTCTTGTACACCTAAATAACTTTTAGATGGATTTTCATAGAGAGTATGTTTCTCCAAAACTTCTAACACTTTATTTACATGTTGTAAGTGTTCTTCCCATGTCTTACTATAAATCAATATGTCATTGAAGAAAACTAATTCAAATTTCCTTTAAAATGGCCTGAAAACAGTGTTCATCAAGCTTTGAAAGGTTGAAGGCACATTT
This sequence comes from Taxus chinensis, assembly GCA_019776745.2. Lineage (NCBI taxonomy): Eukaryota > Viridiplantae > Streptophyta > Pinopsida > Cupressales > Taxaceae > Taxus > Taxus chinensis. The sequence goes on from CM034149.1 coordinate 98,428,930, forward strand.
GTAAGACCAAAAGGCATTACCAAAAACTCATAATGGCCCTCACAAGTCCTGAAAGCCATTTTATGAACATCTTCCTCTTTTATTCTAATTTATGGTACCCCAAACAAATATCTAATTTTGTGAAATAAATAGCACCATGCAATTCATCAAGTAAATCATCAATTACTGGAATAGGAAACTTATCTGTGATGGTATACTTGTTGAGTTCTCAGTAATCTAGACACATCCTCCATGTTTCATCCTTCTTACGTACCATGACCACTGGTGAAGAATATGCACTCTGGCTAGGCCTGATGATACCTACCTTTAACATTTCTTGAACCATTTTCTCGATCTCACTTTTCTAGGAATATGGGTATCTATATGGTCTGATGTTAGGTGTTTAGCTCCCTGGAATCAACTGAATGGCATGATCATGATCCCTAACTGGTGGTAGTCCCTTTGGAATTGTATAAAAAACAGATGAGTGAGCATCAACAATATTTTGAAGATCGGGTGGCATTGAAGACTTTGTATGTTGTACTTCTATGGAAAATAACTTTGATATAAATCCATCTACTCCTTTTCTAAGAACCTTCTACATTTGATGAGAGTTAATAATCTGTGGAGACTTAGCTACCATCCCATTCAATTTTATTGTCCTTCCATCTGAATGAAATCACATGAACAATTCTTGGAAATTCATCTCTATAGTACCTAAGGTTATGAGCCATTGGACACCCAAAACAATATCTGCCCCTCCCATAGAAATAGCAAACATAGGTGAGTCTAACATGTAGTCTCCCATAGAAAGCTTGATACTATGGCACTAACCTGTGCACTTGATTGTCCCACCATCCACAATCATAACTTGCATTTCTGGAGCTGGGTAAATAAAACAATTGAGGCGGGCAGCTAACTTACTATTTATGAAGTTATGAGTACTCCCCAAGTCAATCAACACTGTCACCTTCTGTTTTTTGAGATAGCCAATAACCTTGAGTGTTTGAGGAGTACTAATATCTGACAATGCATGATAAGAAATTGTAGGTTGGTGATCCTCTACTTCATCTTCTATTGGTTCCTCAGCCTCTCCTATAATTTCAGCATCCTCATCATCCTCATTACCTCCGTCAATATAGAACAACTTCTTCTCAGCACATTTGTGTCCCGGTCCATATTTGCTATCACAGTTAAAACATAATCCTTTTGCTCTCTTTTCTTCCATTTGTTGAGGAGTCAGTCTAATTGGCCTAGAAAATGAAGGGGAAGAGATGCTATGGTCTTTGTTGTTAATGAAAGGAGGCCTCCTACTACAAAGAACTTTTTCCTCTACTCGGCGTGCCATGATAATAGAATCAGAAAGCTTAAGTGGATTAAAAATGCGTACCTCATGCTCGATGTAGTCCTTAAGACCCCCAAGAAATAGGTCATTCAAATTCTCTTTTGGTATATTCTCCACCCTTTAGGATAGGTTCTGGAATTGATGCACATAATCTTTGACTGATTTTGTTTGTCGTAACTTTGCTAATTGACTAAAGTAGTTATCTGAAACACTGGAACTATAGTGCAATTGCAACTCCTTGGTAAAAATTGTCCAAGTGACACCAAAACCATTCTTCTGCCTCTGAGCACATAAACATCGATACCAAACGAATTGGTCTGGTTCAAGATATAGGGATGTCAATGTCACCTTTTGTCCTGATGGTGTTTGATGTAGCTCAAAGAAGTTCTCCATTTGATTTATCCAATTCAAGGGATCTTTACCATCAAATTTGTGCATATCCACTTTCGGCATCATGTTCCGTGGTTGCGAATAAGTTGGATTCTGATTGGGATGGAAAAGTGATCCAACATGGTTATTTTGTCCATGATTTTGAACTGAAGATCCTCCTTGGTTGATATGGGCTGGATTTGGGCCATAATGTTTACCCTTTACATGTTGCATGATATCATCTAACCGATGATTGATTTGGGCTATGTCTCCTTTAGAGGCCATCTCAGATTGTACATTTTACAGCTCATACTCAAGTTGGATCACCTTATGATCAACTGAGGTAAACCCTAGTGCCGAGGAATCTGTATTTACCCCTTCTGACTCCATTCTCTTCAATCACTATCCCATCTTTATCTGAGGTTTTACCTGGAGTAACCGGATTCTTTTTTGCTCTTGTCGAAGGCCCCGCCATGATATCAAACCTTAGGGTTTAGGGTTTCGATACAAATTCGGCCGAACAGGAAAAAACACAGAGAAGATACTAATACTATTTTTTTGAGAGCTTTCCGAAAATGTAAAGAACTTGAAAAAATTCCACAATTTGCACCCTAGGGAGAGATTTTATGAAAAACCCTAAATTTGTAATAACTTGTGCCAAATAAATAAAAAAGTTCTAAAATTTTTAGGGAACCTTGAAATGTTTTGCAACTTTGGTAAAAATATCTCCCACCAATTCACTTTTGTTTGAAATATATTGCAGAAACAACAAATTAGGGTTTTTACCCTAATTTTTGGCCCAGATCGCAGCTCTGATACCACTTGTAATGAAATTACTAGTATAATTCAGATTATGAACAATAATAGAACACCAAATAACACAATATTTCAGAATAATGATCTCAATATGCAATTATAATAGCTTCGCCACTTTGAGGGGTCAACCTCCAAACCATATAATAAGACTCAATTGCTCAAATGATAATGAACTACTACCTACAATCCCCTATATATATTATTCATATGCTATGGCCATCATTAAGGCCGACCTATTAAGCATGATAAAGTATAAATGATATAGTAAAATGATATGGTAAGCCACAAGTCGGCTACTCATATCCTAATACAAGCAATTGGTTAAGGGTGTAGCAGTAATTTCTCTTGTCATGACTTTATATGAGAATTTTTTTGGGCATATTCATACCAAATTAGGCACTACTAATGACATTCATAGTAACATAGGTGTGAAACAAGGTTGTCCACTATCACCTACACTTTTTGGGCTCTGTATTGATGAACTGGAGGATCTTATCTCCACAGACTTAGGTACCATGAATGGTTGTAGCCTCCTTGGGATCTACATTGTTATTTTATTGTTTGCAAATGACATTATTTTGCTTTCACACACAATTACAAGACTTCAAAATCAGCTTGATGCATTGAGCAATTTTTGTGATAAGAAAGGTCTAGAAGTAAATCTTGCAAAGACAAAACTCATGGCATTTAATACAACCAAGAAAGTAGCATCTACAATGAATTTTTTGTACAAAGGAAAACAAGTTGAAGTGGTGTACTCTTACACCTACTTGGGTGTGGTTTTTTCTGGTCCACCTTTTAGCTTTGTTTCGGCAATAGAAGCAAGACTTAACAAAGGGTATGCAACATTGACGGTCTTGGAAAGACAATGTTTTCAGCTCCATTTTCAAGATATTAAGACAAAGATTTAACTTTTTCATACATTAGTTACACCAGCAGTTTTATACGGATGTGATGTTTGGGGTCCATATTTGAGACAAAATGATTTCAATCGTATGGAAAGAGTTTTTCATTTCCACGTTATCAAAGAATATTTGAGCCAAAAGAACAGTTCCTCACTCAATTATTCTTGCCGAGTTTGGGGTATGTCATCTCTTTATCTCTTTGATTTTCAATGTTATCACTATGTTGCATCGGCTTCAATGTATGGCAGATTCATTTTCTGGTCAAAACATGTATCCATATTTGGCACTTCGATCTTCTGTAGAACTTGCCAAAAAGGGTTGCGAATCTTGTTGGTATGCAAGAATTACTACTCTCCTTCAGAAGTTGAATATTGATATAGATAGACTCCCTCCTCTTGGGTTTTCTATTAATGCTCCTCAACTTACTAAACAGGAAGTTAACAGGGGTATACGAGAGGAGCTCACTAAGTCTTATTTGAAAGTTACATGGTTTTCTCCAAAAGAGTCTTTGAAACCAAAGCTTCTTCACTATTTTCAATTTTATACCTGCTTCCATGAAGATCAAAACAAAATTCTAGAATACATGAAGAGGTTTTTACCTTCATGCCTAAGGATCCCTTTAGCTTAGTTTCACATTTGCTCTCACCCTCTTCGGATGGAATCTGATCATAGCCTTCCACAACATGAGCGGATTTGTCAGTTGTGTTTTTTAGAACTTGAAAGTGAAGAGCATTTTATATTCAAGTGTCTCGTCTACTATGAATTTCGTGGAAGATATCATTGTCTTTTCAAAGATTCCAATAAATCTTTAAGGAGTCTCATTCGATATGAAGATTAGAAATGTTTAACTTCATTTATTCGTGAGATACTTCAAATTCGGGAAAGAACACTCAAACCGCAGTCCTCAAATATAAATGAGTACAAAAATATCAATTCTTACTTCCAAATTATTGATTTCAAGAATCTTAAGAGATCTCATATGCAGACAACCTGGTCCAGATGTGTCAGACAATGCACTTTCTATTGGTTTCAAGATCTGCAACCTTCTAGCGGTTGATTTGTTGTTTCCATTTTCTGGAGATGTTTTGGCACTCCTTTTATGTTTTGGTTCTTGGTTTGTTTTTTCTGTCCCATAGACCATTCTTGGCCTTCTGTGGACATTAATATATAAATTAAATTAAAGCCTTGTCGCATTTATTTCCCACTTCGTGTTATGAACAAACGTGGTTAAAGAAATTGTTACAAATATATTGTGTAACATCATTAATATATTGTAATTTTATTAATAATGAGTTTATATAACTCAAATTAATAATATAGTTAGTGTGAGTGTGTTGTGATAAACAACTCACGTGGCTATTTTGGAGTGTGATTGATCCTAGGGATAAGCTTGAGAGATTCATGGAGAGAGATATGAGGAAGACTAAGTGATAAGACTTCACTCTTAGATTATAGGATCAAACATTTGTATAAGAAGCTATCTCTAGATGAATACAATACCCTGGATGGAATTGAAGAAAGTTATAATATATTTTTTCGGTGTAATTTGATTGAATCTGTGTGTTTAACTTGAATGCAATCTAAGCCAAAACAATATTTGATACCAGAGCAAATTTTCCATTTGAAGCCGGTGAGATTATTATATCTAGGACCAAAATAAAATAAAATTGTAAAATTGAGGCAATTCATATTGTTAAGATTTGATTACGCTTTAGTGTTATGGGCACCTGTATCCCTTGGCAGGTCTGACTTTGCCAAATTGCACTCAAAGCACTCTGTGATGCGTCATTTTTGTGGCTACACCGTATTCGCTGTCAGTCACGCAATATTAGCTTGGTATATTTTCCCATCCTATAGACCAGTTTTACTTTCAGACGTCCATTTTAATATATATTACTATTTTTATTTTCTATTCTTCTATTTGGATCAATAAACCCGTGTCAAGTTAGTAAGGAATCTATAGGTTTTTTTTATGTCCACGTGGGTTCTATGATATGTCCATGTTTTATGTTATAAAAATCTCGAGTCTCACGTTTTTCATTTTGTAAGTTAATGTTTTTTTTAAAGTCTTTTAAGATTTAGTGTAATGTAATGTTTAAGTTTTTCTTTCTTTCTTTTATGTCATGTAAAGTCATATTTGTATGTGATGTTATAAACGTAATAATATAGTACTTTTAAATATTTAACAATTAAATTTATTTTTTTTGTCAAATACTTTTTAGTAAAAAAAATTGTTTATAGTTAATTTTTAGGTAATTATAATTGTGTTGAACAAGTAATATTTAATTACTTTTTTATTGTCTTGTTTTATCAACCGTTATTTGTTATATGTATTGTTTTATGTCATTTTGTTAAAATATTAATGTTTTGTCATCGTTATCAATGATGGCGTCTAATTAAAACAGTCAAAATTGTTGTCAAATTTAAACCTATTTTCGAAACCATTATTGTAAAAGTTATTAAAAAAAACATTGCCCGCACTTCTCCCGGACGCATTTTCATTTGTATGCAACATCCAACTTGTGGGGGTGAAACTTGAGCTTCAAAGAGTAATTTGCCGAGTAACAAAGAATCACGAACATGGAGGACAGAGGCAATGGAGGAAGGAGGTCAATCAACGACCTCTCACCAGCCACAAGCGACGGGGGCACACAATGAAGTTGTGGCATTTTTTCAATTGTGTTTATTTTCCACTGTGTGAAAATAAGAACATATGTCACATTCCTGTTCAATTGTAATGTGTGAGAAATTCCTATATGTAACCTCCTAGAATAAAACATTCTAGAGTATGTCTTTAAGTTTATTGTAACACTCATTGATTTGGAAAGAGTTGGTGGTAGATCCAGAAAACCACAGATGTAAAGAGGCAGATAAACTTTTACTGATGTAGCTGTCCTCTAACTGCCTTCCTTCTTTATGAAGATGATCCGCCAGTGGAATGTCGAGTGTGTTCTTTTCATGGAGTAAATGTGGGATGCATTCCTTTGCATAGTTGTGGTCATGTGCAACAAGACAGTCAGCTACTTGGAAGTTTACACGCCTTCCTTTGATCCAGATTATGAGGTAAGCTCGTGCAGCACGTTGCAGAAAAAAGGAGTTATATTGTACCATGTCAACATTAGAGGAGTGTGTATTGGAAATTAATAATATTAATAATAGGGGAGTGAATGTTACAAATATATTGTGTAACATTATTAATATATTGTAATATTATTAATAATGAGCTTATATAACTCATATTAATAATATAGTTAGTATGAGTGTGTTGTGATAAACAACCCACGTAGCTATTTTGGAGTGTGATTGATCCTAGGGATAAGTTTGAGAGATTCATGGAGAGAGATATGAGGAAGACTAAGTGATAAGACTTCACTCCTAGATTATAGGATCAAGCATTTGTATAAGAAGCTATCTCTAGATGAATACAATATCCCGGATGGAATTGAAAAAAGTTATAATATATTTTTCCGGTGTAATTTGATTAAATCTGTGTGTTTAGCTTGAATGCAATCTGAACCAAAATGATAGAAGCACGAGATCAATTAATAATTATTTCTCCTCCGTTCTATTCTTCACTTAAGTGTTGAAGAGGGATGCATGCGACATATGGAATGGAGAAGAAATAGAATATGTTGTACCGGTAACTGTTAACTCGTTGTTGAGATCTCAATGCATGACAAAGAATCACACTCGATACACTAAAGCTCATATAGGAGGTGGTTGAGTCAAACATGGTTTTTCATCGCAAGAGTCCAGGAATTCGATGATTGAGTTTCTTTGGTTTGTCTTCTATCGCTTTGACCAGAAGATCTCACCTCATGCATGAGAGCAACCAAACACATGGGGATCACATGCAGCAAAACTAAAAGCAAATTGTAAAGCTTGCATGGGGAAAAAGTCAAAAATTTTGCCTTGTGAGAATTTAAAATCTTGAATGTGGGTGGCGATGCATGGAGAAGGCGATCGAACCAAGGAAGTTTATAAACTTGGCCAAGAGATAGTTGGCGAAGCAACCAGGCCTCCAGTAGTAGGAGCACATACGTTGAATAACAAAATAAGTGAACCAAGCATATGTGTGTCATACCGATCAAACCTATCCATCACGCAGGTTTGCAGTCAACGCGAACTTGCGCAAAACTTTTGACCGGTGTGGGTCTATTCTTGCACCCAGCTAGCCTCGAACTTGCTACTCCCGCGCCCTAATTCCTGTGTCCTACCATCTTATTGCACACTCACATTTGAAACAATACGGCATCAGTTTGTTTTAAAAACCACAAATGGAAATTTGACGGAATAGGTAACAACATACTTTCCGTCAAATTTCCATTTGTGGTTTTTAAAACAAACTGATGCCGTATTGTTTCAAATGTGAGTGTGCAATAAGATGGTAGGACACAGGAATTAGGGCGCGGGAGTAGCAAGTTCGAGGCTCAGGGATAATTTTAGCGGCGAATATTCGTAATATGGCGAAAATTTCATTTTAGGAAAATTTGAAAAGGCGAATTATTCGGAGTGGGGTCGGTGTCCTGTTCGCCTAAAATATAAAGTATATTTTTTTTGGGGGGTCAGCTTCGCCTTCATTTGAAAACATCTCCTATAAAAAACCTATGTGATTCGCCGGGTAGTATACCTCAAGTAGCTTACCAAATTACCAATACTGTGAAATTTGAACTCGCATACCCTTGAGCACCAGAGATTCATATTACTGTTATCCTGTGATTGTTGACGCGTGAAAAATGCAGTGTTGACGCGCAACAAGGGCAATATTGACGCGCGATAAGAGCTGTACTGACGCACGACAAGAGCTGTACTGACGCGCGACAAGAGCTGTATTGACGGGCGACAAGAGCTATATTGACGCGCGACTTGGGCTAAGAAGTGACACACGACAGAGGAAGGGTTGACACGCGATAGAGGTTGTGTTGACGCGCGACTTGGGCAGTGTTGACGCGCGACATCAGACAGTTCACCCGCGACAAGACCTCAGAGACCGGACAGAGTCGCTTCTTGGTTCTTTTGCTGACGCAGGACTATTTTCATAATAATGGAAGGTGCCAGCTCAAAGAATACGAATAACCTAAAAGTAAGTAAGAAATCTCAGAAATCACTCTTCAAGTATTTTGGAAACTCTACGGATACAGATAATGTAAATACCAATCATATAGATGCCACCAAAAAGAATCAGAATACTGACTGTGTGGAAGGTATTATTGAGGTGGACATGCATTCTGCACAGTATCACAGTCAAACGAATGAAACCTACGATAATATGCCAGATCTTGAAGATATTGTTCCTGTTGGGGTGCAACCAAAAGTGTAGCTAGATATCACAGATACAAACACTCAGCAAAATGGAAGACAAAAATCAATATCAAACTCTGGTCCAAGAAAGAGGAAACCAGGTGATTGCGATATTGCTCAAAATTCTACTAAAAAAAGTAAAGCATTGAAAACGAACAAGAATATGTGGACCATTGGCAGGACATACAAGTTTGATTGGGCAGCTAAATTGCCATTTATTGAACTTGTACAATCATCTAATTCTGAAGAAATCCCATGTGAATGTACATGTAAAATATGTACGTGGAAATTGGGAAAGCAACAAAAAATGCAACTGAAGCTGGACACTATAGAAAAACATTGTGGAAAACAATATTTAACTGTAACAGGGGCGGATGGCCAGAAAATCAAAACACATAGGTGGAAAACTGAAAAGGAGTGCATGCATGTCAGATACGTAGCAGAATATGAGGCAGAGCAAAAAAAACACATATTGGTAAGATGAAAGAAACAAATCTACATGCAAAATTCATACAATTCTCTACTCTTTTTCAAATACTTAAAAAAGGAAGGGCGATGTCAGATTTCCTTGATTTCAAAGTTTTTGTATCAATTTAACGGAATGCTGAATGTACCTCAGTCTCATTGGTCTGAGAGTAGTGGATGGGAAATGGCAAAATGCCTCTCGATGATAGAGAAGGAAGATTTGAAAGAGAATGTAAAAAAAGCAAACTTTATCTCTCTTTCAATTGATGAAGTGACAGCAGTCGACAACACCGCATGGGTATGTATCCACATAATATACTTTAGAAAATCATATAAGGACTCCTCATCTGTTGGGTGTTATGAAAATGGTTGAAAACTGCAATGCTGAAAACCTATATAAAATAGTTGTTTCTCATTTGAAAGATGTTGCTGGTATGAACTGATTATGAAATTGCTACGAAGTTGGTATGCGTTGGAGCAGATGGTGCATCTGTCATGCAGGGTCACCGAACAGGGTTGTGTGTTAGATTACAAACAACAGTGGCCCCATATATGCTACCAATTCACTGTATGGCTCACAGAATGAAATTTAGCGTATAAAATGGTAAGCAACCACGAAAATGTTGCTAAATTAGAAGACCTCATAAGAGAACTTCATGCCTATATGTCAAGCAGCCCAAAGCGTTTTCTCGAGTTTCAAAAATTTGCAATTGGAATTACAAACGGCAAAAAACTTCTGAAGGATGTGGAGACTAGATGGATCTATTTGTATGAACCAGCATGCAGAGTTCGTGAGGAGTATCCTTCATTGGTTGGTTTCATGCACAAATACCGTCATGAAGTTGATAGGGCAAGGGACCTGTTGTTCCGCTTAACTGATTTGGAGACTTTGCTTACATTGGTTGGTATTCTTCCAATGTTAAAGGAGATCAATACACTGATGAAGCATGCACAGGGCAGATTGATCTATATTGTGGATTTTATACGGATGAGGAAAATGGTATGTCAAAGTCTTGATATATTGTACTGTTCCCAGGATAGTTTTGATGCACCTATTTTTGAAAATTGGAGAGATTTATTAGATCTTAAAAATCCTAACACCTTTTTGAGATTTAATATCCATAATCACCTATGCATCTCTGTTAATGGGAGGGAAATACCTATGCACATTTTGCAAAGACGTCAAGATATTACAGGATCGGAACGAGAAGATGTTCCTGTGACACGTAATTTGTTTGAGTCTGTGATAGTTGAAACAAGAATAAAGCTTAAAAATTTTTCAGAAACCTTGTCATCAGAAATTAGGGAATGTTTCTGTAAAGATAAAATTCTGGAAGCCATGGGTGTGATGAATCCGAAATTTTTGGAATACAGAAGGTGGCCGTGCAGACTTTGTCAGTAAGCATTTCCATAAATCAATGGGTACAATAATGGAACAATTTACAAAGACGTCAGAGCTCAAGGGTATGGAAATCAAAGGTTTACTAAATGCCGATTTATTAAAGTTTCAGTCAACCAATTTTGCAACAACAATGAGGAACCAATATAAGAATTTAGATCAACCCTTCTGAAAGTGGTAGCTATTACAAGGCTGTGGAGAGGAATCTATCAAAGTTCTATCTTACAAGAAGATATTAGTGAGTATTTCAGACTATATGAGTTATGCCAGACAATGATTTTGGGGGTCTGTGGAGGATGAAAGAGGTTTTCAGTGCATTGTCATTTATAAAATCAAAACTGAGAAACAGGTTGGATAAAAATCTGGAAAGTTGCATGAGCTGTTACGTTTCACGATACTCCCTCGAAACCTTTCCGTTTGACAGAGCAATTTGCACACTGGAATTCCCTTTGCGAAAGAAGAGGTGTAAATAATACAGCTACAAGTACAAATATTCCCAACCTTGAGAGTGTAATTGGCTCTTCGTCACATTCTACAGAAGACAACATCGACTTTGATGAAGCTATTGATAATGGATTGTTTCAACTTTAAGTAGGTATCTTTCTTTATCTATCTTTTATCTTTATCATTAAAGATGTTACAGGTCTATATACTAAAAATGTCAGGCAATTCACCCATTCTATCTACTAATCCATTTCTCATGTTGGATTTTTTTTAAAACACAGATCTAGCGCATTACCAGTGGCAGTGATGATTTCAACTTTAAGCAGGTATCTTTTTCCCCTTAATCTTATTGTTTGTTACTAGTTCATTTTTTGACCAGAGCAATTGCTCACTGGAATTCCCTTTGCGAAAAAAGAGGTGTAAATAATACAGCTACAAGTACAAATATTCCAAACCTTGAGAGTGTAATTGGCTCTTCGTCACATTCTACAAAAGACAACATCGACTTTGATGAAGCTATTGATAATGGATTGTTTCAACTTTAAGCAGGTATCTTCTTTATCTATCTTTTATCTTTATATACTAAAAATGTCAGGCAATTCACCCATCTATCTACTAATCCATTTCTCATGTTGGATTTTTTTTAAAACAAAGATCTATATCATTACCAGTGGCAGTGATGATTTCAACTTTAAGCAGGTATCTTTTTTCCCCTTAATCTTACTTGTTTGTTACAATTCATTTTTTTCAGCTCTGGTTATTATTAAAGCATGTTACAGGTGTATGTATTTTTATTTAGTTAAATACAAAATTTTTTATTTTTTGAAAAACGTGGGTTGACATCCGTCCGAGGAAGCTGTTACTTCTCGGGACTGACAATGTCAGGCAACTCACCCATCTATCTACTAATCAATTTTTTTGTGTTGAATTTTTTAAGACAAAGATCTAGCACATTACCGGTGATGATTTCAATTTTAAAAAGGTATCTTCTTCAACATAATCTTATTGTTTGTTACCTTACATTTTTTCAGCTCTTGTTATCATTAAAGACATTACAAGTCTAATTCTTTATATTTACATTTATTTAAAGATATTGTTGGTCTATATATTTTAAGATGTTGCTGGCACTTCTCAGGACTGACAATGTCAAGCAACTCACCCCTCCATCTACAATGTCATGTGAAACAAAGATTTAGCACGTTACCCTTGATGATTTCACAGCAATCTAATACGTAAGAGGTAAGCTAAACCCTAGCATATTTGCAATTATGATTAATTTCTTACCAGTGATGATTCTTTCTTGATTTCTTAGAATTATATTTAATTTATTTTTAAATACAAGTCCACATAAAATTCACATAAAATTTGGGATAAACAATACATTATACGATTTTAAATATAAGTCCACATAAAATTCCTCATCATCCATATATATCATATCATCACCATATCATTATCATATCCTCATTATCACCATCTATCATTAATTATCAATTATCATCATTCATCATCTACGTCCACATACAATTCATGACAATGCAAATAAACAAGAAACATACATATAATTCATGATAATCACCATCTAATGCAATTAAAATTAAAGATTGTATGTAAATCCATATAATTAAATTCAAATACCATAGTACATACTCAATAGTAGAAGTTTTCAAATTCAATATTTAAAGTTTCCTCAATAATAAAAGTTTCTAGTTTTCAAAACCCTCTTTTTCTTTATTCAATTCTACTCCTCTGCACTATTTCCCAACGGCTTCTTCCACTGTGGCTGAACCTCTTTCCCCAACACCAGAAATCTCCATGCGATAGCAAATTTGGATCAGCTGCAACGTATAAACTATCCCGTTGCCAATAATTTTCATTGATTAGAACCGTTAGCCCTTCTGTCCCATTCTATAAGCTGATTGATATGAGGAAGCATCTCCATCTTTCTCATCAACCCACACAAAATCTTTTTTGTGCTTGTCTAGATCTATGAAATACTCCTTGCCCTCTTTAGAGGTACTTGTGCCCAAACCCTGGGGCCTGTATGGTCCAAGCAACAAGTGATACCTAATCAGCAAGTGAACAAAACCAGAACTCGAAAACATATAAAGAGGAAACAAACTAGCATTACTTTGTACTATATGGTCCAGCCGGTTATCGATCCACTCAATGATTCTCTCCAAGCTTCATACTCAGGAATTGTGTAGAAAGATAACACATTTCCATTTTTGTGAGTTGCCTACATCAACATGTGCCGACATTAGACATGGAGATACATAACATCTGGAGGCTTAGAAAACAAATATAAAAAGTCTCGAAACACAACCAAATATACAGGGGGAACATTTACAGAAACTAAACAGCGTTATACAAAGATCATGTACCTGGTCTGTCATTATCATCAGATGGCCATATATTTAATGCTGTCATATATTTTATCTTCCTGTAGACCAAGGATTTTTTTTTCTATTTACTATCTCTTTATTCTCCATTTGTTGGTGAGTGGTAGCTTCCCAAAAAATAGATATTCCTGCCACCTGATAGGATAAAGATAACTAAAATAACAAAAAATTAAATTGGAAAGTGATGTCGAAACATGTCACAATACTACCAAATTCAATATTCAGATTTCCCTTATTCAAGCCACAAACACTTACAGCGACTGCAAGAGCCTTGGCTGAGTCACCCTCCGTTAATATTAAAGTACATTGATCAGAATTCTTCCCTCCTGCTTGATTTGCATCAAGTTTGGGAACATCAATTAATTTCCCCTTCTTGGTTCCATCAGTTTTCTTAAGATCTTTTTTTTTTATAAACTTTTCCACTGCACTCATCAGGTCAAACAAAGTTACAAAGCCCATCTTAGATAACCTGACCAAACAAAGTTGCAAAGATAGATAAGCATTTGAATCAATGCATTCCTGGAGCCACTGTCAAACCTTGCATTGACCTCTAAGAATCCTTTAAGAAACAATGTGTTATACTCTTCCTTACTATGCACAAATCTTATGACAAGGTAACATTAATATGAGATTTCTCAACTTAATAACATTTGTAGATACTCATTTTTCCCTACTTTGAGCATGAATCAGAAGTATAACCTCTATTACACAATACATCTTCTTGTAGTAGCAATACATTCTTGTCTCAACACCATGATAGACCACATAATGACATATAGAAACAATGTGTTATACTCTTCCTTACTATGCACAAATCTTATGACAAGGTAACATCAATATGAGATTTCTCAACTTTATAACATTTGTAGATACTCATTTTTCCCAACTTTGAGCATGAATCAGAATTATAACCTCTATTACACAATAAATCTTCTTGTAGTAGCAATACATTCTTGTCTCAACACCATGATAGACCACATAATGACATATAGCATGACATTTGGGTCTTGACAGACCTTGAGCTTTTCTCAAAGATGTGAAAACATTTCTTAAGGCATAAAACAAGGTCCTCTTAATATGTCACCTTTTAGAACTACAAGACATTGATGAATCAACACCTTGACATGGTCTTATACCACTTTTAGAGAATTATAAATCTCCTTGATGAAATTCTTTCACTTTGTACATCATGAAGCACTGATAATTTTCATCACCGACTAGGACTGAGTCAGCTTGAAGCACTGACAGAGTAACTTGCACTTGACAATCCAATATTCAATTCATGAATTCCTTAACAAGGATGAGCTTTACCAACTAGATAACAGGACAGATTGCTAGACCTTAGCATCATTGACTTGGATATCTTTATTTTAGACTGATAAAGGTCATTCATAAAATCCAAACACACTTTGAAGTCCTCAACACGTTGAAAAAATCATAGTACAACACAGATTCTTAACCTATCCACCTTTTACCAACTATAGACCTTAAGTCTACTTTCATAGACAGTATAACCCCACAGATACAATTAAAGTCCCACAACATAATTTTCAAGATAATTAAAGTCCCACAAGATATTTAGGCACTAAATTTTACATTATACACATTAAATTGATCATCGTCTTTCATCATCATCTATCATTGATTATCAATTGTCATCATTCATCATCTACGTACACACACTATTCATGACAATGCAAGTAAACAAGAAACATAAATATAATTCATGATAATAACCATCTAATCACCATATAATTAAATTCAAATAGCATAGTACAAACACAATAGTTGAAGTTTTCAAATTCAATATTTAAAGTTTAGTCAATAATAAAAGTTTCTAATTTTCAGAACCGTCTTTTTCTTTAGAAAACTCTGCTCTGCTCTCTTCCCCAACGGCTTCTTCCACTCTGGCTGCACCTCTTTCCCCAACACCAGAAATAACTCCTGAACTTATAAGATCTTCTACAGCACTGTCCAGATTTTTTATAATTCTTTCTTCTTGATTTGTTGCATCTCCATGCGACAGCAAATGTGGATCAGCAGCTGCTTTGGCTTTGAACAAGATGTCAGGGTCGAGACCATGCTCTTTAATTATCCGCTTTAGTGTATTGTTTTATTTGTTAACCAAAACAATATTTTGCTTCAAATTTTTTGCTGCGGATAAGCTGTTCTTTGCTGTTTCCAAGTGAACTTGCAAAACCTTCGCCTGACTCTTCAAATTTTCATATTTCAACTGCACAAAAAGAGTAACGTCAATTCAAAATATTAATGTAAATTCAAAATTTCAAATTAACAAAAATGATTGTTTGAATGTAATAGTACTTACAACCGCTCTATCTCTTTCGGCATTTGCGATTGATACCAAATCCTTATCCTTTGACCATTTGTTAAAATATGCCTGGGCCTCGGCACTAATATTTTCCAATTTGTTTAGTTCCTTATCTAAAATGCCATCTTTATAGTCGTTGTTAAACGTGACAGTCCCACATTTTACTTGGGTAAGTAAGGAATCCATCTTCGCAGGTTGATTCTGGACTGCAGCGTATAAACTATCCCATTGCCAATAATTTTCATAACGACTAATAATCTCATTGATAAGAACTTTAGCCCTTCTCTCCCATTCTATAAGCTGTTGGATTTGAGGAATAATAAACTCACTAACATGGGATTCACAATCATTACCAATTAAGTTCTCCAAAGGAAAAGGTGGAAACTCTTCACTATTTGAATCTGATGCAGACGATCTTGCTGGAGAAGTGTGGGGGCTTTCACCATGACAAAGATCAACTGCTCCTTGTTTCTGTCTTTGGGTGGGCTGATCCTGTTTTTGAAAAAATAAATCAAGATTTAGATAAATAAATTTAAATTAGAATGTAATTAAAAATTGTAAAGCATATTAAAATTGAAATTTGAAGTATACCTGCTGGCCTTGAATCATCTCGCGGGTATCGAAAAAACCAGTTGGGTCATTGCTATCAATGCCCAAATAATCTTCATCTAAATTTATATTGTTCAAAACAGATATGCCCGTTGCGCTGGGCAAGCCACCAAGTGAGAGAGTTGGAATTCGAAACGAGGAGTCAAGGTTTAGTGTCCCACTAGGGGCCGGAGCAAAAGGCATGCATTTACCAATGTTCTTTTTTACTGTTCCTCTGGTTGGCATTTTAAAAATTAATGGTTGAGTGGGTGTCGGTGCCGTGGTTTGATCATGACTGACATGTGCTAAAAAGTACAAGAAAAAATGAAAAATATTAAAACAATTCATAAAGTCAAAACTACGAAATGAAACGTTGTATAGAAAAGTTGTACCTTGTTGTCGAGGGGTATTTTTTTTCGGTGCTACGGGTGGCCTTGTAGGAGTTGTACTCAGAGGCTGTTTAGAAGATATCAATGCATGCGACTGTACGGAGTGAGTTGGGGAAGAAGGTTCCATAGTCCCTGCTATTCATCAATATTAAATGTTGTCAATTCATTTTGTTAAAATTTAAATTGAAAAATAAATCTGCAAGTTTGGAATTTGTAATTAATATATGAGAATGTATTACTTCTCTGGCGTTTAACGAGTTCAAACTGTTGAGGGTTTGGAGAGGAGTGAGCTTCCATTTCAGATTGGGAGTCCCCCGAAGCCTCCGCGTGTAGTTGGCCTCTTCCTCTCGACATCTTTTTTTTTCGGGGAATGGCTTCAAGATATCTTCTCTGCATAACATTAAAATTTAAGTTTTAATAACTGTGCACTGTAATGAAGAAAATTGTAATACAATTACAAACTAAATAGTTTATACCTGTTGTTCTGCAAATGGAATTGAGAATTTCTTCAAAGCCTCATCAGAGCAAGTAGGAATTTCTTTAGCTTTTAAATTAAAAAGTGCCTCATAGTAGAAGTCGAGGAGATAGTTTGTCGAATAAATGAAAGGTTTTTCTGAGATTTTTGAATTTGATATTTCAGCTCTTATTTTTTTGGATAGAAATGTGCACCAATCGAATTTTTGTTTTGAGATAGTGGCACAAATGTATGCAATGGCCCAATTTGGTATATCTGTTTGGCGACCCTACATAACAATTCTGGCTTGAAAAAATGCAATAAGTGCAGCAAGAAAGTGGTGTGTAATTGATTGTGTATCTACACCACGCCGGGATTTATTGACATGGGCTGCAAATGCGAAACAATGAAAATTACTATAAAAAACAGCAAATTGTATCAGAATAAAAAATTTGAATCAAAACGAATTATACTTATAATCAACATGGAAACCGTACGTTGATTCGAGAAATTTCTTGTTTTCTTCCACGAGTGTTGCCTTGGTTGTAACAATTGGTAAATTTCTGATAGGAAGGCCCGTAAACCGAGGTATGTCATTCGGTTCAATAGTGAATTGGAACATTTGGCCATCGTTCAGAGTCACATAAAATATACCGTCCTCTGAATTGTAGCATGACAGAAGGTAATTCAAAATATCTGGATCTGTTTCGAAATGGGGCATATTAACGAGCCCTGTAAATCCACACTCCTCCATTATAGCTTGATATTCTGAAGACATCTTTAAAGCCGTATGGATGTGAGGGCATAAGGGATTCCTGTAGGTTATCTTGGAAATCGATTGACTTGGATTCTCTTCATTTTCTTGCTGAACTTGCAATTGGGAAGCATGTGAAATCGACATTATAGCTGTAATTGCATCTTTGTCAAAGATTTAGACCTGCAAAAATTCAAGAACGAGAAAACGAAAACGAGAAAATGAGCGGCATAAGGGTATTTATAACCTAAATAGGGTGTCACTGTCCCCTATTGACGTGCGTCATTTGCTTTAAATGATGCGCGTCAATAGGAGGCAGTGTCACGCGTCAATAGGAGGCAGTGTCACGCGTCAATAGAAAGCACTGTCGCGCGTCAATAGAAGGCTGTGTCGCGCGTCATTTGACTACTGTGTCGCGCGTCAATAGAAGACAGTGTCACGCGTCATTTGTCTACAGTGTCGTGCGTCAATAGAGGACAATGTTGTGCGTCAATAGAGGACAATGTCGCGCGTCAATAGAGGACAATGTCGCGCGTCAATAGAGG
Source organism: Taxus chinensis (assembly GCA_019776745.2). Lineage (NCBI taxonomy): Eukaryota > Viridiplantae > Streptophyta > Pinopsida > Cupressales > Taxaceae > Taxus > Taxus chinensis. The sequence goes on from CM034149.1 coordinate 98,447,414, forward strand.
ACAATGTCGCGCGTCAATAGGGGCCAATGTCACGCGTCAATATAGGACAATGTCGCGCGTCAATAGAGGACAATGTCGCTCGTCAATAGAGGACAATGTCGTGCGTCAATTGAGAACAATATCGCGTGTCATTGTGATCTAGTGTCGCTCCAGTGTCACGCGTCATCAGGATCTATTGTCGCGCCATTGACGTGCGTCATTACGGTTTACTGTTGTCACACGTCACTGATGGAGCCTTGAAAAACCAGGCGAAAATTTTGTTTTTGAATACTGTCAAATTCGCCTTTCACTGAAACTGGTTACGGGCATATTCACCAGGTATTTTCCACCTTCAATTTTATAGGGGTGTCTTAAAATGAACCCTGTCGAGGCTAGCTGGGTGCAAGAATAGACCACACCGGTCAAAGTTTTGCGCAAGTTCGTGTTGACTGCAAACCTGCGTGATGGATAGGTTGATCGGTATGACACACATATGCTTGATTCACTTATTTTGTTATTCAACGTATGTGCTCCTACTACTGGAGGCCTGGTTGCTTCGCCAACTATCTCTTGGCCAAGTTTATAAACTTCCTTGGTTCGATCGCCTGGTTGTTACCTATTCCATTAAAACTAACAGCGACACGACAAAACTAACGACGAAATGACGGAAAATATTTTTTCCCTATGGTGCGAACTTGCATGAGAGATATGCCTAGCCGTGTATGACAGTATACGTGTTCTCTCAATGCTTACAAGGTTAAGGCGCTGAAGCAACTAGTCACAAGCCAAGGCGATGTGGAAACCAACAAGAGCATAGTAAAACAACAATCTAAGCCTAAGTGGAAAGACTATGCCAAGTCAATGCGTCAGGAGAGTGTGCAATTTGCATAGTCTCTCGGACCTAAATGCGTGGAATAATATTACACAAAAAAGTCCACATAAACAAAAAAAAAGCATATAAAACTAAGCACGTAGAAAGAATTTTGTTAGACTCGTCAAGAGAATATTCAAACCTACAAATCAAACATCTTGGCCACAAACACTGTGAGAGCAAGAATAGATCTCTAGTACTACACGCAGAGATCAAGAAGTCTAAAACACCAAAAGCTCGCAAAAGAATCATAAGACACCAAAGAATGCTAATGCTCACTGGTGCAATATTAGAGTGCACTAGCTCGATCTGCATGTGCGAGAGGTGAGAGATTAGACAAGAGGTAGTAAAACTTGACCCATAAAAAGACACATATATGTGATGAAAGTATAAAGAAACATGTGTGGTTACCAATTGTAAAACCACAATTTGTAAGGCATATTGACGTAAACATTAAAGAGGTATAATTTATATTGTAAAAGCATAAATTTAAGCAAGGCCCTTTTTTTCCCTCTTTTGTGGTGGATCCGGAGAAAGTGACCAAGCAAGCACCATGTTTCGATTTCATTATTCTTTCTTTTTTGTTTCATAATGTCAACATCAAACAAATCAACACTAAAATATGAATTACAAGGCATAACACACATGTTTGTACTCATTTTAGATTATGACCACATAACTAGTATGAATCTTGGGCATGCCAATATGGGTCAATTTTGAAACAAAATATAGTTTGAGGGTCATACTACAACGGTTTTCCATAGACAGTGACCTTCTTAGTGCCAGTTCAATGCCTCCAGTTGATTCTTGTATGTGTTGAACATTACGACCTTGAGAAGAGAGGAGATTTCAACAATAATAATGATCCTATTCTCCTAATCACCCCTAAATGCATAGAGGATCTTCTCTGAATCCCTTAAAATGAAGAGATTGCTAAAATCACAAAGGAATCTAGCCAATGGTATTGGGATGAAGACCCGTTATGGTGTTTCAAAGTCATAAACAAGAAGTGAATGGTCACTAAGAGGACTCACACAAATTGCATAAGCATTTGATTGAGTTAAAAATGATTGGCCACTACTACATGACTTCCTACCCTGTTCGTGGTGTGGCATGAAGAAGAATCTTTGTTGGTTTGGAAACTAGAGGCCCAATGGCACCAGGGAAAAAAGTGCTTTTCACTATCACCCACACCTAGAATTCAAGGAAAGCATGCATCACTTTTGGTGTATAAATGATGTTTTCCTCTTCTACATCATCAAAATGCTTGAGAATAAGCCGCAAAAAATATTCTCACATCAGGCCAAAAAGGCAATCTCAAGACAGGGCACATGGTTTCTTCAGTTTCCCACATTATCGTATATTCATGTTTGTGGATATAATGGAGTGCCCTACAAATTACCAAAGCATGTACGTGATAGGTGGGCCCTAATGGAACTTTCTTGACATGTTACATCAGTAAACCACTTCCTAGGTGAGAAACTTAAAATTGGTGTACGTATTCCTATCTCTATTGGTGTGTACAAATGTTTTTCGTTCAACAATACAAAGATGGTGGATAAAGAGATGACCATTGTAACATAACACCCATTCATGAGGCGTTGTGAATTTGACATTAGTGGATTCATGGAGAGAAATATTGGCCCAAAATATAGAAACCATCTACAGGTAGAATATTGTTGGGTCAGTTGTGCAAATGAATTTGAGGTCCGGTATCATGACTACTCCTGAATGACTCTAAGTCAATTAATGAAATTTAGATTAAAGGAGATTCCACGAGGAGTTACCGATAGTGGCCTGAACATGATTGATCCTACATATGATCAAATTGCATGATCACCTCTTCTTGAATTCAATTGCACTGAGTGAGGTGATAGATCACTTGAAGACATAATTCAAAAATTGATCAAGAGAATTTTTGCTTGACACAATAGATAATTGGTTGATAATGTTACAAATGAAAGAAACACACGTGAAGGTTATAAGTCATTCAATCAGATTAAAAATATATTTTCAAATGCCACTCAATCATCCTCTCACCCTGTCACACAAGCTCCGTCACATACTTAGGCAAGTGAAAAGAAATTGAAGCCAAAGTCAACTCATGAGCCGCCTTTTGTGACTATTAAACTTGAGAAGAAAAATGATTTCAATTAGGGAAAGGAACATGTCTATGAGATCAGACAATCAATCCAATATTCATCAAATCGCATCAATTCTAGTTCTCTAGAGTTGATTAAGAACACCACTTTGCAATTCTTGGTATCAGATCAAGAGTGAGTTCCAATGGTCTAAATCTCTAACTCACTTGAACATTCACATCCTACAAACATCCCTCAAGATCCTCCTATGCATCATGAACATATTATGTCAACCCTTCATCCTTAACATGAATACTTCATTCAGGCCCTACCTAAATTTGAGCATTTACCACCAACACGCGAGCAACTCCCACCCAATATAAGAATTCTATATGGCGAGTTGGTTAAAGAAGTGTCAACTTAGTTGCATGGAGAGATCAAGAAGAGAAAGAGAATCGTCAAGCCCATCATAATTAATCTTGAAACCATTGCATCAATGATAGATTTATTCACCCACAAGAAACCTAAAGTCGTTTCCAAGGTTGTAGTCAATGAGCTTGGAATTCGGTACACTAACATACCAACACCAATTGTTGATAAGGACAAAAGAGAAATGACTATTGATGATTACAAAGTCTCCAGAGTAATTCTCAAAAATTCAACTATGGATGGTGATGTTCTTCATGCTTAGGAATCTGTTGACATAATTGTACAGTGAATGGAAAAGTACAAGTGTCAAATAATCCAACACAATGAGGAAAATCTGTAGCATATAACATATGTGCAATACCTCATCAATCGGATTTCTTCTTCTACCATTCAAGATCCCACTGCAGTAGTTGTACCAAATCAAGATACCCTCATGTTATCCAAAGAAATAAATAATATGTGTTGTACAACCAATAAATGGATTGAGATTGTTCTAATACATGGTATGTGGGTCATTGACAAAGCTACGAGAATCTATGATAAGGTTCATACTTATCTAGATTCAATTTTACATTTCAACGAGTCTCTCAGAATCATGATGGATTTTCAAAATGACGTCTCAATGTTGTGATGAGGTTTTCCTTGGTGATCAATGAATTCATCTCATACAATCGAGTTAGGTGGATTCTTGGCCTAATGAATAAGGCACTAATATTAGGTGTTGTATTATAATCTACGTGTCACTTTTATGGTCTATATGTTTGTCAATGTCACCTTTTTGGTGGGGTCCACATGTACCCACTTATTTGAAATATTTGAAATACATTTTATTCAATTAAGTCACTCAAGCCATAAAGATATTTTAATAAAGTGGCTTTAATTTATTAAAACAAAGTTAATTAATTAAAGTGACTTAATTGTGTCCTAATATGATATCATGATAACCCTAACTATTTTGTAACCAAATTTTTGGTTTATAATAGTAAATTTTTGGTCATTTGTCAGGGACTTTTGAAAAGAGGAGAAAATACTTCTACAAAGAGATAATGAGAAACTTTGTGTTCTTGTAAGAAGAGAAATAAATAAACATTTATGTAAAACTTTATGTCTTGTGTTTGTTTCTTCCTTTAACATTTATTACTCTTATGTTTCATGAATATGAAAGCTCTTACTCTCTATGGATTCTACATCTTTGATTCAATTGTTACTTATCATGTTAGTTCCTAAAGTGCATTCAAGTTTATGATATGTGTTTGTTTAATATTGCATGTTCACCTCTCTTGTTTCTCTATCTTCCTCATATCACTTATCCTTCCTTATTCCTTCTCTTTTTCCTTTCTTTCTTCCCAAAAACCAAAATTTCCCAAAATACAATTTTGAATGTATAGTTGTATGTCATGCCCATGATTTTTAACCCAAACAAGCCATATAATAACCCCACTAACCCGTAATATTTGAGACATATTTTGTTTAATACATTAATTTGAGTAATATGTGATTGTTTTCCAAAATAACACCCCATCCTATTTTGAACAACTCATCCAAGTTTCAGACTTAGATGGCTATGGATTGAAGATCTGCGGAATAAAGAATTCAAAGGGTTTATACTCTGTAACATTTGTGAAAATCTTAGTGCTTTACGACATGGAAATTACAATGTTATGTGGGCTTGGAAAATATGGAATTCTATGGAGTTGGTTAATTCCATACAACAAAGCATGTAGTCTGCTCAGGAGAAGCCTCAATATAGGAAGAAGTGTCGTGAGACACCACGAGGCAAAAGTAAGCAAGTTTGAATGTGACTAAGGTTGGAATCCACGAAACAAGAACTATGTATTCCGTGGGTTCTCAAGAAACAAAGGGACATTGTCGTAAGCCTAAAAGCTGCAAGGAAAAGAGGTGGAACACCGCTGCATGTGGAGAAGGAAAATTAAGTGTGGAGTAAAATCCATGAAAGGTAAAATTGAGGCCTTGGGCCATAAAAAGAAAGCAAAGATCACAAAGAACATGTTACAAGAGGTGGCATACCAAGTTCCGTGGAGCATGACAAAGTTGTGCCCGATTTGAACTAGACACTCAACCACTCCACCAACCCAAGTTTAATTTCGATTGGTGTCGTCCTCCTTCATGACGATGTGATTGGAGTAATGTCAGGTGCCCATACTTGACCTGTGAAATCTATGGTGATTGGTCTTTGGTGGTTGCGGGTGGTTGAATCTATTCATTACTGGATGTGTTCGGTCTCTTTTCCTCTCTCAAATTATATAAATGTAAATGCTAAAGGCACAATATGGGTTATTTTCTGCTAAATTTGGAGATCTTCCCTTCTGAGCTCGTAAACCCTTGGTCGCGACCTCTATAACTCACCCGTGGAGATTTCTTGCCTCGACTATGTGCTTGTAAATGGTTAAGCTTTGATATTAATGTAAGTTTGACTTCGTTCCTCTAAATGCTTTGTGTTTAATGTAAACACCTCATTCCTCTTACATACCTTCATTATTTTCCACTTCTTTTCCTTCAAATATGTGTGCATATTTCATATATTTACTTGTGTGTTTGCATATGTGTCTTTAGAGCTAGGAAAAATCTATTTTCCAGTTTGGTACTGTTGGTTGTAAAATAAGGACTTTAATGAAAACAACAGTGAGGGGATAGAAGTCCCTCCTCTTTAATGGGAGAGGTTTCCTTATTTAAAGGCAAAAACCTATTTAAAAATGTACAATGTTTAGTTTTAAAGAGGAACTTTGATATCATGGAAGTGTTTTAAATGATAGATTATCAATACAAAGGGACAAAAGAACTAGGAAGTGAGAAAAGGAAGAGTAGCATTCTTAGGAAAATAGATAGCAAAATAATTCCTTATAAATACTGAACTAAGATCATATAGAACAAAATCATTTAGTTAAATCCATAAGATGTTATTTCATAGACACAAAGTTCCAGAGATGACATCCAGAAGAATACAAAGCTTCTTGATGTAAAAGAGTAATGATTCAATAATTTTAACAGATAGGAAAGAATGAATAACCACAGACAAAAATAGAAAGAGAAGTCTTCTTGTATTGACAGCTTTTTAACTCTTTACACTTTGCCAAAATAGTCAGAGTTCTAGCCCTTTAGAATGGCGTGGAGAGCTCATTATATAGCTTACAAATTAGTTACACTTGGTAACCATTTCTTTTAACTAAAAGATTAATTAAGGAAATGTTTAATACAATATCCTTAATTAATTTACAAAGAGCTCAACACTTAAAAATAGAAGGAGAAAAAGAGAAGCCAGAAGAAGAAACATCTAATTATGGCTGAGGCGGGCCCACTGATTTGAGGATCCGATATCTGAATTTCTTCAATGCTTCAGCTATCTCCACACCTCGTGGGATCGATGTGCTGGCAGTGACGTGAGACCAAGTGCCTAGAGATTTTTCCATATCTTTATCGAACTTGGTATGCCCCAGGTATTCTTTATTTGCCTTAGTAATTGCAAATTAAAGGAAGCAAATGTTCTTTGTCTTCTCTTTGGTAATTAATTCTTCTTTGAACAAGTCTCCCTTGACAAATGTTCTAAATTGAGCTTTGATCTCTTGAAGAGAACAAGGAACACCTAAGGTTTCATCATGAAGATGGCAATGAATATCTTTAAAAGCAGAGGAAACACAAGTTTTGAAGGATTCTCCTTTCTACCACATGTTATTTAACTCACCCAGTGCTTCTTCCAAAACCTTCATCTTCCATTCTACACCAAAAATCCATGCCTTTGACAAGTTATTCTTGGCCTCATCAAATACACTATTAACCAACAGGATATTCTCATCAGTTTGGCCCATAAGACAAAGATATGTAATACAACTAATCCAGAGCTTCAGCTCCTTATCCATAGCCCTTATTGAGGAAGTGAGTTTTTGCTGTACATTAATTGCCTTCTCGTTGGCCTTGAAGGCTTCCTCAATGAAATTCAAGCCAGCTATAATCATATCATCAACCATGGTTTCCAAAGCCTTTCCATAAGTAGAATACTTATGTATATCTTTGATGCTCTGAACTTCATCCTGGTTGAGAATCATGGGGGGCGGAAGAGCAACCAGTGGGGTAGGGTCTACAACCTTATCTTTGGCCAATAGTGACTTGATAAAGTTGGAAATAACTTGATTATGTTCTCCCAACTGTTCTATAGTTTGCTTTCCATTTTCTACTCATTTAATAACCTTTGTAACTGTTGCTTGAAGGTTATGAACCTCACTCTCGGGAGTTGATTCCCCCATTGGGATTCTATAAAGCTCTAAATCAGAGACCAAGAGATCCTGCTCTGCCTTATCAACCTTGGGCTTTGCAACCTCTAGGAACTGCTGGCCCTGAGCATCAGTTACTATCCTTGAAGTGATATTGGCTCTCTTTTCTAGAGGGGGAGGAGTAGTTCCTAGCAGGGCTGCCACAACATCAAAATTAGGCCCTATTATCCAAGAAGAAAATCTCCTCTTCCTGTTGTCAACCATGGGTTGCACCTAAGCAAAGGTAGAAGAAGAAGAGGGAGGAACAAGGGGTCCAAGAGCAAGTGACCTCATGGCACTTAGAGTATTGACCACTGTTGCCTCTAGCAGAAAAGTGGAGGGAGTATTAGGATCTTCCTTTGTAGAGGAATCTGTGGTACTAGGGGGCTCTGCACTAGACAATTCCTTCTCTTTTTCAATAGTAACTTCAGGAGTTCCTGCAGGATTTGGTATTTCACCGTCATCAGTCTCACTAAGAACGATAATGTTCTTTGGCCCTGAAGGTAGCTCTGGATGTTCAAGAAGAGGTTCTTCATCAATTTGTTCCTATTTGACTTCTTTGATCTTCTTTTGGTATACTTGAGTAGAGGAAGGAGTAGATGACTTATGCTCTTTCATTGAGGAGGAATGAGGGGTTTGCTCAAGAACCTCGGTGCTGGTTGTATGTGCTTCCTTCCCTGGTGTAGAGGTGTCTCTAGAAGAAGGTCCACCCTGATTCTTTTTGAACTCATGAATCTTCCTATCAAGCCAAACTTTAGTTCTTACAAGAACAGGGGCCATAATCTCCACCAAATCATCTCTCTCTTTTTTATACCAATCCAGATCCTCCAAAGGAGTGTGTTTGATTGTTGTCTCATATTCAAAGGACTGTAAGTCCTCATCATCATCCTTAAGTCCTTCAGGAACTTGGTAAATATTGAGATCTCTGATGTGTTGTAGAGAGAGTCTGCCACAGTGCCTTCATCTGGCTTCAAAATCATCTACACAGTCAGCCCAATAATCCTCAGTATCTAGCTTGTGATGATAGTTTATCTTGAGGTTCTGCTCAATAAACTTCTTCATATCAAAGCAAGATATGGGTCTGAAGAAATGAACAGTGATAGAAGTAATAGCCCTTTCTACATTTTTTGGCATCCAAGGCTGTTTTACATGTATAGTTTCCCAAAGAGATAGGGAAATGCATGTCAGTGATCTTCTTGTCTCTGCATGTCCTATGTAGCTTATCAAACTGCCTACATACTTCAACTAGGGCCATTTTTTCACTACAGAACATAGGGAGATTGAGAGGTGTGCTTTTATAGCTAGCCAGTCTAATGTATGAAAACCCCCTGAATTGGATAAAGAAATACCCATACTTGGCTATAAGGTTCATAGCTTCATCAGAAAATCTCCTTGCAATGTTTCCCTCCAAGAGTCTTACAATGTACATGGTGAAAGCATCATTGACTCTTCTGAAATTTTGATTGCTAGTTTCAAGGGTAAACTGGGGGCAATAGGCATAAATAGGCTCATTCTTCTATCCCTCTATGTAGGTGAAACCGAACCACTGCCGAGATGCAGCCAAGGTATACATGAGATAAGAAGTCATATAGAACTTCTTAGTCTATTGAACACTAGACAACTGCTCTGTCAAATTCATGCAAACAATCTCGGCCCAACTAATGTTCTGCTTGCCCTCATAGATGATGTTTATGAAGGGGCACATCCAGAAGTGCAACCCCATGATACGGGTGAGAAAAATAATAAAGTTGGACAACTCCTCATTAAAATCAACCCTGTATAATGCCTTGGAGAGTCGGGATGCTCCCTTCTTAGGGTTCTTTAACCATGATTTTGATATACATGCCTTGTATTGGTCACTTTCTTGGTGGAATAGGGTTTGGGATTGGGCACGAGTGAGAATTATGGAATCTTCAGTTTCTGGAATGCGCAGGGCTGTAGTAATGGCGATAGTATCTAGTTTCATGATTAATTCACCATGCACATTAGTGAGTTCCTTGGTATCTGGGTTAAAATGGGCTCCGCAGGTAAGCACCATGTCCACACACTATACAGAGATAGGAAAACCAGCCGCGTATGCAAGTCCACTGTCACTAATCATTTGTGCCATGGGAGTAGGATTAGAGCATGTTAATCTACCCCAAAAATCGGTGAAATCTAAGTGTTGAACCTCACTATCTCTGATATATGGCACAAAGGATTCAAGAGGGGATACATGTTCTTGGCCCTGAAACTTGATCTTCATTTTTTCAATACGTAGGGGATAGCCTTCTAAATATCAAAATCGCAATGAGGATACAAAGGGATACCGGGGCATGAGCAAATGACTTTTAATGGCAAACATTTCAAGCAAGAGAAGGCAAACGAGCAATGTAACAAATGCGTAGGAGGGAGTCCAATTAAATATTCGTTTTAGGAGAGAGAAGGTTATTAAATGTGCATTAAATTCACCCCGCGCCGACTCAAAAATATAAAAAAGTGGGAAAAGTGGAGAAAACTGGCCCGGACAGTCTTTGGTACATTTGGGACATGAGGGATGTGAAGACGCGATCCGACTGATGTGGGAAAAGTGGGCCAAATGAGCACGGGCGGTCCAGGAACTTAGATACGCGAAGGATGTGAGGGATGCAAGGGACGTGAGGACGCTATCCAGTTGATATGCGAAATGTGGGAAAAGTGGGAACAGAAAGCCCAGATGCATTTGAGACAGATAGGACAAAAGTACGTGAAGTACTCGATGTGGCCGATGCAAATGATTGGGTAAAAGGAAGCCCGGGAAAACTTGGGACAAACGGGCCAAAAAGTTTTGAAAAAACCGATAGTTAAGGTTTTGTGGGGAAAGCGGCGAATCGGCGAATAGAAGGCCCAGGGGAACTTGGGACACGGGGGACAAAAATGTCCTACAGACCCACAAATCACCAAAAAGACTCCAAAAAACACAATTTTCACCATCTCTTCAAGTTTTCTTTTCACTAGGACATTATTAAAGGTGCCAACTCAAAATTTTCAAAATTCAATCTTTCAAAAGAGGGGAAATTTTGAGAGGACAACAACTAGCTCTTTCTAGGATGACTTGACTAGATCAGAAGAACGAGGCAAGACAAGAACTCAAGAACTCAGGGGAAGAAGACCAATGCCTTATCCATTGGGCAAAAGAGTCAAGGGCAAACCAATACAGAAGGCAACACACCAAAATAAGGGAAGGCAAATAACAAAGGCAAGGGAAAGCAAACACACCCTATACATAATATACATAAGACTTCCTTTCACCTAGGACGAGAACAATTTCAGGTACTACCCACTATAAGGATGTGGGAGAGAGGATCCATCCATATAATCAAGATAGAAAGTATTTTCACCAGCAAAGTTCCTGATTCTACAAGGACCAAGCCAAAGAGAATAAAACTTAGCATGGCTTCCTCGAGGTTCATGTCTCTTATCGCACAACAAAACAATGTCTCTAGCTTTGAAATCTCTAGATCTGGTTTTCTTGTCAAACAAATATTTCACCTTCTCTTGATGGGTAGATATTCTATCAGAAACATCTAGCCCATCTTCATTCAACTTTTGAAGATACATGATCCTTTTATCTAGAGAATTACTAAAACTAGCTGGTAGCTCCACTATCACTGGTAGCTATGCTTCCACACCATAGACCACTTGAAAAGGAGACATCCCAGTTACTCTTTTAGGTGTAATCCTATCCACCTAGAGAGCATCATAGAGCTTCTTGTGCCAGTTCCTCTGAGACTCATTAACAAGCTTTCTCACTATGGTCACCAAATTTTTGTTTGTTGATTCTGCTTGACCATTCCCTTGAGGATAGTAATCTGAGGAATGAGCAAGGGAAATACCATATCCATAACAAAAATCCATTATTTCAGCAGAAGAAAAATTTGAAGCATTATCAGTCACAATCTTGTTAGGTACTCCAAACCTTATCAGGATGTTCTCTTTGATGAAATTACATACTACCTCTGAAGTGGTACTTTTAACTGGGATAGCTTCTACCCATTTAGTGAAATAATCTGTGGCAGTCAATACATGGGTATGCCCTGCACTTGAGAATGGGTTAAGTGTTCCAATAAAATCCAAACCCCATTGTTGAAAGGGTTCTTCAATCACAACTGGTTTAAGTGGCAAAGCGGTTAACTTTGGTCTTCCCACAAAAGTTTGACAAGCTTCACATTTATCAACCCATTTTGATGCATCCTTAAACAAAGTAGGCCAATAGTACCCTGCATGTAGAATTTTGTGGGTAATGACAACATATGAGAAATGACCGCTGTAGGCTTGATCATGGAAGGCTGAGAAAAGATTCTTTTGTTGCTTCTTGTCAACACATTTAAAAAATTTTCCATCTACTCCACATTTAAACAAAGCATTTTCCCACAACACATATTGTGCTGATCTTAACTTGATAGCTCTCTTCTCCTTAGCAATTAAGTGAAATGGAAACTTACTATAGGTGAGGAAGTGGGCAATGTCAGCATACCATTCATCTGTTGAGATGAGAAACAAAACAATAGGAACATCATCCTCATTCTTGGGCAACCCATGACCAACTCCTTCAACAATGAGTTCACATAGGCCTTTACCTCAGACTAGTTTAGCTGGTCATATATCAATATCATATTCCTGAACCTTTGCGCCCTAATTTCCTCTCTTAGTTCCAAATTCTTGTTGTGTGAGAATGGACTTGATGGTTGTATCGGGTACCAGTATCACCAAGTGAGAGTTAAGAATATAAAATCGAAACTGCTTAACAACTTTAACCACTGTAAAAGCATGTTTCTCCATCATAGTATACTTTAACTCGTGATTTTTGAGAATATAGCTCATGAATGAAATTGGGAGCTCATTTTCTTCAAATTCTATCTAGGTTAACACAATGACTAGGGTACTTTCTGTGGCATAGCAATAGATAATAAAGTCCTTGTTAAAATTTGGACATGCTAAGATATGAATCCTAGAAATAGCTTTTTTAATGCTTTCAAATGCTTCTTTCCCTTCAGAGGACCAACCAAATGTTTGTTTTCCTTTCATCATTTGAGAGATATTCAAAGTTAGCTATGTAAAATCAGGAATGAATCTTCTTAGGAAGTTGATCTTACCAAAGAAAGAATGCACTCCCTTTTTACTTGTAGGAAGAGGAATCTGTCGAATAGCTTGAACTCGTTAAGGATCAATCTTGATTCCTTCCTTGGAGACAACATGTCCCAACAATTTTCCCTCTATGACACAAAAGATAGACTTCTTAGGATTCAAAGAGACCCCATGTTCTCTGCATTTCAAAAGAACCTTTTCCAGATGTTGAAAATGATCTGCTCTGTCTTTAAAAAATACAGTCAGGTCATCTAGATACACGACAATACATTTTCCTTTCAGGATTCCAAAGGCCAAGTCCATGGCCCTTTGAAAGGTGACACCGACATTAATGAGTCCAAAAGGCATCCTCTTGCAAGAAAAATTACCCCAAGGAGTGGTAAAGGCAGTCTTGTGCTGATCTGCAGTGTTGACTTCTACTTGATTGTATCCCGAGAAACTGTCAAGCATGGACAACATCTCAGCTCCCATGGTAGCTTGCAACACATGATCCATCATGGGTAGGGGGTAGTTGTCCTTCAGAGAATCCTGATTCAGATTCCTAAAATCAACACAAATCTGAATCTCACTATTTTTCTTCCTAATAGACACAATGTTAGCAATCCAATTTGAATGATGAATGAGAAAGATAATCTTGGCCTTCAACAACTTTTGTATCTACTGGAAAATGGTGTCAGTGATCTTTGGATTATATTTCCTTTGCTTCTGTTTGAAAGGTTTAATCCCAGGTTTGAGGGGAATGAAATGCTGTATTTCTTTGGACTGAAAGGCTTTCAGATCATCATAAGAATAAGCAAGTACATCAACGTATCTCCTCAAAAGATTTACTACCTTCTTCTTTTCCTCCTATGTGCAACATTTCCCAATGTTCACTATTTTGGGGTCAGAAGAGCCCCCAATGTTAACCTTTTCATATTCAACAAATTGCTGAGCTCCTCTAGAAGCTTTAGCCTTAACATACCTGTCATGTTTTTCAAACAATTCTTCCAGACCCACCAACCTTTTAGGGATCTTGTTACCTTTTAGTCTGATGCACCCATCTTGATCTATCTCCTCTTTGACACCTTCCTCATTGAAAGATACACTTTCTTGAGGCAAATTTTCACATTGTTCGAAATATAATTATTGAGAGTTATCCCTGAGTTCCAAGAAAGAGAGCAAATGCTGATCATCATTGAAAACCTACCAGTTGCTTGCATTATCTGGCACACTTGGTATATGGATCATTTCAATGGTGAATTTATCCTGAGAGAAATCAGGATGAGGTATGAGCAAAGACCTTGACATGACTAGGGAATCAACCCTGGTGTTCTTTTCCCTTAGGATTGCCTCGATGGAGAAGGCATCCCGAAATTCAATGGAATCCCAAACCAGATTCCTATAATGCTTCAATCTTCTATTTTTTACTTGGAAAAGGTCTCTGACCTATTTAACAACTAATTCCGCATCTCCCCAAGCCAGAAGATTCTTCACACCTTCCTCCTTTTCCGCGTTAATCCCAAGGATGAGAGCTTCATATTCTGCTATGTTATTGGTATTTTCAAACTGTAGTTTGAATGAGAAAGGATGAATCTTTCCTTTAGGAGATATCAACACCACACCAACTCCATACCCAGCCGAGGAACAACTTCCATCAAATTCCAAATTCCAAATGCTATTAGGATCATGAAGTACTACTTTGGGATGTTCTATTTCATCCTGGGACATAATCATATAGTTGCCATGCCTAATATCTTCATAAAGTATTTGTGCTTTAAAATCATCTGTCTTTTGTACAATATACTCAGATTGTTTCTTACGCAACAACTTCTTCATCTTGTTGTTAACTGGTATGAGGGCATGCGACCAATCCATTTGAATTTCTCCTCCCACATCCTTACAGAAGTTCCTACTCAACAGCATACCATATGAAGGAGGGATATTAACCACCAAGATAGTAGCTAAAACCTTCTTTTCTGGTAAAGCAGCAAAAACTACTTGTGCATCCTTAATCCTTCCAACCAAAGGCACATCCTTACTCTCCATAGAATAGTAGGACCCATAAGTGCGTGTGAGAGTAAGACCCAAAGCATGAGCCACTTTGGCATGCATGACATTATCTGATGCTCCTGAGTCTATGACACAGTTGCTGAGTTTATGGCCAGCTATGAGGAGGGTTACATAAAATGGTTTGATTTTCTCATTAGGTGAGGTGACTGCAGCTACAAGATTTGGTTGGGGTGTAGAGGATGGAGTAGGCAAAATACCTTTAGAAGAATTGGGTGAAGTTCTAGAGTGGGAATTGACAAAGTGGACCATTTTGGCAAAGGCTTTTAGATGAGTTTGATAGTAATCAACTTCTGAAATTTGGATTTTTGTTTTCTTAAAGGTGATCAATGATATCAAAAGATCCAGAGGTGGATGGGTTATCATCATGAGGAATCCTAGGCTTATCAAGTTTAGGAGTTGAAGAAGAAGAAGTTTTAACAGTAGAACTAGGAAAATAAGAATTAGCAGAACTCACCTTCTATGTGGGTGTAGTGGGAATAAGAGATCCTCTTTTTGCAACAATGTGGATAGTCGTGGGATGCTCCTTGGACCTCTTAGCGAGCTGCATCACTCTCTCCTTCTTTTTTGTATGTTCCTGAGTCATAACAACATATGACTCACTGTTCATTTCTGCTACTACTTAATCATAATCATCATATTCATCAACACCTTAAGTGGTGAAGAAATTAACTCAAGATCCCTCAAGTTCCTCCAGTTATTCATCAGCCTCTTCTTAAGGTTCTTCAAAATCTTCATTAATCTCTTCATCTTCAGGTTCTTCAACCTCACATGTTACATTAACAGGGACCTTGATGGGTGGTCCCTTAATTGCCAGCCTTGTCTGAGAGGAAGGAAAACAATTTCTAGGTTGAAAATTTGTCCTTGGAACATCTGCATAAAGAGCATGCTGAGCCAATTGTTTCTTGATGGCAACGAGGTCATTAGCAAGCTTTTAAAATAGTGGATCTACATTAGCTCCATGAGTAGAAGAAGACGAAGAAGAAACTCTAGATTTGGAAGGATCTCTTTTCAACTTACTAGACATGATCAAGTCATCTTCAACGCTAACAACTAATCTCTGATCCTCATCTAATGTTGCAAGGTTGGCTCTCCTTAATGCATAGCTAACTTCAGGTAGTTAAGCGTTCAGGAAGAAACATTTTTGAATTTGATCCATAGGCTAGGTATCTGGTGGGATTTTGTTAACCAACTTGTTGAACCTGGCCACAAATTCCCTCATGGGTTCTTGTGATTCTTTCTTTATTCGAGAAATCTAAGCTAGTAAAGCATGCACATCCTCTACAGGTTTGAAATGGTTCTCAAATCTTGTTCTCATCATGGTCTAACTGGTAATGGCCATAGCAGGAAGATGATAGAACCAATCTTCCACATTATCTTGCAAAGTTTCTATAAAAAGCCTCACCGAGACATCTTCATGCTCAACTTCGAGGACTCCACATGAAACTATGAAAGCTGCAATATGCTCATCAAGATGCACCTGACCATCACCTCTAAACTTGGGGAAGTTCTTCCTGTTACCCTTGGGTAACTCATGCAAAGGTTGAGGAAAGGCAAAAGGCCCAACACGATGGCCCCAAGGCAATAAAACTGCCATCCTTGGGAAAACTTCTTGAAGAGGAACTGAAACGCCAGCAAGGATCAAAGCACAGAGATTAGGGCTGAGTTGCTCTTGAGGGCTACCACTCACAAGGGTTTTGTTTTCAACAGGAGGTGTGATTGTAGAACGAGCTCTTTTATTTCTTCCTGTTAAAGGAAGAGGGAAACCTTGCTGCTCCAAGACTTGAAACTAAGAATCTTTGATCCCAAGAGCCTTCCTACCGCGGGTAAATCTTAGAGTCGCCAGTTCAGACAATGATCAAGAAATGTTCATAAAACTGGAATCCGTAAAAAATTCATCCCCAGTAGAGTCGCCAAAAAATGTTGGTTGTTAAATAAGGACTTTAATGAAAGCAACAGTCAGGGGACAGAAGTCCCTCCTCTTTGATGGGAGAGGTTCCCTTATTTAAAGGCAAAAACCTATTTACAAGTGTACAACATTTAGTTTTAAAGAGGAACTCTGATATCATGGAAGTGTTTTAAATGACAGATTATCAATACGAGAAGACTTCTCTTTCTTTTTATGTCTGTGGTTATTCATTCTTTCCTATTTGTTAAAATTATTGAATCATTAATCTCTTTTACATCAAGAAGCTTTATATTCTTGTGGATGTCATCTCTGGAACTTTGTGTCTATGAAATAACATCTTATGGCTTTAACTAAATGATTTTGTTCTATATGATCTTAGTTCAACATTTATAAGGAATTATTTTGCTATCTATATTTCCTGAGAATGCTACTGTTCCTTTTCCCACTTCATAGTTCTTCTGTCCCTTTGTATTGATAATCTGTCATTTAAAACACTTCCATGGTATCAGAGTTCCTCTTTAAAACTAAACGTCGTACATTTGTAAATAGGTTTTTGCCTTTAAATAAGGGAACCTCTCCCATTAAAGAGGGGGGACTTCTGTCCCCTGACTGTTGCTTTCATTAAAGTCCTTATTTGACAACCAACAGGTACATCACCTCCCCTTTCACTTTTTATTTTTCTCTCTCTCAACCATGTCTCCTTGGATTTTTTTTTAGGTTTATAAAGTGTCAGAGTAGAAGTTGGTTAGTGTAGTTGTAGCTAACTGGGGTGAGAGGATCTAACCCTTTCATTTGAGGACAGACCTTGATTGGACCCATACTTTCAAGGTCCCTCATTTTTTCACTAAAATGTTGAATTCCTGATTCAGCAAGGGTACGCGTTTCAATGATAGTTGTTTTGAAACACCTGGTGGGACCTATTTGATTCATACCATCTCCACTAAGAATGGTGTGTGTCTTATTGGATTCCAACCTTTAGAGGCACGTGAATCCTAAATTGTAAATATCTATTTCTAGGTAGTCTAATTCCATTTTTTATGAGAAGGATACATACAAGACAAAGTGTATATATAGGTGAATCTTTTGAGTATTTCCAACTCTCACTAGGAATAATTATAAGAGAAGAATAATTGCAAAGATCTTCATCACATTCAAACAAAAGCCTCTCTATTCCTTCCCCGATAGATCATTCTTTTTCCCCATAAAAAACTTAAGGCATATTCCCTTCATGGTGCATCAAAGAAATATCGACTTTGTAAGTTTTAATGGTGGTACTCCCTTGGTTCTAAATTCCCAACATGATATACCAATGCATGCTTTGAAAATTATATGTCAATGCATGCTTTGCAAATTATTCTTTTCTTCACTGGTGAAAACCTTACAATCCTTGCAGATCATATTCATGATGTTGCAAATGTGTGTTTAGTTCATATTATTACTGAAGATGATGTTGCAATTGGGATTCTTGTTTCTTCACTAAAAGGAAAGACACTTCAATGGTATAGGAGTTTGAGGCCTGCTTCTATTCATGTATGGGATGAACTTGGAACAACCCTTTTCCAGTAGTTTGATGAGAAAGCATACAACATATCTCTTTTAAAACATCTAGCAGCCATCAAGAGGACCCCCAATGAACTCATGGTGGATTTCAACTTCATATTTTAGCAGACTTGGGACATGATTACAGTTCTTTTGAGACCAACTCCTCAAGGTGTTTTCATATATTTTTAGGATCTTTAAATTTTTTCATAGGAGTAATGATACAATCTATGTGAGCTATAACCTTACCTGATACATATGCAATAACCATTAGGGCTGAAAACTATTTTATTCAAGTTGGAAAAATAGCCCCTAGATTGTCTATGCCACTATTTCTTGAGTTGCCGCAAAATATTCAGCCTTCTCTTACTCCCATTCCTGAGCCAAAATGTTTCATCTTCCACCTCCACTTCTTATTTTCCCCAAAAACATAATGATGATGATGACCTTAGAGCCTTAGTTAAGAGTTTTTATGATGAGATTATCTCTCTTAAGAGGCAACAAGCTCAATCATATAGAAATTACCCATGTTTTAACTAGGGGTTAGGCCAAAATTTTAGTCAAGGTTATCAACCATGAAGAACCCAATATCCTAATCAGAGATATGGCCAAAACATCAAATTGATAGATTACAAGGCCAAAACCTACTATGTTTAATGAAAAGTTGTAAAATCCATGGACATGGGGTAAGAATCTCTAAAGAAACCCCAAAGGCTCTTAACAACTAGTCAGTGGACCATCAGATAAGAGATAAACAAGGATTCATCACTTTGCATACATTAATATTGAAAGAAACAAGAAAATCTAGCATATTTAGTAATCCTCTAATCTTGAAAGCTTTAAATAAATGAACCTAGTAAAGATATAATCAATTAATTTGTGATTATGAGAATGGAAGCTCACTATTAATGACTTCAAGGCCAATGGTTCTTCCCATTTAATCAATGCTTATGTGTGTAGTACAATGGTAAAGCAATAAAACAAATGCAATAAGCTCTTAATCCTAGTAATAATACTATAGTTTAGGTTAGGAAGAAGAAGAGTTATTAGAAATGAGAGGGGGTTAGTGGGATATTTATAGTTTTATATTTGGGAAAGTGGAGGAATTTTGGTGCATGTGTGACTAAAGGATAAGCCAAAAAGTTGATTAGGGGGTCAAAGTAAGATTTGACTAGGTTTTAGGAGAGGTTAACTATGGTTAGGACTAGTTAAACTAGGCTATGCTAGTTAATCATGTTTAGAGAGGAATTAGGGTTTTGAGAGATTTTTGAGAGGTCTAATCAATCCAATGAAATAGATTAATAGTCTAAGAATTTCATAAAATTATTCTAGAAGGGAATGAGAAGGTGGTTTAGTCAAAAAAAGGCTATATTAGCATGCTTAATTGATTTATAAGAGGAATATGACCAAAAGAGTGTCCTAAGAGGGGACTTAGATAGGTCTAACTGACAGTATTTTGTTAATGTGCAAGAAGTGAGAATAATTTAGTACATTATTAGGAATAATAGTGCTTTGATCAAACTACAGGTGTCTACATTTTCCCCTCTTTGGTAGTGACGTAAGCTACGACACTTAAAAGAAAGTAGACAAGCATACATGCAGTATGAAAAGTTTTGAAGGGGTAGAAGAAAACTTAGTTAGATAAAGGGATGACCCCTCGAGTGTCAATGGGGTGAAGGGAAGAACTCAATCAACAATCAAAAATAAAATAGAAGAAAGAAAAGTGTAAAGAGAAGATTAGAGAACAACAAGAAAAAGGATATTGAGCTATCCACAAACTAGTGCAAATAATTTTTAATCATCATTTTACTTAGAATCCTCATCATCGGTCCTTATTAAAATGTGAGAATATGATGGAAGCATAAAATGACATGAAATTCCAAGATAAAAACAACCATCCCTTGCTAAAACAACAACTCCATGCAACATACAAACATGAAATGCAATACGAGAAGTAAACAAACTTATGTAACAAGGAAATAAGTACAATCACACACATTCAAACCAACAACCTTCAAAATAGTTGCACAAATAATTTGTTATCGAGATGTAGTCCTAAATGTTTTGATAAAAGATAAGGGATTTAAAATGATTCGCCTGAAGAAATTTGTATATTTAAGGGAAAGGATGGAGGACACTTGGGTCCAATGGAAAAGCAATGTACATGACGAAAATAGTACTAGGCAACTGATAGTGCCCTAGAGGACAGACAAAGTAAGTAGCATAGCTTTTGTAAATGATTGTAGAGTTGGGTGATCCACGATTCATTATTTCCAAACATGTGAAAATGTTAGCAAGATACGAGATGAGTGCCATGCGAGAGACACAAATTTCAGCTATAAATGAGTTGATCGCCAATTTTAGTTCATTTTCAAAGTTTTTACGATGTTTTTTGGTTTTTGGATGATTTTATAATTTTAAAAAAATTTATCGGTTAGAGGAATTTAGGAAATGGAAGGTCACCTAAAAGCATGCAAAAATGCCCCAAGATTAAAAGAATGGGAGTTGGGTGGCAATAATATGCCCCAGCGATAAGACAAATGGGCTAACATAAATTAGTTAAAAATAATCATGGTGCTAGATAAAAATAGAAAACAAGAAGCACCTGGAAATATTTAAAAATGCCCCAGGTGGCAAATAGTGTCCGAGGATGGTTGAGATGATATCATACATTTTGTACATGAGATATTTTGGTAGATGCTAGCACTTGGGATGATATTAGATGATATTGGTGCGGGGGGGATAGATTTTTGATTATGTACAACCCCTCTTACCCCCATTGATGATACAATATGTGATGATTAGCTTAGTATACATGCATGATGTAAAACTTAGCATGCTTTGCATATATGATGTATCAGATGATGTTAAATGTGATGAATGATAGATGGTAGATATGATAACAAAAAATGTGTAGTAAACAAACACACAAGAAAAAGCTAACAAAACTAAACAAATATACAACCAAAACTATACAAATTGACAACTAAAAGAAATTAAATCATTACCTTGTTTTTGCGTGACAAAATTGATATATTTTATAAATGTTTTTGGGTTATCTTGAAACATAAGTTTTGAAGGATACTATTCACATTGTTTTCAGAGGTTTCCCTAAGACAATGTTATGAAGTTGTTGTAGCTTCATTCTAAGGGGGGATTTTTTGAATGTTTAGATTTTTGTGTATCTTTTTCTAAATGTTTTTGTATTTTCTAAGGTCATGTTCTGAAAGAAATGTACAATTACAAATAAGCATGGATTCCCCCATCATGATGTGGGTATATACAAAGGGAATAATGACATGCAAATATGTTACAAGAAAGTGGAATGTGAAGGTTGCCCCCAACATTAGATGTGAATATACAAAGGCACATCCTTCATGCAGATATAAGAGTAAATAAGCTAGATCACGACTTGGTGAAGATGGATTCGGTAGGGTTCCTAGAACTAGCAAAGAAAGTTATTTCTAAAAAGTGGTGAGGGTTACCCATCCTGATGCAAGAGTAACTTGTGACTGGTGAATCCTCCTTGAGTGCTGAAAACTAGTTTTCACCCAAAGACCTTCTCACTGTGCCACAATTTCATGGTTTTCACATGTGGAAGAACTATTTTTCTTTACCATTTTCCTGATTTTTTCATGTTTTGCTTGTTTTTTTCCTTGTTTTTCTAATATTTTTTAGTTATTATCTAGTATTCACACCATACTTAAGCATATAAGAACTTGAGATGCACGGTGTTCATAGGTTCTAAAATTTCTTCACCATCTGAATATGCTAGTTTATAAGCTCCTGACCCATATTTAGCGACCACCACATAAGGCCTTAGCCAATTAGCCTCAAAATTACCTTTCTTTTCTCTTTCTTTGATAGTGTTCTTTTGATTTTCTTTCAATGCTGGATCACCTACATAAAATTCATGATGAATGGTCTATTTTTTATATCCTCTTGATACTCTCTTATGGTAAACCTTGAGGTGATTAGGCGCTCTTATATGATTTTCATCCAATAGCTCTAACTCTGCTAGCTGAGCTACTATATAGTCTTCGTCCTTATCAAGATAATCTTGGAGAGATATTCTCAGGAAGGGAAGCTCCACTTCTAAGGGTATGATGGATTCAGTGCCATTAACTAGGGAATATGGGGTCACACCATTAAGAGTACAAATGGAGGTTAGATAATCCCAAAGGGCAGGATGTATCTATAAGTTCCAATTACGACCATTCTTACTTACCATTTTCTCCATGATTCCTACAAGGGTTTTATTGGTAGCTTTTCCTTGTCCATTACCTTGGGGGTAATAGGGGGTAGACCACTTGAGTTAGATATGGAAGCATTGACATAATACCTTAACCATTTTATTCTTGAAGGATTTACCATTATCAGTGATAATGGCACAAGGGGTAACAGAAGATGAGATGGTTCATGATGAATTTGGAAATTTACACACCAGTGACATAAGTAAGAGGCATAGCCTCTACCCATTTAGTAAAATACTCTATGGTGGTGATAATGTGGGTGTCACCATCTGAAGAAGAAGGATGGAGCTTCTCTATGAGATCTAGGCCCCATTTAGAAAATGGCCAAGGTGTCACAATAGGATACAAAGCCTATCCTAGTACATGTATCAAGTTCCCATACTTCTGGCATAGCTCACATTTCTTGATGAAATTACAACAATATGCTTCCATGGTGGGCCAATAATAACCTACCATTAAGATGTTTTTATCCAAGACCATACCACTAGTATGCGCTCCACAAATACCACTGTCTACTTCTTTAATAGTGTGTACAGAATCAGTAACATCTAAACAATGAAACATATTCCCATCGTAGCCATGTCGATAGAAGGGTACCTCCTAGGAGGGTATAATGGGCTATACAACGGATGAGGGCTTTCTTCTCATAATGGGTAATGTCTTGGGGAAATGTGCCATCTTGTAGGTATCTAAATATAGGGTAATACCAAGGGGAAGATGGACCAACAATTTCACATGCCAAACAATATTTCAGCATGTCGTATGCGGGTATTTGTAAATGCTATATAAAGAATGGCATTTTTCTCTCCCGAGGTGGAATGCATAAGAGAGATCCAATTGTATCCATAGCATTGGTTGATCTATTATGTGACCTCAATTTTTTCTCAAAGACGATCTGTGTAAAATATTCTTTCAAGGTTTTAACCAATTTCTTGTATGGAATAAATTTTTCATCCTTAACCTTATACTCA
Source organism: Taxus chinensis (assembly GCA_019776745.2). NCBI lineage: Eukaryota > Viridiplantae > Streptophyta > Pinopsida > Cupressales > Taxaceae > Taxus > Taxus chinensis. Next base: position 98,470,863 of record CM034149.1, read on the forward strand.
TCATTAACTTGTTTCATGATAAGTTGGGATTCCCCAATGACACGTAGCTATCTGATATTCCAAGTGATAGCCAACTTGAGACCAACAATGAGTGCCTCATACTCTGCAATGTTATTAGTGCAAGGGAATCCCAAACGGAATGCTCTTGCAATAACCTCACCTGTGGGAGTGATAAGCACTACTCTTGCCCCCGATCCATGGAAGGTGAATGATCCAAAAATGGACTTTTCATTCTGTAGATTCTTCAACATACATCATGGATGCATCTGGTTGGTCCAGAAACAAAGGTTCCATTCCTGGTAGAGGAGCTTCCACCAACTGATCAACCAATACTTGTCCCTCTAAGGATTTTTGATTCAAAAACTCAATATCAAATTCACTTAGGAGAATGATCTAATTAGCCATTTGTCCTGTAAGGGCTGGTTCGGATAAAAGGTACTTAAGAGGGTAAGCTTTTGATATTAGCTTGGTTTTGTTGTTAAGGAGATAATGAAAAAGTTTATGAAAAGTGAAGATGACTTTTAAGTAGGCCTTTTCAATTTGTGGGTAATTCAGCTAGTAGGAAATTGAGGTGCGATTAAGATAATAAATTGCCCTTTCTCTATGGTCTAGGTCATATTGGGAAAGCAGTGTACCTATAACAAACTAGGTAGCATTTATTACTCTTATGTTTAATGAATCTGAAAGCTCTTACTCTCTATTGATTCTACATATTTGATTCAATTGTTACTTATTGTAGACACCTAAATTCTGCTTTTGCAATCATATTGCCAAAACACATGCAAATGAAGAGGACCATAGAGTATCCTGACTGGCAGAGTTGGAGCTATTGGATGAGAAACTCCTTCACGCCCTTAATCACCTAAAAGTGTATCATGATTGAGTTTGGAGGAGCTAAAACAAAAAGGTCAAACCTCATCAGTTCGAGGTAGGAGACATAGTGTTGAAAGAGAATCAGAAGAACACCAACAAAGATCAAGAAAAGAAAGGGAAATTTGAGCCCAACTGGCTAGGACTATACATTGTGGTTGCCAATTTTTGTTCAGGTACATATAAGCTTGCCTATTCAGCTGGCCAAGAGCTTTAAGAACCAATGAACGCAATGCATCATAAGTGCTTCTATGCTTAAGTATGGGGTCTATGCAGAATACCAAGAAAAGTAAAACAAAAAAGTATAAAAATAGAAAAATATAAAGATAAATAAGCATGTACATCCAATAGTGAAAACCATGCAATGGTGGCACTTTGGACAAGTCCTTGGGTGAAAACTGGCTTCCGGCACTAAAGGAGGGTCCGTTGTTCACAAGTAGTCTAGCTGTAGGGGGTACTGAAACTTTTCCTCAAGTTAATCCTTACCTTCATCTGAGCCTCTTATGAGCCTATCATTCTTTGCCCGGATCTAGCTGATCTAACCTTCTGAGTGCGGAGAAGTTAACATTGAATGAACCCATCTCATGGTAGGGTCACTTCTGGCATATACCAAGTGGTATTCTACCCTTGTACATCCCATCTAACGCTGGGGGCATCCATGTTTCTTTATTTCCTCGTGCGTTCACTTTGGAAAACTGTTGAGAAAACATCAAAAACATTCATATAACTTTTGAAATTTCCAAAAACATACAGATATGTCCTTTGGAAAAATAAAAACATTCAAATAGGCTTCTTAGAAAACCCCAAAACAATAGAAAATTGTGTTAGAAATAAAATCAAAAATAGCAAAAAATGTCCCTAAACAGTCCCACAAAAACAAAGTAGTTGTTCACTTACTTTTAGTTGTTGGTTTGTATGGTTTTGGTTGCATTACTTTTTCGTACTGTATGCTTTAAATTGGATTCACTTGTTTACTTAGATTGGATATCAATTTAGTCTGTAGTGTATTGTATTGAGTCCATTTTGTATTGCATACTTGTAAATATATTTGTTGCTTTGATTAGATTTGTTTAAACTTGTGCTTGTACATTGTGTTATAGTTTCATCATCATATCACACATATCCATCACATCTATACATCATATATCAAAAAATAATGCTAAGTCTACATCATGCATGTATATTAAAAGCTAATCATTAAATATCGTATCACCAATGGGGCAAGAGGGGTTGCACATAATCACAAATCTATCCCTCCACACCAATATCAAAAATATAAACATGTTTCTCAAAGGTATCTCATCAAACATACACGTATGATATCAACTAACGTTATCTCATAATCTAACAAGGTGGATGCAAATCATACAATAGTCAAAATTGTTTAAAAGAAATTAAAAATAAAAAAATTGTAAAATTGTTAAAAATCCAAAAAAAATTTGCAAAAAAATCAAATTCTACAAAAATTGGTAAACAACGTGCATACAGCTGAAGCCTGTGTCAATTGCATTTTCCTTGAACATTGAAATATGTCTTACAAAAGCATCTTTCTACGGTTCTTGCTTGTTCTGGTCTCGAACGACTTGCGGATCATCGTGATCTACCTCCATTAACAAAATCTCAGCTGTATACTTCGTCGGTACTCCCGTGCAACAGTGAGTTGTCAGAGACTGTGTCATAGTGCATGAATGCTTTTCCATGGGACTACTTGTGTCCTCCGATTTTTCCCTTGCATGTGTTATTGCTTGAGGCATCATTTTTAAGCCTTGTCGTTATAACACGAACATTCGGGAATTGCAGCTTGATAACAAAAACATTGGTGCAACTGTCTTAAACGTTGTTTGTTTGAGTATGTATGATTACACTAGTTTCTCTTTTAGGTTGGTTGGTTTATTTTCTCGTATTGCATTGCATTTTGTATGTTGCATGGAGCTAAATATCATTTTACTTTCTCGTATTCAATTGCATAATGTATGTTGCATGGAGTTACATATTTTTAGCAGTAAACAATTGTTAGTAATTTACTTTTCATGTTATCTTACACTTTTGTTTATTTTAAATAAAAGTCGATGATGTAGACCTAGGGGAAAAATGATATAAATAGGTTGCTTATTGAAAGGTTGGATGCAAAGATTTGGCTTGTCCTATATTCCCTGTTAATCATTTCTTCTCCATTATCATTTATTATCACTATTAATTTTTCTTCCAAATCACCCAGGGAAATAAACAACCACATTTATCCCTATCATTATTCCTTCTCAAAACCTAAGGGTTTCGCGCCCGTTCTGACCTATTTTCTTCTATCCATTCCGATCATATTTTTGATTGTTGATTGACTTCTTCTATCACCCACTCGACACTCGAGGGGGCATCCTTGATCCTGCTAATTTTTCTTCAAAAATTTACCTATTTTACGCTTATCTACTATGTTTGAAGTGAAGTCACTATTTTCATCTCAAACAAGGGAAAATGTAGACACCTAAATTCGACTTTTGCAATCTTATTTGCCAAAACACATGCAAATCACTCTCATTCTCGCCAAATTTGTTATAATTAGTGGTTTTCGCTAATCAACTAATGTTTCTTTCTCTTTAGCTAATCAATAATGCTTTGTTGATTGCGTAACCCCTTAAGCATTCAAGATGCCACTATATGGAAAATCGCAAGTCAAAATCCTCTTCAAAATAGACAATTGGCGTTTATTAGCTAATTAAGCCTATTTTGACCTTGTTTTGGTCAATATACCCTAGTATTGACTCAAACACCTCTTCCAACCACTCAAAATCATGCCATTCACCTCCACAACATCTCAGCAAGCTTTAAAAGCTTATCCTAACATCCTAGTTCACCCTAAGCAGTTGATTAGGGCTTCACACCTCTTAATCACTTTGTATTTCACTAATTGTGATTAACAAGGCCTAATCATGATTAACAATTCTAATCTAATTTGGGGCTTTTTAGTCCCACATGCACCAAAATACAAGTTTCTCCCAAAAGAAAAACTATAAAAAGGGTGCCCTCATTCCTTTATATTACACACCATGCTTTGATTTGCATCTCATATAATAAATATGATATATAGCCAAGTTCATTCCTTGTTTAAAGCCTTCAATGGGGTTAGTAGATGGATATCCAAAATGACCAAGTAGTCATTGGGAGAGGCCATTTCACCTTGTTTGGAGTAGCAACCATAACCATTTGATTGCCCTCTTAGGTCTATTTAGGCCTTGTTAGTGCAGAATCACAGCACCCCCAAATGGCCTGGGTGTGAAGTGGGGCATTCGATGTCCTTACACAACATGGGACCATCTCTTAAGATGTGGGACTTGTAGAACTTGAGATGGACCTCCAGAGAAATATGGTTCTTACTTCCTAATCTACCTGCCACGAGCTACTCCAGTGCAGGCAGAACCTATTCTATCCTAATCTAACCATTCCAAGGGGGCAGAGAGAGAGAGAGAGAGGGTGAAAGATCCTACACTAAGTGGTGATACACCAGAAAAGGAAGTGGTTGAATCATAGATCCAACTGCCTGAAGTGGAGAGAGGTGAGCAGAGGAGAGGGTGGACAGAATGCACCACAGACCAGAGATAGATTTCACACAGAAACACCACTTCAAAACCCATTAAGCACAGCTCCCAGAACCTACAACAAACATCAGAGTATGCACAATATACCCTGCAATGATGAGAGGTAAGAAGAGACAACAAAATAAGCCAAGGATGGACAGATGCATCACGAAACATATTTTATTGCTCCAAAATGTTACACGGTACATCATCAGTGGGAAAGAGGCAAGAAAATTCCATTATAGAGCCATGAGAGGAGGCTTAGACTCCGCATTCTACCCTAAGGAAGAAAGAGAGAGGGGGCAGAGGAGAAACAACGACCAACACTTTGAATATGCCCCTTCATTACAATATATAGGAAGAATGAGAGAGAGGAGGGAAGAATTCGAATCCTACTTCAACCACCTTGAGATATGCATTGAATCCTACTTTGAAAGCTCAACAAACATCAATCAATTCCCTCTCAAATCCACCTACAATCTGTCGATTCTGGTTCCCTAGCGGATCAAATTAAATCTAGTCTGGTAGTTGAAGAAATCAAGTTTTACATTAATGGCCTGGAAGACGTTTTCCCATTTTTCACCTACTAAATCCTATTAAGAATGATATTTTATGTTTCCATGGCATAGAGAGTGTTGAGACATTTCCAAAAAGTCTTCTCCCGCCCAAATCTGAGTTTCGAGTCAAAAGATATGGCCATTTGAAGTTTCAGGTTGTAGGAACGCAATATTTTTGTCCATATAGGGTCCACGTGGTGGCCTCGTGATTCTTGGAGATTTGGATCCTTCTTTATGCTCTTGAAATCACACTGGATTGACACGTAGCGGCTTATGTGACAGCTTCCATGCTCCTTTGTATTTTTCCAAAGTCTCCTTGCTTGGCGGGGCCAAAATTCTGACCCTAGACACGTGGAGGCTTGGCGCTTGTTTGGAAACCTGCCCCAAATTTTACTTTTGAAGTAGCTTCGCACTAACACTTGGCTCCCTCCACTGGCATGCCTCTTGTTTGACTATTCAACCCCCTGACTCTTTCCCTTTTTGGACCTCAGGACACGTGGCGATCTTTTGCGCTCATTTGGGGACTGAAAACCTCTTTGGACTTTCCTTTGAAATTGCATCATGAGACACATGGCACCTTCCACTTGGTTCTCTATACTTAGTCATTTTGGGCCCACGTGGGGCTTTGTCCCATTTTTTAAATTTGGACTACATGGTGAGCCCACACTCATTTGGGTCTCCTCTCTTTGGATTTATCTTTGAAGTGTGCCGTCATTGTTTGGACACTTGGCACCTTCTATACTGAGTCGAAGAACTTTGGGCCCAATGTACCGGTGACAACTTTTGGGGCTCTGGGACACGTGGGGGCTTGGCACTTGTTTGAGTCTCCCTTTTGGATTTAACCTTTGGAGGTGCACCACTTGGACACTTGGTAGCTTCCGCCAACACCTTTATACTTAGCCAATTTTGGGGCTTGTTTTGAATCATTTGCAGAGCCTGAAGACTTCGAGCCTTTGTTTCTTTTCCTTTGAGCCTCTTGTTTTCTTTGACACTATCTTCTCTTCCCCGATCCTGCTATTCCATTTTAGATCCTTCCTGCAACCTGTTTTTTGGATTTGAAGTGTGGGTTCATTCGACGGAGCCATTTCTTGAATTTATTCTTGCACGGGGTCGTGTTTGATCAATTTTGCCGGGGGAAAAATTGGGATAACAATTTGGCGACTCTCAAGGGACATCTGCCTGCTAGATGAAGAGACCAGTGGCCTTGAAGCATCCATTAGGCATGGAGTCGTGAATGATAGCTTAGTACTGATCTTTTCCTGAAATGGACTCCCTGATTCTGCACTTGCTGACCCTGAACCTATCCCAGAAATAGATTTTCTTGAAAACGTTTTTAGTTGTTTTGCATTTGTTTTATTTTGAAATTAACAACTGTTACAGGAAAGTATGGGTCTTCTGCCATGGATACTGAAGGGCCTGGCCTTGGTAGCTCTGGAGCAATGTGAACAAAAATCATGTATAAAGACAAAAAATCATACATGCCTCAAATGAGAAATGCAGAGTGTGCAAAAGCACTTCTTCTACTGAAAACAAAGTCTACTCCTACTCCTACACTAACCAGAGAGAGAAAAGCTTAAACAAAGCCTGCCACAGGCAGGGAGAAATAGCTTCCTTTTCTAAAAAGGGGTAGCCATGTAAATGGTTTGTCACTGAATATGGCTGCCTGGATGAGTGAAAAACTGACAATAAGCCGGTCCTCCACCCAAATCATCAAGGTATCAACATCAATGAAAAATACCTCCTCAAGTTGATTTGCATTGGACTCCTGGAGGCATCGATGGTGACCCTTGGCACTTTGAGGCATGGTCTTCCTCATGCTTATTTAAGCAAGCATGACAGGTTGTGGCTTCTCCCTTGGCTCTAATGAAGCCAAGTATCTGATTGGGCATGGTCTAATCCCTTGAATCTTCCCACTGCTATGATATTTAACTCCAAAAATGGAGTCTTCTTTTTGACCTTCTTGGGTGGATGGTGTGAGAGAGATGATGACATCCTCTTGCTCTTTCCCTTCCTTCTCTTGTGAAGAACATGGAAGACTCATATCTTCCAACCTTAGTCCCAGAGAGCTGTTATGAAGTGCAGGTTGTTGTCCTTGAATGTCCTCCTTCATGGCAGCAGGCTCATGTGCTTGGAAGGTGGATGATGGAGGATCAAATGATGTAATCTCCATGGGCTCTTCTCCATCAAAGCAATCCTCCAAGTCAGATAGATAATCTATCTCCTTGTTGTCCTATTGCATGTGCTCAACCTCCTCCATGGTGTCCTCCTGATCTGCAACTTGCTCACCATGGTTCCCTTCATCCTCCAACATGAAGTTTGAAAGTTCAAAACTCCTCTTCAACATTAGAGATTAAAGGGGATGAAGTGGGAGGAAGAATTGAAGGTTCTTCTGTAGCCTGCTCCACACTTGGAGCCTCTGGAACTGTATGGTCCTCCTCCATCATGGGTTCATCAATCAAATCAGACCCTTGAAATGAAAGCAAAGAATCTTCAATGATGCTTTCTTCATTGAGTGGCTTCAAAAATAATTTTATCTCTCCCAGCTACTCCTCTTTAATGGGGCTTGGAGCTGATTGTTCCTCCTCTTTAACTAGTTGTGCAACTTGGATTAGATCAGCATTCTCTTTAGATAGAGTGCCATTAGGGACACTGTATTCAGACAAAATAGACTACTGATCTTCTTCTTCTTGTTTTTGTTCCTTCTCTGCTGCAAACTCAGCCTCAGCCACCACTGGCTCTTCAACCTTGACCTCCTCTATTGGCTTGACCATCAAGGGGATATTTGTAAACCCAAATCTGGCAACCCAACTCTTCAGATCCTCTATCATTTTTTCTCTGTTGGGTTTCTCCTCTTGTTGTTCTCCTTGACTGGTCTTTGGAATCTCTTCCCCATATGGAATTGGGAAGGCAAGAGGAGTGACAGGTTAGGGTTTAACCATATTTGTAATTGTTTGTGGTGGGGAGGGAGGTGGAAATTCTTGTTTGTTTGGAGGGGATGACTGTTTGGAAGGGAAAAAGGAAGAGGAACTAAGGTGGGATGGGAGATCAGGAGATGGAGAAAATAAATTAACACTTGGGTCAGCAGATGAGGGGCTTGACTCTTGATCATGCTGAAATGATAAATTTTGAGAAAGAGAAAATGAAGGATAGACAGCTGGTGATTGACTTACCCATTGACAAGGTTGTCTCGCACTTTGCTCATAAGCCTCAATATCCTCAATCCACTGTGTAAGTTGAGGCAACACTTCAACCATGAAGTCAATCTTCTCCTGAGGGTTGTAATGTCTTGGAAAAGGGCCTCCCCATGGACAAGGTGCCCTGTAACCAATCTTGAATGCCTTTATTTGTGTTATGGCCCTTGACTGAACCATGTCAGCCTCCATTTTTTTAATCTTCTCCAACAAATTAACTTCTTCCATTTGACTGTTGTCATTGTATGCATACCCCTGTTCTTGATAAGCTCCATAGCCAAACTGTTTTTGGAAATTCTCATATGGGTAAGCATGATTATCCTGGATATGATCATAATGTTGATCTGGAGGAGTTAGGAAATGCATTGGAGGTGGATTGCACTGTTATTGCTGCAAGTGTGAGTTCCATGAAGGGAATGAATTCATGATTGCACAACTTCATGGAATGGGAGAAAATGAGAGATATGGAAGAAGAAAGTGAATGAAGATGGGTGGAAATGGATGGAAAAGGTCTGCAACTTTAGAGATGGGGTTGTTGACCAGATGGAGTCGCCAGATGTGCTTGCATGTGCCTCAAAAGGCTGAACCTTAATAGGAACACACCAACCTGCTAAGATGAAGTGGTAAGGTGCTTCAGACCATGTCCCACTAGGGCATGCCAAAACTATTAGTGTTAGTATATTTGTTGTTTGAATCACAACACCCCATGAATGGCCCTAAGTGTGAAGTGGGGAATTCAGTGTGATTGCAAAAAATGGGACCATCTCTCAAGCTATGGGACTTACAAACCTTGAGATGGACCTCTAGAGAAAGCTGGTTCTTGTTTCCTAATCTACCTGCCACAAGCTACTCTAGTGCAAGAAGAAACCTATTCTATCCTAATCTAACCATTCCAAGGGGACAAAGAGAGAGAGAGGGTGAAAGATCCTACACTAAGCGGTGATACACCAAAAAGGAAGTGGTTGAATCACAGATCCGACTGCCTAAAGTGGAGAGAGGTGAGCAGAGGAGAGGGTGGACAGAATGCACCATGGACCAGAAAGATAGATTTCACATGAAACACCACTTCAAAACCCATTAAGCATAGCTCCCAGAACCTGCAACAAACATCAGAGTATGCACAGTATACCCTGCAACGATGAGAGGTAAGAAGAGACAACAAAATAAGCCAAGGATGGAAAGATGCATCACAAAACAGATTTTATTGCTCCAAAATGTTACATGGTACATCATTAGTGGGCAAGAGGCAAGAAAATGCCATTACAGAGCCATGAAAGGAGGCTTAGACTTTGCATTCTACCCTAAGGAAGAAAGAGAGAGGGGGCAAAGGAGAAACAATGACCAACCCTTTGAATATGCCCCTTCATTACAATATATAGGAAGAATGAGAGAGAGGAGGAGGGAAGAATTTGAATCCTGCTTCAACCACCTTGAGATATGCATTGAATCCTGCTTTGAAAGCTCAACCACCATCAATCAATGCCCCTCTCAAATCTACCTACAATCTGTAGATTCTGGTTCTCTAGCGGATCAAATTAAATCTAATCTGGTAGTTGAAGAAATTAGATTCTGTATTAATGGCCTGGAAGAAGTTTTCCCATTTTTCACCCACTAAATCCTATTAAGAATGATATTTTATGTTTCCATGGCATAGAGGGTGTCGAGACGTTTCCAAAAAGTCTTCTCCTGCCCAAATCTGAGTTTCCAGTCAAAAGATATGGCCATTTGAAGTTTTGGGTCGTGGGAGCACAATATTTAAAGAGCCTGTCCATACAGGGTCCATGTGGTGGCCTCATGCATCTTGGAGATTCATGGGCTCCTTCCTTATGCTCTTGAAATCATAAGTCGGACTGACACATGGCGGCTTCTTTGAGACTCCACCCCAAATTATACGAGCTCCTTGGGCTTCCTTTCAGTTTTTTCCAAAGTCTCCTTGCTTGGTGGGGCCAAAAGTCTGACCCTGGACACGTGGAGGCTTGGCGCTTGTTTGGAAACCCACCCCAAATTTTACTTTTGAAGTAGCACTGCCTGACACTTGGCTCCCTCCACTGGCCCGCCTCTACTTTGACTATTCAACCCCCCTGACTCTGTCCCTTTTTGGACCTAGGACATGTGGCGAGACTGTGCTCATTTGGGGACTGCCTCCAGACTTTCCTTTTGAAATTGGGCCGATGAGACACGTGGAGGCTTCCACTGGTTCTCTATACTTAGTCATTTTGGGCCCATTCTATCCCATTTTTTAATTTGGACTATGTGGTGAGCCCACACTCATTTGGGTCTCCACTCTTTGGATTTATCTTTGAAGTAGCGCCGTTTGGACACTTGGAACCTTCTGCTGAGTCGAAGACTTTTCAATGGCTGGTGTAACTTTTAGGGCTCTGGACACGTGGGGGCTTGGTGCTTGTTTGAGTCTCCCTTTTGGATTTAACCTTTGGAGGTGTGTCATTTGGAAACTTGGCAGCTTCCGCCAACACCTTTATACTTAGCCAATTTTGGGGCTTGTTCTGTATCATTTGCAGAGCCCAAAGACTTCGAGCCTTTGTCATTTCTTTTCCTTTGAGCCTCTAGTTTCTTTGACACTGTCTTCTCTTCCCTGACCCTGCTATTCCATTTTAGAGCCCACCTACAACCTGTTTGTTGGATTTGAAGCATGGGTTCATTTGACGGAGCTGTTTCTGAAATTTCTTCTTGCACGGGGTCGTGTTTGATCAATGTTAGGTAATTCAAACATATTAGTAGGCATTTTTAGTTAGATTTTGTATTGTTTTCATACTAGTTAAGCATTATTTTAAGCTTCTATCTTAATGTTACATTCCTGGACTTAGAACCCTTGGTTAGATGGATGGAAATGGTGTTAGCTTCCCTTGTTTAGTCATGCAATTTTCTTTGTACAGTTTAGGGTGTCATCACTTATCATGTTAGTTCCTAAAGTGCATTCAAGTTTATGATGTGTGTTTGTTTAATATTGCATGTTCCCCTCTCTTGTTTCTCTATCTTCATCCTATCACTTATCATTTCTTCTTCCTTCACTTTTTCCTTTCTTCCTTCCCAAAAACCAAAATTTCCCAAAATAAAATTTTGAATGTATAGTTGTATGTCATGCCCATGATTTTTAACCCAAATAAGCCATATAATGACTCCACTAACCGGTAAAATTTGAGACATTTTTTGTTTAAGACATTAATTTAAGTAATAGGTGATTGTTTTCCAAAATAACACCCCCATCCTATTTTGAACAACTCATTCAAGTTTTAGACATAGGTAGTTATGGATAGAAGACTCGTGGAATAAAGAATTCAAAGGGTTTATATTCTGCAACATGTGTGAAAAGCTTAGTGATTTACGACATAGAAATTACAGCGTTATGTGGGCTTGGAAAATATGGAATTTTGTGGATTTGGTTAATTCCATGCAACAAAGTATGTAGTTTGCTTTGAAGAAGCCTCGATATAGGAAGAAGTCTAGTGAGACACCATGAGGCAAAAGTAAGCAAATTTGAATGTGACTAAGGTTGGAAGACACAGAAAAAGAACTATGTGTTCCGTGGGTTCTCGAGAAACAAAGCAACATTTTTGTAAGCCTAAAAGCAGCACAGAAAAGAGGTGGAACACTACTACATGTGGGAAAGGAAAGTTAAGTGTGGATTAAAAGCCACGAAAATTAAAATTGAGGCCTTGGGCCATAAAGAGAAAGCAAAGATCATAGAGAAAATGCTAGAAGTGGTGGCACACCAAGTTCCGTGGAGCTTGACAAAGTTTTGTCCGATTTGAACCAAGCACTCAACCACTCCACCAACCCAAATTTAATTTCAATTGGTGTCATCCTCCTTTATTGACGATCTGATGGCATGTGATTGGAGTAATGTCAAGTGCCCATGCCTGACCTGTGAAATCTATGGTGATTAGTCCTTGGTGGTGGCAGGTGGTTAAATCTATTTATTACTGGATGTGATTGGTCTCTTTTCCTCTCTCTCAAATTCTATAAATGTAAATGCTAAAGGCATAATATGGGTTCTCTTCTGCTAAGTTTGGAGATCTTCCCTTCTAATCTTGTAAACTGTTGCTCACGACCTTTATAACTCACATGTGGAGATTTCTTGCCTCGAATATGTGCCTGTAAATAGTTAAGCTTTGATATTAAAGCAAGTTTGGCTTCGTTCCTTTGAATGCTCTATGTTTAATGTAAACACCTCATTCCCCTTGCATGCCTTCATTCTTTTCCACTTATTTTCCTTCAAATATGTGTACATCTTTTAGATATTTACTTGTGTGTTTGCATATGTGTCTTTAGAGCCAAGAAAAATCTATTTTTCAGTTTGGTGCATCACCTCTCCTTTTACTTTTATTTTTCCTCTCTCTGAACCATTTATTCTTAGATTCTTTGTTTAGGTTTATAAAGTGCCTGATGCAACATAGAATTCAATGATACAAACCCAATAAGAACATAGACACACTGACACATCACTCATCCTAAACTGAGCACTCACCTGAAGCGCGCAAAGGTACCAAGTCCCTCTTTAGGGTTGTTGTTGCAGGTTGTTAGCATGATAAATACTTAGCACATGCAGTTCTATTACTAACACATCATTCTACAGAATTAAGTACTAACCATGATGAGATCAAAAATATACTAGATTCAGATACACACAAGACTTAACACTTAGATTCAGCCAATATCCTCCATTATATACAATACAATAAGTATATAATAGCTTCATTACAGTAACATTAGTACGCGCATAATAGATTTAACAACATATCTATGTATATATCTCCTCTCTCTCTATTACACAGTTTAATACACATATATATAAGGGCGGTGACTTTCCCTTCACCACTTATCCATTCCCAAAATAGGTCGCATGCCACTACTAGCTACGCGCCTTTATAAAACTAGCCACACATGCAAGTGCGCTAATAATAGACTACTGGTAGTTAACTATCAGTAGTAGATCTATTTCCAGCTTGTGTCCATGTAAAGTGCTTCGTATCTGATCCTCCAAGAAAATCCAATGCGTGGTGTGCACGTCTCTATCTCGTTTGTGTGCTCTACACACTATCTCTAAAAATAGACCTTTATGAGTGAAAATGGATAAGTCCCGCAAAGCTAAACTTCTGTTTCGCGCGCGTGTTCTCCCTATCCATTCACTCCTGTTAATATGACTTGTTTTCATACGTGGAATTCTTGTGTGCTTTCTATCAAGTGTTCTCTGATCAACACTACCCCACACTAATTTCGTTGTCACCCTAACAATGGTCATCTCCAAAGCTGAAGTAAAGAATTGAAAAATGGAAAGAAGTAAAGAATGGAAAGAATGAAATAATGTTTTTACTCTACAGTTTCTTCTTTTGCAACTTGAAAAACTAATTTAGGATATTCCTATTTTATTTCGGCCTCCAAGGTCTGCCACTTAGCGAGTGCTTCCTCTGCTTTTTCTAGAATGTCCACAATAATGGACTCCAGTTCATCTTTCGCAATCTGCCATTTTTCATTTTTCAAGACCAACACAATGCTGGACATTGCAGTCATCCTCCCCTCTAGTAAATCCATCTTCTGTGCAATGAGCTTCCCAAGCTCCTCAAGTTGATTCTTGTGTGGTTCTTGGGCTACTACTAGGGCCTCACACTTCTGTTTAACCATTGATAATATTTCTACGTGGCCTAGTGTTTCATCCATCATAAATTTTTGGACCTCATTGTTCTCTTCCAAGGTTTTTATGTTAATGAGCGCCTCTAGAGCTATGCAAATGTTCAAGGCTTTGTATTCTTTATTCAATTCTTTTTGCAACACTTGCAGTAGTCCTTCATATGATGCAATTTTCCACATCAATGAAGCCTTTTCGCGCTCTACCTCTTGTGCTAGCTCCTTTGGCATTGACATGCACAGAGGTTCATCTTCAAGCACCAGGTCCACCAATGTACCTACATAGTGTATTGCTAAAGGAAATGTCTTTGGTACCTTTGGCTCTAAGTGTGGCCTAGCTCTTATGATGTTATCACCAATTTCCTCTGCGATGCTGATAAATAGAGAGTTATTTTTCCATGCTAAGTCTTTTTCCTGCGTTAGGCACGCTATTTCTCCATCCTTAGTTTTAATCACTTCCCCAAGTGCCCTAATTGTTGCAACCTTGTCCATATTCCACCTCGCCACCTCTATTGAGACTTTCACCAATGCATTGCTTACCTGTTCATCTGACATGACAGTAGGCTTTACTATCATGTGTTTAGCTTGAGGTGTCTTCTTTAGCCTCCTCGATACACATGACTCCTCACACACATCACAATCTAGCTCATCCATGTGTGTGTGTATGGACCATGATAACTGCTTCCTTGTGTGCACTATAGCCATATCTTCATCCATTAATTCCCAGCCATATAATTCCTTTTGTGACAGTGTGCTCTGGAAACGGGTGTGGACAATTTTACATGTGTCCTTTGCATAACCCATGGTTGGTGGAATGTGGTCTCCACTTGTTCTTCTAGATCTTGGCTACTTAGGAACTTGAGCTTCCAGATTTGGGACTTGTGCCTCCATGTCCTAAGCAGTCCCTGTACCTGTCTCATCTGTTCCCTTTTCCTCTTCTGCTTGCTTCATTTCTTCATCTTTATGTTCTTCTATGTTCTCTAGAGGTCTAGGAGAATTAGACACACTTTCCTCTGATTCTTCCACCTTCTCATTCAACTTCAGTTTCCTTCTCCTTTTCACAGTTGTCTCCTTTTGTGGAGAGAGTCTGGGTGATTTGCATACTATTTGGGGAGTAGCACCTTAGGTCCTTGTTCTCCTAAACACTCTCTTAAATTTGTGCTCTCCTTGGACTGCATCCAAGTCCTCATCATCCCCCTCTTGTGGCTGAGGTGGTGTAGTGGCGCACTCAGCTTCACCCCTATTCATAGGATGTCTTCTACCTCTATGCTCCAAACCACCACTATCCTCATGCTCATCCTCCTCATCCTCCACTTTAATTGTCTCTATGGGCTTAGGAACTGGGATGTTATCCATCGTGTGCTTACCCTTTGGTGGTGCTAGAAGTGCGAACTCATCTTCCACATACTTGTTATTCTCCAGCTTAGGCTTTAGTTAGAGATACACCAGTGCTGCTCCAATATCTCCCACAAACAAAATTACTGGTTTAATGCTCAATACATTTGAAATGAGCCTTTCAATATATGCACCCTTCTTGGATACACATATTTCTTCTTTAGCATGTGGTAGTCACAATCTACCTTGTTTGCATTGAACGTTAGGCGCCGTGCATCTGAGAACCTGTGTAATGACACCTAGAAGTACCTGGCTATAAAGGCATATGGAAACTTACACCAAGGGATCCATGCTCCATCCTTCATGGTGAACCACGTTATACAGAAATGCTAGTATACAATGAACTAAACTTCTTTCCAACCACCAAAGGGAAGTCCTTGGGGATGCGCCATTCTTCTTTAAAGGTCGCGCGGATCCTATCGTACCACTTCTCAGCCCTTTTCTTGACCTGTTATACCATGGATCCTTCACACAAGTACTTTTTGAAGCATTCTACATGTGACTTATGCTCCATGAGATACTTCCATATCTTCTCTTTTGGTCCATCAGGCACTCCGATCTCCATGAACACCAACGACAACAAAACAACTCCAAAGCTGATCCTTCCTCATGTGTGCACTTCCTCAACGATTGTTTTTGTAATATAACACAAAATTTTGTAAACTACCCCTTCAAACATATTTTTAACAACGTGCAACCACACGGTATTCACTTGTGACCAACTTTCCTGGTCATTTAACTTTATAACGAGATGTGCGGCTGCTTGCACAACTGGATATTTCTTCAATTTATCAATGTCCATACTGCGCGGACCCTTCATGTACCCTAACTCCTTTATGGTCTCAAATATTTCAGCCTTATCTGTTAGATCATCTCACAAATCTTCTCCTACACCCTTCAATCCGGTTACCGTGGAGATGAGCGTGGCTGAGACTCTGGCTCTGTGTCCTGCAAAGTAGAAAAAATCTTCGTGCACTCTTCTTATGAGCCACTGGTACAAGGGATCATTTTTCCCAAAGTAAGGGAGTTCATATAGCTGGTAAACTCCTATCTTCTTCAAGAGCTTCTCACCAACATCGTCATACACCGACATGTTTTCCGCCGTGCGCTTATTTGTCTTTGTGTTCAGCAAGGCATCAAGCTCCTTATTTCCTGCGGTACAATGGTTGTAATCACTCACCTTGATTTTTCTTATGTGAGAATCCCACTCCTAGCCTATGATAACCCCCTATGGATATTGCATTTCAGAAAAATTACTTTCGGGAGCCATCTCCTCTTCTTCTTCGACCACCTTCTTCTTCCCTTTCTCTCCCGCTGTAAGTGCTTTCTTGGGTGCCATTTCTACCTTGCAATCCTTTGTAAATACTCACCTCTTAAATTCTACATCATGCAAATCAAACCCTAGATCGATTCAATGTGCCCTAGGTGAAATCATGTGCCCTCGCTCCACTCTATCGTCTTGCTTCACTCAAACCCTTCACCATTGGGGATGCAAGCTATTTTTGCGCACAGATCTCTTCGTCACAACTAGCTACACACCTCTCACACCTCAATTCAATCACTCGACTCTTTGCACTTAGCTCTTTTTCAAATACTCTTAATCACAATGGTAAAAATGAATTCACATCCCATCCTTATATAGATTTTCAAAATTTCGATGCATTCATTATTCCTTCACCTACCAAATATCCTCTCATTAATTGACCAATTTCATTCTTTTCGTGTGTTGCATCTTCACGCCCCATCTATAACCTTCTAGCATGCCTTCCTACCCTTTGGTTACAAACTTTTCTTTAGTGTGCTTCCTTGCACCTTAGTACCTCGTCACTGTACCTTCTATTGGTATTTTTTATGGCCTCTGCTTACCTCGCGTTATACCGTCCCTTCATTCATCTCCATCTTTGGTCACTTTTTAGAAGCAATCCTTTGACTCGAAGAGCACCAATAGTAGCTTATTCCTTTCACTTTTCAATTCCCATGATTTTGTACCTGAATATCGACAATCCACCCCACACTAAAAATATGTGCAGTCCTCTGTGCATAAACATGCTTCATATAGTAATTAGCTCCATTCGTGCAAGCACACTTATTACACAACACACCAACTAAATTGACAAAGCATAACAACAAAGAAGGAAACACATTAAGGAAATACAGAATTGAAAACCTAATCTAAGTGGCAATACTGCCTTATTACAAACTCCAAGAAGACTTATTTATAGTAGGGCTTCAACCTACTCTCGTTGAAGTAACTGGGTATCCGTGTTCCATGAAGTGCTTCTAACTGGAAAATGCCTATTTCAAGGATGTAAGTGATAACATATGACCCCAACCAATGTACCTTAAGTTTTCTTGGATGGCGTAAGAACTTAGAGTCATAGAGAAGCACCATTTTTCCAATCTCAAACTTCTTGTCCCTTATGTTTCTGTCATGCCAAGCCTTCTGCCTGGCCTTTTCTTGCTTATGACTCTAACATGCTATGGCTCATAGCTCATTTGATTGAATTATCTTTTCAATCCGTTCTTCTAAAGATTACTCATCAACTAGACCTCCAATGTGCGCAATACGCAAAGAAGGTAACATAAATTCCATAGGAAGAACGACTTCTGTGCCAAACACTAACTGAAATGGTGTTGTTTTTTTAAACCTTTTATATGTTGTTTGATATGCCCAAATTCCTGCAAATACTTTATCATCCCAATCCTTTCTTCCAACATCGCAAATTTTTGTCAATGTTTGGCCCAAAATTTTGTTGAAAGCTTCAATAGTTCCATTTTCTTGAGGATGATAGGGTGTAGTCTTATGGTGTGTAATCATGAACTCATCCAATAAAATTTTGATTTTCTCAGTAAGAAAATGTATGCCTTTATCACTGGTCAAACTCAAAGGACATCCATACCTTGTAAAAATTTTTTCCCATAGAAATCGAGCTGTTGTAGCTGCTGTATAGTCCTTTATAGGTGCTAATTTTGCCCATCTTGTCAGATAGTCTGTGTAAGTTAAAATGTAGCGCGATCCAGTTCTGTGCTAGTAATAGGTCTCCGAGGCATTTCATCTCACTGACCTTGTCTTCGAAGATGTTGACAATGATCACATGCCTTACAAAATTCCTTACAATATTTATGTAGGGTCTCCCACCATAATCCAACGAGTAGAATCTTGCACGTTGTGGCATCACCTGCATAGTGGCCACCTGCAATTCCACCATGAGCTTCTTCCATAATACTCGTGTGCTCATGTTCCAATACAAAACGACACAATACCTCATTGTGACCCAATTTGTACAAGTCACCACTAATTTACATATAAGGTGTGACATGTATAGCAAGCTATTTCTTCTCCAAGGATTTCATTCCTCCTGGTGCCATACCTATGCGTAGAAAGACAACAATTTCCTCTAGTTATGATGGCACGTGTTGTAACCTGTATAACTGTGCATCTGGCATGGTATCCTCAATTTCTTGTGCTTCTTCTCCTAGCTGTATTCTTGATAAATGGTCTGGTCTAGAATTACTTTTTCTTGGTTCTACCACAACTGTGAAATCTAATTCTTGAAATAAGAGCACCTATCGACATATGCACCCTTGTAAAATAGGTTTATTTACCAAATAATTCAATGCCACGTGATCTGTATAAAATATGAATGGTGTAGCTAGTAGGTACTAGCAGAATTTGTACATTGCATAGATCATTGACAAAGCTTCGCACTTTGTAGTTATGTAATTTTGCTATGCATGAGTCAACTTTCTACTAGCAAAATAGATAGGATGATCTACAATAACTTCTCTAGGTTGGGCTAACACTGTGCCAATGGCCATGTCAGAGGCATCAACATGTGCATGAAATGGTTTGTCCCATGAAGGAAAACACAAAATAGGTGCGGTAGTAAGTTTCTCCTTCAATGTCTTGAATGCGCGTCGCTACTGTTCTCCCTAGTAGAACGTACCTTTCCCTTTCAGTAACTCTTCTAAGGGTGCAGAAACTTTAGCATAACCTTTGATAAACTTTTTGTAATATCCGGTATGACCCAAAAATCAGTGCACCTTACTTTGATTGGTAGGCTCCCTTAGGCTTATAATGATTGCAACCTTTGTTGGGTCAACTAAAAAATACTCCATGTAGATTACATGTCCTAAAAGTATCCCAAATGGTGTTGTGAATATGCACTTATTCATGTTCGAAGAAATACTCAACTGTCTACACCATTCAAACATCAAGCGCATATTTTCACAGTGATCCTTAACCAATCCATACACCGTCCAATCGTCTAAATATACCTGTAAGAATTTGTGAATAAATTCCTTAAATGCTTAGACAACTATGCGCGAAAATACAGAAGGCGCATTTTTAGACCAAAAGGCATGACAATAGAGGCAAAGATACCCCATTCAGTAGTAAATGTTGTCTTCTCCCGATCCTCTTGGTTAATTCGAACCTGATGATACCCAGAGAACCCATCTGTAAACGAATATATTTCGTGCCCTGCAACTCCTTATAGTATTTCCTCAGTAAATGGCGTAGGGAATGGATCTGTTACACATGCAACATTCAAATCCCTATAGTCCATGCATATTCTAATCCATCCATCCTTCTTGATACTGATCACCATTTGAATAACCCATTCTGACTCATCAAGGGGCTTGATAATTCCAGACTTCAACATGTTATCAATCTCTTCTTTGACCTTTTCACGTAAATTGGGGTTCATTCTGTAAGGTCTCTTTCTAACTGGGTGCACACATTCTTTAAGCTTTATCTTCATCTCCCATAATGATTCATGCACACCTTTAAGTTCATGGTACCCCCTAGGAAATAGGTCCTGATAATCTCTTAGTAACTCTATGATTTTTTCCTGGCAATGCTTCCCTGGCACGTGTCGCCTTAGTGCGGGTCGTGATCTTTACTTGTGGTGCCTTAGATTATACTTCCTTCTTGGGCATCCATTGATTGTCCACAATGCATTGTATCCTAACCATCCCCATGCCTTTGTTTTCTTATTTATGTTGCTTACTCAGATGCTCATATAAGCCCGGGCACTCTTCATAGCTATGGTTCTTTCCGTAGAAAGAACATGTACTATTCTAAGGACACTCTCACCTATAGTGGTCAAGAGATCCACATGTATAACATGTTCTGTGAGGAAAATCACATCTTCCACCACCACGACCTTGTCCTTCGAATCCACCATGGTATCCTTGACCTCTGTCACGACTGCCTTCAAAACACCCCTCATTCCGATCATAGTGTGCTTGATTGTGCTCTCAGTCCTGATGCTCATTATTTCCCTTAGAGTTATCTGAAACTCATGTTTGTTGTACACCAATATCTATAACATCATGGATCTGTCCAATCAACTGACATTCCTCTGTATCATGAGTCATGGATCTGCAGATTTTATAGTAGCTAGAAACATTCTTCCTTATCGCGTGTTGTAATAATGGGCAGTGGCTAGCATCATGGTTTAAATGGCATATTTCACAATCCATTAGTAATGAGAGTATTTTTCTGTGAGGGAAACTATCCTTTGTGTGACCTTCTACTTCACAATCTGTGCACCAAATCCCTGTGTGCGTCTTATGAGCTGAATTTGTTGATAGTTTTCCAACTATTTCGCCATTGCTATTATTTGTGATTCTAAAAACAAGCTCACCTCAGTATCTATGCTTCCAATTGCCTCAGTGCGTAAGGCTGCTTCAAGTGCTTTGCGTGGATCGGTGTACGTATTATGTGATAATGCCCTCCTAAAAGGGGTAATCAAGCCCCCAACGAACCATTGTGCATGCTGGCTTGTGTGTATGTCATAAGAAAGCTTTGATAAACATGTTTTAAACCATGCATCATGCTCTCTAGCACTTTAAGTAGTGCCTTGCTTAATATCCTTGAGCGCACTTATACTCTTCTGCTCAAACTCAGGGATATGAAACTCTTTAAGGAATGCATCCTTTAAAGCCATATAATCTACATAAGTGTGATCAGGGTCAAACTTTTTGTACTAGCTGTTTGTGTGCCCTTGTAATGTAGTGGAAAATTGGCTTGTGCTACGCTCAAAAGCTGTGATCCCTTTTGCGCACCACACTATTTCACACATGTGCACATGTTCAACAAAATCTTATATGCCCATATACTCTGGAAGACGAAGGGAAATTTCCATGTAAATATTCTAGGGTTGGTGCAGACCTTGCCCACCTGATCCATAACCTCATGTGTTTTCCTTGCCTCCAGAACCTCTAGATCCGCCTGAACCAGAGCTACCTATGCCTCATGATCCTAAACCTATAGCTGGAATAGGTCTTGTAGACATACTCTCCTGTGCTCTGACAGGTAGTACTATACTGAACCCCTATGGTCTATGAAGTAGTTCCACTTCTAGAGGTGAATCCAACATTCGGTGCGCTCATGTTCTGTGTGGATGATGCACCTAAAAACACACCTCCAAATAACAATGAAGCTGTCTGTCCTGCCATTGATGTGCTTGCTCTCTTACTTCCCAAACTTTCTTACTGATTACTTGTCGTACTAGATACTAGAAAACCAAGCGCAAGGGCTAGGTTACTAGGTTGATTCAGATGCTTTCTCGTGGCCTAGGTAGTCTCTGCTAGTGCACTTCTTTGTGAGGCCGAGGAAGGATCCCTGTCATGCTTTCCAAGATGGGGGAGTTCCTGATGCTCTGGCTCCACATCTTCTATGGAAGCTTCAAATCCTTCACAAGCCATCTCTCTCCTCAATGCCATACTTTCTATAATGGTATGCTGCTTCTCTACCTCCCTCTCACGTGCCTCATTATACTTAAGGCACCTTTCCTCTCTTTGTCTTTCTACTACTAGGTCTGCCATCTTTCACCAATCCTGCTCCTGCCCCTACGTGTGGTGGGGTTTAGTTATCCATCATTTTACTCTCCAGATTCAAGGTTACCATTAGGATCTTGATCGTCAAAGGAATTCCTTATAGGTAAGTTCCCCTTGGATATCGTAAAAACTGGAATTCAACTACCTCTGGACATAAATAAATGGAAATTAAGTATTCCAAGATATAGCTGTTCAAGACACCATGGAACCACGTATCCACCGCTCAACTCCAAATTAGATCAACATCATAAAGTGCTTGAAATTCTTCCTACATCCAGATAAGTGCGCGATACCTCCAATTCTACTTAGATGCATAAACAATCAGTCACTCGTACAATTCTACTAGAAAGATAGAGAAAAAGATCTCATATAAACTTTCATACAGATTCTGTTCCACCCACATGCGTGTGTTAAACTCATATCCAGTGCTAAATCAATGTGTGTATTCTTCTTCTAGATCACTTATCCATTCTTCAACACTTTCTAAGGTCAACCAGTATGTCTTCATTGCAAACCATCCTGAAAACAACTAAAAAAAGGGTCTCGACAATGGAACCAATGATGCAGCCTAGAATTCAGTGATACAAACCCAATAAGAATGTAGACGCACTGACACATCACTCAACCTAAACCGAGCACTCACCCGAAGTGCACAAAGGTACCATGTCTCTCTTTAGGGTTGTTATTGCAGGTTGTTAGCATGATGAAGGCTTAGCACATGCAGTTCTATTACTAACACATCATTCTACAAAATTAATTACTAACCATGATGAGATCAAAAACATACTAGATTTAGATACACACAAGACTTAACACTTAGATTCAGCCAATATCCTCCATTATATTCAATGTAATAAGTATACAGAAACTTCATTACAGTAACATTAGTATGCGCATAACAAATTTAACAACATATCTCTATATATATCTCCTCTCTCTCTCTATTACACAGTTTACTACATATATATAAGGGTGGGGATTTTCCCTTCACCGCTTATCCATTCCCAAAATAGGTCGCATGCCACTACTAGCTAGGTGCCTTTTCAAAACTATCCACACATGCAAGTGTGCTAATAATAGACTACTGGTAGTTAACTGTCAGTAGTAGATCTATTTCCGGCCTGTGTCCATGCAAAGTGCTTCATATCCGATCCTCTATGAACAACCAATGCATGGCACACATGTCTCTGCCTCATTTGTGTGCTCTGCATGCCATCTCTAAAAATAGACCTTTATGAGAGAAAATGGCTAAGTCTCGTAAAGCTGAACTTTGGTTCCGTGCGCGTGTTCTCCCTATCCATTCGCACCTTTGAATATAACTTGTTTTCCCATGCGGACTTGTTGTGTTCTTTCTATCAAGTGTTCTCTGATCAACAATGTCAGAGTAGAAGTTGGTTATTGTAGTTGTAGCTAACTGGGGTGAGAGGATCCAACCCTTTCATTTGAGGATAGACCTTGATTGGACCCATACTTTCAAGGTCCCTCATTGTTTCACTAAAATGTTGAATTCTCGATTCAACAAGGGTGTGAGTTTTGGCGATAGTTGTTTTGACACGTCTGGTGGGACCAGTTTGATGATATTTATACCATCTCCACTAAGAATGGTGTGTGTCTTATTAGATTCCAACCTTTAGAGGCACCTTTATACGCATCTAGTGACTCCTAAGTTTTAAATATCTATTTCTGGGCAGTCTAATTCCATTTTTTATGAGAAGGATACAAACAAGACAAAGTGTATATATAGGTGAATCTTTTGAGCATTTCCAACTCTCACTAGGAATAATATGAAGAGAAGAATAATTAAAAATATCTTCATCACATTCAAACAAAATCCTCCCCATTCCTCCCTTGATAGATCCTTCTTTTCCCCATCAAAAACTTAAGGCATATTCCCTTCATGGCGCATCAAAGAAATATTGACTTTGTAAGTTTTAAGGGTGGTAGTCCCTTGGCTCTAAATTCCCAACATGATATACCAATGTATTATTTGAAAATTATATATCAATGTATGCTTTGAAAATTATTCCTTTCTTTACTGGTGAAAACCTTACAATCCCTGTAGATCATATTCATGATGTTGCAAATGTGTATTTAGTTCATATTATTATTGAAGATGATGTTGCAGTTAGGATTCTTGTTTATTCACTAAAAGGAAAGACACTTCAATCATATAGGACTTTGAGGTATGCTTCCATTCATATATGGGATGAGCTTAGAAGAACCCTTTTCGAGCAGTTTGATGAGAAAGCATACAACATATCTCTTTTAGAACATCTACCAGCCATCAAGAGGACCCCAATGAACTCATGGTGGATTTCAACTTTAGATTTTAGTAGAATTGAGACGTGATTACAGTTCTTTTGAGACCAACTACTCAAGGTGCTTTCCTATATTTTTAAGATCTTTAAATTATTTCATAAGAGTAATGATACAATTTATGGGAGCTATAACCTTACCTGATACATATGCAATAACCATTTTGGTTAAAAAATTGTTTCATTCAAGTTGGAAAAATAGCCCCTAGATTGTCTATGCCACTATTTCTTGAGTTACCCCAAAATATTCAACCTTCTCTTGCTCCCATTCCTAAGCCAAATGTCTCATCTTCCACCTCCACTTCCTATTCTTCCCAAAAAAAAAATGACGATTATAACCTTAGAGCCTTAGTTAAAAGTTTTTATGATGAGATTATCTCTCTTAAGAGGCAACAACCTCAATCACATAGAAATTACGCAAGTTTTAACTAGGGGCAATCTTCAGAAAAAGCTTTTAGTAAAGGTTATCAACCAAAAATAACCCAATATCCAAATCAGAGATATGGCCAAAACATCAATTTGATAGATTACAAGGCCAAAACCTATATTTACCTCTTGAAGCGGTTACTCCTGCACAACTGCTTCTTACCGCCAACTCAAGAAAAGTGCTTATTCTAGTGTAAAATAATGTAATACAAGAAGTTGAATGGTGTTTTCCATGCAGTCAACCACATAATCAGAATAATTATGGAAATGGCATGTAAGTCTAGACTCTCATGGTGCAAAATTCTTTCAATCAACAAGAATCTTTTATGGAAATGGAAATTTCTATTGTGGAAATGATGCAGGAGGCCACCCTCGAGATGAACTTCATGTTGTTTGGTTATGATGATTTCTGTATAGTTAACCAAGTTTTGGAAAACTTAAGTAGACCAAAACTTCACATGGTAGATCATGCAAGGTTAAAGAGGAGACATATTGAAATGGGTATTCCATTCCCTTCATTACAAATTCCCCATTTTAGAGACAGACAATCCACGAACTTAGGTGAAAATATGGCATCATCTAGTAATCCATAGAACATAGAAATACTGCAAAGCACTACAGATCCATGAAACAAAGAAACTCTTCCAACCAAATATCTTATGTGGTTGGAGAAAACAAGAAAAGATAATGGTACACCTCTAATTCAGAAACTCACGGGTATCCCCTTCAACATTATTGAGCAGGTGAAGAATAAAAATATGAATGTGACAATCTGGGATGCCCTATCTATCCCATATGAGAGGGATCTTCTACAAGAAGCCTTAAAACAACTTCCCCAATCTAAACCAATTGCGAAACAAGAAAATTTTGCTGTCCACATATGCCCAACAATGGAGGAACAAATAAATAACATTAAGAAGCCTCCCCATTTTTATGTCTTTAATTGTAGGCAAACACCTAATGCATAATTACATGATTGGATCAGGTGCTAACATTTGTAACGCCCAAGAAAATTGATGATTTTTTAGGCATTGAGTACAATCCAGTTTCTAAAGGTGTCCTGCAATTTGATGGCTCAACCATAAATATTTTAATTAATCAAAGATATTTAGTTAACCCTCTATGTTTTTCCAAGCTTAAGCATAACCCAAGATATCTCATTAATTGAATTTCCTCCTTTTTTTCCATTTGTATATCAAGATATTTTATAGCTAGGGTGGGTAGATATTTGACTTATGATTGGTATCACATGCTCCTAAAAACTAGATATGGTACAAGATTTACCATTAACATTGAGACAATCTCTTCTTATCATGTTGAGTCTTATGACCCTACTCCTCTCTAATATAATTACATGGTACATGAAGGTGAGGATCGTAAATAGTATCAGTTCAACATCCTACTCCTCCTAGCTCAGTACCTGACCTCTTGTTAGATGAATGAGCGAAAGAACACTATGACTTTGACATGTATGATACAATTGTGGAGACCAGTTTAGTCACCTACTATATTTATGAAGAATGACTCAGAGCCCCCATGTCACTCAAAGGAAATGATGACGCTTCTAGTTTATGGAAGATGTTCTTTGATGGATCAAGAAGTAAAAATGGAGCTAGGGCGGGTGTAGTTCTTATCTCCCAAGTGGACAAGATATTTTTCTTTCAACATATACTACAATTTACTTGTTCTAATCCTGTGGAGGAATATAATGCATCGATCCATGGCTTACTCATTGCAAAAAAAATGTAAATTAAGACCTTATAGGTCTTTAGGGATACAAAATTGGTCATTCACTAAATTAGAAGAAAATGTGTGGCCAAGAACAAGCTTTTAAAAGCATACAAACATAGGGTTTGGGACCTTTTGGAAAGTTTTGATGTTGTTAACTTGCAAGTGGTGACAAGGAAACTCAACAAGGAAGTAAATCAGATGGAATCCCTTGCATCAAAATTTTCCCCAGCTGGAGACCTTATCCAAGGAAATGAAAAACATGTTAGGATGGTTGTGAGGCCATGAATCCTGGGCAATGAAGTCAATTGTCAAATATTCTATTATTATGAAAAAAATGTTTAGTCCATCCAAAATGAAGTTGAGTTCTCATCAAATTTACAATATTATTTGTAAGATGGTTATGGTGACCAGATTGTTCAGCTAAGAACAAACAAATTACATAAAGGGTTGGTCATGCTTGAAGAAATTTTCAAACCTGATTATGAGTTCAAAGGGGGAAGATAAAATATAACATCTAAACAATAGGACTATAAATCAGTCACCATTGCACAAGATAAAGAGCTATTGCTTGGGAAGGTATGTAATGAGGATGCAAAGCATGTTGTTATCTCATTATGTAAGAGATTTAAAGGTGTCTTCTTATGGAGTTATGAATATCTGAAAGGTTTTCACCCCAACATTTTGTAACACACTATAGATCTTGATCCTAGTGTCAAGCTCGCCAAATAGAAACAAAGGCCTATCAAACCCAAAATAAAGCCCCTCACGAGGAAGGAATTACTAAACTCGTTGAGGCCAAAAAATATTTTTTGAATCAAGTATTCCTCTTCGGTGGCTAACTTGGTCCCTGATAGGAAGAAGAATGGAGAAACCAAACTATATGTGGATTTCAATGACTTGAATAAAGGCACCCGTGAATGATTATTATCCTCTACCCTTTATGGACCAAATTTTACAAACAATAGTGGGATTTGAAATGTTTTCTATGCTAGATGGATATTTAGGTTATAATCATATCAAGTTGAAAGAAGAGGATCAATATAATACCATGTTTACAACCAAGTGGGGAACATATACATATGAGAAGATGTCCTTTGGTTTTTCAAATGTAAGTGCCACCTTTCAAAGAGCCATGGATATTACATTCAGGGGCCACATAAGTGATTCCATCCTCATCTACTTGGATGATATGATTATTTTATCAAAAGAGAGTAAATATCATATCATTCATCATGAGAAAGGATTTGAAAGATGTAGGGACTTTGGAGTGTCTGTTAGCCCTAAAAATTACATTTTTACAGTTCTGTAGGGCTATCTATTGGGTCACAAGAAGGCTCTGTAGTCTTTCGTGGGCAAGATAAACTTTGTTAGGAAATTCATTCCTAATTTCATGGGACTGGTTAGGCCTATATGATCTGTAAACTCTTCAACTTTGGAATTATCCACAGAAACACAAATTAAACAATGTTGTTCTACTTTCTATTAGAAAATGACAGAGATAGCTAGTGAATGAATTATGCTTATGCCTAGAATCCACAATTGCAGGAAAGGAAATTATTTAAGCTCATAAACACCAATAAGTTTTATCCTAGAAACCTCCAAAGGAGTAAAAACCATTCGGGAAGGGAAATTGCTCTTTCTTCCCACTTTTATTGGCCAATTGAAAATAACAAGTACGTAATTTACAATAAGTATGAAAGAGAAGTAGATAATATCTCACACTTCCTCCCAATTATTTGTTTGCTCTGTCTCAATAGTCCCTTCTTCTATAAAACACAATTCAAGCACTAACAACTTCTTGATCACTTACTTTCATGCTTTGATGATCCTATTCTCTTCTAAAAACATGTATTTATATCCTTTATCATGTCCTCCCGTGCACTGGAGAATGGGAAAGGTCACGGAGGAGAAGAGACATGAACAACCTTCCAAATTCTGGGTTGTTCATTTCATATTTTTGTTTTATGTCCAAAAGAGCCAGGACCACCATCTAATGTAGACCAGTGGTCCCAGGACCACCGCCATGGTTAGGTGGTGGTTCTATAACCGTTGATATGCATAGAATGATGGTCCTATTACTAAACAAATAGAACATCCGTGTGTTATTTTTCCTTCTTTGTGCTGATTGTTTTGATGAAGTAGAGTCATTTTGGATCCCTATGGATCACTATCACTCTAATGCTCAAAAGGGATATGGTTTTCAAATAGACTGTGGAAGATTTACCAAGATCAAGATGGAAATTACCCAAGCACCCACACTTATCAGTCCATACTATTTGAAGGATTTCATCTTGTATGATTATATGGCTGAGGCTAGCATTGTCACGGTTTTGGCACAACAAAATGATAAGGTTTTAGAGAAATCAGTGGCCTTCTTTAGTGTTACATTCAAGGATTATGAATTAAATTATAGTCATATGGAAAATTAGGTCTTTGTTATCTTGAGGGCTCTTAAGAAGTTCAAGCCCATGCTTACCACTAACCACATCAAAGTTTTAGTCTCACACCCTAGTGTGATAAACTTCATCATGGGAGAGGAGATGTATGAAAGGAGAGCTATATGGGTGACCAAAATTATGGAGTATGACATGACTATCAAGGCCACAAAATTGGTAAAAGGTAGAGCATTGTGTGAATAGTTGGGTCTAGACACTAAAAATAATCAAGAAACCTTCTATCTCTTAGAAGAGCAACAGGAATAACCCATGATAGATCCACACAAAAAGTAACATTTAGATTAACAACATGTCTAGATTTTTATCTACTGGCATATATCCTTCGGGTTTAATAAAATCAAAGAGGCAACACCTGAGATTGAAATATGTTCCCTACACGTTAATTAACAGGTTTTTTTAAAAAAAGAACCTTGATGGAGTGTTGCTGAGGTGTATTGAGGGAGAATAAGTGGATAAGGTCATGGTGAAATTCCACAATGGTTTCTCAGGTGGAACTTCTCGATAAGGGAAATAACAATGGAAATTTTAAAGGAAGGTTAATTTTGGCCTACATTATTTGTAGATTCCTATCATTCGGTTAGGAAATGTAAACAATGTGTTCTCTTCACTGGTGAAAAGAAGATGGTGGCCCTCCCACTTCATCCCATTTAGATGAATGAACCATTTTCTCAATGGGGCTTGATTTTATTGGAATTATTAATCATGTGTCAAGTTTGGGTCATAAATGGTTCTTGACAACACATGGCTATTTCATAAGATGGACAAAGGTCATGGCTTTCAAGGAAGCTACTGAGTCAGTTATATTTGACTTTCTTAAGGACATTGTGACAAGGTTTAGTGTTCCCAAACCATTATTTTTGATAATGTAAAAGCCTTATTAGGATT
Source organism: Taxus chinensis (assembly GCA_019776745.2). Taxonomy (NCBI): domain Eukaryota; kingdom Viridiplantae; phylum Streptophyta; class Pinopsida; order Cupressales; family Taxaceae; genus Taxus; species Taxus chinensis. Next base: position 98,500,747 of record CM034149.1, read on the forward strand.
TAATATCTTTGACTGAGATCTTAAGCATGGAGTATACTTGAAGACCTCTTCCAATTATTACATTCAAGGTAATAGATCAGTGGAGCCTATTAACAAAAACCTTGTCGGAATCATGAAAAGGATAATGCAGATCAATCAAAAGAAATGGAACACCAAGGTAAAAAAATGCTCTTTGGTCTGATAAGATCAAATCATAGAAAGCACTTGGAAATTATACTTTTGTCCATGTCTATAATAGAGAGGCCTAGCTTCATTTTTCTCTAAAATTACCTTATTTGGAGTTGGCTCCATAGTTTGAGTTTGAGGGTGAAGATCAAATAACAATAAGAATGGTGGATTTGGTTGAGCTTGAGGAATCAAGGTAGTTAGTCATGATCAGATTAGAAGAACACCAAAGGTCAACCAAGTAGTGGTTTGACAAGAAATCCAAAGCACAGGCTTTCAAAGTAGGAGATCTAATCCTAAGATGGGATGCAGACATAGCTAAACTAGGGTGACACTCCAAGTTTGATACACTTTGGAGTGGGCCATACATCATCACTACATGCAAAAAAACAACCTCTTTTGTGTTTCCCAAACTGGATGGGGAGGCACTCAAAATCCCAGTTAATGGTATCTATCTCAAACCTTCCCTTTAAATTGGTTTGTTTCATCTTATACATAGTCGTTGTTTTGTTTCCATTCCTTGTTGTTGTTAGAGGTTCCCTCATTTTGTTATGTGTTGATCACCAAATGAGTCCCCTTTTCTAAATACTTGTGGTGATATTTTGAATACGTGTTTGTGCACACTCTACATGTTTTACTTGAAGCATGTATGATCTTCTTCTTTTGTGTATAGTTTTTAGGAGTCCAATTCAGTTTTAATCATGCCATTTCAGTTTCTTTCCTCCATGGTAGAAAATCAAAAGACTTTGGGAATGTTTCAAAGTGATGCATCCAAATATCCAAATGATTAGCTTTAAAATAAAGTTCCAGGGACAATTATAAAAGTTTGAGATCATTTTTTAGGTTCATACTCGACCCCATGTCTAATGGATGTTTCAAGACTATTGATATTTATATCTAGAAGGTAAAGGTCCCCTAAAATTCACCAAACTATTGTCTGAAATAACATCACCATCCTATTTCAAACAACTAATCCAAGTTTCAGACTTAGGAGGATCTGGATTGAAGACCCGTGAAATAAAGAAGTCATAGGGTTTATATTTTGCGGTATCTGAGAAAATATTAGTGCTTTTGGCATGTAAAGCATAATGTTACACGGGCTCGAAAAATATGGAATTCCACGAAGTTCCTTAATTTTGCGTAACAAAGCATATAGTCCACTTCAGAGAATCCACGATAGAGGAAAAAGTGTCGTGAGACATCGTGAGGCAAAATTAACCAAGTTTGAATGCGACTAAGGTTAGAAGCTATAGTATAGTAACTATGTGTTCCATAGGTTCTCAAGAAACAAAGGAACATTGTCGCAGGTCTAAAAGTTGCAAGGCAAAGAGGTAGACCACCTCAAAATGTGCAGAAGGAAAGTTAAGTGCGGAGTAAAATTCGTGAAAGTTAAAATTTAGGTAGTAAAGAACATGATAAAAGAGGCAAGACACTAGTTTCCATGGAATATGACAAAATCAAGACCAATTTGAACTAGGAAACCACTCCACCTAATTGGATTTAATTTTGAGTGGTGCCACCCTCTTGCACTGGCGATCTGATGTTGTACGATTGGAGTAATGTCAGATGCCAATAACCAACTTGTGAAATCTATGGTGATTAGTCCTTGGTGGTGGCAGGTGAATGAATCTAATCATTATTGGATGTGATTGGTCTCTTCTCCTCTCTCTCAAATTCTATAAATGTAAATGTTAAAGGAATAATATGGGTTGTTTTTGTTGAGTTTGGAGCTCTTCCCTTATAATCTCACAAACCCCTACTCGCGACCTCTATAACTCACATGTGGAAATTTATTACCTCAGCTATGTGTCTATAAATGGTTAAGATTTGATATTAATGCAAGTTTGAGTTCATTTCTCTGACTTCTCCGTGTTTAATGTGAACACCTTGGTCTTCTTGCATGACTTCATTCTTTTCCACTTTTTTTCCTTCAAATTTGTGTGCATCTTTTATATATTCACTTGTGTGTTTACATCTGTGTCTTTAGAGCCAAGAAAGATCCATTTTCTAGTTTGGTTCATCACCTCCCCTTTTATTTTCTAGTTTTTCTCTCTCTCAACCATATCTCCTTGGATTCTTTGTTTAGGTTTAGATAGTGTTAGAGTAAAAGCTAGTTAGTGTAGTTACACCTAACTGGGGTGAAAGGATCCAACCCTTTCATCTAAGGATAAAACTTTATTGGACCCACACTTTTAAGGTCCCTCATTATTTCAATGAAATGTTGAATTCCTTATTTAACAAGGGTGTAAATTTCAGTGACAACAATGATCAAAACATCATTGATCTATCTCGTTAACCTATTAAAATATGGTAAGATAAAATTATAGTGGGATATCATGATAGACCATAATCTTGTTACACAATTAGATCCATCTAGGTTTTAAATATGTATTTCCCACCAAGTAATCTCATGAAATAAGCATGGATGATAAATTAATCATTGACTAGATTTTTTAATTTTGAATAGGGGGTTTATGGTTGGATCCCATGAGAAACAAAGATTAAGACCAACTTAATTAACATATTTTGATTAACCAAGTATGCCACTAAGTCGACCATGATTGTTAAAATGTAATGATCTATTTCGATAGCTTGATAATTGAAATATATGTCCTTAATTTCCCACACACGTAGTCACTTAATTCTAGCGGTTTCTATGTAATTAGAATAAGTTGGGATCCACCAAGGTTAGTAACTTCCCCACCAAGAGGTTATCCTAGTAAGGGGATTTATTTTTAATTTATTGAGGGCCTAATTTTCACTTAACAAAGTAACACTTTATTAATGATCCCCAAATAATAACAATTAGCTCCCTTATTTGATTTAATAAAACCCTTGTCTCTAAATAAAATATGAACTCAACTATTTGAATTATATTTTTCCAGCCAAGAAAAAGGGAAGATAAACAATAATCACTTTGCAAAAATTTAAATGACTGGTCAACGTGAGGGGACCATCAACCAAGTGGAAGAGGATTGGTCAAATGAGAACCATTAAATCAAATGATTGCGCACCATAGATATTAGGTTTGGATAGGAAAACCCTAGACATAGTTATAAGGTTCTAGTATATTTTTGTTTGTTCTATTTTCTTATCCATTTTATTTCTTGTTTGTTGTTTTTCAAATTAGGAGCTCTCCAGAAGAATAAAGAGGTTTCATTTGTTGATTTTCTACTATTTTCTTACCCAAAGGATTTAGACTTAATGGAAGAGATATTTTTGCATATTCTTTCATATCTATTACAGGGTTCTCATAATTTTTTAATCCACATAACCCCTAATGCATATATATCCATGATTGTATGGATATGTGTGTGTGTGTGTGTGTATGTGTACACACACGCAGTTTTATACAAGTTTCAAAGCCCATTATAGGGTGGAAGATTCACAATATATGTATATATAAGCAAAATATTCAAGGGTTTGAGGAGGACAACTTGAGGTTGTGGTTTAAGGAGGTCACACATCGGTGAGGGGCTATAACTACACCCACAAGACCATGTCCTAAGCCCTAAGGTCGTTCCCTAGACCAAACAAAGGGGATTGGGAGTCTATATATATATATATATATATATATATATATACGTAAACAAAAAAAAAGCACATATATGTGTGTGTGTGTGTGCTTTTTTTGTTTATATAAATGTATCCTTCAACGGGTTTTAATATATATATTTTTCTTATAACATGCTAGCTTGTTCTCTCTCTGTGTGTGTGTGTGTGTGTGTGTGTGTGTGTGTGTGTGTGTGTGTGTGTGTGTGTGTGTGTGTGTGTGTGTGTGTGTGTGTGTGTGTACATACACGTGTGAAGACCTTGATTTCGACAATTTTCTTATGAAGAGGAAAATTTTATGATGAAGATCCGTATAAATTCATAAGAATAATTCTACTTATACATATGGGTGGTTATATGCATGAGTAAGTCTTAATGATGATAAATATATATATTTTATACTTATTTGTAGTTTCCTTCAATCTTTTAAGGCAAGTAAATACTCTCTTATTTTCTAACTCTACACAACAATAAGAAGTTTTAAATCTGAATTACAAGCTCAAGATGAGATAATAAAAATGTTATACGAAGTGATATCAAATACTTATTTTTTAGAATGATTTAAACACATTAATATTATAAATACAAAGATATTTATAAATGAGAGATTAAACGTTTCTAGTTATTCTTCTCCTTTGATAGTTGAACTAAGAAGGAAATTGAGTTAAATAGTCACATTGTAGTCTTCGTTTTACCCACAAAAGCCCAAGGTGCGTTGTCACATCACTTAGCATGAACTGAGCACTCATCTGAAGCATGCAAGGGTACCAGGTCCCTCTTTATGGCAGCTTGCTCAAGAAGTTAGCATGATTGTACAAGTATTCCAAATCCATAACAAATATTAAAGATATTGCATAACATAAACTAGATGTAGATCTCAATAATAAACAAGATTAAATCATACCAGAATAAAGATTAAATTTACCATGCAAGAATCATTAACAAATGTGTTGACAATTAATATCCAACCACAAATATCCATTACATTAATTGTTGTAAAACATAGGAGCTTCATACATACATAATACTGTCATCATAAGTCATGCGCACCCATAAATCAACAACATAACTCTAACAAAAACATGAATCCCTAAACCGTGTAAATCAATACATACTTATATGGGTGGGGACTGGTCCTTCACCACCTTTACATCCTCAAAATAGATTGCATGCTAAGAATAGCCATGTGCCCTTACATGATAAATACAAAAGCATGCAAGCTCGCTAATAATAAATCATCTAATAATACAATAACAGTCTAATTATATTATTAACTCCAAAACTATGCATGTCAACTGATCTTCTGCTTGTCCAAAATAGTATTTGCATGATCTCCAAGTCTTCTATAAAACGTGCTCTACACTCCATGTCTATAATTAGCCTTATATTGGAAAATGGATAAGTTTTGATTCCTTTCTTTTCCCGTGAATGCTTTGTTCCACTATTCTTCCACACGCACCTACATGCCATGTGTCCACATGCCCAAATCTTAAGTGCCTCTAGTACTTAGGTTGTAATTCATCAGCCCAACATTACCCCACACTAATTTCATTTCCTCCCCTGGTAATGGGTAACCATAACTTATCTCTCCATGAACAAAGAATAAGGAATGAATGAATAATTATACAAAAGAGTGAAAGAATACCAAACACTCTATTATTCCATAGGGAGAATTAACTTAGGATAGTTTACTTTGATTTCTACTTCTAATTCATTCCAATCCATAAGCACCTTATTTGTTTTGTTCAGAATGTCTACAAGTACTGCTTCCACCTCCTCAAGAGTCATGTTATCACCTTCATTCTGTAGCACTCTGAGAACATTAACCATGCTTGAGACCATCCCATCTATGACATCCATTCACTGCGCTATTAGTTTCCTAATGTATTTTATCTTCTCCTTGTGCGGGTCTTGGGTTACTGCAAGCACATCATGCTTCTTTTCTATCAAAGTCAACCTCTGCACACATCCGAGTGTCTCATTATTTACTTCTTTCAAAACCTCATCTTCCTTAGCCATAGTTCTTGTATTTATTATCACATCAAGGCCATGCACATATTTAAGGCAAAATCTACTTTCTTTAGTTCATCCTTCAAAGTCTATAGTATGGATTCATAACTTGTAATTTTTTGCACATTAGTGGCCTTGGCCTTTGCTGCTTATTCTGAAACATCCTTGGGTTTTGGCATTCTTATGGGCCCTTCATCCAGAACCATATGAACTAAAGTTTGTAAATAATGTAAAGCAGGTGGGAAATTCTGTGTGAATTTATCCTCTAAATCTGACCCCTTTCTCAAAATCTTGTCCCCAATTTGTTCTTCCATACTGAGTATCAAACGCATTGTCACCTTAGCTGTCTCTTTTCCTTCTGTCAGGTGCTTGATTTCAGTATCCTTGTCCTTCTTATCATCTAATAATGCCCAAATAGTTACTGCCTTTTTTATGTTTTTTTGCACAAATTGTACATATACCTTCGTTAATGTGTTGCTCACCTATTCATCTGACATCTGGGTGGACTTTACTGTGACATGACGTGAATGTGGTGATTTCTTCAACTTGTGTGGAACACATGATTCTTCACATACATTGAAGTCAAGCTCATCCATATGAGTCTAGATGCTACAAGATAATTGTTTACGTGTGTGCATAGTAGCCATGTCTACATCTGTCAGCTCCCAGCCATAAAATTATTTGGGTTCTAAAGTTCTTTAGAACCACACATGTATAATATTAGTATCTTTACCAACGCATTTATCCTTTGTAACATGAATGCATGAATCCAACAATGGTTCTTCACCTGTCTGTGTAGTGTGGGGCGCACATGACGACTCACCCTTGTCTGTTTCTAACTTTGTATCCATGGTACCACTGCTTATCTCTCTTTCCTTCAACTCCTCTACATCATTCCTCATTTCTTCTTCCCGAGGCTCTTGTACATACTCAGTCTACAATGGAGTGTTCGGTGCACTATCCCCAGACTTCTCGTCCTCATCATCCTTCCAGGGGACGTATCTACACCTTTTCTTCTTTTATGTCTCTAATTTCACAGGAGAATTCCTAGGTGACCTCTTAAGGGGCTTTGAAGGTCCCACGCTTTGATTTCTTGTTCTTCTTAGCACCCTTTTAAACTCTGGGTCCCCAGCAGCCTGTTATATATCTATCTCCATAGTGTCTATTTCTAGCACTTCATCTTCTTTCTGTAATGGAGGGGTCATTTCATGCTCTCTTTTATTTTTGACAACTAGATATTTCCTACCCTCATGCTCCAAGCCACCACTGTCTTCCCTAGGTTCCTCTTCATCTTCTTCTTCTTCTCCAAGTTGTAAAGTTTCTTCTTCATCTTGCAGTTTGCCCACAATATGCTTCCCCTTGGTTAGTCTAAGGAGCGTAAACTCATTCTCCAGATACTTCCCATTCTCTAGCTTAGGATTAAGATAAATATAAATGAGAGTTGCTCTAGACTTCCCAATTGGCAAGCTCACAAACTTCATGTTAATATCATTTGAAATTAATTTCTCAATATATGTAGAATTACTGAGATGATCACAAGTCTTCCGAAGTGTATGGTAGTCGCAGTCGACTTTATCTGCATTGAATAACAACCATGGCACATTCAAAAACCTGTGTATAGATGCCTAAAAGTAGTGCATGGTGAAGGCCAAGCATAGGGGAGTTTACACCAAGGTCTCCACTGCCCATCCTTCATCTCGAAGAGCCCTATGCAAAAATGTTGATACACAATAAATTGTATCCATTTGTCTAATAGTGAAGGAAGATCCTTGGGTATTCTCCGTTCCTCCTCAAATGTAGTGTGGAGATGATCATAAAATAATTCTTCTCTCTACTTAAAGATTCCACTCATGGATGCATCACATATATAGTTAGCAAATATCTCTACAAGAGATTTCTTATCCTCATGGTACTACCATATTTTATTCTTTGGCTCATCGGGCACTCCAATTTCTAAAAATACAAGAGACAAAAGGATCACATCGAAACTTATTTTCTCACCTTGGTGTGCCTTCTCAATAATGGTTTCTGTAATGTAACTAGACAAGTTGTAAACTACCCCTTCTATCATCTTCTTTTCCACATGCAACAATGCCTTGTTCACCTGCTATATGAAATGGAAAGTCACACAAGCTATGGAATGAGGGTAAAGAACCTCAAAGCTTTGCTTTACTCATCCATGCACCATGAGATAAGAGCTAAAAAAGAGTTAATCCTATGCATGCATCATAACTTTGACAAACACATCAAAACCTAGCATTTATACTACTCTCTACTCTTTAGATTACTTAATTAAGAAATTGAACCTAAAAAGATCAACTTAGCAATCAAAGGGGTGATTAGTTGTTTATGGTTTTCAAGCTTTCAAGAATGGAGTCTCACCATTAATGGCTTCAAGGCCAATGGTTCTCTCTATTTACTCAAAACTTGAATTATGGATGCAAATGGGGGTTATTAAGGTCAAGATCAATGAAGGGAGTAAGTTTAAGATCAAATGTCTTATAGCTTAAAGCTAATACAAATGGAATCCCAAAACTAGGTGTTATTAGTGTTAATAAGATATCCTAGGTGTGAAGGTGTAAGTTGAATGGGTAGGCTTAGCCTTGTATTATAGTTTTTGGTTTGGAAGAATTTGGAATTTGGGTGCATGTGGGACTAAATCTCAAAAAGCACTTTAGGATAATAAACATGCTTTTGGCTTAGTTAAGCTTGGTTTAGGCTAGTTAACTAGGGTTTAGGCTAATTAAAATTGATTAACAAGTGATTAGAGACTCATTGAGAGCTGAGAGGGGTCTGGATAACCAATTATGACTGATAGATAGCCTACGAAGCCAATAGAAGTGGTCTAGAGAGAACTAGGGAGGTTCTGAATGGTCAAAAGGAGGAATGTTTAGCTAATAAGAGAGATATTAGCCAAATAAGATGATTATAGGAGGAATACGACTGAAAGGTGTCGTAAATGGGCATCCGAGAGTGGAGCGAAGAGTAGCTAATTGACGAAGTTTCATCAATCAGATGAATGGGAGGAAATGCTAAGTGTAAGCATATTTTAGGTGTCTACACCTGTGACCAACACTCTTGATTGTTCAACTTAATAAGTAGGTGTACTGCCACCTAAATAACTGGATACTTCTGTAACTTAGGGATATCCATCATGCACCCTCCTTTCAAATATCCTAACACTTTCCTTGTTGCTTATATTTCCTCCTTATTAGTGAGGTCACTACTTAACTCAGTACCCAAACTCCTTAGTCCTGTCAATCTCCCAATCAAGGGCACGGTAAGCCTCATTTGTATCCCAAAAAATAGAAGAAGTCCTCATGGAATCTACTCATCAACCATTGGTACAATTTTTCTAGTTTTCCAAACTAAGGGAGTTCATAAAACTGCAAAACTCCCACCTTTTTCAAAAAAAATTCACCTGCATCGTCATACACAACCACATCACCCATTGTTCTCAGGGCTGTCTTTACCACTAGCAACTTATCTAATCCATCTTTGTTATATTTGTTTATGTGGTTATAATCACTTAATTTGTAATGACGAATGTGAGAATCCTAATTGTGGCCCATAAAAACCCATTTTGGATATTGTATCTTAGAAAAACAAATTTCACAGGTGTATTCTACTTCGACCTCCACTTCCTTCTGGTTCCTTCCCCTTATGCCCACTCCCGGTGCTCTCTTAGGTGCCATGGAAACAATAAAGGTGCGTTCTTGTAACTAATTTGAGCTCTGCAACTCAAATTTGCGTGCCCTAGCTCAAACTCGAACCCTAACATCTGATTTATCCTCCCTGTACACCTTTGATGATTTCACAATACCTCCTTATATAGCTTTTGAAACTTTTTTTACATTTATAGCTCTCCACCTACCACTGTACTCAACATTAAATTTGGTGTTTCATTGATTTTTCCACACCACAATCATAACCTTTTGGTGCACCTTCTTCTCCTCGGCCATATACCTCCTTTCGCACACCTTCATGCGCCAAAGTACCTATTCACCGCGGCTTTCACCAAGTAGTTTCCACTACTGCAACCTTCCTCATGTTACACGGTGTGTCCATTCATCCCTACATGGTGTTTATTCATGAGAAATATTTCTCTATCAGCACCTTTACTTCAAGCATCTACACAAAATCTCTCTATGCATACCCATCTTCAGAGAACATTCAAGCTTGGTCCATTTATCCTGTATACACTCCACCCCACACTAAAAGTAGGCACGGTCCTCTATGCATGAATTCAATAGATAGTAATCAACCTCTGGCACGGAAGCATGCTTATTATACAAAACATTGAACTAAATTGAAAAATCATATAAATGATCAAAGGAGACACATACAAAGGAAATGCATTAAGGAAATCTAATCTAATGGTAATATTGTCTTATTACAAACACCAAGAAGACTTATTTTTAATAGGGCTTCAGCCTACTCCCATTGAAATAATCAGGAAACCATGTCCCATCACATGCCTCTAACAAGAAAGTGTTTGAATCAAGTATGTAAGTGACAATATATGGTCCCATCCAATGCACTTTAAGTTTTCCAGGGTGGTGCAAGAACTTTGAATCATACAAAAGAACCATCTGTCTAACTTCAAGCTTCGTATCCTTAATATGCCTATCATGCCATGCCTTCTGATTGGCCTTTTCCATCTTCTGACTCCATCATGCTATAGCGTGCATTTCATCTAACTGCATCAATTTTTCAATGTGATTTTCATGTGCTTTCTCATCAGCCAAACCTCTTACGCGTGCAATACACAAAGAAGGTAACATGAATTCCATGGGAAAAACAACTTCCGCACCAAACATGAATTGAAAGGGTGTGGATTTTTTCAATCTTTTATATGTTGTCCTATATGCCCAAAGTACAACAAAGACTTTATCATCCCATTCCTTCCTTCCAACATCAAAAATTTTAGTCAATGTGTGGCTCAAAATCTTGTTGAAATCCTCAACAATTCCATTAGCACGAGGGTGATAGGGTGTTGTTTTATGGTGTGCAACCATAAATTTTTCCACTATTATCCTGATGGTCTCATTAAGAAAATGAGTACCCCTATCACTTTTCAAACTCAAAGGGCATCCATACCTAATGATAATGTTTTGCCACAAAAACCTTGCTATCGTAGCCATCGTGAAATCCTTTGTACACTTCGCTTCTGCCCACCTTATAAGATAATATGTACAAGTTATAATGTAGCGAGATCTAGTCCTGCATGTAGGTGGGGAAATAAGGCCCAAAAAGTCAATTTCCCACTTTTCAAAAGGTTCTGCACTCGAAATATGCCTTAAAAACATTTCATCTCTATGTATAGGCTTTCCAAGTCACTGACAATGGTCACATGCCTTACAATATTCCTTACAGTCCTTATACAAGGTTTTCTACCATAAGCCAACAAATAAAATCTTACTCACTATGGCATCTCTTGAATAATGTCCACCTATAATACCCCCATGAGCCTCCTCCATAAATGGCTTCGCGCTCATGCTCAAGTACACACCGGTGTAAAATTTCATCCTGTCCTAGTTTTTATAAGTCTTTATTGATCAACATGTGAAGCACAACACGTATGGAAAGTTTCTTCTTCTCTATATTATTCATTCCCTTAGGTGCCACACCCATTCGTAAAAAGACAACAATGTCTTCCAAGTCAGAGGGCATGCAATTCAATCTAAAAAGTTGTGCATCCGTCATTGTATCCTCAATACTTTACGCATCCTCACCTGTATTAACCACCACCGTGAAGTCAAATTCTTGAAATAACAGAATCCAATGGCATATGAGCCCCTATAAAACATACTTGTTTACCAAGTACTTAAGTGCCATGTGATCTGTATAGAAAATAAGGAATTGCCAACAAGTATTGCCTAAACTTATGCAACACATAGATCATGGACAAAGCCTCGTGCTCTATAGTAATATAGTTTTGTTCAGTTGGTGTCAATTTCCTTCTTGCAAAACAAATAGGATGATCAATAATACCTTCTCCAGGCTGGGCTGATACCACACAAATGGCCACACCAGAGGTGTCCACATGCACATGAAAAGGTTTGGTCCATGAAGTAAAGCACAAAAATAGGTGTTGTAATAATCCTTTCCTTCAATGTCTCAAATGCGCATTGTTGCGCTTCACCACAATGGAACTTTCCTTTACTATTCAATAAATCTTCTAGGGGCATTGAAATCTTAGCATATCCTTTGATAAAATTTCTGTAATATCCCGTGTGTCCCAAGAATCCACACACCTCACTTTGGTTAGTAGGTTCCTTTAAACCCAAAATAACAACCTTAGCAGGATCCATTAACAAGCCTTCTTTAAAAATAATATGCCCTAGTAAAGTCCCAAAAGGTGTAGCAAAAAGACACTTCTTAATGTTTAAAGAGATGCTCAACTGCTGGAACCTCTCAAACATCAACCTTAAATTATCACAATGATCTTTCAATAGCCCATATATTGTCCAATCATCCAAGTAAACCTGCAGGAACTTATGAATAAAGTCCTGGAATGCTGGTACAACAATGTGCAAAAAGACTGTAGGGGCATTCTTCAATCCAAAAGGCATAATTGTGTATGCAAAAATTCCCCATTTAGTAGTGAAAGTTGTCTTCTCTTGATCCTCTTTATCTATCTTTACTTGATGATATCTAGAAAATCCATCAGTGAAGGAGTAGATCTCGTGCCCTATAACACCTTCCAGAATATCCTCTATAAATGGTGTTGGAAATGGATCTATTACACATGCAACATTCAACTCCCTATAATCCACACAAATTCTTATTTTTCCATATTGCTTGATACTTATCACCATACGGCTAACCCACTCTAACTCCTCAATTATCTCAATGATTCTAAAATTTAGTATCTTATCAATTTCTTCCTTCACCTTGATGTGCAGATTAGGATTCATCCTATAAGGTCTCTTCCTACACACACCTTCCTTTAGCTTGATTCTCATATCGCCCAAAGATTTATACACCCCTTTTAATTCATGATAGCCCTTAGGAAACAAGTCCTGGAAGTCGTGTAGTAGGTCATTTATTTTAGCGACCTCTGAGTCAAACTAGTAATCACCAATGATGGTCTCCTCAGGTTCAACATCTATCCTAATGTTGACCTTCTTCATTTTCATAGGCTCATGATACACACATGTCTTCTCATATGCACTCTCTAAGACCTCGCGCATACCCTTAGTATGCTCAACATCTAGATTATCTACTTATTCATCATTTATTACATAGACCATCTTACCTTTTTCTTTTTCTAGGTGGGCGCACCTAAGATGTTCTACATCTGTCTCTTCTTCTTCAAATCACACCTCCAAATCTAACCCACCGAGTAACTCCTGAATAATTTCCTCAACGTTTGAACTATCTCCCATAATCAAGTGCTTTATAGCATGTAATGCCTCATTCACTAGAGGTTTAGTGGAAAAATAGTCAAAGGTCTTAATCATACATGTAGTCAGTCCTTCCTAATTTCTTGTTTCTCTATTCAACTCTGTATAAACATACCATGCACATGCGTAACCTCACAAAGTGTAGTAGAGCTTGTGCACCCATAGAGAAGGTGGTAAGGCCTCCTGCCCCTATGTCCAGAGTATCTCACACTACTAAACATGGTGCATTGATCCGAAGAAATCTAGTAGAGAAGGTGTTTCTCACTTCTCGCGATTCTAAAATATTATCATTATGAACCATCAACCAGATCACTGCTTTCCCTTGCAAGATATACACCAGTATATTCCTTCTTTCTACTTGATATGTCCACAAAAATTCCATAGTACGTAGGGATACTTCAGGATTCTGCTCACTAGTGTACCTTGGTACCTGGTTATTACCCAAAAACCTAACACAATACATCCAGTTTACGCGCATAACCACACTTCTCACTTTGCACCAACCATTTCATAAGTGTCATGTGCCCATTTGTTACATGCAACACTTATAGTATCACTCATGGACTGTGCGTCATCCCACTGGAGAACTCCTTCCTTTGATGGCTCAAGGATTTCCAGATCTCTAATGGTGCACACATAAATTCTATTCAAATCCTCTTCACTTAATGGTTCCACATAAGGTGCAACTTTTCCATCTTTCAAAGGAATGATGGCGCACTCTTCCTTGTTTTCAAAGCTTATATATCCTTTATTGAAGAAAAAATTAGCGTTCTTTGCATAACACCAAGGTTGCCCTAGTAATGCTGGAAAATCGTCTACCTCTGCAAGAGCCAAGACCTGAAAGTCCCCAGTAAACTTGGCCCCTTGTATATTAATAGTATCATCTTTCAAAACTCCAATGGATGTGGCCTTAGTCATGTTTGCCATAAAAATACATTTGAAGACGACTTTAATGGTGGTCTCCTGATCTGAATCCACGCATCCAAAGTGAGTATATTTACTTCTGCACATGTATCAATTAAAATGTTACTTAAAAGTCATCCACCATTAACAAAATTCAAAGTGATTTCTTTGTCATAATCTAGATTATGAGGAGGTATGTTAGCATGTAGAATTTGTCTTTTACGCTTAACTCCAATGCACAATGTCATTCCCCTAATAAAGGAATGATGTTTTATTATCACAACATCTTGCAAACCTCCTTTAAGTCATCAACATCTTTATGAGTAAGTTCAATTTTTTCTTCTTCTCTAACTTCCGTAACTGTTCTTTCAAACATTCTATCTCACCTTGTAAATTCCTAATCACCTCCATGGTTTCTTGATAAAATTCCTTCCGATGAGTAAGGTTTGGATAATTTACATGTAATACCTCTTCCTTTGTAAGAATAGGCTTATGCTTTGGAATTTACCTCACACGCACAACCTCAGCATGTGTAGTTATATTCATAGGCATCAACTTAGGATCAAGCACTAACTTTGACATCCACTGATCATCTATAATGTGCTACACTCTAACCATCCCCGCGCCCTTATCCTAATTATGATTCTTAATCAGATGTTCATACAAGTTTGGGCATTGTTCATAATTGTGGTTCTTTCTACAAAAAGAAAAAATAATATTCTGAGGACAATCACGCCTGTAATGATAAGGGGATCCGCATGTATAACATGTTCCTCGTGGAAATTCAATTCTTCCAATACCGCAACCTCGGCCTTTGAATCCTCCATGATATCCTCTACCTCTACCTCGGCCTCCATCAGAGCACCCTTCATTGTGATTATGCTCATAATACTCACCTTGTTCCTTAGAATTGTTCGAAACATTGGTCTAACGTACACCAATATCAACGACATCATGAATCTGATCAATCAACCTATAATTCTCTGTATCATGCAAGGTAGACCTATAGATCTTGCAGTAACAATTATTTCTTATCTTGTGTTGCAAAAATGGGCACCTGCTTGAATCATGATCTGAGTGACAGATCTCGTAGTCCAACAATATGGTGTGTAATGATTTACGAGGACAACTATCCTTAGTATGTCCTTCTACTTCACAATCACTACACCAAATCCCACTACACGTCTCATGTGCTGAATTAGCTCATAAATTTTATATCTATTTTGCCATCATTGCAATCTGAGCTTCCAAGAATTTTCTCACTCCTATGTCTACACTCCCAACTGCCTTAGCACGTAGGGATACCTTAAGTGCCTCACACAAATATGTATAAGTTTTGTGTGAGATTCATTCAGAATGGCGTGATCAGTCCTCCAAAAAACATTGAGCATGTTAACTTAGATATATGTCATAAGATAACTTTGATAAAAGAGTTTTGAACCGTGCATAATACTCCTAAACACTCTTAGCCATGCCTTGTTTGATGTCCTTCAGCGCATTGATGCATTTTTTCTCAAACTTAGATATATGGAACTCTGCCAAGAAAGCAACACGTAGTGCGATATAGTCTACACAATTATGGTTCGGATCATATTTCCTGTACCAACTATGCACGTGCCCTTGCAAAGTAATTACAAACTGACTTTCCTTATGCTATGGAACTGTAATCCCCTTCGTGTATCATAGTATCTCACACATATGCACATGCTTAGCTACATCTTCTATACCTCTTTATTTTGGGAGATGAAGAGACATCTCCATAAATATTTGATGGGGCTGGGGTGGACTGTGCCCAACAGATCCAAAACCTATATTACCTCCTATGTTTCCTCCACCCCTAGAACCACCAAATCCACTAGATCTTGAGCCACTTGATCCTCCTGATCCTCCTGATCCTCCCCTTGTAGTGGGAAATAGACCAGAGGATGTACTTCTTGGTGTTCCAACAGTTGTGTCAAAATTAACTCCTATGGTCTGTGAAGTTGTGCTACTTCTAGACATGATACCAATGTTTTACGCACCCACATTTTGTGCTGACGACGTGCCAAAAAATATGCCTCCAACTGGTCCTTTGAATAACAAAAAAAATGAGTGCACCACCATAGATGAATAAGCTACTTGATTAACTCCTGAACTTGACTACAAATTAACTCTATATGTAGCTACTCTACTACCCACACTAGCTTGCTTACTGATAACTGTCGTAGAAACTGGAAAACTAAGTGCAAAGGCTAGGTTGCTAAGTAGGATCAGATGCGTGCCTAAGCTTCTCAATCTTTCCTCAGATGCACCTTCATCCAAAACCAAAGAGGGTTCTCTACCATGCTTTCCCAAATGGGGGAGTTCCAGATGCTCCAGCTCCACGTCTTTTATGTGAGCTCCAAATCCTTTAGGGGCCATCTATCTCTGCAACACTATTATTTCCAAACTTTATTGCTGCTTCTCCAAATCCCTCTCACGCACTTCATTAATCTCAAGCCACCTTTCTTCTCTTTGTATTTTTATCGCTAGATATGTCATCTTTCACCACACCTGCTCCTATCCGCGCACATGGTGGGTTTTAGCTAGCCATAGGACGCTCTTCCAAATCCAAGGTACAGATCAAGATTTTAATCACTAAAAGGATACCACACAGATAATATCCTTACGGTTCACACAAGAACTGGAAGTCAACAACCTCTGGATAGGAATAAGTAGAAATTTTGTACTCCATAATATATCTATTCAAAACATGACTCTGCCAATGATCTACAATGCGTGTCCAAGTTAGATCAACATCACGCAAATCCTGGAATTCTTCTTGCACCTAAAAAAGTGTTTGGAACCTCCAATTTCTCTTTGATGTGTAAGAAACCAACCACTCATACAACTCTATAGGAAAAATGGCGAAGAACATCTCATACAACTCATGATATAGATCCTGTTCAACACACGTGTGTGCATCAAAATTAGGTCCAATGCTAAATTTTATTCTTCCTCTAGATTGTATAACCACTCTTTAATACTGGCCAAGGCCAATCGATACGTCTTCATCATGGAACATCTTGAAAAACAACTGGAAAAGAGGTCTCAATAATGAAGCTAAAATGTACTCTTATTTTTACCCATAAAAGCCCAAGGCGCACTGGCACATCACTCAACATGAACTGAGTGCTTACCTGAAGCACGCAAGGGTACCAGGTCCCTCTTTATGGTAGCTTGCTTAAGAAGTTAACATGATTGTACAAATATTACAAATCCATAACAAATATTAAGGATATTGCACAACATAAACAAGATCTAGATCTCAATAATAAATAAGATAAAATCATACCATAATCAAGATTAACTTTACCAAGAAAGAATCATTAACAGATGTGTCAACATTCAATATCTAACCACAAAGATCCATTACATTAATTGCTGTAAAACACAAAATCTTCATACATACATAATACCATCATCATAAGTCATGCATGCCAATAAATCAATAACATAACTCTAACAAAAACATGGACCCCTAAACCATGTAAATCAATACATATTTATATGGGTGGGGACTTTCCCTTCACCACCTATGTATCCTCAAAATAGATTGCATGCTAAAAAATCCATGCACCCTTACATGATAAATACAAAAGCATGCAAGCTCGCTAATAATAGATCATCTAATAATACAACTGTAATCTAATCCTATTATTATCTCCAAAGCTATACATGTAAAGTAATCTTCTACTTGTCCAAAATAGTATTTACATGATCTCCAAGTCTTCTACAAAACATGCTCTACACTCCATGTCTATAATTAGCCTTCTACTGGAAAACGACTAAGTCCTAATTCCTCATTTTTCCTGTGTGTGCTCTGTTCCGCTATTCTTTCACGTGCACTTACACACCCTATGTCTGTGTGCCCAAACCTTAAGTGCCTCTAGTACCCAGGTTGTATTTCATCAACCTAACACACAAAATGAAAATCTAACACCAAGGAAATCCCATGCTAACCTATCTAAGCCATGAATAAAGTTTTATTTTCCCAATAAACAAGAATTAAACCAGAAAGTTAAATTTGGTAACTAAGATAACAAACTAAAATACTATCGGTAGAATGAGACTTAGAAAACTAACCTATCTCAATCAAGTTTATACTAGTTAAAGATAAAAAAATTTATATACACCTAATCAACACACACATACAAGGAATATACCTTTCTTATTTCAACTTAAGGCCACAGCCAACCAAGAATTGTATTAGCAATATTTTTATTTATTTATTTTAGTATTCTAGTAAAATCTTACAACATTTACTTTTCAAAATAGATGGTAATGAATGTAAATACTAATGCAAGCTCATGAGCTTAAAAAACTTAATCAACCACAATGCCTTCATTTACAACAAAAACATGTCCTTTACTTTATAACCCAAATGAATTGGAATCTTTCTCTTTGCACCATTATACAAATTCCCTCTTTAACAGTTTTGCAAGAGAAGTAAGAAAATGCAAGTTCTCCATTCCTATTCAATATTAAAGTAACACGGAAAAGTAAAATCTCCTCTTTATACATTCACATGATTTTCTCCCTTTCAAGATAGGGATTGTAGAAGAAATAACTATGGAATTCTCACATCTAATACAAACATTACATATTCCTTATTTCCCTACATTTTACAATAAAACTACAACTTAAAATGTAAGTGGAAAAGCCTCCCTAAATAGGGAACAACATGTCAAATTTTTATTTTATTTTTGATTGAATCCTTCCATATCTCCAAGTAAGAAATCCTACAACTCCATCAAAAGTCTCCAAACACAAGAGAGGTGGCTTAGTTGTCACCCAACCAATTGATATCATTACATTCCATCTCCATAAGTGGAGGACATGCTGGCCTCCCTCCAATCCATGGGAGAGAGATGTTGCATGCCTCAATGATGCACAAGCTAAGGGAGGAAAGGAAAAATGTTTTCATAAACACCAACAAACACTAAACCATAAATCAACACCAATAATAAGATCCAAGATTCTCATGTAGGGGAAGAGGGAAAGATTTCCCATTTGATCACATTTTCAATTTCAAATTCATTTATCACTTTACAAGAACTCTCAAGAACCCAACTCCTTATTTCATAATCCAAAACATGACCAAGAAGCTCCATGCTTCTCGAGAGGGGTTCTTCCCTCTTCATAACACTCTAAAATTCATTTCAAGTGAGATGGATGTAAAAAAACAACAAATAAAATACAAGATCAAACATCCATCAACCAATACACAAGAAAAATCCTAAGACCAAAACCAACATACCAATCCATAGTTTTCTTAAAAAACATAAGTCCAAACCAAGAGGTGTGACGCCTACCTCACAAGCCAAGAAAACTAACTTCCAAGTGCAAGCCAAGATCTTCAAGCTCATATCTCCTCTAAGCTCTCCCAAAATTCCAAGTGTAAAAATGAGTCAATAAGTCCTTACCCCTCCAAAATGGAGAAATAAGAAGGAGAATCTAAAATATTCACACCAATGAGAGGGTGACATGTTTCACCCATATCCTTCTCAAAACAATACACTCCAAGTCTCCATAATACATAAGACAAAAGACTTAATGGAGCAATATCCCATAAAATAAAAAATAAACAAAACAAAATCTCCTCGAAATTCCAAAGTGGCTCACACGACAAGTTCATTAATTAGGATGTGGACAAAATAGGCTCAAATGAGAGGGAAAGACCATTTTGAACCTTGAAAAATCTCCCCCTACCCATATGTACAATACAAGGGGTCTATTTTAACGTAAATGAAACCCCCAAAAAGTAAAACACCTCTTAAAAATTCCACTTTTAGCCCAAATTCGGGTTTGGGAAAAGTGAAACACTTTGAGAGGTGATGGGTCCCACCTAACCCATGTTTAGGTGGTCCCACACCTCCTTAAACATGATTAATTAACAAAAACACCACTAATACAAGTAAGGATCATTAGACCCTTCAAAATGACTTTAAATAAGAGGTTAAAATAATTAGCACTAAAATGAATCCAAGAAGCCAACAACGTAAGGCACACGTATCAAATGATGAAACATACATAAGGAGAATGGTTTTCTCATATCCACTCAAAACCAAGGACAAACAAGACAAAACAAATCAAACAAAGGGGTGAGGATTCAATCCATATGACTAATTGTGCAATCTTGGAGCTACAAACCCTGAGTCCCATGTTCTCCTTTAGTGAATCTATAACCTACACGCTCAATTTACATGTCATCATACCTACTCAATATAATAAACCAAGTGAAACGATAATACATACACCAAAATAATCAAATCCACCTCAAACTAAACCATTTAGATTAATTAATCAAATTTTATCCATAATGAGATAAACAACCAAAATGACAACCATCCATAATACATCAAGATATAATCCATTTAAATCTCATCTCAATAACATCCATAACAACATTACTAAACCAAACAATAATGAAAATAATAATAAGTTGGCATTTTATGCCTCACATGTCAAATTTCTAATAACAAGCTAGCAACTAATCACTATGTGACTACACAATCATAATTATTTGAATCAAATAGTCATTATAGTATCAAATAAAATATCCCAATCATGAATAAAGCATTGAGTTAGTATCATCAAGGGGAATGAAACTAGTGGCCACTATATTGTATATATATTTTTGGTTTTCAATAAGGGAAACCTCGCCCATCATTGAGGAGGTACTTCATCCCCTACAATGTTGCCATATTTTGCATACATAAAAAATTATATGCCAATATTATTTTTGTGACTCTGGTGGGGATCAAAATATGCACTAGTATTGAACCTATGTGATAGTAGTTCCCTTTTAGTTTTCCTTCATAATTTTACCATTCGAGCAAATGATTCTCCCTAGAAATCCTCCTATCTTACAACTAAATATTTATGTGATTCAAGATAATCAAGAAGACGTCTCTACTGATATAAGGTGTTTTAATTGGAGAAATCACCAAAATAACACTCATTAAAACATTATGGTAAGAGTCTTAGACGAGTAAGATACCTTACCCACATAGTGAGAATAACAAAATGAACCAAAATTAAACAATAAGAAAGAGTATAAGCATGAAGAGTTCCACGTATTTCCCTTGTTGCTAATACAGTCCCTACAAGTCCTATTGTTCTTTAACAATATAATTAGTAGGAAGATGTTGGTTTATAAAAGTTCTTGATCTATGAATATTCCATCGATCTAAGTTCCATTCTATCAACCTAAAATTTCCTATGAATAGGTGAATCAAGTGGACATTGTAGAAAATCTTTGAGTTGTCACATGGGAAATTCATACAAGCTTTAAGTAATATATGAATGTAGAAAGAGTTATCGATATTGAAGTATATCATGATGAACCTGCAATAAGAGTTGTTAAACTTGTGGTGATAAGAATATTGGGACATGTGGTAGTATGAGTTATTGAAGGTGTTGCTCCATGAATTCTTTAACCTGTACAAGAATAAATATTGATAATTTCTTTCAAAATGGCCAAAAAAAGTTCACAAGAGGTGATAAAGCAAAAGGAATTTTCGATCTAACCTTGATTTTCAAAAAAAATTTGATATCAAAGTTACTCCTAAAAAGAGGAAAGGCTCAAGAAAGTTTGTGAGTCTCACTTCAATTCTCGAAAGGAAGTCAAAAGAATGTATCACAAAAATTCAAGATCTTGTTCTCTGTAACATAGTTCTTCTGTTATAGACTATCTTTCCTAAGATGGTTATTATACCTTGGGGACCTTCCATTAGCCTGTTGGATCCTAGATGGCTTCATGAACTTCCTAGAGGTTCGAGGAAGAATCTCCCGAAAAATAATGGTGATGGTAAAATGACCCTCGATGAACACCTCACAACATTTTTTATTGTATGTGGTGTTCTTGGAATTGAACATGAGGATGTTGTTCTTTACTTGTTCATGGAGAATCTACTAGAAGGCATAGCTGATTGGTTTTATAATTTGGGAGAAGGTACTATTTATATTTGGGATGCTATGAAATTTAAGTTTAAAGAAATATTCAAACCCGTAGAAGATGTACATGCACTCTTGAAACAACTTTCCAAAATGAAGAATGAACCATATAAACTTATGTGAGTCTTCGTTGCCAAATTCAATAAGTTGTTACACAAAATTACGCAAGGATCCATGCCTACACAAGATAATGAAAAGTGTTTCTTAATTAATGCATAAGTTTTGGAGGTTGGTTTCCTCTTGAGGAGAGCTAAATTTGCAAACTTGGATCTTACACAAACTCAAGTTGTTACAATAGAAGATGATCTCATTATGGTGGGAAAACTAAAGAAAATATTTGGAAAAATTAAAAGTCAAGATGTTGGCTAAATATAATTTGAGGATCTAATAAAAAAATTGACAAATGATGTGGTGGCATTGAAGAAAAAAATTGCACAAAATAAATTAGCACTACCTTGCAAAGATTTACCCAGGAAGAACTTTGTTCTTAACAAAAATTGGCTTCAAAATCCTCAACAAATATCGACAATCGAGGTTGCACCCGTGACTAATTCTAAATGTGAGATTATTAAAGAGAGTGATAATTAAAATATTGAATTAATAAAAGCTAATAAAGAAGAATATTCACTTGTTTTAGAATGTGAAGATAGGGAACTTGAAGGTGACAATACCATAGTCTATTTTGAGTATGTGCCTAATGAATAATATAATGAGATAGTTGAGGACATGAATATTCATTCTTATGTAGTCTTTAAGAGATCAAAAAACAAAGAGAAAACTCCTATAAGAGTAGAAGAAAAGGTTAAAAATAAAGAAACTCCAAGAAAGTCTCAAAGTAAGGAAACCACGAAGGTACCTATTGAAAATACTATTTCCAAGAAAGGTGATCCTCTACTGGATCAATCTCAAGAAAAAGTGTTTGTAAAAAAGATAAGTGCAACATCCACTTTTCACCTTCTGTTACCACTACTACAAAATTTAGTACAATTTATAAGATAAATCCTTCCCTAATTCAAAAGGAAGCTTCTCCTAAAGTTCAAAGTATAACTTTTCTTCCTAAGTTTTATATTATTGATCATGTTAGCAAAAAAAGGATTCAGATATATCAAGTAGAATACCTAAAATTCAATATTAATCAAATCAAAATATTGTTTAAGTTTATTAAAGGTAACTCTCAAAGTACTTCTAAGGGAATCTTAAAAATCCCCAAAGGTTCAAAAGATCATAATCTCATGACTGCCACCATTTCAAAATCAAACAAAGTTGAGCCCTTCTATGTCTCTCTTTTTATCAATGGGTGTAAGTTAAGTAATTACATCATCAATTTTGGAGCATCTAATAACATTATGCCAGCTAAAGTAGCACATGCTCCTACAATTACTTGTACAAGATCATATGGAGCATGTTACTCAATGGAGACAAAGCAAGAACCCTTGATTGGGAAAATTAAATATGCGCAAGTAGTTCTAGTTACTTCTCCACGAATAAGAGTGAAATTGAATATTTTGCTAACAAATATCCCTAAATCATATGAAATATTGCTAAGCAGGAAGTTTTATAAAGATATTGAAGGAGAATTTTATATGGATTGGTCGCATGTAATGATTACCATTAAGGGAGAGATGAAAAAGTTAGATCCTGAATCCAAAGCCAAGTATATAATCATGAAATTAAATGATCCTTGTGTGGAAATCATATATGAATAAGTATGTATTGGAAATTATTTGATGACTTATGTAAGTGAAGATGATGCTCATGAGGTGATGGAATGAAATATTAATGATATATAGACTCTTGAATTTGATGGAAGTTATTGCTCAATAGGATCCAGTGTAGGAGTGATGCTCATTTCACATAATGGAGAGATGTTCCAATTTTCATACAAGATTAATTTTTGAAATACAAACAATACTGTAGAATATGAAGCATTGATATTGGGACTTTAAGTTGCTGAGGAAAAATAAATCAAGAATTTGAAAGCACAGGGTGATGCCAAATCGGTTGTGAAGCAAGTCATAAATCAATTCCAAGTAAAGAATGAACATTTAAGGAATTACATAAATAAAGTGTGGGACTCCATTGAAAGCTTTGATGCATTCTCAATAAAATTTATCCCATGAATTAAAAATGACAAAACAAACTCTCTAGCGGTCTCAACTTCCCTGAGGATCCCTCATCCTGAGTTTGGAAAAGAAAAATATACTATTTAAATGGTTTTATGACCAAGTGTACTTGACAAATCAAAAAATTGACATATCTTTAATGATGATAAAAAAATGATATCATTTTTGGAGAAAGAAGATAATGTTAGTAATCTTTATTTTGAAGGAAATGAGTCAGCTTACGAAGAATATACTTCTTCATCCAGTGAAGAAGGGATCGAGTGTGAAGATCAAAGAGACAATATGTTACACCTATGAGGAAATAAGATCCCTAAAGAGCTTGTTTCACTTGAAGAACTATTTGAAAAACATGCCAATATCATCGAGAAAAAGATCCAAAAAGGTCAACATTGGCACCAAAAAATAACCCCATATGGTGAATATTGGCAAGTTATGCTCACCAGAAAAATGAAGGAGGTATGTGTCACTCCTCACGAAGTATGTAGAAATTTTTTTCTATTCATTTGAAGACTCAAAGTATTTCAAACCAAGGGAGATGCGACATTCAATTCCTCTCAAGCTTGATGTAATTCATTTTAAATAGAAACAAACGCAATATAATCTAAAGATAGTTGGGACTATTTTTGAAGAAGTTCAAAAGATGATAAATGTAAGAACTATTTTTCTTATTCATCATTTAACATGGATAACAAACATAGTTCCAATGCATAAGAAGAATGGAGAAATAAGAATTTGTGTTGATTTTTGTAACCTGAATCAAGCGTCACTAAAAGATAATTATCTCTTGAAAATTATGGATCAGGTTTTGTAGGTTATTACAGGATTGAAGTTGATGTCTATGGTTGACAAATTCTCTTGATACAATCAAATTGAGGTGGCTAAAGAAGATCAATACAAAACCACATTTACGACCCCATGGGGTACATTTGCATACAATAGGATGAAATTTGGTATTATTAATGTGGGAACGAAATTTTAAAGGGAAAAAAATATGGTATTTTGTTACCTTAAAAATAAAACTATAGTTTTGTAGCTTGATGTCTTAACTGTCTTTTCAAATAAGCACGAGGATCACCCAGAACACCTAAAGGATCACAATGTCTTCTTCATGGGATTTCCTTGAATCCAGATAAGTGTGTGTTTGGATTTATTGAGGGAAATTTTTTGAGACGAATAATGTCTAAGGAAGTGTTGTCATGATTTTTTGCAAGGCAAAAACTCACACCTAAAAGTATGACAACCAAACCCTACAGTTAAAATTTTCACTTAAATGTGATCCTATACCCTCCTCCAAATCACCCTAACCCCTGTGTTAGTCCTATCCCATCCTTCTAAGTAGTCCAATGTGTTTATTCTT
This sequence comes from Taxus chinensis, assembly GCA_019776745.2. Taxonomy (NCBI): domain Eukaryota; kingdom Viridiplantae; phylum Streptophyta; class Pinopsida; order Cupressales; family Taxaceae; genus Taxus; species Taxus chinensis. The sequence continues at coordinate 98,526,243 of CM034149.1, forward strand.
CATGATCATAGGGTATTTAGGGATACCTAGTCTATTCAAGCACTTCCAAAATGGGATCTTTCAAGACAAGCTTTCTAAGAAGCTTTGTAAAGGGTTTTTCTTTTATCTTCTTAAGGTTAGTACACACCCCTAGAGTGGAATTAAGGACTAAAACTCATCATGGAGATGTATCAAAGAGATAATAATGTTTTGAAATTTTTTTTGGAAGAATTTGGGAAGTTTAAGAGGTTTTGGAGTAGTTTTAGCAAAGGTAGATTATGGAGGGTGAAGCAGTGCATAGTGCAAAAATAACGCATGAGCTTCGGGAAGCAATTCCTAGAGCTCCGTAAGGAGTTAGGAGCCAAAAACAAATATCTTCAAAATGATAATTAAGAGATATAATTTATTTTGGTCTCATTTATTCTGTAAGACTCAGGTAGTTCTATCTATAACATGTTTTTAGCATGCATAACCTTTGAGCCTGAATAAAAATCATATTTTTTAGGGGTTTGCAGGAAAAATAAAGGTATGAGACCATCACCATTGTGTTCAAAATTAATTTTACATGCAATTTAATATAAATAAGTGTGTGAAAATACTCCTAGGAGTTCAAGTTAGCGTTTGACAAGTTGCTCCACAAGGTAAAGGAGTTAGTCATTTTTTGGGTGGAAAAATGGACCAATCAGAAGGTGGCGCACTTTTGTGCACTAACCATCCCAAATGTATGTGATGGTCAGGAAAAAAAGTTTTCCAACCTCATTTTAGGCCCTTGGAACCTCATATGACCTTTGTTGAGCCTAACTAAGCCAATTTAACCCCCATGCTCTCATTTCTAGTCATTGCCTTCATCCAATCATGCTTTGGCTCTTGAACCAATGGGACAAGGGTGCCTTTTTTGCACCAACCATTCAAAAAATTTGGGATGGTTGGGAAAATAAAGTGTTCTCATTCCCAAGTTATGAACATTTGCAAAAGTTTAATATTGAGTGTTGCTTCTCAGTGCTTCTGCTTCTTCCCGCACGCACATACAAGAATACCACTGCTGCCAGATTTTCTTCCTTTCCTCCATTGCTACCACTTCCATTCCTTTTCCATCACATCTCTCATCTAATTTCCATACTTCCTCACTAATGTGATGCGAAAAAAAATCTTTTTGAGCCAAAACCATGTCCGTCTGCTGTTAGAAACCCTCATAGGCCAAAAATAAAGAGTCGCTCATAACTTACAAACCGGTAAGCAAAGGCAAACAAAACTTGGAGCATCTTCTCCTCTCCCAAATTCCTTAAGCTAAAAGAAAAAAGAGATTCAAAGGTTCCCCCATTAATTTACTGTAGAAAAAAATCTATTATGTTCCCTAGCTCTCATTCCTCATATTTCCCATCAATCTGGGGAGCGGGTGAAGCTAAAAATTGTGAACACAAACTCCAAATGAAAAAACTATCCCGATGGAGTTGATTTCATTGCAATTAGAGGTGAAAAATAACCTGTCGAAAATATTCATGAATCCATTAATGGCTGTCATGGTAGCTCCGTGCCCAAATCTCTCACCAGGTGAAAATTTCTTTTTTTTTTGGGATTTTTGGTGAACGAATCATAGCAAAAATTGGAGCATGAGATCACGACGATGAGCCATATCCCAAAATGTCACCCTCATCAAAAACTGAGGCTATTTTGAACACTTACTAAAAATAGCATATCCCATGCTCTTTTATATGCTATAAATAGTAAGTCCCCCTGAATTGTAAGTTTGATCACTCATGACAACCAGGAAAGATGTAAAATGGAGAGTAAGGCAAAAAATGATAAATTTTCCAAAATAATAGGTCCCCAAAAAGGCAACTTGCTAAAAATATAAATGTGATAAAAATAATAATGCATCAGTAACATAAGAGGATGGAATGTTCCAGAATGTTCATAAGGAAAAATTGGAGCAAAACAAGTGGTATGTCCCAAAATAGAAGGTTATGATCTCATATTCTAGAAATAGAAAGTTTCAGTGATGAGTGTAGAAAGTTACAGATGGCTTCATTCTCACTCATATTTTCAATTTTTGAACTCTTTACAGGGTTATAAGATGATTTCATGGGTCAAATGTAGGAAGGATAACTTCACAGAGATCATGGAAGCATCATCATGAGTTCAATTGTATTCAGAGGAAAAATAGAGCATCGCAAGGTGCAACAAGTGAACTCATCCTCATCACTCAAGGAGTTGGGTGATTCAAAGTGAGTCGGTCTAGGTGAATCTCAATGAGCTAATGAAGTTCATCAATCAAGTGTCAAGAAGGATAATCATGAGAATTACCCATGTTCATCTTGAACTCACATCGGGAGGTCTTGAAACAATGTTTCTAAACACTGCTATCGTGATTCAAGATGTCCTTGCATTATCATCATCGAAAAGTTCTTTGTTAAAGGCAGAGGTATTTCCATTCATGTTATGGAGCATTCTTCCCCTTCTCTCTTCTTTATTTATCCTCTTCTCTACCCCCTTTATAATTCTTCATTGTGAGCAATCATGACATATGTCTTATTCATTAAAGTGACTATAGTCTAAAATGTAATAAGTTTCCCTTATTTTATAAAAGGGGACTTAATGTTCTTTCCTAGGAATGTCAAAAGTCACGAATGGGAAAGGAAAGTGAAATGAAACATGGGGGGTAGGTGAAGTGTCATTTCTTATTGTAAATAATGTAATGACACCCTCATTCTTAAGGGTTGTCAGTTTTGTGCACTCAAGAGAGAGATTTTTTGAGCAAGGCAAAAAAGATAACATTCTTCCACTTCCCTTTTCTAATTTTTCTCTATCTTCTAAGCATTGTATAGCTAGTGAAGATATAAATAAGGAAAGGAGTTTCTTCTTTTCATGATGCATGAATGTGTGCAAATTTGTGTGCATGGTTTCCTCTCATTGTTGATGTTCTAAACATGTTGTTTCTCTCCTATAATTTTTGAATGTAAAACTTATAATTAGCTTTGGCAAGAATCTGATTTTTTTACTTGCAGAGTTAATTCCCCTTACCTAACTTCTCACTCCCTTTCCCCTATCTTTCAGAAAATTCTTCCCTTGTAATTCATTAAAAGCATTTTTCGTGGGTACAGTGGCGTGTTCCTATTGGATCCCAACCTCTTAACCAACAACACATTTCCATTTTTGTCCATTCACAATAAAGTGGAGTTGCACCACACAAATAGAGGGACCTAGAGTCCTAGAGCATTGGAAAGAAAACCATCAATTTATCTACCCGAATTTTTTCCTCGCCAATAAGAAGGAAAAAAAAATTGACCCTGAAAGAGTTCAAGCTTTCAATAATTTGTCTCTTCCAACTAATAAACTTGATGTTCACTCTTTCTTTGGGAAAGTGCACTTTTTGAGAAGGTTTGGGCCTAAATTTTCCAAACTAACCAAGCACATTGTTGATTTTTGAGAGTTTCCTACATAACACTACCTTGAAAGGGCCTTGGGCTAATGTAGTTATCCCTCCTAACGGATGTGTGTGAATCTGCATAAAAAATGGTTCTTGGCAAGAGACTAATAAAGCCTCCATCACTTGACAATGATCTTTGACTTCAATTTTTGCATGTGAGAGCAATTTTAAAGCTTATGATATAATTAGATTCTTAGCCAAACCAACGTAAACACGTCGATCTATTTCTCATTGGAAGTATCCCCGATCCATCTGATAAGGATTAGGACCAAATAATTTGATCGAAGTGGTAGTGGAACCATACCACATTGAGGCAACAAAAAAGATGTATTCAGACTTGTAGCTTATTGTAGTGCTTGTAGAGACATAATTTTGGTAATTTATCATTTCAAAATGACAAGTTTGGATTTTCTCCTATGTTATGACTTACACTCACATTATAAGCATAATTGACATATCTTCTCTCTCTTGTATGGATTTATTAACTCTACATATTACTATGTTGCTCACTCATTTAGTTGCATTTATTTAAAACATCTCATCAACAATATTGTTTGAACATTGCTAATTACCAATCCAAAAACATGTAGCATGGGACCAAGCTGTAACATGGTTTGAGTCAATGTGTATGGTCCTGTCTCCCTCTCTCTATTGATTCTTTCTTAATTTGATTATATTTTATGGTTCATTTCTTATCCTATGGGTCAGCCTTAATGTAACACTGTTATTATTAGATATATTGTTAAAGAATAATTATGTTACAACATTGCTTGGATACACCAAATATTTTACAAATCAACTAACACACATGGATTATGGACACACTTGTTCAGAACACATTGTTTGTTTACAATTCTAGCTCTAAGCCATGTAATTGATTTACACTACAATTATTGTTTGTTGAAATCTCTTCTTATACATTAGATTTTAGCATATCGACTACTAGATCATAGATCATTACAAATTACTTATGGAACTTTGGATGGTTATACATTAGGATTTAAATCATTGCTTATTGGCATTACTTTGTACACATTAATTGTTGTATATCACGATTATGAAATTGCTTGTTACTGTAGACAAATCTACGTCAAGTTGTTATTACATCATGATTTTGTTAGTGTGTTATGTATGTGAGTTTTGAACAATGAAATAAGATCTTAGTGTCATTAATCCTTTGTTGATTTTCTCTTTGTTACTTGATTGAACTCAACCTCTTGTTATTTTGCCTCTTTGATTGGATTTTGAGTATTCTTAAAAATATATTTGGAAACTTGATTTTACTATTTTATTTTATCTAATCTTGGTCCAAGACCATACAACAAGGTCAAGACCATACATACGGCCTCAACCATTGTGTACGGTCTTGACCCCTTGTGTTTTTCACTAGTTTTCTCTACATGGGACCATTTTCACCCTTAAATCTTTTGATTTATATCTTTTGGGTTGGCCTTTCTTGCCACTAAGGTCCTAATTTATAAGTAAGAACTCATATATATAAAAGTCTAAACCAAACATTTATTATCTGGAAATCACTTTTTAATCTACCACTTATTTAACTAAGAAAACAACTACATATGCATATTACATACACAATATAGGAGGGTGTTTCACACAGAATGTTTCCGTTCCTGGAATAGAGTTGCTTCTATCCTTTCATTCTCTTGAGAAACAGATAAGGGTTAGGGCTAGGAGGAATACCTGTTGAATGTTGAGAGGGTGTGCGTGTACCGTAGAGACAGATCAGATCGATTGCGAAGAACTCCTTTTTGTCTGGGAAGGACTACCTGCAAATAAGAATACAAGACCACCAGATTTTAGTTAGACAATAAATGGGGGAACTACCTTGGGCCTAGGAAATATTAGACTTCCTTTCGAAGGTGGTCAGTTCCCCTTTTAATACGAATTAACACAAATGATAATAAAGAAGCTATTGCGAAATCACGATTTAGGTACCTCGTTACCAAGCAATAGAGACTAAACTACCGATAATAAAACATCACGTTGTTTGTTTAGTCAATGGTCATTGATACATTCAGGTCGAGTTACAGGGATAAACCAGACTGGATCTGAGGTTGTTAGGAGACAAATAGGTGAGAGAAAGGTTTTGGGTATAAGTCACAGTGACCGATGCCAGTCACTGGATAACCGACTGCGGTTAGAGAACCCCTGCCGGTAGGGGATAACCGACACCGGTAGGGTCAGTAATCTAGGCACTTCTGGATAGAGGTTGGTTGTAGGGTGATTGTGGGGTTATTAAGACTACTGGATGGCTGAGGGGAAAAGTGAGATGACGGGGAAGACTCAGAGTGTGATAAAACTGTCTTCTGGGCAATACAAGGATGTATGGATAAAGGTTAAGTGCAGGGTGCTGGCTGGTGGTAGATCTAGGAGTGAGCTTGTAATTACTATCAATCAAAAGGCTCAAGAAATGGTGCTTAGAAACATACCAGACACTACTCACTCGTCCTTGATGAAGATTCAGGTCCAAGGAATGTGGTAGTGACAGTAAGGCTCAGTTGGGATGATTTGGTATTGGAAAACGAGCTGATGAACCTATCCTCAGTCTTTCCAATGCTTGAACGGGGTGACAACAATCCAGTGGCTCGGTTGCAGTCTTCGGCTCAATGCTGTTCTCTTTTCTTCACTTGTCTCTGCTCTGCCAAGTGAATTTCGGATCCTTTTTCCAAATGAATTCTCGATCCCTTGTTTTTGGTTGGGGGAGGTAATTTACAGAGAACCGATGTCGGTTACGTAACCGATGGCAGTCGAGTAGGAACCGATGTCGGTTAAGTCAACCAACCTTCCCTCCTTTTCTTCCGAGGGATTAGTTGTGGGCTTGCTCAAGTCATTATTAGGTTGGTTTTGGTGCGAGTGAGGAGTAATTAGTCATGGGTGTGGATGTAGACCAAGTTATAGGTCTTAATTAGGTTGGTTTAGGATTAGGGCTAGGTCATGATGAGGTGGCGAAATGAGGTGGCAAATTTGGAGATGTGGATTTATTAATTATAAGGTAATTAATAAATAATTGTGTAAGGTTTAGGTGATGAGGTTAGGTTGCGAAATGAGATGCGGGGCACAGGGGGTCGTAAGACAGAAATTTGGTGTCTACATTAGCCCCTTGTTGTCGTGTAGCTTGTCTTATAAAGCTGCACTAACAATAATAAGAAGTGGTTACTCCTGTTAAGGGTATAGGTAATCCCCCTCAAATCTATCACAGATTGAGGTGACGTGAAATCAGGGATAGGGTTGATAAAGGGTGAATGATGATGAGATGATGGTAAGATGGGTGGGGTAAGTTCAAGGAAACAGATTCATGTTGAAATGCAGTAGTGCGACCAGGGTACATGATTTGAAGAGCAAACAAGCAATTCATAGGAAAAGGTCGATAGTTTATCCAAACAAGGGTGATATAATCCTAGTATCCAAGGCATAGGAAGTAGCTCCAGGGGATATAACCTGTAAGGTACAAGAATGTTTAGGCATGTTCGGTAGTACCAAATGGCTGGTTTGGTTGAGATAAATGTCACGGTCTCGGTCTAGGTAAAGTTGGTCGACTGATCAAGTAAAATACCCTAATCATGCTAAAACACGAACAGGTGAGCTCGATTGAACAAAAAACTACATAATGGGTGGAGAAAATTGTAAGTTGCGGGTTTTGGGTGAGGTATTTAATTGGTGCGGCCTTAGGTCGGGCTGATTGATTAGTGAGAGCCATGGGTCAAGCTTATGGGTTGGTTGCGGCCTTGGGTCGGTCCTGATTAGTTGGTTGCGGCCTTGGGTCAGGCCTGATTGGTTGGTTGCGACCTTGGGTCGAGCCTGATTAGTTGGTTGCAGCCCTGGGTTGGGCCTGATTGGTTGGTTACGGCCTTGGGTCGGGTCTGATTGGTTGGTTGCGGCCTTAGGTTGGGCCAAATGCTTGGTTGCGGCCTTGGGTCGGGCCTGATGGTTGGTTGCGGCCTTGGGTCAGGCCAAATGGTTGGTTGCGGCTTTGGGCGGGCCTGGTTGGTTGATTGCGGCCGTGAATTGGGCCAATGAAGTCAAAAAAGGCTATTTAGCAAAGGAGACATGTGACCGATATCGGTTAGCTAACCGACGTCGGTAGATTAAGGACCGATATCGGTTAGGTAACCGATACCGGTTATGCCAAAATGAGCTTTTCTAAAAATAGAAAAGCTTGGTCGGTAACTTAAGTTCTTATTTTTAGAGTCATGCAATAAGTTAAATATGCGAATGCGACGCTGTTTGACGACTGATACAGGTAATTGCATGAAAGAATTGAGTGATAAGGAGGAAAGAGACAGGTAAAACAATTGTGAGTTGGTATTAAAAAGGCAAAAAGGCCAGTTATATTGAAGAGGGTGGTGAACATGGCTGGACAAGGAGAAGCATCCAACAGGTAGAGACGAGAGGGAAGACAGGTTCCACCCCAAACTGCTACATCCTAAGAGGTAAACTGTTTGGTTGTATTTTAATTCTTGTATGTTTTGATGAATAGGATGAGAGAAGGTAAGAGGGTAGAGATGAGAAAGAAAAGGTGATAGGCAAGGGTTTGGGGTAGAGTGAGTGTTAGGGGGTAGGTAAGCAGGGTTTTCACGTATGTTTATAGGTATAGAGAGGAGTAAATGAGAAAAATAATTATCGTAGGGGATGTTTTTAAGCAGGCTGTATAGGATTGACAATGACCGGTATCGTTTAGAGATAACGGGTATCGGTTATCTATAACCGATACCGGCTACTCTAGGAATTTCCAGAATGTGAGAAAAAACACTTGGGGATTTGATTTATTGAATGGTTGTGTCGTTTTGATGTATGTAGGCAGAGGCAAGGTTGAGGATGAATGATAGTGTGCCAGCTTTGTTATCACGAATCCAAGCGGATGTAACACCAGATGAATGGGAATTGATAAATCATGTGGGGTTAAGTGGAATCCGCTATTATTCATGAATCGCACGCAATCATGCTATGTTGCAGGCATTGATTGAGAGGTGGAATCCGGAAAAGAATACCTTCTATCTGCCAACAAGGGAGATGACAGTGACGATGGAAGATGTGTTTAGAATTTTGAGGCTCCCAATTACAGGAAGACCAGTGTATCAGGCGTTGCCTATCATGGCGCGGGGAGCGATAACAACAGTATTTGGTGCAGCTACACGAGATTTGACACAGCGAGGTTTGACATTCACTTATGGTACAATGTATGCAACACACCCTGAGGAAACAAGGTTGGCAGTGGTATTAATGATAGCGGTGGGGTATTATGCATTACCAAGGGCAGATGGGGGAATATTTCCAAAAGCATTGATGTGTGTTATTTGGGAAATGATAGAAAGGAGCGTGACTTTCGCATGGGCACCCGCATATCTGGCAGAGTTATACAGGGGTTTATGGGCGTGCAAGTGAAATCACAGGACGATACTGGATTGTGCATACTTATTACATTGTTGGGCCTATGAGCACATTATGTGTGTGAGACCAATAGGCCGACCAATCCAAGAAAGAGAGACAGGAGTGCAGAGGTTGGGATTCAGACGATGGGTCCAGACAGAACAAGAGGCGAGATCCCAGGCCGTGATAGATGACATCGAGTATTATAGGCAGGTATGGGAGATGGTGATAATTGCGGATATTTGTTGGAGGCCTTACGTGAACTATATGGTGACGGAGAACATAGCTAAGGAGTTGAGGGGTGTAGAGCGATTGAGGTGGATCGCAGGGCATAGGCCAGGTGAGTATGAGAGGATTCCTCTAGATTGTGTGTGGCGACAATTTAAATTTGTTCAGGATATACCTATGGCTTATAAACCATACATGAGGATTGACGCCGAGGCATTATTCTCACCTCCCCGGTCGACACCTCCAGAAGGGCCAGAAGAGATAGCAGCCGATCGTAGGGTATTGGATGCGGGAGTGACAGAGGCGTATAGATTATGGTGGGCAGTAGAACTGCGAGGTGTACATGAGAGGGCCGATTGTCCTGACATAGCTGTGATTATAGCGGAGAGAAATCATCTGCAGGGTTTAGTTCATCAACTCCAAACGCGGGTGAATGAGACAACGAGATTGTTAGCGGTTGCAGAATCACGAGTGGAGAGACTAGAGGTGAGATTCTGCCATGCGAGAGGGTGTATTCATATGTTACAGGAGAGGTTGGTAGATCGGTGGGAGGAATCAATAGTAGTGGCACCTTTGAGGATGGAGAGGCCAAGTGAGTGGCATTGACGATCACGATCACCACCTGATTCGGGAGACGGCGCAAGGGTCTAAGTGAATTTCATAGGAGTATAAGAATAAATAAGGATGCCGACCTGTGTGTCGATGATAGAGAAGATGTATTTGTTTAACATCTAAATAAAACTGAATATGTATGTTGATTTGAGTTATGATAATAATAAGAATGGTTGTGTTTTGAATGTTTTGTTTTGAAAAAGGATAAAGATGAATGTGAGCAAATAGAAATACACAAAAAGATTTATATGTACCACACATGATAGGTTATGGTAGGGGATGGTCGAGCTAACCTTGGGAGACCCCATGTCTCCTAAGTGCTGCCTACATAGCCCATTGCACAAAGTAAGGAGGGGCCTCAGACCGATGTAGTTCTCCCTTAGGACCAGGGAGAGGTGAATTTAGGCAACTTGGTTATAGTTAGGCAATTTGTTGACTGGTAAAAATATTGATATTGGTAGGGTACCGTGGTTGGTGTTGGTAAGGGACTGGTGATGTTGGTGTAGGTATAGGTGAAACGAAAGTTAGCTTACCCAAGTAGTAAGGAATCGTGTCCTGATTAAGGTCAACACACAATCCTAGATTTGAGTAAAAGAGGCAAATGTGTCCCGTAGTTGAGAAGAGCTAAACAAACCACTTATTAACGTAGGATGAGCTTGAATCCCTAGGTACCTTGCATAGGCGAGAAGTTGATAGGTGAAAAGAGTTGTATAATCACAATATATCGGATATACGTCACATCCCTTGAGTTTTGTTGCTTTGACAAATGGTGAGGTGAGGTAGCTGGTATAGCTAGGGTGCAGAGAACTTATTATAAGGTGATTATTCTTACGAAAGAGAACCAAACCTAAATAGACAAGTCCATGACTCAAAAGTGCTTTGGAATACTACTTTTTACTTTTCTGGATATAGACTGATCGATGCGGGAAGTCCATAGGGGATATGCATTTTGTTGTTCTTGAGCTCTTCACGAAGCTGATCAATGCGAGAAGCTTCTGATAAAGGCTGACTTTGTATAGCTGTCCTTTAAGGGAGTAGTCTATTTATAGTAGCAGATGTGGTTTTTGTGTATAGCTGTCCTTCGGGGGAGCAGTCTATTTATAATAGTAGAAGTGTCTTTGCACATAGCTATCCTTCGAGGGAGAAGTCTATGTAGAACTTAGACGTCTAGATGTCCAGTTGGCATGAAGCATCTAGTTTTGTAGGAAGTTTTACTCAAGAATATCCCATAAGTGTATAATTGAGAACATGTTATTTTGATACTTTTAAGTCATGGACTAGACTAATAAGGGGAAGGCATCTTTAAGGGGAAATTATGACCAAACCATGTGAGCTTGATTTTATTTTAAGATGCATGAAACAAAGTGTATGAGGTGGTAAATGAGCTCAAGGGATGAGCACAAGGTAGATAAGAAGTGATGTAACACTAAATTCAACAGTAGAATGGTCGGAGATGCAAGGCATTAAGGGGTTCAGGCTTAGGTTTACCATTAAGCGAAGCTAAACGATAAGTGCCTGATCCGTATATGTGAGTGATAATGTAAGGTCCAATCCAATTTGGAGCAAATTTGCCGCGTTTTCTCTTTTCTAGTTTGGTTACATGTTGATTCTCTTTGAGGACAAGATCACCAACCTTAAAGGTACGCTCATGAAGTCGCTTATCATAAGCACACTTGATTCACTTTTGATAGATTTAAAGGTGGTCAAGGGTTGTAAGACGACGCTCATCAAGAAGCTCCAATTGGGCTAACCACTCTTGGTGGAAATCATCATTGGTGAGAATATCTTGAAGAGATATTTTTAGGGAGGGTATTTGTATTTCAAGAGATAAGACAGCCTTGGTACCATATACCAAAGAAAATGGGGTGGCATTAGTGGAGGTACAAATGCTAGTCTGATAAGCCCAAAGGGAAAAGGGGATGTGATCAAGCCAATTGCTTCCAGAATCGTTAACAAATTTCATGAGGATTTTGGTTAGGGTTTTATTAGAAGATTCAGCTTGACCATTTGCTTGTAGATAGTAAGGTGATGAGAAGCTAAGTTTGATACCAAAGTTGTCACAAAGGTCTTGTAATAACTTATTTTTGAAAGATTTTCCATTATCTATTATCAGGCGATGAGGAACGCCAAAATGACAGATAATGTGATGGTTAATGAATTCGACGATTTTTTCTTTTTTGGTTGAAATGAGTGGAATGGCTTCCACCCATTTAGTGTAATATTCGGTTGCTGTGATTATCCAACGGTGACGTTGCAAAGAGGGTGGGTGAATCTCACCAATAAGGTCTAAACCCCATTGTGAGAAAGGCCAAAGATCTCGTGCGACCTATAGCGGATGGCTAGGAGTATGTTGAAGGTTGGCATGTTGTTGACACAACACAACGCTTAACATATTCATAGCAGTCATTATTAAGAGTAGGCCAATAATAGCCTAGGCGAAGGATCCGTTTGGCCACTGCAAGGCCACTAAAATGTCCACCACAAATACTGTCGTGGACTTGTTGGATGGTATAGGTGACCTCCGCACCGGTTAGACATTGGAGGAGGATGCCATCAAAGCCATGTTTATAGAGGAGTCCCCCCATGACGACATAATGAGAAAAACTTTTAAGAAAAACACGTTTGCCGTTACTAGTAAGGTCAGGTGGGAGAACAGAGGTTGTAAGGTAGTCGTGAAATTGGTGATACCAGGTATCCTGCGAATTAGCAGACATATTATTTATCATACAAACATCTGGGGCTGAGTAAGATGGGGAAAATAGTTGTTGGACCAAGACGAATATGTCAGAGTCAGTTGGTGAGGCAGGAATTTACGAGGCTAAGCAAGCCATAGTATCCGCAAATTTGTTAGTGGAGCGGGGAATGGTTTGGATATAATAATGAGTAAATAAGGTCAAAAGTGAATCCACGTAATGTTTGTACTTTTGAATTTCCTCATTTTTACATTGGTAGATGCCCATAACTTGATTGACTACCAGTTGAGAGTCACCAAAAATATTGATAGATTTGACACCTAAGTGTAACGCAACCTGGAGACCCAAAATAAGGGCCTCGTATTCTGCTGTATTATTAGTGCAGGGGAAATCGAGCTAGAATGAAAGAGGCATAGGTTCAGCGTCAAGAGGAATGAGAACAACGCCAGCTCCTCTGCCGTGCTGACATTTGGATCCATCGAAGAAGAGGGTCATTGGATATGACTCCTCACTGAGTGAAAGAGTGGCGATGAGTTCGTTGGGGAAATTAAAATTGGTAAATTACTCCCTAGGTAAAGGGGCTTCTGTGAGTTGGTCAGCAATAGTTTGTCCTTTTATTGATTTTTGGTGTACAAATTCAAGGTCGAGGTCGGCAAGGAGCATAAGCCATCGGGCGATGCGTTGGTTTAGATGTGGTTTTACGTACATATAATGAATGGGGTCCGTGTTGGTGATGACAAAATTTTTGTGATTCAGGAGGTAGTGTCGGAGTTTGGTGGCTACAAATGATAGGGCTAGGAACAAATTTTCTACATGTGTATACCTAGTCTCGTAATCCATGAGAGTACGACTTATGTAATAAACGACTTGTTCTCGATGCTTGGAGTCACGATGTGCGAGCATGGCTCCTACAACATGGTCAGTGGCAGAAAGGTAAAGGTAGAAAGGGCGATCGTCCTGAGGTGGGATAAGCACAGGTGGCTATAAGAGATAGGCTTTAAGAGCCTCAAAGGCTTGGTGGCACTCTTCCCTCCATTGAAAGGAAATGTCCTTTTTAAGGAGATGATGGAAAGGTTGACATCGATCCAAGAGTTGAGAGATGAAACGCCAAATAGATTTGAGTTTACCTTGCAAACTACGCAATTGTTTGAGGTTAGTGGGTGGGGGAATTTCTAGGATAGCTTTGAATTTAGCTGGATTGACCTCGATGCCACGCAAAGAGACGATAAAACCAATGAGTTTTCTCGAAAGGACACCAAAGACACATTTCTTTGGTTGAAGATGAACACAATATTGTAATAGGCGATCGAAAATAATGTTTAAAACATCGAGATGTTCACTGCCATGTTTAGATTTGCCAAGAAGATCATCGACATAATCCTCAAGGATAGTGTGCATAATGTCATGAAAAATGTAAGTCATAGCCCGCTGATAGGTCGTACCAGCATTCTTAAGGCCAAATGACATGACACGATAACAGAAGGTTCCCCAAGGAGTTATGAAGGAAGTTTTATGTTGATCGGCTGGGGCTACCAAAATTTGATTGTATCCCGAGAAGCCATCCATGAGAGAAAACATCTCATGGCCCGCGATCAACAAGTTGATCAATACTTGGGAGGGAGAAGTCATCCTTTGGGCAAGCGAGATTAAGGTCCTAGAAATCCGTACATATCCGAAGTCCCCCTGTTGCTTTAGTAACAGGTATGATGTTAGAGATCCATTGAGGATAGTCAATAGGTAAGATGAAGGAAACAGAAAGGAGTCGTTGAAGCTCTTCTTTGACCAAGAGGGCAATGCATGGATGCATTTTTCTCAGTTTCTATTTAATTGGTTTGGCATTAGGTTTTAGGGTAATGTTATGGACAACAATGTTAGGATCAATTCCTGGCATGTCAGCGTAGGACCAAGCGAAAGCTTGGTTGCGGGCACGGAGGAAAGTAGTGAAGGCAGTTTGTTCTGATGCGGTAAGAGATTGTCCGATCTTCACAATGTGAGGATCGTCCTCGGTGTGGATGTTGATTTCTATAGTCGACTCATTCAACATGGTTTGAGTGTTAGATGGCAAGGCGTGTTGAATATAAGAGTCGTCCGCACCAAGGTAAGTGAGGATGGAGTCGTTATCTTGGCACTCAACAACATTAATTGAAGGTGAGTCCTCTTCGATCATGTCTGGATACAGAAGGGGAAGAGAAGATGGGTCTTCATTATCACATTGATAAGTGAGAGGACCTAAGAAGATAGTGTTTATGAAAAAAAAAAGTTAGGAGGGATAGATTCAGGGTCTATCGACTCTATGGGTGACGATGGTAAAATGGGTGATGATGGTTCGGAAGGGGTGACTGTACGTACCCAAAATTATAAGGTACTATATTGCCGGAACAGTGTAACAAGAGCCCCAATGATGATACAGGTCTCCTCGCAAGGTGTTCGGGATCCAGAAAAAGCTCTCCGAGTGCGCGTTAACATCCCGCATGCCCTCGCTTAGACCCCGTGTCCTTTGTTTTTCCTTTTTCCTCTCTTTTCTTGGCCTTTTTCTCTTCAGTGATAAAACCACCGCCCTGCCTGGGCGGTGGTCTCGTGATCACCGGGCTGATTAGTCCTGTAACCGCTGTCCTACTCAGAGTGGCGGTCCTTTACGCGTTTTCCAGAAAGCGTTTTAATGCGACTCATGTAAAAATCAACGTTTTCACCAGCTTTCCTTGCCGACTTAGGCTTGCATTTATGTTTTTGGTCCCCTGGAATAGTGTTTGGCCATTGTTTATTGTTTTAGAGTTTAGTTTGGTTTTGATCTTTGGGTGAATGAAAAGCTATAAATAAATGGTTTGTGCACAAGCAAATGGTCTGCCCCTCATTCACTTTCATGCTCTAATTTTCATAGTTCAGTCTTTTATTCTATTTAGAAGCCATAGTTTTAATTCCTTGCATGCTTAGTTAGCATTGTTCAGCTGTTAGTAAGCCACATACCCATCTTGTGCAGGCAGTACTATTATTTCACCCAATCCATTGGAGTAGAATAGCTTAGGAAGCCATTAAAGTTGTAGGTTTTTCTCTTCAAACAGGATAGTTTCAGGTTCTGGACGCTTTATGTTGCATGGCTCGCAGTAAATCCCGCTAGGAATTGCATAAGCCAAGCTCTATACTCTTGCGCTATCCCTCTCCTACTCGCATTATATTCAGTCTACATTCTGAGCTGCCTTTGTCCCAATATCTACTTCTGTTGATGCTAGCATTACATGCTTTTCTGGATTCACGTGAATATGAAAGAACGAGGAGATCACACTGAGGGGACAAGATCACACACACCATCGGATTCGCCACTGTTATGTGGAATCCAGGTTCTAACTTTCAAAGTGCTAGTTAGAATAATATCAAATAGAGTAGATAATTGCTTCGTTTCAGTAAATTCTATTCTCGATATTGCCAGGGAAGCTGTGAGGATTGATAGTTTCTGAGAAACTATGATTCACGCCTCACTTTTGAGGTAGGATCAAGAATCTTGCAGATAGATTAGATAAGCTATTTTATTTGTTTAGAATAAATCTACAAATTGCACAAGCAAATAACTACACTCGGTTATCTTGTTTGTTTTAAATTGTTATTTAGTTGTTATTTCTAGATACGTTTAAATAGCTGCTTTTCTTAAAATTCTTAGAAAGTCTCATAGAAAAATAGAAGTTATATATGTTTTATATTTACTCCACGTAGTTTAGAATTTACTTTGTTATAGTTAGATTTACATTTTGTTTTGTATGAAAATCACGGGACCCCGGGAGCCCAGAGAATACGTATTTGAGCCAATCGTGCCTCAACCCAACCTCGTCACAACAATAGTTGACATAGACCAGAACCTTAGAATACAAGTCTTCCAAACAACAACAGATTTACGACTGATTAGCTCTCAGTTGAGAGGATTAAATATAGAAGACGACCAAGCACACACGTTTTGGTAAAATCAACCAAACTATAGATTACCCTAGGCAAAACATTCACATGACTGTAGAAGGGTTCGAAAGAGAACAAACCTTTGGTTGTGATCCTTTGGTCCCATAGCCAGATGCAGGAGACACTCTCACAGACATAGATACTAGTTTAAGAATCCAAGTTGCACGAATGCCTGTAAGATATTCTGAGAAAATCACATAGTTATTGAGTCTAAACGTAGAAGCTGAGAAAGCGTACGATTACTGGATACTAGGGATTAGGACTTGATTTTGTACATGACCATAGCAGGACCGCAACAACCAAGAGTCTACGGTTGTGATCCATAAATCCCGCAACCTAATAAACCCATAAGTCAATCAGATATAGACACTGGCCTACGCACACTAGTATTCCAATCCACTCCACTTCCACCCATCATCATCAAACAACTATCCTTACTAGATATAGCAGCTAACAAAGCTAGAGAATTCTGGACTAGGCTAGAGAATCGTCCATAGAGTCAATTGTATTCACCATCCACCCTATGAACTTATCTGGAGATATACACAAAACTATCCCAGGTCATTTTCCACGTATTCCATAACTCATAGATCGAATCATGCCAGAACTCGATATTGATTGGAGCCTTTGAGAAGTCATCCTTGTTGATCGATCTATCACACTAGTCCAAGTTAGAAGGGCCTTCTTTGCCTTAGATTCGCAAATTCCATTAGTGCGTGTTGAAGACATTAGATTGCCCAACTAGTTCGTTTGCATCACACGCATATTCCATCCCCACCGGCTGTCTCGGCATGACCTAGGGAGGTCAGGTACGTAGGGCTCAGGATCCCTAGGAGCAGCCAAGGTCTCATCGTGAGAACGACTCCTCATAAGATGCTCAGCCGTCCTATAGCTCGCTAGCTTGGTGCGAAGGGTCGATACCATCCTGGCCACATGCCAGACTGGAGCAAAAATGTCGGTATGCCTACCGGCTGATGAAGGATCCCTAGCATCTACGGACAGCTCTGCACTTGTCCTATCCATGGGGATCATCAGGGAATCGGTACATACCCTACGGATCAAATCCCGCCACTCATCAACAGTCTCTGCAAACAAAGGAGAAAATGAATTAGAAACTAAGCAAGAGGCTAAAAGATACAAAATAGCAACTAAGGAGAGCCTACAAATAAACATTAAAAGGGAGGAAAGGGTAACTTACTCGGATCCTCAGGCCTCCAGGATGGGTCGCTGGGGCCGGCACCTGCCACGGATGCCGCTACCGACTGAGGGGCTGCTCCTATGGCAGGAGCAACGTCGTCGCCCTGCAACGGACTCATCCTCTCCACCATGGCCCTAGGAGAGGGGCTCCTTTGAAACTAGAGTATCCCTCTTTGCGCTCTGCTCAGCCCTCTCTGCCTGCATAATGTCTTGAGTGTCATGCCACTCAAGATCGCTGTCCTCGGTCTCCTCCTCTATCCCTCCCTCTGTGAACTCCTCAGACTCGAAGTCGATATCAATAGGGTCATCGCTGCTATGAGCAGGACTCGCAGCAATCTGAAGCAAAGGTGCCCGAGGCGCACTGGCTCTCGCTCTAGCACGAACTATCCTCCTGGCTACAATAGGAACGCCAGGAGTAATCACTGTCCAACCTCGGCCTCTAGGCCCCCCTCTGGCCTCGCGAATTGATATGTAAACTGGCGCCACTGGGCGAAGCATACCCGTGTATGGTAGGCCAAACTGCTAAGTAACTTGGCCAAAGGGGTGCACCTCCACTCGTCCCACTCGATCGATAAGCTGCCCTGTGGTGGAGTAGGAGATCAAGGTAAGAGTCTCGTCATCCCATATGCCTGCCATGGTCTGATACGGTGTCGCCTCCATGTGGGCAGTAGTCATGGAGCAACTGGCTGATGAGGTGCTCTAAGCACCGACATGTCTGACCATCTCGCTGCCCTAACAGCTCCAGGATCTACCACCTCCACACCCCTGCCATAAGGGATGAAATGCTCATAAACCCAACTCATGACTAGAGTCGGGTGGCTCAATGACTGTCCCTATAAACGGACCACCCTGTATAGATCATGGTAGGTGGTCCCAAGAATGTCTACTCCCCAAGCATATATCCGGCCGTGCCCCTCTATCTGTGCAACAATGGGGACCCAGCAGTATAGCAATGTGTCCCCTCCCTTGTCCCTGATCAATCTCGAGGCAAGGATCCCCATGATGGCCTGTCAAAATACGGGGATGGGTAAAGAAGGAATGGATCAAACTCTCACCCCCTTCTTCGACCCCGTGGAGATGGCTGCATCTCCCATATAAGTCTCCCAATGTGCAATTTGTGCCCGTGAGCTTGCTGTCTCTAAAGTGAGTTGCCTCCAGATGATCGAGACACCCAGAATGCGGTAGACGTCCTCCAATGTAATGGTCCACTCACCACGGACCCCTGACAATCAGAAGGTGTTCCAATCTGCATCCCAGTAAGAAAATAAGTCACAAAGGATGTGACTAGATGGTGCAACATGGGGCACGTGCGATATGCACAGTATACCAGCCCTCTGAAGTGTGTCCTCCTCGTCCTGTGAGAGGGCATCTAGTACCCCTGAGAGCCAATCACACACTCTCTCTCTCTGATCCATCGGATGTACTCCTCTCTCACCTGCATACACCCAAAAACACACAAAACAAAGTAAGTTAGCATCCAGGCAATGCTGAGAAAGTCATAAAAACACATAGAAATGCTAAAAATATAAACACAATCTCAAAAACAAGTTCTTGTTACATTCTGTGCAAAAACCGCCACCTTGAGCAGGGAGGTGGTTTTGTAACCACTGCCTTAAAGGTAGTGGTCATGTAACCGCTTCCCTGGCCAGGGTGGCGGTCGTGGTCTGAAAACCCACGTGGGCTTTTAACCTAAAAGGGCCTAAAAAGTGCAAAAAATGACCTTTTAACCTAAAAAAAGAACCTACCCAGTAGGCGCCCCCCCTAGGTGGACCTGTTAACACTAGCATTTTCAAAAATGACCCCCCCAATGTAGAGTATTTAGCATTTCAAAACTAAGGGGGGGGGAAACAATAAACTGAAGAAAACTAAGCTGTGATCGCTGAAGTCGGTGTTCCGCACGTGGAGGCATGATCACGATCTTGTTGCAAACGTTTTGACTCTACTCACACAAGAAACCGTCACCGTGGGTCCCAGAGCTAAAAATCAATCAAATCGACTCGTGCAAATGAATAGGAAAAATGGGCCCACTTTCATATATATAGCACCCTGTTTTGTTTTAAAATGACTTTTTCATAGGTTTGGAGCGCTGATGGAGGTAAGTTCCTATCCTCGCACAAATGGTACATTCTCATTCCCTGTTATTCTTAGTGTTTATTTTCAAACTATTGTTTCTATCTGCACTTGAGTTATCTTTTCATTTTGCAGGGTAGCGGGAATTTTGGATGGCATCATTTCGGCACACGGATGTGTCAGGTATAACTTCTAATTTCCCATTTCGGGACTGCCATACTCGGACCCACCATTTTACACTTCTTCATGGCTAAAACGCTTCTCCGAGGGGGGCAATATGTACATACCCAAAATTATAAGGTACTGTACTGCCAGAACAGTGTAACAAGTGCCCCAATGATGATACAAGTCTCCTCGCAAGGTGTTCGGGATCCGAAAAAAGCTCTCCGAGTGTGCGTTAACCTCCCGCATGCCCCACTTAGCCCCTGCGTCCTTTGTTTTTCCTTTTTCCTCTCTTTTCTTGGCCTTTTGCTCTTCAGTGACGAAACCGCCGCCCTGCCTGGGGTGGTCTCGTGACCTAGCCCTGATCAAGGCGGAGGTCCTGTAACTGCCGCCCTACTCAGGGTGGCGGTCCTTTACGCATTTTCTAGAAAGTGTTTTAACGCGACACACGTAAAAATCAATGTTTTCACCAGCTTTCCTTGCCGACTTAGGCTTGCATTTATGTTTTTGGTCCCCTGGAATAGTGTTTGGCCATTGTTTATTGTTTTAGAGTTCAGTTTGGTTTTGATCTTTGGGTGAATGAAAAGCTATAAATAAATGGTTTGTGCACAAGCAAATGGTCTGCCCCTCATTCACTTTCATGCTCTGATTTTCATAGTTTAGTCTTTTATTCTATTTAGAAGCCATAGTTTTAATTCCTTGCATGCTTAGTTAGCATTGTTCAGCTGTTAGTAAGCCACATACCCATCTTGTGTAGGCAGTACTATTATTTCACCCAATCCATTAGAGTAGAATAGCTTAGGAAGCCATTGAAGTTGTAGGTTTTTCTCTTCAAACAGGATAGTTTCAGGTTCTAGATGCTTTATGTTGCATGACTCGCAGTAAATACTGCTAGGAATTGCATAAGCCAAGCTCTGTACTCTTGTGCTATCCCTCTCCTACTCGCATTATATTCAGTCTGCATTCTGAGCTGCCTTTGTCCCAATATCTACTTCTGTTGATGCTAGCATTACATGCTTTTCTGGATTCACGTGAATACGAAAGAACGAGGAGATCATACTGAGGGGACAAGATCACACACACCATCGGATTCGCCACTGTTATGTGGAATCCAGGTTCTAACTTTCAAAGTTCTATTTAGAATCATATCAAATAGAGTAGAGAATTGCTTCATTTCAGTAAAATCTATTCTCGATATTGCCAGGGAAGTTGTGAGGATTGATAGTTTCTGAGAAACTATGATTCACTCCTCACTTCTAAGGTAGGATTGAGAATCTTGCAGATAGATTAGATAAGCTATTTTATTTGTTTAGAATAAATCTACAAATTACACAAGCAAATAACTACACTCGGTTATCTTGTTTGTTTTAAATTGTTATTTAGTTGTTATTTCTAGATACGTTTAAATAGTTGCTTTTCTTAAAATTCTTAGAAAGTCTCATAGAAAAATAGAAGTTATATATGTTTTAGATTTACTCCACATAGTTTAAATTTACTTTGTTACAGTTAGATTTACATTTTGTTTTGTATGACAATCACGGGACCCCGGGAGCCCAGAGAATACGTATTTGAGCCAATCGTGCCTCAACCTAGCCTCGTCACAGTAATATTTGACATAGACCAGAACCTTAGAATACAAGTCTTCCAAACAACAACAGATTTACGATTGATTAGCTCTCAGTTGAGAGGATTAAATATAGAAGACGACCAAGCACACACGTTTTGGTCAAATCAACCAAACTACAGATTACCCTAGGCAAACATTCACATGACTGTAGAAGGGTTCGAAAGAGAACAAACCTTTGGTTGTGATCCTTTGGTCCCATAGCCAGATGCAGGAGACACTCTCACAGACATAGATACTAGTTTAAGAATCCAGGTTGCACGAACGCCTGTAAGATATTTCAAGAAAATCACACAGCTATTGAGTCTAAACGTAGAAGCTGAGAAAGCGTACAATTACTGGATACTAAGGATTAGGACTTGATTTTGTACATGACCATAACAGGACCGTAATAACCAAGAGTCTACGGTTGTGATCCACAAATCCCACAACCTAACGAACCCATAAGTCAATCAGATATAGACACTAGCCTACGCACACTAGTATTCCAGTCCACTCCACTTCCACCCATCATCATCGAACAACTATCCTTACTAGATATAGCGGCTAACAAAGCTAGAGAATTCTGGACTAGGCCAGAGAATCGTCTGTAGAGTCAATTGTATTCACCATCCACCATATGACCTTATCTGGAGATATACACGAAACTATCCCAGGTCATTTTCCACGTATTCCACAACCCATAGATCGAATCACGCCAGAACTCGATATTGATTGGAGCCTTCGAGCAGTCATCCTTGCTGATCGATCTATCACACCAGTCCAAGTTAGAAGGGCCTTCTTTGCCTTAGATTCACAAATTCCATTAGTGCGTGTCAAAGACATTAGATTGCCCAACTAGTTTGTTTGCATCCCACGCATATTCCATCCCCACCGGCTGTCTCGGCACGACCTCGGGAGGTCGGGTACGCGGAAGAGTTACCTGTAGATTCCCACGCTCGCTTGTCACTTTTTCGGTGTACAGTGACTTCGTTGCCTTCCTGGATATAGCAGATATGCGATTTTTTCAGTGTAGGTGGTTCATAGAATCCAAGACCACGATGATCTTTGTGTTTGCGTGTAGTTACAGGAATGATCGTATGTCGGCCTTGTTCATAAAGACCAAAACCGAAGCCCTTCCAAGCACAGTGCGTCAAGAAGGTGAGGGCAAAACGACTATTAGTTAGATATTGAAAATCAAATTGGAAGGGAAACACACCAAGGGGAGGTTTAGGGGTAACAGAGGATGCATCGACACCCCCATACGTTAGGTTGGTGTGGCAATTAGGTGGTCCGTAGGAGATTACTTCCCCCACACGACGGTCGTAGGTAAGATGCGCATGTAACTGTCTATACTCCTATGGGGTATGGAACGTGCCAATGTTATACAGGCGATACTCCCCCAGTGTAAGGCATTGAAAGACATCTACTAAGGGATCTGAGGTTGGGATATTGTCTACGGGAAAGGAAGTGGTATTTGCGATGGCGGTTTCATTAGTTGAAGGTGTAGGTGCGGTTGAGGTGGATGGTTGGGGTGTGGTTGAAGTGGATGGTTGGGTTGGATGAATGGGTGTCTTGACTGGTATAAGCACATCATTAGGGCAATATAACATATTACAGATTTTGAAGGGGGGAGGGTCAACTTTTACGGTGTAGGATTTCCCCTCATACTTGAATTTTATGCATCTATGTAAGGTGGAGGGAACACATCCCATAGTCCGTATCCAAGGGTGGCCTAACAACATGTTGTATTAGAATTCACTCTCAAGGACATAGAAGAGTTCGGGTAAGGTACGTGGCCCTACAATAATGTTAAGGATCACAGTGCCTAAGTTAGAAGTAATAGCATTGTTGAATGAACACAGCATGGTGGGGTTGGCACACATGCAGCTAGAGGGGATATTCATTTGTTGGAAGGCTTTAGAAGAGATGATGTTTGCTGTACAGGGCCGGAAGTGATAGATTGTTTGGTGAGAGAAGCAACATGGTTGGGTGTTAAGATGGAGGTAATGGGCAAGGTTTCGTTAGGCAAGACCTCTATCCCTTGAAGGATTTCAACGAGAGCTTGTCGATGAGATTCAGAGGTCTGTATGAGATCATACAGTGTCATTTTTACAGGTGATTGGTGAAGCTGTTTGATCATGGTTCGGTGGGCAACCCCATTAGAGATGGGGTAGGTAGGGCCACGAATAACGACTTTAGGTGGTGGTGCGATCGGGATGGTGGACGGAGAAAGAGAGGCCGCAGGTGTGCTTTCTTTAGCTTTCCCATTGTTTTTCTGCCCTCGAGTAGCAACACTAATCATGTTGATCTCGTGAACACGAGAGGAGGAAGATGGTAGGGATAAGTCATGGTCTTCGAGAGGTGGGGTTGTAATAATGATAGATCTTGGTGAGGCGGGGACAGGTGGTATAGGAGAGGGAATTGAAGCTAAAGGTCTCTCCCTTTGTAAGTTGTCTTTCTTAACCTTTCTATCTGAGAGAGGTGACTGACGAAGGATGGATTTCAAAGCTTTGCATCCCTCTACATCATGTCCTGGTGTGCGGTGGTAAGCACAGATTTTAGACTCATCATAACCTATAGGTCGAGGTTTAGATGGATCATAAGGTCTAAGTGGGGGTAGGGAAATGGTCGCATTCTCCACTAACATATCAAGGATCTTAGCGTAAGATCCTTTAAGTGGGTCAAAGTCAGAGGAAGATGAAGCTATTGATTGGGTTGGTTTTGGTAATGTTTGGGTATATGGTTGGTTCGTACGGATGGTGTTTTAGATAAGGGGTTTTGATAATTAGATTTAAGTAAACGTGGCTTCTTCAGTGCAAAAGGTATGTTTAGCTGGTTAGATGGTGAGGCCACAGATGATGTGGTAGTGGGAAACAACCATGGAAAAAGAGGAGTGATAACAAACAAATCCTTTGATGATGGAGTCTGTTTAGGGTTGATATTTGGATAGGATCTCTGTATGGATGTAGAAGGTGCAGGTCGTTTTAAAGAAAATACAGGAGGTACGATGTATTGAGGCAAGGTGGAGGGGTGAGGTCCCAATATAGAAGGTAGGTGTGACGGTGAGGGTTTTAGTTGTGACAGAGGCATAGATTGGACTTGAGGAGATTGGGTTTGTCTCCTAGGTGGATGGACGGCTTTATTTTTGGATAAATCTAACCGTTTAGGTGGGTGTGTTAGGATGGGTATTGGTGAAGTCCCAAGCATAGTGGGAGGTTTGGTTAGGTTAATATAGGTGGATGAGGTATTCGGTAGAGATGAGGGGGGTGAAGGTGAGGACATAGGCATTTTGAGTTTTTTTAAACACCGCGAGTATATGGTAGAGGTGTCTGGATCAGTCATCTACATCTGAGTAGAGCATGGTGTACGCAAACGTTCCCATAGGACTCGTCTATCTTCAGAGGGGTGACAATCCTCATGTGTGAATAGGAAATTTTGTATGGAAGAAAGGTGGGTTGTGACTCCGGTCCACTGTGGGTGTGATACAGGGGGTAAATGAGGCACTGTATCAATGGGCATTAAGAGGTCAACCGGTTGCTAAAAAGATTTAGGCGATGAAGAACTAATAGGTAGGAGGGCATGTCTGAGAGGATTTTTCATGATTAAAGAATTTCGTGATGTCGGTTCAAGGGGTTTCTCGTCTAAGGATGACGAAAAAAGTGGCGATCCTTCCTCTTGTACAACAAGAGTGGTAGAAGGAGATGTTTGGGAAATAGATAAGTTAGATAACATCTGCTCACAGTCTTGCAAGGATGTGGTGTAAGAAGGCTCATCTGTGAGAAGGGAACTCTGGGTGGTTAATTCCTTTATGGGTAAAGGAATGACAAGGTTATCATTTTGTCTTGATGGTGGTGAAGGGGGTTCGGGTTCCTGCGTTACTGAAGAGGCTTGATTCAGAATTTCCTCGATAGAAGCTTTTGGTTGGGAGTCGAAAACTGCATGGATTTTATGAACACTCTCCTCGGCTAAGATATCTTGGTTTATGTTACTGTTAGAAGAGTGGTTTGGGAATGGTTTATTGAAGATTTTCAAATTTCGGTTAGCAGGGGCATTAGGATTATCAAGGGTTATATCCCCTGCATTAACCATTTCTTGCAGTATGTTTTTCAACATCTTACAGTTTTCGTGACTGTGTCCCTTCACGCGGTGGAAGTTACAGAAGTCATTTTCTTTGTACCAAGAAGGTATAGCATGGGTGGAATCAAACCTGGAGTGAGGTTTAACAGGAGGCAAGGTGATAGCACCTGCTTTGAGTAATTTTTCCAAGATGACACCATAAGTTTCTCCCAAGGGAGTGTAATTGATGGGCTCAGCTTTATACTTATAGGTGGTTTTTGGCGGGGTACTAGACGGTGCTTGGGATTTGACCATCACTGCGTGGACAACTCCTTTTGATTTCGAAGAAGTCGATGCGTGAGAATTGGTGGTGTTGGGTTTGTTGGTGTAGTCTTGGGTTCAGAAATTAGGGTTTTTGTTGCGCAACCGCAATTTCTCTTCCTTTAAGGCTTGAATTTCTAGTTTTCGAGCCATAGTAAAGGCCTCATCAAAGGTGTGGAAAGTTTGAATTTGGAGGGTAGGAGAAATGTGCTTAGCACAGGCCCGCGTAAAGAGTTCGATGAGTTCAGCCTGAGGCAAGGCATAAGTAAGTTGGTTGATGAGACCCCGCCATCGTCCAACGAAATCTGCGATAGATTCGTCTTCAAATATTCAGATGGCATAGAGGTCGGTGATAGATACTTTCTTAGCAATATTAATGGAGAAATGATCCAAGAAAGATTGGGCTAATTGGTTAAAAGAGAAGATTGAGTGCTGTGTTAAAGCACTATACCACTCCAAGGTGGGTCCTGATAAGGACATGGGAAAGGTGAGGAGTAGTAAAGCATCGTCATGAGAAATCAGATAGTAGGCATGTCTAAATGATCGCAAGTGTTGTTGAGGATCCTCCTTACTATTAAAATGAGTGAATTTTGGTAATTCCCATTGAGGAGGATATGAATGAAGGGGGAAAAAAGGATGAATAGGCTCTTGAAAAACTTGCTCGTATGTCAAGGTGCTACGGCTTCCTGAAACAAAAGCCTCCAGATTTTGCATCTTGTCCATCATGTGTTTGATGAAATCAGTGGTTGGATGAGATGATGGTGCGGTTGTTGTAAAAGGTGGAGGATTGGGCCAAGGGCCTCCACTAGACAATGGGGGGGCTAAATTTTGATAAGGTATTGAGGATGAATATGTTGAGGCGACCGAATAGGGATGTCCTATATAAGGTGTTGAAGCCACCGAATAAGTGTGTGGAAATGAAAAGGTGGGCAGAGCTTGAGAAGGAAAGCTCGTGTGGATAGGTGGCAGAGAGCAAGTTATGAGAGGAGTAGTCTATAAGAGAGATGAGGTAGGAGCAGTTGGTGGTAATGATACGTGGGGCCCCAGATTAACAAAAGGAAAGCCAATCTGTGCCGTAAGAACCTCTGAAGCCACTGAGTTGGGAGACGGGGCTAAGGATGAAGAAGGCAAGGCAGAGTTATCAGGTGGGGAAGGAGCTAAGTGAGCAGCTATACTAATAGGCATGCTAACAAGGAGTTGACCGTCGGGTGTATGGTCAAGGGCATGAGACAAATAGTATTGTACAACGCTAGGATTGGCGTCCAAAAATTTCACAAATTCCTTATCTCCTACAGGTATTTTGGGAACCTCACTGGTGTCCGTAGGATTCCCTATAGAATGTGAAGGGGGTGATTCAGGCAAAGGCACGGAACAGGCATGTGAAACCATGGCTGTGGCTTGTTTCCGAGTGATAACAACCATGGACAAGAGTACACAGCAGGGATGCAATCTATCAGGAACAGAAGCAGCAAAAAAATGTTGTAATTGGTAGGTTGCTGGTTTTGGGAACTATGAAAGATAGTAACCGATATCGGTCAGGTAACCGATGTCGGTCAGGTAACCGATGTCGGTCAGACTATAGCAAGCGTTGGTAAGTTAACCGATGTTGGTATAATAGGACCGGTGTAAGAAGCTGTAGGAAGTTGCTGATTTGGGGTTAACAATGCTTAGTATGCCTACCCAACTATTCTGAAGTGATCACTAAAACAGTGTAGGATAGAGAAATAGAACTAAAAACAAGCAAGATGCACAAGAAAATCGAGAGACTAACCCTAGGATTAGTTTTAATTATTGTGGGCTTATGCCTTAGATGTAAGATGATGTCAATCCTAAATTAGGGGAAATGTCAAGTTTGTTTTGGCTTATAAGGTTACCTCAATCGGGCGGAGGAATACCGCGGAAAAGGGGGATGTTTGAGCTGTTGTGTTAATTTATGATATGATTTGGTATGTGTTGTGCAGTGAAAGTAAGATTAATTTCTTGTCAATACCGTGGATATCACCCCCACGTGTATGACCTGTTACTTAATCTATGTTCACTAGAATTGAAAACAACAAGCAAGAATGTGATGCACGTGTTTTTAAACCCAAATCGAAAATGATATTCGATGAAGCAAGGAGATGATTTTCACTAATGCAAAGATGTGAAAGCAAGACAAATTCTTTTACCAAAATGAAAAAATATTTTGTGAATATTTAGTAGAAACAAACTGTAAGTATGCTCCCTATATGAAAGCAAGCAAGAAAGAAAGAAACCCAAAATGGGTCCCACCGGGCGTGCCAAAATGTTTCGCACAGAATGTTTCCGTTCCTAGAATAGAGTTGCTTCTATCCTTTCATTCTCTTGAGAAATAGATAAGGGTTAAGGCTAGGAGGAATACCTGTTGAATGTTGAGAGGATGTGCGCGTACCATAGAGACAGATCAGATCAATTGTGAAGAACTCCTTTTTGTCTGGGAAGGACTACCTGCAAATAAGAATACAAGACCACCAGATTTTAGTTAGACAATAAATGGGGGAACTACCTTGGGCCCAGGAAATATTAGAATTCCTTTCGAAGGTGGTCAGTTCCCCTTTTAATACAAATTAACACAAATGCTAATAAAGAAGCTATTGTGAAATCACGATTTAGGTACCTCGTTACCAAGCAATAGAGACTAAACTATCGATAATAAAACATCACGTTGTTTGTTTGGTCAATGGTCGTTGATACATTCAGGTCGAGTTACAAGGATAAACCAGACTGGATCTGAGGTTGTTAGGAGACAAATAGGTGAGAGAAAAGTTTTGGGTATAAGTCACAGTGACCGATGCCAGTCACTGGATAACCGACTACGGTTATAGAACCGCTGCCGGTAGGGGATAACCGACACTGGTAGGGTCAATAATCTAGGCACTTCTGGATAGAGGTTGGTTGCAGGGTGATTGTGGGGTTATTAAGACTACT
Organism: Taxus chinensis; assembly: GCA_019776745.2. Lineage (NCBI taxonomy): Eukaryota > Viridiplantae > Streptophyta > Pinopsida > Cupressales > Taxaceae > Taxus > Taxus chinensis. The sequence goes on from CM034149.1 coordinate 98,554,870, forward strand.
GGATGGCTGAGGGGAAAAGTGAGATGACGGGGAAGACTCAGAGTGTGATAAAAATGTCTTCTGGGAAATACAAGGATGTATGGATAAAGGTTAAGTACAGGGTGCTAGCAGGTGGTAGATCTAGGAGTGAGCTTGTAATTACTATCAATCAAAAGGCTCAAGAAATGGTGCTTAGAAACATACCAGACACTACTCACTCGTCCTTGATGAAGATTCAGGTCCAAGGAATGTGGTAGTGACATTAAGGCTCAGTTGGGATGATCTGGTATTGGAAAACGAGATGATGAAGCTATCCTCAGTCTTTCCCATGCTTGAACGGGGTGACAGCAATCCAGTGGCTCGGTTGCAGTCTTCGGCTCAATGCTCTTCTCTTTTCTTCACTTGTCTCTGCTCTGCCAAGTGAATTTTGGATCCTTTTTCCAAATGAATTCCCGATCCCTTGTTTTTGGTTGGGGGAGGTCATTTACAGAGAATCGATGGCAGTTACGTAACTGACAATGGTCGAGTAGGAACCGATGTCGGTTAAGTCAACCAACCTTCCGTCCTTTTCTTCTGAGGGATTAGTTGTGGGCTTGGTCATGTCATTATTAGGTTGGTTTTGGTGCGGGTGAGGAGTAATTAGTCATGGGTGTGGATGTAGACCAAGTTATAGGTCTTAATTAGGTTAGTTTAGGATTAGGGCTAGGTCATGATGAGGTGGCAGGTTTGGAGATGTGGATTTATTAATTATAAGGTAATTAATAAATAATTGTGTAAGGTTTAGGTGATGAGGTTAGGTTGCGAAATGAGATGCGGGGCACAGGGGGTCGTAAGACACAAATTTGGTGTCTACAGAGGGATTAATTGTAAATTTTTCATCTACACACATGGGTTTCTGTTGGGATGAAGCAACATATCCCGCTATCAATTTCAAGGTACAAGGGTCAACCTAGGTCAAGGGATAATTGAATACACATTTATATAGCACTAGAAGAACTACATTGGGTCTGAAATGTAGTATAACGCTCAGTGATTCACAAATGGGGTGACTACCAAGCTCAATTTGGCTCAAGTATTTACATATTTATTTGTAAATCTAATGATTGTTTGAGTGTAATGTAGGATAACTAGTGTTTGTTTTGTAGGTTTGAGGTGTGACATCTAGGGTTTTATGTGAAGTTTAAGATATCAAAGAGTGACAAAAAATGACATAGAGCGACACTAAAATTTATATATCACAACTACCTAAAGGTCTAAAAATGTAAGGTTTGGTCAAAATTGTACCATCCGGTTATGACCTCTTTGTACGATTCTGATCCAACAGTTCTGTAACTCCAGAAAGTGTTTGTTCTATATTTCAGACTCTTCCCTTGCCCATATAACTTGTTGAAACATCCTAAATATTTTTTGAATAAAATAAGTTCCTATTTCCAATCTATTTGTGCTTTAAATTATATGTGTTTGATTGTATGGGTGATTGTTATGACCTAAAATGTAAATCTCAGTGCTTTAAATAGTGTAATCTTTACAATATTACTTCAAATAAAACCTAACTAAACTAACCCAAGATTTAATTAAGAGTTAAACATTTTGGTGAACACACTTTTGATTGAACCCTTCATCTAATCTAGGATATTCTTAGTCCCTTATGTATTAGGCTTTGTAATCTCAAGACTCTAGGACTGTTTTAGGATATGCGTGCATTATTTCTAGGAGTATCCGTTTTTCTTTATGTGGTCATGGATTTCTATAGAGCTTTGTAAAAATATAAGGGTTCCCATCCCTCTAACCAGGTCAATACTACTTATGGTTTTATAAACTTTAATGATACTTCTGGGCCTGTTCCTCTTCATTATACTTTAGTTGATGATTCATTTGCTTGGTCTACAATTGAAAATCATAACTATGAGGCTATCCCTTATAATTTTACCCCTAGTTACGCTACCTCTAGTCATGTTAACTATTGTGATGAGGTTACTGGTCAACTCTTCTATAATGCTCCTAATGACATGATGAATTCATATTCAACTATGATCAAAATTCTAATCGTATAGTGTTTCGAGATCTACCACCTCATTTTTCTAATCCACCTCAATATATTCCTCCTACACTCCATTTTTTACAACCCCAAACTATTGCGGATGTATTACAAGAGGCATTCCCCACAATAAACTTCACTAGTAATGTTACTCCTACTTCACCTATTGTGCCATTCAAAGATCTATATAACTCCGAGATGGCTTGTACTGCTACCCATAATATTGAATATATTATTGATGTTTGGGAAAGTGATAGTGATCAAACATCTTCCCCCATACCTAGTTATGATGTCTCTTGAGACCATAGATCGCAAAAATTCTAGTGATGATTAGACTGTTTCTAATTTGCATGAGGAGGATATCCCTTTCATATTTACATTGATTGATGGTATTCCTTGTATTTATGATAGTGATTCAAAATCAAGCCATACTGAATGCCCTGGTGATGATATGCATGATGATTCTTCTATTGGACATGACATTAATTGTGTTTCTACCTTTCCTCTTGAAGTTAAAGTAATGCTAATAATGTTACTATTCCTATGCCTCTTGAATGTGCTTCTACTATGTTTCTACTCCTTCTATTGAATGTGAAAAGATGATTTATATTGTTATTAATATTCGTAATGTTATGCTTGCATACACTTATAATATAATTGATTATATGCCAATTAAACATAATAATCTTTATTCAACTTGTGTTGCTACTTATTCTACTGAAATTAAAGACAAAACTTATACATCTACTTCACTTACAAGTAAATGATAAGTGTTTACTTCTCTTAGCACAAATGAACATGTTAATGCAAATTTTTTAGATTTAGTTTCTCTTCCTAGTGTGGATAATGTGCATTTTGATGATATCCCTTTAGATACCCAACATCAGTCCAAACATGTAGAATCCCAAGTGTAACCCGAGGCAGTTGTTTATGTGACATAACCTCACATTAATTTCAAAAGAAATAATATCCCTATGGCTACCATTAGTGGTAAAGTGAAACCTTTGAATGATCCTCTAAAGACTTATGCTATATCTCGTCAAGAGGTCCTTTCCATTATGCATACAATAGGCGATTTATAATGAAAGGTTCAAACTCTAACACTTGAGAGCTAAACATGTTATGCTAGCATTGATTATAATAATATCTATGGAAATTTCATTCCACATAAGATCTTCCAATATCCATTCCCTATGAAAATTTTCAAGCCTTCACCCCCCTTGTTTGATGGCACGTTTGATCCTTATTTGCACCTTAAACATTATAGCGCTCTTATGGCCTCATATATCAGTAATCAATTAATTTTTAAAGATTTCCATCGCATCCTCATAGGAGTTTCTTCATATTGGTTTAAACATTTACCTAACAGGTCTTTAAGTGCTTTCATGGAACTTGAATATTATTTTCTAGCTCACTTTAGCTTCAATAAAGGCCCTAGAGCTACATATGAGTGTTTACTCTCTCTCCATCAAGATGAAGATGAACCTGCATTTGATTATAGATTACAATTCAAAGCTAATATGCACTTGTTTTTATACTAACCGATTGATTTAGAGATGTAATATATATATTTTAGAGGCCTCATCTCACCCCTCAAGGAATGCTTATTATATGATACTTGTGATTCTTTCACTGAACCATGCATTCGAGTTATGGACCTAGAGCAATATTTTCTCTTCCCAAATCTCATGAGCATATGGATGTGTTGGTTTTTGAATTAGCACTTTCTAGTGATCAGTAGTCAGGGAACATCGAGTCCCTCCTCTTTATGGGAGAGGTTCCCTTATTGAAAGCAAGCAACAAAGCTTATATACAAATATACAAATTTCATATTGAGGAGGACTTCTGATACTTTGAAATGTTTTATACCAATATGGATTATCAATACATAAGAATGGAAGAACAAAGAAATTGAAAGGGAAGAATATAAAAATACTTTTAGGTAATATAGATAGAAGAATATAACCTTACATGTACTTAGTAAGAGGGATATAGAATATAATCATTCACATTTGCAACATCAGATATTATTTCACAGTCACAAAGTTCTGGAAATCATATCATAAGAACACAAAGTTTCTTAACATGAAAGGTTAATGATTCACAAATTTTAGACAAGAAAGAAAAAGGACAGTAGATGAAAATTATAAACAAGGGAAATTCTTCTTATTGATTACTTTCAATTCTCTTTACATTTCAAAAAAGTATCAAAGTCTTGTCATTGTAAATAATGGCATGAAGAGCCCATTTAAATAGTTCACAAAAATAATTACATTTTGTTCCAACTTCTTTTAATATAAAATATTAAAAACTACTTAAGAAATACATTAATAGAATGGTCCTTAACAAAATATTACATCGTGGGCTAACAACTTCCAATTAGAGGAAGTGCCTTAGGATTCCGAGGTAGAAGCATCCAAAGGAGGATTATGAGTGCCAACTGTCTAGAGAATCCAATGTCTAAATCTTTTCAATGCTTCAACTATCTCCATGCAATTCGGGATGGTGGTGTTAGAAGTGGCATGAGTCCATATTCCAAAGCACTTTTCCATATCCTTCTCAAACTCTATGTTCTCAAGAAACTTCTTGTTTTCCTCACTGATAGCTGATTAAAGAGAGTAGACCCCCTTCATCTTCTCTTTAGACATTGAGTCTTCTTTGAAGAGATCTTCCTTAACAAAGGTACTAAAATGAGCCTTGATCTCCCGTATAGAAAAGTGATCACTTGAGGCTTCATTCTGGATTTGACAATGAATATCCTGGAAAGAAGAAAAAACAAAAGCCTTGAAAGCTTCTCCTTTTTACCACATATTTTTTAGTTCTCCTAATGCTTCCTCCAAAACTTTGATCTTCCACTCAACACTGAAAACCCAGGGTCTTGATAGATTGTTCTTGGCCTCATCAAATACCTTGCTTTCCAACAAGATCTACTCATATGTCCTACTCATCAAATGGAGATTCTGGATGCATTCACACCATAGCTTCAACTCTTTCTCCAAGCCACTGAGTGTTGTGGTGAATTTCAACTGTAATTTGGACACCTTCTCATATGACTTGAAGGCCTCCTCAATGAAGTTCAATCCTGCCATTGTCATATCATCAACTAGTGATTCAATGGCCTTTCCATAGGTGGCATACTTATGAATAACTTTAATGGTCTGAATTTCATCCTTGTTGAGAACTATGGGAGGTGTAAGAGTGGTTAGTGGACTTGGATCCAGGACCCTATCCTTTGCCAATAAGGATTTTATAAAATTTGAAAGAACTTGGTTATGTTCCTCCAGTTGTTCCATAGTTTGTTTACCCTTCTCAACACGTTCAATAACTCTAGTCACAGTTTCTATGAGTTTATGAACCTTACTTTTAGGTGTTGACTCTCCAAATGGAATCCTTGTGAGTTCCAAGTCAGAAATTAGAAGGTATTTCTCCTCTTTGTCCACCTTAGGCTTTGAAATTTCCATGAATTGTTGGCCCTTAGAATCTGACACCAGCCTTGAGGTAAATTTTTTTTCTTTTTTGGAGGAGGAGGAGTAGTACCGAGTAAGGATGCCACAACATCAAACTTGGGAACCAAAATTTTAGAAGAAGACTTCCTTTTCTTACTATCAACGAATGATTGAACCCAAGCAAAGGAAGAGGAAGAGGGAGAAGGAGCAATGGGTCCAAGTGAAAATGTACTCATTGCACTTAATGTTTGCACCACAAATGTCTTCAATGGAGAAGTTGGCATATCTTTAGAAATATCCCTAGAAGAAAGGTCCACCAAACCTAGAGACTCAGACATTTGGCCTTTATTTTCCATCTCAGCAGTGTTGACAGGGGCTTCTTCCTCTTCTTTTAGCTCTTCACTATTATCCTCACTCAAAACAACAACATCTTCTGGCTCTATGGGAACCTGTGGCTGCTCCAAAGGAAATTCTTCCTTTTCTTTTGCAATTTTCTCTTGCTTGACAACCTTGCCTTTCTTCATGTATACCTTTTTTAAAGAGGAAGGAGTGGACTATTCAGGCACCTCAACATTGAGCGTAAGTTCTTATTTCCTAGGAGAGGAAGTTTCTTGTGAAGAAGACCTGGCTTTTCTCATCCTGAAGGTTTGCATCTTCTTATCAAACCAAAGTTTGGTTCTTACAAGAATGGGGTTGATCACCTCTTTCAAATCATCCTGCTCTCTTACAAACCAATCAATGGTTTCAAGAGGAGTGTGTTTGATGGACCTCTCATATTCAATGGATTGCAGGTCTTCATCATCATTAAGGAGCTTATCAGGTACTTTGTAGAGATTGAAAACTATGATTTGTTGAAGAGAAAGTATGCCAAAGTACCTTCTCCTGGCCTCAAAGTCATCTACGTAATCAACCTAATAATATTCAGTATCTGCAAGGTGATGGAAACTCATCCTGAAATTATTAGCAATATATCCCTTGATATCAAACCAAGTTCTAGGCTTAAAGTGATGAAGGGTGAGTGACACAATAGTTCTATCAATGTTTTGAGCATCCAAGGTTATCTTGCATGTATAATTTCCCAAGGTGATAGGGAAAAGAATGCCAACAATCTTTTTATCTCTGCAAGTTCTGTGAAGTTTGTCCAATTATCTGCAAATATCAACAAGGCCTATTTTTTCATTACAAAACATAGGAAGCTTTAGAGGAAGGCCTTCAAAACCAGGTAGCCTGATGTATGAAAACTTTTTGAATTGATTGAAGAAACTCCCATATTCAGAGATTAATGTATTTGCTTCATCAGAAAATATTCGAGTAGTATTTCCTTCCAAAAGCCTCACAATGTACATGGTGAAAGTGTCATTAGCTCACCTGAAGTAATGATTTATGACTTTGAGAGTAAATCGAGGTTAATATTCATATATAGGAGCATCCTTCTTATCTTTGATGAAAGAGAAACCAAGCCATTCCCTGGATGCTGCAATGGTGAACATGAGATAAGAGGACATGTAGAATGTCTGAGTTCTCTGAACATCGATCGGCTGCTCTGTTAGGTTCTCAAAGATTCTCTCACCCCAATTCAAATTTTGCTTCCCTTTATAATTGATATTCATAAAGGGACACATCCAAAAGTGAAACTCATTTGTAGAGAGAATTCCCATGATCCTAACAAGAAGAGTGATGATGTTTGAAAGTTATTCCTTAAAAGTAACCCTAAAAAATGTCTTAGAAAGTTTGGATGCTCCCTTCTTAGGGTTATTTAGCCATGATCTAGCTACCCTAGCCTTGTATCTATCAATGTCATGGTCAAATAGTGTTTACGCTTGAGCAAGAGTGATGGTATGAGCATCTTCCACCACTGGGATGCACAAGGAAACATAAATAGCATCAGAATCCAGTTGTGCAACCACTTCACCATGGATATAAACAATATCCTTGCACTCTAGATTGAAATAGGCCCTGCAAGTGAGCACGGTATCAACGCATTGGAAAGACATAGGGAAACCCCCTGCAAATGTAATTCTACTATCTTTGATTAATTGGGTGATAGGAGTAGGGTTATCACATCCAAGCTTGCTCCAAAATCCGTCAAGATCAAGGTGATGAGCTTCACTATCCATGACATAGGGCAAAAAGGTTTCTAATGAGGAGAGATGCTCGTACCCTTTGTATTGAATCTTCATTGTGACAGAGATAGGGAGAGAAACAACCTTTGATTGAGTGTATTACAATTCAAACAATCCTTGCAAGAGAAAACACAGAGGCACATATGTGAGAAATGACTTATTTTGTAAGAACATGAGTGGGAGAGAACAAACAAGTAAGTGCGTGAATAAGAGAATGGTTACACTCCTTTAAATAGCCATGAATGTGAATGGATGGAGAGAGAAGACAATGAATGTGCAATAAATGACTCCCACACTGACTCAAAAAAAGGTGAAATGTGGAAAAGGCAGAACAAATTGGCCTAGACGGTTCATGGGACACAAAGACATAAGGGATGGGTGGAGTTGAAATACCTGATCCAAGAAGAATGTGGAAAAAGTGGGTTCAGAGGTCACAGATGGTCCATGGGACATAAGGACATGAGGGACGCACAGAGCCAATTTCTCTGATGATAAAGCAATGCGGGTAAAGTGGTAAATCAGTGAATAAGAGGCCTTCCTGTACTTGGGACATGCGGGATAAAAATTTCTGACTTAGCCGATGGTAAAGCATTGCGGGTAAAGTAGAAAATCGGTGAACAAGAGGCTCACTTGTACTTGGGACAGGTGGGACAAAAATGTATGACTTAGCTGCAAAACATTAAAAATGAACCTAAAGACTGAATTTTTCTAACTTTTTGAAATCTTTCCTTCACTTCAACTTTTCCAAAGGACACTTCTTTAAAATTTTGAAAATTTGTCTTGAAGAAAGAAGGGAAATTTCGAAAGGTGACAACAAGATGCAAGTAATATAGATGTTTTTATTTCAAATGATTATGATTCACTATCATAACTGAAATTTACTAATAATAAACTTAAGGTTTCTATTAGAGTAGCTATTTACCTTGGTTCATGTTCACCTAGGTACTTTATTTACCTTGTATTTTATTTATCTTCACCCACTTATGTGTGTGGATATTTCATTTATCTTATTTAGATATTAGGAATATATTATCTAGTTGTTTCGACTAGTTCTTTCCTAAATTTATGGTCTTGACTAGTTCTTTCCTTGATTTATGGCTTGATCTATGGCCTTGAATAGTTCTTAGATTGATCTTCCTTGCCTATATAAGCAAGGCTCATTATCATTGTACTCAAAGAGAGTTGCATAATAATATATGCTATTACTGCTCATTTTTTGCAATTTCTTTTGTAAAGTTATTTTGGTGAATTTCTTTGAGCTTATCAAATGTGGTATGCTATGATCATATGAGATATTCATGGCTTGGAATGATTTTTTTATCATTCCTTTCATGGTATCAGAGCAATAGGTGATGTAGACATCCATTTGTAATTTTTTTGCAAGCAAGGGTGCATTTATTTTCAAATATTTTGGAATTCATTAGCACTTTGTTAGAACTAACATTTTTACTAAAAACAAAGGGCTCTATTGGATTTGGAAGGTGGAAAAACCCCAGAAACAAGTTTAAACTTGGCCATTGAAGGAGACATTTTGTTTTGATTTCGCAGAGGTGGACATTGATATGTACAGATCTACTTGGAAATTTGTGCCAGGAGAAGAAATATTTTTTAGGGAAGTAGAAAGTCTAGAAAAATGGTTTCTGGGTTTTTTCTTCCACTTTTTTGAGTTCCTATTTGATGAAGATGTTGAAATATTAGAAATTTGTGCCATGGAGAAATTGGTGCCGGGGAGTTAACAATTCAAGAAAATCACTTTCTGGGTTTTTTGTGTTCGGTAATGGGTCTTTTTCTTTTGCTTTGAAGAGTTTATATTTGTGTTGAGGATTTTAGGATCTTGAAGATCCGTGCTATCTTTGAGGATTTTGGAAATCCATGTTGGTGAGGCAGAAAATATAGGAAAACAATTTCTGGGTTTTTCACGTTCGGTAATGGGTTTTTTTCTTCTTCCATTTTGTAGATCTAGATTTGGATTTTTTTTCCAGAAAATATAAATTAAGGAATATTGGAGGCAAAAGGGCATTAAAAAAAATATATTAAAGTACAAATTTGAAAATCTTGTATATACTCGGTAACTCGGATTTGAGTGTTGTTTTTTTCAAAAGTGTTTTTTTTTTCATGTTTATTCCACTAGAACTATTTATTTTGAGAAATAAAGTAAAAATTTAAAATGTCATGTTTATAACAATCACTCTTTATAAAGTGCCAACATTTGGGGGGTGTTGTACTCACACACAGACACATTTTTGGTTGAGCCCAACATCCTATTTTTTAATTTGTTCTCATGATTCATGTTATGACATATTTGTTTTACAATGTAAGAATGAGATGATCTTCTATGAAATTTTCTCTATTCATGAGGACCTAGTAAAATTTGTGGAAGAAAATAGATCATTCAAGAAGTGAAATTATCTTCTAGAAGAAATCATTCATGAAAAAGATGATCTCATACACTCCCTGCAACAAAAAATTTCTAGCCTAAAACATAGCCATCATATTGTGGACTTTCATATCCCTACTCATTGTCCACTTGCAGTTGTTGATCCTATACCCATTGACCTTGATATGTTAGTTTCTAAGCTTGTTCTTGCTCCTAATGCTCCTAAGAACTTAGGCTTGTTACTGTATATTCTTCTACATCTGTGCCTATTGCAGTTACACACTCTGAGTATCCCACATCATATCCTTCTACTCATATGCATGGATCTTTTGAGAAGTATACCAACTCATTCAATTCTCGCATGATCTATTCAATGGGTTTCACTAACAAAGGTATTGACATACATTCATAGGGTATTGCTTTCCCTATTCCACATGTTAAGTGGAATTCTCGCCAGGACATTAGTTTTTGAGCAGGTAATTCATTGGGATCACACACTGACATAGCTCAATTTTTTGTTCACTCGGATCTTTCCGAGGATCATGAGCTACACATAAGTTCTGCACCTTCACTCAAGCTTGAGAAACCTAATATTTCAGTTGTCAGATATGATTAACATGACACACATTATGATGTTCTTTTGCATGAAACCATTATGCATTTTACACCAAGTTATATGTAGGCATATCCTTCATCCACCAGTGTTGATTTGGGGTGGATATCTGATCACTTGTGGCAGCAACATAGGAATTCATTGAGAGGAATCTATAGGCATGAATCCTCCACCATTCGCCCTCTTGCTCCATTTTATAGACCTTTTACATTGTAATGCTCCTTATTTTGAGCATTTTTCTTTAGCAGATCTAGTGTATCTCTCTTGTCTGTTGAGAGATTTTATATCTGTATTTTCAACATTTTTTGGCATGTTGACAGTTTCTCTTGTGTGGAAGCTATTATGGTGAATCTCAATGTTAATTTTTCAGTGTTTGAGTATTTTTTTTATAACTCATACAGATTTGTAGCATCACTCCACCCATTCAACATTATGGGAGGGCGTGGTGCTGATCTTGCTTCTTTGGATCTTGTGTCCTTGCCTTGTTACTTTGGCTTCTCTTGGATCGCGACACTCCTATTTCTTTGGATCATGTGTGCTTGCCTTGTTATTTTGATTATTGTTCTAGGATCGTGGCACACCTATTTGTAGTAGTTGATCTTGCTTCTTTGGGTCTTGTGTCCTTGCCTTGTTGCCTTGGTTATTGTTCTTGGATCGTGGAACACCTATTTGCATTAGTTGATCGAATTATGTTTGGTGTTTTTTTGCACTTTCAACATCACTCTATTGAAAGTCTCTTTGTATGAAGTTATTCTGATGAAGCACAATGTCAATTATTTTTGAGTTTTGTGATCGAGTAGTGGATTCAGACCACAATTCACACCAAAATTCTTCAACATTATACAGGTTTTTTGAGTTGAGATTCTTGGGATGCCTTGCAATGGGTTTTTACTCTCTCTTCTTTATTATTACTAGTTTAGGGTACCTTGCAGTGTCCCTTTTTCCTAGTTATTATACATGGTTACCTCATCAGGCCTAGTTTTCATGACTCATACTGTTGATATGCCACTTTTATTTTTGGCTCCTAGCTTCACTTGAGGGGGGGTGTTAGAGTAGGTATTTAGCTTAGCTCATGTTCACCTAGGTACTTTAGTTACCTTGTATTTTATTTATCCTCACCCACTTATGTGTGTGTATATTTATTTTATCTTATTTAGATATTAGGAAGATATTGTATACTTGTTATGACTATTTCTTTCATCAATCTATGGTCTTGACTAGTTATTTCCTTGATTTATTGCTTGATCTATGACTTTGACTAGTTTTTAGATTGATCTTCCTTGCCTATATAAGAAAGGCCCATTCTCATTGTACTCAAAGAGAGTTACATAATAATATATGATATTACTGCTCTTTGTTTGTAAATTCTTTTGTAAATTTATTCTAGTGAATTTCTTTGAGCTTATCAAATATGGTGTGATATGATCATCTGAGATCTTCACAGCTTGGAACAATTTGTTTATCATTTCTTTTAGTTTCACATTGTGGTAACACTTCTTATCAATCTCCTCCTAAACCTAATATTGTTACACAAGATCCTATTATCACACAAAAGTTACACCCTCTGCATTTCCATGAATGGATAACAAACCTTTTAGGTAACATGGGATTGTCTCTAAGTGTGGGACCTTGCAATTTGAGACAAACCTCAAGAGAAGGTTGGTTCCTTCTATCTTAGCCCACTAAAAACTAACATACAACTTCAAAATGCAACGAAACTAATGCTAAACTATAAATTCATAGGAACCAAAGTTGAGAAAATGAAAAAATGTTGTAAAATGAAAGTTAGTGATGCACTAAAGCTAAAAAAAGGTTCAAATTTGACCTGTAGAGACACAAATGTAACCACATATGCAAGAATCACTTGAAAAACATAATGTTTTTAAAGACACAAGTGAATACATGCAAAATAAAATAAGAGGGAAATATATTCACATCAAATACACAACATTTAAAGGAATGAACCACAATTTCTTATAATTAAAACATTTCCACTTGCATTCACAGATCAGAGGTTTACACAACTTGTAAAATATGTAGTTACAGAGGTATGGAGGTTTGGAAAATATAAAACTCCAAGGTAAAGCTCCAAATCATGCAGAGAACCCTTCTCACGTGCATAAGTACTTACATATATAGGAAAATGAGATAGAGAGATGGAAGCCGCCAAACAACCATAAATGACCCATTCCCACCTACTAAGGTCCAAAGGCCATCATTTTTGTAGTTTTCAATATGGGCCTCCTTCTTTCTTCCTATATAAGCCATCAAGTCTCTCAAGTGGAAAAAAGACAAGGCATGGGCACCATGATGCAATGAATTATGGTAGGTGGAGTCATTGAATACATGTGGGCACACGAAATGGTGTTTTTCTCCCCCAAAACTTGTGTTTCTCATGTTTTCCTCTTGAAAAAAATAACAATTAGAGAATATGAGGTTTTGGAGAATAGGAAGAACCTCTTAATAGTTCCCCATGGGCCTTAAATAATTGCTTTAATGTTTTTTCCTTTGGATCAAAGCAATCAGGTTGTTGGGGCACCACTTGAACTCAGAAACTGTTCCCAAACCTGAATAGTGCTTCTTTGGCCTGACATACTCGACACCTCGTGTTTTTTCCTTTATTGGCTATAAGTTTGGACTATTGAAAAATACATGGAACAATTGAATTGTTCCAACTATGTCATTGGTGCCTGAAATGACTGCAATGATGCCCTTTTACACCATCGTCGGCTACTTCAGCCGATTGACAAACCAATAGAATAGTAGAATTGTTCTATTAGAGACCTCTATGTCTGCCTTAACTAATTACACTACTCTTCGACTCTGCTTCACTCCGTCTACATTTGTAAAATTTCGAGGAAGTAACGGAAGGTAATAACTGTTCCTGTTGTGATTGCAATGTCTAAATAACCTGATGCCTTTCTTAGTTTGAACCCTATCAGCCAGAGCAGTAGTGTGGGGAACTAAATGAACATTGGAACATTTCCCTTGGTTCCTTATATGCATGATTTACCTAATTCAACTATCCATATAACCCAAATAGAAAATTGGTGAACAAGAGGAGCAAAAGAATGTTCTGTTTGTTCCAACAATGACCTATTTAGCTAACCAAAGGGATTTTTTTACTTGAAAATGACTAAGTCCTTTCTCTCCTTCCCACTTAACACTAAAACTCTTTCTCCCTGAACTGTCAAAGCACCAAAATTTCTTGGGGGTGGTTTTGGAATAATAATTAAATGACTAAATAGTGTTATCTACTTGCTATATGGATGATCAGTGGCCTTTTGAGCATCCATTGAGAATGGAGTCAAGTCTGAAATCTTGAAAACTGGTCTAAGATCTTGAAATTATTACCCCTGAACTTGCATATCCTTTCTCTTGAAAGATGATTTCTTGAAATTCCTAAATATGTCTTGTAAACAGTCCTAAAACATTGATTTTTTTCAAGGATCATGGAGAGTTTTGATTTACATTTGATATGGTCTTTAATGAGAGTGGAAAATTGTCTTAAAATTGAATTTCCCTTCCCATTTCTCAAAGTACCAACTCAAAAGAGAATGAGTTCCTCTTTAATTTTATATGCATTTGGTTTATAGGTGATGAAGCTGATATTTGACATTTTGAGGATCCTCCTCGTGCTTTGGAGCAAGCATGAGAGATTGTAACCCCCTTTTTGGATCTAAACAAGCCAAATACTTGATTGGACACTAGTTCCTATGAACTATTTGGCTGATTTGCATGATTTTCCCATCTTAATTTACATGCAAATCTATGAATGGAGCTGTTAGAAGAACTTCCCTCATCATTATAGATGCTTGTAAACTGATTTGAACCTTGTTTTGCTTCTAAAAATAACTCTAAAACTAAAAATTCTACCCAAGGACACCAAGAACAATGTGCTAAGCACTTAGGGGAAATGAAACTACACTACCAAAAATAAAATGTGTTGAAGAGCACTTAGAGGAAATAAAAACTAATATAATATACAAGGTATAACCCTTCCTTCAAAAGTAATGTTTGAGATAGATCCCATTAACTGAGATCATGAGCTCTTCTCTATCCAATCTTGACAGTTGGAAATCATTGTTTGATTTGTAGTTAGAAATCACATAAGGACCACTCCATATTGTATCAAAATTTGAGTGCTTACCTAGCTTGGCTCTATCTTGATCCCATTTAAGAACAAGGTATCCTTCTTAAAATCTCCTAGCAACTACTTTCATGTCAAAACAATTCTTAATTTGAGCTTGATTCAACTTTATTGTTTGTATTGCTTGATCTCTCAACTCTTAGATCTCCATGAGATTTACATATCTGATTTCCATGGCCTCAACCTCAAACATTTATAACTACTTTATGAGCTCCAATGCTTTCAACTCAAGAGATGTCGGTAGCCTTTCTTCCTTACCATAAACCATCTTTTAGGGTGAGCTACCAGTTGATCTTTTGGGGCTGATTTCAGTCTTGTGTGCCATATTATTTTGTTTTCCTCTAAAGTTATTTGTATGATCCTTAAAAGGTTCTTGTTTGTTGACCCAACCTTCCTATTTCCTCGGGGATAATAGTTTTAAGATGTGATCAAGTAGATTCCATTCTTGACATCCCAATCAAATATTTTTGTGCCAAGGAATGTCAAAACATTATAAGATATTATTGTGGAAGGAACACCAAACCTAGTCACAATTCTTTCATAGAAGTCTATGATGTTGGCCTCATTTTCTTCCTTTAAAGAAATTGCCTCGATCTATTTGGTGAAGTAATATGTGGTCATCAAAATCCACTTATGCCCTAAACTAGAATGTTGATTGAGCACTCTAATGAAATCTAACCCCATTGCATGAATGAATGATCCACCAAGATGGGATGAAAGGGTCAAGCTGCTAATTTCTCCTTTCCTGTGAAGAAGACATACCTTTTACATTTCTTAACCCATGCATGGCAGTATTTGAAGAGATTAGGTCAATAATAACCACCCTTCATGATTTTAAGAGTTTTTGTTCTTGGAGAAAAATGCCCTCCTGCCCCTCCATCATGAAATTCGTGCAAATCTATCTCAATCTGATTTTCCTTAATGCACCTCAAGAGAACACCATTCACATCCTTTATAAAAAAAATCCATCAATAAGCACATAAGGAATGGATTAGAGCCTAAAATACCTTATTTTGGCCTTTATCAAGCTTTGATGACATTGACTTGTTTGGAGGAAGTGTGTTATATCATGAGTCCAACAAGGAATGAGTGAAGCATCAATTGGTTGTTAATCATGTTGAATCATTAGGGAAACCTCCTTTTCAATATGCAAATATGAAACTAGCTTCTCACAGAAATGTTTTTCCCTTAATATCTTGGTTATTTTGACATCAACATCATATTCCATCACTTTGGTTATCAAACCCTTTTATCATTTAATTCCTTATTTAAAAGGAAATATTTCACATCAAAAAGTGACACCATTAGTTATATCTTGTTGTTGTATACCAAATGTATAAATTTATTCAAAATCCTTATGAAAGCTAGGGCATAAAACTCAATAAATGAATATCTTATCTCATAATCTTCTAGACCTTGGCTAAAAAATGTAATAGGTTATTCAAAACCTTCCACATTTAGTTGTACCAACATGGAAAATATTGTATCTAGGCCTCCAAAAGCATATAATTTGAATTCCTTTGAGAATTATGGATTGATAAGGGTAGGGCTTGTGTTATTGCTTGTTTGATGGCCTCAAAATTTCACTTCCCTTCCATAGTCCATTTGAAAGGTTTTTCATTTGCATATATGTTAATGGCTTGATGAGATTGGCGAAATCTGGAATGAAACATCTGACAAAGTTAATTCTTCCCAAGAGTCTTTGCAATGCATTATTATGACTAGGTAATGACAATGCAAGGATGACACTTACACTCTCTGAATCCATTGCCAGCAGTTGCTTAGAGACAATGTGGCCTAGAAGCTTACCTTCATGTGATAGGAAGATAAATTTCTTGGCATTAAAAGAAACCCCAAACTATTTACACCTTTCAAATACCTTCTTGAGATGGAGTAGATGATCATTTTAATCCTTGGATAATATTGTGATATCATCAAGATAGATAAGAACAATGCTATTAATCAACGCCTTGAAACACCATATCCATGACTCTTCAAAATGTTGCCCCTGTATTGGACAAAGCAAAGGGCATTTTTCTATAGGCATAAGTTCCACACTTAGTGGTAAAGACTTTTTGGAACTGATCATATTCCTTGATCATAATCTAATTATACCCTGAGTAGCCATCTAATAGGGAAAACCTCTCTGACCCTAATACCATTTGCAAAATTTTCTCTATAGAAGGCAATGTGTAATGACATTTCAAAGAAGCATTGTTTAAGTCCTATAAATCAACGCATAATATGATTTCCCCATTTCTTTTCCTTACCAAAACCATGTTGGAAACCTAAGATGAATGTTTAATGGGGTGTATAATTCTAGACTCTATTAACTTTTTCAATTCTTTCTTCATTAGAGGCTCAATTCTTGGGTTGACATATATTTTTTTTTCGTAATGGACTTGGCCATCAGATCTAACTCAATTGTATGTTATGCTAAATTAGGATCAAAACCCCTAAGGTCTTATAACCGCATGAAAAAATTCAACAAATTCTTAACAAAGGTCTACAAATACATGTTTCTCTTATGGAGTGCTGATTTAACAAATATGGAATTTGTAAAACCCTAAATATTGTAGAGTCGTGTATGATAAATAAATGCTAAAGTATATATTTGACATAAGAAATAAGCGAAGTAAATATGAAACCCTAAGTGCAAGAGAGGGAGCAAAGGAAGACTTAGATGATTTGTGTTATAGATTTTGAACTGTTATGGACTGGTAAGACTAATGAACAGGAAAGGTAAAAGTATCGAAAACTGAGCACAAGAAATTTTGTAGTTGTCGAACAAGCTTAGACTGGGGTGCCTGGACTAGGGCTGAGGGCTCCTAGGCACCAGAGACCTCTATTGGGCACCTATGACTGTGGAGGAGCTTGGAAACTAGTTTTTGTTATGTCGTCACAAGATGGTCACTAGCCTTCAATTTTGATCACTTGTATGTCGTTGGATGATCATTGAATTCACCTGTAACTTGCCAAGAGAAGATGACCAACAAAACCCTGAAACCACATTAAATACTAAAAAGAAAAGATGCAATATGGGGAGTCAGACTGACCTTGGACACTCACTTAACTGGGTGAACTTATGACCAAATGTTGCACTACATCTCAGATTCCATGTAGTTCTTGTGCGTGTGTAATAGAATTATGCCTTGAGAAGCCCTTGTGCAAGTGCACGTGATAATAGGCGATAGCTAGATGTACCAATGTAGATAGATGTGTGAGTTGAATAAAGAAACTTCCCCTCTTATGCATCTATGTAGAAAATGCAATCCCTTGTCCCTTGAATGGATGCTAGATGAATACCTTTGATGCTCTTAGATGCCTTTGGATGCAACCTTAGGTGATGATAATAGATGCTTAGATTTTGTTCCTTTAGTTTGGTCACATAGCTGATAATAGTATGCTTAGATCTATATGATTCCCTTGTTTGAATTTCATAATTGACACATAAAAAATCCTGACCCATAAGAAAATAAGATGCATAAAAGATAAAAGAGGCCCAAAGAGAGGTGAGTAAGATAGAAAGAGATGATGGGGACACCTAGAGGGGACAAGGGCACCTAGGCATTGGCCTCTTAGCTGGGCATTGGTGTCTAGAGTCATGAAAGATAAATCAAATAAAGTATCACATTGGACTGTAGGGTGTGTAAGACAAAAAAGAAAGCAAGAAAGATAGAAAATAGGCTAGTTGACACCAATCAATTACTAGTTTTCTCACTTACGAATCATATGAATGCAAGTATGTGTCTTATGGACCTAAAAATGCACCCAAGTGCATGATTTTTTGTCTACATTTTCCCCCACTTTATGTCTTATTAAGTGAATACTTGATAACATAAAGTGGATAAGATATTTTTACCTGATAACCATGTAGAGTGTGATTATGACATATCGTGTCAAAGAGACAAGTGAAAGCTGTAGATTGATATAAATGAAGTGTGGAAGCTAAGAAAGAGGAAGTGACCCTAAGGGGTAAAGTGTATTGTGTTGTACTTGTTGTTGTTGCTTGTTGTATCTTCACGAAGGGATGCTTCTTGTTGTGTATTAAGGATGAACCTGTAAAAGAAGAAAGAAAGAGTAGTCAAAGTCACATGTATTATGAAAACTCTATAAAATTATCTATAAGTATGTAAAATGTGAAAAAATAGTAGGAAATGAAAGTGTGTACTTGATTCATGAAGAGTGAAAAGGATAGAAAAATGTCCTAAACTATTGTAAAAGAGCAAGTTTTTTGGGTGATCTCACACCAAGAATGATTTTTTGGGTGATCTCACGCCTAGAATGATTTTTTTGGGTGATCTCATGCCAAGAATGAGTTTTTGGGTGATCTCATGCCATGGAAGAAGATTTTTGGGGAGAGAGGTCTATTTTTAATCTCCTTCCATGAATGCTTCCCAAATTTATACACCAATGTAGATGGTGTTATTCCACTTTGTTCCATTTTGTTATAAGTTATATAGAAGAAGAAAAATGATATATAATGCATTCTGATTACTCGAGGACTATGCCTGTACTGCAAAAAATGCTATGTGAATTGATGTGAATCATGCTGATATGAGAAAGTAAATGTAACCATACCCTTGGTCATAAGGCACCCAAGAAATGTCAAGAGTGCCCATGATGCTAGTGTTTTTATTTGGGCGCTAGTGTCTTTGTTAAACTAAAGCACCCAAGTCAGATTCTTGGCCCATTTATGTGATTGTAGACTATGTTTTATTCCTTTACTGTACAGGTCTATGTAATATAGCTCTGAGTTGTTATATGGGGGTGACTGATTCACCCAATGTATGTCCTCATCACTTGAGGTGCATATGACATCATCTAAGAGGATACGTTCCTAAAAGGAGAGGACCCGTATTTTGATATGAAACTATGATACCCTTCATTAGGGAGGGGAATTTTCATGGTAGAAAACTAAGGCACATACAAACAATTCTGGCGAGACAATATGTGTTGGTAGAAAAAAGTGACAAAAATGCATTATAGAAGACAATGGAAACAAGACAATAGTACAAACAAAGTAGACCATGAAAAATGGGTTTCAAACATGGGAACATCACTCAGTAAGGATGCAAGACAATACATAGGGACTGAAATCCCACAAACACTGGCATACAATAAAAGATAAGAGAAAATAAAGTGTAACAAACAACCATGATGGCAAATAGTTCATGCTGAGAGAATTCTGCACATGAAGCACCCATTAGCATGTTATAAAGATATAAAATTATGTCAAAGTATATATATATCAATGGAAAGTAGTGTGCTAGTAAGAATATGAAGTAGTCCCTAAAATGAAACAATAACACCTATACTATGTATGAGAAATTTGATGTAGATACCCCCAAGAACCTCAGATGCGACTGGTAAAAGGTATAGTGCCAAGCATCAATGACTGCATGTAGAGGATCTAGTATATAATTATGCATTCACCACTAAAGAACAAGTGAACATGCATGTGTATATAGACATAGATAATGACATACTAAGTATCCGTGTAGCATGAGAAACAAAATTTACATGTAAGTAGTATGAGACAAGCAAGAGTATGATGAAACCAAGATATACAATATTTTGTGAATGAGTGAGAAGGAATGGTATGCAATATGAATGTGATAGGAGAAGCATGTTCCCCCCAAGTGGATGTGTATAAATGTTCATGAGATGAGATTCATTTATAAAATACCCCTATGACAGTCAAGAATGAACCATTGAACAAGAGTGCATCATCGGGAAATGGTTTGAAAGACGTGCACTACATAGATAGATATCATGAAGCACAGAGCGTGAAAGTGTTGAATGGTGTGAGGTTTATTTCAAATTTAGACCCTCAGTAGTTGAGTATGAACCATAAGACTAGAGTACGTCATAGGGTACTGATGATACAAGATGTGCATCAGGTTGTGCAAGATGAATGAGAAATATTAGATATGAAGCATGGAGTGTGATAGTATAAATGAGAGACACCTGATAATGCTAGAAGGGGGGGAAGTAGGCATGATTCCCCCAAGTGTGTGATGATGAATAAGCTATCCTAACAAAAGTGAAGGGAAAGATTACTCCACCCTATGCTCTGAGGAGATAAAAGCGTGTGTGACCATGCTTTGAGAGGCAGTAATGTAATGAGACTGATAATGTATGTGTGAAGTAAGATTAGGTGGTGAACACCATATGTGATGGGAGACCTGAGGAGGTGATGAGAACCTATGTGAAAGAGACCGAGGAGGTAAATGTGCACATATGTGAATGAGACTCGAGGAGGATTGATGAACACCTATGTGAAAGGGATGCTTTCAGAGTAGGGGACTTACGTTGATGAGTATGGACTAGTAGACCAATGAGAACGAATAGGTCGTGAGTACGAATCAGGAGAGATTAGGTGCATGATGTGCCTTAGATTTAAGAGGTCCAGGGGACCTAGATACTCTAGTACCAGTGCAATGGACAACCTCCAAGAAGAGGTTGTGGCCTAGGGTGTGCATGGAAAAAACACCTTGGATAGTGATAACTTACTTGTTATGAATGAATTTGATACACAAGTGATTCATAGAAATGATAGCTTGAGCGGCTCGGAGCCAAGGAAGACCTAAGAGTATGTCACAAACTTTGACGTTAGGTGCCACAAATAATGCATAAACCTAGTGAGAGGACCAACTATAACTAGAAGCTTGATATATCCATAATATTTAGGAACTGGATATGAAATATGAGATAGTGTGTAGTTGATAGCGATGAGGAGTGCAACAGAGCACACACTCATATGAAATAATGGATCGATCATTGTGTTGTTGATAGTATGAGGCCTAATAGAAGTAGTGATATGCAATGTATTAGAAGAGAATGTAGCATTATAATCATGATATGAAAATGTGATAAATGGAGGAGATGCATATGCATTAGTAATATAAAATTGAGAGGCCACGATGATGGAGGAGGCACTGCATGATATGTAAGATTGGCCGAAGAATCAACTTGTTTTTCATGCTTAGGTAGAGGATAATTAAATATTTTGGGATTTTTTTTTTCATTGACTGATGTAGATGTCGAAGGCTCAAGGAGCTTGATTGCATTGTTTCCAATTATATCCTAAATAATATGCCTTAATTTGAAACATCGATCAATAGAATGTCCAATGTATTGATGATAGTCACATTTAGTATTTTCATTGTAATTACATTCTTTAGGGTGAAATGGATCTAGATTGAGTGGAGGAGGAAGCGTAACAAGATTTATCTCAATAAGTTGTGGTAATAGAATGTGTAGAGCACAAGGAAAATTAGTAAATGTATGCTTTGGGGGCTTCCATTGGATATTTTTAGGAGTGAAAACAATGTTGACGATAAATTTTTCTTCGTTGGGATTAATAGATGGTTTTAAAGTTGTTTTTCTTTGAGAACAAGTAGAAGATGATGAAGGCTGATCATGGTACTTGAGTTTTCCCATTGATAATAGCTTGCTTTCACGTAACATAAGAGTATGAAAAAATTGATGAAATGATGGAGTGGTCTCAAAGATGACACTCTCTTACAATGGATATAAGATACTTTGGACAAAGAGATATTGTAATTCTGAATCAATGAGTACATTGGTCATCTTAGTTAAGTTTTTTTTTATATCATAAAAAATAGTTCACGAGATACTCATTAGATCCTTGTTTGATTTGTGTGATTTGAGCATAGGATATTTTAGAACTAGTTTGATTGAAAAGTGAGAAAGAAAATCATCTGCTAAATGCATGAAATATGTTATCGAATGAACAAGTAGATCGTAGAACCAACACATAATATAATCTTGGAGACTTTAAGAAAAGAGCTTTGCTAGTAAAGTATGAACATCCACATAATCTAGATATGCCACATGGAAAGATAAAATATGATCTTAAGGATCACCATGGCCATTACAGGTGGGATGATTAGGGGTGAAGAAATTTTGAGGAAGTGGATATGTGGAAATGGCAGGTACAAAAGGAGTGTGAAGGAGTAAAGTGAAGTCAAGAGATGGAGATGCACGAGAATTAGTCTGCTGACGTTGTCAGATTTGAACTTAGAGATCTTGATAGAGAGAGGATAGGTCTTGAGTTCCAGTGGAAAATACTTTCCGCATCTAAGAAATAAGAGGTGGAGTGAAGTGGTTGGTGGGAGTAGGAATAGATACAAGAATAGTAGAAGTAGGTGGAAGGGTGGAATTATGATGTTGAGTAGTAATGGGAATAAAAGTGGTAGTAGAAGTAGGAACACTAAGCTCATCTAGATTGGTGGCTTCCTCATGAGAAACAAATAAAAGAAGATCAAGATCTTGTGGATGTTCTACAAGATGATCATTGAGCTCTTGAAGTGGGCTTCAATAAAGGGTTCATAATATTCAACAATGATAAAATGATGAAAAAATACCTAGAAGAAAGGTTAGGTTTGAGTGATGGCTTCACTAAATTATTTAACAACTATGGAATTTATAAAACCCTATACATTACAGAGTCACTTATGATAAATAAATGCTAAAGTAAAAAATTGACACAAAAAATAAGCAAAGTACATATTAAACCATAAGTGTAAGAGAGTGAATAGAATACTTAGCTTATTTTGCACTTGATCTCAAAGTGTTATGGACTGAAAAATTGATGAACATGAGTGGAAAACTATAGCAACCACGCTCAGGAATTTTTGTAAATATAGAAAAATCTTGGGCCAGGGATAGGGTGCCAGAGACCTCTGTTATACATCCGTGACTGTGCAAGGGCTTGGAATTTAGTTTTTCTAGTGTCGAAAAATGGTCACTAGCCTTCGTTGTTGATCTCATGTATGTCACTGGATGATCACCAAATTCACTAGCAACATGCAAAGAGAAGATGACCTGCAAAACCCTCAAACTACATCAAATCCCAAAAATAAAAGATGTAATATGGACAGTCAGACTGACCCCGAAGGTCACCCAAAAAAGTGAACTTATGAATGAGTGCTGCACTACATCTTAGACTTCATGTAGTTCTTGTGCATGTGTGATATAATATTTCCCTAGGAAGCCCTTGTGCAAGTGCACGTGATAGGGGGCAATAACTAGATGTACCAATATAGATATATGTGTGAATAGAATATAGAAACTTCCCCTCCTATGCGTGTATGCATAAAATGTAGTCCCTCGTCCCTTGAATGGATGCTATATGAATTCCTTTGATGCTCTTAGATGCCTTTAAATACAAAATTAGGTGATGATAATAGATTCTTAGAGCTTGGTCCTTTATTTTGATCACATAACTTTGTATTTATATGATTCCCTTGTTTGAATTTTGTAATTAACAACTGGAAGGCTGATCCATAAGAAAAAAAGATGCCCAAAAGATAAAAGAGGCCAAAAAGAGGCAAGTAAGATACAAAGAGGTCAGGGGTGCCCAAAGGGGACGATGGCACTAGTGTCTAGATTCATGAAAGATAAGAAAGCAAAGACCATAAATAAAGTAGAAAGGCCAAAGATAGCTGTCAATTACTAGTTTTCTCACTTAGGAATCATATGAATGCAAGTATGTGTTTATGGACCTAGAAATGTATGCAAGTGCATGATTTTGTGTCTACAAGTACATACCTTTCCAAAATTAAGTAACTTGTCTTTTCTAATTGAAATTGGTTCATAGTCTTCACCCTTTACCACCATGTTTGTTTTCTCTTTTATATTTGATCATCTGAGTTAAAAATGGACTCCAAGGTAACTAAGCCCTTGGGCAACTTGTTTGATCTTGACTAGACAATTCAATCTCCACAATGTTGTTCCAACTTGTCTTTATTTCTTGAAGATAACTCAACCTATTTGTGGATGAAGTTGACAATATTCTAGTCACTATCAAATGCTTTCTAGTTAGCTCTATTATTTGGGACAACATGTATTACTATCACTCTAACATGTTCTTGCAATCCATCCTTCTTGATGCCTTCAGGAATATATAACTTAGTACCAACTGTTGCTAATATATCAACCGATTCATTCTCCTTTCTTGGTATGGAATGAATGTGGAATACATTAAAATATTCTAAGATATCCCATACCCTAGGCTTATAGGCTTTTAACAAGTTGTTCTTGGTGACGTTCAATCATCTTACCTAATTCACAACTTACTCACTATCAGCAAAAGCTTGCAATTATTTGACATTCTTCCTTTTTACCCATTGTAGGCCATGGATTAGAAAATCATACTCAATTGAGTTGTTAGAACAATTGAATTCAAATATGAAAGTAGAGAAATACTCTACACCTATGGGATATATAAACACTACACCTCCTTCTGCACCTTATCTACTCCTATATCCATCAAAACATATGCCAAATGCCATTTTCTTGTTGATTTTCATTCATAATATTAGGAATAGGTGAATTTTTCTCATGCAAACAACAGATACCAAAACTAGCCTCTTTAATATGTTTATAGGGATCAAAACCATGGAAATCAGCTCCCCACTAGGAAACAAATTTGGAATCCCTTCAATTCGAGTGTTTGCCTCTTGAAAAATAGGGTTGTCTTCTTGGTCAAAGATTTTGCAATTTGCATTGATAGGACTTGGTGTATAAGGTTCTATGTGATATGTTGAAATGAGATCTGAACTTATTGTATATTTGGTACCATATCTGGTCCTAAAGAGTATATGAGACCATTCAATAGATAAGTAACCTCCAATCTTGGTAGTGAAATCTCTAGATAGACTTAGAGAAAAAAATGGAGGTAAATCAATTATGAAAACATCCCAAGGAATAGAGAAGTTAGAGCATGCATGCAATGTGAGGTTTAAACCTCTCAGAACTCTAATAGTTCCCACTATTGTTCCATCTAGTTGAACCATGCCTTTAGAGATATACTCATATTTGATACCCAATATATCTTTTATTTGTTTGGGCATCACTGAACTACTTGCCCCTAAGTCAATCATACAATTATGAACCAAGTGATTACTAATAATCATGGATACATAGAAGGGAGGAGTCTTCATACTCTTGCTTAGTTAATCATCCTTCTATTGAGGTGCATTAGTGAGCAAAAATTTGGTATGTTCTTTTGATGACTCGTTTGTTATGGAGAGGTTGGACATAGCTACTTGTAAAAGGTATCTTTGTCTAGGAATTTCTAGGGATTCGTACATTGAAATGTTCATGTTAGTTTTCTTCATTTGTTCAAGAATGTTGAAGGGAGTGGAACTATCCTTCTATTGTACCTTATTTGTAACCACCTTTTCTTGTGTTTGAGTTGACTTGGAAGGACCTTTGGGCTCCCCTTGCACCCTTGAAGTCTAATTTTTGTGGCTTCCTTGCACATTAGGAGCTTAATTTAAATTTCCACCAATTTGAAGTGTTAGATAAGGTTGGAAAGGACCTACATTTGTTGATTTCCCCTCTTCCATAACCCTCCTTTTGGATTTAGTATTAGTTGTTACACATGGAGGAAAAGTTTGATTTATCCCACAAAACTCATCTAGTTTCAAATTCACAAGTGTGGAATCATTTTGTGGCTCTTGAGTAACCTCTTATAGTAGAGATGCTTCTACTGATGCAATTTGAGAGAAAGAGACATTTTGTACCATCAATTCTTGGTTCAAGATGCCATTTGGGCAAGTGGCTTGGTTATGAGATTAGTTACAAGGAAAAAACCATTCATAATCCCCCAAAAGGTTGTTTTCAATGGGAACAAATGATTTATATGAGCTAGATATATTAGGATTATGTTTTTAGAATGGTCTTGCATGAGGCACTTGACCTTGAACTTGGGGATTTTCTTGGTATGGTGCCTTGTTAGGTTAATAAGGGGGTTTGTTTGGCTAGTGTGGTGGTTGATATGCTTAATTGAAAGGTTGGTAAGGTTTGAAATTACGAGATTATTGCCTTTTTAAAGTCACCAAGTCATTCCAAAAAATTTACAACTATGTCATTACCTCTTGTAGTTCATTTAAAGTATTTGTAGAGGTAGATGCTTGGCTTTGATTTTGGCTATTTGGGGTTGGGATAAGGGCTAATTCAGGTGTTTGGTGAGGTGTAGATGTTCCTATCTTTGGGAAGATAAGCATTGGAGGTCTAGGTGCAAGTTTTCCATCCTGAATAAGAATATTTTTAGCCCTATTGACAATGTTAAAAGCATCTGAAAAATTTATACCTCCCATGGACTAAATAATGACTAAAATGTCACTATTTAGAGCTCTAAAGTAGTAAAGAAAGGAATACTGAGGTGCATGCCTTACCATTTATGGGATTTTATCCAATGTCCTTTGAAATACGAGGTTGAAATCAATCATCAGCTCATTAGGTTCCCTCTTTATCATAGTTAGCTGCTTCACTAGGGATAAATGTGTTAGGACCGAGGAAGTAATTAAACACATTAAATTAGTATATTGCACCGAACATTATTACTGATATTTAAACATGCAATAAATAAAAAATACACAGTGACATGGATTTACGTGGAAAACTCCTGAGTGGTAAAAACTAAAGTGAAAGAGATTATTCCATTTAACAGAGAAACATAATTTACAGTCCAGATCTCCCTCCTCACTTCTCTACAACAATGCACATAGTGAAAATAATTTATCATGCCAAATGACCTTATTTATTTAACCCCATAGGTCACAAAAAATTAAGTGATGATTTGTGTCTTTATACAAAGCACCCCTATTTAAATATTGATTAATAATAATCAACTAAACATAAACAACCTAGTTTATATTAAATAATTAAGAATATAAATATTCCTAATTATTTAATTATAAACTAAGGTTTATCAACACTTAATATTACATTCTAGCACTACCCCTTAATATTAAGTGGGGAATATATGTCAACATTATATGTTTATACAATAGAATTTACAAATCCATAAACCATAATGAAGGTTTATGCTAACATATCACATTTGAAGTATTTATAAACTTTCATCATGTTCATCTTACCATTTGGTACAAAAGGAATTGGAATCCATAAATCAATAGTGAATGATTTAGGATAAACATGATTTCTGAGACAACATCTCATAGTTTCTCATGGAAAAAATATTAACACGCATCTCCAAGAGCCTTTTATAACACAAGGAACTCCTTTACAACAGATGCAATATGCTGGAATGTACACTGTAAACTTAGAGTGACAATTTTACAAAGATCATGAAAATATCTTTTTATAATGCTTTACAATAGAGCAAAGATATAGAGGAGAATGAGATAACAACCAGACATCCATTAAGAGGTGGCATTGCCATGCACACTCCCCCTTAATGGCAACTATGAAAGGCTGAGAATTGCACAAAACCTACAAAAATTTACTACACATAATGGATTTGTAAACATATCTGCAACTTGATCTTTAGTCGGGAAGTACTGGAGATCTATATCACAGCAGAGAACCTTCTCTAGTATAAAATGCATATGAAACTCTATATGCTTTGTTCTCAGATGCTGAATTAGAGTCTTAGAAAATGCAATGAAACTCTGGCTATCACATAGAAAAGGAGTATTTCCCTTATATTTGATGTGTATCTCTTCCAATAGTCACTTCAGCCACATGGATTATTTTGGTGCTTCCATTATACTTCTATACTTTGTATCAATAGAAGAAATGGAGACTGATGGCTACTTTTTACTGCTCCAAGTAATGACACCTGCACCAAACTTGAACACATATCTAGTTGTAGAATTTCGATCTATCACATCACTAACATGGTTAACATGACAATGTCCATATAAACATGCATTGTTAGAAGAAGTATAATGTAAACCAAAATTAATTGTGCCTTTACTATATTACAATTTTATTTTGGCTAAATTCTAGTGATCCTCATATGGCTCTTGCATAAATCTTGATGCAATACCTACTACATAAGCAATGTCAAGTCTAGTAATAATAATATAAATCAAACTACCTACAAGCTTCCTATAAAGAGTAGGATTAGTTTTTTCACATGAAGGTTTAGGATCTAGTTTACATCCAACTTCTATAGGAATAGAAACAAGTTTACAATATATCATATTGAACCTTTTAAGTAGATTAGTGGTATATTGTGATTGAGATACAACAACAGAATTTCTATCTTGAAATATAGACATGCTTAAGAAATGATGCGATAAACCTAAATCAGTCATTTCAAAGTATTGTTTCAATTTAGCTTTAATTTTCAAAATTAAACTGTTTGAGTTACTATTAATAAGTAAATCATCAACACAATAAAATGAGAATAATTTGATTTTATTCAATTTTTACAAACAAACCATTATCAAAAAAACAGTTAGTAAAACCAACTTCATTAAAAAACAATTAATTTTTGCATACCAAACTCTAGGAGCTTGTTTTAAACCATATTGAGATTTTTTCAATTTACTGCTAAGCCCTTAATCTACTTGCTTTGTAATGGGTTATGATTAGCTGACTTGTGGCTAGCATAATATCTCCTTGGTATTGTTACATCTCTTTATGCTTTCATATTATAGTAGGGTTGGCATATGGACTAACCATTGCCTAAGTAGGATATATATATATATATATATATATATATATAGAAGGTAGGGGTAGTACTTGAGGATCATTTGCAACATTATAATCTTATTGTAAGGTCTTGGAGATTGCCCCCTCGAAGAGGCTAAGTGATACAAGCTAGTTTATTTTGTTCTATTTTATTGTTCATTGATCATTTCAATATTATTTGTGATATGTTATTGACAATATCTAAGAAGGTTCATTACAAGTGGTATCAGAGCTTTGATCTGGAAAGCTTCTTTGCGGTGATTTTTTTATAGTCTACCAATAGCTGGCGGTAGGGAAAAGTTGGTTGTGATTTCGATTTTTTTTGAATTTTTCTGTCACCGTAGTATTGTCAGGGAATTTTTTTTACAAAAATGAAGTGTTTAAAAAAAGTTAATAATAAAAAACAATCCAGAAAATGTTAGGGCCTTTTACAATATAACAGTCATTGGTTTCATCTTGACGTCAGTATCGCAATGGTACCATCCTCCCATAACCTTTTTTTGCCAGTTTTGCTCTTTTTACTATCACCACCACTAGTATTATTTTCAAAAGACCTTCACAACTGTATAGTCCACCAGAGACCACAGTTTTACCACTCTAAACCCAAAACCCTAACCCTAAACCTTGAACCCTAAACCCAAACCCTAATCCCTATACCCTATTTAAAGGCACAACGATTAATTCATGGTAGATATAAATGATCTAACACGCTAGGTAAGACATCGGGTAAGGAAGATGTAGAGTCTGAGTCTTATTTTTTTGCTACAGTAGATGAAATCTAGGCAGATGTTCAAGATATGGTGTAGAAAGATGATTTGCTCTAGGCTACAATAGAGTTTCATGACAACATGACATAAATACAAGCCCAAATCACCTCTCTCGCTACATCAGTTATCAGTATAGGAAATACAAGATTGTCTAGAAACCCTCCTCCATATACACCATCGTCATCAGGTTCTAATGGATAATTACGTAACATGCTACCAAAGGTGGAGATGAACAAGTTTGATAGTAAGGATCCAATCACTTGGATCAACCAAATGGATATTTTTATTTATTTACACCAAACCCCTAGTGCACAGAAGGTGATTGTAACATCCTTATACCTGGAACCATACCAATTCATTTAGTATCGCTTGCTGAGTGCAAAAAAGCAAAAAATGGGATTGAATCTCTCCTGGTTAGCATTCATAGATGAACTTCAGTTACACTATAGAAATAGTGTCATTGAGAACTACATCAGTCAGCTCACCAGATTGCTACAAACAGGTTTGGTCAAGGATTAAATTCAACAATTTTAAAAATTATCCTTGAGAGTGGAGCATATCACTAATGAGAACCTCAATGACCTATTTTTTGGAGGTCTCAAGGATAATATCCAACATGATGATCGTCTTTTTACCCCAAATTTTATCATTGACTCTATGGTCCTTGCTTAGAGAATAGAAGAAAGGGAATTTTCCAAACATCGGGTATTCACCTTAGGTAGGGAACGACATATGCCAGGACCATCATTCTCCCAACCCATTCGAGTGACTCCTCAACATGTTGAAGAGAAAAATTCCAAAGGGTTATGCTTCAATCGTGATAACAAATATAGTCAAGGTCACAAATGTGATGAGAAGACGTTGTTCTACATCATAGGAGCAGAGGAGGATGGAGAGGAGGAAAAAAACACAAAGGAGGAGGAGGAAGATCCTGAAAGTGGATCAAAAGACTCTCCACCAACCATTTCATGTCATGATTTATCTAGAGTTAGCACTCCTCAAACCATCAAGGTGGTGGGTTTCCTCAAGAAACAAATATTCTTTGTATTGATTGATTCAGGTAGTACACATAACTTCATCAACTATAAATTGGAAACAAGATTGAACTAATTTATTTATCCATCCCCTAAATTTCAATTTATGATTGCAAATGGGGGCATAATTAGTTGTTTGATAAAATGTCTTAGTATCAAGCTATCCATGAGTGAGTAAAAATTGGAATCTACTATGTTTTCCATTCATATGGGTGGTGCTGATATTGTTTTAGGTGGCTCATAAACCTTGGGGACAATTGAGATGAACTTTCAGGAATTGTTCATGTGCTTCTAGTATGAGGGTAAGAAGTTTAAACTTTAGGGATTACGAGAAATGGAACCTCATCTGGAAAACTCCTATAATATGTAAAATTTATTACAAAAGGGTGATGATGGGTTTGTATCAAAATTGTTGTCCATCTAAGCAGGATAGGTGAAGACTGATACCCCTCCATATTTACAGCTAATTTTGAATAACCACTCAAAGGTTTTTGGTTAGATTCCAAAAGGTATTCCTCTAAAATGATCACATGATCACACCATCCATTTACATCCAGGAAGTCAACTACCCAACATCCACCCATATAGGTACCCCTATGTCCAAAAGAGTGAGATTAAGAGGATGGTGTAAGAAATGCTGGAAGTAGGTATTATATGCCCTAGTCAGAGTGCGTATTCTTCTCCTATATAATCGTGTGTAAAAAGGATGGCAACTAGAGGATGTGTCCAAATTACAAAGAGATCAACAAGTACACCCTCAAAGATAAGTTTCCTATTCCTGTAATTGATGATTTTTTAGATGAGTTACATGTTTTTGTCTATTTCACTAAGCTAGATCTTCATTCAGGTTATCATAAAATTTGAATCAAGGATGAATATGTCCATAAGGCAACTTTCCAAACCCATGAGGGTCACTATGAGTTTCTGGTGATGCCTTTGGGCATTATAAATCCCCCCTCTACTTTTTAAAGTCTGAACCATCTTCCAGACATTTCTTCGTAAATTTGTTTTGGTATTTTTTAACGATATCTTAATTTACAGCAAGACATGTGAAGATCATTTGCAGTAGGTGGATCAAGTGCTCATCACCCTCAAACAAAATCAAATTTATGCCAAACCATCCAAATGCTCTTTTGGGGTGAATGAAGTGGAGTATTTATGTCACATTGTGTCACATGAAGGGCTAAAAGTGGACCCTAAGAAGATCAAAGCCATGATGGAATGGCCCATTCCAAAAACATTTAAACAGTTGTGAGGATTCTTGGGATTAACAGGTTACTATCAGAGGTTTGTAAAGCACTATGCTGGCATAGTTATACCTCTCACAACTCTCCTAAAGAAACATTCCTTCTAGTGGAATGACGTTGTATCTACGAATTTTGAACAACTCAAAGAGGCTACATGTAATACCCCAATCTTGGCTACTCCAAAATTTTTGAAGCCTTTTATTGTGGAATGTGATGGATCTTGATATGGAAAGGGTACGACGGTCATGCAAGAAGGATGCCCCATTAATTTTGAGAGTTGTCAACTCATGGGGAAGAACCTTCTCAATCCCGTCTATGAGAAGGAAATGATGGCTATCCTCCATACTGTAAAACAATGATGACCCTACCTATTGGGTAGACACTTCAAGGTAAAAGCCAACCATGATAGTATCAAGTATTTCTTAGAACAAAGGTTATCATATGAGGAACAACAAAAATGTGTTACTAAAATGTTGAGATTTGAATTTGAAATAATTTACAAGAAGGGGAAGGAAAATTTTGTAGCGTATGCACTCTCTAGAGAGGATGAGCCCACTGAAGCACTACTTTGTGCCATGTTAGTACTACAACTGGATTGATTGCAGAGGCCAGGATTGAATGAGAACATGATGCAACAACACAAGATCTCATTCATCAGCTTAGTCAAGATTCAAAAGTTTCAAACAAATGTATATGGCATAGTGCTACTCTTTGGTATAAGGATCAGTTGTACTTCTGTAATAATTCAGTAATTAGTATAAAAGATCATTCAGGAATTACACTTCTCTCCCATAGATAGGCATTTTGGCTTCCTGAAGACATATCATCGGATCAAAAAGGAATTCTTCTGGGAAGGCCTCAAGGGGGATGTGCATAAATTTGTGTCTAAATGTATGATATGTCAACAAAATAGGGGAGAAAAAGTCAAGACACTTGGTTTATTGCAGCCCCTATCTATCCTAAGCCAATAATGGGAGGAAGTATCTATGGACTTCATCACAGGGCTTCCCAGTAAGAATGTCATCATGATGGTAGTGGATAGGATCACTAAGTATGCTAACTTCAGTGCACTATCACAACCATTTACATCCAATACAATGGTCTTTTCCTTCATGGACACAGTTTAGAAACTCCATGGTACTCCTAAGAGCATTATAAGTGACAAAGATCCAATATTTACTAGTAATTTTTAGACTGATTTATTTTTAGTTCTAGGTACTTGTTATCCATTTTTAACCCTTGGTAAAATGGAAAAATGGAGAAAATTAGAACTAGAGAAAATGGTGAAATTTAGTTTTTTTGGGGGGCTTCAATCCATTTTTCCTAACTCCCTAACCCAGAAAATTCTAAGGAGTTCGTGAAATTTTTGAGAAAACCACGTCGCAGAGAACAAAGTCCACCGAATGCCGCAGAACAAAGGTTGTGGAAAGTTGTAGAAAAGTAAAGCCACAGAAATCCCTAGAAAAGAAGTGCCGTAGAAATCTATGCCGTAGAAAATAAGCGCTGTAGAAAGTTGTGCCGTAGAAAAGAAGTGTCATAGAAAGTTGTGCCACAGAAAGTTGCACCGCAGAGAACAAAGTTTGCGGAATGCCGTAGAAAAAGGCCACGGAAAGCCATAGAAAAATAAAACTGTAGAAATCCACACAAAAGGAAATCTGTGGAATTCCACATAAAATCAAATCCACGGAATGCTGCAGAAAAATTGAAAATCTGCGGAACAAAGAAAAACGATAGTTTTTCGTGTGAAACTTAAAATGGCCATAACTTTTGACCTGTTGCTCCATTTTTTACAAACTTTATATCGTTGGAAAGGTCTCAATGTCCTATATTAAATGGGAATTTAATTTATCAATTTTATTGATGTTAAATGTGTAGAAAATTAGAAAACGTCTCCAACATGAAAATAAATAGTTTCAGGCCCAACCACCGTAATTAATGAAGTATGATACCCCATTTATTCTTCTAGAAGATAAAGTACGTGGGGGAAATGATTTATAAGGATGCCCATGCCTTTTTTAGATCATTTAATGAAATTATTTTGTGGGTGAGAGCAAAAATATGAGTTTCACTCTTTCTCTCTTTTCCCATTACTTCTATTTATTGTAAACTTCTTCTCATTTGGAGGGGGATATCTTCTGGGACTTAGGGAAACTCTTGCATTTTGGTTTCTCAATTCCATTGAGCTATAATCCTTCCCATGGGCCTGTAGAATGTATTTGTGCCTCTATTTTAAAGATATAATGGATTGTGGAACCGTTTGAATTAATAAAAGTTGTGTTTGTGGTGTTCTCTCAATCCTTGCATTTTTTTTCTTATCTTTCCTTGCCTCTCTATTATTTCTGTTCTATCATGTGCATGTTTCTATTATTTTCAGGTTTGTGTTGTTTTTTTCATGGGGATTTGATATTAAATGCTATTTTGGGACTGTGTCAAAGCTATCCTGGCCTCTCTCAGTTGCATTTCTCTTCAATTTTCTCCCTCAGCAATATATCTCACTCCCTTTTCTTGGTGCTATCACCTCTGTAGTGTAGGATTCCTTCATTTTTATGCATTTTACTCTCTTCCCATTCCCTTGGAATCATATATTAGGATTAGATAGTAGATTTTCCTTCATTAGAGGTAGTTATTGCATCAGATTAGGAGGAGGAACCAACCTACTCTGGAGAATTATCTCAACTAGAAGGTCTCACACCTTGAGATAATTCCTTGTTACTTAGTTACATTGATTGGCTAGTAAACTCACATGCAAGTAATTCAGAGGTTGCTGTAATTTCGTGATAACAGTACTTAGCTAAGTCATAGTTCATCATATCACCCTCAATTAGATGGTTAAATTGAGGTAATAAACAAATACCTTAAGGGATATCTATGTTGTTTTGTGTCTGATCAACATGTAAGTTGGGCTCAGTGGCTACCCCTTGCAAAATGGTGGTATAACACATAATTTCATTCCTCTTCTAGGATATCACCATTTGTGGATTTATATGGGTATGAACTACCATCCATCACATCCACTTCAAGGATGCATCCTACGGTTAGGGAAGTGGAGGATCACATCCAACATCAACAAACAATCCTAGAAGCCATCAAAGAAAATTTAGCTCTCTCCCAAAATAGAATGAAACAACAAGTGAATCAACATTGAAGTGAAAGACATTTTGAATCAGTTGATTGGGTATTTATATCTTTACAAGCAGATGTCACTAAAAAAACAAAAAAAGGATAACAAGTTGGCTCCCCATTATTATGGTCCTTATTAGATCTTACACAAGATTGTCACTATGGCATACAAATTAGACCTACCCCCTTCAGCCAAATTACATCTTGTTTATCATGTCTCATGCTTGAAGAAGGTCATTGGACAACAGGTATCCACCCAGACAGAATTACCAGAGCTGGATGATGAAGGGAACATTATTCTTGAACTAGTATCAGTCCTTCAAATGTGTACATATAAGTTACATACCAGGATCCTCTAATAATATTTGATCAAGTGGAAGAACCTACCAAATAAGGACGCCATTTGGGAGGATGAAGAATTCATTCAAAAGGATCTAGGCTTACTCAATGTTGAGGACAATGTTGGTTTCAAGGGGAGGGGCATGCTATGCCCTTAATCTACTTGCTCTATAATTTATCTGTAAATTTTCTGTTTTGGAATTGTCTACAAAAATCACTATTATAATCTTGTCCTACTTTCAATTAGAAAATGACAGTCGAGCTAGTGATTGAATTATTTATGCCCAAAGAGAAATGAATAAAAACACATATACACCAAGGATTTTTATCTTGGAAACTTCTAGAGGAGGAAAACTAGTCGGGAAGGCCAAACAAATCTTTCTTCCCTTTTTATTTTTTTGGCCAATTCAAATTATAAGAGATAAAAACTTTACAATAAGTGATAAAAGAAATTTACAATATCTCACACTTCCTCCCAACTACTTGACTACTCTTTTCTCAAAATTTGTCTTCTACAAACTATAATTCCAACACTTATAACTCTTACACTTTCTCCCATGAAGTCTCTTACTTATGATGATCCATTCCTTTGTTCTCCCTAAGTATTTATAGCCTTCCGCATGTCCTCCTGTGCACTAGAGAATGGGAAAGGTCATCACAGGGAAGGGACAAAGTCGAACACTCTGAATTCATGTCCATTCATGCTCCATTTATTTTTCTATCCACAAGTGATAAAACTACCACCTGGTGCAGAACGAAAGTCAAAAGACTGCCACCCTAGCTGGGCGGTGGTTATAGGATCGCCACACAGGTTGGGTGGTAGTTTTTTAATTGTCACTCTGCATAGAGTGGTGGTTCTGTTATAATGGAAGTGTAATACAAAAAAACCTCTTTCTCTAAATTTTCCTTCTTTGGTGTTAGCTGATCTGATGAAGTAGAGTCATTGTCGATCCCTATGGATCACACCTCCCCTACTTAGGAGGATTTTTGTCCCAAAAAAGCTTACTGGGGGATTAGATGAGGAAATAATTCCCTCAATTTCTCCTTTGAGCACCACCAGGCCTGCTTTGGTGTCTTTCCTTTTATTCTAACCTACTAAGACTCCTAGTGACCCCTCCATGTGTCTTTGACCTTCTGCTGCAGCACTACATCCTCTTCAAATTCACCTTACAAGTCGAAGATGCAATCCTCAATAGAAGGTAGCAACTATAATCCTTTATCTTCATCTAACATAGATGGCTTATATAGGTGCAAGTTCTCACAATTTACTACTGAGTACTTCCTCATAAATGGTGGCAAACCAAGTCGAAAGGAATTTTCTCCAACCTACTCCAATATGGTGAAGGGTCCATATCATAGTCGCTTGAGCTTTTGTTCCTGACCTTGTAGTCTCTCCTTGCTCAAGTAAAGCCAAAATTTGTCTCCAACATGAAACTTATGCTCTCTCTTATGCTAATCGTGTCTAGCCTTATACTTGGTTTGAGATTTCTGTAACTTTTCTTTGACTTTGAGATGGATTTGTCGAATCCTCTCAATGAATTTGTTTTCTCTAGTCATCTTTGTGTATCGTGTCTCCCCATCATCGTGCTTCCCAACTGATATGTTCAATAGATTTGTAGGTAGATATCCCAAGCATGTTTCAAATGGTGACTTCATAGTGGATGTGTGTACTGCCCAGTTATAGGAATGTTGAATGTAGGCTAAGGACTCATCTCAAGTCCTTGGATATTTGTTGTTAAACCCTCTGATCAATTGTACCAAAGTCTTGTTCACCACCTCATTAGGTGGATGGAAATTCATGCTCCTCTGTAACCTAGTATCCACCTTGTCTCACAAAGTAGTCCAAAATTTCCACAAGAACCTGGAATCCCTATCAGAAAAAAGAGACTTTGGCAAGCCAAAATGCACCCATACATTAGCAAAGAAAAGATATTTTGCCTCATGTGCTTTTACTATCTTTTTACATGCCATAAGAATACACATCTTACTAAATCTATCAAAAACAACATAGAGATAGTCATCGCTGTGTTTAGACATAGGTAATCCTCCTACAAAGTCAATAGAAATGTCCTCCCACGGATGAGTAGGTATTGGAAAAGTCATTTACAAACCCTCCTTCCTAGTCTTAGGCTTACTGGTACAACAAAGTTTACATCCACGTATAAATTTTTATACTTCTTCTTGCATATTGGGCCAATAAACATACCTTTGCAAGTGGGTTAGGGTCTTACCAACACCGAAATGTCCCACCACTTTCAAGGTATGCACTTCCCTCATCAATAGAATCATTTCTTCTTTCGGCACACAAATCTTCCCCTATCAGTAGAGCATCCTATCCAAGAGATAACAATCTTCAATCCATGTCCTGTTAAACCCTTAGGACTGCAAATGCTGAAATGTCACACCAAAGTCTATGTCTTGAGCATATGCCTCTCCATAAGCTTCCTTCGTGAAGGAATCGATTTGAGAGATAGTGTCCATGTAGGATATTTTATCCTAGGTAGGTGGCCTAGAAAATATTTCTTCCACCAAGTTTGTACTACCCTTCTAGTATTTGATCACCAGATGGAATTGCTGAAGGAACCCCATCCATTTGTAGTTCCTTTCATGCTGTAAATTAGATAGTGCTTACAAATACTGAAGAGGTTTGTGGTCACTGTGCACAATAGTTTTTTTACCCAATAAATAATTCTTCCATTTTTTAACTACCTAAACTAGTGCATACATTTCCTTATCATATAATGAATATCCTTTAACTTCTGAAGTAAAAGTTTCATAATGATAGCATATGAGTTTACCTCCCTGAAGCAAAATTGTGCCCATAACATAATCACTGGCATCTGTCTCTACTTCAAAGGGCTACTACAAATTAGGAAGAGTAAGTACTGGCGCATGAATAATCTTGTATTTTAATAAATCAAAGGATTTATCTTGTTCTTTACCCCAATCAAAATCCTTATTCTTTGCAGCCATTATGTGTAGAGGTGCTACAATCACAAAGAATCCCAGAATGAACTTCCACATGTAATGTACTACTCCCACATAACTCCTAGTATCTTTGGCTCCTATTGGTGTTGGTTAATTGGTGATGGCTTCCACCTTCTTTAGATCCACTCGTATCTCTCCTCCTCCAACCATGTGCCCAAGATAGACAAGTGACTGTTTGGTAAATTCACATTTCTTCATATTGCATACCAGTTGTTTTTCCCTGAGAACTTGCATGAATTATTGTAAATGATTTATATGTTCCTCCCATGTGGCACTAAAAATCAAGATATCATCTAGATAAATAATGACACATGAATCTATGAAATCCCGCAATACATCATTCATCAATCTCATAAATGTAGTGGGTGCATTACATAAACCGAATGGAAGTACTAACCACTCATACATACCTTGTTTTTTCTTGAAGGTGGTCTTCCATATATCCTCCTCCTTCATTATGACTTTGTGACAACCTGACATGAGATCCAACTTCATGAATAATTTGGCATGTTGAAGCTGGTTTAAGAGATCACCTATGCCGGGGAGTAGATATCTATCCCTATATGATGATCTTGTTCAAAGTGCGGTAGTCAATGCACATTCTCCAAGAACCATCCTTCTTAGGCACCATCATAATAGGTGAAACACATGGTGAGGTTCTTGGATGTATAACACCATAGTCTAGAAGTTCCTGGAGTTTTTTCTTTACTTTAGTACTCTCCAGCAAGCATTTCCTATACAACCTAATGTTCAGTAGAGGGGACTCAGGCAACAACTGAATCTCATGCTCTACTTCTCGTTTTAGTGGTAACCCACTGGGAGCCTGAAAAAATTCCTGAAAAGACAAAATAATACTATCCAAATCTTGTTTTCCCTGGTTATAAATCTCTGAAACTTCTACTCCATCTTGTTTATCCTTTAGTAAAAGTAAACAAAACTGATTATGGTTTTCTTCAATAAGTCATTTTTCTTGGTTAACACTCACCATGGTAACTCGTGTCTTATGTTGGTGTGCCCAGATGTTGTAGTTGATACCATACTTGACCCATCTGTATCGGTTCTCCCATCTCATGAATATAGTATCCTTGATATACAAGTAAGAACTCCTAAAAACAACATCAAATGCATCAAGTGGAATAACATAAGCTTCCAATACATCAATATATTGAGAATTTATCCCAAAATTGACCTTACATATTTTTTTTACCCGAGTTTCAAAACCCTTCTTCACCAAACCCAAAGGATAAGGGTGTGGATGCTCGTAAGTCTCAAGATCAAGCTTCTTTACCACTGCTTAAGAAATCAAGTTAGACTGAGAACTGATATCAACCAAAGCATTTACCTTATTTTTCTTGATTTGGATTTTGATCTGGAATAATTTACTCATCTCCACTTCATGGCTATCCATGTTGGTGGCTGTACATCCAAGCCTCTCATCTACATCAGAGTTATCTTCGATTTCCACATCCCCTTCTATTTTTATAGTTGTCATGGATTTCTTTGAGTCCTTGGTTCAGTTCTTTGGATGTAACTCCAGATGCAAATTCCTACATGTAGTGTCAGTATGACCATTGATATCACATTTATTGTAAAACTTCTTGGGATCTTTACAAGTATTTAAAGTAGTGGCAACTTTTTTACCTTTTCCTTTCCACTTACCTTTGTTACTTGTTTGCCCATGTTCTTTCTTCTACTGATTTGTTGACTGCTTTGACCTTGGCT
Source organism: Taxus chinensis (assembly GCA_019776745.2). NCBI lineage: Eukaryota > Viridiplantae > Streptophyta > Pinopsida > Cupressales > Taxaceae > Taxus > Taxus chinensis. The sequence continues at coordinate 98,595,294 of CM034149.1, forward strand.
CTACTTCTCCTTTCTTCTTCTCATCACCTATATAGTATTCCTACACACATGTCTCATTGAGATCTTTGGGCTTCGTAGAGATGAATTTTCTTCAAAGTTGAGTGTGAAGTCCTCCCAAGTACTTAGTCAGAATATCATCATCCTCCAAGTCCATATTCAACAACATGGCTTGCCTCCGAAACTACATAGTATAGTCCCGCACACTTTGACCACTTCCTTGTCTAAAATACTACCATTTAATCATTTGGTCAGTCTTGTGGCCAATAAGATAGAAGTTAGCTCTAAGTAATTCTTTAAATTCTTGCCAAGATTTCACAATAGAATATTTCTTCTTTTCACAAGTGGCTAGATGGGTTTACCACCAAACTAGAGCGTGTCCCTCCATTTTGAGATGTGTAAAGGTGATCCTCTGTGCCTCAGTGACATTATGGACATTAAATTAGAATTCCAATTGTTTTAACCATTTATCAAACAATTCTACATATACTTGTCCTTCAAAGCTTTTAATTTCAACTTTCGTTTCAAATTTAAAAGGAGCATGATCAAATTTTACCTTCTCTCTTGTAATTAAAGTTTCTTCTTCATGCTCTTCCCCATATTATTCCTCATCATGGCTCCTCCCTATGCCAAAAATTTTTAGCTAATCCTCAAACCACTAAGTTCATAAAGTCTTGCTTAACAGAATCCGTCTGTTGCAAATCTACAAGTTTTTCTTGTCTTATAAACATTCTATCCATCATGGTCTCCAACATCTCAATTCTACGAACAAATTTTTCTTCCTCCATTTGTCCCCGAATTCTTTGTTTCCACTTCCTTGTAGAAATATCTGGATCGCAAGGTAAAGCCTCTTCGCCTTTTCGTCTCTGATACCAAAATTATCTGTAAACTTTCTGCTTTGGCATTGTCTACAAAAATCACAACTATACTGATGTCCTACTTTCAATTGGAAAATGAAAGTTGAGCTAGTGATTGAAAATTTTATGCCTTAGAACTAGAATTTGCAAAGAGAAATGAATCAAAACACACATACACTAATAATTTTTATCCTAGAAACCTCAAGAGGAGGAAAACCATTCGGGAAGGGAAAACAACTCTTTCTTCCCTTTTTATTTTATTTTCCAATTCAAATTATAAGAGGTACAAACTTTACAATAAGTGAGAAAGGAAATTGACAATGTCTCACACTTCCTCCCAACTACTTGATTATTATGTTCTCAAAATATTTCCTCTACAAAATCAAATTCCAGCACTTAGAACTCTTACACTTGCTCCCATGAAGTCTCTTACTTCCGATGACCCATTCCTTTATTCTCCCCAAGTATTTATACCCTTCCCCATGTCCTCCCATGCACTAGAGAATGGGAAAGGTCATGACAAGAAAGGGACAAAGTCAGATGCTCCAAATGCATGTACATTCACACTCCATTTATTTTTCTATCCAAAAGTGACAGGACTGCCATCTGGTGAAGACTGGAGGTCACAAGATCGCCGCCCAGGTTGGGCGACGGTTCTGTAACCGCCGCTATGCACATAGCAGTGGTTATGTTGTAATGTAAACAAAACCTCATTTTCTGCATTTTCCTTCTTTGGTGCTAGCTAATCTAATGAAGTAGAGTCACTTTGGATCCCTATGGATTAGTAATGGGTTATGATTAGTCAACTTGTGGCTAGCATAAACTTGTTAGGTTGTGGACCCTGTTTTCATGTGAGAAAGTGTTGAAGACTGTACACTAAGAGTACTATAAAATTTCCACAGTTGTCTCACCGAGGTTCGGGGCCAGGTTGGGCCCCAAGCAGGGCTTCGAGGGTGAAACCCCCAAATTTTTTTTGGGCCTTAAAACATGCCTGATATATCGGGAAACATGATTTTATCATATCGGCAGGTTTTTTGACCCATAGGTTTATGGGATAGTTTTGGCCCATGGTTTTGATACCCACATTTTTATAAAAATGCTTAAGCAGTTGTCTATTTATATGGTTTTTTGCATATGGTAGATATAATGTAACATTGCAAATGTGTTTTAAATTCGGATATGAATTCTGTAGAGTTTGTTGAGCATATCTCCAAATGGATCTGGGTATTGTATTGAGAGAGTAGTGGCTTGTAATAAAATCTGAGCAAGTGATTCTTTGTGGACGTAGCCCAAATTGGGTTAACCACATTAAATATTGTCTCTTTGTGTTGTGTTATTTTATTCTGCACTTTTATTTCAGATCTGTAATATTTTCTGCATATTAGTTTCTACTATTGCGATTCTATGAGGGATTATTTCACATATTTTATACCTTATTTCCTAATAATTGGTATCAGAGCCTAGTTTGGTTTGCTGAAGTGTTGAATCGCAGGGAAAGTTTTATCTTGAGTGGGAGTTATGGTAGATGATAGAAGATCTAGGTTTGATAAATTCAATGGGAAAAATTTCAGTCTTTGGAAGATACAGATGGAAGATTACCTTTATCATAAGGATCTTTATATTCTACTGTCTGAGAAGGTGAAAAAACCCTTGAGCATGACAAATGTGGAATGAGATTTACTAGATAGGAAGGCACTTGGGAAAATCCGGATGTGTCTTGCATTTTCTGTATTATTTAATGTTTCAAAGGAGAAGACTATAAAAGAACTGATGGATGCATTAGGGAAGTTGTATGAAAAACCCTCTGCCTCTAATAAGATATTTTTGATGAAAAAGTTGTTTAATATGAAGATGTCTGAGAATGGTTCAGTAGCAGATCATCTAAATGATTTTAATATGGTTGTAAATATGATAGCTTCGGTTATAATAGAATTTGATGAAGAAGTTAGGGCTTTATTATTTCTGTGCTCTCTATCTTAGAGTTGGAATAGCCTGGTAATGGCGGTAAGCAAATCGGTTCCAGCTAACTCAAAGTTGAAGTTTGAGGATGTTGTAGGGGTGATTCTAAGCAAGGAAATGTGAATAAAAATATCTGGTGAATCTTATACTTCAGGGAATGCTTTGACAATGGAAACTAGAGGGAGACTTAAGAATAAAGGAAGCCATGGAAAATCAAAGGATCGGGCAAGGTCAAAATCCAAAAGCAAGATAGTATGCTGGCATTATGGAAAGTCTGGGCATGTAAAGAAGGAATTTTGAGAGGTTCGGGAAAAGAAGAAACAACAAGAAGAAAATAAGGAGGCAAATGTGGCAACGGATAATGTATGTTAGGATGCTTTGATTCTTTCTTTGCACAATATTAATGAATCTTGGGTTTTAGATTTAGGGGCTTCTTTCCATGCTACTCCACATAGGCATTATTTTCTTGATTATGTTCAAGGTGATTTTGGGAATGTTTTTCTTGGTGATGATGATCCTTGCAGCATAGTTGGAAAAGGTTATGCTCAAGTTAAGATGCAGAATGGGAATACTTGGCTATTGAAGGATGTCAGACATGTGCCTACATTAAGACAAAATTTGTTATCGGCAGGGCAGTTGGGAAGTGATGGTTGTACTGTGATATTTATAGCAAACTCTTGGAAGGTTATCAAGGGTGCTCTTATGGTGGAAAGAGGTAAGAAGGTTGGAACCTTGTATTTAACCACTTATAGCACTAATGTTTGTAATCTTGTGGCTTCAGAAGTAGATACAACATTGTGGCACTATAGGCTCGGTCATATGAGCCATAAGGGCATGGAGATCATAAAGAAAGATTTTCCTAGATATACTAAAACATGTTTGGAGTTCTGTGAGGATTTCTTATATGGGAAATAGAAGTGAGTAAGGTTTCTCAAGGTTGGACCTAAAAAGAAAGAGAGTAAGTTAGAGCTGGTGCATTCTAATGTATGGGGGTCGGCTCAGGTATCATCTCTTGGGGGTTTAAGTTATTATGCTACTTTTATTGATGATGCAACAAGGAAAGTTTGGGTTTATTGTATTAGAAACAAATTTGGTGTATTTGAAACTTTTATTAAATAGAAAGCCTTGGTAGAGAATGAAACAGGTCTTAACCTAAAATGTCTCAGGTCAGATAATGGAGGGGAGTATTGCAACAATGAATTTGATGATTATTGCTCTAAGAATGGAATCCGCAGGTAAAAGATGGTTCCAGGAACTCCACAGTAGAATGGGGTGTCAGAAAGGATGAACAAAACAATAATGTAATGTGCTAGGAGCATGAGGTTACATGCAGGAATGCCTCTTTCGTTTTGGGCAGAAGCGGTGAGCAAAACTGTGTACTTGATAAAAAAAGGGCCCTCAAGTGCCTTGGATGGAGGCATACCCAAGGAGGATTGGTATGGTAAGAAAGTTGATTATTTATTTATTACAGTCTTTGGATGTGAAGTAACATCTCCATTTAGACAAGGATGATAGGATTAAACTAAAGTTCAAAATCCAGATCAGTACAATTTCACTGGTTATGGTGGTGACAACAATGGATGTAAATGCAAGGAGTATTAAGGACAAGATCCTACCCAGTCCCCCTTAGGGATGTCATCTATCACCTAATGACACCAAGTGTTAGGAATTAGAGAACAAGTATGCGGAAACAATTCCTCAAACCACAGCAGTAGGAAACTATATAGCAGAATTATACTTGTAGAAATATAACAACAGAAATGAATAATGCACAAAAGAAGACAAGACAAGATTTAACGTGGTTCAACCAATGTGGGCTACGTCCACTAAGAACTTGCTCAGATTTTATTTATCAACAAGAGTAAAACAAATCTCACAGTCTTCTCTCAATTTTGAACTCACAACAGAATTCCAAAGATGTTAAACCACATCTAAACCACAATTGACTCCCAATTGCTTAACCTTGATCACTCTTGATCACCTCTTGATCTCTAAGACTCAAGACCTCTTGAACACTCAAGATATCTTCAAGATACCATAACACCTCTATTTATAGGATTACAATCCTTTTAAGAAGCCATAAAGCTAACCCTAGAAGATTGAAAGTCACGATCTTTCAACTTCCCATGGCTGGAAAAATAGTCCCAACAATGACAGCGAGTTAACAACATGTTAACAGTAATGTCATAGCAACGTCACAGTAGACGACTGCAGAAATTTCCTGGAGTCTCCAAACTTAACTATTCGCGCTCTAGCACTTCAACACTGATTCAAGAAGACTAAGAAATAGGCTCCACACCCCAACAATCTCCCACTTGGAGATTGTTTCCACTGAGAAAAGTTATTAACCCTTCATTATCAACCATGAAGGCCAATCAAATTTGAACACAACTTCAACTTCTCCCTTGTGACCGCCTTGGTCATCATATCTGTAGGATTCTGACTGGTATGAATCTTTTCTAGCTTCAACTTATCTTCTTCCAAAGTTGTCCTGATGAAATGATATCTTAGCTGAATGTGCTTCGTCCTAGAGTGGAAAGTAGAGTTCTTTGCTAAATGAATAGCGCTCTGACTATCACTGTGTAGTCTCCAAACTTCCTGCTTATGCCCCAACTCATTAAGCAACTGATGTAACCAAATCATCTCCTTACTTGCCTCTATGGCAGCAACATATTCAACCTCTGTGGTTGACAAAGCCACAACCTTTTGCAACCATGAAATCTAACTCACCGTTGTATCACCAACCGTAAATACATAACCTATCATGCTCCTCTTGCTGTCCAAATCTCCTGCCATGTCCGAATCTACATATCCACGTAATGTAGTGTCTAATCCACCAAAACACAATGTTGCTCCCATGGTCCCTGTTATCCAAAATGTGCCCCCTGCTCATTTTGTTGCTAACTCCTCCCATTCTTCCCTCTCTTGTGCCTCAGTCACAAAATTTTTCTTTCAGGCACTCAAAACCTTCTGGAAGTGGCACCATGGGATAGAGCTCTTTCTCAGATTTCTAGAAAGGTAAAGTTTTCCTCCTAACTCCATGTATTTTTGAAGTTATGGCTCGGCCGAGTTTTTTGGAAAAAATTTCCCCTGAAAGGCCCATAGCCAATGAGATGCCGCCACGTGGCACCTAGAGTGGCAGAGTGGGGGGAAATTTTGGAAAATTTTCCAAATGACCAAAAAGGTGTAAAAATTCAAATTTTCCCACCGACCCGATTTGGTCCTGTTTTGACCTAAAACTTCAAATCACCATATCTTTCGATCCAGAGCTCAATTTTTCACGTTCTTTAAATCAGTGGAAAATTGGTGAAATTCTCTACAATATTTCAGGGTCATTTTTGCATTTTGGTTCAGTTTGGAGAGAGAAAATCAAGAAACACCTCTGGCATGTGGTCATGGCCAGAAATGACGTTTCAACAACCAGTTTTAATGCAAAATGGGTCACATTCTTCTTTAGTATGGTCAAAAATGTCAGGACATGGGTTTGTAAGGACCTCCATGCTGTTTTAATGCATCTTCATTCAATGGGTAATGGCTCCCATGTTTTTTCATGTTTTCTCTCTCCTGGGCTCGACCCATGCATTATAAAAGCTAGAATGAGTTCATTTTGCAAAGAGAGACACCTTTTCAGCTCTGCAACTTCCTTTATCTTCCTCCTTGGCAGAATTTGTGAAGATTTTTACCTTTCCATATAATACAGCACGTCTTTTTACCTCTAGACCACTGTAATGCATTGTATTGGACATGGAATGTTAATATATGTTCTGTGATTAAAATCCCTCAATCCTTTCATATATCTATCATTGTTTTCCTGATCTTTCATTACATTTTGAGCAATTTGTGCATGTTTTGTGCTGTGTTTTTCTTGTGGATTGTGTATTTTTTATGAAGCAGCAGGTGTCTACAACTCCTTTGGTGCATCACCATCATTAGCATTAGTTTAGTTTCAATTTTTTCACTCTTCTACCTTTGTCCCTTTGAAATTTAGAGTAGATTAGGATTCAAACCTCTACAGTTGTGCAAATAATGGAGCTGATCAGAGGAGTTGAGGAACCAGCCTCTAATCTGGAGATTCCTCTTCCATTTTGCAAGTCCCACACTTGGGAAGAGGATTCAATGTTGTGCAATCACACTGGATGCTAGTATGATCAAACTAGAAATCTAATCAACATCCAGGGGGTGCTGCTGATTTACAACAACAGTCCCTCTCAAATACCAAAGGATCCACTTTACTGCCTGTCAGTGCTCTCTACCTGGATCACTCATAAACCTACTCACTTCTCCCATTGTATGGGAAATATCAAGCCTAGTGCATACCATAGCATACATCAAGCCACTAACTACTAATGAGTATGGTACCTTGGACATCTGGATTCTATCCTCCTTAGTCTTGGGACTCTGCTCCTTTGATAATTTAAAGTGACCTGCCAAAGGAGTACCAACCAGTTTAGCATCTTACATACTAAACCTCTCCAAGATATTTTTTATTTACTCTTCTTGAGATAATACTAGCTTCCTCTCCTTCTTGTTCTAAGTTATTCTCATACCAATGATTTGTTTTGTTGCCCCCAAATCCTTCATAGCAAAGGAGTCACATAACTGCTTCTTGAGTACCTTTACTTTCCCGCATGTTCTTCCCTACAACAAGCATATCATCTACATACAGGAAAAAAATAATATAACTACCATCAATAAACTTCTTAATGTACACGCAATGGTCTGAGTGACACCTGGAGTAACCCTAATCCTGTATAAAAATCTCAAAACTTCATGAACCACTACTGTGGAGCTTGTTTCAGGCCATACAAGCTCTTCTTCAATTTGTAAACTAACCTCTCCTTCCCTTTGACCCTCATAACCCTGTGGTTGTTGCATCTACAATTCCTCCTCTAACTCACCATGAAGGAATGCAGTCTTCACATCCAACTATTCTAAGTGCAGGTCTTTTGCTAGTAACCTAAACCAAGAAACAATCCTAATAGAAGTAATTTTAACAAATGGAGAAAAAATTTCATCAAAGTCTATACCTTTCTTCTGTGTAAATCCTTTGACCACCAACTGGGCCTTGTATCATTTCCTTGCCTCCATCTTCCTCTTTGATTCTAATACACCCACTTGTTCTGTAATGCTCTCTTTCCTCTCGGGTAGCTCCACCAAATCCCAAGTCTGCTTCTTTCATAAGAGATCTATGTTCTTCATCCATGGCCTACTCCCACTTCTTCCTAGCATCCACGTGCACTACTTCCTCAAAAGCACTTTGGCTCTCCACTATCAGTGAGTAATAAATAATTAGAAGATGGAGTAAATCGTTTAGGTTCCCTTTTTACCCTAGAAGACCTTCTCACCTCAGTAGTTTGGGGGTTCCTCATGAGTAGGTACCTAAACTAGCTATGCTGGAACATGCTGAACCTGAACCAGCCCCTTGGACACCTTGTTGTCTGTAATTTCCTCTAACACTATGTATTATTTCTTTGATTCCTCTTTCTGTTCCTGTGACTAATCTTTATACATGACTTTTTCATTAAAGACAATATCTCTAGACTGAAATATTTTCTTGTCTTTAAGATTCCAAACAAGGAAACCAAAGTCATCTTCACCATATCCAACAAAGGTGCATTTCTTAGACTTAGCCTCTAACTTGGTCCTATTATTATTTATCAATGTGACACAAATACCTTACATCCAAATACTCTAAGAAATGAGTAATGAATTTTCTTACCAGACAAATCCTCCTCGGGTTATACCTCCATCCAAGGCTATAGAGGGTCCTCTATTAATCAGATAAATAATTGTGCTTACCGCTTCTTCACCCCAAAACATGAGTGGAAGCCCTGCATGTAACCTCATACACCCAGCATGCTCCATGATTGTCATGTTCATTCTCTCTCACACTCCATTTTCCTGTGGAGTATTTAGAACCATTCTTTTCCTACGGATCCCATTTACCAAAACAATAATCAATAAATTCATTACTACAATATTCCCCTCCATTATCCGACCTGAGACATTTCAGCTTGAGACCTGCTTCATTCTCAACCAAGGCTTTCCATCTTTTGAAAGTTTCAAAAACATCAAATTTATTTATAATGCAATATAACCAAACTTTTCTAGTTGCATCATCAATGAAAGTGATATAATAACATGAACCACCAATAGAGTTTACCTTAGCTAGACCCCATACATCTGTATGCACTAACTCCAACTTATTCTCCTTCCCGGTAGGTCCAACCTTGAGGAATCTCACCACACTTTTGTTTCCCATAAACACATTCGTCACAGAAGTCCAAATCTAACTCCTTTAATCTGGGTCAGCATGTTCTTTTATAATCTACATGCCCTTATGACTCATATGACCGAGTCTCTGGTGCCACAAAGTTGCATCTCCATCTGCAGCAACTAAATTGTAATAATCAAACACCACTGGTTAGATACAAAGTACCATTTTTCTTACCTCTTGCAACCACAAGAGCTCCCTTGGTAACCTTCTAAGAATCCACTGTAAAATTGACCGTTTATAGTGATCACTGCCAAGTTGTCCCACTGATATCAAGTTCCACCTCAACTTAGGCACATGTCTAACGTCCTTAAGCATCCGTGTGTTCCCATTCTACATTTTCACCTGAACACAACCTTTCCATACTATGCTACATGGTTCATCATCACCAAGATATACATGTCCAAAATCACCTTAAACAAAATCAGTAAAGTAATGTCTATGTGGGGTGGCATGGAAAGAAGCCCCTGAATCTAACACCCAAGATTCAACAATATTAACTAAAGAAAGAATTAAGGCATCTTGACAAACATCACCTACTGCCAAATTTACCTCTTTAGTTTCCTCCTTGTTCTTCTTATCCCAAAGAGCCCAACAATCTTTCTTAGCATGACCAACCTTCCCACATTGCCAACATTCTAACTTACTCTTAGACTTTGACCTTCCGCGATCATTCGACTTCTCATAGTTACCTTTCCCTCTATTCTTTTGTCTCCCTTTTCTCTCCACCATCAAAGCATTTCCAGAAGTAGAAGAATCTCTAGTGCTCTTCCTTCACATTTCCTCACTTAGGATCACACCTATTACATCCTCAAACTTTAGCTTTGATTTATTAGAGACTGGATTTCTTATAGCCATAACTAAGCTGTCCCCAGCTATCTGGCAAGGAGCACAAAATCAGCAAAGCCCTAACCTCATCATCAAAGTCAACTTTTACTGAGTTTAACATACTCAAAACCGTATTAAATTCATTCAAATGATCAACAATAAAACCATTCTCAGACATCTTCATATTAAATAACTTTTTGATCAAAAATATTTTATTAGAGGAAGAGGGTTTTTCATATAACTTCCCCAATGCACTCATGAGACCTTATGTGGTCTTCTCCTACGATATGTTGAAAGCAACCGAAGATTCAAGGCATAAAAAAATTACCTCGAGTGTCTTTTCTGTCCAGAAACTCTCAATCCTCATCCGACATGGTTGTAGCTTTCTTTGCTTTTCCAGCGAAAGGAACATGGAGGTCCTTCTGATATAAGTAATCATCCATTTACATATTCCACAAACCAAAGTTCTACCCATTGAACTTCTCAACCATCAATCTACCCTTCATCTACCATAGCCTCCCACTCAAGCTAAACTTTCCCTATGATTTACAAATTCAGCAAAAAAACAACCCAAAGCTCTAATACCAAATTGTTAGGAATTAGAGAACAAATATGCAGAAACAATTCCTCAAACCACAACAGTAGGAAACTATATAGTAGAATTATACTTGCAGAAATATAACAACATAAATGAATAATGCACAAAAGAAGACAAGATAAGATTTAACCGTGGTTCACCTAATGTGGGCTAGCGTCCACCAAGAGCTTGCTTAGATTTTATTATCAACAAGAGTAAAACAACTCTCACAGTCTTCTCTTAGTTTTGAACTCAAAACAGAATTCCAAAGATGATAAACCACATCTAAACCACAATTGACTCCCAATTGCTTAACCTTGATCACTCTTGATCACCGCTTGATCTCTAAGACTCAAGACCTCTTGAAACACTCAAGATATCTTCAAGATACCCTAGCATCTCTATTTATGGGATTATAATCCTTTTAAGAAGCCATAAAGCTGACCCTAGAAGATTGAAAGTCGTAATCTTTCAACTTCCCACGGTTGGGAAAATAGTTCCCAACGTTGACATCTAGTTAATAGCAATGTCATAGCAACATCACAGCAGACAACTGCAGAAAGTTCCTGGAGTCTCTAAACTTAACTGTTCGACCTCTAACACTTCAACACTGATTCAAGAAGACCAAAAAATAGGCTCCACACCGCAACAAAAAGTCAAGTATAAGCAGCAGTTGTAGGAAAACAGGGAAGAATCCAAGAAAGAATATGCAGTAGTAGAGGATCTTCCAGATGGGAAAGTGACACATGAATTAGTTCAGGAACCTCCTCAACAGGAATCCCAAACTCATATATTAAGGAGGTCTTCTAGGGTAAGAAGAGAGCCTAAACATTTTTCTCCTTCTCTTTATTATTTATTACTCACTGATAGTAAAGAGCCAGAGAGCGTTGATGAAGCAATGCAGGTAGATTCTAGGAAGAAGTGGGAGCAAGCCATGGATGAGGAGCATTAGACTCTCATGGAGAACTAGACATGGGATTTGGTGAAACTACCCAAAGGAAAAAGAGAATTATAGAACAAGTGGGTGTTTAGAGTCAAAGAGGAAGGAGGAGGAAAGAAAACATACAAGGCCTGAATGGTGGTTAAGGGGTTTGCACAGAAAAAAGGTATAGATTTTGATGATATTTTTTCTCCTGTAGTAAAAATGACTTTTATTAGAATTGTTCTTGGAATAGTTGTAGCAGAAGACTTGCACTTAGAGAAGCTTTATGTAAAGACTAAATTTCTCCATGGTAATTTAGAGAAGGAACTATATATGCAACAACCAAAGGGCTATGAGGTCAAAGGTAAAGAGGAGATGGTGTGCAAACTGAAGAAGAGCTTGTATAGCTTGAAACAAGCTCCACGTCAATGGTATAAGAAATTTGATAGCTTCATGATGGAGCAAGGTTATATTAGATGCCATTCTGACCATTGCATGTATAAAAAGAAATTTGAGGATGGTAATTATATTATCCTTTATCTGTATGTGGATGACATGTTGGTTGCAGGTAAAAGCATGCAAGAAATAAAATTACTCAAGAAGCAGCTAAGTGAATCCTTTACTATGAAGGATTTGGGGGCAGCCAAACAAATCCTTGGTATGAGGATATCTCGGGATAGGAAGGAATGAAAGTTGACTTTATCTCATGAAGAGTACATTAAGAAGGTCTTAGAGAGGTTTAATATGAAGGATGCTAAATTGGTTGGGACTCCTTTGGTAGGCCATTTCAAGTTATCAAAGGAACAGTGTCCCAAGACAGAGCAGGAGAGAAACTAGATGTCCAAGGTACTTTACTCATCAGTGGTTGGTAGTTTGATGTATGCCATGGTGTACACCAAGACTAATATTGCCCATGCAGTGGGAGTGGTGAGTAGATTTATGAGTGATCCAGGTAGAGATCACTGACAGGTAGTAAAGTGGATCCTTCAATATTTGAGAGGGACCATGGGGACAGTTTTGTGCTACAGTGGATCAAACACCACTTTATGTGGTTATGTAGATTCAGATATGGCTGGAGATGTAGACAGCAGGAGGAGCACAACAGGTTATGTTTACACTATAGGTGGGACAACAGTAAGTTGTATTTCATGACTACAGAAATTGGTGGCTTTGTCAACAAATGAGGCTGAGTATGTTGCTGCCACAAAGGCAAGCAAGGAAATTATTTGGTTACAACAATTACTTGAGGAGTTGGGGCATAATCAGGAGGAAGGAAAGTTGCATAGTGATATTCAAAGTGCTATACACCTAGCTAAGAACTCTGCTTTCCACTCTAGGATGAAGCATATACAGTTAAGGTACCATTTCATCAAGAAAAATTTGGAGGAAGAGAAGTTGAAGCTGGAGAAGATTCATACCAGTCAGAATCTTGTAGACATGATGACCAAGGTGGTCACAAGGGAAAAACTGAAGCTGTGTTCAGCTTTGGTTGGTCTTCACAGAAACTAGTGAAGGGTTGAGAAGATTGCTCAGAGGAAAACTAGTCTCCAAGTGGGAGATTGTTAGGTTGTGGAGCCTGTTTTCATTTGAGAAAGTGTTGAAGACTGTACACTAAGAGTACTGTACACTTTCCACAGTTGTCTCGCCGGGGTTTGGGGCCATGTCGGGCCCCGAGTGGGGCTTTGGGGGTGCAACCCTCAAATTTTGTTTTGGGGCCTCAAAACATGCCCAATATATCGGGAAACGTGATTTTTTCATATGGGTGGGTTTTTTGACCCATAGATTTATGAGACGGTTTTGGCCTATGGTTTTGATACCCACGGTTTTGTAAAACTACTTAAGCAGTTGTCTATTTATATGGTTTTGTGCATATGGTAGATGTAATATGACATTGCAGATGTGTTTTGAATTCGGCAGTGAATTCTGTAGAGTTTGTTGAGCATAGCTCCAAACAGATATAGGTATTGTATTGAGAGAGCGGTGGCTTGTAATAAAATATGAGCAAGTGATTCTTTGTGGATATAACCCAAATTGGGTGAACCACGTTAAATACTATCTCTTTGTGTAGTATTATTTTATTCGACACTTTTATTTGAGATCTTTAATATTTTCTGCATATTAGTTTCTACTGTTGATTTTGTGAGGGATTATTCCACATATTTTATCTCTTATTTCCTAACAAATCTATCCTTGGGTTTTTCACATCTTTCTATGCTTTCATATTATAGTAGGGTTGACATATGGACTAACCATTACCTAAGTAGGACATACATACATACATACATACATACATACATACATACATACATACATACATACATACATACATACATACATACATATAAGGCAAAAGTAGTACTTGAGGATCATCTGGAACATATAATCTTATTGTAAGGTATTAGAGGTTGCCCCCTCGAAGTGGCTGAGTGATATAAGCTATTTTGTTTTTTTTTCCTTTTTGTTGTTCATTGATCATTTTGGTATTATCTGTGATCTATTATTGACAATATATAAGAAGGTTCATTACATTTATAAACATACATTTATTTACCAAGTTCTTCAAAACCTTTAGGTTGAGTCATATAGATTTATTCTTTTAATTCACCATTCAGGAATGCATTCTTGACATCCATTTGATGGATTTCCCAACCATATTGAGAAACTAAGGCAATAAGGATCCTCACAGTGCTCATTTTTGTAACTGGTGCAAAGGTTTCGATGTAGTCAATACCATGTTTTTGAGTAAACCATTGAGCTACCAACATGGATTTTAATTTATCAACACTACCATCAACTTTATATTTGATTTTGTACAACCATATAGAGCCAACTATACTTCATTTTTCAGGAGGAGGGACAAGATCCCAAGTCTAATTTTTTATTAGGGCAGTGTATTCAGAATTCATTGCATCTACCCATATTTTTTCAGAAGAAGATTCTTTGAAAGATTGGGGTTGAGGTTCACACATGATCATTAAGGCATAATATGTATGTTGAATTCTAGTCATTTTATGAAGTTTTTCAGGATTAAAGTCTTGAATAATATACCCAGCCCATTTAGGTCTTTTGGTTAACGAGGAAATAAGAACAAAATATTTTTCAACTATGGGTTCATTATTAATATCATCACTATCATCATTATCAATATTATTATCATTATTTTCTACTTGATTAGCTTCATCATGAACAATAGAAACATAAGAGGATGAAGATGAACAAAAAAGGTTTTTCTAGAATTTTAACATTCCTATTTTCTATAACTTATCGTTTTGTAGGATTGTAGATCCTAAGATCTTTACTTATTCCTCTATAGCCTACAAAAATATAGGGATATGAGGTTTGATCTAACTTCTTCATTTTTTATTTGGGAATGAAGATATAGGCTGGGATATTGTTGGAGCTCAAATGTGCACCCGTCCCAAATTACCAAAATTTGAGGCTTGACACAACATGGGATTGTCTCCAAGTTGTGGGACTCAAACTGAGATAGACCTCTGGAGAAGGTTGAATTTCTCTACTTAATCCTAATGCTAAACTACTCCTAATTGAAATGCAACTATCTAGCTCTACTCTAACTTTTCAAGGGACCAGGATGAGAAGGAGATGCATAAATAGAAATCCTAATCTACAGAGTTGATAACACCAGAAAATAAGGGGATGAATACATTTAGATAAGGGGAAAGGGAAGGAAATGATAATGAATAGGACTGTATATGAGACACAGATAAAAATAAATCCCAGAATCCACTTTCATGATACACAATAGAAAAAGATTCAGAAAATGAAACATATAATACACCTGCAAATGAAAGAAAGGAAAGGATTGCAACAAAATAAGAATGAAGGTAGAACTAGCCACAAGATTAAATTTTATTCCCCGAAATTGTGCACAGACTATTATAATCATGAGAGGAAGATGCGAGCATTCACTGAATCAAGATCCAAGGTATGCAAACCTTAGGACATACACACAACACAAGAGAGAAGCCTTATATTACAATATTCCCAAATTCTAAGAGTATCCAACCCGTAAGAATGTGCATCGCTCTACAATATATAAAAAATCATGGAAGGGAGAAAGAGAAAAAAATTAGAGGAAAATTAAAATTCCTCAACCAATCCGAACCATCTTAATTAATTTCTCTTAAGGAACGGGGCACCACTCTATTTATCCATTGTTACACGCCTTCTTCAAATGAACACCCATATTGTATTTAATGTTGGTGGTTGTGTCACCTGAAAATACACTTTTTGTGTGTTGGAGACGTTTCCTTGACTCTTTCCTATTTTCCTCAGTTTGACTCATGATATTAGATTTGATCACATAGAGAACAACAAAATCTTATTGAATTTTTAAAGTGGTGTCCCTAGATTTCACCCTGAAATTTGGGACTACCCTATGTAAAAAAAAATCATACTTTTACAGTAATGGTTTATTTTATGTTTTTATTGCCATAAAGTGTCTGTATTATGTAAATATATTCCCAGAGAGTCATATTAGCTAATTTCGCCAAATACCCAGATGCCCAAAATCGTTATATTCTGTCACTGGGGTTTGCATGCGGGAAATTTTTATTTAATTATTCTTAGCCCTGTTTGAGGTAAATTGTGCTCTGGTTTAACATTGTTGTGGTCTTACATGTCAATAATCCCATATACCAGTAGGGTTTTAACTAGGAACGAATCCTGGGCTTTATCTGTGACTTCTGGCAACGTTTTGCATTTTTTGTGTTTTTTCGTTTTGTTTTTTTGTGAAATTTCTCTAAGTCAATTCCTTTGTTGGTTTAGTCTAATTTATTACCTGGAGTATTTGGAGATCATCTATGGATGTTATGCGAGAAGGAATTTTCCAGAGGAGGTCTGGTTCTCTCTGAAAAGACAAAGTCATGCACGAAAAAGCCTCTCCCAAGCAAGTCGCATTTTTTGGAATAAATGGATTTTATGGAAATAAGAAAAATATTGCCATCAATACGTAGAGCTCGAGAAGATATGCACTTTTAGAGAAAATGACACCTAAAATGGAGCCACATAATGAAAGTTATACGCACATGCAAATTTTTGCTCCTACATCTTCCCTGACCCTTTCCAAAAATGGAAAATTTTATTCCATTCTTGTGTTTTCTTCACCAAAAATCCAAAAAAAGAAAGAAATGTTGTTTTTATGCCAGTCGTAATTTTCAAGGCTGCCTTCCGCGTTTGATTTCCATGCTACCCTATGGAGGTCAATTTATTATTTTTTAAGTAAATTCCCACAGTTCTAGATGTGGTAAGCATAGAGGTGTCTTTAAGTGAGCATGTCACACTTTAGGAATTATCAAGGAAGATCTCCACCTATGCACTATGTGTTGATCATTCCTCAGGTAGCTTGCATTATGGGATTGATGAGGAAAAATTCTTACCTGACCTGTGAAAGGTTTAAAGTTGAATTCCCATGAATTCAGGAAGTCAGTGAAGCCCCCATGGTTCCCAATTTTGGTCTCATAGTGGCATTTTAGTCCTCGAGGACATTTCACTTCATCTGCATATGTAGGGTAAAAATTCCCATCATAAGGTGGATGACACTTAAAGCACCGTTAGGAATATGTCTCTACCTTCCTTGCAGGGTAAAAATGTCCATGAAGAAAGTCTGGTATTACTTCTCATTGGTCATTAAGTGATTCTTTAGATGATATAATGCAGGGTGAAAATTCCCATCAGAAGTTGACTGTGGGTATTTTTAGAATCTCACCCTTTACAACAAGTGCGACCCAAGTTCATTTCATAATGAATATATTGGTAATAAGAAGTATGAAAGTGTTTCAAGGATCTGAATGTTTGGCGCCATAGTTAGAAGGAAAATCAATGCATGAAGACAAGCCAAAATTATTTTTAAGTTGCATGCTAAAATTAAATCAAGCCTCATCTCTCATGTCACGAGCATCTGATGGGCTATAATGGTCGACAAAATAGGCGCCCATATTGAAGAGAAAAGCATGATTTATTAATTAATTAATTGCCAGGAATAGGAAGGGCAATTATTAATTATAGAATGATGAACAGGGTTATATAATCATGGGCATTCCATATTAATGGAGAATTATTAATTCCTTAGCAAAGAAGTGCAGTCCAGGAACAAATTTTGTGCCTCAATTAAAGAGGAATTTTGCTCACTAGAAAGTGTTCTATTACTGCTTGAAGGCTTCAAAGTTTGAAAATGCCTAGGTTTGAAGATACAGCTTGATTTGAATATCTATTTTAATTGTCTGCATAGTGGTACAGGTGCTCAGTTGAAGTTGATACAATATTATGTTTGCTTTGCATGCAAACAGTAAAGCAATCAAATTTTTGGGGCAGCGGACTTGATATATTGCATATTTTTATAATTAAAATCTCAGTGTTCATGCTCCGGATTCTGTCTTTCTCTCTGAATTAATTGCAAGAATTCATTACATGTGTTATATAATGTGAAAGGGAGCTTAAATCAATGTCCAATACATTGAATATATCCTCTTGAATCTGAAAAAAATCTCCAGATCTGCACCGGTTGTGAAGAATTCCGGCTGATATAAAAGAGAAAAAGAATTGCTCAGACAAAGACAGATATAGCCATGGCAAAGCGGGATGAACGAGAAAGGCTCAGTGGCATCATGCATTAGCTTCTAGATTCGCTGATCACCGATTTAGATTCATATCTAGATCTAGATCTAGATTCAAATCCAGATCCAGATCGATAATTACATTGGATTCATCCTCATGTTTCAAATGTAGCCTGTGAAGAAGTCAGTGTATGGAGAATTCCTTCTAGGACTTTGTGCATGTTCTCCCAATCTTCCAGTTGAAGCCTTCATCGAATTTGCATTCACCTGGAGTGCTTTCTAGAATTTTTTAATTGCTCATATGGAATTAAAAATAAAAATGGTGAGTTATTTACGGCAAACATTGCACTGATGCATGTACTGGAGAAGAACTACAAAAGCTTCAAGGATAAAAGGGAAGACAAGGCAAAGGCAATACCCATAAGAAAATCACAGTCACTTGCTTCCAGATCCAGTCACTTCCAGATCCAGCCGCTTCCAGATCCAGTTTGGTGAGAATCAAAGGCAAAAGAATCAGTTGCATGCAGAATATGAAAAAGGACAAGACTGCAGCTTTCCTCTTTCTTCTTCTTTCTCTTATTTCCTCCGACAAAGTAATTGAGCGATCAATTAAATTATACAACTTAAGTGACTGGTTTAAAAACCATTACTTAAAGAAGTCAACTACTTGGAGATTAGGTGGCAGACATGCAAAATAGAAGGTTTTATCTTCAATTGCAAATCATGCATGTCATGCAAAGAGGAATTCTAGGAGAGAGATTGTCAGTTGTTTCCTTTACAACTTCCACATGTGTCAGTTCACTAAGGGCTTCCTATTTGTAATTTCCCCTCTACATACTATAAGTAGAGGAAGAACCTACGGGTTAGAAGAGGAGAATTTGTAAGCAGCATTCTTGTGTTCCAGACTTTGTGCTGAAATCCTTAATAGCTATTTGAAGCAAAGTAATAGAAAGGAGCAGATTTCCGGAGAACTTTGTGTCGACGGTGCATTTTGCTTCTTGCTTTTTATGCCTCAGATCTACTTATAAAAATTTGTGTTATTTTAGATCTAAATCTGAAAGTTGTCCTTTGCTTATAATTTTGTGTGTTAATATCTATTGGTCCTATCTATGTGCATGCAATCAACTCTGTAATTTATTGATTGGGTTGCACATCTTCCCTTATTTCTTTCCATGTGTTTTATTATTTCTTTCCTCTTTAGATATTTTCTTTCTTTAACAATTGTTTACTTGCTGCAAAACTATACAGCTATGGTTCATGAGCTGCATGGTTAAAGTAATACCCCCATATAGATAGTAGCATATTTTATTAACAAATATTACACAGGAGCCTCACAAGTAAATGAGGGAGATTTATCTTATGACTGCCTAGGTTTTCAGCTATGCAGAAAATCTAGCCAACAAAGTTTTTGGAGAACTCATTATATAGAGGAACACCCAGATTTGCGAGATCAAGGCTTATCTCTAAAAAAAATCAGAGTAGTATTACTCCATCCCACAGTGCAACCTGACGAGGCCGTCAGAATGACCCAATGCGCGTGGAGGCAAACCCTAGGACAGCGCTGGCTCCATTTTTTCACTTCTGCACCCAGTCATTCAATTGTCAATCATCCTGGGTGAAGTTGGGATGCCACAAATCTAGGTCTAGAACTTATCAATTATATGTTCTTACACTCAATAGCTCAGATTTGGATCATATGGAATATAATCCAGTAGGCATGGAACTATTTTGATAACAGTCTTCGCATGTGAGCACTAATTAGTGCCCCATTCATCATGACAGAATTATACTTTGAGGTCAATTGAGCACCGATTCCATGGGGTGGAACCAGTGGACCGTGGAATCTGACTCCAACTATGCTTGATCTACCTAATAGGAATTGAGAACATTTGATTCTAAAATTCTTTGGAGATGCAAGAGTCAGAACCCACAAAATGAAACCACTTAGCTGACTTCTGTATGGTGATCTTTTGCAGTGCTTGAAAATTCAAGCCATAACCAAATTTATTCTAGCAGACATTGTACACAGCAGACCAGGCATGTCTTGGCTAAAGAATGGTTCTATTGGCTAGCCCACTGGCTCCATTGAAAACATGGGCTACTATGTAGTATGTGTTACTGAAAATCTTCAAACTAGTCATTGATGATAATCACAAGGTAGAACTGGTCATAACCAATACCTTAGACTGCATTTCCAACAAGGTTCACTTTGAAGCTTCACAATTTTCTTCTCGGCATCATATTGTCCCTTTCTGCAAAGATTATTAGTACAATTATACAGGTCATATAATGCTTCTCTGAATGACAACATCTCAAATTGTATTCTTGCACATCAAAAGGCAACAACATCCTTCCTAAAGTAAGCTATCAAGTGGGATAAAAAAAATCCTGGCTGGAAATTTGATTGACGGAAGTTTAAAATTTGCTAGTCCAGCTTGAAGCCCAATCTACATCAAAATGGCAAGAACTGAACCTAAGGATCTTATACACTGAAATTTCAGAATTTTCAGATAAATCCTCTAAGTACAGTACACAATGATTCAAAATATTCCAAAGGTTAACAGATTAAGATGTTACAAATAACATGAGATACAAATGGCTCAGAATGGCTCAGGGTAACATAAAATGCCCCAGAAGCATAGATAGGTCAATATCAACAACAATTGCCCTGAACAGTTCTGTTGGTTCTTAGCTCTTCAGCAATTTCTCTTGCTCCATTCAGAAATAAATGTAGAGACGCATGAAGCAAGGACCAAGACACAGAAATTGATCCACCCATCTGAGATTATTGATGGACAATTCGTTATAGTGCTTCTAGCGACAGTCCAACATGAATTTTCTTTGTAAACATTCTATAAAATTCTGAACATGATGATGAGAAGCTTCATTGAAAAATGATCATGGTCAATAAGAATTTATTTAAGTAATTTTTCACAATCACAAACTCACCAAGTTGAGGCATTAACTGACGAACATTTCTGAAGAGGACAAGGGCTTTACCAGCTTCTTTAGCTCCTAGACATACTCCAAGAATGTGAGTATAGGCACTGCAACTGGCAAAGGATTTAGTCTTAGGTCATCTGAATCTACACCTTCTTTTGACATCATTGATCATGCAAAGAAAAACTAAAGTTCCCCTGTCAGTAGCCGAATACCTGAGAGCTTATTCCTGAGCAATTAATTGGTTGCATCTTTCCCCATATTTTCTTTCACACAGAGATAAATATTTTTGCATACTAAACTTTGCTTTAGAAAATGTGTCTCCTGCCATCCCAAGGATTCTCTCATCCCAAGAACTTCCACTGCAACCTGTTAAATGCCTCCTAAACTCTAAGATAAACCTTTTAACACAAGAATAGGAACCGTCTATAACTGATTTCCTTCATTGCTTAGCTTAGGTATGGATGTTAAGAAACTACATTTCTAGACTCAGGTGCTTCTGAAAATGGTCATACCAGCTAAAGTTTTAGATGCATCATAGCAGGACTTACATCAGGACATATGTTTATCGGGCTTAACAAAGGTGTTACTGGACAGATATTCTCCGTCGTCCTT
This sequence comes from Taxus chinensis, assembly GCA_019776745.2. Lineage (NCBI taxonomy): Eukaryota > Viridiplantae > Streptophyta > Pinopsida > Cupressales > Taxaceae > Taxus > Taxus chinensis. The sequence goes on from CM034149.1 coordinate 98,616,838, forward strand.
TAATTGGTCAAATCTTAAGATGCATTAGCTTTTCCCTTCAGAAGCTATTCCTTTTAAGCTCCATTAGAATGCTGACAGAGCTTAGTCGTAGAAATTCCTATCTACAATCGGGATATTGCTAGAATGCAGAAGATTTCTGTCACAGAGCTGGGAGGAGAAGTAAAGATGGATACATTCTGAAGAACAAATTTAATGATCAAGGTAATTAATAAGAAGCATAGAGCATTTACAGCAATAAGTCCAAGTACATGGTGACAAAATTTGAAGATCCTAGATCTCATATTATTTTTTAGGGGTCTGACCACAGTGTATACTTCTTGGAAATGGATAAAGATGTTCCAGAGCCACAACCAACAAAAGAAGAAGAAAAAGATTGGACTCTGAAGTTTAAAGGCACATATTGTGCTTTTGGATCAGGAGTCGGTGTTCTACTAATATCCCAAGATCATGAGATATTCCCATACTCCCATAAGTTGATGTTTGAGAACACCAATCATATGGCGAAGTATGAAGCATTGCTTCTAGGAATGGAGCAAGCTAAAAAGAAAGGAGTAAAACTCATCAAAGTCCAAGGAGATGCTGAACTTCTATTAAAGCAGGTTCGAGGGAAAAATCAAGTCAAAAGAGATGAGTTGAAGAATTACAGAGATAAAGTGCTTTTTGCCACACTGGATTTTGCAGCCTTCTCTATCAACTTCATTCCAACCAATCAGAACTCCAAGGTAGATTCTTTGGCAGTCACAGCTACACTATTAAATCCAGATAGACCACCGTCCATATTAAGACAAGGAAACTATAAAGTGGAGATGGTCTACAGCTCCAAAGTCCCTGATAATGTTGAACAGTGGTAGACTTTTAATGAGGACAAACAAACATCTACATTTCTGGAACAAGGCAACATTGACAAGTTGTATGTTGAAGGGAGTAAATCACCACCATGATAAACAGTCATAGGAAAAGTTGATCCAAGTTATGATAATAGTAGTGGAGTAATCTGACCAAAAGGTAACAAAATCCCCAAGGGTTTAGTTTCCTTAGTGGTTTAGTTTCCTTAGTGAATACTTTCGATAAGCATGATCAGTACCTGAATAAGAACAAAGAACATGATGATGGTGATAGTTCTTCCTCAGAAATGCAACAGGTAAATCTGGGAATGGAGCAAGTTGATGTAGAATTGGGTGTCACAGAGAGAAGAAAGGATGAGCCATCACCATATGAAGTTGATAAGGACTTGCCCAAGGTATTTGAAAATAAGGCCAAAGAAAGGAAGTTTGAGATCGGAGACTGGGTACTCTGGTGGGACAAGAGACATGAACCGAAGGGCATGCACATCAAATGTGATTCACTATGGAAAGGGACCTTCATGATCAAAAGAGATGTTGGAATGGACACTTTCTTCCTTGCTTACCAGGATGGAATTGAGCTACCACTGCCTTTCAACGGGTAGCATCTGAAGCTTTTCTAGACATAAAAAAGCAGGGTAAAACCTGTATGTATATAAATAAAACATTGTTTGTTTTTCCTTGTTTTGTTTTTGTGTTGTGTTGTTTTTGTTTTCCTGACCACATGCCCAAAAGACAAGATATGAAACCAGAGATGCTGGTAACTCATATTTTCCCTTGTCATTTTGACAGAGGAAAAGATGTTCACATACGGAGCCGACTGGTGTCCCCAGATTTCACCCTGAAATTTGGGACTACCCTATGTAAAAAAAATCATACTTTTAAAGTAATGGGTCATTTTGTGTTTTTAATGCCATAAAGTGTCTGTATTGTGTCAAGATATTCCCAGAGAGTCATATTAGCCAATTTCGCCAAATACCCAGATGCCCAAAATCGTTATATTCTGTCACTGGGGTTTGCCTACGGGAAATTTTTATTTAATTATTCTTAGCCCTGTTTGAGATAAATTGTGCTCCTTTTTAACCCTGTTGCGGTCTTACATGAAAATACTCCCATATACCAATAGGGTTTTAACCAAGAACGAATCCTGGGCTTTATCTGTGACTTCTGGCAACGTTTTGTGTTTTTGGTGTTTTTCCGTTTTATTTTTCTGTGAAATTTCTTTAGGTCAATTCCTTTGCCGGTTTAGTCTGATTTCTTTCCTGGAGTATCTGGAGATCATCTATGGATGTTATGCGAGAAGGAATTTGCAACAGGAGATTTGGTTCTCTCTGAAAAAACAAAGTCGTGCACGAAAAAGCCTCTCCCAGGCAAGTCACATTTTTTGGAATGACACCTAAAATGGAGCCACATAATGAAAGTTACGGCACATGCAAGTTTTTACTGTTACATCTTCCCAGACCCTTTCCAAAAATGGAAAATTTTAATCCATTCTTGTGTTTTCTTCACCAAAAATCCAAAAAAAGGAAAGAAACGTTGTTTTTATGCCAGTCGTAATTTTCAAGGCTGCCTTCCACGTCTGATTTCCACGCTGCCCTAAGTGATGAATTCTCATGCAATTTTAAAGGTAGAATTCACAATGCAAGTCACACTTTTGGAAAAGAGCTATCTTTCATGCAAGTCACACTTTTTTGAAGGAAGACTTTAAGCTGCTAGTGGGAATTTTGGCAGTGGTAGGAAGGCGGGAATTTCTTACCTGCTTTGCAGGGTAATTTTTCCCATGAATTCAAAGTCACTTAAGCTACAATGGGAATATTAGATGTGGTAGGCGGGTGGGAATTTCTTACCTTCCTTGCAGGGTAAAAATTCCCATTATAAAAGAAAATCACTTAAAGCACCATCGGGAATTTCTTACCTGCCTTGTAGGGTAAAAATTTCCATGATGAAAGTCAAATCACTTAAGTGGAAGAAGTGATTTTTAGAGCTACAGTGCAGGGTGAAAATTCCCATCAGAAGTTGACTTCTTATTTTTAGAATTCACTCTTGCCAAAAAGTGCGACCCACCTTGGGTGAATAATCAATGCATTTAATAATATTTATTAATGTTTATTCACCCAATTTTGGCACCATAAATAGAAGGAAAGTCAATGCATGAAGACAAGCCAAAATGAACTGAATGTAGCATGCTAAAATTAAATAAATTTAATTTATTTAATGACAGCCATGAGCATGCACAAAATAGACGCCCAAATTGAAGAGAAAAGCATGATTTTTAATTAATTAATTGCCAGAAATAGGAAGGGCAATTATTAATTATAGAATGATGAAGGTTATATAAGCATGGGCTTCCATATTAATGGATTTGTTAATTCTTTAGCAAGGAAATGCAGCCCAGGCAATTTTGGAACTCAATTAAAGAGGAATTTTGCACAGAAGGTGTTTTTACTACTGGAAGGCTTCAAAGTTTGGCGCCTAGGTTTGAAGAAGCCTGAATTAAGTCTGATTAATTGTTTGCATAGTGGTACAGGTGCTCAGGTGAAGTTGACAATATTTATGCTTGCTTTGCATGCAAGCAAAGCCTCAAATTTTAGGGCAGCGGGCTTTATATGCAGATTTTTATGATAAAAATCAAGTGTTCATGCTCCAGATTCTGTCTTTGTCTGAATTAATTACAGGTTTTCATTGCAGGTGCTTATATAATTGAAAGGAAGCTTAAATCAATTTCCAATACATTAAACATATCCTCTGAATATTTAAAAATCTCCAGATCTGCACCGATTGTAAAGAATTTCAACCGAATAAAAAGAAAAAGAGTTGCTTAGACAAAGATTGCTCTGGCCATGGCGAAGCATGATTAAAGAAAAGGATCATCGGAATCATGCATAACTTTTAGATTCAAATTCAGATCTAGATCCAAATCCTGCTTCAGATCCATAATTGCAAAGGCTTCATCCTCTTGTTTCGAATGCAGCCCATGAAGAAGTCAGTGCATGGAGAATTCCTTCTAGGACCTTGTGCATGTTCTCCCAATCTTCCAGTTGAAGCCTTCATTGAATTTTCATTTACCTGGAATGCCTTTCAGAATTTTTAATTGCTCATATGCAATTAAAAATAAAAATGATGATTAATTTACGGCAAACATTGCACTGATGCATATACTAGAGAAGAACTACAAAATCTTCAAGGATAAGAGGGAAAACATGTCAAAGGCAATACCCGCAAGAAAATCATAGTCAATTACTTCCAGATCCAGTTGCTTCCAGATCTAGCTACTTCTAGATCTAGTTCGGTGAGAATCAAAGGCAAAAGAATCAACTGCATGCAAAATAAGAAAAAGGACAAGACTGCAGCTTTCCTCTTTCTTCTTCTTTCTCTTATTTCCTCCGACAAAGTAATTGAGCGATCTATTAAATTATAAAACCTAAGTGATTGGTTTAAAAGCCATTACTTGAAGAAGTCAACTACTTAGAAATAGGTGGCAGACATGCAAAATAGAAGGTTCTATCTTCAGTTGCAAATCATGCATGTCATGCAAAGAGGAATTCCAGGAGGGAGATTACCAGTTGTTTCATTTCTGACTTCCACATGTGTCAGTTCACTAAAAGATTCCTATTTGTAATTTCCCCTCTACATGTTATAAGTAGAGGAAGAACCTACAGGTTAAAAGATAAGAATTTGTAAGCAACATTCTTGTGTTCTAGACTTTGTGCTGAAACCCTTAATAGCTATTTGAAGAAAAGGAATAGAAAGGAGCAGATTTCTAGAGAACTTTGTGTCGACCGTGCATTTTGTTTCTAACTTTTTTTTTGTCTTATATCTATTTATAAACTTTGTGTTATTCTAGATCTAGATCGAAAAGTTGCCTTTGCTTATAGTTCTGTGTGTTAATATCTATTGGTTTTGTCTATATGCATGCAATCAAGTCTGTAATCTATTGATTGGATTGCACATCTCCCCTCTTTCTTTCATGTTTTATTATTTCCTTCTTCATTAGATATTTCCTTTCTTTAACAGTTGCTTACTTGTTGCAAAACTATACAACTATGGTTCATGAGCTACATGGTTAAAGTAAAACCCCACATAGATACTAGCATATTTTAATTGACAAATCTTACATGGGAGCCTCACCGGTAAATGAGGGAGTTTTATCTCATGACTGCCTAGGTTTTCAACTATGCAGAAAATCTAGCCAACACAAAGATTTGATAACTGAATCGAAGACCAGTCGATTTGTAATTTCCACAAAGAATCATTATTTTACTTCATTATGCGGCTTCTCCACCCAGTCTTACACAACTATTTTACATCTGCGGATCATTCCTTTGTGTCGCAAAATCCTAGGTTTACGCGGTTTTAGAAAACCTTCCACAGCTTTCTCTAATGATGTGACTTGCTTCCTTGTGACCCGTAACCTGCCTTTCACTATTGTCTTAGCCCGCGACACTATTTATAGTTGTACGGATTTGAATATTCATCCGCGAAGTATTTTCTTCATTGCCTTGGTTCTGTATAGATCCTTTGCGGTAATGTTCCTCCATCCGTGTCATGCTCAAAGCCTCCGTGGTTTCTTCAAATTTACCTCTAAATATCCGCCAAGTCTAACACTTGTGCAAGTTGCTTGAATTTTGCAAGGGATGCGAAATTGTGAAACAAATACCAAATAATCTGAAATGAGATACATTTGGTTTTTGATTAGTCCGAGTGAAATTAAAAAAAAAATTAGTTGGTATTATGTTCAAAATGTGAACAATATTCATTTCTTCAGCCCATAGAAATTTAGGGACTTAAGCTAAATGTAACATTATTCTAGCCATTTTAAGAATGGTTTGGTTTTTCCTTTCTAAAATCCCATTCTGCTGAGGAGGATAGGGAGTAGTCAGTTCCCTTTGTATACCACATTCGACAAAAAATGAGTCAAATTCTTTACTGATGTATTCTCCCTCGTTATTTTTTCTAAGTCTCTTAATTTTATAACTAGAACTATTTTCAGCTAAAGCTTTGAATGTAGACAAGACATTTTATTTAATTTTGATAAAAAAAGGAACAATCATATGCGAGAAATCATCAATAAAAGTGTTTGCATACAAAGAACCATTTAGGGATGGAACTTATAAGTGTTCTCTAACATCATTATGGACTAGTTCCAAAGGTTCGAAGAGTTTACATCATGTAAATGTGAAAGGGATTTACAGATTGCTTACCACATAAGCACCCTTCACATATTTCATGAGCATGGGAAATAGGTAGCAGACCAGAAACTAGGTTAAGTCGAGACATGTCATACATGCTCCCAAAGTTGACATGGCCTACCTTTCATGCCACAATTGCATATCACTTCTATTTTGGGTTAACACATGAGAAGTATAAGAAAATCCTTTAAACACATATAAGCCATTATTTTGTATGCCCTCAAATATAGTGACATCTATTTCACTCTTAATAAACCATTTAGATTTCAACAAAATTACAATATAGTCATTATGAGTTAATTGAGAACAAGAAATAATATTCATTTTCAATTTAGGAACTAACAAAACATCGTTAATGAAACCATTAAAAACTTTTTCTTTTCTTTATCCTTGAACATCGAGGATGGAATGATCACCCAAATAGATCTGATCATTACATTCTATAAGATAAATTAGGATATCAGACTTGTATGTATGTGCCTAGAGGCACCACTGTCTAATATCCACTCATTTTCTTTTGCAGTGCAAGGGCAACATACAAAGCAACAACATTAGTTTTCTGATTGTTTTTCTGGTTCTTTTTTTTTTATTTTGATCCGGTTTATTTCCTTTTTTATTTTTGATTTTTTTTTATTCTTGACTTTACAGTCTTCTTTCTTGTGACCAAATTTTCCATATTTATGACATTTACCATCAAAACTTATTCTTAAGTTTCCATCTTTCTTATCTTTATTAGGAGGTTTAAAAGATGATTTTTGATTCTTGTTGAATCTAGAAGGATTTTTCTTATATTTTTGTATGAAAAGTGCCTTAGTGGCATTCTCTTTCGAATCATAATTAGTCATAACTTGCTCTTCCTAGATTAGAAGAACACTCAAATTTTGCAAATCACAGATGTCTTTCTCAATTTGATATTTAGAATTCGAGATTAAAATGAAATTCCTAAATATTTCATGTATGTTTAATTGAATAATGAAATGCAATAATTTATCTTGAATTGAATTGCACTTACACCCATCTAACTGAGATTTAATATTTAAATTTTTTGTTAAAAACTTGATTAAATTTTCATATCCCTTCATGGAAGTCATCATTAGTTTTAGAATCAACATTTTTATAATCAAATACCTTCATGCATTGATTCTAGATGCATCCTAGCATCACTCAGGATTTCCTGATTCCTGATGCGAAGAAGGAAGCCATCCTGCATGATCCACAATATAATGGACATTGCCTCCTACACCTTTTGTTGATATGCAACTACATTGTCCATTTTCATTTGTCTGTCAATCAAAGCTTTCTTCGTATCGTTCACGACCATCCAAAGCTTGCGAGCCATGAATTATTCTTTAATCTTATATTCCAAATGTTGTAATTAGATCCATTCAACATTTGTGATTTTTCAATTGTAAAATGATTGGATCCCTTTTTTACTTAAACAATTTAAACAAATGAGAACAATGAGGTTTTTTTTAACAATGGTTTAAAAATTCCCCTTGTTATTGTTCAAACTACGCCAGTCGTATTTTGATGAATTTTCCTTATTCACGTTGAAATTGGACCTGTCAAACAAATATTCTAGACACACAACATATTAGTTTGACTATAAGGAATTTTTTTTTTGAAATGTAAGTGAATTTTTTTAGTTTTACAAGAAAACTGACTTACTTGACTTGTCGTAAAAAATGAATATAACCTCTTATTTCGTAAAAGATACATTAAAAATTTATTTGTTTGTAAAAAATAATAACATTGTCAATTTTTATTATTATATACAAAAAATAGCTTAAAAAATAGGTGTATATATATATATATATATATATATATATATATATATATCTAAAAAAATGGGGAGCTTAGCTCAATAGTGGATTTTGTTTGGCCAAGATGGGGGTTTAATTAGGCGAGCTATGGGCCGAGTTGGGTCCCGAGCTATGGTAGTGCTCTCAAAGTTTTATATTAACCATCCATACATTATTTTCCAACTCGCTAACTCAATGCAGCAGAGTCCAACCTATATTCTACAAAGCCATTGAGGCGAGTCAAGGCTGAGCCCATTGCCGAGTTCATTGAACTCCCAAACAAAACATGCCAAACATGACCAAAGTCACGTTCAAATCTACTCTCACCATGACTTATAAATCCCTATGCCACCCCCAACCTATGCAATGTGGGACTAAAGTCTCAGGCCCGCTAAAAAACTATGACCGATGGCCAAATATCCTATAACCACATGGAGGGAGGGCGGTCACCGGAGTAGAAGCCAACCAAACATGTGGGGCTCACTGATTTGGTGAGGGCGCGATGAAGGTTTGAGGTGTTTAAAGAAGTGACCCTTAGTTTAAGCACTATGCATAGGTAGGTTTATATCATAGTGCATAGTTTTTAGTTAGGTTATAGTTTAATATTAAGTTCACTTAGATATGATTTAGACTATAGTATAAAATATAATTTTAAACTATAGTTTTTAGTTTTAGATTTAAACTTAAGATTAATTTCATTTATATTAATGCTATAGTTTTTTTAATTATAACCCAACCCTTATACTATTGAATGGGTCCCAAATAGTGTAGTTTAAACAACATAACATTAAGGGTTTAGCCTATAGTTTGACATATGAAAATTTTATTTGAATAATGTAGTTGAAAAATTAATAACAAAAGTACCAAGGGTCACACCAGGACACTGGGGGGAAAAAAATTAAACTTGAGCCAATAGGAAAAATCAATTTCCTTCATTCATGGAATGTTGTCTCCCTTGTGTCTTTGTTTTTAACCCCATTTTTTTACTTTCACCTGCACACACTTTAGAAACTATAAACAAATAGTAAAATATTTCAAACAAAATTCACCCTTACCTTTATTTGTAGGTCTTGAGCAAGCTTTCACCACATAAGGAGATTTAACTGCACGTACAAAAATTTAGAAGGTTTAAAATATTTTTTTAACTGTGTGTAATGTCCCGAGGGAGGGGGGTAATTAACATACACTCTCTAACCACCCAACTAACCAACCAACCCAACCGACGCATCTTATTGGTTAATTAATTAATTAACATTATACTCGGCTTTGGTATGATGTTAGGACCGAGGAATTAATTAAAAACATAAAATTAATATATTGCACTAAACATTATTACTAACATGTAAACATGCAATAAATAAAAATACACGTTGACACAGATTTACGTAGAAAACCCCCAAGGGGTAAAAACAACAGTGAAAGAGACTTCCATTTAACTGAGAAAACATAATTTATAGTCCAGATCTCCCTCCTCACTTCTCTCCAACAATCCACATACTGAAAATAATTGATCATGTCACATGACCTTATTTATTTGACTCCACGGGTCATGAACAATTAAGTGACGGGTTGTTTCTTTATACAAAACACCCCGATCTAAATATTGATTAATAATAATTAATTAAACATAAACAACCTAGTTTATATTAAACAATTAAGAATATAAATACTCCTAATTATTTAATTATAAACTAAGGTTTATCATCACTTAATATTACATTCTAACAAAATGGTCACTTTTATCTTCAAAATGGTGGCAAAAAGCCTCTCCTAACTCATCCCAAGTGCTGATTGAATTTAACCTTAAAACCCCTATACCACTATAGATATTTTACCTTGAAAGAAGCAACCAATAATATGATTGCTACATTCTTTTGTGTAATGTGATAGATTGAGCATATGTTTGTAGCATCCTTAATCTATTCAATGGGTGTTGTAGTGTTCTCTTCGTTGAAGAAAGGAACACTCTTCAGGGTTGCAAATGGAATGCCATCATATTGGGTGAAAAATAAAGGGCTTCCTCCATTGAATGTTATAAAGGATTGATTTATTTGATGAGATATTGATGTGATGGGTCCTAGAACCCTAGAAGATGATAAAAAAGGCCTACCAGGAGGAGTGGAGAGAACTCTATCCAGAGGTGATGGTGAACTTTTAATTGATCTACCTTTTCTTCTTCTCCTTGGTGACAACTGCAAATATTCAAAAGGCTCTCTAATTGATATTCTTCTTGTTGTTTGAATTATTCTCATAAGAATGAGACACTTGACTGTTTAAACTAGTAGATATGATGATTGGAGCCGCCATATGTGTTGTTGTGAAGCCTCCAAAGGCTGAAAATCTCAAGGATACACATCAACTCTAGTACTATGACAAGAAACTCTTCAATGTAGTCCCACCGGGCGTGCTAGAACTATTATCACACAAAATTTGCACCCCCTACATGGTCATGAATGGATATTATAACTTTTGGGTAACATGGGATTGTCTCAAAGTGTGGGACCTTGTAATCTGAGACAAACCTCCAGAGAATGTTGGTTCCATCTATCTTAGTCCACTACAAACTAATCTACAAATTCAAAATGCAACTAAACTAAGTATAAATTACAAATTCACAGGAAACAAAGTTGACAAGGGGAAAAATGTTGCAAAATGAAAGGGGGTGATGCACCAAAGCTAAAACAGGGTTTAAATCTAACTTGTAAAGACATAAATGTAACCACATATGCAAGAATCAAGGAGAAAAATATAGTTTTGCAAGATACAAGTGAATATATGTAAAAGAAAACAAGAGGTAAAGAGATTCACATCAAATACACAAAATTTAAAGGAATGAACCAAAATTTCTTACCATTAAAACATTTCCACTTGCATTCATAGATCAGAGGTTTACAAAACTTTCAAAATATGAAGTTACAAAGGTATGGAGGTGTGGAAAATGTAAAACTCTAAGGGAGAGCTCCAAATCATGTAGAGAAGAAACCTTCCCACATGCATAAGCACTTATAAATTTAGGAAAATGAAAGAGAGAGAGGGGAGCCACCTAAGAGCCATAAATGATCCATTCCCACTTACCAAGGACCAAATACCATCATTTTTGTAGTTTTTAGTATGTGCCTCCTTTTTTCTTCCCGTACAAGCCATCAAATCTCTCAAGTGGAAAAAAAACAAGGCATTGCCACCACGATGTAATGAATTTTGGTAGATGGAGTGGTTAAATGCCTATGGGTGCAAGAAATGGAATTTTTCTCCTCAAAAACCCATGTTTTTCATGTTTTCCTCTTAAACATCATAATAGCTAGAGAATGTGGGGTTTTGGAGAAAAGAAAAACCTTAGAACAGTTCCTCACGGGCCTTAAACAACCAATTTAATTTTCTTTCCTTTGGATCAAAGTAATCGGGTTGTCAGGGCTCCACTTGAATTGTTCCCACAATTCCTATTTGGCTCGACATACTCGACACCTTGTAATTTTTCCTTTGTTGGCATCTCCCATGCACTCAAATTGTGTACGTAAGACCTCTCTAGCTCTTGACATCCTTGCAAACTTAGAGCTCCTATCACACTCAATCCCAATCACATAATGCAAAGTACCTTTTACTTTTTCACTTTACTATTTATAACACCTTTTGCTTGTGTCATTTACACACCCTACTTTATTGTCTACTCAATTCAACCAATTAGGGCCCTGTAGTTGTGCAAGCCATATCTCGAGTGTTGCTCACCCATTTTTCACACCATCTACCACATTGTGGTCATCTTTCTCATCATATCTGCATCGACACAACACTAGCCTCTTGGAATTTATTATCCAACTCTACACATGTATTTCTCTCCTCACCTAAGCTATTAACTCTATTTGCACACTTGCAATGTATTGTCTCTTTTACATGAGATAAATTAATCTCATTACACACTCTACAATTCATATGTAATGCACTGCAATATCTCCCAATCTTACTCATTCTTTTCACTTTTGCCTCAAGCAATCCTTTTTTATACTCTCTTTTGTTGAAATGGGGGAAAATATATGGGTATGATTGTGCAAGTTCATCCCCTCCATCCTATTTAATCGCAAATCATTAAGCAAGTACAATGGGTTAGCCATGCAAGACTATCCTCTCCCGCACAATCTTCATATGAATTTAGCAAGTTGGTTATGCAAAGCCAATTTTTCTCACACAATACAATGTAATCTCAACACCTAAGTGGTCACTTGTGATTATGTAAACACACTAAACACCAAATTCCATTGCATTTATTATAAATGCATGGGGCGATATGAAAATATCAAAACATAATACATGCACCCATATCACAATAGGCACTCATATAATGCATAGTGGGGGCAATGAGACATCGTTCCCTTTCACCTTATAAGATTTTTTAGCATATTTTTATACCTAGATCCGTTTGCAATGATGTAGTCCCATTATTGGGAAGCATTATTGGGGGAATTCTAATTAGCTCCGTGACACCTTCCCTTGGTTTCGGGAGCACGCAAGTCCCATGTCATTACAAAATCAAGTAGTTCATTGAGTATTTGATCACCTTCCAACTATAAAAATCTACCAAGTTCGAATCTCCATGTTTATAACACTTCTCTCCATAATTACGATATCCCCTTTTGACGCTTGTGACATATTTCTCCCTTATCTTTTCATGGTTCTATTGATGACTCACTTTGTTCGCCATGATTAGTTATTTTCCCTTTGCACACATGTATGTTTCTTGCTTCAACACTCTCACAAGTAAAACTCTCTTTTCCTTTACACTAGTGACTTTCATTCAGTAGCACAAAGGGGGGGAGGGGGGGAAATGTAGACACCAAAATCTACATAGAACCATTATTACATCACATTTTTGTTATTTTTTTATGTAAATGAGTTTGGAACAATGAAACAAGATATTAGTGGCATAAGTCCTTTATTGATTTTCTCTTTTTCATTTGATTGAAATAACTCACTTTAACTATTTTATTTATCTAATCTTCGTCCAAGACCATACAAAAAGGTCAAAGTTGTACATACGGTCTTGGCCCCTTTATTTTCCTCTTGTTTCTTTGTATAGATCCATTTTTCACCCTTTTATATTTTAGTGTATATCTTTTGGGTCTACCTTTCTTGCCACTAAGGTCCTAATTTCACAGTAATAACTCATCTATATACAAGTCTAAACAAATAATTTATTATATGGCAACCACCTATATATGTACCACTTATTGAACTGAGAAAAGAAAGACTACATCTGCATACTGCATACACAACATAGGACAACATAATCTTGAAGTTTTAATTTGCACACAAGGGTTTTTATTAGGATGAAGTAGCATTTCCCACTATTGGTGTTGAGGCATAAGGGTCAACCTATGTCAAGGGATAGTTGCATGCACCTTTGCACAAATCACTAAGAGAACTACATCAAGTCTGAAATGTAGTGCAATGCTCAGTGAATCACAAATGGGGTGATCGTCGAGGTTAGTCTAACTCAAGCATTTGCATATTTATTTTTAGATCTAATGATTTCTTGAGTGTGTTGTAGGATAACTATAATTTATTTTTTAAGTCTCATATATGGCAACTAGAGTTTTATGCAAAGTTAAATATATCAAAGAGTGATAAACAATGATAAAGAGTGACATTAAAAGTTATATATCCCAACTACATGAAGGTTCAAAAGCATATGGTTTGTCAAAATCGTACCATACAGTCTTGACCTCTTTATATGGTCTTTTCGTAATAGTTTTGCAGCTCCATAAAGTAATTGTTCTAAAATTCAAACTTTACCCTTTCCGAAATCACTCATCAACACATCCTGAATATTTTTTGAATCGGCTAGGTGCCTCTTTCCCTCCTATTTGTCCTTCAAATTGTATGTGCTTGATTTAATGGTTGATTGCTATGATCTAAAGAGTAAATTTGAGTTCTTTTAGTAATGTAATCTTTGTAATATTACTTCAAATAAAACCTAATTGAAGGCTAAATAGTTACCAATTGCTTCATACACATTGATTGCAATATGCCACAATTATGTCAATTTGTTACATTTTTCTCTATGTACATTGGTCACCATATTTCATGATTATGATTTTGATCAGATCACTTCTTGTTACATGTTTGATCTCACACACATGAACTAATAATTAACATTACTAACAGTGGTTAGGATTGTCGTGTCTTGTTAGTCATGTTTCTTTGTGATGGGCCTATTATGTCGTGTTATGTCATGTCACGTATTAGGTCATTATGGATCCATTGGGAATCTATTCGTGTGTTTTTATCATGTTACTCATCCTATCACTACTATGTTATCTTGATGAATATTACTATACCACTTTCATTACATATTTCACTCTTATGATGATACATAATTATTAATGAGATGTCATTGCTTTGATCTTATGAATTCTACACATTCTCATGTTTAAATGTTAAATTTGTCATGGACACTATCGTAATATGTTTACTCATATGATCATATAAATTCTTAGATAATATGCTACTTGTATTTTATGAATATTACAACATACTTGTGTTAAAACTTAATTCATCTTAAAACTTATACACATTGTACCATGTTTGTTGATATACTAATTTTGGTTTATAACAACGATGAGGTCACTTTTCCAATTTTATATGACTAAACATTTATCTATTGAGCTAAGTTGTCCTTTGCATAATCATTTATCTCAAAAATGAGATATATTATGTTTTTTTAACACATTCATGTAGATTTCAGATACACTACTTTAGATGGCATTGTATGATGATATGCACATAGTTATTACATCACACCATTATATGATTCTTACATCGTGCCATTTACAGGTTTATTACATCACATAATTTACATGGTTCATACATCATTACATTTACGTGGCTTCACCTAGCAAGCTTAATTTCTAGAGAAAGGCTTCACATAGAATTCATAATTGTTATACAGATATCCACTTAACATGCTTAGTTTCTAAAGAAAGGCTTCACTTAGAAAATATAATTTATATGTATGGATTCTCATAGCAAACCCAATTTTTAATTTTCTATTTCTATTCAAATTACTCTTTGCTCACATATAAAATTGAGGGAAAATAGTTGTACACCTTTCATTATTTTTTTCCAATTTATGGTATTTAATGATTTTTTATAAACATTTGGATGGAATTTAATACACATTTTTGCATGTTGCAAACAAGTTCACATATACGACTATATAGATAAAGGAGAAGGAACACACACATTCTAGTCCAACGCATGCCTAACCCTTATGGGAGGTTCACATGTATGACTATACACACAAAGGAGAAGGAAACACACACATTCCATTCTCCTACATGCCTTTTCCTTATGGTAGGTTTTTGTTTCACATCATTTTATATTAATTAACAAAATTTCAGTTACTAGGATAAAATGGAGGCAAAGTAAATACCTAAATATGGACTTGTGACATTTAGAAATTAATCCTTGGAATTTATCTCATCCCATTAAGTGCACTTAAATGAATAATTCCTACATGTACCTTGCTTAATCGTCACTACTTTCCAATATTTCACAATTTTTGTCCATGATTGACTAGCCAAAAGCCTACTTTTAGAATATAAAACACATCTTCAAACATCAATCGACTATATCCAACTTACATATTTGTGTTTTTCACTTCACTAGGATGAAGTAAGCCATGCCAAACAAATCCAATTGGGAAAACTTGTCTAAAGTTGATGAATTCATCCTCCAAAGCTCTAATGATCACATTTTTGAAATCGTGAGTTACCTTAGTTGACCCGATGTCAATCGAGGGAAAACTCCTATCACAATAGTCATCTATAAAATCACATTCACATAACCCATTCAAATGACCCCATAACTCACATATTTGTAGGATATCACATCTAAGTTCTAAATTACGAAATTACTCTCTCAATCATATCAGCCACCTTTGAATCTACACACATCATACATAGCCGTCATAGGCCATTTCTAAATCTACATCACACCAAATATCATATCCAAGTTCTAGAGGTTGTATTGGTGTCTTCATTTATAAAACACATTGTCATACACATCTTGCACACATACATCAGTTGGGGAACTACAATGGGGTTTATGCCTCTTCAGAGTAATTCTTCCTAGGCGTTGCATGGGAAACTCGATCCAATTAGACCAACCCCTTTTTAGGTCCCTAATAAATGAGGGAGGCGCCCTAATCAACTGCACAATTTTTATCACATAGTTTTAGTCAGAGAATGTAAAGCTATATATATATATATATATATATATATATATATATATATATATATATGAACACAATGGAAAATGTGATATCCAACCAAACCGTACACAGGAGAAAACCATACACCTTGGACAAAGTCACTCAAGATTTTTTTTCTATAATAGGTGACTTTGTCCTCCACTCAAAATCACACTTCCATATTTAAAGGACAACAACACTCTATCAATCCTTCCTACACACTCTTGGATCACTATGATTCCATACTTATATAAAATTGGTGTAATATCTTCTAACTCTAACTTGCACTTGTTTACACCCTGGTTAGATTATGTGAAATCTGAATTAGTGAATTAGGTACACTAAAGGATGTAAGGGTTAGCTACATGAGGTTGTTAACTTCCAACACTAATTACTATAGACAAAAAATCACGCACTTGGGTACATTTTTAGGTCCATAAACACATATTTGCATCCATAAGAATCCTAAGTGAGAAAACTAGTAATTGACAACTATATTTGGCCTTTTTGCTTTGTCTCTAGTCTTCTTTCTGGTTTTTCACACTGTACAATCTAGTTGATACTTTATTGATTTATCTTTCATGACTCTAGACACCAATGCCCAACTAGGATGTCAATGCCTAGGCGCCCTCATCCTTCTAGGCACCCCTGACCTCTTTGTATCTTACTCGCCTCTTTTGGGCCTCTTCTATTTTTTGGGCATCTTGTTTTCTTATGGGTCAGCTTTCCAATTGTTAATTACGAAATTCAAACAAGGGAATCATATACATACAAAGCTATGTGACCAAAATAAAGGACCAATCTCTAAACATCTATTATCATCACCTAAGGTTGCATCCAAAGGCATCTAAGAGCATCAAATAAATTCATCTAACATCCATTCAAGGGACAAGGGATTGCATTTTCTATGTACACGAATAGGAGGGGAAGTTCATTTTACCATCCACACATCTATTTACATTGGTACATCTAGCTATCAACCGATAGCATGTGCATCTTGCACAAGGGCTTCCTAGGGCACATTCTTATCACACACACACACACACACACAAAAGAACTACATGGAGTCTGAGATGTAGTGTAGTGCTCGATTGTAACTTCACTCTATCGGGTGACCATTGGGGTCAATCCAACTCCCCATATTGCATCTATTCTTTTTGGGATTTGATGTAGTTTGAGGGTTTTACAGGTCATCTTCTCTTTACAGGTTACAAGAAAATTCAGCGATCATCTAGTGACATACATGTGACCAAAAGCGAAGGTTAGTGACATATATGCGACATAATGAAAAATTAGTTTCTGAGCTCCTACGCAGTCACATGTGCCTAACAGAGGTTCCTGACGTTTAAGTACCCTAGTCCCGGCTCATCCGATAGTTCCAAGATTTTTTGTGCTCAATTATGACAGTCTTCTCCACCTATTCAACATTTGTTCCATTCCGCATCACCTTAAGGATAGCACAAATTAGTTAAGTCATTCCTTCCCTCTCTTGCACTCACCCTTTCAAAATTTCCCTTCTTTCTCAAGATAAATTTTCAAAATTTTGAAGAGGTGTCCTTTGGAAGTGTTTAAGTGAAGGGAGAAATTCAAAAAATTAGAAAAATCAAGTCCTTGGAGTCATTTTTAATGATTTGCGGCTAAGTCAGAAATTTTGTCCCGCATGTCCCAAGTACTATTGGGCCTCTTGTTCGCCGATTTTCCGCTTTACCCGCATTGCTTACCCATCGGCTAAATTAGTCCCACGAGTCCCACATGTCCCAAGTACAACCAAGCCTTCCCTTCACTGATTCACCATTTTTCCCGCATTGCCTTACATGTTGACTAAATCAGTCTTGTGCATCCTGCATGTCCCATGGACCGTCTGTGCTCTCCAAACCCACTTTTGCCACATTCTTCTTAGATCGGGTATTTTGTCTTTGCGTGTCCCTCGTGTCCCCACATCCCATGGATCGTCTGGGCCAAATTTTTTTTCCTTTCCCGTATGTCACCTTTTTTTGAGTCAGCGCAGGGTCACTTATTGCAAATTCATTGTTTTTTCTCTCCTTCATTTGAATTCATGGCTATTTAAAGGAGTGTAGCTATTTTTTTCTTTCTCACACTTGCTTGCTCATTTTATCCTGATCACGTTCTTCCAAAGTAGCCATTTCCCGCGTCTATTTCCTCTTTGTTTTCTCTTGCAGGGATTGTTGAACATTCAGTTGAAGGTTTTTTCTCCTCCTATCTCTGTCACAATGAAGATTCAATACAAAGGGCATGAGCATCTCTCCTCATTAGAAACTTTTGTGCCTGATATCGGGGACAGTGAAGCTCAACACCTCAACCTTGATGTCTTTTGGAGCAAGGCTAGGATGTGATAGCCCTACTCCCATCTCCCAATTGATCAAAGATTATGGAATTGCATTTCTAGGGGGTTTCCCTATCTCTATCCAGTGTGCTGATACCGTGCTCACCTGTGGGGCCTGTTTCAATCCAAAGTCTAAGGAGATTGTTAATATTCATGGTAAAGTGGTTACACGAATGGATTATGATGCTATCTTTTGCTTCCCTATGCATCCCAGTGGTGGAAGATGCTAATACCCTCACTCTTTCTCAAGCATAGACACTATTTGATCACGAAAGTGAGAAATACAAGACCAGATAGCTAAATCATGGCTAAAGAACCCTAAGAAAGGAGCATCCTAACTTTCTAAGTCATTGTTCAGGGTTGATTTTAAGGAAGGACTTTCAGACATCATCACTCTTTTGGCTAGGATCATGAGAATGCCCTCTACAAATGAGTTTAATTTTTGGATGTGTCCCTATATCAATATCATTTGTGAAAGGAAGCGGAATTTGAATTGGGGTGAGATAATCTGTGAAAATCTAACGGAGCAGCTGGTCAATGTTCAGAGAACAAAGACATTCTACATGTCCTCTTATCTCATGTACACCATTGCAGCATCCAGGGAATGGCTTGGTTTCTCTTACATCAAAGATAAGAAAGATGCTCCTATATATGAACATTGTCCTCAATTAACTCTCAAAGTCAGAAATCATCACTTCAGGAGAGTCAATGATGCTTTCACCATGTACATTGTGAGGCTTTTGGAAGGAAATACTACTCAAAGATTTTCTAAGGAAGCAAAGAAATTGATCTTTGAATATGGGAGTTTCTTCACTCAATTTAGAAAGTTTTCATATATCAGGTTGGCTGGTTTTGAAGGTCCTCCTCTAAAGATTCCTATGTATTATAATGAAAAAATTCCCCTGGTTGAGATTTGCAGGGAGTTAGACAAACTTCACTAGACTTGCAAAGATAAAAATATTGCTGACATCCATTTCCCTATCACCTTGGGAAATTATACATGCAGGACAACCCTCGATGCTCAGAACATTGATAGAACCATTTCTCCTCTCACCCTTTATCACTTCAAACCTAGAACTTGCTTTGATATCAAGGGATATATTTCTAAGAATCTCATATTAGGTTTCAATCACCTTGTTGATACTGAAGATTATTGGGATTATTGCGTAGATGAATTTGAGGCTAGGAGAAGGTACTTCGGTAGATTTTCTCTTCAACAAATCAGAATTTTCAATACTTAGAAAGTACTTGATGATCTCCAGGGTGATGATGAGGACCTGCAATCCATTGAATATGAAAGGTCCGTTAAACACACTCCTATTGAAACCATTGATTGGTCTATAAGAGAGAAGGATGATTTGAAGGATATAATCAACCTTTTTCTTGTAATAACCAAGCTCTGGTTTGATAAGAAGATGAAATCCTTTAGGATGAGAAAAGCTAAATATTTTTCACAAGAAACTTTCTCTCCTAGGAAATAAGAACATGCGCTCAATGTTGAAGTTCCTAAATAGTCCACTCCTTCCTCTATAACAAAGGTATACATGAAGAAAGGAAAGGATGAAAAGTAAGAGCAGATTGTAGAAGAAAAGGAAGAATTTCCTTTGGAGTAGCCACAGGTCCCTATAATTCTAGAAGATGTTGTTGTTTTGAGTGAGGATAACAGTGAAGAACTAAAAGAAGAGGAAGATGCCCTTGTCAACACTGTTGAGATGGAGAGTAAGGGCCAAATGTCTAAATCTTTAGGTTTGGTAGGCTCTTCTTCCAAAGATATTTCTGAAGATATGCCAACTTAATCATTAGAGACATATGTGGTGATAAGATTGAGTGTAATGAGTAAACTTGTACTCAAACCCAGTGCTCTTTCTACCTCTTCCTCTTCCTCTTCCTTTTCTTGGGTTCAACCTTTTGTTGATAGAAAGAAAAGGAAATCTACTTATCAAATTGTGGTTCCCAAGTTTGATGTTGTGGCAGCATTTCTCGGTACTACTCCTCCTCCTCTGGAAAAGAAAACAAATATTACCTCAAGGCTGGTGTCAGATTCTAAGGGTCGCCAATTCATGGAGATTGTGAAGCCTAAGGTGGATAAAGAGGAGAAAGACCTTTTAGTTTTTGACTTAGAACTCACAAGGATTCCACTTGGAGAGTCAACACCTGAAAGTGAGGTTCATAACCTCAAGGAAACTGTCACTAGAGTTATTGAACATGTTGAGAAGGGTAAACAGACTATGGAGCAATTGGAGGAACAAAATCAAGTTCTTTTGAGTTTTATAAAATCCTTGTTGGCAAAGGATAAGGTCCTGGATCCTACTCCACTGACCACTCTTCCACCTCCCCTAGTTCTCAACAAGGATGAAGTTCAGACCATCAAAGATATTCATAAACATGCCACCTATGGAAAATCCATTGAATTACTGGTTGATGATATGATAGTGTCTAGGATTGAAATTCATTGAGGAGGCCTTCAAGTCATATGAGAAGGTATCCAAGTTACAGTTTAAATTCAGCACAACACTCAGTGGCTTAGAGAAAGAATTGAAGCTATGGTGTGAATTCATCCAAGATCTTCGTCTAATGAGTGGGACAGATGACCATGTCTTGTTGGAAAGCAAGATATTTGATGAGGCCAAGTACAATATGTCAAAATCTTGGGTTTTTAGTGTTGAGTGGAAGATCAAAGTTTTGGAGGAATCATTGGGAGAACTCAAAAATATGTGACAAAAAGGAGAAGCTTTCAAGGCTTGTGTTATGTCTACCTTCCAAGATATTCATTGTCAAATCCAGAATGGAGCCTCAGGTAATCAATTTTCTATACAAGAGATCAAGGCTCAGTTTAGCACCTTTCTTAAGAAAGATCTCTTCCTAGAAGAGTCAATGTCTAAAGAAAAGATGAAGGAGGTCTGCTCCCTTTAATCAGCTATCACTGAGGCAAACAAGGAGTTTCTAGAAAACACAGAATTTTGAGAAGGATATAGAGAAGTGCCTTGATACATGGACTCATGCCACCTCTAACACCACCATCCCGAAGTGCATGGAGATAGCTAAAGCATTGAAAATATTTAGACATTGGATTCTTAAGACAGTTGGCACTTCTAATCCTCCTTCAGATGTTTCTACTTCGAGATCCTAGGACACTTATTTTAATTTGAAGTCTAGAAGATTATAATGTAATATTTGATTAAAAGACCACTCTAATTAATGTATTTTTTAAATAGTCTTTAATCTCCTAAAAGATTAAAACTATTTTTGTAAAGTTGGAACCTTTTAAAAATGTAAATTTATTTTTTACAAAAGAAGTTTCTTAAACTATTTAATTGGCTCTCTATGCCATTGTTTAAAGAGAGAGGATCAGGGACAATGAAGGACTAGCTGATACTTTTGAAATGTAAATTGAGTTGAAAGTAATCAATACAGAAGAATTCTCTTATCTCTAATCCTCATCATTGCCCCACAGTGTTATCCTTTCCTTTCTTGTCTGAAATTTGTGAATCATCAGTCTTTCATGTTAAGAAACTTTGTGTTCTTATGATATAATTTCTATAACTTTGTATTAGTGAAATTATATCTGATATTGCAAATGTGAATGATTCTATTCTATATCTCTCTTTTCAAGTCCATGTAAGGTTATATTATGCTATCTATATTACCTAAAAGTATTGTCATATTCTTCCCTTTAAGTTTTCTTGTTCTTCCATTCTTGTGTATTGATAATCTATATTGGTATGGAACATTTTAAAGTATCAGAAGTCCTCATCAATAATAAAAATATGTATATTTGTATATAACATTTGTTGTTCGATTTTAATAAGGGAACCTCTCCCATAAAGAGGAGGGAATCGTTGTCCCCTGATTGTTGATCACTCCAAAGTGCTAATTCAAAAACCAACACACATATACTTTGATTATTTTTCTAATTTACCATTATTACGTCTAAATTGACCTATTTATGTTTGTAGTCACTAAATTACACACTTACTATGTACATATAGCTTGTAAATACTTCATTTATATGCATGATTCCTAAACAAGAGAACTAATAACTAACAACCCCTTTTACTTTGGGCGCTTTTGTCCACTTTATCTCTTTTGCTGATTTTTTTTTGATGTTAACTCTTTCTTATATTTGTTTATCAGCCTTAGTCAGATTTTCACTTATTAACGATAGAACCTAAGCAAAGGAATCATGTGTGTGTGTGTGTGTGTGTGTGTGTGTGTGTGTGTGTGTGTGTGTGTGTGTGTGTGTGTGTGTGGGGCGGGGGAACATTCAAGAGGCACATACATCTACAAGGAGCTAATACTTTCTATCTATTACATCAAGGAATACATTTTGGACTACATAATTCACTACATTGGGGGAGCTATTATGAATTCCATACCACACATTTGTATTTGGGACAAAGTATTTGTATCCCGTTACTCTTTGTGTAACTGGTACTCGGGCATCCTAACTCAAGGGACACACTTCTAATCACACACACACACACACACACACACACACACACACACACACACACACACACACACACACACACACACACACACACAAACAGAGAGAGACTAGAACTACATTGAGTTTGAAATGTAGTGCATTTCTCGGTGACAATCATATTAGGGTGACCAACGAACTCATTCTGACTCAAGCATATGCATATTTTTATTCATCTAATATGCACTAGAGTATTGTACAAGTAGATAGGGTTTCTTTTGCAGGTATAGGTGTGACTGAGAAAAGGTGCAACGAACCTGATGCAACCTATAGTGAACAAGAAGTGACAAGAAGTGACAAATAAATAACCATATCCCAAGCTATTTTGCAGACGTCAACACCCATTAAAGACACTAGAACCTGGGCAGCCCTATCCTATTCTAGGAGGTCATGTCCTATCAGTTTCCAGATCACAGTTTTAGACATAGAGCTTACATAGTCTAGGATTAGTTATTCCAAGTTATTCACCAGCTTAGAATCAATCCAAACCTATATTTACAAACTAAATCATTCTACAAACGCTATCTATCACTCTTGCTTGCACTTCTTTAGCTTGATCTTGCTTATTTACTATTTTATTTATCTAATCAAGCAATGCCCTTATCTTAGATTTTATTTTATTAAATCAATGTTGTAAAAATAATAAATGAAATAAAACACATCACAAAATACAACACTATAATTGGTAACGAAGTTCGTCCCAAAATGAACTACGTCTCTGGGTTTGTTCAAAAGAATCGATATAACCAATACATAAAATATAAAATTCTTACATCAATTTACTGCTCAAGGTCAACAACGTTGATTGAACTAGCTCTGACTCGCGCTATTTCTCTCCCCGCCTTGACATCTCTTGGTTTTGTATTACGGGAACTTGGCTCGACCAACAATAATGGTGGGTCCATCTCTCTTGGATGATGGGTACAATGTCTCTATGATGGCACTCCAGCCTATGAGACAATATTATCGACGTAATGTAGGATCTAATGGCCTCTCTACGTTCCTTACGGCTTTATGGACTTTTCAAAATAATGTCGTCGTAATAATGGTGTCAACAAAATAACATCTCTCAACACTATGTCGACGAATGACTCTCTAGCTTGTCAATGGGATATTCGGCCTCAGTGTCGACTTGGTCATTTACAATATCGATAGCTCGTTCTCTCGTCACACATTAAAGTAGTACAATACGCCTCTAAGGCTGAAATGATGACCTTGTCGTTAAAATTAGGCTTTTAATGGCCTCGGTACGAAAATAAAATTCATAAGAACTTCACAAAAGTACTTATAATTCACATTGAATTCCTTTATAATAATCTTTAAAAAATAATGATAAGCTTCTTAAAAACTTTCTAAGGCTCTCAAAAACTCCTAAGGCCTTCTCCTTTCAGTTCGAATGAATTCAAATGCTTGAGTTGTGTATTTGAATGGGAATAAGGGCCCTTTTATAGGATTCCCAAGCCTGACATATAAGGACAATACATTTATCCTTTTGTTTACAAAATCAAGTGTCAAAATAGCCTAGATAAGGCTTTAGAAAAGTTATAGGGATTAAATCCCATTTATCTTGCCACCCATTATCTCCGCATAGCATTTAGAAGCTTCCACTCCACGTAGCCTCCATATATTATCCATAAAAAGGCATGCCAAGATTATACTCCCCATATAAATCTCTAGCAAAACCTATTCTCTCGATAGAATGCATCGCCTAAAATGTATGCCCGTGCATGTGTAGGACCCACCATCATCAGTCTAATTGTAGGTAAATTGTTTTTAATCATATTGGTTTGAAGTAGTTAGCTTGCACATGAGTAGTTGTAGTTGGATTGGTTGAGACACACACTGGTAAGGAGTAGTTCTCGGGTTCAAATCTCGTCACCTGTTGTACTCTTTTTTTACATAGTGTTGAAAAACACATTGTGTTTTTCAACACTAAAAAACTTACAAAATATTCCAACTGACA
Organism: Taxus chinensis; assembly: GCA_019776745.2. Taxonomy (NCBI): domain Eukaryota; kingdom Viridiplantae; phylum Streptophyta; class Pinopsida; order Cupressales; family Taxaceae; genus Taxus; species Taxus chinensis. The sequence goes on from CM034149.1 coordinate 98,641,706, forward strand.
ATGCTTCTGCCACGTGGCATCTGATGGCCATGATAGCGCTTTTGCCACATGGCATCTGATGGCCATGAATGAGTGCATGGGTCATTGACGGGGCATCAGTGCAAATTATCGAGAGAATAACCTTCGCTTAAATCTCCATGCTCACAATCTTTTCCCACTTGGGCCCATTTGGTGCTTGTTGGTTTAGGCATAATTATGTGGGATAAATTTTATCCCACATGTGTGAGAGGAAAATGCGTCATAGGGTTTAAATATAACTCATTCCACATTATCCTTCGGTCAACAAACCACTTTGAATTTTAAATGTGGCCTAGATTACCACTTGGCGCTTGTTTGGTTAGCTTTTCTTGGTAGTGTGGAGTGATCAGTTGTGTGGACCACTTAGGCACTTTCCTTGGTCCTTGGGACATGAGATTGATTTGAATTTTTCCATTGGTTGGTCGAGACTCAAACTTTCCTGCAAATGCAACTCATGCAAGTTAGCTAATATGACTCGATCCCATTGAGCTCGACCCTTAATAATGTTGAGCTCGTTACTATAAAATCAGTTTTGACTCATCTATTAGCTTGGTTTCAAGTGGCTTGTTAGCTCGATGAGCTACTTGAAAAAATGGTGAGTTGGAGCTATCCAACTTGGTCCCAGCTCGATGATGTTACTACGATGGTTGGGTCACCCTCCGAAACAAAAGCGAAGCCCATTAGTTTTTCTTGACCATCGAAGACAAGAGGTGTAAACCACCAATTATTTTCCCTTCTGTTTTGCTCCTCCAAACTTGTCAGTTTTGCAAATGACCATTTTGTGATCTTGCAATGTGTCCTTAAATTGTTGCACATGTGCCTTCTATTTCCCACTAACACTTGTTCTCGTGCGGACGATATCTCCCATGTACGTTGTCTGTTTTGACCCGTTCAAAATGTGTTGGAAAGATGACTTCAATATCTTCCGTAAGGAATGAGTTCTGGGAGATCTAGGGAACTTTTTCTATGTGAACAATCCTATAGATCACACCTCCCCAATAAGAAGCCTTTTTGTCTACCAAAAGTTGATCTATTGATCCTCGGTGGCTCTATCCCTTGATATGGTAGTATAGTTTTCGTTCACTTGGAGTTTTTGCATTAATTCCATGTACACACACAATACAAGGAACACACATGCTGCATTCTAATATTGAGCTCATTAATATGAAATTGGTCTTGACTTGTCCATTAGCTTAGTTTCAGGTCACTTGTTAGCTCGACAAGTTACTTGGAAAAATGGTGAGTTGGAGTTGTCTAGCTTGGTCCTAGCTCAATGATATTACTACGGCGACTGGGCCCCCCCTCCGAAAGAAAAGTGGAACAAAAGTGGACCCCATTAGTTTTTTTTTACCATTGAAGACCAAAGGTGTAAACCACCAAATTTTTGCCCTTCCATTTTTCTCCTCACAACTTCTCAATTCTGCAAACGACCATTTTGTGATCTCGTGATGTGTCCTTACATTGTTGCACTTGTGCCTTCTATTTCCCAATGACACCTATTCTCGTGCGGACAATATCTCCCACGTACTTTGTCTATTTTGAACTGTTCAAATGCATTGGAAAGATGACTTTGAGATCTTCCGTAAGTAATGAGTTCTAGAAAACTTAGGGAGCTTTTGCTATATGAACAGACCTCTGGATCACACCTCCCCAATAAGAAGGCTTTTGGTCCACCAAAAGATGATATATTGATCATTGGTGGTTCTATCCCTTGATATGGTAGTATAGCTTTCTCCCACTTGGAGTTGTTGCGTTGATTCCCTATACACACACACTATAAGAAACACATAAAAAAGTATATTGCATTCTAATGTTGAGCTCGTTGGTCTTGACTCATCCATTAGCTTGGTTTCGGGTCGCTTGCTAGCTCGACGAGCTACTTGGAAAAATGGTGAGTTACAGTTGTCCAGTTTGGTCCCAGCTCAATGATGTAACTACGATGACTAGGTCCCCCACCGAAACACAAGCGGACCCATTCATTTTTTCTAACCATCGAAAACCAGAGGTGTAAACCACCAATTTTGTCCCCTTCCATTTTGTTCCTCGCAACTTGTCAGTTCCGCAAATGACCATTTTGTGATCTCTCAATGTGTCCTTACAGTGTTGCACATGTGCCTTTTATTGCCCACCAAAACCTATTCTTGTGCGGATTATCTCTCCCATGTGCGTTGTATGTTTTGACTCGTTCAAAATGCATTGGAAAGATGACTCTGAGATCTTTCATAAGCTATGAGTTTTTGGAGATTTAAGGAAATTTTGCTATGTGAAGAATCTTCTGGTCCTTAATATCATACCTCCCAAATAAGAAGGCTTTTGGTCCACCAAAAGTTGATCTATTGATCCTTGGTGGCTTTGTCCCTTGATATGGTAGTATAACTTTCTCTCACTTGGAGTTGTTGCGTTGATTCCATATACACGCACAATACAAGGAACACAAAAAAAAGTATGTTGCATTCTAAGTGGTGCTATAACAGGTCACCACTTATATAATTGTGCCCTTCTTGGGATCTTATAATGCAACATATCACTTACAAATGTTGCCCATGCTTGGGTCTTAAAAACCATACTATATTCATAGATTCTAAATACCTCATTACTTACAAACTATGCCCTAATTCAGATCTTAAATGTTTCATGAAAAACGACAGTTCTCAAATAATGTGTTACTCACCATGTAGAAAGCAAGTGAGTGCTCAAATGTGCCAAATTCAAATCAGGAAATCCATGCCTAATTTTAAAAGGTGGCAATGCGGAAGCACAAAATGAAGGAGGGAGAGCATGAGGATTTATAAGTACCCTCATTACATTCTGAGAACAAGATGTAACTCCATAGGAGTTGTCAAAGAGAAGACAAATGTCGTCAATGGTGTCATTTAAATCCAAAATGTGGGACTCTACAAACAAGGAAGCAATATCTAGTAGAAATGTGTCCCAGTGAGGTGAATCTAGAAGACATATGTGATCCTACTACAAAGGATCAAAGTAGGATCTCGAATGCATATGAGTAGGTGGAGGTTCCTCGACCATAATCTCCATAAGTGATGGTAGAGGTGCCACATCCTCAATAATCATGTCCTCTCAATCAATGAAATGAATAGGAATACAAACTAAAGGATGAGTAATAGGTGCCTTAAACAAACCGCTTGCAAGTGTGTTCTCTTTAGGAGGAGAAATGACTGCAATGGGAGAAGTAGGAGAAGAGGATGCTAGCAAAACCTCATGCAAGTCACCAGAAATATCATTGCAAAGAGGGGGATGAGAAGGAAGAGGAACTGCATGGACACTATGAGGTGAAGCAACAAGGGTCTCCTCAAACAACTTTTCAAGTATGTCCTAAGCTTCCTTCAGTGATGTGGCATGTGCAATGTGAGATTATATGTAGTTTGAGATGTGGAGGAGAATACAACAAAGGGCCCTAACACATTTTTCCTCAATCCAGGAAATGTCTTTCTCCTCAGTGAAAAGATGAGCATGCATAACACTAGTAGTGACTCTCTAGAAACTGTTCATCATCAAATGTAACCTCATTAACTCCTTCCATGTGTTATAGTTAAAGGTGTTGAGGGGTTTAATAGACTATGAAGCCATGTTGTAAGAAGAATTTCAAGGAGGATGAATGCCTTCCCCCCACAAATAGAAAATCCCTTTGTCTCAAGTCACAAAAAAATGACAAAATGGAAAAATGTCGACGTCGCGTAAATCGAGAATGTGTCTGAGAAGATGTAAAAAGAAAATACAAGATGATGTTTTCACAATGAGGAGAAACAACACATGCACAAATGCCAAAGAAGAAAGATCACCATACAAGACCCCTTCTGAAATCAGCTTCAATCAAAAACCCTATTTTTGGCACTTTATAACTTTAGTGTGTTTTACATAATAAATGGCACCAATGGAAAGAGGACAAAAAACATGAACTTTTGAAAAAAAATGACACTCAAATCGGAGTAGCCTATCAAAATTTATTGCAATAATTGTTTTCCGTCATTAATGGTATTGTTATCCAAAATAATTCCCCTAGTTATTTTGACAACTTACATCTTCATTCTAACTCTAAAGTTCAAGCTCACAGACTGCATGCACTTTGGCGGTTCCCTTGGCACAGTTTGCTTGGTTGCAGTTCTTCTGCACACCCTTCATGTTTCTTCTTTTTGCTTCCTCCCCCTTTATTCTTCTATCTCTCTCTATTTCCCCTTCGTGTCTTCCTCTTCTATAGGCTTTCCCTCCAAATAAGCTAAGTCCCCCGGCATGCCTCTTGCGCGCATGCCCTTCCTCTTGAATTTTGTGCATCTCCTCATGCTCAATTTCCTTGTTTACATTCTTCCCTTGCGCATCTTGCCTTCGCATTTGTGCGTTGTGTACTTCCTTTCCTTTTGGCTTGCTCCGCACACCCCTTTCCTCTAGTCCTCATGCGCTCATTCATTTTGATGCCCGTGCCCGCATGCATACTTGTATCCTTTTACAAGTATGCATCTTTTCTTCATATTTCTACGTGTGTCCCTTTTGCACACTTGTCTTCTGGTTTCCTCTTTCACGCCTCACCGTGCCAAGTGGCAATCTGGCAGACTTGAGTGTGCAACACGCAACCTATCAAAGCGCGCCAACTAGGCGTTGAATCCTTGCGACAAACAAGTGCGCGACACGTGGTAGAAAAGACAAAACAAAAGAAAAGTTGGTCAATCCTTCAGCCAATCAATGCGTGCTACGTGTCATTGTGTGTTCAGTTTGCACTGCAAACCTTTAGATCGCAATAACTTTTGCTACAGGGCTCTGACACACGTGCGCCTGCACTCGTTTGGAAGCTGTTGACGTGGGATACGTGTTGGACCATTAAAAATCATATTTTGGTGGGATTTGATAGGCAGAGAAACAGGGAAATGTCATTTTTGACCATTAATTAATAATATCCAATCAATTCAACTTCCAGATTTTCTTCATATCTTGCCTCCTATTCCTTCTTCCACAAGCCTAACAAACAAAGGGAGGCGCATATGACATAGCTTTGCAGGAGGATTTGCAGGCATTCAATAATTTCTATTGGTGGTTAGATATCAATTCCAAGTTTCCCTCTTCTTTCTCCTCTTCTCTATCTCTTTTCTTCTATAAATTATAGAACTCTGCCCTTTGAAATGGATCCCTTTTTGTATGTATCGGAACCATGCCAAAATGATGGGCCAACTTCCCACAAGTTTTCAGACCTTGGAACTTGGTCTCTGTAATGTATTCTTACCTTCTACTATAATTGTAAATGACTGTGCATTCCAGCTTAATAAATAAAATAGGGTTTTGTGGCACTTCTTATTTACCCTTTTCTCATTTCTATTCATATCTTGCCTCTTTGTTCACCTTTTTTGGCATGTTGTGTGCATTCTCCTACTGGTGCAGGTCCCAATTTCATGGGTTTTCAATGCTCAAGAAAGATCGAGTCTTTGCGTGGATCTTATCTATGATGCGCTTTTTCACCCTGCTATCCTACATGTTTTTTTCCCTTTCCTTCCCGTCGTGGAGAGTGATCACCCTCTTTCTGGTGCTGATCACCGCCCCTTTTAGCCTAGGATTTACCTTATAGCATATCCTTCTGACCCTGTTCCTTTAGATTCTCAGAGTAGTGATTAGGTTGCTTTCATTTACAACATTAGGAGTAGTTTTAACAGTAGAAGTAGGTGGAGGAACCGGCCTTCTCCGGAGATCTGTCTCAAGTGCGCAAGGTCCCACAACTTGGAGACAATCTCATGTTTGCCTCAAAATCCCAGTTCATCCTGATCTGGGACGGGTGCAATTTTTAACTCCAACAATAGTCAGGTCATTGAACACAATGTTAGAGCAAGATGCCAGAGTCTGAACGGAAGGAAGAAGCATGCACCACATTCACAGACATCAAAGAAGCAATCAGTGTGTGGCTTGGTGATTCTAAGCAACCCAGATTATGTGAAGCCTTTTTCATTTATGCTTTTGCCTTCGAGCATTCTTGCGCAGTCATCCTTGACTTAGTAGAGAAAGAAGAAAACATAGAGTGAAGGCACACATGATTGATATTCATGAGTTCATGTATGCTTGAGGCATATGTACGAACTTAAAATAAACTCTGCCAGTGTGTGAAAAGCTGAATTGTCCTTCGCGATGATCAAGTTCCACACATGGAAGAGTGTGCAAACACTACATACTACATTTGCAATAAGGTAATGTGTTATTGTGTCTAATTTCCCGCAGTTAAAACGATGTTCTATGCAGATTTGGAAACTCCACTAAGTCAAGCCACACAGTATCTCAGTGGACAGACCTTTCCCTTCATTCTTTAATCCAATTCCTTTCTTTCCAGATTTCCATTTTCCTCCTTTGATGAAGATAGTAAGCAGGTCATGGGTGTGAGTTGCACTATGACAGAGGTTGATCAAAAACTCACTTTTGGAACCACATACACCAGTCGAATCCTCTCGCATGCCTAATGATAGTACCAAGACACCCAACGTAAAGCAATTGCACTATGAAAAGCAATAACATGAAGATATATGCATTTGGCACACTCACACTGAAGAAACCATCATAAGCGTCTATTTTCTTGACGCCTATTTTTCCAAAGAAGAAGCTTATCTAGAAGATATTGCACGCCTTCCACAAACGGATAGGTGACACAATTCATACTAAGCATTCACCAAATTCTAAGAGTCGGTATAGTGTATCTTAGGATCACATATTTGTTCAAAGGAACGCAATGACTCTCAGTGTTAAAAGTTACTTCACCATGGGTTGGCCCTACTGTCGCGAAGTTGAGAGTGAAATCTTTACCATGCCCTTATAGCTTGTATAGTTGAGGTACACCCCTTTCCTAACTCACAGGGTGTTGTACTTTAGATAATTGGAGGCTCATCAATCCAGTATTGGGAAATTCTATCAATGGGGTAATTCTACACCATTCATCCTCACAGCGACCGACTCATTACACACATTGGGCAAAAGCACAACCATCTCAAGCCCACTTTCACAACGGGCATTGTAATCAAGTTCATCAAGGACCACGCTCATCACCAGGATTCTGGTTGCGCCATCTTCTTCACTAGTATGTGACCTTTCTTTCTCTGCCATCATTTCTCCTGCACAGCAATTCCTTAAACCCATGCTTATGCTTCATACAAAATTATTCTAATATTTTCTTCTGAGTCCACTCTATCCGCAAGGAAATGGTCTCGCAAACAAACTACTAGCAAAAACTTGTTGGATGTTATCCCCAACTAAGATCATCGTGTTTGATAAATGTAGATCCGTTGAAGATTGGTTTGAATCAGCTCAAGGATATGCCCTCTAGATCATGTACGAAACCCAAATCAAGTAGGGTATCTGAGGCACCACACCTTACCACATTAGTATATGGCCTAGAGGGCACTTGTCTGTCTAATGAACCTGAGAATCCTTTGCTAGAGGTAGATTCATGCAAGACATAGCCCCGGGGACAATGATAATCATCCTAAGGCTGAGACTTATTAGTCTGATGCAATTAGATGAGAAACACAATTAAGCGGGATTGAGCTTCAAGAAAATAGGAAAATTAAGAGGTCATCTAACTTTTCCTGGTTTGATATCTAGATAAACTAAAGCTCAAAGCCTCTAGAATATGTCAACAGTTAGTGCTACTATGGGATAAGGTGCATGAGGAAGAAGGGGAAACACGCTAAATTTTAGTAAGCTTTGGCTTGGCCTCTTGATTCTAAAATTAGCAATAGATTTGAAGTGAGAACACCTTTTGTTTGTTGCTCAAAAACCTCAACGGTGAAAATGGTTCAATTACCATCTTCAATAGGCACTTCCTCAAGCACTACTCTTGTGCATAAACCATGTTCAACGCCAAATGGCAGACTCAGTGCGTCTCACTTTGGGTAAGGCCCACTCCATGGAAGATACTTCTCCTTTCTTGTCTAGGTTAGCTTTCCTTTTTTGTTTTGCGCTTTCTTTTGTAGTTTGCTTTAGTGGTTGTTAACAAACTTGCACATGGGTTAGTTCTAGGTTTACTTTGAGTAAAACAAGTTCTTATGGACGCACTCTGCATGTTCCCAATTGGAACATGTATGATTTTCAGATTTTGTATATAGTTGTGCTTCTTGTTGTTCGTCGTGCTCCTTCTGGCGTTGTGTTCTTTTCTTCCGTGTGCTATTGTGTGCCCCTTTTGTTGCTTCCTAAGACGCCAGTTTAGTTTTCAAAATAAGCAGGTCCAACAGATCGTGCACAAGTTTCCACTCTCATAATTCAAGTCAGAACATCTTCACATGAGAGTAGCAGTTCCGTTCAGAGTTCAGACTTTCTTTAAATGACTTCAAGGGTGTTCTTCAAGTTGCAGATCAAAAATTCAAATTGCTGGCTAACTCCATGCCCAATGAATGCTTCTAAGGCTATTGGTCTCTTCATCTAGCAGGCATATGGCCCCAAAAGTCGCCAAACTGTTGTCCAAAATAACACCCTTAGTTATTTTGACAACTTACACCTTCATTTTGACTCTAAAGTTCAAGCTCACAGACTGCGCGTACTCTGGCGGTTCCCTTGGCACGGTTTGCTTGGCTGCAGTTCTTCCACGCGCCCTTCCTATTTCTTCTTTGTGCTTCCTCCCCCTTTATTCTTATTTCTCTTTCTATTTCCCCTTCGCACCCGCTTTCATTCCAGCAGTCTCACGCACCCTTTTGCACGACCTTGTAGACTTGCCCTCCAAATCGGCTAAGTCACCCGACATGCCTCCTGCGCACATGCCCTTCCTCTCGAGTTCTGCGCATATCCTCGTCCTCGCTTTCCTTGTCTACATTCTTCCCTTGTGCATCTTGCCTTCTCATTTGCACGTTGTGCACTTCCTTTCCTTCTGGCTTGCTCTACACGCCCCTTTCCTCTAGTCCTCGTGCGCTCATTCATTATGATGCCCATGCCTGCTTGCATACTTGTATCCTTTTACAAGTATGCATATTTTCTTCCTATCTCTGTGCATGTCCCTTTTACACACTTCTTCTACTTTCCTCTTTCGCACCTCTTTCTTGTGTGTGTGCCATGTGCAATATTTTGCGTCAAGTTCTTGTGCCATGTGGCAACCTGTTAGACTTGAGTGTGTCACACGCAACCTATCAAAGTGCGCCAACTGGGTGTCGAGTCCTTGATATGAACTAGTGCACGAAACATGGCAGAAACAACAAAATACCAGGATAGTCAGCCGATCGTATGGATCAATTAGAGTTTGTCATGTGTCTTGTGCGTTCTCCTTGCACTGTAGACTTCATATCGCAATACCTTTTGCTACAAATCTCTGACACATGCGCGCCTAGGCTTGTTGGAAAGTTGTTGACGTAGGCTACACATTGAAATTTTCAAAAGAGGATTTTGGCAGGATTTGGTTGGCGAAAAATAGGGAAACGTCACTCAGATCATTAATGCAAACACATAATCGACTCAACCACCAGAGTTTCTTCAGATCTTGCCTCTTTCCTTCTTCCACAAGCCAAACATACATGGGGAGGCATATCTGACAACATTGCAAGCAGATTTGCTAGCATTCATTGCTTGTTGTTGGTGGTTGGATTTCAAATCCGGGTTTCCCTCTTCTTTCTCCTCCTCTTCTCTCCTTCTATAAATTGTTAAGCTCTGCTCATTGAAAGAGATCCCTTTTTGTTGTAACGACAGCATGCCAAAATGGTGGCTGACTTCCCATGAGTTTCAGACATTGAAACTGGTCTCTGTAATGTATTCTTGCCTCTTGCCATGAATGTATCAAATTGTGTCCTTAAGCAATAAAATCACGTTTTTGTGGCTATTCTGCCCTATTATTGTGTTTTATGTGTTTTTGCCTCTTTATTCCCGTTTTTGGCATGTTGTGTGCATTTCTTGCTTCCAGGTTCCTGTTGAGGCAAAATCACACCACCCCCGAATGGCCTCAATTCTGAGTGGGGCATTTGGTGTGATTGCACAACATGCGACCATCTCTCAAGCTATGGGACTTACGAACTTGAGATGGACCTCTAGAGAAGGCTGGTTCCTACTTCCTAAATTACTTGCCACAAACTACTCTGGTGCAAACAAAAACCTATCTATCATAATCTAACCATTCCAAGGAGACAAGGAGGGAGAGAGAGTGAAAGAGAGCCTACACTAAGCGGTGATACACTAGAAAAAGAAGTGGCTGATCAAAAATTCAACTGCTCGAAGTGGAGAGAGGTGAGCAAAGGAGAGGGTGGACAAGGTGCACCACAGACTAGAGATAGATTCACATGGAACACCACTTCAAAACCCATTAAACACAGCTCCCAAAACCTGCAATAAACATCAGAGTATGCACGGTATACCCTGCGACGATGAGAGGCAAGAAGAGACAATAAAATAAGCAAAGGATGGACAAGATGCATCACGAAACATATTTTATTGCTCCATAAGTCACACAGTACATCATCAGTGGGCAATAGACAAGAAAATGCCATTACAGAGCCAAGGGAGGAGGCGTAGACTCCACATTCTACCCTAAGGAAGAAAGAGAGAGGGGGGCAGAAGAGAAGCAATGACCAACCTTTAGAAAAGGCCCCTCCTTTACAATATATAGGAAGAATAAGAGAGAGAGGAGGGAAGAATTCGAACTTTGCTCCAACCACCCCTGGAAGCACATTGAATCCACCTACCATAATGAAAAGTCTCGTTACAACACCCATGCCCCCGTCACTATCCCTTACTGAGCAAGAAAGAGGCCCATTATTCATCATGGCAGCAGGTGGGAGACTTGACAGCCCTTAAAATGGTAGACTGAAACATAATGGTGGTGGGTGAGAAGCTGGCGCCAAGAGCTTTCCAAAGAGTCCTTTCCCACTCAAAACTGAGCTCCCGATCGAAAGATATGGCTGTCTGAAGATAAGGGTCGCGGGCTCATAATAATTAAAAGAGTATGTCCATATAGGGTCCACGTGGTAGCCTCACATGTCGTGGAGATTCAGCCCCTTCCTTTCACTCTTGAAATTGCGTTGGACTGACATGTGGCGGCTTCTGTGGGATCTTCAGTTTCCTCTGTATTCTGCCTAAGTCCTTCCTGTTGGCGGAGACATTGTGCCCGACCTGAGACACGTGGAGGCTTTGCGCTCATTTGGAAATTGCCCCTAGATTTTGCTTTTGAAGTTGTGCGGACGAGACACGTGGAGGCCTCCGCATGCTTTTGGACTTTTCAACAGCTAACCTTGTCCCTTTTCGGACCTTGGACACGTGGAGGGTTGGTGCTTGTTTAGGGACTTCCTTTTGAGTTGCACCTTTGAAATTGCACCAAAGAGACACGTGGCTCCTTCCGCAACTTTGTTAAGTTTCTTTGTGTTTTTGCTAAGTCCCTTTGTTTGATGGGGCCATATGTCTGACCCTGGATACGTGGAGGCTCAGCGCACATTTGGGAACACGCTCTGAATTTTACTTTTGAAGTTGCGTCGTGCTGACACGTGGCAGCTTCTGCGGGCTCTGTTGTTTCCTTTTCAATGATTACTTCTGCCTTTTCAGGCTCTGGACACGTGGAGGGCCAGCGCTTGTTTGAGTCTCCGCTTTGGGTCGCGCCTTTGAATTTGCACTGATGCGACACATGGCATCATCCACCGGTTCTTCTATACTTAGCCGATTCGGGCCTGTTGCCCATTTCATTTATGTTGGACCCTAGACACATGGAGAGTTGGAGCTCATTTGAGTCTCTGCGTTGGGCTTGACCTTTTAAAAATTGCGTCGAGCTGACATGTGGTTCTTTCCACTCGTTTGAACTTTTCAACGGCCGACTTTGTCCCTTTTTTTTACTTTGACCACGTGTCGAGCTTGCACTCATTTGGGGTCTCTATTTTGGATTTTAACCTTGAAGTTGCACCGAATTGACATGTGACACTTTCCGAGGGTTTGTGACTTTTCATTCGGCGAAAGACTCCGCGAGCTCGTGGGCCCGCACTTGAAAACTACGCCATTTTACGAAAAGTGCAAAAGTTCCAAAATGCCCCACAAACCCGCCGGCCCACATTTACACTTGGGCAAAATTTCCTGTGGCCCTACAGACCCGCTTTTGGCAAAGAAAACAACCCCGAGCCTGCCGGCCCGCATTTTCCACGTTTGGCGAAAAGACATCTCCGGGCTCGCCAGCTTGCATTTTCCATTTTGCAGGAGAAATCCTTCCCAAGCTTGTGGGCCCGCAATTATAACTTGTGCCTCTTACGAAAAGTGAAAAAATGCCAAAATATCTCCCGTCGCCTCGTCGATCTGCAATTTCCCGTTGGCGAAAAGTCTTCCCCAAGCCTGTCGGCCTGCTTTTGGCAAAAAATCCTTCTCAGGCCCACCATTTGTGGAATATGAGTTAGAAGGACTTTTTTATATCTCTAGAAAGGGGAAGAAATTTCCTATCTAATGGAAATGCTTTCAGGGGGACCTTAAGTGCTTAAAATATACAAAAATTCAGATTGAAGCACCGAAAAGGGGCAAAATGGTGTTAGTTGACCAAAAATAAGTGTGAGCTTATTTTGGTCAATAATTTCGTTTTCATGTGTTATCAATGCGTGAGAAAGTCGAGTCTATGTGGTTCTGGTCTTTGGTGCACTTGTCCACCCTCTCTCGTGTTTTCTCACTTTTCTTCCCCTCTTGAAGAGTGATCACCCTGTCTCTGGTGCTATTGCCACCCCTTTTAGCATAGGATTTCTCTTATGCATCTCCTTCTAACCTTGGTCCCTTGGGATATCAGCTTAGGATTAGATAGCTTCATTTCCAGCATTAAGAGTAGTTTTAGCGATAGAAATAGGTAGAGGAACCGACCTTCTCCGGAGGTCTGTCTCGGGGTGCAAGGTCCCACAACTTGGAGACAGTCCCATGCTGCCTAAAAGAACCAATTCATCCTAATCTGGGGCGGGTGCAATTTTGAGCTCCAACAAGTATATTTAATTAAATTGCACTAAAACATTAAAAAATGCACTAAGGGTAAAACAAGGCAGCCTTGTAACCAGTCGTTGGACTCAGAAAAGAATGAGGAGAAGGTTTAGTTTTTCTTATGAGGAGGTATTGGCCTCCTGCCAAACTGGACCTCACCCTTCGCCTTTGACGGACGATGATACAATGGTAGAAATAAAATAATTTAAAAACTCTTTAAAAAATATTCCAATGTCATATTGTTTTTATACAAAAGACAATAAACAGTGCTTAGAGGGAACCAAAAATAATAAATCATCGAGGGGTTGAACTTAAGCACCCACGAATAAGAATCCATGGATTTCAACCACCATGAGACCAAGGGTTAGGGCATGTGATGATTTGAAATCAACTGTCCCGGAATATGGCCAAATATACAGAAAACAGACACATGTTTTCTCCATCCAACTTTGATACGATGTCAAAGTATCCATAAGGATCTCTAGTAGAAAAACAAATGCACACATAGTTGCTCCTATGACTAGTACACCTAAACAAGTTATAACCCCTAAAGTGTAGGAATAATCCACATAAATAAATAAATGGATTAAATAATATCCTACACTAACACACAGGTCTAACACTAATGTAAATATTCAATTTACAAAACTATTTTTAAGCTTGATGTATATATTGAGGAATATATTGGTTGAACCTGAACATTTGCATTATTTTGCACTTTTATTTAAGGAAAGATTAAGAATCAATTTTATTTGCACCAAAACTCTAGAGTATAAACAAAATTTAGATTTCTAGACATAAATTTTTACACTTTTCCAAATGGAAAAAATTAGGGATTAAACAAGTCCTACATATATAGATTTGATTATCATCGCCATTTTATCTAAATGTGTCAATACTAATGCTCTTAATTTGGTCTAAAAACCCACATATCAGCTATATATTTCTACTTTTGGTGTGATCATTCTATCACAAAGGCCTCCATGTCAAAAATCCTCCAAATCCTAAAATATTGAACACAAAATCCTTTGATGAAGAAAAAATTGCACATAAATTCCAAACAAGGAATGCCAAATGCTTAGAATTGAATAACTATCAAAAGCAAAAATAAAGATTGCCATTTTGGAAATTTCTATCTATTGATTAAAAAAAACTTTCCATAATCTTCCACGAAAAGCAAAATTTTGATCAAAATACTCTACTAAATGAATGAAGATAAAAAAGATTGTTGCGATGCCCTTGGTTAGTCTTGTGATCCTTCACAGGCAAAAAAATAACATAGTTGTGAGGAAGGAATAAATGAAGAAGTGATTTACCCCTAAAATAAAAAAGAGGGTTGTGATGCTTCTTATTTATTTATCTTGGAATTAAGGATTAGAAACTTGTAATATATTCATATTATTAATTATAAATCAATGTGTATATCATAATATACTATTATTAGCAATTTGTAAGATAAAATCTTAGAAACGATTGTTACGAAGGTGAAAACACAAGAAAGAGGTTGCACTTCACTGATTAAAGACTCGTGAAGTTGATCTAGCAATGTTATGTGATTGTGTAGGTTGTAAATGAGTTGCAAGTGTTTTGTTTCTGAATATGGGATTGCAAACTTAAAAAGGACAAAACCGTTATGGCTATATGGAACCCTCATACAATTTCATCTCTGGTGAATAATTATGTATGGTGATGAAATGACACTCTACAACTTTATGTGTCATTGCAACTGATTGTAATGTACTTCACTTTATAACTAGATGTGTCACAAACGTGCAAAACCCTATGTATAATAAGAAATAGCTTCAAACTCTAACCACATGTAGGAGACCTTGCAAAAAGGTTAGTCATTGGGTTGAAGTGCAATCCGTACACTACCTATGTTGGTAATACTCCAAAGAGGCCTCAAACCACACATAGTTAGCATGTGATATCCATATGGATGCAACTAGCTTGGGCAATTTGATCACTTGATAATACGACTTAGTGTGCTTGATTTGCCTTGGAAGGTCTCTATCTTGGGAAGTGTGGCTTTATAACATTCTTGAGTGTGCTTTAAAACTCTTGTTAGTGGGAAATTTTGTATCAGACAAAATGGCCACAATTTAGGGGACTGGAAAGTCCCTCCTCTTTAATGGGGAGGTTCCCTTATTTAAAACAAAATCTAATATATCTACAACATTTACGCTAAAAACTATCTTCAAGGGGTGTTGTTAATTTTTGTGTGTCAATATCCCCAAAAGGAACAAAGGAAGAGAAAAATCGAATTTGAGAAATACGGTTTGACAGGAGAAAGAAGGGTGACAACACTTTTGGAAAAAGTAAAACCAAATCCTTATCTACTTATGTATGTCAATAATAATAAAGAATTACATCATTTCATAACAAAATATCCCGTTCTTCATCCTTATCTTCTACAGAAAGATCATGAAGCTCCATTATGCCCAAAGATGAAGAAATTCACCCCAAAAACCGCCTATAGCATATTCCAAGAATTTTTTATGTCTACAACCATACAAGATGCCTTGATCTCCAAGAACACTTTTTTTAGCCCTTGATCAAGGTGATTCCATTAGATCAGGAGAATGAATGAGATTTGAGTAGCCACTTGTCCAAAACCGCCATGATTACAAGTTAGGGCCACTCTAACAACTCAATCTTTGTTAAACGGTTCATTCAATCCTCCCTTGCATATTGGTGGGCCATGAAGGTCAAAACAACCCAAAAGCATTTTCCACCAATGAAAAGATCTCTCCAAAGACATCAATAATTGATTTGGGCATCAATAGACTGAGAAAACAAGCTGAAAACAACCCAAAACTCTACCACGATGATATCCCAAGTCTTCCCACCATTCACTCTAAAACAAGTCTCTGAGTGTAGCCCTCCTCCATACGCTTCAAATGACACCACTCTCATGTCAAATGGAGCCTCCAAACGAAAGATGTGGTAAAAAAACCAGTCCTCATCTTGTATGTTGTTCATTTAGGTTGTGACGTCCCTGAGCTCAAAAATGCACTAGGCAAGGCCATAAAATTCAAGAGAGTGTGTAGCTTTGTCCAAGTTGCATTGATCTTTGCCATGTGCCTTAGATCAGTTCAACCACTCTCTATGTGGTTATAAGGCTTGGCTTCGGTCATCTTCGTACATGGGAGGAAATGATGTGAGACACGTGGCCTCCTTCAATGCTTGTGTTCACCTCATAGCTCAAGTTTTGCGTCCAAGTGTCGATTGGTGCCACATGTTTTCCCATACACCATGTGTCAAACATCGGTCCCATCCAAGAATAGCAAGCAGGCCATTAAACCGAATACCCTGAGGAACCAATTGCTAACTCGTGTCTAAAAGGCTATGTGTTACACATCAATATACCATCATGTGAGGAGGTTTAACAACACTGAAGAAAGTTATGCGAACACTAATAGGCGACACGTGTTTATAGTCGGATGCTCGAAAGTCTTTGGGGTGAGGCAAAAGTTTGGAGGACTGTGGGGCAGGGAAATATCCCCTATCGATATCTCTATTAAAACTTGGAAAACGACTAAGTCCCAACCATTATGGAGGTGCCATGTGTCCCCTATTCATCTAATTAAATTTGACAACCCTGCCTTAGTTATAAAGTTATAGTCGGATGCTCGAAAGTCTTTGGGGTGAGGCAAAAGTTTGGAGGATTGTGGGGCAGGGAAATATCGCCTATCAATATCTCTGTTAAAACTTGGAAAATGACTAAGTCCCAACCGTTATGGAGGTGCCATGTGTCCCCTGTTCATCTAATTAAATTTGACAACCCTGCCTTAGTTATAAATCAAGGGATTTGAATGTTCCTGCCCATCCCAAGGGTAAAACAAGTTTAAATCGATGAAGTCCTTCAAGTTTTGGCATGTGCAAATTGAGAGTTAGCGTGTGGAAGCAATTATGACAAGTTTTAAGACATCAGGGTGCTTAAAAGGACTGAAAAAACCATGATCAAAGCCTCTAAGTTTTTGTTTTTGTAACCAATTGCCCAAAAAAATGAAGTGTGAGCTCATTTTGACAACGCACCCAACAAAACATGAACCTAGGTCATCTACATTGTTATCATTCTACCTTACTGCTAGACCACGGAGTCTGAAATGGTTAATCACAGAGAAGTTGTATATTATTCAACTATGTGCTCCTTGTCTGGTACTAATACATTTGAAGCCCAAAACATGGCAATTTAACTATGGGCATTCCTCCACATATTGTCAAAGATTATTACCATGAACACAAGGAAGTTAACTATCAAGATGGGATAAAAGAAATTAAGTAAAATTCAATGTTCACTTGATAACGTCAAATATGGCGAACTTTATATAGAGTTTCTTGATTCCAAAATTTTATATTTAAGATCTGACAAATCTCTATGAAGAATTGTCGATACTTTTTGATCTTGAAAGAAAAAAGTACGATAGATGTTAATCTTCTTTGGAGCATTTGCATCATGAATGGTTCTTCTCCTTGCTGAATTGAAGTGTTTGACGATTTTGTCACAAGAAGATCCCATTCTGATTTCCTATTGAAATACCCAAAGGTAAAAGGTTGTTTTCCAAGTCACCACCAAGAAAGATGCCAACTTGGCATATGGAACTCTCCTTGTGGAAGTCCACAAAGGGATTTTCTTTTCTTTTACCTTATATATTGTTCAAATTGTATATGGGTTTTGACCTCATGACCAACATCTAGGATAAACCAATCTCACCAATCCATAAACATGAGGGTACACAAGGAGATTTCTTTCTATTTACCTTGTATATTGTTCGAATTGTTTATAAATTATATGTTGTTTAAACTATTGTGATTAAACTGCCGCTGCTTGTATATAAAAACGATGAACAAAAAGCGTGTCATTTTTTTAGAACTAGCAATTGCAAATGAGTTGCAAATTACACCGGAGAGGATAACAATGTTTAGTTTTTGGAGTTACAATTTGTGGTGAAATATATGCTATCTTAAATTGTTTCAAGTTCATATTATGGGCAGGGGGGAGAAATATAGTACAACTACAACATCTGGAAAGAAAAACAATTCTTATTATGCTTTGGTGAAAGTCCACGACCTGTTTTGAAGCTCCTTTTTTCTCACAGGATGTGAGCATGTGCTAGAAAAAGATTAGACACATGTTGGTTGTATTAGGTGAAACAATGTCAACATTTGACTAACATTGAAGATTTCACATGCCGTGTGTAAATCTCCCATTGTGAAATGTGTCACTCGCTATTATAAATCATTCAGACTGATCACATTGGTTCCATAATCACCCTCCTCGCCCGTGAACTAACATTTATGAGCTTGGCATAAGATTTAACATTGAATTATATTCACACTTTAGACCAAATCAAGTTTGTTATTAAGGAATGGTGTAGACAACTCTCAATCTCAAACAGACTCTCTTAGCTCTGCATTTTCTAAAATAGCAAACGAGAAAAATCCCTGCACCAACGCCTATTGCTGCCATCAAACATCAAATATACTTAAGTAAAACATGCATACAAAGTTGAAATGCATAAGAAAGTGTGTGGAGTGTAGCTATACCTACCCCTGCTACTCCAACATGGTTGTGATGATCTGTAACAACACCCTGCTTACTTCATCATCCATATAAAAGAAAAACAAAGATTATAGAGGGAAGAACCTAGAAAGACATACTTAGGGCATGGTCCCATGGAGGGGCTGCAGCTCCTATTTTTTTGCAGCGGAAGGTCACACGATTATTTTTAAAGCCACCTATAGGAATAATAGAATCTAGGCGTAAAAATAAGAGCTCCAAATTTTTTGACCCCTAAACTCAAGAGGTGGCTGGAGAGGGGGGCTAGGAGCTTGCCACTATAGTTTAGGCTGATTTTTGTCTATGTGGAATATAATATGCATACCCGCCATTATTTTTTGGTGATTTTAGAGGGAACTGTGATTTTATTTACCTACAAATAACCATAAAAATCCAATGGGATCCTATAATATCTCAACAGGTATTCTTGAGGAAACTAATAAAAGAACATGGGACCTTAAAACTACTAAAATGCTCCTAAATTTTTTCAGCAACCCCCGCTCAGATATTTATGGAGCCCCCCTCCATGGGACCATGCTCTTACCGAGTAAGGGTGAGATTGGTGTGATCGCAAAGACAAAGAAAAGTGGAAAATTGGGTGTGGTAGCCACAACTCCCTCATCCTTAGCGACAATTGAGGCAGTGAGTATTAGCCATGATGGGAATCTCATAATTCAAGCGAATTCATATAATATATAGCAACATATGATTCACAATTTTCAAGCATGAATCTCAACTAATATAAAGTCCGTGGATAGTAGAAGCAAGATAATGCATGAGTGGGACAATCAACGAACCTCTTGCACAGGTAATTGTTAGTGTCACACATAGACTCAGATAATTGAGGTTGAAGCAGTACAAAGGTGTGGTTGCAATTGAAATAGAGGAAATTTGTTGGTATTTGAAATAAAGAATTTCAGGTCATGTGCATCGTAGCTGATATTTGCGACGGCATATCTACCAATCGGTATCCTTGATTCAAGTGGGTGTTGTTACTACGTACACATGAATAACGATCTGTACTCCAAATTCCCACATCCATCGTCAATGCCAAATGGGTATTCGATGCCCAAATCACCACACCTTCTTTTACACGAGTTGAAGCGGGATTAATCTTATCAACCAATTGAGGGAAGATGATACCAAAGACCCCAATAAAGAAAAGCTGCCAGCAAACAACACAGGCAAGAAGTGAAGTATAATACAGACCTTCGCCCAGTGGACTTGCATTGGCCTCTCTCACAATAGCAAGGATATCCTTGTAGACCACCATGTCTATTGTACACACAACACTTGCACAGACTGACATGATAAGTTGCATCTCCATTACCAGAGTATACGTTATTTGGGGTGAAGTTTCCCTGTAAATAAGCTCGATCAGGGGAAGGATTAATCCATAGATGCAAATTGCACTCGTTGTGAGGATAAACCCAACAACATAGTGTACACGGATGACTTCCTCAGGCCTATCACTACTGTCGTTGAAAGAAAGTATACCTCTGCCGAAAGTGAGAAAAATCAGAGCATTGATGGAATAAGGAGTCGACTTCTGACGGACTATCAAATATGCGAATATTGTATTGAATCCCAGCTGGGAGGCGAACACCATGGCCGAGGTGGAGAGAGGTAGGTAACGGAGGCACCATGAATACAGGGCATTATATATGCTAAGGAGGATCCCGATTCCAAATGAAGAAGTGAAAAGCCTGAGAGTGACATGGACATTCTGAAATGGGCATCCCTGATTTTTGTTGTAGCGTGATGAAACCCAAATGGGCAGAATCAGAAGTGGACACCCTGTCGTCTATAGAAACGCAAGGAGCCATAAGCGAATCCCCTCAACATGCCTAAAATTGCATTTGGCCAACAACGGCCCCGCGGTGACGCCTAATGATAAGCTTGCGGAGCTCAACAACTAAAGCATCCATTGTAGTAAGCTTTTCTTCTCTGTTACAGATTTGATACTCCACAAATACCAAATGTGTAATCCAAATTGGCACCCAAACAAGCAAAGTAACCATTGAAAAATGAAGGCAGATGTAAGCCCCGATCCGTCGTAAATCGAGCAGTTTGTGAGTGCTGGATAATTTTTTGCCTTTAAAAAAGCCAGAAAATTTGAGGGTATATATCAATATCACGGTCAACTTGAAAGTCTGCGTAGGGGCGAGCGGTTGCAGGATGGCCTTCGTCCACGGCAATGGTTCCATGCATTCTACCAAATCTGTAATTATTGAAAATGGGGCTTTTTAAAAATCAACAACATCAGCCACAATAAGGAAATACATTGTCGGAATTATGCAACCGGGAAAGAGCCCTGCCGGAATTTGACGTTTTCCAGCAAGGCACTCTTCATAGAAGACACCTCCGATGAAATATGAACAAATCCAATGGAATCGGTAAAGAATAATAACTATATTGATATAGCAGACATATTACACCAGTTTCCAAGCTGCACGGACATAAAGATGTGATAAATCCTATGGTAAAAATGCAGTCAACGAGCAAACTTAACCTGCCCTAGATAAACTTGAGCAAGCTATTGTTTGCATGAATTATAGTTTTTTTTAGGGAGACTTAGCTATCGTCTCTTTCATATTGATAATGTTGATGGTACACCAGTAATGACCCTTGAAATAAATTCTGAATGTGTTGGAGCCTTTCCTATTACTTCAGTTTTCTGTTACTGGAAACCTCTAGACTGGCCACAGTTAGATTATCTTCAAGTATTTAAGCATTCTCATATGGAAGCATACACTTGTCTGTATGTGCTTGAGTGTTTAACAACATAAAACAGGTTTAAGGGTGAGAATAATGTAGTCGTGTCAAAGCCAATAGTTCCAAATCTTCACTAAGAGAAGCTTTTGAGCCTAAGAAAGTCAAGTCCTTGTATATAAAATCCCAATGTTACTACATTCATGTGTTTTTGAAATATCTAAATCAACGAGTTCATTTATTATAAACTCTTCAGTACTTCCAGTTCCAAAATTCCATGAATTTTCTCAGGAAACACACCGAGTTCTTGTTGAGTGTGGAGCTAAATTGCTTTGCAAGAAACTTGTTTTTACAATGTTACTGTTTTGATAGTAACCGGCGTCGGTTAAGGCATAATCGTCGTCGGTCAAGCCAGGCAGAATTGGTCGGGGCATAACCGGCGCCGGTCAAGGTGTAACCGCCGCCAGTTACTTGTGTAACGACGCTTTTATTTTTGGCCGGAAAAATTAGAATAAATCAATTGTTTTAAAGTTGATTTATTGTTTGTAAAAGCAAAAATAAGTTGCCTAGAATAGAAACATGTGCATGTATGCATTGTTTGGAGTGTAAGGCAAGAAAAACAAGTTTGAGAGAAGAAGATAGCAGTCAGTTGTTGTATGCTTTTTTTGGTGAGCAAGATTGTGTAGCTGAGTGAAGGAAAAGCATTGAACATCCTATGAGGTGTTGGAAGACTGTAGATCTTCATTGTATTTCCTCTGTAAAGCACTGAATAATAATATTGGCCATTTCTTGGTGGACGTAGCCCACACTGGATAAACCACGTTAAATCTGGTGTAATCTTTCTCTTGTTTATTTCATCTTTTGGTTATTTCCGCATTGATTGTTTGTATGCTTTATCTGATTATAGATCTGTGCAACACTGTTATATGGTTTAACCCCAACAGTTCTTAGCATATCTCTTTGAACTTTTATATGGAAACTTTATGCATACCCAACCCTTTCATTATAATTTGAACAGCAAGCCAACTGTTAGATTCCTTGTTGTTGAAGGACACTCTGCCTGAAGTTTTATCCATAATAATATTATCCTCACAAAGAAAGTTGAAGTATCTCATCAACAAAGGAAACCTTCCTACACCAAGTGCTTTCAATCATCTCTTCCAACATATATATTTTCTTTGCTTGCTATGCATTTCCCAAGCATAGCCCCTAAGATGCAACGATCTGTTTAGCATTTCCTGACTCTGTATACACATTATTGTGTTAAAATGCAAGTATAGCTGCCCCGGCATTTTTGTGAGAAATACTCAAACTTTACAGAATTCTTAACCTCCAAATCATCGATCTCAGCTTTTTCATATCTCTATATTTTGACAGGAACTTCCTTTTTTAATCCTGCTCATTATACATGTATTTTGCCAGGAACTTCCTTTTTTTAATCCTGCTCATTATACATGTAGAAGATTCCAAATGATTTAGCAGTACTACAGTCTTGACAAAGTATAATTATCTGTGACCTGCATCCCTTCGTTTCACAGTACAGAACTTGGAGAAAAAGAGCTGTATACACCCATCCAAGAGTGCTATTCAGTGACAACGAAATTGAGAGTATAATAAGATTCCAGCTCTGCAATAGACTGTACCACTATTTTCTCGGGATTTTGGCAGCTTTTATTATTAAAAAAACCAGGTGTCTTGGCTGGACTGTTGATTAAAAAATGCATTGTCTGAGATTTTGAACTTTCTGCATTAGCATCCAGAGACTCCTTATAATTTTGACTTGTGGATGGCTCAAGTTGCCTGTTTCTATCAGTTTCCTCATTTCCAATTTCTTTACTTACACTAGCAAATGCACATATTCACAAACCTCCATAACCTTCTTGACAATATGAGAATCTTCAATTAATATATCCAGCAGCTTATTACACCTTCTGAACGACAATGTTCTATCTGTTAAGATACTATTATTGCACACAGCTGAGACAGGCTTGTAGCATTTTGTTCTTGTTACTCTCTTCGACATAAGCCATCTCCGCTAGATAGAGCATACTGCAAAATTTCAATCTTCGTTACCCCTACATTTTACAAGAAACCGAATTCCAATATTGTTTTAATGACTATATTTATAATATGTTTTTTTACATCATTTTGATTCTTCAGAAACATGCTTTTGAACTGGCATCGAAAGGTTTTATGCATATCCATTCTAGAATTTTATGTGATGTTGAAGTTCATAAAGCTCTTTATTAGCAACAAGGATTTGTAATGACCATGAAACATTTTGATAGAATTTTAAATCCCTTGTGATTTTATAAAAATGTGATGAAGACCACATATGTTATGGGTTGCCTCCCTTTGCACAAAGGCAAGAAAACTGATATTATTTGGTTGGCGTGCAATAAATCACTACACAACCACTAAGGGATTTTGATAGTTAATCTTAAGCAATGTCACACCGAACAGTGCCCCTGCTAAATATTTATAGATACTCTTCCAATGGTCAGCATTGCTTGTACTTGTCACTCATCCTTATAAACACAGTAGCTTTCATGTGACTCCAACACCTTGTCATAACATCATGGACACAATGAGGTCGCAACCCAGTAAGAATAAGAAGCACTCATTAAAGATTTGACCTTAGCCTTGGAAGATGGCAAAATAGCTTGTAATGGGTCTTCTTTTGAGCAAACAAGAATGAAAAGAAGATTCCTAATATGGGATCTCACATAAAGGGAAGATCAACAGAAGCACGATGCCCCCAAAAGGAAGGTCACAATCCAATTGGAGCGGGAAGCTAACTCAAAGCTCCTCGTATGCGGAGATCGCTAGAAAGGAAACTCCAATCATGAAAACTTGATTTAGTATTCCTTCAGGAAACAAAACTTTTGAACAATGGAGGACTTGACAAATAAAAGGCACAAGCCCTACCTGCATGTGTCAGAAGATGTTGAAGGCCACTCGGGTGGTCTAGAAATTTTCTGGAATTCTTACAAGGTGAGCTGCTCTTTAAGAATACATTCTAGAAACTGCTTCAGAAATCCTTATTCTAAGGAATAAAGTTTTCCAAATGTCAATGGTCCTATCCACGAGAAAATGTTGAGAATGTTTGGAACTTTTAAATGGGATATGAGATTTTTTGATAATCAAGCCCTCCTGTGAGATATTGGGCTTAAGTTATAGATCTTCCTCGGGAATAATAGAAGAGCTAGCTTTGGAAATATACCAGAGAGGCTAAATAAGTTCTTGGTTTCATCATCTTGGATGGATCATAATGTCGTCACGGATTAAGCATTCAAATGGTCTCTAGCTCTAAGTCTAACTATGCCTGATCCCCCTCTCTTTAAGTTGACCAAGCCCCTATCTCCAGTACCTCCAAGTTTGAAATGATGTGTCTGAGAGATGACAGACCTCAATAATTTAATGCAGCAATGGTGGAATGAGCCTTTTGGTATCAGAGGTGAGAAAATGTTTAGACTATTCTGTAGACCGAAACATATAGAAAACAGACTCGAAAACTTGGAAGAAAACAGTATTTGGAAATATTTTTGGAGGAGAAGAAAGCCCTGGAAGGGCCTTTGGAAAATATTAATTATAATACTCCTATGTTCCATGGAGTTTCCTGAATGGTGGGGGCATGTTTCCAGTACAGCAAAAAATGACAAATTTTTGCTAGATATCGGGAATGGCGGCCCCCTCTCTGATCTTACATAATAGATTTGTGCCGGACTAATCGGCAATGTTCATTTGCTCTCATTTGAGGCGTACAATTTTGTGCAATGTATGGCGAGATAAGATAGAATAGAGAGGGGGGCTCCCCCCCCCGGGGTCCGATTCGGCTAGGCACCAAAGTGACTAGAGAGAGCCCATCTTTCATATCAATTATAATATACACAAACTATTAAAAAATGAATATACAAATTTTATAGCTCTTTTTTTGTAAAACCAAGCATCATAAAACATTCTAAAGATTTCCTATTAATGTGGCACAAAATGAACATTGTGAATTTGAAACATTATAAATTAAAATACAAAGGTTAGTTAAATATTTCCTAATCAAGTTCAAGCTTCAAAATAACTAATATCAGCATTTGCATGCGCTCTTGCTAACCTGGACATTTTTCAATAGATTTTCCTACTCGTCTTTCCTAATCTGTAGCTCCTTGGATATTTCTTACCAAATATCCATAATTCATATATATGACAAAAGAACTGGTGAAGCTGAACTGTCTCTATGTTGAAAGGAGGGAAGTTGTAGAAGGAAGAAAAAATTGACTAACCTGATTATGACCCAAAAGTCCCCAAATGTTCTCAGGTACTCTTAGCCATAGGAGTCTCCAATTGAGCAGACAAAAGAGGACATACCCGGAATGACTCTAGGAAGGGCCAAAATGTCCCAGAGATGGTTAGGTCACCCTCCCTAGTGGTCAAGGATGGTAGAGGGGCAATCATCCCCTTGCCCAACTCCCTAAAATGTCTGGAATATCTGGTACGTTCTAATATTCATTAATTATGGATTTGGTAAACACACTGTGAAAGGAAGAAGAGCTTCTGTGGAAATTGCAGGAGATTTTTGTCAGAGAAGAATCTTCTAGGTATGAAAATCTTGTGAATTGTGACTCGAAGATGAGGACCAGAACACAAATTTCTTTCACCAATTCACTAAGGCAAACAAACACCATACCAAGATTTTAGTCATTAATTTTTCAAATTCCTACGGTGGTTTTGAAGTGAATTGCATGACTCCTTGGTAATTTTGAGAGGGAAGCTCAAACGTTTGTATGAACCCCAAAAGGACCTGTTTGGGATGCTATATGTCTCCCAAAGTTCAACAATGATACACATGTTCCCTGTTTGGGATGCTATATAACTCCCAAAGTTCAACGATGATACACATGGTCCTAAATTATAAATTGTTAGTCTTACACTCCAACTCAATCCCTTTTCTAGCTTGTATTAGCTTGTGTTTTCTTGCACTTGAACCTTTAAGCCTTTATCATTGGATTTTCATGCTTTTTTGACATTTTTTGCCTAAGACATTATTTTTGTCTCAAACCTCACATGATGATGTGTTTTACCCTTATCTATACACTTCTATCATTTTCCCCTTTATTTGATTTCATTTTGGGTATGTTTATCCGCTTGTCAGTTTTGGCGGTTTTGTATGTTTGTCACTTTTTATGTCCATTGTGTAACTCTTGGTTTCCACTCATCCAGGCCTTCAAAAACCTCACCAATCAACTTAACGTACGGTGTACCCAAAAATCTATATTCATTTGGCCCAATACAACCTTGGATGCTCTTAGAAGCCCCAAAACACTCAAAAACACTCAAAAAAGGAAAAAGGGAGCTATGGTGGACTTTCAGTTACCAAAACTAACTCCTAGAAGTTGTTTTTCAAATTTCAGTCCTAACTACTTCCTAACCTCCTTTGGACCCTTTCCGGGCTATAAATTCCCCTTTCGAATCCCTCTGAAATTTCTCTTGGATCTAAATTTACTCTTTATGTGAAAAATCTCTCATTAGGTATAGTTTTAACTTTTCTTCCGCTGGAAGATCTTAGAGCTTTGTAGGAACATGGTGCAGCCATGACAGCTCAAGCCGCAGTGATTACCTTCTTGATTTACTCTTGCTAAGATTTATTTTGTGCTCTTTCCTGTTTTCTTCTACCTTTTCTCTCTTCCTGATACCCATCTTCTACATCTTGGGATCAAGTTTGGAACAAGCCAAGACATCACAAGGACCAACCTATCTAAGGACATGATGCTGCAGGTATGATAAACACCAAAAGGTTCACAAATCAGATGATATCAACGATTTATTTATTTTCTGGTATGTTTAATGCTTGTTTGTTGAGATTATAACATCCAAAATGCTTTTGGACATAATGAACTGGTCTTCATCAATCATTTTCTTGCTTTGCCATATCAGATTGATCTTATTTTGTTGTTGTAATAAGGAATATCAGATCAGATTTGCATCTCTGTTGGTGTGTTCACATTAGACAAGGTCTTTTGTTAACTAGCCTCAATTTATTCATGTTCACGCTAGGTTAAGCTACATTTAGGGGAATCTAGTTAGTTGAGTGAAATACATGTATAATTTGTTAGTGTCTAATTTTCCTCACTCCTAATTAATGTTTGTTCGACTACACCAAATTATTTATTGTACAAAACAAACTTATAGCCCATATATTAGGGACTCCCACGTAGTGTGACAGAAGTGTGGAATGGAGAAGCTGTAATTGCATTCTCTTTGCAAATAACAAATTTCCTGGCTTTGTGTTGACTTTGGCCAAAGCTTTATTTTTGAGATTTTGTTCTCCGGAGTTGGTCTTAAATTTGTGAATCCTCCCGACCACTCCTTTTTGGTATCAGAGCGTGGAGCTTTCCAGCAGACATTACCCAACAAGTTCATGCCCATCTCAGCAGAAAATCTTTGAATGTTTTCATTTTCTCAGCCCTATCCGGCCTTACAGCTAAGTTTTTTTAATAATTAAAAAAAAATCTTCTTTGTGCAGGCCGTACCGCAGTGGCAAACTAAATTTTTTTAAGCAAGCAACAGGCATTGGATCAGACAAAGTGCACCATTGTGTTCAGCACAACTCTTCTCCAAATCACCCAGCACTTCACAGGACTGCATTGGAATCATATGATTATCATTGAAGCATTGGATTTATTTTCGGCATAGGCATTGTACACTACTACTACTAAGTCAACTGGATCTCCTGTGGACTGCGTGGCCTCCTAACGGGTCTATCTTGTTTCCTTTACGCTGTGCTCCTACCATCAACACAGCCTTCCAGCTGAATATACCTTCTGTAATATCAAATGGCTTTCTGCTGCCTTTGAACTAATCAGACTATGTAGATTGGTGGAGATATCTTGAATGGAGAAGGCTCAGCATTGGAAAGTAAATATTGGTCTGCATTATAATTGAAGAGTTGTAATAAATATTGTTGGCATTGATTTGGTGCAGACCACCATATACTCCACCTGCCATCTCTTACCAGTGCATGACACCATTAGTTACCTCTTCTCCACATGCTTGTTTGCCTCTCCAGCAACCTTGCAGACTTTGTGCTGCTTTGTCGCCTGCTCGCTCGGCCTCATGAGATGATGTCTCAGCCACCTCCTGCCATGGCTTCTCCGTGGCCTTCTGGTTTCTGCGGCTCATAGTGCCACCCCTGTGGCCTCTCCTTCGCTGCCTCTCTGCCTGCTGTTTAAAGACACCGCCACCAACCTCATCACTGCCAGCTGTCAAACGCCAGGACCTCACCACCATCTTGGACTCTTCCTTCACCGCCAGTTTCCTCACTTCCTGCTGCTCTGCCAGTGACCTCTACTCTCCACCCTGTTGCCCTTGAATTTTAAAAGGTCATTTATTTTTGTAATTGCCTTTTCAAAACATGAATAATGGTTGGTTCGTATATATATTCAAATCCTTCACGTGGTAGATTGGCATTTGTCATTTTGGCAAAGATTCCAAATCTCAAGAAGTCATGGGGTGGAAAATTAAGAGTTATATCATGTTGAGGGGTGGAAAATTAGTAAAAGGGTGGCAATACTATTATGAGAGAGTTGTTTATGTTTTATAAAGTGGCAAATTTGTAAAGACGGAGCACATTTTTTCCCCAGGGGTGGCAGTATTTTTCATTATTGTAAAATCGCATATTTCAAAATAGGGAGTCACATTTTATGAGGGGTATTGTGTGCCTCATTTCCTACTTCTGGCCCTTCCTCTTCTTCCTCCATGGCTGAAAACAGGTTGATTGAACTCCTAAACACCTCAAACTATCATGTATGGAAACCTACAATGCAACAGTTGTTGCAATCTCGAGGTCTCTAGAGAGTGTTCTACGAGATGGTTACCGCCTTCACATCGATGAAAGAAAAATATGTATATGTGTGTAAACAGGATGAGGCCCTTGGTCTAATCAGCCTAAATGTGTCAGATAACTTCTTGTTCCACATAACAAATGCCATGTCCCTGAAAAAAGTCTGGGAGGCATTTGAAAAAAAAATGGTAAAATAAATGAATTAAAAATGTTGCAACTTGAAGCAGAACTGTCCACTCTCTCGCCCTCTAAATTTTCCATAATCAAGGAGTTCCTTGCGAAGTTCAAATTCATTCAGTCACGACTGAAGCCTGTGCACAAGATAAGGACAAGGAGGCTATTTTTTAGATTCTGTCAGAATTTAAGGGTCCATTTAGTGTCTTTGCATCTACTTTCTATTCTACAACGGATGCCTTAGGTGATCAGTTCCAAATGCCCTCTTTTGAGCTCTTTTTCAAACAATTGACTCGAAAGCAAACCAAGTTAGTCTCACTTGATGCTCTTCCTAGTTCTAGTCATGCATTTGTTGCAACCCCCGCTAAGGGAAAACCGAAACCTAAGCCAAAGAAAACGCCCTCAAACAAACCTGCAAAATCTACTTGGTCTCCTATGTCTACTAAGCCTAAACGTTCATACAAACAAAAGAAGAGAGATTTGATCCTTGTGGCTTTTGTGGTGGAACAAATCATCCTGAATTCAAAAGTGATAAGAAAATGGAAGCATTAGAAGCAGTAGTAAAACAACACAAGATTTTGTTCCTTCTTCTTTTGCTCCTTCAAGAAAACGAAAAGAACTTTTTGCTAGGGCATATCATGATAGATGGATTCTTTATTCTCGTGCTTCTCATCATCTAACACATTCTCGTGATCTTCTGACATCTCTTTCTTATTTTAGCACTCCTCAAAAATTTATGGGCAACTCTTCTCGAGTTGATGTTTTGGGCTCCGGCATAGTTCAGATGCAAAGATGGGTGCATCAATGATCTACTTCTAGTCCCCAATTTTTCCTCTAATTTGTTGTCTATTTGTCAAAATTGTAATTCAGGCATTGGGAAGATTGTAAAATTTTCTCTACATAATGTTGTAATAAGAGAATTGTGGCATCTGCAGGTTGTGGTTGCAACATGTGTGGTAGACCTGTTATCCAAAATAAGCCCCCTGCTTATTTTTGGCTAACTCCTCCTTCTCCTCTGCTGGCACTTAAATGAATTTTTGGCATGCTTCAGGGACTCAAAAATTTCTGGAAATGGCTCCATAAGATAGGATTTTTCCTCACCTTTCCAAAAAGGTAAAATTTTCCTCCTAACTCCTTGTATTTCTCAAGTTATGACTCGGCGGAGTTTTTGAGGGAAATTTTCCCTGAGAAGACCCGCGGCCAATAGAAACATGCCAAGTGGCAGCGGAAGTCAGGGAAGCAGAGCAAAGTTAGAAATTTTGCCAAAGGGCTCGACAGGGGTGCAAAGGGAAATTTTGGCCCGAAGACCCACGGCCAATAGAAACATGCCACGTGGCAGCGGAAGTCGAAGGAGTGGAGGCAAGTTAGAAATTTTGCCAAAGGGTTGGCGCGGGGCGCAAAGAAAATTTTTGGCCCGAAGCCTGCAACCAATAGGAGGACGCCACGTGTCCTATTTTCGGCGGATGTCAGGGGCGTGGGGAGAATTTGGCAATATTGCCAAAGTGGTCAAATGCGCAAAGGAAAAATTGGAAGTGCATCCCCGCCAACCAATGAGGAGGTGACATGTGTCACTGGGACAGCGGAGCGCGGAGCGAAGTTGGGAAATTTTTCCAATGCAAAATCAAAGGGGGAAAAGTGAGGTTTGGGCCAGCGATCCCATCGACCAATAGAAGAGCGCCACGTGGCAGCGGAGTGGCAAGGTGCGGGGATTTTTGGAGAAATTTTCCCAAATTCAAAAAAGGGGAAAATTTTAAAGTTTCGGCCCACCAATCCAATTTTGCCCTAAATCTTTAGAGGGCCATATCTTTTGATCCAGAGCTCGTATTTTTGTGTTCTTGGTGTCATTGGAAAGCTGGTGAAATTCTCTACACGATGGAGGGTTCAATTTTGTATTTTGATGAATATTTGTGGGAGAAAAATAGGAAAACGTCTCTGGCATGCAAAAAACATAGAAAACAACTCCAACCACCAAAATTAATGAAGTATGGACCTTTGTTTTGCTCTGTAAGGCAATGTACTTCAAAGTATGGGCTTTTTTGTGGAAACCCATCATTTTGCAGGCCCATTGGATGAATTTTGTCAGTGGTTGAAGTCTCAAATCAATTTGCCCACATTTTTTACCTTTTCTTCCATTTTGCTCGTGATAAAAAGCCAATTTTGGCTCATTTGTAAGGGGTTGGATGATTCTTGCACCTGCAAGCTCTTCATTTCTCCTTAGCAGGTGGATTTGAAGGAGTTCCAGACCTCCCATGGAGATTGCAACACGTTTTTGCCTTCTTTGTTATCTACAATGTATTATATCAATTCTGGAACTGACAATACATGCTGTATGATTGATTTTGCAATCCTCCCTTGCATTGGTTTGTTTCCTTCTGATCTTTCTTTGTATTTTGGCAAATTTGTGCATGTTTTGTTGTTGTATCTTCATGATCTGTGTCTATTTTTGCAAAGCAAGGAGTTCAACACTCCTTTGGTGTATCACCTCTCTGTTTTGCTTAGTTTTGTTTCCATTTCCTTGTTTCTCTCAACCATGTCTCCTTGGTAGTCTTAGAGTAAGAATTTTGAATCAGAACCTCTGCAAAGATTGCATGTATACACCTAAACAAAGGAGTAAGAACCAGCTTCAATCTGGAGAGTTTTCTCACCTTGCAAGGTCCCACACCTTGGAGAAAACTCAATGTTGTGCATTCACACCAGATGAGTTTGCCTTAGAAAAGCAGATCCATAACTCATTTGGAGGTGCTGTGAATTTGCCCTAACAAGACCATCATTCACACCTCTACAATTTTGACAGATTTGAACCCTCTTCGGGTTCATCCTTTGTTACTCATGTTGATTCAGTGAGCAAATTGTGGCATGAATGTTTTGGTTGCCTAAATTACAAATCTCTCCCACATATGAGCACGCAAAACATGGTGATTGACCTTCCTAAAGTCTCTTATATTGATGGTGTTTGTCCAAGATGCATGCTTGGCAAACAACACCAAGACCCTTTCCTTCAAAGCAAAGGCTTCCCGTGCAAAAGCTCCTCTCGAGTTGGTGCAAAGTGATCTTATGACATTTTCTACTCAGTTGTTTTTAAAAGCTAAATATGTTATCACTTTCATTGATGATTTCTCTTGAAGGACACAGGTGTACTTTCTTAAGTACAAAAGTGAAGTTTTTGAGGCATTCAAGGCATTTGCTGAGAAGCAATCTTCAGTTCCACTCAAGAAGATATGCACAAACAATGGGGGGAGTATGTGAATAAAGTCTTCTAGGAATTTTACACTATGGCATTTTGCACCAATTCATGGTGCCTTATACTCCTCAACACAATGGTATCGATAAGCAGAAGAATAGAACATTGAAGGAGATGGCAAATTGCATAATACAGTCCAATGACATGGCACCTGAGTTCTGGACTAAAGCAGTGAACTGCGCGAACTATATCTAGAACCACATTCCCCACAAAGCAATGCAGAACTAAACTCCTGAAGAAGCTTGATCTAAGATCAAGTCTGATGTAACTGGATTTTGCATGTTTGGAAGTAAGGCATGGACATTTGTTCTTGATGACAAGCACAAATCTATGGAGAAGAAGCACCATTTGCTCATCTTCATTGGCCATTGTCAGGATGTAAAGGCTTATCGCCTTTTTGACCCTATCATTCGTGATGTTCTGTTTCAATAGGATGTCAAAGTTGGTGAGAATTTCATTCAACAAGCACTAGCATCTACCTCTTCTCCATCTATGACTCCTCAATCATTTGATTGTGAGGACTTACTTCTTGATGTTGATGATAATACTTTTGATGCTTTTGCTTCGCCACCTCCACCACATACTTCTCAATACATACCCAAGTGGACTCAAACTACTCTACAACCCTGTTTCTTTATCTAGTGATCCTTTTGATCTTTGTCATACTCGTACTCAGACTTCTGGTGTCACTATTATGGGCCATGTTATTTCTGCAAACTCAATATTGTTTTCTGAGGCAATGGGCAAGCCGGAGTGGGATGTTGTTGTGCAAGAGGAATATTCTTCTCTAATGAAGAATAATACTTGGGACTCGGTGACTCTCCCTGAAGAAAGAAAACTTGTGCGTTGTGAATGGGTTTATATGACCAAGCAGGCAGTTGATGGTTCAGTTTATAAGTACAAGGCATGTCTGCTAGCAAAGGGTTACTCACAAGTTGAAGGAGTTGACTACTTTGAGACCTTTGCCCCAGTTGTCAAGATGGATTATGTTCGCCTTGTTCTTTCCCTCGTTGTAGCACGTCATTGGTCGGTCCACCAAATGGATGTGAAGAGCACATTTCTGCATCGTGATCTTCAAGAGTAGATCTATATGGAGCAGCCACAGGGATTTGTGCAAGACTCTTCATTTGTTTTTAGACTTTTGGCATTCTCTCTATGGCCTCAAACAAGCTCCTTGAGCATGTTATGAGAAGATAGATAGTTTTCTACTCAGTTTTGCCTTCACCAATTGTCGCTCCAACCACAATGTCTATAATCAAAAGCAAGGGGATGATGGTCTTTTGATACTGATTCTTTATGTTGATGATCTCATTTTCATAGGCAATTCAAAACCCATTTTTTGGGAGGTTAAGCAAAAGTTGGAGAAATTTGATATGACAGATTTGGGATTTTCGCACTACTTTCTTGACCTGCAAATTCATCAATCTTCTGAGGGGAACTTCATTGGACAGAAGAAATATGTTATAGATCTTCTCCATCAATTTGGCATGGTTAAGTGTAAGTCTACTCCTACCCCATTCCAGTCAGGAGTTGTGTTGTCTACTAGCTAGAAAACTCATTTGGTTGATCTGACCTTGTATCAATAGTTGGTGGCCAGTCTTTTGTGCCTCACTCGCACTCGTCTTGACCTTTCTTTCACTATTAACCTTGTCCCTCAGTTCTCCCATGAGCTTCATGAGAGTTATTAGCAAGCACCTAAGCATATTCTACACTATATTCGATGCACAACTCACTTTGGGATACAGTACACACCACTAGGATCTTTAGAGATTGAGGGATGCACAAACTCAGATTGGGTAGATTGCGTTGATACTCATAGATCCCCCTGTGTATTTATTTATAACCTTGGTTCTGGTCCAGTTGCATGAGTTTGCAAGAAGCAAACAGCTATTGTTTGTCCTGAACTGAGGCAGAGTATTGAAGTGTTGTTAAGGCCAGTCAAGAGGCACTCTCGTTTCAACAATTACTTGGTGAGTTTGGTTTCCCACGGCATAATCCCACTATCATTTGGCGTGACAACCAAAGTACGATTGAGATTGCACACAACCCTGTTAAGCATCAATGAACAAAGCGCATTGAGATCCATATGTACTTCATTCAGAAGCTTATTCAGGATGGAGTTGTTAAGTTGGAATTTGTGCCTACCACCACACATGTTGCAGACATCTTTACTCAACCTTTGAGATCACCTTATTACGTTCAGTTGCAAGCATTGCTTGGTAGGGGATTCGGCATGATTCCTTTATTCCTTCTTTTTCTTTTGATTGTACATGGGTGTCTTATCAATCCTGGTAGGAACCCATATTTGATTTGTTTTTCTCTCCCTGATTTTTGCTTACGGGACGGTGTTGGTGTGTTCACATTAGACTAGGTGTTTTGTTAACCAGTCTCATTTTATCCATGTTCACACTCAGTTAAATACACGTACAATTTGTTAGACTGTAATTTTACTCACTCCTAACTACTGTTTGTTTGACTACAACAAATTATTTGTTGTACACAACAAACTTATAGTCTATATATTAGAGACTCCCGTGTAGTGTGACAGAAGTGTGGAATGTAGAAGTATAATTTCATTCTCCTTGCAAATAAAGAATTTCCTTAATGTGTGTTGATTTTGGCTAAAGCTTTATTTTTGTGGTTCTGTTCTCTGGAGTTGATCCCGGGTCTGTGAATCCCCTCACTTGCTCCTTTGATGTCTAATTTGCAGCATTTGATTTTTAATTTTCTGTTTTAGCATACAAACACACAAAAGAGGGGCAAAATCTGGCTAGTTTAAGTTGTATTTGCAATTGCAAAACAAATTTAATGATCATAACTGTTTTCATATCCGAAGCACACCCATGTGACAATAGATTATCAGCCATAGATCACAGCATTGTTAGTCTTCCTTTTCTTTCTATTTCATTTCATTATTCAAATCACAAAAAACTCTCACATTTTGGCAGTTCTAGACTAGTTGCTTGTGTGCAATCTTTTATAAAGTTCTTTGAATATTCATTTGTTGTTTTGATCTAATATAGTGCTGCAGATTCTTCATTGGGATCGATGCTGGTGCTCCTTATTTTAAACTACAGTCATAAACACAACTTTAGATCAGATTACAACAGCATTTCATTTTAAATAGGACTTCAACTTTCTTCATTCACGATGCAAAAAGACATGAAAAATGGGTAAACTAGTGGATTATCAGATAGACTTTAGGATCACTAGTCTGTTGTTTAAGTTCGGGAGAAGCATAATCCTTACCATTCTGATAATCACTTGATTATCTGCTTACTGCCCATCGTGAATGTGTAGAATATTTTGCAAGCTATCTATGAAGAATGTTTCCTGTTAGCCTTGGAATCTGTACCCAGGCCTTTTAAGATCTATCTCAATCTGATCGATGCTATTTTTAATATTCTTTTCCTTGCAGAAGGTGAGAACTAATGAGTTCCACAGAAGGATGCCTGGAATTAGACCTTCCTGCACCATTTCTTCTAGGAAAATATTGGCTTCATAAAGTTTTCCTTGCTTACAGAGACCAACAATTAGTG
The DNA here is from genome assembly GCA_019776745.2 of Taxus chinensis. NCBI lineage: Eukaryota > Viridiplantae > Streptophyta > Pinopsida > Cupressales > Taxaceae > Taxus > Taxus chinensis. The sequence goes on from CM034149.1 coordinate 98,677,666, forward strand.
TGCTGTATGTGGTACTATGTGGACTGAAGCCATTATCCAACATCTTATCCAAAATTTTGGCAGCATCATAAAACTTGCCTTCTGCGCAGAAAGCATCAATTAGAGTTTGGTAAGTTATAGCATTTGGAACACCTCCATGTTTCAACATAAACTCAAGGTATTCATGACCCTTGTGCACTTTGTATTCTTTGCAGAATCCATCAATCAGGACATTATAACTCACAACATCAGGAAGACACCCCTTATCCATTAACAAATCTAGAAGTTTGGTGGCCTCATAAGACCTGCCTTCCCTGCAAAGCCCACTGACCAACTTATTATACGTAAACGCCCTAGGTCTATAACCCCTTTTCAACATATCGCTCAACAGTTCCCGTGCTTCTTCTACCCTGCCTGCATCACTCAGGTTATCTATCATCACACTGTGGCTCACGGCACTCGGATTCCCACCCTTAACCAAAACCTCATTCAAAAGATCCCTAACTTCTTGCACCTTCCCTCTCTCACAGAGCTCATTAAGCCGCTTAGTAAACCCATCCTGATCAAGACTATACCGCTTGGAAGTTGTCGCCCCCTTCTTCAAAATCTTGATAAGAATCTTAATAGCCACATCAACCTTGCCTCTTTCGCAAAATGCCTCGAGAAGTGCACTGTAAGTGGCAACATCAGCCCCACATCCCCCCTGTGAAATCCGCTTAAGCATCGAATACAACAAATGGGTACCATCATGTAATCTTCCATCATTACAGAGACCCTGCATCAGAGTCCTATAAGTAACCTCACTGGGATAGCAGTTCTGTGACTTCATCTCATGGAACAATTCAAGTGCAAGATCGGACCTATTGCACCCACAAAGTGCCCTTATAAGTACATCAAATGTACAGGCATCGGGGTGCACTCCCCACTTCCTCATATTAACATACAAGTAATGTACCCTCCCCAAATCCCCATTTTCAACAAGCAAATTCAGAAGTTCATTAAACGACTCAACCCAGCTCCTACAATTAAAGTCCCTAATCCTCTGAAAAACCCTCATTGCCTCTTCCAGCATGCCTGCTCTTCCATAGAATTTAATGACATTGCTAAAAAGGGTGTCACTGCATTCGCAGGCTTCCAATCTCATCTCTTCCATGACATCCTCCATTAATCCAAACTGTCCAGCGGACCCAAGTATGGTAATCATGGTGGTGTAGGCCAAGCCATTGTGTTTGTATTTTGGGTGTTGTATTTTTGCCTGGTTGAAAATCGCTAAGGCCTGGCGAGGGTTCTTCTGGGCTTTAATGAATTGGATAACATGTGTGGGATTGAGGAATTGTGGCCATTGAATGTCCACAGTTTTTATTACGGTTTGATGGCTTCTGTTAATGTTTGTGTCGTGGGCAAGATGAAACAGAGCATTGAGAGTTGCAAGGGAGGGTAGATGCTTACCTCTAGTGCTAGTTGATATCCATCGTATTTGGAGGAGGAAACGATTCAGGATTGTTATAGCCATGATATACCTGAATCGAACACTTCTTTGAATGCAAGATTCTTTTCCGGGGAAAAATTTCTGATGCGAGATTTGAAACATGTAGTCTGCGACAATCCATTAAGCCTGATACTGGTCTGATTATTTTTCACTTAATTATCTTGAATTAAATTTATATAACCTTGGCCAATAATTGGTTTTTTTATAGGAATCCATTTGTTATTTGTTTGTTATTTTATAGCCAATCAGAAACAATAATTTTTTCTTACATATCAATATTTCTAATAGTTAGGATGTTTAGGTGTAAATTTTATATTTTCTGAATTAATAAAACAATAAAAAATTGATTTTTCTTTATTTTATTGGTCTTTGATTAATGATTTGACCGATTTATATTTTATTGCAACACAACTTTTTGGAATTTATGGGTTAAATTTTTTAGAAGTAGATAGGTGTAAAGATATACTCTAATAGTGTTGGTGAAATGGAATGAAATATTTTAATGATGTCCACGAGACCAAACAATCTATGGGACGAAAGCCACAACCTTAAGATATTTTCAGACTTCTTTCAATATGAGACCTCCTACAATGGATCTTGATAAAAAAACCAACAGTTTTGCTAAGCCTTGCTTCTTCAAATAACTCGCTTAAGCTATCCAATTTTAGGTTGCTTTCATACAGGATACGAATATCATCATAAGTTGTACATTCCATGATGAAGTGTCATTCCGTCTCCACCACCCCCTTACTATAAAAAAAAATAGGTTCTCTTCTCCCAGTCCTCCTTAGGAATAGTTCATCTATCAGTCTCACACTGAAGATAATGTGATCTAGTCCTCAGATGCACAACTAACATCCTTGCTTTTCCCTTGATGGTCGCATCTAGATATGTTTTGTCGTCATGTTCCCACGAGGAATTGAATTCTTTGATGTAATGAGCTTTATTTCGACCAATCTAACATGTTTACATTGCAGTCCTAATTTTTTCTATCACAAAAGATATTATTTCCTCATTAGTGTTAGGAAACTCTCACAAGTTGATGTCCCATTTTCTCATCCACTTATTGTTCTACTTCATCCAAGTTTCTTTTCTACGTCTTAATTTCTCCTTCACAACCGTTTTGGGCTAGCGATGGTTATCTATGTTTTCAACCTTTTTCACATAGCTTCATCTGAGTTATTGTCGATGCCTCCTTCGGAATCATCCCTACCTTAGCCAATAAAATCTCAAATGGGATCGTTGTTTTGACTTTAAGGTTGCTTGTGATTAGATATTTTTGGATTATCCAACTACCTCCAACAAAGATTAGACATGTTACTTCCCTAAACCTCACAGCCACATAGGGCAACCGACATGACCAACAAGCCAAAGAGGGTTTTTTTGGTTTTCCAACCCCATAGCTCAACTTTCCTGTCCCTGTTTTGAAGTAAGTAAGACCTTTCCGACCTCCCTATATTCTTTTCACTTTGCACGTCTCTCAACTGAATTTGTTGTGAAAATCAATTCCAAGGTATTTGTACTCTTTCAATATTTTCAACGGGCTCCCTTTAAAAATAAAGTTAACTTGAATCTCTTTCCTTTTTAGCGAAAAAATTATGACTTTGGTCTTGTTGATGTTCACTTGCATCCCAACTTCTTGGAAAAATAGTTCTAAGACTTTCAACTATTCTACCAACCCATGAGTTGTTTTTAAAATTAGGACAAGATCTTCGGCATATAAGAGCAACTTCACCACGTAGCTCGTCAACTAGATACCCCCCCCCCCCCCCCCCCCCCCCCCCCGCCCCCCCCCCCCACCCCCCTCCCCCCCCCCCACCAATATGAATTTAAATGAAAGATTCTTCAAGACACTTGTCAATGTATCACAATCAAATAATTGTGGGGGAAGAAGGATCAGCATAACATGAAATCAGAAGTTTCGCTAACAAAACATTCGGAAAATTGCTCTATTTATATTATGGAACTTTTAGTGCTCGTCTGATACACTTTTCCTTAGACTGCAGCTCACTAAAAGTTAGATCCCTCTTTACTTGGTAATACCTGTAGCAAATACTGAATGTTGGTTCATCTTGTTAAAAACATTGTCTATGAACAAAAACCGTCTCTAAAGGATTTTCCATTAGATCCACTATGCATCTTTCAAAACTTCCTCTCCTCAAATTTCAAAATCTGCTTTAGTTCTAAAACTAAGTCTTGTGAGGTTCCATACAACTAATCGTTGGTCGAGTTCTTAGAACTAAAGCCTACCTGAACTTAAAATAGTTCTATCACCCTCTCTTGCATACGATCTCAGATTGAGATGATTCTGTGTTTTATCATGAACTTGCAATAAGTTTACTTCAGATAGAGAATTTGAATATGAAATTAAATTTGAGTAGTTAGATGGATACCATCCATGATCAATTCCACTTTTATAGAGAGGACTAACGACATTAGTCGTCCATCCTTTAGGGAAGCCGCCTTGGGTGATGTCATTAAGACATTGCATCTTTACATAAATGGATCAATAGGCCTTAGTTAACAAAATATTTCTAAAGGTGTGAACAAGACATATAGCCTATATATCTATCTTAAGCTTTACTATAAGTTCCTAGAGTTACATTTAAATGCCATATTTCATATCAGGTCAACATGAGAAGAGCTCGAAATGATGTGGTAATTTATGGCCAGGGTCCTTATGTCCTGGAGCAGCTCATATAGTAGCATGCACAAACTCTTAACCCATGAGCATCCAAGATAGGACTTCAAAATTTAATTTTTCACTTTTGGAGGGAACTTCTTCACAATTCAAGCCTTAGTGATTGTGACTAGATACAAAGGAAATAACTCTAGATGACTCTAAATGGCCTTCTTAAACCTCACAAACACATTGCCAATTTTTTGGATTGTACCAATGTTCTCATAGTTCAAAATTGCATGTTGGAGTTAGATGCATCCTGGATAAACAATAAAATTTCTAGTTTAATGAAAGATAAACAAACAATTGTTGCAAACCTACAAGGTGTATTGACTTCAGTGCAAAGCCTAATGATGAGCAACTGCAGACAAATTTGTTTTTGAACCTTGTACATTAACCAGAAAGTTCATGAATGTTCCTCTAATTTATGGGGTTGCACTACATGTAGTTGGTAAACTTCAATGTGCAAATTGACAGAGTCTATCGTAGACATTGTTTATGAGGACTTTCTCTGCACCAGACTTAATTACCTTTATTTGTATAGTCAGGCAGAAGGGTTGGATGCACATGCTAATAATAACATTGGATGAGGATACAAAAAATCCTTTCCATGTTAGGGGCAATCCCATTGAATGTCATTGCAAAATGTTGTAACAGGAAAATTGACAATTTCTAAACATGTACATTCGATACCCCCCAATTTTTTCATGTTTTATCCTTCTGAGGCACCCCATGTCTACACTAGAATCAGTCCGATGTGAATTCCCAGACGATGTCAAATAAGTTACCTAGGTGACTTTGATGTGCATAATTAATTTCAACCCCCTAGGTTAATCATTTAGGAGTTCTTGGAAAATGCATAATTTCAGACAGTTAGCTGGGTAGGGCTAATCACTGGCCTTCCCAGGATGAGAGCACCCCCCTAGAGTGGAGCAGATGTGTATGATAAAATATGACATGGAGGTGAATTGAAGGCACTAAATGGGTGAATTGCAGGGTTCATTTTAAGACACCCCTAGGACACTTCTTGAAGGTGGAAAATACTTTTCTGGCGAATATCCCCGTAATGCCAGATTTTCAGCGAAAGGTGTAATTTGCAACAGTATTCATTAAAACTGAAAATGGTTTCACTTGGTTTTTCAAGGCTATAATCAGTGATCGTGCGAATAACATTTATATAACCTTGGCCAATGATTGCATGTCACTAACACGACATTTATTAGCTCCCTAATGACGTGCGACACTGGAACGACACTAGGAATCCATTTGCGACGCGTTAGTCATTTTGATATCTATTGACGCGCGACACTAATTCTTTATTGACGCGCGACATCAGTCATTTCTAATGTTGACGCGCGTACATTTTACATTCTATTGAATTAATGCGACAATTGTCCTCAATTGATGCGTGACTATTGCCCTCTATTGACGCGCGACAATGAGCCGAACACATTGACGCGTGACATTATACTAAATTGACGCGCGACATTGTCACCTATTTCTGTTAATACAATGCGCGACATATGTAGCCTCTATTGTATGCGCGACATTGTCCTCCTACAAAGTACGCGCGAACAAATTACTCGTTTCTATTGATACGCGTGTAACAAATTTGGTTATAACAAACATGACGGGCGACTACTGTAATTCACAATGACGTGCGACACTACAGATTATAATTCATGACGCGCGACACTATAGTTCAAATGACGCGCGACACATCCTTGGAAATTGGACGCGTGGATACTGTAACTGCGAATATGACGCTATTGACACTATAAAAAAATGACGTGCGACACAACGCTTTTTTTCTGAGTTAGACGCACGACACTAGAGTTCCTATTGACGCTGACGTCATTTGAAGTTGACGCACGTCAATAGGGGATAGTTGACGCCCATATTTAGGTCCTATAAATACCCTTATTCCGCCATTCATTTTCATCGTTTACATTTTCCCGTTCTTGAATTTTCTTGTATACATGAATCCATTATCAAGGTCTTTGTACAATCAGAGCGCAATTACAGCTACAATGTCGACTTCACATGCCTCCCAAGCTGCAAGTTCAAAAATCAAGAGGAAAATGACAGAGAACCCACAAGTCATATCGATTTCCAAGATAACTCTACAGGAATCCCTTTATGCCCTCACATCCATACGGCTTTACAGGATGAATCTCCAGAATATCAAGGTATAATTGATCGAGTGCATGTGAGTTTACAGGGCTCGTTAATATGCCCCATTTCGAAACAGATCTATGATATTTTGAATTACCTTCTCCCCATGCTACAATTCAGAGGATGGTATATGTTTAATGTGACTCTGAATGATGGCCAAATGTTCCAATTCACTATTGAACTGAATGACTATATTCATCGGTTTACCGGCCTTCCATATAAGAAATTTACCAACTGTTACAACCAAGGCAACACTCATGGAAGAAAACAAGAAATTTCTCGAATCAAAGTACGGTTTCCATGTTGATTGTAAGTATAATTCTGTTTTAATTCAAAATTTTGTATTCTGTTTTTTATTCTGATACAATTTGTTGTTATAAATTGATAGTAATTTTCAACGGTGTTTTGGCATTTGCAGCCCATGTCAATAAATCCAGGCGTGGTGTAGATACACAATCAATTGCACACCACTTTCTTGCTGCTACTTATTACATTTTTTCAAGCCAGAATTGTTATGGAGGGTCGCCAAACAGATATACCAAATTGGGCCATTGCATACATTTGTGCCACTATCTCAAAGACAAACATTCGATTTGGTGCACATTTCTATTCCAAAAAAAAAAGAGCTGACATATACAAATTCGAAAGCTGTCAGAAAAACCTTTCATTTATTCACCACAAACTATCTCCTCGGCCTTCTACTATGAGGCACTTTTAAATTTAAAAGACTAAAGAAATTCCTACTTGCTCTGATGAGGCTTTGAAGAAATTCTCAATTCCATTTGTAGAACAACAGGTATAAACTATTTAGTTTGTAATTGTATTACAATTTTCTTCATTACAGTGTGACAGTTATTAAATATTAACTATTTTAATGTTTTGCAGAGAAGATATCTTGGAAGCCATTCCCAAAAAAAAAAAAGATGGCATCGAGAGGAAGAGGCCAACTACATGCGGAGGCTGTCGGGGGACTCCCATAATCTGAAATGGAAAGCTCACTCCTCTCCAGAACCGCTCAACAATTTGAACTCGTTAAACGCCAGAGAAGTAATACCATTCTCATATATTAATTACAAATTCCAAAGTTGCAGTATTTTCATTTTTCAATTTAAATTTTATCAAAATGAATTGACATACATTTATATATTGATGACATAACAGGGACTTTGGACCATACACGTGCTTCTCAAAGTCAAATGTCTTCCCCAACTCACTCAATACAGTCGCATGCATTTGATATCTTCAGAACAGCCACCTGAGTACAACTACCTAGCAACAGGCCACCCAAAAAGCACCAATTACTACTCCAACAACGGTCACCTCGACAACACCGCGTACAAGCTACCCCTCATAGAATGTTTACTACGTTTTCGAATAGTACTTGACTTTAATTGAATTGTTTTAATAGTTTTTCATATGATTTTTCTTGTACTTTTCAGCACATGTGCAGTCCTCTGCCTTTTGTACAAGCCAGTGGCGCCGACACCCACATCAACCATTAATTTTTAAAATGCCAACCAGAGGAACAGTGAAAAAAGACCATTGGTAAACGCATGCCTTTTGCTCTGGCCCCTAGCGGGACACTAAACCTTGACTCCTCGTTTCGAATTCCAACTCTCTCACTTGGTGGCTTGCCCAGTGAAACGGGCATATTGATTTTAAATAATATAAATTTAGATGAAGATTACTTGGGAATTGATAGCAATGACCCAATAGGATTTTTCAATACACGTGAGATGATTCAAGGCCAGCAGGTATACTTCTATTTCAACATAATTTATTCAAAACGATTATTCGTTTCCAATTTGCATGATCAAAAGGATCAAAACATGATTTTCTCAATCATTGTGAAAATGTTATAATCACATCTAATTAATTAAAATCTTATTTGAATATGCAAATAATCAGAAATAACATATGCATATGAACAAATAACACCAAAATTGTTTACGAAGTTCACCAATTGGCTACATCTCCGGGTTCATTTGAACTGATCCATTAAAAATCAATTTGTAAGTACAATAAAAAATATTACAATTCAATAATGAATCAAAAGACCTACAAAACTCTGCCCATAGACCTCTGGAAGACTTTGAATATACTCAAATATGTAATCCCAAATTCCCGTAGCACTTGCACGATCACTTCCCCAACATTTTACGTGAAAGTGTCACTTCAATCACTTACAAAGACGTCAAATAAACACCAAATCAGGAAAATAAATCAGTCTATGTGGAGCGTCTCTGAGTTTTGAACAATACTCGAAACCCTTTCAATAGCTAAAAATGCCCCTACATTGGCCTAAATCGCCATCCTTTATAAATTTCCCATGTGCACATAATACACAGTCTACATTGTGTTTACAAATACAAATGCAGGCATATATATAGTGTTCAAACCCCATGGCATAGTGGTGAGGGCTTATCCTTTTACCCCAAATACCAAGGGTTTGAATCCCCTCCTTGGCGCATGGCATTCCTATTGGGATAAAAATCCCACATTGGCGGGGTTGGGGATATTTAAAGCCTTTAAATAGGCTTTCACCGCCATTACTTCATGTGGTTGAGGCCACATCATGTGTGTTTTTGTTGTTTGGGATAAATAACCCTCCACGAGCTTAAAATGAATGGTTAACAAGCTGGAAAGTTTTTGCGGCTCGGTCACTCGAGTTGGAAAGTTGTACGTGGGTTAGAACTACCTGCCGAGTTGTGTGGACCATTCGCAAGCCCAAGTTGGTCATTGAGCGAGTAGATGAGGATAAGGTCGAGTTGGCAATGAGTTTGGTGAGTTGAGGTGGCAGGCCACATGGTAGCCTAAGGACCTCACCACGTGGACCTCTCATAAATTGCCAAATCTATAAGTTTTTCACATGCCATGTGTCATCACAAGAGAGCACAAAATAATGTGATAGAAACTATAATGTAATTAAAAAATTAAAATTACACTAATACCAAAGTGGTCGGGTTCCCTTCCGAAACAAAAGTGGACCAAACTATTGAACTCAATTTTTTGCACACACTCAATGAACTAAACCAAACACATCCAAGTCATTTATTTCCTTATCCAACCTTGAATCACATAAATAGGTTATGGAAATGAACTTGGGCCCTGCTTGACCTACACTTGCCTGTTGACCAACTTTGACCAATGACAACTTGATCATACAGTATCCAATTCATGCATTCCAATATGTGTTGGAAAGATCTTGGATTTCTCTTCCATACTGTAGCAGTTTAAGGAGAACTTGGGAACATTTGATGCCCAAAAATTTCCTCCATATCAGTCTCAAGTGGTAAGTCTTACTACTTGGAGACAATCCCATGTTTCCTCAAAATCCCGAATCTTCTTGATTTGGGCAGGGTGTAATTTTGAGCTCCAACAAAACCCCAATTGTATTATTTTTATATTTTACTCTTAGAAGTTTTGTTAATTGAATATTATCTTATGACATGATTTCAAACTATGTACATATTGTATTTATCGTTCTAAATCCTAAAACAAATTTTATTCCAATATCTTGATTAGATAAACATAGTTTTGATATTACTTTTTGGTGAACTCGATTTTTTTTATCATGTCAACCCACTAATTCATTCCTCACCCCCAAGGTTTCATATTTATGGTCTATTAGGGCTTGGTTTTTGGATTTAATTTCTTTTGTCCTTGTATTTTTTACCAAATTTGATTCCATCATTTTCCCTAGGATCTCCTACTTAGTGCTCATATTAGGGCCTCTTATTAAGGTCCTTTATTGGCCCTCGTATATTTTCAATCATATCTCAAAGAAAAAAAATTGTTTTCAAAACCCTTGAAGATTTTTCCTTATTTCGTTAAGATGAACAAATATGTTTATTTGTTTTTTATGATTCACTATGGATTTTTTGAAATTTAGGTTTCTTTATTTTCGTTGAAGGAGGCTTGTTGTCACTAAAGAGTGTGCACCCTTGACAAGATCACCAAGTGTGGAGAACTTTGTTGTATCAGTAGCAACATGGGAATGAATTTTAGTGTAGGACCTTGGCTCCTTGAGACAAACCTCCAAAGAAGGTTGTGTTCCTAACCTAACAACTATAATATTATCACTAATCTACACCTAGCTAATGATTGACAAGGAAAAAAGGGAAGAAGGAAACGTGAAATGAAAGCAAATAGTGATTCACTAACTAGAAAGGGATCTCTCTCCTTGAAATAGAGAATGAGAGGAAAAACACTATACCAAAAGGGCATAACATGTCCAAAATCAACCTTGTATTTAAATTAGACTCTAATACACTACATAAGTGACATAGTGAGATAGAAAACCATGCAAGTATAACTCACACACAACATGAAATGATAGAACATAGAGGTAAAATGACAATAATAGAAGTTAAAGGGCATAAAAGAGCCACAATCAGCATCATGTTAATGCCTAGAAGTATCCACAGTGCATTATAACCATTAGGAAGGCACCGAGTGCATTACACCAACTCAAATTAGAGGTCTACTACTTAGAATGTTTGGCCACCCGATTAGGAAGAGTAACCTTCCATTCAAGAGAGGATACTTTACAAGTATAACTTAGCTAACTATACAGAAGATAATGCGAGAATATATATATATATATAGAGAGAGAGAGAGAGAGAGAGAGAGAGAGAGAGAGAGAGAGAGAGAGAGATGTTTAAAAATATCTCTTTTCCCATGTTTATCACTTCCATTTAGCTTCTAAAGGTCTGCAAGATTGTTCAATTGAAATGATCCACCCAAGAGCACACTCTTTGGCATATTCCAAGGGATCTTTACAAGTGATAACGATGATACCAAACTAGAAATGCAAAACTGATATATATTTTGCCATAAACCCTATCAAAACCCTTATGGAATAGCCAATTTGTTGATTCATGCCTTTACTTGAAAGGGGCAAGAAAATATTTGTTGGGGGGTAACTTTGAGAGAGAATCAATGTTTTCATGTGAGATCAAGAGGAAGAGATGAAGTTTAAAGTGGTCATTTTCCTCAATTGGTCATGATTATAACCTTTTAGACCATTGTAATATGTCATCCATGATCAACAACTTGTCTAGCCTCCTCTTCCGTGTTTTGGTGGGACCTCAAGGTGATAATAACATCTCATAAACATCTTTCCAAGTGAAGAGATCGACCAAAAGCATATGAGAATCAATTTGGGGGCTATTTGATGTGAAATTAGGGTGAAAATAGTCCAAAAAACTATCATTAAAATCTTGCAGACGTCTCAATCATTGTCTCTAAAACCATGCTCTAAGTGTAGCTATTTTCAAGACGCTTCTAATGGTAATATGTGCAGGTGAAATAGAGCCTTCATTCGAAAGTTACAAGGGAAAAACCATGCTACCAGGATGTCCCTGAGCTCAACTTTACATTAGATTAAAACATCGATTTTAAGCTCATGGCAAGTGCACTGTAACAAATTACAGAGTCATTTGGTCTTCGCCAAGCTACGTGTCTCTCATCGATGACATGAAGGGGTAGATAGAGTTCCTTGAGACATGAAGATATATCAATGAGTGCCACCTGTCCCTCATATGACACATGTTGATCATCAGAGGTTCTACAGGGTTCGAAGATGAGGATTAAGACCGATCACTACGACGTGTCCTTGACTGCCACATGCCTCAAAACGATGCTTGACATAATTTGGGAAATCACACAACTTTAATGCCAAAAATTGAGCTTCACGAAAGTCCTATGCACCGATGAGTGTCACGTGTCAGCTATCGGTATAAGAGCTTGAAATCATGGAAAGGCGATTAAGTCCTGGTCTTTTTGAGAATATGTTGGTAAATGATTTTGCAACGTGGGAAAAATGGTTTATTCGCCGGAGGCGTTTATTTTGAAGAACGCATTGCTGGAAAGTGTCAAATTCCGGTGGCTTAACTTTATAGGGTACCGGATTTTAGATATTAGATATTTTTGTAATTCCTAGATATTTATTATTTTAGATATTCATCTTTAACTCCACATCATGTTCTTATCTGTTTCAACGGCACTAATTACTCTGGACTTGCCATCCAATGATATAGGTTTATTTTTTTCGTTTCCATGAATTCAAAATTTCTGTCAACAATTTTTCACAATTCTAAATCTGACTGCACATTCTGAGGAGTTGCCAAATCAGTTCTTGTTGTAATTCAGACGGTCTGAGCCTTACTGATATTCTAATAATTTATCAATGGTTGCAGTCTTATTAGTTCTTTACATGCATCTATAAAAATTCTCAACATGCACATTTAAATCTGGAAATACATTAGCTTCACTTCTTGTCATTTCATCGACTTGTAACTCTTGTTTTTAATTTATTTATTGGTTCACGTGTTATGTAAGTTTTAATTGTCTTGTTTTAACTTTTTAGTGTGTTGTGTCAATAAGTTTTTTTATTTAGTATTTAAGTACGTGTGCCTGGAAAATAAATAGATTGTTCTTATAAAGAGTCAAATTATCTTTTGGAGTCTTTGTTAAAGTTTGTTTTTTAAATGTTAAGTCTTACGTAATTATAATTTTTTTTAGGAATTTGGTTTAATTTTGAGGTCCTTTAAAAGTGAAATGCGTGGGGATAATTCTTTTGTTTAGTTTTAGTTTTATATCTGTTTAATACGTTTTAGTCTTTATTTTTAATTTTGTTTTTATGTGTTTATTTTAAAATAAAGTCATTTTATTAGTCTTATGGTGCATTTTCTCTGGAAGTCAATTAAAGAATCAGATGCAGTTCTAAATGAGTTGCAATTTACGTCGGAGAGGATAACAATGTTTAGTTTATTGGAGTTGTAATTTTTCTATTTAAGTTTGTGTGATGGGGAGAGGATAATATAGTAACTTCCAACAAAAAAACATTGCCTACTATGCCTTGATGGATGTCTGTACGTTGCTATAAAGCTCGTATTTTGTTATGGGCCACACGTATGTTGGTATAGGGGAGTTGATCGGGGTGAATATACAGTTGTTTTATTTGATGAAACAATCACAATGTCTCTTGACGATGGCCATGTATTCTGTAAGATACAACTATGATATTCATTTAAAAGATAACATGTTGTATCATTTGGTTAAACACTTGGCGTTTATTTAAAAAAGTTCATATTTTGGCATTTAAATGTTTCCAAAGCGTAGACAACAATCCCATTTTGTCAGTATCCTTCAATCACTTCATTCCATGAAATGACATATCTCTAGGAAATTTTATGTTTGGTGGATAGATGAGATTAAGAACCCTGTCAATGATACCCAAGATGTTGTAGCGGAAGAGCATCTCCATGCTTCTTATAAATGAGGCTTCCATCTTTGTGTTCTTATCCATCCGATTCTACTCCCATTGTACATATTCATCAGCTTTTGCAACCACTTGCACCACTCAGGCACAGAGAGTGGTTTCCTCTTTACATTTGCCAGCATACTCCTCGCCTTGTTTCACAATATGCAACAAACAGGGCTCCAACCCAATTAGTTTAAATTTGCCAAAGTACTCCCAACCTGTGCCAAATATAGAGGAATTTTGTTAGATATAGTTGCAAATGTTTTGATAGACATGTATGCAGAATGTGGAACCTTACATAAAGACATGTGAACTGTTTAGAAAAATGTAACTTATGTTCTTCGCTCAAACATCTATCATAGATCATAGAATATATTTTACATCCAAACCATATTATACACATAAAATTCAATCCCTCTCCGGCGTAACTTGCAACTCATTTGCAATTGCTAGTTTTAGAAACAATGTGAATGAGACGAAGTACACTAATTTATTCTAAAGGGGAAGGACACGTTATTTCTAGGTTAAAAACAATGAAAATAAATATGTACACTAATTTATCTTGGGGTTTTTTTCTTGGAAGGAATGGGATGAAGTGAAGTGGGGGAACGAGAGAGGATGTTGAATGAAAACTGGAAGTGAGAGGAAAAGGAACATTCATGCTTTCCAATAGGCAAACGCATATTCTTATTTTAATCACACGAGTAAAACTTAATGATGATATTCATGATCAGTTGGCCAAACAAAAACACTAAATCAAGAGATGATATTGTTACGTAAACATGAGTAAATAATAATAACAAAAGGAGAAAAATACACAACACAAAATCTGAATAGCTTCTTCTCTTTATTCTCTTGCTAGATAGAAGGTTTGAAATACAAAGCTTTCAACACCTTTTTTTACATCCAAAGTTTTCATACAAGCCAAAAAGATCTAGATACAATATATGATCCATGTATAAATAGCTAAATCTTCCTATTTCCTAACCACATCACCAGCTACGTGCATGAGGAAAAATTCTCCACTGCTAAATTATAATATAATCCTTCCAATATGACATATTTTTTCCAGTTTCCTAATATAAATACATCCTAGAACTCATATTCGAACAAGTCACTTGTTTCAGGGAGGATATTTGACTAATTCACAACTGTAGATTTACAAAACAGGATTCGCACCACGGAAAATATACGAATGTACATCTTGAAAAATTACAAATTTACAAAAAGGGTTTGCATCTTGAAAGAAATATGCATCTTTATAAAATAAACAATTAATGAAAAACGAAATCTGCATTCTCTACAAATCGGGTCTCCAATTATCCTATGGATATTATTCTACATTGATGGCATTTTCTTTGGATAACCAAAGAAGCTCACGATAGGAATCTAATTTATAAAACACCTCATTGACTCGCTCATCATCTAACCCACCAATGTACTTATAGTGTATGTGGAAGATCTACTTCCAAAATGATTATCTGCTTTGGAAATCTTGCAGGAAGGATACTTCATCTTCTAGGTCAGCTTGTCATGGCAAATTTCTATCACTAGATGTACCTTTTGATAAAACTACAGCTGAAAGAACTTCCGAGCCATATATTTTTTGTATACCGGCTACTCAAACTGCCCCATGATTGCGTCAGTAGTGTTAGGATTTCCCTTGATCATCATTGAAAGTACGAGGGATATCTTTTCAATCATATCCTCCGAATCATGTATAGTATTAATCCCTTCCTTTTTTTATTCCTTCAACGTATCTATGCACTCCTCAAAGATTCCGATCCGGAATTTCATAGCTCCTTGGAATATCGGTTTGATCTCCCAATTGCTCCTCACTGATAACATATTCTTGGATCAAGGGTATTCATGTCATTAGCTCTTGAGAAAGCTTCAAGCTTGGGAAAGTATTAACTGAGCAAGGTTCACCTTCAATTTGATATTTATTAAGGGTTTTCCTTGAAATCTCTGCTTTAGTAGTGATCTCTTCGTGAACCTTCTTCGCCTCTATAAACACACAGAAAGACCGTGTGACCAGCTTCTCAACCCATTCTTTTGTTTCCATACCCATGTATCCAATTTCCTTAGCATCATTTCAAAGAGACCATTTCAGTGATCTGAAGTTGAGGTTTGACTGAAATGGAAGATTGGATAGATTTGGCCATTTTTTGGATAACGAAAGTGAGTTAATCTATTCATGCTCCCTGAGATGCTCCTTGGTGTCTTAGTCCCTATCCATTTGATTAAAAACCCTGCGCTAATTGAATTCTGGGCAACTTCTTTGGAATCCTCTTTTGTCAACCTTTCCCAGACTAACCCTGAAAACCTGAGTAATCTTGTGTAGAGGTTTCTAGTAACATTCTTGTTCTGTTGAAGGTATGATAGTCTCGACCAAATCTTTCCCCTCTCTCATCAGTGAAAATCCTTAAAAGTATATTGGGTTTCTTCATCACTTCGTGAAGGAGTTATTTTGAGATACAGGCTACTAAAATAAATAGCTTCATGCTGCACCATTGCCTTCCTTTTCTTCTGATTCAAGCCTTCCTAACCATTCAAGAAGTGTGGGGCCCCCTTAGGCAAGTGTTAGTTATTGCTCCTGATTTGGCCCATAGGGATGGAAATAGGTATCTACACCATATTAATGGAATAAGCGACTATAGGTACTGTCATAGGAATGATCATTGCCACTAAGGGAAGTGACATGAGGGAGGGATGACAGGAAGCGTGATTGGAATCAAGTCAAGAAGTTGTACAGCAGATGATCTAGGGGGTGAAAGATAGAAGGAGGAATGATGACAAACGGACCTTAGAAGGGTAAGACATAGAAGAGGAGGAATGGAAAATGGTCTCAGAGAAGAGAAAGGAGGAGGAAAAGTGGATAAGATATTCAATCTTAGAAGGGAAGGTAGAGGACTTGGAATCCAAGGAGGAGGCAGAGCATGCTTGGGTGAAGATAGAGGTGGCTAACTCTGAGTGGGGAGAAAGTAGCCATAATAGAGGTATCTCAATGGTCAAAAATGGTTGTGATAGTATTTAGAATGAGCAGAGGAGGTCTAGGCGAGTACTAAAAAATATCATCTGTGTTGAAACTTTTTGGAGGTTATGAAGTTCTTTTCTCCCCACCTTATGCTCCTTTATACACAATTTTAAATTCTCTAGTGTGGCATTGGGCCCTGATGAAGTATTTCTCTTTTCTGCTTTGGACTTATTTTTCTATTGTTTTAGAGGGTTCACCTATAGATCCCCTAGGATCGGTCAGCCTTAGTTGTTACACATTTCTTCCTTTTGTATGGACACACTTTATTGACCTTGTGATTACCACCTTAGTTTCGTCCTTCGAGAGACGTGGACTACTGATTTTGACCAATCGACCTGCTTGGCAAGTGGTTAAAAACTTGATTTGTTGTTTCTGCATATGCAAGATCAACAACATTTTCATCATCAGATCAAATCCGCATGTATGTTTGCCATGTATCAAAGTTTTTGACTTGGTCAAGTGACATATGAGACTAATCTCTTTCCCTGTCCTTATTCATCATCATCACAGTCAACCTAGAAGTCTTTGTAATAAGGGATGTGAGCATGAGCATATCCCAAGGCATGATTCATTTTGTTGTACGGAGGTCAAAAAGATGGTCCTAGCGGGAAAGGACTGCATGTTGACTCTTATGATTTCCAAAACCGTGTTCTTGCCCATATTACGAATGAACGAACAAAAATACATTCCTATAGTGATTGGGAAAATGTGCACCTGTTTCTTTTGCTTACTAGAAATATATCTGTATACCTAAAGCTAATTATCTCATACAAGCTCTAGTAATGCTACTTTGTTGCTTACAAACCTAGGAAACAGATAGGGAAAACCTGTGAAGCTATACCCTTATGTATAAAAAGGTAGGGAATTGGGATGAACAATCCTCCCCTTCTGGTTATATTTGTGGATTCTTCAAGTGAGAAATGATATTATGCCAGAATAGGATTCAACATACCAATGATGTGGTAGAAGGTGTCATTGACATGACTAAAATGTTGAACATTGGCTTCTAAGGTCAACTATGGATAAAATTTATACACCTTTGTGGAGCTCAACTAACCTGCCCTCATTAAACTTATAAAAGTTCTAAACTTGGTCGTGGAGTATATGAGGTACAAGGTCATATATAACTTATTTTTGTTTTTTACCTCAATAAGCTACTTGTGAATTGTGTCAGTGATCAATTCAACCCAATTAATATGTTGTATGTTCTTCATAATAGTATGAATGCATTAAAACATCCGCTGATGGAGATCTCTTGCAATAATATTTCCCACTACCTTATTGAGTAAGGTGACGAGGTCATTGATTTCTTGTTTGAAATTAAATATGGGTAGCATTTTAGGATCGTTAAGGAGGAGCCTTTAGTATTCTCCAACCAATACTTGTTCACTATTTTAGTACATAATACAGCATTATCATTCCAAAATCATTAAGCATATTCAAGGGTGATATCAATGTAGCTACTAGGGAAATTCCAATATGGTATAGATTAGCCTTCCATCGGTATTTTGAGGGTGTGGAGAAATTAAAACCTTCACCTTATTTTAATCAAATTTTTGAGATGTAAAACAATTCGAAATCTCTGCCTTAGCCAATCAATCAACCTTTGTTTTCAATGATCATGGTTATGATAAAATCTTAGAGTTTTGAAAATGCCAAAACATCGTATGATATTTTTCCCTGCAGAGCTACACATGACCTTTTCACATTTTGAAACACCTTTGAGAACTCCAGACGTTGCTGGTAGGAAGGTATGAGTTCAATCAGAAAGGGTTTTAAGCAATATTCGAGTAAAATGAGCTAAGGACCTTCAAATCTGTGAATGGAGGGAACAAAATGCAAAAACATGAGAAAATTAAAAAGATAATAAAAATAACCAGTGAAAAACCACATTTATACCAAGTTAAAAACCCATAAATTTTAGCATGTTTGGAAAGTTTGATTAATTAGTTCCTTTAATACACAAAGCGAGAAAGTAACACTTTCTAAAAAGCCTGATCCAAAAGGAGTGGGGCCTTTCACCTTGTCTGACAAGGTGAAAAGTTCAATCCAAGAAAGTTGGGCTTTTGAAAAGTCCAATTGTTATGTCCCTATCATATACCATTTATTTTTCTAAGTGCGGGCTATTTTATGACTTATATAACTTTTATACGCATATTCATTAGGTATAAACTAATAATAATGAAGGGGTATGACCTTTCACAATCATACATATATATATGGCTGAGTAATTCTCCCACTTAAGTGTGAAGAGTGTGTGTTATTGTCTTATTTGAATGCTTAGGAGGTTGCCCCCTCGAAGTGGCTTAGTAAAATATCATACATTCTGATATATTTGCATTTATATTTAAGTAATTTCATTGTGTTTGGTATCAGAGTGATGATTTCAACAACTACTGATTTTTCCTCTATATCTCACACATGACTATGAATTTCTTATATTTTTTTACTGCATCTTGGAATAGTAAGACTAAAGCCTCAGTAAAAAAAATAGATTTTTTTTGTTGTTTTGTGAGAGTTATTTGAATTATACTATTTTCGTAAAACTGCTTTATAGGTTGTATTTTTTAGAATTTCTTAAATCTATTTATATTTTTGAAAATTTTATCAAATTCTAAGTAGGGTCTATTCTTTGTATTTTCATTTTGGAGGACTTCTAAATTTAGAAATTCACTTGTCAAAGTCGATAATTAACTTCTACCCTATTAGGCCTCAACATGTCGAGGTCGCAAACTAGAAGATGGGGAAAAATTCATACACACAATGGAATACTCCTTATAAAGATAAAATACAATCTAATTTAGAACTAGGAGGTACTTCCACCATGAGGGACCTGCAAGTTGCTTTCACCAAAACAAATCAAAGATTAGATGAGATTGAGAAAATACTCGATCACATTTTTCATTTTCAAAATAATTCAATCAATCCTCTACATGTATCTAATAACCAAGATGAAAATCCTATGGTTTTTGAAGAACCATGTATTGTGGTAACTGATGACATGGAATACACTATGATGTGGCATGTTAATTATGACTCCTATTTGAAAAGTCTAGACATTCAAAAGGTTGAACAAAATATGGATGAAGAATGGAAAATAATGGCTTGGGATGGATTTATTGAATACAATACACTTAACTTGGAATCATGTGACAAGGGTTTGGTAACTATGGACATGGAAACTAAATTTGATCCTAGGTTTGGTGTTAAAATCTTATTATATGTGGAAGAAGTACAAAATATATAACCGAAACATAGAGAAGTCAAGAAACACCATGTGCAATTTGTTATGGGAAAGTGCAATGACAACTTTACAAGGAAAATTCCTAGTAATGGAAGATGTAATCACACCCTATTTAAGATGATTGAGATATAACATAGACGTTTTGGATGTCAAAATATTCAATATAGTGGTTATGGAGGTCATTCCATTAGAATTTCCATTACCTCCTCGAAAATCATGCACCACCTTAATAATTTTTCTTAGAAAAAGTTGTGTGTATCTCAAGAGCAAATGGATAATCCATATTTTTAAAACAAAACACAAGATATATATTCAAATGTAAAAGTACCACTAGATATAATCATCATAACACTTAATTTATTTACCCATACTCGGTTTAAGAGGTTACAACTGAAGTTGATCATATTTTATCTTGTCAAGGAACAATACTAGACATACGAGGATGTGTAATGGGAGGACAACGATTGAGTACAAGTTTTTCTACTAATGGCCAAACATCGAGGATGACATTTGTTTTAAAGGGAGGAGCATGTTATTCCCCTAACATATACCATTTATATGTTTAAGTGTGGGCTAACCTATAACTTATATAATATTTCTACTTATATTCATTATTTAGTTAGTCATTAGGTATAAACTAATAATAATGAAGGGGTATGACCTTTCACAATCAAACTTATATATATGGGTGAGTAATTCTTTCACATAAGTGTGAAGAGTGTGAGTTATTGTCTTATTGAAAGAATTACAAGGTTGCCCCCTCGAAGAGGCTTAATAATATATTATATATTATTATATATTTACATTTATATTTAAGTAATTCCATTACACAAATCCAAAAAGAGTCAAGATTTTCACCTTGTCAGACAAAGTGAAAATTCTGATCCAAGAGGAGTTGGGATTTTCACCTTATCAGACAAGGTGAAAATTCCAATCCAAAAGGAGTTGGGATTTTCACCTTGATGAACAAGGTGAAAAGTATGATCCAAGAGGAGTTGCGATTTTCGCCTTTTCAAACAAGGTGAAAATTCCAATCCAATAGGAGTCAAAATTTTCACCTTCCTAGACAAGGTGAAACTTCCAATCCAATAGGAGTTGGGATTTTTTCCTTGTCATATAAAGTTAAAAGTCTGATCCAAAAGGGAACTTGGTTTATCTTAGGTGCAAATATGGGTTTCTTGTAACAGTTAGGAAATTTTCAAAATGCTCATCTCCAAACGAATTCTTTTGAAAATTTTGCATGGTTATCTTCAAAATTTTAGTGAAATTCAAATTTGGGAATAATAATTGGCTATTAGTAGGGATGGAGTTTGGATTACCTTTAAGGTGAATAGAGTCTAGATGGACATCCAAATTTCAGTAGTCTTATTCATTGGGTACAAAGTCAAGTATTTCTAGAGCTAATTGCAAATGTACAAGAATAGACGAGAGGAAAGGGAGAAACGAGAAAGATAACACACAACAAAAAAGGGAAACACACAATAGAAAAGGAAAGACATAGCAAGAAAGGGAACTAATGTTATATTATGTACATGCATGGTTTGTCTTACTTTAAATTTATAATGCTTTAAATATATCCCACTATGGGGAAATGTCAAATGTGTATCATCTGGATATGTGAGATATAACCTATTATCCCCATATAGGAGTCAAATCATAAAAGGAAACTTCCAAAGTGAATCAAATTCCCATGCATTCCTTTAGGTTTAAGTTACTTATCCCACAATAGGACAAAGTCACTGACCTGGAAATATATTTGACTAGCCTTCTTGTCAAAAAATTATTTTTCCTTTGATTGATGTTCAAATATCTTATCAACAACCTTATCCCTTTGTTCCTCCGGTTCAGTGATTGTAAACACTCAAATTTGGCAATCTATCCTTTTACACTGTAGATCTTGACATTACACAATTGCATGTAAAATTCACTCTCCTCACTCTTGTTTAGCACACCTCGATATCTCTTCAATTACTTGTGTATCTTTTCACACCTTTCAGTCGTCATTTTTTGAATTTTAATTTCACAAATCTAGAAACATCCATTTTCTGACCCATAAAGTCAAAACATGTTTTTTTCTCTTGGTCAAAACCACAATTTTCAATTGGGTTGTACAAATCTACAAGCCGAACCTACTATAAGGTTTTGGACCGACATGATTTGGGCTAATTCTTTCAATTTAATCACATTCTTATAAGCAAATATATCCCCTTGGTCGTCCTTTCATGACATAACAACCTTCAGAAGCATATATAAGTAAGTAAATCATACCTCATTTAAGAACTAGGCACTTTAAGAACTCCTCATGTAAAAGAAAGCACAAAAGGCACTTCAAGATCCCTAAACTATGAAATAACTCATGTACATCCATTAAGGAAGCACCCTATAAAGATCTGAATTCTCCTTCCAGGTCTGGGAGTCTCCATTTTCTTTCTACAAGCAAGCAAAATGACCCTTCTCAAGTATTTGAGTAAGTGTGAAACAAAGCAAAACATTGACAAAGCACATTTGTCAAGTCTTGATTGCACTATGGTAGATATCACATGATAGGAGAATGATGTGTGGTTTGAGCCCTCTTCATAGTAGTGGGGATTTTGGCATCACATAGGGGTGCCCACAATCCACGTAAATTTGTTTTGTATGAAATCCTTCTTGCACTGCAAGGGTTCTAAGGTTTGAGCAGAGTTTATAAATTCATTTTGAAGGCGAGAAAAGAAGAATGACACATAACGACACTCATTTCTAGGAAGGAAAATCCCTCAGGAAGTTGTAGACATGTATTCCAAGTACTTACAAGATCATACATAAGGGTCAGGACCGTACGCGTGCTTTTGACATAGTTGTACGGTTTTTACCAAGTTCAATTTCGAGTTCCAATTTTTGTAATGGAGTATTTTCAATCTTAGATCAACTTATTCTTGCACCCATATCACCAAGACTCTTTCGGATGCACACAAAATCAACTATGTGTAATTTATCCTTTATGTTTTGATAATTTATAGATCAATACTCACTTTGAAAATTTTCATTCTGATTTGTGTAATTAATGTTGGAAGTTAGTTAAATCATAATATCCACATGTTTCATTATTTCATCCTTTTTTGTGTATGTTAGCTAAACATTCTCAAAAATTAAAAAAGGAATGAAAATATTCATAAAAAAATTGAAATCATTTGGTGAACTCGAAATTTTCTAATCAAACATCATATCCTTAACCCTAAACGACCTTAGGGTTTCATCTGGTATTCAGGTCTGATTTGTTGGAATCAATGGTTTATCATGATGTTCCTTTTACATATGCATCCCTTGTGCTTCATCATGTCAATTCTTCGGGATCATTATCAATATATAATATATTTTCCACATCTTCTGATTCCCATCCCAATCTTGCTCACCCTTTTTCTCAAGTCCATGTTGATCTATTTGCTAATGTTATTTTGACTACTAATACACATCAAACACAAGATGATGGTTCCAATACTATTTATGATAACCATACACAAGAACTTCTTGAGGATGAGGAACAAAATTTACAACATTTCTTGCATGAACATCCCGACCACATTGATATTACTATACATGATTTCAAGAAATAAAATAAAGCACGCATCTACAGAAGCATATTCTATACCCAAACTGTGTTGTGCATACCTCCTCATGGGAACACCTTACATTATTATGAAAAATATGTCTTATGCCTATTCCTGCAACCACTATTGATACATACATCTTCTATATATAATCATAATGGCTTGCATGTCATCTTCATGTAGTAAAAAATATCTTGATTCCTTTGTTCACTCTTTATAAGGACAAATTATTCCAATTACAACAGGGTGTTTGTCATAATTCCTAATGTTATAGGATCTGCTAAGTTATTGCATAATCACTTGCACCTAAAGTTGTCTCACATCCATTTTCATATTGGTTTTTTTTGCAGCTAAGATTCCTATCTATGATGATGAGGGTGATTCCACAAGAGCATCTTAGATCATTCCATTTTGATTGCTTTGAATATGCATCTCATGATATATTGTCTTAATAAGTTATTCCCTAGGAATACTTAAGGAATTTTCCTTACATTGGTTTTAATTATCTCCCCACACATTCTTTGCACTCTTTTACTATAATCACAAATCATTGTTTTATCACAATATTCACATCAACATTAGGGGAAGAGACATCTTATTCATAAGTGTCCAAAATAAAACAAGGAGCTGATGAGCATATCAAATGATTATGTCTTGTATTATTGCATAATGCTTACTAAGATGAACAACATATTAGTTGACAGTGAATTCACAATAACTTTTTAGTGTCAAAGTTTTCTCCCTCCATTACAATAATTATTTCATTTTTTATAAGTTTCTATGTTTTGAACATATATGCCATACACTTAAAGAGTGTGAAGCTAAGATATTGCACATGAACAAAATAAATTATGATCGTTAGCTCTCCTTCTAATCCATCCGATATCCCAAATTCCCAAGTAAATATAACTTTCAAAGGAAAATATAATGACCCTAAGGTTACTTTATAAAGAAAATGTTATATGTTGTTTCTCAACTTACTAAGCTACAATTACAAACTACATGATGATAATTTACATGGTTACCTTTTCCTCCATGCATGATTTTAAAGTAATTACTTGAGTGAAATCTCATATCTCTCCCTCCACCATTTGAGGTTGATACAAGCAACCCTCAAAGCAATAGACTTCAACGATAGTACCTATTTTGATTATCATATATGTATTGGTCACTCTACGGATAGATATCTTAACTTATAACATATCATTTAGGATATTATTTAATCTAATGCAATGGACATGGGATGAACCCATTGATTCTTATAAGCTTATCAATAATAATTATAAGATGAAAATATTCAATGATCAAACATCCTAAGCATACTAATGATACATCATACTTCAAAAGTTCATCACACTAATTGTTTGGAGGTACCACCATCGCCATCTTATGATCATCTAATTGATACTATGATTAGCAGTATTATTATGCATACACCCTATTCTACACTAATCATTTCTTTCAAGGATTCTAATATAGTTGACACACTTATCTCTAGAAACATTATCCATTCTCAGTATACTATTAATTAGATGCTTATTCAGGGTATCTTCATTATTGCACATTGTATAAGGATAACATTTGTGTATGGTCGTTACTTAAATATATTGGACATTCCTTTTGAGAGTATAGCAATTGATTTTGATCCGTACTTTTGACACTTTACCTTACCAATCATAGTTGGATCTATCATTACACAATCCTTTTTTTGGTTGTTAAGTCAATTCCTATTGATGTATTGTATCTAAGGTTCCCTTGGATACATTATATTAAGGTTGTTCCATCCATTTTTCATCTTGTATCAAGATTATTAGTCATCAACAAGTTATCACTATTTGAGTTATTACTTTTCAGTATTTATCTCCTAACATATTTCATCCTTTTATAGTTTCTAGTGCATCTTGGACATGTCAATTGTATCGCATAACACTAGTCCTCCTAGGTCTCATAATAGGCCTTTGGTTGCATATATGACTTCGCATAATTATAGGTCTCTCAATAGGGATTTTGTTGCATATATTATACCACACGGTTCTAGGGCCTCTTGGCCTCCTCCCAAGCCTTCTTTTGCGCACATTGTCTCTAGTGGCTCACATTCTCACAGGACTTTACAAAGATATTCTAGCTTTTTGACTCACTCCAAATTTTCTCATAGGTCTTATAGGATTTCTTATTCTTCTACTCCACCCCATAGGTATAACACATCACATTATACTTAGTGCTCTACTATTTTTGGTTCTCCTCATAGGCCTTTCTCATCACATATCACCACTATAGTTCTACTTGCACTTGAGTCACATTTTATGATACATTTGAATCTTGACCATCCATCATCTTTGACATTTTTTTACCTCCTCGCAGGGTTCTATTGGGATAGCTCTCATGTTATTCCCCCTTGTTTCCCTATGATGCACTTTGTTTCTCAGTTTAAATTTACTGTTGAGGGAGAGGTTCCACACCTGAATCTCACTTTGCACACACACACTAGGGGAAAATATTGTTTCCCATATTTATTTACATTCTCTATATCAACACTAAAATATTTTCAAACTATAAAAGCATTCAAATATTTGAAATAATACAAAATTGGGACCTATTTTTATAACATACATTATTTGCACTTTACATTATACATGTTGGTTACTCCTTTTGTTTGATAGATATCATTTATTATTTACACACATGTATCCATGTGGTATATTGAGCATGATGTAGTAAATTCATAAAGCGGTACACAATGACAAGTGTTTTCTTTCCCTTTACCTAGACTACTAACCTCTGGGGGCATCTACTTTTTTACATTATATCCAAGTGCTATATTTCCATTATATTTCCATTTCCTCATTACAATTTATTACGTATATATCTATTGTGTATTTTCTATCTTTTAGACTAACACATGTGTCTTGTGTAATTCTTACAATTATTGTTAACTCTTTTTTATATCATATGCTATGTTCTTTTCATCCTATTTAGCCACACTTACTTCTTAAACATGTTTTTTAGTTGTGTGTGTGTGTATGTATGCTTGTTTTCTAATATGATTATGGCCTAAGATCCTTGATTGTCTTTGCATACACCGATGGGTGTACCATGTTTGTGGCACTATCCCTTGTGTGTGATTGTGTATCTCTTATTAGTGGGATCACGAGCCTTGATTATCTTACGACACCATGGGTGTCCCCTATGTTATACAGTACATTTTACCGTTTGTGTGAGATTGCTTTAAACATGTTTTCGCTAATTAATACTATATTGTATGCACTAGTTCTCTATTAAAACATCACTTTCTATTGATGTTATTGGTGTTTTTTTGCATTGAAACTATTCTTATGGTTATCATACTTCTTATCCTTATTATCTCTTGTTTTGTGTCATGGTTTCTACCATGTGCATCCCCCTTATAGGTACAATTGCTTCTTGGTGGCCACCACATCAATCATATCAAATGTTATATACATCTTTTCATATGCTCAAATATGAGTGTACATTTTTTATTTTGATCCACGTGCTCAAATTCTTCATCACACACAACTCAAAAAAGGGGGGCAAACGTATGGGGTTTATTCTAAATTTCCAACATATACAAACATCTTTCTATGCATAGAAATATATAGGTATGAATAAAAAATCTTTAAAATTGGACTCAGGCACAAGAATTTAGAAAAATATATAGGGATCAAGACCGTACATCCTATTTAGGACCACATGGATGGTTCTGACCCTATCATACAATTTTTCCCGAGGGGAATTTTTTCTAGATCTTTCAACACTTCTAGGTTTTTCATCACTGGAACAACATTTTCATATGGTTTTATACTCAGATTGACTCGGTTTGGCATATATTTAGGGGGCATGAAATATTTAATTTTCTCTTTCTCTGTAGACACCTCTTTTTGGTACGTTCTTCCCCCATCCCGCATTCACACCCCTCGTAGTCACCTTGCACATTCATATTTCCCTTCCCATTTTAAATTTCTATGCTCCCTCCTAAATTTCTATTTCCATCTCAAAATACCATAAACCCCCTTAATCAATCCCTAATTATATCTAATCACCCATTAAATTACACCTTAGCTTAATTCCTCCCATTATCTTAATAAATCACCACCACATTATTCATCCCTAATTCTCATCCTAATATTATTATGTGCACACCCCTAATTTTATTTAATCTCCCTAAAACCTATCCTCTTTCCTAGGATGCCCCCCTTAGATTCCCCCCCATTTATGGATCCTAGGATTCACACTACCCATTTATGACTCCTAGGATCCCCTTACACCACTTAATCCCTCCTTATCATCCCACTAACCATTTACTTCCCCCTGTGCATCATAACTCACCCGAAACAACTAACCACGAATTTTGATCCATTTAAGCCTTGTATTCTTGAGATTCCCATCACCTCCACCTCCCATACATGCAGTCTACTCCAGTCACTGTCGACCCTACTTATGTACCACCCATAACCAAGAACACTTTGTTTCTACCACCCATCTTCTTGATAACCCTGATCATGTTTCCTCTATTCCAGTCACCGTCGACCCATCCTAATCAACATCGAAAATATCAATATATCAATCAGATTGGTCTCCTGTTACATCCTCTCTATTCCTCACTACCCCAAGATCAGGCTTAACATATCAGAGTAGGTTCAAGATCTACTTTATGTTTGTTTGTTTATCAACTTTGACCATTCGTCGTCGACCGTACTAGTCAATCTCGGGTCGTCATCGACCTAAGTAAGTTTGTTTTTCCTTTATCAGTATTTCCATTTTCATATCTCTATCTCAGCATCTAGCACATCTTACATCTTTGTTATTTGCATCCTTTTATCAATTATTACTTATCGATCCATATTATCAAAGGTGGGTTGACATCCATCGTAGGAAGTTATCGCTTCTCAAGACTGACCTTGTCAATCAAAGCACCATATTATTTGCTAATCTTTTTCATGTTAGTTTATCTTTGTTGTGCAAATTACCAAGCTCGCAATCGATAGGATCATTTGCACTTGTACCTTCCTCATCACTATCACCATCCACATCAGGAGGTATCCTTAAACCCTCCCATAGCTTATGAGTTTCTTGATTTCTTGTATCCCTTGCATTAACTTATAACAGGAATGAGAAATCTTGTCAAACATTCTGGCATGCCCGGTGGGAACCACCCTTCCTCTTTAGTAGGTTCTTTGTTTTCTTCTCATTTCATTTCATATTCTACTTCTTTCTTTTCGCTAACCACACAGGTAGGAGCTTCACTTTCTTGCATGCATAGTGGCTTGTTTCCTTGGATCAACAATGCACTTGCTGAAATAATAAGAATAAAAAGGAAAATAGTGTTATCTAGGTATTCTTCATTGTGCTCCCTATTTGTTCTTTTTTGCATCTTTCTCCCTTCTCTTTTTTATTTGATCTCATTGAAGACGACATTTTGTTTTTTGGAATTAAAAGGAACACCTTCATACTTACTTACTCATCTAGTCTAAGAAGGAGGTAATATGTTGCATCCACTTCTTTCACACACATCCAAACTACATGAATCAATAATTACACATCTTAAACATCTCCTACCATGTGAAGAACTATTTAAAATTTCCTCACCCAATAGGAAATTTTCTGCGGTGTTCTTGCCATGTTATAAATTTTTTTATTATTGGTATATCTGGCTAAGGGCCCAACACCCTTATCATTGTAGTGTGATTATGTGCAAGGGATAGACCCTTATATCAAGCTATGTATTGGTAGTCATCATAGATTTGTACCTCACGTACCTTCAGAGTATATCAAGGACAATGCCATCCAAAACAACTTGAAACCAGCCCTAGTCTAGTCCATTTTGTAGGTTCCCTTTGATCCCTTTTCTTTTTATTTCTCTCACTCTCCTAATAAACAAGATAATTAAAATGCCATTACTTATTTTTCTTTGCATGTCTTAATAACCAACATTAGTTCTTTTTTGTTTCATGCCCATTCTTACTCAATCTCAAATCATTAAAATGGAGCAAGCCACCTTGTCTAGCATCCCCACCACCAACAAAATTTCCCAACATAGTCATTTGCTCTTACCACTATCTCATCCACTCCTTTGGTTACTTCCTCTACAGTCTCCCTAACCTATCATTGTCTACGTGACCCCTTCTAGTGAGACCTTTATGGTCCAAACCCATTCCCATGTTGAAACTAATCCTTTCATCTATCACCACTTCGATTCCTTCCTAGACCAACTACACCCCCATATTTCACTTTCTTGGAGACATTTGGGCCTCCCTCTTATCTGTCATGGATGCTTGGAGTTTCCAAGAAATCCTGTACACTAACCCTGTTTCCCTTTATGACTGTACTTATTTGTAAATCCACTAACATTCCCATCAACGAACCCCCTCTTCAACAAATCGATGTTTATCACTCTCAACTTGAATCCACTCAAGTCCTCACCTCTTAACTCAATTGTTTTCTTCCCTAGAGTCCATGAACGATTTCTCTATGGCACAACATGAGATTTGTCTCCCACCTATCTTCTGCTACGATCCCCCAAGCTCATCAATCCACTCAATTGGTGGTTCCTTATTCTTCACCAAACCTACCTTGCATCAACACCAACCCCCACATATTCCATCCCCATCATCTCTTCATCGACCATTATTCATTAGCGCCCCTACCCAGATCTTGTAATAATCACATCTACTCTCTTCCACCACCCAAACAACATGATAAAACTTTGGTTCCTATATCCACGTCCCAAGTCCATGAAAATTTCATCACCTCACAACCCCATCCTTCATAATTCAACCCAAACTCATCTAACCACCTCTTTGGAGTGTCTTCCACCATATCTTTCCTAATCAATCCACCCAAACGTCTCAAATTCACCACATACCAACATCCCCACTCATCCCATGCAAAACCAATATAACATCCCCACTTCATCAACAATTCACAATCATATCACGTCTATACTTATGTCCACATCTCTCAACAATATCCTATTTCTCAACCCATTCAATCGTAACCCTTCAACTACCTCCTACCTTACCAACCACCTCTACATATGCCTACATGTCCTCAACACTATCAATCTCAATCCTCAACCCAATCCTTCCACTTATCCTATTAGCTGCAACCTCATCTATTCAATCTCACATCCCCACACATTAAATGACCACTATGTAGGCTTTGTCTTAGTAGAATGTCCCATCTCGAAGCTACATCACTTTGGGGTCCTAAAACCATCCTTCTCCTATGAAAAAAATTGCAATGAGCCCATCCATCCGTCAATTTCCTCTCAGATCCTTATCCTCCTACACTAGGAACTCCTTAAATTTTCAAAATTCAACAGTAAGGAGGACCCTCAGCAACACCTTTGTGCCTTAACACACGCATGATATCTCATTGCACATGATTAGGCCCTCATGATCTCATATTTTCCCCATGTAATTTTTTGGCCTTGCCTTGGATTGGTACTAATAGCATTCCATGACACTCCCTCTTGTTCATTAACCCAAATCATGCAAATTGTTCCTCAGAACATTTATCCATTAATAATAGCACATAAAATCACCATCACTGAACTTGTATTCCATTAAACAATTCAGATGAAAAATCTAACACATAGACTTTCATCGTCTAGGTGGCATGGTCTCGTCATTTAATTATCCTTCTCCCTTCCGCAAACTGAGCTTATCGAGCTCTTCTCCTAATCATGTGCAAAACATATCTCATCAACTCTATGAATATAATACTTTCAAAGCTTCAAAGAAACATTCACCATGGCTCATAAACTAGAACTCTATGCACCCATTAAGCAAGGCCATGTCAAAATTCAGATCCAATAAACCTAATTGTAAAGTTCACCAAGACATCCAATCACAATGAAAAATCTAAAAAATTGTCAATGTCGTGGTTGTTAAATATTCTTCTGCATCTACCTCTCATACTGAGACTCCACAAAGAGCTCCTCTACCTACTCCCAACTATACCACCTCTCGAAGAATCAAATAGTTATATCTTTAATAAAATTGTGTCTTCCCACCTCATCCAACTCCCTACTATCTGCCATGTCAATGACACATGTCCTAAGCCCACGTGGTACCTTGAAAACCACTATTGCAAACATCATTAAGTTTGTGGTCACAACATTGAAAATTTTCACACCTTTAAAGACCTTGTCCAATGACTTATCGATCATGGAGACCTTTAGTTGGACAATCCTAACGCCCCTCCTAACCAACCATTAAACATCTTCAAACATCCCTTCCCTAACCACTCACCAACTAAATAAACTGATCCTTCTACATCTCAAACACCTAATGCTCACACGATAAATAACTTAAATCAAAATCAGCTTTATCACCCACTTCCATCGTCCCTCCATCTACCATACCATTTTTATTCATTCGACATCTATCCCCATATCTCCAACTATACTTGCATCCACACCCATGTCCACATCTATTGTTCCTTCATCCACCACATCCACATTTACTACACCCCCACCCATTTTATCCCCATATGTTGCATCTGCACCCAATACATCTACATCTTCTACACCTACATCAGTCATATCCATACCCATCTCAACATCAACATATTTTTCTACACCCATGCCTGCAACCCCTTCTACACCCACACCTTCAATTATATCTGCACCTGCATCACCATCTGAATCCACTCCCATTTCCACATCATCCCTTCAAACATCTACTATGCAGACACTCTCACTTAATACAACCATACATGATGTACTCATCACATCCTCATCTCCCATAACCAATACCTCTTCTATACCTGCACATTATATTGCCTTTTTTGATTTCATCAAACATATCATACATAAACCACTTCCCTCTTCAATCCCCACATATTCAACAAAGCCTACATCCGCACCATCTAGTTCCACCTCTAAGGATCCCTTAGTTAAAATCATCGTCTTCCCCACTAAGGGTAAAACCTCACATCAAAATTCTAAGAACCTTGGTGCTCCTATCCAAAAGTACCTCACTCACCAATATAAGAAGTTGGAACTTCCCCTCTCAAAGCCCCATCAATCCAAGTCATCTAACATCCAAACATCTATCTTAGGTCCTTCCCCTTCTATTTTAGGACCATGCCCTTCATCCAAATCACCCATCACCACCCAACCTCAATCCAAATCATCTACCCCTCCTCCTAAATCTACATATAAGTCATCTACCCCTCCTGAATCAAAATCATCCATCTCTGCTAAGTCTGAATCAAAACCATCCAAAGTAAAATCTGAACCCAAGACTCATACAAAGCCTTATAAGAGTAATACACATCTCTTTCCTTGAACATCCTCCCCCAAACCCAAATTCCCTAATAATTCATCTTCAAAAACTACCATCGGATCTTATACTAACATCTTTCAATGTCACATCCAAGCATTTGCAATCACCCTTACCCCTATCAATCCCTTTGATCCACGCGGGAAGAAGCCCACATGGTTTTATTCTAACACTATATGTGCCTACCATTATGTCCCTAGACATGAAACTGAACATTGTAGGGCCATCTGAACCCTCGTCAATAATCTCATAGAAGAGGATGATCTTCTCATCGAAGACGACCACCCTCTTCCATCCCTTAGCCCATCCACATCCAAATCCAATCCTATGATCAAATCTACAACCTCTAAAACCCCAAATTCTACTTCCTCATCCATGTCTTTTGTTTCCATCGCACCTCTAACTTTTACCTCTCCTAAGGATGGTCCTCCCCTCTATATTGATGTCATCCATATCACCACTCATTCTCATGCTCACAAGTCATAACCATCTACCCAATCCAAATCAAAAAAATTCATCATTGTTCCTTCTGACGAGTCTATTCCATCCCCTTCTTCATCCAAGGCCAAGGTGTCCATTGTAGCTTCGCCAAAAACCCAAAATCCTACCACCATTGAACAGAGCATCATAAAATATTTGCAACAAGACCCTGTTAAGATGTCTCTGTTAGAGATCACAAACACTGAAAAGGGGGGGTTAAAGCAGTGTAGATTAAAACTTTTTTTTAAAAGTTGATCTAGATTTATTTAGAGAAATGCGATCATATAATAATAAAAATTTAAACAAACATATGCCAAGTAATATAACACAAAACATAGAGTTTATAGTGGGAAACCATTTCAGGAGAAAAATTCACTTTGAAACCAAGGCTTTATTAGGAACACCAATTCCAAAACATTCACTAGTTGCGATTGAGCACCCACTCAACCTCTGAAGCACTCACTCCAGATTATTCAAGCACCCAATGGAAGATAAAATGAGCACCCACTTAGTAGTTTTTAGCAAGTACCCACTTGCAAGGAGCACCCACTTAGAAATACAATTTAATTACATATACATTGATCACTTAGAATCAAGATTGCTTACACAATAGATTATGATCACTTTTTTGTATTTGTCTCTGTCATTCTCTTTTACTCATTTTAGTCAAACTCTCTTGCTCAATCAATCTTCCAAATTTATGCTCTTCTTATCTGATAGATCTTCAACACTTCATATGTTTTATCTCCTCCTGTCTTTCTCTTTTTCTATGGAGCTCCTTCAACTCGAATGCATCATTTTCTCACTTGAGCAACACATGTATTCCCATGGAGTTTTTTATTTTTATAGATAATCAACACTCTCCATTTCTTCCTTTGGAATTTTGTGCACTCTCTCTTTGTCGGCTGCAAATCTAGTAAATTAAATGTATGCAAAAAACTCCAGATTTACTCGTTCTATATTTGGTCTGACTTCGTCATTTTCTGTACATTTTTCCAGGAGTTATTTTTGAGTCGATACCTAAAATAGACTTCTCATCTTTCTAGGATTTCCAACGTGATCAAGATGAGTGAACTGATTTCTTCTCTGATATTTTAATTTTACTTGGAAATCATGAATTTCATAGAGAATGTAATTGTATTTCCACAAAGTCAAAGAGAATTAAATGTTGACAGCTGGAATTGGAGATATCTCAGTTTTTCATGAAGCTCAAGTGTATACACAAACACAATAATCAGATAATCGAATCATTATCAATTTTAAATAACAAAGTCTCACTTGTCTATGTTCAAAGCATTTTAATTGTTCTCGAGCCCTGTCCAGTCCACATTTTTTCAACCCGCAGCTTCCATTAGTTTTTGTGACTTTCTCCTTTGCATCATGACTATATCCTTTGATCTACAAATTTTTCATTTATCTACGGCTTTCCTTTGATTTTTGCAGCTTTTAAAATGTTTCACGGCTTTACTCCCTTTTCTGCTGCCTTCTTTAGTATTTTGTGGCTTTATTTCATGCTCATGGATATTTTATTTTATCTATAGATTTTATGGTTCTCCGCGGCTATCTCTAGATTTCCTTCCTCCTGCGGATTTTCCTTCACATATATTACTTCACCTTTCTCACCCATGGCTTCATTCTTTTTCTCTACGGCTTCATCCCTTTGCCCGTTGCTCTCACTAAGCCTCCACAACTTCTTCTTAAACTTCAGTAGGTATCTCCTCATGTCTGCGGCTTGCACAAAATTAGTTTAAGTCCTTTAGAACTCACCCTTGATCATCCTGAAGCCTCGGTGAGCTGACGCTACCAATAAAACTTCATATTTATCTTACCAAGTCTTTCTTTCCATACATGGTTGATCTTGAGATACCTGCACAACACTTGCACTATACTTTTTGCTACTTTTGTCGTCAATGTAACTTCATATTAAATAATTTTTGCCATCAATGACAACACGTATGACAATGATGAAGGTCCAACAAAATCCCCCTTTTTAATTGATGGAAACCTTCTCAAAAACACTAAAACCTTTGATGGAAAAAACTTTTGATCTCTTTCTCTTACTGGTTGGTTTCTAATTTTAGTTTCTCTCCCCCTTTGACAATAATGAAAAAGGGTCATCTATTCCCCATAATGATGAATGATGTAGATAATTTCATGTCCTTACCTTAAGAATCTCCCCTAGGCATATGCTTTTGATCCATATGATCTGGTGTGCTCGCAACAATGCTCCTTTTGAGCTAATGTATACTCTGATCAAATTGAGCTAGCAGACTAGATCCCCCTTGCATGAAGACTTTTTTACACTGATTAGGAGATGATATTTCATGAGAATTATCCCTTACCTTATCTCCCTACTCTGTAGTTGTTTTTGGGATCAGGAATGACACCAAACTCATTCCTTAAGTTCTCAAATGTTGCTTTTAGCAGTGGCTTTGTCATGATGTCTGCAATTTCTTCTTTAGTGCTCACATATTCTAGGATGATTTTCTTGTCATTCATTTTTTCCCTCAAGAAATGATATCTAATTGGAATATGCTTGGTATTTGACTGGAAAATAGGATTCTTGAAGACACTTATTGCAGTTTTGTTATCATAAAACAAGGGAATTGGGTTATTAAATTTTACCTGGTAATCCTCCAATGTCTACTTTATCCAAAGAACTTGAGTACAACACATCATGACAATTATATATTTTCCTTCAAATGTTAAGAGTGCCACTGATGATTGCTTCTTCCTCAACCAAGATACAAGACAGTTTCCAACAAATAATTCTCTGCCACTTGTACTCTTCCTGTCATCAACACTTATTGCCCAATCAACATCTATATACGCTTTAATGTTGAAGTCATTGATTTTGGAGTACCGTAGTCCATATTCAAGTGTTCCCATGAGATATCTCATAATTCTCTTGACCGCCTTGAAGTGTGTTTCCCTTGGATCTTCTTGAAATATTCCAACAAGGCCCACAACTTGCATGATATTGGGTCTTGATGCAGTGGAGTAGAGTAGACTGCCTATCATGGATATGTACAAAGTTTTGTATACTTTTGGTGAGTTTTCCTATTTGCTCATCTTGCATTCTACTTCCATTGGTGTCCCTATTGGTCTGCATTCTTCCATCCAAAACCTTTTAAGCATTTATGTGTTATATTTGGTTTGGGATATGAAGATACCTTGATCTCATTGGCTAA
The DNA here is from genome assembly GCA_019776745.2 of Taxus chinensis. Taxonomy (NCBI): domain Eukaryota; kingdom Viridiplantae; phylum Streptophyta; class Pinopsida; order Cupressales; family Taxaceae; genus Taxus; species Taxus chinensis. The sequence goes on from CM034149.1 coordinate 98,714,100, forward strand.
TTTATAAGCCCATGAAGAATGAGAGGTCTCCAAACATAAACATTTAAAACTATTCTTTCATCATGTCAAATTTTTTTTATGTCATCCATTCATAATCTCCTCCAAAAATTATATCATCCACGTACACTATGACAATGTGCAGATGATCTCCTTCTTCCTTGATGTAAATATTATTATCACCAACACCTTTTCTGAAACCATGCTCAATGAGGTATGAGTCCAATCTATTATACCAAGCTATAGGAGCTTGTTTAAGTCCATACAAATCCTTTTTCAACCTACAGACATGATATTTTTTTCAATTAGTAAAACTCCATCAGGTTGTTCAATATATACCTCTTCATTCAAAAAACCATTGAGGAAAGTTCATTTGACATCCATTTGGAAAAAAATTATTTTCTTATAAGTCGCGTATGTAGGAAACAATATGATTACTTCCATCCTTTCCACAGTTGCAAATGTTTCATCAAATTCGATTCCTTCCATTTGCACAGAAGTCTTGCCTTGTTTCTTGTAACTTCTCCTTTTTCATTCAATTTGTTTCTGAATACCCATTTAGTTCCAATTACATCTTTATCCTTACGTCTTGGTACAAGCTCTGAGGTTTCATTCTTATCAATTTGATCTAGTTATTCATTCATTGCCTCCACCCATTGTTGATCCTTTCTAGCTCCTACAACGCTTTTGGGTTCTACCGTGGATATGAGTGTTATTTCTTCAATATTTTGTTGTTCTCTTAGCTTTCTTCTTGTGAGAATGTCGCCTTCTTTAATTCTAGTGATCTGATTTGAAGGATGATCCATTTTAACTTGTCTTGAGGGAGTCTTAGTATCTAGTATTTCTTCCACTTCTTATACTTCTTCACACAAATTTTTCATTTCTTCATCTTCTTGTTCTTCATGACTATCATTGTGTTGAGTGTTGGATTTGACATCATGAGACTCATCCGCCTTTACATTTTTGCTCTCAATAATTGTTGTCGCCAAATCACTGCACCCTCCGAATGGCCAGGATGTGAATAGGACATTTGGTGTGATTGGGACACATGGGATCACCTCTCAAGTTGTGGGACTTGGACTCGAGGTGAACCTCCGGAGAAGGCCGGCTTCCTCTTCCTAAACTAAGTGTTGTACTACTCCTAGTGTAACAAAAATGATTATCTAGTCCTATGCTAACATTTCATGGGGTTTTAGGGAAAGAGATTTACAGAAATGAAACTATACTAGGGATGGTGATGCACCAAATAAAGGGTGTTTCCAGACTTAGGAAGGGTTAATTTGAAAAGGGTGTGTGCACCACAGGTCAACTTCACCTACTGCAACTTAGAGAGGGTACAAGATACCACAAACTAAGAGACACGCGTTCCCTTTGTTAAACTTTATCAGACCGAGAAATACACCAGTTTCCCAGTGAAGAAGGATGAACTCAAGAAGGGTGAATAGACACCACAACTCAATTGCATGCAATACTCCACCACTCGATAAGCACAGAACTCCAAGAACCTGCAATAGAAACTTAAACTTGCACAGTGTACCTACAAGTATGAGAAAGGCACAAAGAAGCATAGAAGGATGAAAGGACCGAGATTAGTCACAAAACACACACTTTTATTGCTTCAATAACATGCACAATGCATCATACATTTAGAAGAGGCAATAGTTGCCATTACAGTCTTGAAGAGGAGGCTTGAAAGTTCTCTCAACACACAAGAACAACTTGCAGAAGAGAGAGGATTCTTGAAAAGTATACTCTCGCCTGAGATATCTAACTGTCCAACTTGTCTGAACTGTTGGAACCCTTTGAAATGAGCTTCCAACTTACATTTATAGAAGAATATGTGAGAAAGAAGAGGAAATGGTCATAATTACATTCCTAAAATGAAGGCCCATGATGTATTTATTACAGTTAGTTGAACCACTTGAGAAGGTTCCATCATGGGTCATTAATTGCCTGATGACCTAGTCTTCTTAATTAATTAAAAGAATATTTAAATAAAATATTTAAATAATAATAATAAATATTATTATTAAAATATTTAAATAAAAATATTAATTTAATTAACATAATGTTGGGACCCCCCCCATTGACCCGTTTGACTTGAAGAGGAGGGGGGTCCATGTGGATAGAGTCTGCACAAATCTCAACTCGGTGAGTTTCGAATCCTCTAACTCGGTGTTGCAATCAATTTTGAACCCCACACTAACTCTTTCCTCGCTTTGGCAATCAAACTCGATTCTTTTGCATTGAGTCCTTCGGTATTTTGGCAGTGCACTCTGGGCTCAAATCTCGGCTCCAATCAACAATTATGCCACTATTGGGATCTTAGTATGGCATAGGTAGCTGTGAGCTACACAATATACTCATTTTTCCAGAAACTGGCAGTGCAAAAGATCCAACCTTTATGTTACAATTTGCAACACATAAAATAAGCCCTTCAAAAAATATATTGAACAACTTGGGCAACCAAGAGGACCTTGGAAAAATGTATAGGTAACAACCATATGATTTTTTCCTTAGTCGTGGATCAAAGCTAATAGAAATAAGCTAGATAAAATTAGCTTGAAACTGCAGTATAATCGTCCATTGTAAAAGAAAAACAAGCTTCTCTGACCCTGCTAAAAGAATACTTTTATTGTCTGATTGGACATACATAATGGAAGGGTATAAATATTGCCTACTGCCCACAGAGTTTCTCAAAGAGACCATTTACAAGTGATAAGGATGTGGCATACAAAACGGCCGATCGGGTATTTTAGAGTTGACCTTCACATTCAATTCCTTTCTAGGAGAAGAAATGATGAGCAATATGAATCGTTTCATTCTGCACCGTAATAAACCTTCATCTCCTGATTCAGGGAAATTTTATGAAGCCTCGAATAGCGTGACTCCAATCCATCGTACATGGCAGTGAATATTTGTTTCCTGCAACTGCTTGCTGGAAGCACTAAAAACGACTTCTACTATACTGCAACATGTCAACTGCCTGGTGCATGGGAGTTTGCCTCGCGACCACCTGAATGCTCAGATCCTGAACGGGAGTTGGGAGAAGTATGCTGGCATAGGCGAACTGATCAGGTCAGACATCTGTTTGTTGCATTTGGTGAAACAGTATCAACACTTCGTGAGGAAACCTGTGTCTTCTGTAAGCTACAATTATGGTATTCCATGAGAAGGCGTCTCTTTCTTGTGAACGCATATTCCTGGAAATGCAGGTCTGCAATAGTTGAAGATATGTAGACGGGTTTATAGGGATGTTATCCATGGTAAGAAGACTGTGTGGAGCCTCCTTCACCTATCTCCATGTCATACTCGATTTTGGCTAGGCTAGACCACCATGTCCAATCCTATTAAACACTTCAACTGTCTCATTCCCACATTCCCCGACTTACCTTCCGAGTGACTCGCACAAAGACTCGGATCCTGTTTACACGGCCCATGTGGAAGTATCATGTTGGATAGCCATCGTAATATTTCCACGCTTGGCAGTTTGATCCGATTTCTCCCATTCACGGAAGTTTGATCATGGTTTACCAAACCAATATTTCCACTTGGCGGTGCTTTCCCTGAGTTCCCCTATTCATACCTCAGCGCGGGATTAATAGCTTGGACTGCCATCGTCAAATCTCCGACCTCGGCATACTAGCTCCAAATCCCCATGTAACGGCTTGGACACATTAATCCACGAGCCCTGGCCTCAGCTTCGCCGTGCAAACTTGGTAAGATAGTAAAATGTTTCCCATGCACGGGATTACCTGCGGCTTGCCATGATCATGCTCCTGATTTTTTGGCAGTAGACTCAAACTTCTCCCACGCCCGGAATCTTTTCAATGGCTTGACATCATGTCATTTCCCTTGGCAATGCTCACCTTATTTTCCACGTCCGGGATTGGAGTGCGGGGTTTCGTTATCATTTGGCCATATTTCGTTTTGGACAGATGGCCACCGATCTCCACTTTTCCACCCAGCGTGAGGAGACATCATTTTCTCGGTGCAAACATTTCAGCTGTAGCTTGTAAGGTGTGATAATTCCGACATAATCCTTTATGCCTGCCAACTTAGTGACTCGTTGAAGATGCTCATATAATTGCAAAGAAAACTGTGCCTCATGAATATTCTGATATGAAACAGTTCCACCTCTATGAGATTCTCCTCTATGAGTTATATCGTAAAACCAGTAAGGTCTCGATAGAGAATCTTTGTAATAAATTTCCTCAGGTCTCCCGGTAACACTCTCACTGTCACTTAATCGATTTTGATAAAAATATCTTGAAGGAAAATCCTGAATTTGAGGATGCATTCGATGCTGAACAGATAAAAACATAGTTGGACAACCTGCTTGTTGGAAGTGCTCAAAAGAACTCTTACTATACTGCAACATGCCTGCTGCCTGTGCACCGAATACTCGGCCGAGGAAGGTCTGAACACCATTATAATTCACAGCTCTTTTTAAGATGTCGGTTTGACTCAATTTTACATTGGTATTCGATGGTGCTTATACTATCTTCCTAGGTCGATAGAAGTCCTTCCATTATGTAATTACAAACCCAAGATTCAATGATGTTGAACCTCCCATATCTGCATAATTTCATATCATCTCGGTCAAACAAGATAATTCTCCCAAGTGGTTGGTCGAGCACTGTCTTAATGGATTAAACTTGGCATCATGTTAAATTTGACTCTCCCTGACTTGGCCTTCAGATCTTTTTGCATCGATCTCCACCGAGATCCTTGTAGAGTTCTTTTCATTCGTCAATTTTTAACGAGCTATATTTTACATTAACAATACCATCGTCGAGCTCTTACAACTGAGAGTCTCTACTGAGATGGTTTCCGAGATGACTATCAATTTGACACCAGATTCTCTATCAACTCGACCCAAAACTCTTCACTGAGTTGAGATAAACTGGGTGCCTTTCAATGCTAGGTGATCTCTCATATGCAATTTAAGAATTATTTTTAATTTTTTCATCTCGTTAATAACCGAAGGTGGGTTCCTGGGACTATTATTTCATTTTGAACGTGATAGGACCCCGTTTTCCAATCTTGCCATGTGCGCAAAATTGGATAATAATAATTTTTTGTAACCTTTTATTGTAGCACCTATAAGCTGCATTGATTGCTGAGTAACCAAGAAATATGCCTTAATCACATCTGGAATCAAATTTCCCAAAATTGTCTTCATCTATTTTGATGTAACATTTATTTCCAAAGACTCTTATGTGATTTACATTGGTTGGCATGTTTTTCTAGAGTTCATAGGGAGTCTTATCACTTTTTACTCTTAATTGGGTTCTATTCAGAATGTATACCGATATGTAGACTACTTCACTCCAATATCTATCAAGAATTTTATATTCATTTATCATTATTATTTCCATTTCCAGCACAGTTCTGTTTTTACTTTCAACGACCCCATTTTGCTGAGGTGTTTTGGCGGCTGAGAATTGTCTTCTAATTCCATGTTCTTCACAAAATTCATCAAACTCATTGGACCGAAATTATCCACCTCTGTCTGATCTCAAGCATTTTATTTTTTGTGCTCTTCTCATTCTCCACAAGTTCCTTAAGGATTTAAATCTTTCCAGAGCTTATGATTTGTGTTTCAATCAAGCTACCCATGTCATTCTTGTGTAATCATCTATTAATAACATGAAATAAACCTCTCCTTGTATACTTCCAGTTCTCGTAGGTCTGCAAAGATATGTATGAATAAGTTCCAGCAGTCTAGTAGTAGAATACTCTTTCGTGAAGGAATTTGTTTACCATGTAAACAAGCAGCATAAACAATCTTTGGCATATGTCTCACACCACCCTTAGCACTTAACTTTACAAGATTTTCAAAACTCATGTGTCTTAGTCTCCTGTGCCATAGAAATTTTATACTTTTATATTATTTCATTTAGTCGTAGTCTACTTGGCTTTTGCAACTCTCTTTCTTGTCTTGCCATTTATATTATCACAACCTTTTTCATGGAATATCACATTATAACCTTTCTTGCACATTTGACTCACACTTAACAGATTGTGTTTGATGCCTTCAACATATAAGACATTCTCTGTGATTGTTTTGATATTATCTGGACTTAAGGTTCCTTTTCCAACTATATATTTTTAATTATTATCCCCAAATATAACAACTCCTGATGCATTGTTTGACAAAGAAATAAATTTACTTTTGTCACCTGTCATATGGCTAGAGCATCCACTATCCAGATACAATATTTCTTCTTCATTTTGCACATGAAATGTGGTTTCCACTATTACGCAAGGCTCTTTTCTCTTGTTGGCATATTTCTATATAACATACACCCATTTCTTCTGTTTGGGTAGTTCATGTTTGTCTGTTGAAGATATATTAACCTTCTTGTGATATTTTTAATAAACAACATTATTGTTCATTCTAGAGTATGGTGAACTATAGTTTCTTCCATAGCCTCTAGAATATTTTCTACATTTTGTGGCTTGTGCCCAAACTGATTACATGAAAAACAGTAACCATAGAAAGTGTGTGTACCTCATAGCATAGGTGATTTTGGGAGAATTAGTCTTTTTCTTAGAAGCTTTAATAACATCTTTATTTGCATCATAAGAAGTGCTTCATATTGATGCACTCTTGTTTTCTTTATTCTTTGCAAGCTCCATTTCTTTGCTTTCTTCCTTGAAACCTATTCATGATTTATCACTTGTATTTCATTGGCTTCTCAGTATATCAGTTAAAAAAAATTAGTTATTTTCCATATTTTCATACGTTGTCATCTGCAGGTCATCTTTTCCATCTCAATCTTCAATCATTCCAATTTTGAGTTCATATTTATGCATTCATCCTCCTTTGATTTGTAAGAGTTGGCGATATTTTCCACCTAAGTTTCAAGTTCTTTTAGCTCATTAGTTTCTTCATCTTCCTTTAGACTTTGAATTTTTTTAAAGACATGAATTTTTTCTTCATAATTTTTCAATGTGCAACTCAACTTTTGATTCTTTCCCTTGCACAGTTTCAATTCTTCAAGAGAACATACCAGTTATGCTTCCAAATTTACACTTGCTTCTGCTTTATCAAAGTCCTCATAGTTAACTACATTCTTTCATTTTGAGTTGCATTCTTCAGATGCATCCATAGCAATAAATAAACATTCATATTGAGTTTCATCATGATCATTTTTAGAGTTGACTGGGTTGTTTGAATCAGATTCACTCGATTTTTCTTTTGAATAGTTTTTTTTTGTTCTTAAAGAATTTATTCTTGATATCTTTCTTCTTAAGGTTATCCTTTTGCTCATTGGATTTATGACTTTCTTCATCATGATTAGATTGTGTTTCTTTATTTTTATTTAGGCATTTTTTAGCAAAGTGGCCTTCTTGTCCACACTCAAAAAATATGAATGGAAGTTTGCCTTTGTACTTACCTGAGCCATTTTTTAGTCTTCTTACAAACATCGTTTCATTATTTTCATCATCTGCTTCATCCTCCGAGTTTGAATTTTTTTCTCTTGTTTGGATTGGGGTTTCTTTCTTTGCTTTAAAGGCTACTTATTTCTTAGTAGACTTGGAGCTGATAGTCATCATTTTGTCTGCTAAAAGAATGCTATGTAATTCATCCATTGTGAGAGTCTTCATGTCTTTGGCTTATTCCACAGCTGAAACCTTTGCATCATATTTGGTCGTCATGGATCTTAGAATCGATTGAACTATAAAAAATTCTTCTATCTTCTCACCTAGGCCTCTGATCATATTGATAACTTCATCTATTCTCTTCACGTAGGCTGTTATACTCTTATCATCTTTCATCTTTAGATTCTCAAATCGAGATATGTAGGTTTGTAATTTTGCTAACTTGACTTTATCATCTTCTTCATAAATGCTTTGAATTTTATTCCAAATATCCTTTACATTTTTGTAGTGTATTACCTTTACAAAATCTATTTCAGTCATGCCACATAGGATGACATTCATGGCTCTTGAGTTGAACTCATATTCAGCCTTTTCTGTTGAAGAAGTGATCGACGTGGCTGGAGGATTGTATCCTTTCTCAATACATTCCCATATATCAAAACCAAGTGACATGAGATATGTTTTCATCCTTATTCTCTAGAATGCATAATTTTTTCTAGTGAAGAGAGGTGATCTTGACAATGATAAACCACATTGTGCCCGATTTGTTGTCATGCTTATGAAGAGAGAATCTCCTTGAAGATTTTAATCTTCTGCTAGAAGGACTCACTCTGATACCAATTGTTAGAGATCACAATCACTGAGAGAGGATGGGATTGAATCAGTGTAGATTAAAAAAAATCAACAAAGTTGATCCATATTTATTTAGAGAAATGCGGTCATATAATCAAAAATATTTTAACAAACATATACCAAGCAATATAACACAAAACACAGAGTTTATAGTGGAAACCCCTTTCGGGAGAAAAACCCACTTTGAAACCAAGGCTTTATTAGTAACACCAATTCCAAAGAATTCAATGGTTTCTGTTGAGCACCCACTCAACCTATAAAGCACCCACTCAGCAGTTTTTAGCAAGCACCCACTTGCAAGGAGCACCCACCCCTATAATCTAAGCACCCACTTAGAAAAACAATTTAATTATATATACATTGATCACTTAGAATCAAGATTGCTTACACAATAGATTATGATCACTTTTCTGTATCTGTCTTTGTTTTTCTCTATCACTTTCTTCTACTCATTTGATTTGAACTCTCTTGCTCAATCAATCTGCCACACTGATGCTCTTCTCATCTGATATATCTTCAACACTTCATGTGTTTGCTTTCCTCTTTTCTTTCTCTTTTTCTTTGGAGATCCTTCAGCTCAAATGCATCATTTTCTCACTCTAGTAGCATAGGTATTCGCATGGAGTTTTTATTTTTATAGATAATCAACACTCTCCATTTCTTCCTTTAGCATGTCATGCACTCTCTCTCTTTGTTTGATACAAATCTGGTCGATTAAATGCATGCAAAAAAATCCAAATTCATGCATTCTATATTTGGTCTGAATTCACCATTTTCTATACATTTTTTCAAGAATTATTTATGAGCCGATACCTAAAATATATTTCTCATATTTTTAAGATTTCCAGCGTGATCAAGATCAGTGAACTGCTTTCTTCTCTAATATTTTGATTTTACCTGAAGTCAAGAATTTCATAGAGAATGTAATTGTATTTCCACAAAGTCAAAGAGCATTAAATGTTGATAGCTGGAACTGGAGATATCTTAGTTTTTCATGGAGCTCAAGTTGTATACACAAACACAATAATCAAATAATTGAATCATTATCAATTTTAGAGAACAAAGTCTCACTTGTCCATGTTCAAAGCATTTTAATTATTCTTGAGCCCTGTCTAATCCACATTTTTTCAACCCACGACTTTCATTAGCTGTTGTGACTTTCTCCTTTGCATCACGGATATATCCTTTGATCTGCGGATTTTCCAATTATCTGTGGCTTTCCTTTACTTTTCATGGCTTTTGCAATGTTTCTTGGATTTACTCCTTTTTCCATTTCCGTCTTTAGTATTATGTGGCTTTGTTTCATGTCCGCAGGTATTTTCTTTTATCTATGGCTTTTATGTTTCTTCGCGGCTATCTCTAGTCTTTCCTTACTCCTGTGGCTTTTCCTTCACATTTGCAGCTTTACCTTTCTCACCCATAGCTTCGTCCTTTTTCTCTGCGGCTTCATCCCTTTACCTACAGCTCTCACTAAGCCTCCACAACTTCTTCTTAAACTTCAAAAGCTATCTCCTCATGTCTGCGGCTTACACAAAAGTAGTTTAAGTCCTTTAGAACTCACCCTTGATCATCCTGAAGCCTCTGAGAGATGATGCTACCAATCAACCTTCATATTTCTCTTGTCAAGTCTTTCTTTCCATACATGGTTGATCTTGAGATACCTGCACAACACTTGCACTATACTTTTTTCTACTTTTTTCATCAATGTAACTTGACATTAAATAATTTTTTCCATCAATGACAACACATATGACAATGAAAAAGGTCCAACAGTCTCTCTATGATCTTATCCAAATCTCCCCCAATCACTAAAAATATCACATCGAATCTTTGTAACATATCCCACACTCATACGATGAATACCAACCCTTCATGGCTCTCCTTTGAGCTCTTATCGCTTCCACCACCATTACCTTTGATGATTCAGAAAATTTGGACATCTTAACTAAATATCACAACCTTCCTCTTTTCATCATTGTCCATATCAATGACACATTTAACCACCGCTCTATGATTGAAAATGGTGCCAGTATCAATATCATTTCTTATGGATGGTTTCTCTAGTTATAATCAGATCATCATCGCACCTGAAGACCAAATAAGACCTCTTTCATCACCCCTTAGGGAACCTTTTGTTATCGAGTCATGCCCTTCGGTTTGAAAAACATGGGGGCCACCTACTGGTGCGCTATGACCTATATCTTCCACGACCTCATTCATAAAACTATAGAGGACTATTGTTAGAACATTAATATTAAGTGATCATAATATTTAGTTTATAATTAAATAATATAAAATATAAGGTATTCTTTATTATTTAATATAAACTCTATATTAGGTTATTAGTTATTTATTCACAAAATATTAAATTGGGGTGTGCCCCATCACTAAATAAAGTCATAAATCTTTGGGTTATTTAAATATGGCTATAGGTCATATTCAGATATTATGTAATTTCGGGTTTAAAACACAGAGTAGAAGTGAGGAAGGGATTTATTAGGTCGGGTGAAAAAATTTCTCAATTAATGGAAATTTTCTTCGTGGTTTTTCGCCATGTTGGGGTTTTCCACGTTATATGTTGTGTTATGGTATGAATTTTATTTACTGTGTATTCATTTACTTATATGTGCACATTAATGTTTACTTAATATTAAATAAGGTTAATATAACTTTATACCCCTCGTCCTGACATGGTACTAGAGCGGGATAAAGCATTGGTTAAATAATTTAATTAATCCTAATGTCATGTCCATTGGGAATTTGGTTGGTTAGTTGTTTGGGAACCTATTTAACCCCCCCTTCCCTCTCTGAAGGATCAATTCTTTTAGAGATATATGTGTGTGCACAGGTGAAAGGGGCTCCGAATATTTACCTACATGAAAATCCCATACGAGAAAAGGTAAGGATTTATTACTATATGAAATAATTTCCATGTTTTGTATAGTTTCAAATGTTTGCAGGTTAAATATTTCTAAAGGTAAATTTGAGTAAATGAAGGGAAGAGACAAGTCTCATAAAAATAGGGATTTCAATTTATTTCATTTGACTGGTGAAATTACTTGTCCCCTTTGTAAAATTTCATGTTACTTGTATTCTCATGTGAAATCATATCCCCTTGTACCCCTTTAAACAAATGGGTTGCATTTCGATTTTAAAAACTATAACATAAATACCTATGTGTATTCGGGCCACATTTAATTTAATACTTAGTAATAAATTTATCTAATATAAATTATTCATGTTCTCCTTTTTCCTGGTTTGGCCCATTGTGGTATGGTTTATAAACTATGCATTAAAATAAATATAAAAAATAATAATAGAATTATATATATATAATACCCATGCATATATATATATATATATATATATATATATATATATATATATATGCATGGGTATTTCCTATAGTTTTCAAACTATAGCTAAAACCTATATGTCTACTTGGGGCCACATTATAAATCAATTTTTTTATAAAAATTCAAGCCTAACCTTATGCGGTCCCATTCAGTTATATCCTATAGTTTATATCTTAAACTATATAAATAAACATAACCTATACAGCTCCATTCCTCCTACCCTTCTCTCCTTACGCCAAGTGTCGCAGTCTGCACTATTACACCACCTCCACTCCCAGTGCGCCACATACCCTTGTCGCCCCCCCCTCAACTGACTACCTCCCTCCCTGCGTCGTGGGCTTATTCATAGCGACAACCCCCATTTTTGTTCTTTGGCACGGTTTAGTCCCACATGGAGACAATTATGGGAGGAGGAAGGCTTTAAAATCCTTTACAACCAAATAGGGTGGTGTGACTTCAGCCACACCACTGCTCCATCTTGTTTCAAATCCCTTAGGGGCCCGGCTCATCCAGGTGGCTCGCCCTCTGGGTCGTGTGATCTCTATGCATTTTAAATGTGTCTCGGTCGAGGGTGCTTGTTTGGCTCGTTGAACCAGTTTATTAGAATGACTCGGTTGGAATATGATTCAATATAGAATGGCTTGGTTGGAATATGATTCAATATAATGTGGTAAATGAATAATGTGGTTTAATATATGAAATGACATATAAAATAAACTCGTCGAGTTAGTTAGACCAACTTGGTCGAGTTGATAGATATCTCAAACAATAAAGGAGCAAGAGCTCTATATATATATAAACTATTATTGTTTTGTTTCTTTTTTCAAAAATATAAATTAATAGTAAATTTAGTTTTTTGAGAAAAATAAATAAATAATGTAATTGTTTCTTTTGAAATGATATTTTGTGACACAACGACTGGATCATCGTCGTCATTTAGATAGAAAAGTAAAAAAAATTCACTCACATTTAGATTTATTTTTAATATCATACTAATACATTCGTGTATAGACTATCCCCTTGACATGACCTTTTTTTTGGCGTAAACTAGTCGATTTTTCGATTGCAAGGATTAAAAAATGACATGGGGATTTCTATGTAACTTTTGAAAAAAAAAAATTAATTATTGGTAAATTAGTTTTTTTAAAGGGACTATACCCTTGTACAAAAAAGCTCAACAGCCAGAAAGGGCAAGAGAAGAACAAAGAAAGGATCAAAATCCGGATACAGAGAGGAGATCAAATGGAGCCAAACTCCAAAACGCAAAAACGAAACAGAGCAGAAAGCAGCCAAGCTGCAGCGACAAAACAACAACTAAACAGCGAAAAAATAGCAAACTAACAACAACAGTCGTTTAACAACAGCGATCAAACTGCAAACTAACATCTCTGGACCAGGCTTATTAAAGACCCAGAAAGCATGTGAAGGGTAGCTATTCCTTTGATTTCGCATAGGGCGAAGTGACTGGTTTGCAGCGGTGTACCTGTTTGCCAGCACATAATGCATGCAATAAATCCAACTAACCAGTACGGCTAGGATTTCTATCATGCTCCAAGATCTTTGCAAGCTTATCTGAGATGACATCATGATAATTCCAAATGGTGAGATTTGTATGGGTGTTTGCAACTCCCTCGTTCACCAATACATCGGCGGTTCTATTACCTTCTCTATAAGTATGCATGAAGTTGCATATGTTGAAGGTGCCACAGATACTTATGGATTCATGAATGAAACTTTTGACGGTCCAGCTGGGGGGGTGTTTATTATTTAGATTGTTAATAATATTAAGAGAGTCTCCTTCAATCAGAATTTTTTCAATATACAAATTCTTAGCAATCCTAATACCCCAGAGAGCTGAGAGAGCTTCAGCATAGTGATTAGTTTGGTAACCCATTTACCTAGCATAAGCCACCACCATGTTACCATTGTGATCTCTGATAATGCCGCCTCCACCTGCAGCTCCAGGGTTACCTTTTGAAGCTCCATCAAAGTTAATTTTGTACCACCCAGGGGGGGTGGGATCCACTTAATTAAAGATCTGTCAATTTTGGTTCCTCTCTTCAAGAGGTTTTCAGGAATAATCTTCCATTTCTCCAAAATGGAAATTTCTTCTTTATTGAAGGAAATGCTCTTAGCAGGTTTGATGGTGATAGCATTATCTTTAACATCTTTAATGAAACCTTTGAAAAGAATATCTGTAGAAGTTTTCTTATCTCTTAAATAACCCTGTTTCTAGCTTTCTAGATGTTCCAAATCCCATGAGCGAAAATCAAGAGCCAAAATCTGCTAATTAAATTATTCTTGAAGGGGGAGTTCCATTGGGTCCAGGCCTCCAAAATATCATCAGGAAAAACCTAGTTAAGATTTAAATGTTCTGTGATCCGGCTCCAGAAATTTCTTGCAAAATCACAATGAAGCAAGAGGTGATTGATATTTTCAGCATCCTGTTGACAGAGGCAGCAACCATTAGGCATAATGAATCCTCATTTGATAAGGTTATCCTTGGTGAGGATTTTACCTTTTATAACTAACCACAGAAAATGATTGACTCTAGGAGTGAGTTCTTTCATCCAAATTCTGGTCCAGTTAATATTGCTAGAAAGAGAGGTGAAGAAGGAAGTGTAACCAGTTTTGACAGTGTAATCTCCATCAAAAGAATCTTTCCAAACTATTTCATCGGTAGTGCCATTTTGATCAATAGGAATAAGATCCAGCTTATCTTAGAGAGAAGACAAAATATCCAGCATACTAGAGTCAGGTAAATGCAGGATCTTCCATTTTTTAACTCCATTACTTTCTTCCATATAATTGTTAATAGCAGTGCCATAAAAATTAATGAGGGGTTCCTTAATTTTTCTGAAGTCCCTTTCCAGATCATGATTGCTCCAAGAATATTTCCAAAAGTTTATTTAGTGTCCAGTGCCAAGATTCCAAAAAATACCTTTATTGAGAATGTATCTTGTATTAACAAGATTATTCCAGAAGGTGGAACCTGCAGGAAGGGCGTCCTCATAGAGGTAGAGATGGTGATGGCAGTTACTTAAATATTTGGTCTTGAGCAGCTCAGCCCAGGGTTGTTCTTGCTTAAGAAATCTCCAGCCCATTTTGGCAAGCATGGCTAAGTTGAAATATTTGAGATTCATAATGCCAAGACCCCCTGAATTTTTAGGGGTGCAAACCTCATTCCAGTCAACTAAATGATACCTGAATCTATTTTCAGTTCCTTGCCATAGAAAGTGCTTTTGGATTCTAGCAATGCTAGTAAGAATAGCTGTAGGGATGGCATAAAGAGACATGAGATAAACTGAGAGATTCTGAAGAGTGCTTTTGATGAGTAGAAATTTTCCAGCTGAAGAGAGAATAGCCCCTTTCCATCCTGCCAATTTCTTGGAGAACCGATCAATGAGAGAGTTCCATACCTGTCTAGAAACTTTTGAGACTCCCAAAGGAAGCCCAAGATAAGTGGCTGGAAGATTTTGGATTTGACAATCTAAAATCTTAGCAATTTTAGTCTGTCTCTTGAACAGAGTATTAAAAAAGAAAAGGGAGCTCTTATTGAAGTTTATACTCTGCCCAGAGGCTAATTCATAGAACCTGAGAATAGTCTTGATACCTTGGGCTTCCAGGATGGAAGCCATAAGAAGTAAGATGGTGTCATCCGTGAACTGCTGATGAGAAATGTTGATTTCCAAAGAGGTGGGTTTAAAACGTTTGAGCCAACTCTCATAAATGGCTTGCGAGATAGATCTGCTCAGACTATCAGCCATAATGATAAAAAGAAGAGGAGATATGGGGTCTCCCTGCTAGAGACCTTTATTACTTGTAAAAAAGCCAGCTGGAGTTCCGTTGACAACTACAGAAAATCTTGCTGTGGAGATGCAAGCTTTGATTAATTTCCTGAATTTTGCTTGAAATCCAAACTTTTGTAAAACCAACTCAAGGAAGCTCCAAGAAACTCTATCAAAAGCTTTATTCATATCCAATTTGATCACCATGCCTTCAGTTTTACTTTTTTCCATGGAGTGAATGGCTTCGTGAACCAGAATTACCCCATCTTGAATGATTCTACCTTTGATAAAGCCACTTTGCTGTTTAAAAATGAGAGTAGGAAGTAAAGGTTGCAGTCTCATAGCCAGGACTTTGGTGAAGATGCGGTAGATGACATTAACAAGACTGATAGGTCTGAAATCTTTAAAATATTTGGCACCCGTCTTTTTGGGGACGAGAACTATATGAGTATTATTAAATTCTCTGAGAAGGTCACCTGTTCTGAAAAATTCATTTATGGCCTTTAGGAGGTCCAGACTACAGATATCCCAGTAATTTTGGTAGAAATGGGATAAAAATCCATCCGGCCTCGAGGCTTTGTCCCCATTTAGTGAGAAGACAACCTTCTTTAAATCTTCCATAGAAACAGGACTGGATAGCTTCTGAAAAGAGTCAGCCGGAACAAGATTTTCAGGAATGGATTTTAAAAGAAAGTGAACTGCATCCTCATTGCTAGGAGAGGAGTCCGAAAGGAGGTGTGTGTAGAAATTGACAGCTTCAGCCTTTATAATGTCAGGATCTTTGGTGGAAGAACCATTACTTCTAGTAATTTCAGAGATTCTGCTATGTGCTCAATGGCTAAGAGTGGTTAAGTGAAAGAATTTTGTGTTTCTATCCCCATCCTTAAGCCAAATGGCCTGAGATTTCTGTATCCAAAGTGACTCTTCTCTAGCATAGATAGTATGGAAATCAGAAAGAAGGATATTTTCAGATTTGTAATCCTCCGCATTCATGCCATGTAGTGCCACTTTTTGCTCAAGACTCTCCAGTTTATTTTGAAGTTCTTTCTTTTGAACGAGAACATTCCCAAAGACTTTTTTATTCCATATTTTAACTTTCTTCTTAACATTCTTGAGCTTTTGAAGCAGTTGAAACTGCGCAAAACCAGTACCATTCCAAACCCACCATTCTTTCATTCTTTCAAAAATATCTTTGTGATCAGACCACATTTTTTGGAATTTAAAAGAAGCCTGATTTGTCCTGGTATTGGAGAGAAGGTTAAGAAAAATGGAGTTGTGATTTGAGCCAATTCTGGGAAGAGAAGTAAGGTGAAATTCTTGTTTAGCTATCCAGTTAGTCGAAATGAGAGCTCGATCCAGCCTGACTTGAATAAGTTCTGAACCAATTCTTCTATTAGTCCATGTGAATGGATTACCTTTTAGCTCAAGATCCATCAGATTAGAGTTGGAGATAAAAGTGGCTAGATCTTCCATACCTAAAGTCAGAGCTTCCTTACCACCCTTTTTTTCCAACGGAGTTAGAGGAGTGTTGAAGTCTCCAATGACCATCCAATTAGCATAAGATTAACTAGTTTTGAATTCAAGAAGATCCTGCCAAAGCTTTCTTCTTCCAGTGACCATGTTCAGAGCATAAATGATGCTAGCAATCCAAACAGTCCCACTATTTAGAGAGAAAAATTTAACAGCAAGGTGATTCGAGGAAGAGAAAATATTTATACTAGACAGGAATTTTGGATCCCAGAAGACAGCAATACCGCCCGAAGCACCTTGAGAATCCACACTTAGATGATCACTCTTTTTCCAGAATTTAATCTTGCATTTAGCCAACGTTTCCTGGTTCATCTTGGTTTCTTGTACAACAATGATGTTGGGGTTGCAAGACTTTCTGAGGTCTTTGATAATTCTCTGTTTAGAATCCTCATTCAGCCCTCTGATATTCCAAGAGGTGATAACTTTTGAATTTTTTAATCCTCATTAATTATTTAATTTTATTTACATGAAAATGGGGTCTAATTAGTTTTTAATTAATAAATATCAGATGTTAAATGGGAATAATTACAACATTTGGAAGATTCGACTGAAGGAAAAATTCATGGCTCACAAACTATGGGCAGTTGTGAACGGAACTGAAAAGGCTCCAACTGGAAGATAAGCAACTACAAACAACGTCAATGCGTATCAACAAAAAGTACAACAGGCGATGTCCATCATTTTGCAAAGCATACAGGATGATTTTTTGCTTCATATTGGGAATCAAGAAAGTCTGAGTGAGGCTTGGACTCAATTAGAATCGATGCACAAAGACACGTTTATCCAAAATCATTAAACTAATTTTAGAGAAATTCCCATGAAGGGAGATGAAAAAGTGATAAATTATTTAGCAAAAATAAAAAATATTAAGTCTCAGTTGGATGGATGTAGTTGTAACTTAATTCAGAATAAATTTCTTTATTTCATTATTCAATTAAATATTCATTAGAAATTTCATTTCAATTTTGAATTCTAAATAGCAAATAGAATAAGACATTCCAGATTTGAAAACCCTTAGTGCTCTCCTCATTCAAGAAGAACAAGTAATGACAACTTTTGATTCTAAGGAGAATGTCACTCAGGTAATTCTTACTCAAAAATCAAAAGTTAAAACCTCTAGATTCAACAAAAACCAAAATCCAACTTTTAAACCTCTTAGCAAAGATAAGAAACCTGGAAATTTAAGAGTTAGCTTTGATGGTAATTTCATCATTGTGGTAAATTTGGCCATAAGAAAGAGGACTATAAATTTAAAAACAATAAGTCAAATTTCAAAAACTAGAAGGGTAACAAATATGATAAAAATCAAAATCAAAATCAAAACCAAAACAAGAATTAAAAATAGTCAAAAATCAAATGTAATTACTTTGTATGTCGCCTTTATCACTGCAAAAGGAAATGAGTGGATAATAGAAAGTGGTGCCTCTAGGCACATGACCTTTAGATAAGATATCTTGTGTGAACTTAGAGAGTGTAATGATCATATATACTTTGTTGATCATTCCATTCTTGACGTTTAGGGACAAGGTAAAGAAAAAGTTTTAAATGGTTTTATTAACAATGTTTTGTTAGTTCCTAAACTTAAAATAAATTTTCTTTCTTGTTCTCAGATGACTCAAAATAACTATAGTGTAACACTATTAAAATGTAAATGCTTTATTATAAATAAACATGATGTTACTATAGTTGAAGGCATTTAAAGAGATGGTTTGTATGTGTTGAATAAATTTCCTTCTGCTTCTTGTTTAACATCTCAAAGAAGTGAAATGCAATTGTGGTATGAGAGACTAGGTCATGTCAATTTCACGAGCATGTATGACATGTCTCGACTAAACCTAGTGACTAGTCTGCCACCTATTTCCTAAACTCATGAAACATGTGAAGGACGCTTACATGGTAAGAAATCTTCTAATCCCTTCCCTAGTCTTCATGATGCTAATTATTTTGAACCTTTGGAACTTTTCCATAATGATGTCTGAGGACCCCTAGAAGATTCATCCCTTAATGGTTCTTTATATTTTTTCACATTCATTGATGATTTCTCTCGTATGATTTGGTCTTATTTCATTAAAAATAAATTTGATGTCTTGTCAAAATTTAAGGAATTTAAAGCTTTAGTTGAAAACTCTTCTAGGTATAAAATTAAGAGGCTTAGGACTGATAATGGGGGCAATAAATATGTAAGGAATTTGACTCATTTTGTGTCGAATGTGGCATTCAAAGGGAACTGACTACTCCCAATTCCACTCATCAGAATGGGATTGCAGAAAGGAAAAATTGTACCATTCTGGAAATGGCTAGAACCATGATGCATTCAGCTCAAGTTCCTAAATTCCTCTAGGTTGAAGCAATGAACACTATTGTTCATATCTTAAACAAAGTTCCCAATAAAACCTTAGTAAATTCCACTCCTCTGTAAAGGTGGTGGAATAAAACATCAAGTGTGTCTCATTTGAGAATCTTTGGTCTCCTAGCTTCCCTCTTCATTCCAAAATAAAAACGGAAGAAGCTTGATCAAACCTCTTTTCCTTGTATTTTCATAGGATACGGTGTTAAAATTAAATTTCTTATGATCTTTGTTCCTTCAAAAAGAGAAGTTATAGAAAACATGAATGTTAAAGTTTTAGAAAAAAAAATTGTTCTTCTTCTTCAACTTCGGTTTCTATTATTCATGATGATTCTAATGAAAATGATATTGAAATTGAAAATTGTGAAAATGATGTATGTGATGAAGAAACTAGTAATGAACCTCTAATTGAAAAAGAGATAGTACATGTTTCCTTTATAACTAAAAGTCCTAGATGGGCTGGGTCTATTATTCAAAACTCTAATTTTGGAAACATTCATAAAATGACTAGAAGTCATCATACATATCATGCCTTGATGACATTGTATGAACCTGAACCCCAATATTTCAAAGAAGCTTCTTCTGACGAAAGATGGTTAGATGCAATGAAAGCTGAATATTCTTCCTTGATTAAAAATCAAAATTGGGATTTAGTCCCTCCTAAAAAATGAAGTATAGTCGGATCTAGATGGCTATATAAGATTAAATATAAAGCAAATGACATCGTAGATAAATTCAAAGATAGATTAGTAGCTCGATGTTTTACTGAAAAACCCGGTATCAACTACGTTGAAACCTTTGCATCAGTTGCAAAAATGAGCACATTAAGGATTTTGATTGCCTTATCTGCTCAATATGGTTGGGAAATCCATCAAATGGATGTCAAAAATGCTTTTATGAATGGTGATTTAAAAGAAGAAGTCTATATGATCCCACCTAAGGGCTTTGAAGAACCAAGTAAAGAAATATATGTTTGTAAATTAAAAAAATATTTATACGGTTTAAAACAAGCTCCTAGAGCTTAGTATGCAAATATTAATAGTTTTATTAATGAAGTTGGTTTTTCTAACTGTTGATCTAACAATGATTTATTTGTTAAAATTGAAGAAAATTTTATCATTCTCATTGTATTGTATGTTGATGATTTACTTATTACTAGTAATTCTAACATTTTAATTATGAAAATTAAAGAAAAATTAATGTAATATTTTGAGGTTACAGACTTAGGATTATTACATCATTTTTTGGGCATGGCTATATTTTAGGATAAAAATTCTATTGTAGTATCTCAATCACAATATGCAACTAATTTACTTAAAAGTTTTAATATAATTGATTGTAAACCTGTTTTTATTCCTATAGAAGCTGGATGTAAACTTGATCCTAAACCTGCATGTGAAAAAGTTAATCCTACTTTGTACAAGAAACTTGTAGGTAGTTTGATTTATCTAACTATTTCTAGACATGACATTGCGTATGTAGTAGGGATTACTTCAAGGTTTTATGCAGGAGCCGTATCAGGATCATTGGAAGTTAGCCAAAATCATTGTGTTATATTAAAGGCACAATCAATTTTGGTTTACATTATACTTCTTCTAACAATGCATATTTATATGAATATTATGATTATGACCATGTTGGTGATGTGATAGATCACAATTCTACAACTGAATATGTATTTAATTTTGGTGTTGGTGCCATTACTTGGAGCAGTAAAAAGAAACCAACAATATCCATTTCTTCTACTGAGGTAGAATATAGAAGTGCAATGGAAGCAGTGAAAGAAGCCATGTAGATGAAGCGGCTATTGTAAGAGATGCACATGGAAGCTAAATGAATTACTCCTCTTCTATGTGATAACCAGAGTGTCATTGCTATTGCGAAAAATCCAGTTCAAAATCAAAGGACAAAGCATATCGAGATATGTATGCACTTTATCCGAGAGAAGGTTCTTTGCAGTGATATAGATCTCTAGTACTGCCCAACTAAACATCAAGTTGCATACATGTTTACGAAACCATTGTGTGCTACAAAGTTTTGTAAGTTCTGTGCAATGCTTGACCTTTCAGAGTTACCATTGATGGGGAGTGTGCATGACAATGCCACCTCCTAATGGTCGGCTAGTTTTTGACTCCTCCTCTATACTTCTTCTCTGTTATAAAGCATTGTAAAAAGATCTTTTAAGATCTATGTAAACTGATAGAGTTTACAGAATATACAGTCCAGTGTGTTCCATCTATTTGTAAAAGAGGCCCTTGTGTTATAAAAGGTTCCTAGAGATACGGTTTAAGAATTTTTCCATGAGAAACAGTGGGATGCCGTCTCACAAATCATGTTTAGTCTAAATCATACTTCTGATTTATAAATTCCAAATCCTTTTGTACCAAAAGGTAAATTGATCATGATGAAGGTGTTATAATTCCTTCAAAAAGACATATGATAGCCTAAACCTTTTGTGGTTTCTGGATTTGTAAATCATGTTGTATAAACAGGTGATGTTGGCATGTGGATCCTATTATTAGCCAATTTTGACTTCGTAAAATTAATAAAAATAGAAAATTTAAAATTTTTATTAAGTGTTACTTTACGTGATCTATTGCTCTCATCGCGATCGACTCATTTTTGTGATCATTCTGGTCTTCGTTTCGTCCATTTCGGGTGAGAACTCCTCCCGCTAGGTCTCAAACTGCGTTAAATATCTAATTAATTAATTACTCTTTGTTTGATAAAATTAATTTTTAATAACTATGGGGATTTCAATTAAATAAATATTAATTAAAATTCATTTGACGGGATTTATTTTAATTTTTGGGGGAAAAATAATCTTCCGCTTCCCATTGTCGGGGATGCTAAATTGGCTTCCCGAACCCAGATTTCCCCTTTCCTGGAAAAAAAAATTTAATTCCCTGCTTGTGGGATTTCTTCCCCCAATTGCCAAATTAATGAATTGTCAAACGGGCAAAAAATCTCCTGATTTCCCACATGGGGAAATAAAATGGGGATTTCCAGCCCACCTTGCCATTTCTGCTGGCAATTGGTTGTTTATTTCCCCACTTCCCCCTGGAAATTAATGCCACTACCCGGGAAAGAGGGAAGTTTTTTTAACGGGATGAATAAGAAATAGTTGTGAGGAAGCTTCCTAAATCCTCATCCGTTAAACTCCTTAGAAAAAGTCATGCGAAGTAAATAACAAGCTTTGAGGATTTTTTAGTTTTTCCAAACTCCTTATTATTTCCTTTGGGTGTGTTCATCACAAGTTTTAAAAGAATAGAGGAAGCTCACGTTAAAGGAAGAAAGAAGGAACAGTTTGAAGATCCCACACATGCATGAAATAAAAACATAGTAGAAGTCAAGAACCAAAACTCAGTCTCCAAGCTTTTCCACGCATTCTCCAGGTCTTTCACCACGCATAGGCAGCAGAAGGAACAAGTTTCCACACATTTTTCAAAATAGAATAGTGCAAAGCATATGTTTTTTTTGTTTTGATTGGGGAGGCCAAAGCTAGAAGGAGAATCACCACACAGCAGTGAGAAGAAAACACGTTTCAACGCAGCCAAAAGAATAGAGGGAGAAAAGTCCAAAAGACCACACAGGAGTAGGAAGAGAGTCTTCACACAGTCCAAACAACAAACAGGTCTAACCAAGTGGGAAAGAAAAAGAATTTTCCATGCATCATTTTGTGAAAAGTGAGATAAAAGGAAAGGTCAAAACCTCCACCAAATGTCTTCACACACTCTTCAGGTATCTCCACGCAAGGAGAAAGACAAATATTCTAAAGGAAAGATTCCACACAACCCAAGGAGGCAAAAAAAAAGAAAAAGGTTTTCAACGCCTAGAAATTAGAATAAAATAGTCCACGCATGGGCTTTGGCGCACAAAGTTAAATAAAAGAGAAATAAAAAAACTACAACACCCTCCACGCATTCATTCAAGTCTTTAACCATGTAGCAGGGAGGAGAAAATAGTTTTAAACACATGCATAAGAGACACCACGTGCCAAGGATAGTTGGAGTTGTCCAGGAAATAAAGAAAATAATAAACTTTTCAGAGAAGAACACATTTTCCCACCTGAGAAAAGATTAAATCCTTTTTATTTCCAACACAAAAAACCACACATTCTCTAGGTGTATCAACACATTTACAAGAAGATTCAGCAAGTATAGTCACGCATCGATTAAAAGATCGCATCGAAGAAGTAAATCTCAAATTGCGCGGTCATTAAAATTAGACGATTTTCACGCATACCAAGGAGAATTTTCTCTCTCAAATTTAAAAAAAATAGGATATTAAAATTATATATATATATCGTTGTATCGTCAAATTTGGAACTCAAACTTAGTCTCGATATGTTTGTATTAACATTTAAAAAAAATTGTAACTGAGACTGGTTGTTATTATTATTGTTTTTAAAATAATAATAATTAAACAAGTCATATTATTCTTGCATTGACAGGGGTTTCAGAGACTGAGACCCAACCCCGCCTGCATTGTTTTACGTGCCCGAGTCATTATTCTATAAAATTCATAATGGCCGAAAAATCTAATAAATATGCTAGAAAATTGAGGAAGCCAATGGAGAAATCGAACAAATCCGCACTCAAATATGAATTCCAAGGAATCATCCCTCCCAGTTCCATTAATTCGGCATATGATAATATCATTGGTACAAATCTGTGTCACATCAATGTGCAACAATTCTGTGAACGGGTGAAAAATGAAGGCAAAACCATATTCTCATATAGGATTTACCATAGTGGTCTACCCCAAGCAACAACATTTCCTATCTCGGTGCAGTGTCTAGAGCTGGTTATCGCTTGTGCAGAGCATTATGATCCCAAGAGACGAGGAATTTTTAAAGATAATCGCGAGCCTTTTCTCTTAATCACACCAGAGCACATCGATTAATTTCTCAGCACACCTAACTTCCCTGAGAATGCGGATATCACTCGAAAGTCAGCACAATAATTTTGTGATGAAGAACCCCTCAAGTGGAGTAAGATGATCAATAACAACTAGTTAGTGACCAAGAGGCCTCGAATTGATTGGCCTCCTAAAGAACCGTACCATGTTGAGTTTTTGGAAGAAATCAGCGACATGATTACTCTCCTAAGTCGAGTTTTTGGTTTGTCCTCCTCTCATGTTGGAGGGTCATCTCACATGGGTTAGGTTTAGGGTTAGGTTTAGGGTTTCATATGTGTCATGCACTAGGGTTACTCAGCACCCTATATGTACCCCTTTTCTATTCATTTATGAGCATGCCAAGACACTTCCACTGTCTTTCCTCTATGCAAGCTTTGTTTCTGTTGAGCAAGTTCTTCCATTACTGATCAATTTTTTCCTTGCTATCGCTGGAGCTTTCATGATTCCGTTGGAGTGCAACTACTTCGTGGTGCCTCGTTTCCGATTCGATTCTCGCAAACTCTTTTCATGGTATCAGAGCTGAGATCGGGTAAACGTGCACTCGATTTATTTTTTGTTGCTATTACTCTTACTTGGTTTCGTTATTTTACTCTGCATGCAAGTCTTTTGATCACTATTTTCTGGAAATTATCTTGCTAATATCTCTAACAAGCTTTCTCGGAAAGTTTTTTGTGTTTTTTTTTCTTGTGCATGTGCAGGTTTTTTCAAAATACCTTGAGAAATCAGGTTTTTTTTTAACTGCTCTTTTTAGTTGGATGTAACTAAATTCAAGATAGAGATTCATTTCATTTTTTTAAATTTATTCAAATAAAAGTGAAATTTTTTAAGATCTCTGGTTTTTGCAGGATATTTGTCTATGCATGTTGTCTGTGGTTGCATGATCTTTGAGTTCTTCTGTCGTGGTTTCTCATCAAGGAACTTTTGACTGTATGGCCTGTACAATCCCTTTGACCATGCATCTGCCAACAAGCATCTTAAACACCACGGCCTGCAATTTTTTCATTCATTCACTAGGCGTTTTTAACCTCAGCCACGTTTTTTTTGCTTGCAAGGGGTTTTCAACAACACATGCCAGACTGTAAGATCATTCCTAGGCATGTTTTCAACAACACAGCCACATTTTTTTGCTTGCAAGGGCATTTTTTTGTGTGTTGGCAACGAAAAACGTGACCTATTACACTCCTATGCGGCCTGTACACTTCATTCTTCTACAACTTTTTTTACAACTCAGCCACGTTTAATTTTCTTTTTTCTTTCTAATCTAGCAACGAAAAACGGACTGTACACTCCTGTGCGCGGCTTTTTCACTCAAATATGCACTTTTTTACACTTCAGTCGCCTTTGGTAAGGTTTGGTAAGTTTTTTAATTCACTTTCTTTTTTTTAATCTTACTCAAAACAAACTAAAATCCTGTTTTTTAAAAAAACGAGCTGTGTTTTCATGCTCAGTTGTTTTTGCTTTCCTTTGGTAAAACAAAATCAAACTTCTTTTTAGTAAGTTTTTAAAATTTCTTAACTTTAGAGTTTTTTTAATTAGCATTCAAAGTTTCTTTAAAAAATCCATCTAAAATTCTTGTTTTAAACGCCTTCTTTCTAAAATCTTCTGTTTTAGAAAATATTCAAAAAAGTGCTTTTTTCAGTGATTTGCTTAATTAAAGCCTTTTTCAAAATTCATTAGATTTAATTACATTAGATCTAATTTAATTTCACATTATTTAAACACTATATTTCTTTGGCATTATAAAATTTGGTCTATTGGCTTTGTGTATTTTTAACCTTCCGTCGAGTGCCGAAGACGAAGGGTGAGGTCCGGGATAGGCAGGTGGCTAATCCCCCCTCGCAATACAAACAAACCCTATCTCAAATTCCATGTCATTTCCAACGAGCATACATACGACACCCTTTGCATGCATTTAGGGCACTTTTTTAATCCGTTTGCAGGCTTATTGGCTTTTTCTCATCAATTGCGGGAATTGGTTTTTGCTATAACTTTTGACTCGTTGCTCAGTTTTGAGCACTTCTTTAGTCAAAGTTGCATGTTTTTTTCGCACTCTAGATGATGGGATCATTAGCTTTGTAAACACACTAATTTTATAAAGTGCCGCATTCTGGGGGGTGTCTTTGTATTGCTTATTTCAGCTCATTTTTTTTAGCTTTGTTCTATTCCTTTTTTCGTGGACTTGTGAGCGCGTCCGCCACAGTCTTACGACAAAGGGATTCTTTCATGTGATGTGAGACATTTTTTCTCACCACCAGGGTTGGCTTTCACCTCCTTTCTATTTTTTTTGCTTGTGCTTGTTTACGGTGTCCTTTTTTGTTGCGCTACATGAACACTGTTGTGGTCTCCTCTCTTGCGCGTTATTACACTAATTGCAAGATGAGTTACCAAGTGTTTCAAACCACACGCATGGACCTGATTGTAATCAACACACTAAACTATAAAGTGCCGAAAGTAGGGGGGTTGTTATTGTCCTGGGTGGTTGTGTTTCTTTTCTGCATTTCTTTCTCTCTCTCTCACTATGGATGCACTTTCAATTCCTTTGCTTACGCCATT
The DNA here is from genome assembly GCA_019776745.2 of Taxus chinensis. Lineage (NCBI taxonomy): Eukaryota > Viridiplantae > Streptophyta > Pinopsida > Cupressales > Taxaceae > Taxus > Taxus chinensis. Next base: position 98,740,835 of record CM034149.1, read on the forward strand.
CAAATTTTTCAAATGGAGATCGAAAATAATAATGAAACTAAGGGGTAAAGGGTTATTCCGCATCACCATGGGAACTGAGACTGAACCAGACGACGAACCTGAAAAATCTAAGTGGTTAAACCGTAGTGATGAAGCTTTAGGTCTTCTTTGCATGTCCGTTTCTCCTGACTTGCTCTTCCACATTGAGGCATCTGAAACACCTACATCTGCATGGAAAATGTTGGATGCGATGTTTGGACAACTAGATGACATGAGAGCGCATGAGTTGGAAAACGAACTACTAGGGTTAAATCCTAGTGACTTTGAAAACCTACAAGCCTTCTTCTCGAAATTTGTCCACATTAGATTATTGTTAAAAGGATGTCAAGTAGAAAAGAAAGATTCTCAACTGATCTTGTCGATTCTCTCTAAGCTAGGTCCTGAATATTCTGTCTTCGTGTCAACTTTCTATGCTACAAAAGCTGCTTTGGGCGATACTTGGACGATGCCCTCCTTTGACTGTTTTTCATCCCAACTCATTCGAGAACAGGACAAACTCATTCAAATGGGGTCTCTCAAGTCCAAGTCACATGCCCTTGTAGCAAGTACTAGCAAAGGAAAGAAGACTGAAAAGAAGAAGGAAACAAAGGATCAACCTAAGAAAGAAACCAAGATCAAACCTAAAAATGACACAAACACTTCGACTTCTGAGCCTAAGGCACAGAAAAGCAAGTATTTGTGTTCCTATTGCAAGAAGACTGGTCATGACGAGCAACACTGTTTTAAGAAATAGATTGATCACTTATCTCATTTACTTGAGAAAAATAAAATAAGTGTTCCTGAATCCATAAAACAAAGTGCTCCGAAGGCCGAGTCTTCTGCTGCAAAAGGTGCTAAAAATGATAAGAAGAAAGGAAAGGCCCTTATAGCCAAAGTTTCTCCTTCATCGACATGGATTATAGATTCCGGTGCCTCGCACCACATGGGTTCTTTGCATGTTGAGTTTTCCAACATCGAACCTTGTGGAATGTCCCAAATCACGATGGGTAATGACACGACAGTGTCGGTTTCCGGTAGTGGATCGGTAGAGATGGATGGGGGAACATTTAACCAAGTGTTGAGTGTTCCTGATCTCTCTACCAATCTCCTATCAGTTTACCAAATTACTCACCTTGGTGAAGGAATGTGAGTGGAATTTGGTCCTAACTTGGTGATTATTCGTGAGCTTAACAATGATACTACAGTGGCTGAGGGAAAGGCAGATCACCGTTCACGGTTGTACACCTTCTCCCACTTTACTTCTGATTCTACGCCCACTGCCTTGCTCACTCATGCAAATGAGGTTAGTAAGCTATGGCATGAGCATTTTGGACATCTAAATTATCGCTACCTTGAACAATTGAGTCAAAACGAAATGGTCAACGGGTTGCCTCGCGTCAAGTTTTCTAAGGGTCTTTGTGAGGGTTGTACCCTTGGAAAGCATCCTGAAAAGAACTTTGACAAAGGAAAATCCTGGAGAGCCACTCATCCCTTGGATCTTGTTCACAGCGATGTTTCTGGTCCATTTCCTTCTCCTTCGTTTACTAGAGCTCTTTATGTGCTAACCTTCATTGATGACTATTCGCGATATACTTGGGTATATTTTCTTAAGCTTAAGTCTGAAGTCTTTGAACATTTTTAGGACTTTAAGGCTCTTGCTGAGAAACAGGTGGAACAGTCTATCAAGGTTCTTCGAACTGACAATGGAGGTGAATATGTAAACAATAGGTTCATGGATTTCTGTACTTCTGAAGGGATCTCTCTGCAGCATACAGTTGCTTATAGCCCTTCACAGAATGGAGTCACAGAAAGAAAGAACCGTACTCTGAAGGAGATGGCCACTTGTATGATTCACTCGAAGTCTCTTCCTCCACAGTATTGGGCCGAAGCAGTGAATTGTGCAAATTACATTCAGAACCTGTGTTCCACACAAGGCAGTAAGAGGGATGACACCCTTTGAAGCCTGGTTTGGATGCAAGCCTGATGTTGAGCACTTTTGAGTCTTCAGATCCAAGGCTATGGCTCAGATTCCCAAGAAGAAACGCAAGGCCTTGGAACCACAATCCAAACCTTGTATCTTTGTAGGGTATCCTGATGGCGTGAAGGGATATCGATTGATGAATTCTACTTCTCATGAGCTATATATTGAGAGAAGTGTTAAGTTCGATGAGTCTTCTTCGACTTCTACTTCTCCACCTATTGAGGTTCTTCAGCTCACTGATTCAGATTCTGACTCATCAGATGATGATACTGTTGAGCGTGCTCCTCTTCCGGATCCTCCTGACCATCAGACCTTTGAGTCTTCTGATTCTGATAGTAGTGATGATGAGGACTATGTCCCTTCTCACTCAAGTGAAGAATCTTCTGACTCTGAGCCTGATCCTCCTGGTCCCCTTTGGGCCAGGAAAACTTTGCAAAGTGCTGGAGATTTAGTTGGAGATACTTTGGATATGAGACATACTCACTCAGATTTCGTTGGACCCCACTCTTTCTTCACCTCTGCTTCTGATCCACAGTCTTTCCGGGAGGCTTCTGGTATTCCTGAGTGGGATTCTGCCATGGATGAGGAGTATTCCTCTCTCATGAAGAACGATACTTGGGATCTCACCACTCTTCCGAAAGGAAGAAAAATTGTTCGGTGTAAGTGGGTGTTCCTGAACAAAGTATGGAGTAGATGGAGACGTCAAAAATTTTAAAGTGTGATTAGTAGCTAAGGGTTTCTCCCAGATAGCTGGGGTTGATTATACAGAAACCTTTTCTCCGGTTGTGAAGATGACTTCTATTCGACTGACCCTAGCCATTGCCGCAGCAAACAGATGGAAAGTCCATCAAATGGACGTTAAGAGTGCCTTCCTTCATGGTGACCTAGAGGAAGAGATCTATATGGAACAACCTCCGGGTTATGTCCAAGATTCCTCCCTCATTTGTAAGTTAAAGAAGTCTCTTTATGGCCTTAAACAAGCCCCTCGGGCTTGGTATGCCAAGATGGACTCCTTCTTACTTACATCAGGGTTTACTAGGTGTCACTCTGATCCAAATGTTTATATTCTATGGCAAGATGACTCCATACTCATTCTTGTTCTATATGTTGATGACTTGTTGATCACAGGCAGCTCTTCCTCTATTATTGATTCTGTGAAGATCGCCTTAGCCAACAAGTTTTCCATGACTGACTTAGGTCTGCTTCATTACTTCCTTGGGATCCAGATTTCACAATCTGACTCAGGAATCTTGATTTCGCAACCTAAGTATGCTCTTGATTTGCTAGCTCGGTTTCAGATGTCTGATTGCAAGTCTTCTCCTACTCCTTTTCTTTCCGGGGTTAAGTTGGTTTCAGATTGCTCTACTCCCTTGGTTGATGGTACTCTTTACCGACAGTTAGTTGGGAGCTTGATCTACTTGACTCACACTCGACCGGATTTATCATATGTTATTGGGATCATGTCCAGATTCATGCAGGAGCCACATGAGCTACATTGGAAAGTAGCTAAATGGATCCTTCATTATGTTCGTGGCACTTATGCTGATGGCATACACTATCATGGAGGGGTTGATATTGACTTGATTGGATTCACAGATTCTGATTGGGCCGGTGACTTAGATCATCAGAAATCTACTTCTGGCTACAGTTTCTCTCTTGGTTCGGGTCCTATTAGTTGGTCTAGCAAGAAGCAGAATGCAATTGCGATATCATCTACAGAGGTAGAATACAGAGGAGTAGTTAACGCTGCCACAGAAGCTATTTGGCTACAAGGTATTCTGACAGAGTTTGGCATCCACTTTCGGTGGCCTACCATTATCTACTGTGATAACATGAGCACAATCTCTATTTGCAGAAATCTAGTTCAACATCAATGGATGAAGCACATTGAGATCCATATGCACTTCATATGGGAGCTTATTCATGATGGTATCATCGACATTCAGTACATTCAGACAGCTGATCAGATTGCAGATGTATTCACCAAGCCCTTCACTGAGATGAAGTTTCTTCACTTACGATCTCTTCTTGGGGTGAGGTCTTCTGTAGCTGCCCATCTTCTTAGGGCTATGTAGTCCTTCTCTTCTTCTTCTTCTTCTAGGAAGATTGTGTTTGTATATGGGCACCTTATCAGGCCTTTAGTTGTCGGGCCCCATTGACACATCTTTTCTTAGTTGTTTAGGAGTGTCTTCCTCTTCCGTCTGACTCATCACAGCCACTACCCCAGCTTCGATGAAGGGGGGGTGTTAGTGTGAGTTATCCTATGTGTCCTCCTCTCATGTTGGAGGGTCATCTCACATGGGTTAGGTTTAGGGTTTCATATGTGTCATGCACTAGGGTTACTCAGCACCCTATATGTACCCCTTTTCTATTCATTTATGAGCATGCCAAGACACTCCGTTGTCTTTCCTCTATGCAAGCTTTGTTTCTGTTGAGCAAGTTCTTCCATTACTGATCAATTTTTTCCTTGCTATCGTTGGAGCTTTCACGATTCTGTTGGAGTGCAACTACTTCGTGGTGCCTCGTTTCCGATTCGATTCTTGCAAACTCTAAAGATCTTCAGTGCAGGTGACTCATGGAAAAATATTTTTCCCTCATCACAATTTATCCATATGTGAAGAGAGCCCAGTTGGATATCAATGGATATATACAGAAGATTCTTGGAGTAAAGTATCAACATAATCCTACCATGGAATATTTCTGGGCCGACTGTTCAGACGAGCATGAAGTAAGAAGATGATATTTTTCTCGCCTAACCCTTGATAAGATCAAGGCCTTTCACATTAAGATCCCTTCAGATTCATTCATAAATGATGATGAAGATGTTATTGATCCTTCATATGATGCAGTTGCTTTTTTACCCCGTTGCCTCAAATTGACTGGACCAAAAGAGATGAATTTTCTCTTGATAACAAGAATCAACCGATCCTTGAAAGAAGAATATCTTGGTACGAAAGAGAACTTGCCAAGCTAATCAATTCAAGATCATACTTCAGGATCACAAAAATTACCAACTCAAGGAGGTCTTCATTCAACCAAATCCCCTTCTCAATCGATCTCTATGCCATCCAATTATACACAACCAGTAAGAAAGGAGTGGTTTCCAAAATCCACTTCACCAAATAATGTGTCACGAGGAGAAACACCTAAGGGTCCTAGACCCAGTGAAGTAAGAGATCTTGTATCGGGAATTTCTACTTCAAGTAGAGATTCTTCTACTCACATTATTAATAATTCTTAGAAGCTAGTAACAAATTATCCTCATCCATGTCTTGCACAAGCATCCACTCAGGTGTAGGTAATACAAATATCGAACACTTAAGAACCTACAATGCATGAAGAGATTTCCCAAAATATCCAAAATGAGCAGGAGGTGGATATCGAGGTTATTTTTCCTAAAATTGAGATCATGGAAAGGATTCTTTCAAAATATGATGATGTCAAGAACAATGAGAATGTTGTTTTGAGCTCCAAACTTTTCTATGCATAAATAGTGAATGATACCCCTTTTTGAGTTGATTGCAAAGTCAAGAAAGGGAAGAGGGTTTTCAAGGCAATTGAGATTGATTTTTATGCTCTTTTCAAACTTTCAAATGATGTCATTCCCAATAATCCTAAAGTGCTTTCTTGAATAATGGTGGATAGTGACGGGAACAAATTTGTGGATCTTTCCATCCCACAAGTTGACAAGGAGCGTGATGCCATGACATCTGTTGATTATGAAGTTTCCAGACTTGGACTTGGGAGGTCCACATTGGAAAGTGACATGGTGATGGCTCGAGATTTAATTGATATCGTGCTTAAGAGACTTGAGAAATATAAGTCTCAGAACTCTTAGCTCAAGGATTAAAAGAATCAATAGGTGGAATATGTTCAGCACATAATAAATACCATATCATCCACTTTCCCAGTACCTGATGTAGTTGCTACCCTTGATGAAGAAACTCTCAATTTATCAAAAGAAATAAACACATTAGGCCATGTCACTAAAACTTATCTTTCAGAGATTCTCGTTTTAGGCCAAGAGACGATCAACACAACGGTTAAGCTCCATGAAGATTTCAGTGCATAGCTTGATCCAGTTATTTCTTTTAAGGAAAATTTTGTTTCTAACATATCAAATTTGGATGAGATATTTCCCAGTTTACAGGAGATGATGAGTATGGAATCCTCAATTTTAGCCATTGAAGGAATTCTTGAATTTGAACATCGAGGGAAACATTTTCTTTGGTGTCTGCATCTCAAATCAAGGAAGACACTTCTCGAGGATTCTATGATCCATTATGAGAGAATATGCAATGAAGCCTTCACTCACTCACCTTGATTCAAGAATTCATAGCTGAGATCCCTTACAACCTTGTAAATGAGTATAAGCAAAGGTGTTCATCGGAACATGTGGAAGAGCAATTTTCACAATTGTTTAAGGACATGTATACTCCCACTAATAATTTCTTGTCAGCCTCAATGGAGCATTGCATCAAATCAAAGAAATTTTTTGAGAACAGTCAATCGAAGATGGTTAATTTAAATGATATGCCAAGTAGGATTTTGGAATTGAAATTATTTTGTGAGGCTATTCTTTGACCAAATGAACCTCCAGAAGAAGAAAATATTTTTGAAACATTGGGAAGGTTTAGATCCTTTCAATTGGCGAAAGCGACAGATCCTAATTTCATCGATGGTTCAAGGAGATAGTTTTCTTGGTATCTAACGAAGTGGGAGAATTCCATTTCTCATATGTTTGAGATAGGTGGACCCCATTTCAATGGATAAGGCACTGGTTATTATTGTATGTTTTAAAAATGGGATTTTAAGAAATGATGTTGTTATTTAGTTTGCTTTCAGAAAACTGTGGATAACTTAAGTGATTTCTATTTTTAGTTGACTTTTAATAAAGTTGGTTGAAAAATTCAAAGGTCACTTAAGTGCCCTATTTAATGTTCATGTAAAACCCTAACTACTTTGTAACCAACTTTTGGGTTATAAAAGGAAGTGAGGGGCTTATTTGTAAAGGGTGAATTTTGAGAGAGGAGAAGAAAATACTTTTGTGTGCAAGCTTTGTTTCAGGAAGAAACTTTGTGTTCTTTTGTGAAAACATTTTGGAGTTAATGAAATACAAACTTTGTGTCTCATTCATTGTCTCTTGTAACATTTGATGTTATTATGTTCATTAGATGTTAGATGTTTAAATATTGCATGTAAATATTATCTTTGATCTTATTGTCAACATTATTAAGTTGTTGTTCTTGTTCACAGTGATCAAGCTCTGCTATTTACTTGCTCATGTGTGTTCCCTTTTACTCATTCTCATTTAGCTGATGCAAACTCTGTTTTATTTGTATTAGTTATTTAGTGTTCTTCTCCATGCAATATTAGGCTCTATTTTACCTAACTCTTACATGTTCCTTCCATTCATTCCTTTCCATTCCTTTCCTTCATTCCATTCCATCTCCCTCATTCACTTTTCTTTCCATTGATGTTCCAAAACACCCCCCACATACAATTTTGAATGTACATGTGTAAATACAGTTTTGGTTTTCAATAAAGGAAACCTCACCTTCATTGAGGAGGGAATTCGTTCCCACACTGTTGCATGTCATTTGCATGCGTGAAAATTCATATGCCAACAATTTTTGGTGACTCCGCTAGGGATTCTAGAATCGTTAACCAGTGCTTGGTTAAATATTTATGACTATCCCCTCTGCACAAGCTCCAGTTCTTCAACTGAACCTTGTGCCCGACGAATATTTTCAAGGAGACATTGTTGCCAACCTTCGAATAGTAGCTTGGGAAAACCATTAAAGTTTGCAATTTTTTTTGATGTTGATAGAGCCATTGATAGAGAAATCTACATCGAAGACCTTAGAAGAAGAGCACCCTGCACTTGTGGCAAGAAGACCTCCTGGACACGTGTTGATCATTTTTCACCAACGCGGCCCTCTTCCACCAAGGTAATAATTTGTATGACTATTACAGGTAACCCACCTATCTTGCAACTGAATCTTATTTTTACGGATACTCAAGAAGATATATCATCATATCTAAGGCAAACTATTTGGAAAAAGTGCACGAGAAACTATCATTTTCATCTCACTGCATCAGTACTAGATAATGAAGAAGATCTAGCCATGAGATTTTCTAGAGTTATTCACGTGTAAATAGCTCAAGAAAGAGAGAGAAGAGAAAAGGCTAGAGCTGATCAAAACATGCCAGTGATCCCTTCACAATAAATATTTCAAACTGGTAAGGAAAGAGGTTTACGCGAGGAGAAAAAGCTAAAGGTTGATCTAATCCCATTTTTGATTTCTCAAGGAAAGTTTGGTTTCAAGTTATCTCCTCCAAAGAAGAACATGCCTCATAGATCTTGTAAGCCTTGCATCAAGTCCTGAAAGAGAAAGCAAGGAAGGAATCACTATAAGTCAAGAACTTGTTCTTGCTCACTATTGTTTTTCCTTCACATACCACCTTTCCCAAGATGGTGGTTAATGTACCATGGGGAAATTCCATAAGCCCATTGGCCTTACCAACTCAACATGACCTCCCATGAGGATCGAGGAATATTCTTCCCAAGTTTGATGGAGATGGGAAGACATCACAAAATGACCACATTTCTACCTTCTTTGTTGTATGTGTAGTTTTGTCAGTGGAATATGAAGATTTTGTTATTCACCTCTTCATTGAAACATTGCATGATGTTACCGTCACAGATTGGTTTCATCAGCATCCAAATGGATGCATTACAAATTGGAATGATATGAAAACTATGTTTGAAGATAGATTCAAGACAGAAGAATATGAACATGCTCTTATTTCCCAACTATCTCAAATGAAGAAAGAGCCAACATAACCCATGAGGAATTTTGTGGCTAAGTTCAACAAAATGGTGAAAAAATTTCCTTTGCCAGGATTCATCCAAACTTTGATGGACAATTTTTTTTCTTTATTAACGTACAACAACCAGAAGTGTGCTATCAGCTGAGAAGGGCTAGAGTGGCTACTTTGGAACTTACTCAATCCTTGGCCATAGAAATTGAGGATGAATTAATCATGGTAGGAAAATTCAAGAAAAATCCCCTCAAGGGAAAAATTCAAGAAACCCCCAATGCTTCAGAAGCTATACTCACTAAGTTGGCTAATGATGTGCTAGCTTTGAAAAAGAAAGTTTCTCAAAGTAGTAAACCTACTCCTTACAAAGACATCCCAAGAAAAGGCTACATTCCCAAAAAATCTAGGATTGTAGGTGCTCTGACAAGGCTTTCTATTGAAGCAACTCCTGCAACTAACTCAAAGTGTGATGTCGTTGAAGAAAGTGATGATGAAGTTGAAGTCGTTGAGGTTGACGAAGAAGAGCCAGATTCTGGAACATCTGAACCTGAAGTTGAAGAGCCTGAAGGGGAAAGTAATAATCATTTCTTCAAGTACCGTTCAGAAGAAGAAGATGAATACAAAGAAATTATAGAAGATATGAATAGTCAATCCTTCGTTGTCTTCACACGCTCTCAGAAAAAGGAGCAGAGTACCACTAAGGCGGAAGATAAAAAGAGCTCCAAGGAAGTTCCTAAAGAATCTAAGACTAAGGAAACTTCCAAAGAATCCAAGACAAATGAGACTCCTAAAGAGTCCAAGGTGACTGAGGTTTCCAAGGTCAAAACTATCTTAAAGAAAGGAGGGCCTTTGTCAAGTCAATCAGTTGATAAATCAGCTACGAAGAAAGTTTCTTCTTCCACATCAGTATCAACCAAGCCCGAAGCAAAGGTCAAAAGTGTGCCATCATCAAGTTTGAAAGAACTAGTATCTGAGACATCAAGTATGGTTACTTTTCCCAAATTTGATATCATTGATCATATCAATAAAACAAAAATTTCCATGTCATATGCAGAGTACTTGAAGTCCAATAAGGATCAACTCGAGAAATTGGTCCAGTTTATCAAAGGTGACTCTACTGTTCATTCCTCCAAAGGAATTATGAAAACTCCCAAAGATGGGAAGACTCAAAATATTGTGGTGGCCACTACACCTTTGAATGAAAAGATTGAACCTTTCTTTGTGTCCTTTCTGATCAATGGATGCAAATTAAGTAATTACATTATAGATTTTGGAGCCTCGGATAATGTGATGCCTGCAAAAGTAGCACATGATCTTGGATTGACTTGTATGAGAACATTAAGATCTTGTTACTCCATGGAGACAAGACAATTTCCTCTAATTGGGAAGATTAAAGATGCTCAGATGGTTTTAGCCCAATTTCCTCAGAAGTGAGTTAAGGTAACCATTCTAGTTGCTGACATTCCTGCTTCATATGGTATGTTGTTGAGTAGGAAATTTTACAGAGATTTGGGTGGCAAGATTCAAATGGATTGGTCTCATGCCATGATCCCTATCAATGGAGAAATGAAGAAGCTAATGCCAGAAACTCAGGAAAAATTCACGGTGATGAAAACTGATGATCCCCGTGCACAAGTCTTGTTTCAAAACTCAAGTATGGGTAATTATATGATGACTATAGAGGTTCATGCACCTGAGGTCACTTTCCAAGACTCTAATGAGATATGGAATCTTGAGTTTGATGGAAGTTGTTGCTCAATAGGTTTCGACGCAGGAGTAGTGTTCATATCTTTGAATGGTAAAATATTTCCTTTTTCTTACAAACTCCAATTTTCAAATACTAACAACACTGTAGAGTACGAGGCATTAATCCTTGGTCTCCAAGCTACAGAGGAGAAAGGGATCAAAATTTTTAAAGTCTTAGAAGATGTGGAGTTGATTATGAAACAAGTTCAAAATTAGATCCAAGTAAAGAATTAGTGTTTAAAACACTAAATAAAATAAAGTGTGGGACGCGATAGAAGCCTTTGATGGTTTTTCCATAAAATACTATCCCTCGTGAAAATAATGAAAAAGTAGATTCTCTAGCAGTCTCAACTTCATTGATGATTCCTCATTCAGAGTTTGATCAAGACAAATACACCATCAAAATGGTTTGTAGGCCAAGTGTTCCTGACAATGTAGAAAATTGGAAAGTATTCAATGATGATTACTAAATTATTGCTTACTTGGAAAAAAGGGATAATTTTGAACAATTTTACTTTGAAGGAAGTGATTCTGCATTTTGTGAATCGAGGACCTCACCCATTCAAAGAGTTGAGAACGATGATCCTGGTGATGGCATCATTCAACTCAAAGGAAATAAAATTCCAAAAGGATTGGTTTCACTTGAAGAACTTTTTGATAAACATGACAGGTTTATCAAAGAGAAAGAGCAGGCAGGACCTACGAATTCTATTGACTATGAGCAAGTTAACATTGGTACCAAGGATAAACCTTGCTTGGTCAACATCAGTAAGTGTTGCTCACCTGAGGAGCGCAAGAAATTCATAAGCCTCCTTACCAAATATTCTGACGTCTTGGCTTACTCATATGAAGACTTGAAGTCTTTCCAACCTAGGGAAATGGAGCATGCCATACCCTTGAAACCTGGTGTAGTTCCATTCAGGCAGAAGCAAAGACAGTATAATCCCAAGATTTCAGGGACAATATTCCATGAGGTTTAAAAGATGTTAGATGCACAGATATTATTTCATATTCGACATTCGAATTGGATAAATAATATTGTACCAGTTTGCAAGAAAAATGGAGAAATTAGGATTTGCATGGATTTCTGCAATCTTAATCAAGCTTCCTTGAAGGATAACTATCCACTTCTGGTCATGGACCATATTCTGTAGGTAGTAACTGGATCAGAAATGTTATCTATGTTAGATGGTTTCTCTGGTTATAATCAGATTGAAGTGGCTAGAGAAGACCAACATAAAACCGTGTTCACCACCTCCTGGGGTACGCTCGCATATAGAAGAATGCCTTTTGGTTTGATCAATTCCGGCACAACAGTTCAAAGGGCCATGGATATGGCTTTTGTAGATTATAAAGAAAAGATCATCGTGATATACCTAAATGACTTGAAAATTTTCTAAAAGAAACGAGGAGATCACCTAAGAGATTTAGAGAAAATATTGCAAAGGTGCAGACTTCATAAAATCTCTCTGAATCCAAATAATTCCATGTTCAGAGTTATGGAAAGTAAACTCTTAGGTCGTATTATTTCTAAAGAAGGAACTAAAATTGATCCTGAGCGCGTTCAAGCTATCAAGAATCTTTCCTTGCCTACAAGTAAGCCTGGAGTCCACTCATTCTTTGGAAAGGTGAAATTTTTGAGAAGGTTTGTGCCAGATTTTACCAAGCTAACCAAAGAAATTGTTGATATGATGAAAGGAAATGAATCCTTCAAATGGTCGAAGGAAGGTAGAGAAGCATTTGAGAAAATCAAGGGTGCTATTACGAAAGCTCCTACATTAGTGTGCCCCGATTTTAAAAATTATTTTATAATCTATTGTTATTCTTCACCACACACAATCTCTGCCATCTTAACTCAACATAATCAAGAGGGAATCGAATCTCCTATTGCATTCATGAGTTTTGGATTCAAGAAACATTAACTCAATTACACTCCCCTTGAGAGGCATGTGTACCCGATGGTGAGATATTTGAAACATTTTAGGTACTATGTATTGAAGTCTCACACTAACATCTTAGTACTAGACACTGAAGTTAAATTGATGCTGACACAACAGGAACCAGGATCTAAAAAGAGGTAACTGGGTCTCAAAGATCCAAGAATATTATTTGGACATCAAGCCTACCATGTTGGTTCAAGGAAGAGGAATCTGCCACCTCATCACAGAGGATGAACCACAAGAGGACTTTGATGAAGAACCACTTGAGGAAAATTTACCACTGGTGGTTTTTTTCAGTACCACAGATGAATGGTATTCTGATATAGCCTAATTTCTCACATATGGTGAGTGTCTAGATAATCTGACAACTAAGGAAAAATGAAATATCAAACTAAGAGTTGTCAGATATTTCATTTGGGACAATACTTTGTTCAAGAAAGGAATTGACGACATGTTCCTTAGATGTGTTGATAAAGAAAAACAACCTAGGTTGTTGGAAGCCTTTCAAAATCATGCTTGAGGTGGTCATTTCTCTGTCTCGATGATGGCTTAAAAAATTCTGCGAGCACATTATTACTGGCCCACTATGTTTTTCGATGCTCAGAAATGGGTAAAAAAATGTGAAGCTTGTCAACAATTTGTTGGAAGACCAAAATTGGCAGCTTTGCCTTTGAAGCTAGCTGTCATTGAAGAACCATTTCAACAATGGGGTTTAGATTTCATCGGAGTTATAAATCCAAACTCCAGTGCTGGTCATACTCACTTTCTCACTGCAACTGATTACTTTACGAAGTGGGTTGAAGCTATACCAGTAAGACAAACATCTACTACAGTAATTTGTGACTTCGTCAAAGAGAATATACTGGTTCCTCATGGGATTCCACACAAGATTGTGACATACAATGCCTCCAAATTCTCTTCTACAAAGATGATAGGTTTTTGTTATGGGTATGGGATATCTTTGTCTCATTCATCAGATTATTACCCACAGGGAAATGGTCAGATAGAATCTAGTAACAAAAACATCATTACTATCATGCGCAATTTAGTAGAAGAAAATCAAAGAACTTGGCACACAAATTAATATGATGCATTATGGGCTGACCACATAACTCCCAAAAGATTAATCGGGATGTCTCCATTTTAACTTTTGTATGGAACCGATGCTCAAAAATATCATCACATTAGAGTTAACAACATTCTGATTAGATCAAGTAGTTAATGATGAATGCTTCACCAATGCATTAGATAAAAGGATGATGTTCCTAAGAAAGCTTGAGGAACAAAGAAGTCAAGTGGAAAATATGATCAAGGAACATCAATCAAAAGTGAAGAGGTTGTTCAACAAGAAAACTAAGGAGAGGAAATTCTAAATCAATGACTTGGTTCTTCTCTGGGATAGGAGACGTGAAATAAAAGGAAAGCACGAGAAGTTTGATTCACTGTGGCTAGGCCCTTTCAAGATCAGAAATTTCTGTGGAGATAGCACCTATTACTTGGCGTATCCTGATATAATTCATTTTCCTTTTCCCTACAGTAGGAAATATCTCAAGCACTACCAAAATTGAAAATGGGTTGTCCCCCATATGTACATAGGTAATTAAGATTTTAGTTTGTTTCTTTTCCTCATCTTTCGGTCTCCTCTCTTGTATCATCCCATTTTTGTGCCCCATCATTTTTGGGATCATGTTCATTGATATTTTGGTCTAGGTTCATTGTTGCATCCATGAAGTCCTTGTCCCCAATTAGAGCCAGTTGTTATCAGCCAATTTTGACTTTGCAAAATTAATAAAAATGGAAATTTTGAAATTTTTATGAAGTGTTAATTTACATGATCTATCGCTCTCATCACGGTCGTCTCATTTTTGTGATCATTTTGGTCTTTGTTTCTTCCATTTCGGGTGAGAACTCCTCCCACCAGGTCTCAAACTACGTTAAATATTAATTAATTAATATTTAATTAATTAAATACTCTTTTTTTGATAAAATTAATTTTTAATAACTATGGGGTTTTTGATTAAATAAATATTAATTAAAATTCATTCGATGAGAGTTATTTTAATTGTCAGGGGAAAAATAAGCTTTCGCTTCCCATTGCCGAGGATGCCAAATTGGCTTCCTAGACCCGGATTTCCCCTTTCCTGGCAAATTTTTTTTTAATTCCCTGCTTGTGGGATTTCTTCTCCCGATTGCCAAATTAATGAATTTTCAAACGGGAAAAAAATCTCCCAATTTTCCACATGGGGAAATAAAATGGGGATTGCCAGCCCGCCTTGCCATTTCCGTTGGCAATTGGCTGTTTATTTCCCCACTTCCGGGCTGGCAATTAATGCCACTACCCGAGAAAGAGGGAAGTTGTTTTAAAGGGATGAATAAGAAACGGTGGTGAGGAAGCTTCCTAAATCCTCATCTGTCAAACTCCTTGGAAAAAGTCGTGCGAAGTAAATAAGAAGCTTGGAGGATTTTTAATTTTTCCAAACTCCTTATTATTTCCTCTGGGTGTATTCATCACAGGTTTTAAAATAATAGAGTAAGCTCACGTTGAAGGAAGAAAGAAGGAAAAAATTGAAGATCCCACACATGCATGAAATAAAAATATAGCAACAGTTAAGAACCATAACTGAGTCTCCAAGCTATTCCATGCATTCTCTAGGTCTTTCGCAACACATAGACATCAGAAGGAACATGTTTCCATGCATTTTTTAAAACAGAACAGTCCAAAGCATATGTTTTTTTTTTATTGGGGAGGCCAAATCTAGAAGGAGAATCACCACATAGTAGTGAGAAGAAAACCAGTTTCAATGCAGCCAAAAGAATAGAGGGAGAACCATCCAAAAGACCATGCAGGAGTAGGAAGAGAGTATTCACACAGTTAAAACAACAAAAAATTCTAACCACATGGGACAACAAAAGAATTTACCACGGATCTTTTTGTGCAAATTGAGATAAAATGAAAGGTCAAAACCTCCACCAAATCTCTTCACGCACTCTTCAGGCATCTCCACGTAAGGTGAAAGCAAAATAGTCCAAAGGAAAGATTCCACACAGCCCAAGGAGGAAAACAAAAAAAGAAAAAGGTTTTCAACGCCTGGAAATTAGAATAAAATAGTCCAAGCATGGGATTTGGCACAAAAAGTTAAATAAAAGATAAATAACAAAACTACATCACCCTCCATGCATTCATTCACGTCTTTCACCATGTAGTAGGGAGGAGAAAACAATTTTAAATGCATGCATAAGAGACACCACGTGCCAAGGATAGTTGGAGTTGTCCAAGAAATAAAGCAAATAATAAACTTTGCAGAGAAGAATACATTTTCCCAGCTGAGCAAAGATTAAATCCTTTCTATTTCCAACACAAAAAACCACGTGTTCTCTAGGTGTATCAACACATTTACAAGAATATTTAGCAAGTATAGTCACGCATCGATCAGAATATTGCATCGAAGAAGTAAATCTCAAATTGCATGGTCATTAAAATCAGGTGATTTTCACGCATACCTAGGAGAATTTGCTTTGTGAAATTAAATAAAAATTGGGATATTAATATTATATATATATATATATATATATATATATATATATATATATATATATATATTATTGTATCACCAGATTTGGAACTCAAACTTACTCTCGAAATGTATGTATTAACATTTTTAAAAAAAATTGTAACAGGGACTGGTTGTTATTATTATTTTTAAAATAATAATAATAATAATAATTAAACAACTCATATTATTCTTGCATTGACGGGGGTTTTGGAGACTGAGACCCGGCCCCGCTTGCATTTTTTTGCATGCCACGAGTCATTATTTTTTAAAATTCATAATGGCAAAAAAATCTAATAAATTTGCAGGAAGATCAAGGAAGCCAGTGGAGAAATCAAACAAATCCACACTCAAGTATGAATTCTAAGGAATCATCCCTCCCAGTTCCATTAAGTCGACATATGATAATATCACTGATACGAATCTGGGTCACATCAATGTGCAACAATTCTGCGAACAGGGGACAACTAAAGACAAAACCATATTCTCGGATAGGTTTTACCATAGTGGTTTACCCCAAGCAGTAGCATTTCCTATCTCAGTGTAGTGTCCAGAGCTGGTTATCACTTGTGTGAAGCATTATGATCCCAAGAGATGAGGAATTTTTAAAGATTATCTCGAGCCTTTTATCTTAATCACACCAGAGCACATTGATGAATTACTTAGCATACTTGACTTCCATGAGAATGTGGATATCACTCAAAATTCAGCACAATAATTTTGGGATGAAGAAACCCTCAAGTGGAGCAAGATGGTCAATAACAATTGGTTAGTGACCAAGAGGCCTCAAATTGATCGGCTTCCTAAATAACTATACCGTATTGAGTTCGTGGAAGAAATCGGGGACATGATTACTCTCCTAAGTCGGGTTTTCGGTTTACCCTCTGCCAGGATTTTCCACCAATGATGTATTAGTTTATCTGTATCATCCTTGCCAAGAGAGAGTTTGTGGATTGGGCCACCATCATCAGTGATACCCTTCACAAATAGTTGATTGAAGTAAAGATGACTGAATGTTTCTACATGACATCATATTTGACTTATGCAGTGGTAAGAAGAAAGCTATTTTCTGGACTCAAAACAAGAGGAGTCATGGGTCCATCAAATAGTGTCTTCCATTATTACCCACAACTAAGTTTCAAAAATAGCTCTCATCCTTTCAGAAGGGTCGATGATGCATTTACCTTCCGTGTGATTTGGAAACTGAATTGGCGTATAGAAGAAATTTTTTCTAAAGAAGCCATGGATGTCATTTCCTAATGAGGAACTTGGTTTATTCAATTCTCATCCTTTCCCTACATTCATGTAAGTGGATTTGCGGGTACTCCATGGAAAATTCCTAAGTACGTCAGTGATAAATGGGCATTGATGGAGCTTACACGATAACTATTCCAAGTCTATTGTCTTCTTAGTGACAAACATCACTCAAGAATTCACTTCCCAATCCAAATCGGGGAATACCAATGTCCAAATCTATTTAGTGCAGTACTCATGGAAAAATATTTTTCCCTCATCACAATTCATCCATATGTGAAGAGAGCCCAGTTTGATAGCAATGGATACATGCAGAAGATTCTTGGAGCAAAGTATCAACATAATCCTACCATGGAAGATTTCTGGGCTGCCTGTTCAAACGAGCATGAAGTAAGAAGATGATAGTTTTCTCGCCTAACCCTTACTCAGATCAAGGCCTTTCGCATTAAGATCCCTTCAGATTCATTCGTAAATGATGATGAAGATGTTATTGATCCTTCATATGATGTAGTTGCTTTTACCCCGTTGCCTCAAATTGACTGGACCAAAAGAGATGAATTTTCTCTTGATAACAAGAATCAACCGATCCTTGAAAGAAGAATATCTTGGTATGAAAGAGAACTTGCCAAGTTATTCAAGATCATACTTCAGGATCACAAAAATTACCAACTCAAGGAGGTCTTCATTCAACCAAATCCCCTTCTCAATCGATCTCTATGCCATCCAATTATACACAACCAGTAAGAAAGGAGTGGTTGCAAAAATCCACTTCACCGAATAATGTGTCACGAGGAGAAACACCTAAGGGTCCTAGACCCAGTGAAGTAAGAGATCTTGTATCGGGAATTTCTACTTCAAGTAGAGATTCTTCTACTCACATTATTAATAATTCTTAGAAGCTAGTAACAAATTATCCTCATCCATGTCTTGCACAAGCATCCACTCAGGTGTAGGTAGTACAAATATCGAACACTTAAGAACCTACAATGCATGAAGATATTTCCCAAAATCTCCAAAATGAGAAGGAGGTGGATATCAAGGTTATTTCTCTTAAAATAAAGGTCATGGAAAGGATTCTTCTAGAATGTCATGATGTCAAGAACAATTAGAATGTTGCTTTGAGCTCCAAAATTTTGTATGCATAAATAGTGAATGATACTCCTTTTTGGGTTGATTGCGAAGTCAAGAAAGGGAAGAGGGTTTTCAAGGCAATTGACATTTATTTTTTAGCTCTTTTCAAACTTTCAAATGATGTCATTCCCAAGAAGCCTAAAGTGCTTTCTCGAATAATGGTGGATAGTGATAGGAACAGATTTACGGATCTTGCTATTCCACAAGTTGACAAGGAGCGTGATGCCATGACATGTGTTGATTATGAAGCTTCTAGACTAGGACTTGGGAGGTCCACATTGGAAAGTGACATGGCGATGGCTCGAGATTCAATTGATATTATTCTTAAGAGACTTGAGAAATATAAGTCTCAGAACTCTCAACTCAAGGTTGAAAAGAACCAATTGGTGGAATATGTTCAACACCTAATAAATCCCATGTCATCCACTTTCCCAGTACCTGATGCAGTCGCTGCCCTTGATTAAGAAACTCTCAATTTATCAAAAGAAATAAACACATTGGGCCATGTCACTAAAACTTTGCTTTCAAATATTCTCATTTTAGGCCAAGAGACGATCAAAACAATGGTTAAGCTCCATGAAGATGTCATTGCGTATCTTCATCTAGTTCTTTCTTTCAAGGAAACTTTTGTTTTTAACATATCAAATTTGGATGAGATATTTCCCAGTTTATAGGAGATGACGAGTATAGAATCCTCAGTTTTATCCATTGAAGGAATTCTCGAATTTGAACATCAAGGGACATGTTTTATTTGGTGTCTGCATCTCAAATCAAGGAAGACGCTTCTCAAGGATTCTATGATCCATTATGAAATCATATGCAATGAAGCCTTCACTTCACTCACCTTGATTCAAGAATTCATAACTGAGATCCCTTCCAACCTAATAAATGAGCATAATCAAATGTGTTCATCGGAACATGTAGAAGAGTAATTTTCACAATTGTTTAAGGACATGTACACTCCCACTAATAATTTATCGTCAGCTTTAATGGAGCATTGCATCAAATTAAAGAACTTGTTTGAGAACTCTAAATCAAATATGGTTAATTTAAACGATATGCCAAATAGGATTATGGAATTGCAGGTATTTTGTGAGGCTATTCTTCGACCAAATGAACCTCCAGAAGAAGAAAAGATTTTTGAAACATTGGGAAGGTTTAGATCCGTTCAATTGGGGAAATCAGCAGATCCTAATTTCATCAACGGTTCAAGGAGATAGTTTTCTTGGTATCTAACAAAGTGGGAGAGTCCATTTCTCATACGTTTGAGATAGGAAAACCCCATTTCAATGGATAAGGCACTGGTTATTATTGTATGCTTTTAAAAATGGGATTTTATGAAATGAATGTTGTTATTTAGGTTGCTTTCGGAAAACTGTGGATAATTTAAGTGATTTCTATTTTGAGTTGACTTTAATAAATTCAGATGAAGAATTTAAAGGTCACTTAAGTGCCTTATTTAATTTTCATGTAAAACCCTAACTACTTTGTAACCAAATTTTGGGTTATAAAAGGAAGTGAGGGGCTCATTTGTAAGGGTGAATTTTGAGAGAGGAGAAGAAAATACTTTTGTGTGTAAGCTTTTTTTCAGGAAGAAACTTTGTGTTCTTTTGTGAAAGCATTTTGGAGTTAATGAAATACTAACTTTGTGTCTCATTCATTGTCTCTTGTAACATTTGATTTTCTTATGTTCATTAGATGTTAGATGTCTAAATCTTGCATGCAAATATTATCTTTGATCTTATTGTCAATGTTATTAAGTTGTTGTTCTTGTTCACAGTGATCAAGCTCTGCTATTTACTTGCTCATTTGTGTTCCCTTTTACTCATTCTCGTTTAGCTGATGCAAACTCTGTTTTATTTGTGTTAGTTATTTATTGTTCTTCTCCATGTAATATTAGGCTCTGATTTTACCTAATTCTTACATGTTCCTTCCATTCCATTCCATCTCCCTCGTTCACTTTTCTTTACATTAATGTTCCAAAACACCCCCCACATACAATTTTGAATGTGTAGGTGTAAATACAGTTTTGGTTTTCAATAAAGGTATCCTCACCTTCATTGAGGAGGGGCTTCGTTCCCACACTGTTACATGTCATTTGCATGTGTGAAAATCCATATGCCAACAAATCCCCACTTAATATTAAGGTGGGTTTTAGAACAATAATATTAAGTGATCATAATATTTAGCTTATAATTAAATAATATAGAATATAATTCATTCTTTATTATTTAATATAAACTCTATATTAGGTTATTAGTTGTTTATTAACTAAATATTAAATTGGGTTGTGCCATGTCACTTAATAAATTCATAACCTTTTGGTTTAATTAAATATGGCTATAGGTTATATTCAGATATTATAGAATTCTGGCTTAAAAACAGAGAGCAAAAGTGAGGAAAGGAGTTACTGGACTCGGTGAAAAAATTTCTCAATTAATGGAAATTTTCTTCGTGGTTTTTAACCCCGTCGGGGTTTTCCATGTTATATGTTGTGTTATAGTGTGAATTTTCTTTATTATGTATTTATTTACTTACATGTGCACATTAATGTTTACTTAATATTAAATAAGGTTAATATAAATTTATGCCCCTCATCCTGATAACTATGTCGATGATCTCTTGTGTAAATCCAAGTGTTGGCAAGACCATCTTTCTGTCCTTGAAATCCTTTTCACAATTCTTATCCAAATATTCCTCTGCCTTAATCCCACCAAGTGTTTATTTTAAGTTTTAACTGGAAAACTCCTTGGTTTCATCGTTTCTATTAGGGTCATTGAAGTTGACCCCACTAAAATCAAAGCCATCCTCATGATGCTTCCCCCTTCTAATATTAAGTAAATTTGTAGTCTTCATGGATGACTTCAATCAATTCATCATTTCATGTCACATTTGTTTGACTGTTGTCAACCTTTTCATCACCTCCTTCACAAAGACACCCAGTTCAACCAGGCTGCTAAATGTCAGAAGGCTTTTGATGATATCAAGCATTATCTTCTATTTCCACATGTGCTCACACCTACACGCGAGGGGGAGCCATTTTATCTCTACATCTCTGCCTCTTATCATGCTCTAGGTGACATGTTGGCACACCATGATGAGCAAGGCAGGGAGAAATCCATATATTATATTAGTCGCACCCTTCACGATTATGAAACCCACTACATTGAAGCTAAGAAGACATGTTACAATCTTTCTTCACCACTTATAAACTTCATTATTATATTCTAAACCATAAAACCTACATTATCACTAGCTTCAACCTCCTCAAAACCATGCATTCCAAGCCTTACCATAATGATCACATTACTCGTTGGCTCATGCTCATGATCGAGTTTAACCTAGAGTTCATCTCTTAGAAATCTCACTAATCAACTTGTCGAAGCCCCTCGTGATAATCATCTTCCTCATGAGCAATTCCCCTAAAAATTTATCTATACCCTCGATCAGGAATTATCTACCCTCAAAATGACACTCTTCTTTAGCATGTCTAAGTGTAGACAAGGGGGAGGTCTTGGCGTCATCAGCATTCCTCCTTGGAATAATCCTATCCACATCGCTTACAAGCTTAACTTTGAGTGTACTAACCACAAGGTTGAGTATGAAGCTCTCATCCTAGGTCTTCAAACTGATATCATGCTTGGCTTCCAAATCCATGACATCTATGGTGATTCTCATTGCATCATCAATGAAGTTAAGGGAACCTACCAATGTAAATGTGAAGTAATTCAAAAGTACAAGGACACCTTTGAATTTATTCTTAAGGCCTTTGATCAATACACCATCTAGTTTGTCCCCCGTTCATCTAATCATTTTTTGGATACCATATAATCCCTCACATCTCTCATCCCTTAGGCAACTGAAGAATCTAAACTCTCTATTGTTGTCCATCATCTTGATCAACCATCTCATACCCATGAGCTTCCCCATATCAATCATGTTAACACCAATCAATTTGACATTTGGTACTCTCAAATCTTTGACTACCTATTTGTATCCAAAATCCCCTTCGACCTATCCATGAATGGTAGGAGGTCATTCCTTCAATGCGTTAACCACTACGTTATCCTTGGCAGTATCCTTTACAATTTTGGATTTGACGACATCCTTCTTTGATTTCTTAAATCCCATGAATTTTCCCGCTCTATCTAAGAATTCCATGACGACATTTTTGGTGGACACTTTAGCCACTTGGTTTTTTCCAAGTGCCTCCTTTTCCTAGTTTTATTACTGGCACACCCTCAATCAAGACTGTTGTGAATATTTTAAAAAGTACCTCAAATGCCAACATCATTCCAACCTCATCCATATCCCTAGCCAAGCCTTACGATCGACTCAAGATCTTTGGCCTTTTTCATAATGGGGCCTCGTCACTCCTCTCAACATCATCACCCTATCATCATTGTTGTAGAGTATTTCACCAAGTGGGCTGAAGCCATTTCACTTGCATCCACCCAAGCTAACAAGGTCGTTGACTTCATTTACCATCACATCATCTATCACTTCGGTGTCCCTCATAAACTCATCATGGACAACAAAAATTCCTTCAAAAACAAATATCTTAAGAAATTTTATGACTCTTTCAACATCAAGCTCAACTTCTCTTCTTCTTACTATCCTCAAGCTAACAGCCAATCCAAAGCCACTAACAATACTCTTTGTAATATTCTCACTAAAACCATTGACAAATCAGGATGTAAGTGGAATATTCACATCCCCTTCACCCTTTGGGGTTATCATACTAGCATCCACACCTCTATGGGAACTACTCCCTTATCTCTTGTCTACAGCTCTAAAGTTGTTCTTCCCCTAAAATTCCAAATCCCATCCTTATGTGTTTCCCTTCACAAATTCATATCTAATGAGGACTATTGTCAAGAACATCTAGCGCAACTTGAACTATTATATGAGTGTCACTTTATTTCCCTTCAACATCACAATGTCTATCAAGAGCGCATCAAACATGTTTATAAAAAACATCTTAAAGAGTGTGACTTCAACATCGGTGACCTTGTCTTAAATGAAAATCAGAATGTCATTACTCTAGAAAGGAGCCAATGTGGAAAGTTTTCTCCCAACTGGATTGGACCATATATTATCACTCATAAGTATGGGTCCACAGCCTATCATTTAGCTTCTCTTGATGGTAAACTGGAAACAAAATGCCTCAACACCTTGCACTTGCAAACTTTCTACATTTAGCATGCCTACCAACATGACCTTAGTCATATTTCATGATGTTCTTTCCATCATTAGCCTTTTCCATCTCTCATCGTAATGATCTGGAATTGTGTAGTCTTCTATCACTATCCTATCTATGACCTTAAATATGAGCACTGCGGCTCTGCTCATAGCATATTCCTCGTGGATAAGTTCCTCCTTTTTTTAGGAACCCCATGATCATTACATCCATTACCCTCTTATCTTCTTATTTGAACCATGATAAGGGTCTGTAGGTGTCATTTGTACATTTTATCTTCCCCTCCCTAAGTGGTCTACTTGGTTATCCTCAGCTCTCTCCTAAATTAAAAAAATTCAAAATTTAGGATAATGTAACTTAATTAAATGAGACTCTCAATCAATTATCGATAAAGAGTTACATCTACTTGTAATGGTGGATCTGTTTGAGACAAGTAAATCCTAGCCTCCATAGGTGTAGTAGTAGGATAATAGTACATCATCCAAAACATTTCGAGCAGTGTTTTCTCATTTTTTTTTTTGACTTCCAAAATGTTATTCTTCTTTTTCTGTACTTCCAATCCAAGATAATAATGAAGAATCTCAACATTTTTCACGTTAAATTTTCATTTTAGATTTATTTTTGTTTCTTGTGTCTCCTCTCTCATTCAAAAATAGACTGATCCCTCGAAGGAAAATTGTTCATATAAAGCACGAAATGTCAAAATTATAGACTACTCCCTCAAAGGACAACTATCATGCATTCCATTCTACCATCAAGGTAAAAAAAAAGCAAAATCCAAAAGCAAGCATCCTCATAAAGTTTTCCGTATTGATCAACTTTCCCATCTATAGAAAACTTTTGGCATTGATCAGTTTAATTATTGCTTAGAGCTAGGGCATAGACTTGGGACTATCACCTAAGGAAAACCTATTTTTTCCCCATATAAGCTCCATATTAACCCCTTGTCATATCTACAGTAGGTTGATGAGCACACCGTCCATCTTTTCCTCATGATCTTAAAGTGTGACTAACAATCATTAGTTATATATTAAATCCTGTCAAGGATCGCAAGTTAAAATGTTTGTGTTGTTATCTCTTGTGTTTTACCTCTAATCTAGTTCAAAAGCATATTTTATACACGCACTCCTCCCTGTGATGAAGTGTAATTTCTCACATTTGGGTCACCCTATCAAAGTTACACCCTAACCAACTACCTTTTCCATGCCTACTCTAGTTAATCTCATCATCGTCACATCTATGTCTAACATCTATATATAATCTACTATTCCAATCGCATTCGATATATCTCTATCAACTCATTTAATATAATTTCATCATCTTATCAAAAATCATCAACCACGAACATTCCATAAAAATGCAAAAAAATAACAAAAAACAACTAAAAACTAAGCTAGGGTTTGGACTCTTACCATCCTTTAAGTCCTTTAGCACTTCCTTGCTCTCGTGTTGGCCTCCATCTCCCTCCAATCTCAAATTTATCTCTCCCTCAGAGATCTAATCATCACAATTCACATCGTTCAAATGATGCTTATCGACCACCATCAGTTTTTATATAGTCGTGTTGTCACAGTCACCACCAACTCACCCTGGTTGAATCCAAGTCATTGTCAACTCACATAGTCATCATCGACCCTACCCTATTTTTCTCCTTTTATCCCATCTCATTCTATCACCTCATCAAATTATCTCTCATACCTCAGGATTTTGTGTCACCCATAACACACTTTATCCCATCCCGCGCAGCTCATGTTTCCATATTTGAGCCTATTTACCTATCTTTTCTCATCTCTTATCACATATTATAGCATGTTCCATGTCCATCTTTATGTTCCCTCTTGGGGCACCATCACTCATCTTAAATCTCACCATTATTTCCATCTTTCATGCTAAGACACATATTTTCTCTTCCTCACATTTGAAAGATAACGCATAATCTTTTTCCTTGTTTTTTTGCCCCATCATCTGTTAAACCTTTGTCTTGACCATCCTCGTATTTAGTTATGCATAATTTTGATGTCTTCCTTTGACTAATAGGTACCATGGCTTGCACATCCATCTAAGTAAATTCCCATTGGATTCCCTCCATCTTACAATGATCTTTTCCAAGTCACAGGGTCTGTAGGCCATTGACGTCGCCTCCATTTTAGGTCGTGATATGTCCCTACCGAGGGGTTCCATAGGTCACCACCATATTTTTGTCTTTACTTTTTATTTTTATCCTATTGATGGCCATTCCCTTTTTCTTGGGATAGATTTATATCCACTCTCTCATCCTTTTCTACCCTCTCCTCTCATTTCCCCATTTATCTCTTTCAAACTTATAATCGATTCCCCTTCCCGTCGTTGATCCCTAGTTTGAGGAGGATCACCTCAACCATCATCTATCATCACTTCTAGATTTTTGTCTCACAGTTTTCTTAACAAAAACCGCTCAACAAAAGGGGGAAAATGTAAACACCTCTTTTCAGTATGTTCATCCCCCATCCTGTATTCGTGCCCCTTGTAGTCATCTTACACATTCATATTTCCCTTACCATTTTAAATTTCTATGTTCCCTCCTAAATTTCTACTTCCCTCTCAAAATCCCATAAACCCCCTTAATTCATCCATAATTATATCTAATCACTCATTAACCTACACCTTATCTTAATTCCTCCCATTATCTTAATAAATCACCACATTATTCATCCCTAATTCCCATCCTAATATTATTATGTGCACACCCCTAATTTTATTTAATCTCCCTAAAAATTATCCCCTTTGCTAGGGTTTCCCCCTTATATTCCCCCTATTTATGGACCCTAGGATTCCAACCACCTATTTATGACTCCTACAATCCCCTTACACCACTTAATCTCTCCTTATCATCCTACTAACCATTTACTCCTCCCCCTATGCATCATAACTTACCCGAAACGGATAACCATGATGTCATTTTACCTATTTAAGCCCTACATTATCAAGACTCCCATCACCTCCACCTCCCAGGCATGTAGTCCACTCCAGTCACCAGTGACTCATGCCAGTCACTGTCGACGCTACTTATACACCCCCCAATCACCCAAAACACTATGTTTCTACCACCCATTTTCTTGATAGCCCCAATCTTGTTTTCTCTATTTCAATCGTTGTTGAACCATCCCAGTCGTCATCGACCATATCAGTATATCCATTAAATCAGTCTCATGTTACATGCTTTCTATTCCTCGTTACCCCAAAATCAGGTTCAACATCTCAGATCATGTTCCAGATTACTTTCTATTTGTCTTCTTATCAACTCTACATCTGTCGCCATCGACCGTACCAATCATTTTTGGGTCTCCATCGACCTAAGCAAATTTATTTTTCCTTTATCATGATTTACATTTTTAGATCTCTATATCAGCATCTAGCACATTTACATATTTGTTATATGCATCCTTTTATTAGTTATCACTTATCGATCTTTATTGTCAAACGTGGGTTGACATCAATCCTAGGAATTTTTCACTTCTGAGGGATGACCTTTTTAAGCAACCCACCATATTATTTGCTAATATTTTTTGTGTTAGTTTCTCTTTGTTGTACAGATTACCAAGCTCATAGTGGAGAGGATCCTTTACACCTGTACTTTCATCATTACTATCGCCATCCATGTCAAAAGGTATCCTTAAACCCTCCCATAGCTTCTGAGTTTCTTGATTTCGTGTATCCCTTACAATAAATTGTAACAGGAATGGGAAATATCATCAAACATTCTCCACGGTACTCAATTTTGCTTCTAGTTTTGGACACATTAGGGGCATGGGTCTCCTTTCTCTAGTCAAATGTCAACATGCATCGGTTATACTTAATTATGCGGCACATGTGAATAGTATGGGGGATCTTATTTCTCTTTTCTAACATGTGTCCTAATTTTAAAAATTGGGATTATATCCATCTACAACAAAATGGTCCATGGGGTTATGGAAGGTATTCAAGCAAATAAGTTCTTTGTATGAAGAAATTTCTTATCCTCTTTGAACTTAAGGGGAAGATATCATAGTTGCTGAATGAATTTGATGCATATTCTTCTTCCTTGGTGCGACACTTTGGATCCTCTTTAAAATTTGTGTGTTAGGTTGGTAAACCTAACACATTGACCTATCCTCAACACAAATTGGGTACTGATCACCCAATTTTTCATCAAAGTTTGAAAATCCACAGCCTCCAAAGCATAATAATGGGAACACATTCCCCTCCACAAAATAAATAGGTGTATTCCTTCTATGTTTTGAATCTCTTTTCGCATTTCTTATGAAACATTTATTTATAGTAATTTCATTACAAAATGAGTTAAAGTTCAGTTTTCTATCTTAGGAATTGACTACAATTTGTGTTACAAGTTTCAATTTGAAGCATGCTAACACCAACACAATGGGATACTACAAAAAAAAATTATTATGAGAAAAGATAAAGTGTATCTACACACTCAGGTATCTTTTCCTTTAAGAGTGTAATTTTATTTCATACTTAAAGGGGGAAAATGTACACACTCAATTTTGTTGATCTATCCTTTGACATTGTTGATCTTGAGATTACACACTTGCATGTAGAAATGCACTCTCCTTACTCTTTCTTAGCACACCTTGATATCTCTTTGATTACCTGTTTATCTTTGCACACCTCTTTCTTATCAGTTTATGAAGTTTAAATCAATAAAACACGTCTAGAAACATCCATCCTTTAATGGGTAAAAGAATATAAGTGTGTCCCACTTATAAGATCTTAAAAATACATGTTTGGTCGTCAGACATATTTTGCTGAAGGTACAAAAACTACAAAAAATTGGGACACAGTTATATGTTTTGACCCTGAACCATAAATTCAAAACGTGTTTTTCCTCTTGGTCAAAACTGTCATTTTCTGTTGGGTTGTACAAATCTACAAGCCGACCCTACTATATAGTTTTGGACTAATATGCTTTTGGATAATTATTTCAATTTTATCACATTATTATGAGAAAATATATATCCTTGGTCATCCTTTCATGACATAATAACCTTCAAAAGCATATATAAGCAAGTAAATCATACCTCATTTGAGGACCAGGAAATTTAATAAATCATCATGTAAAAGTAAGCACAAAAGGAGTTTTAAGCTCCATAAACTATAAAATAACTCATGAACATCCATTAGGGTAGTACCCTCTATAGGTATGAAGTCTCCTTCTAGGTCTAAGAGTCTCCATCTCCTTTCTACAAGCAAACAAATTGACCCTCCCCAATTATTTGAGCAAGTGTGAAAATCAAGTAAAATATTTTCAAGTTTTGATTGCACTATAGTAGATATCAAATACTAAGAGAACGATGTACAATTTGATCCCTCTTTGGAGTAATGGCGAAAACGGTGTATAGGGGTGCTCATAACCCACCTAAATTTGTTATATATGAACTCCTTCTTGCACTACAAGGGTTTTATGGTTTGAGCAGAGTTTACAGATTCATTTTAAAGGTGAGAAAATAATACTGACACATAGTGACACTCATTTACATGTAGGAAAAGCACTCAAGAAGTTACAGACCTAGATTCCAAGTCGGTACAAGATTTTATAAATGTTTTTGACCTAGTTATATGGTTTTGACCAGGTTCAATTTCATGTGCTAGTTTTTGTAACAAAACATTTTTAATCTCAAATCATCGTATTCTTACAATCAAATCACCTAGACTCTTCAAGATCCACATAGAATTAACTAAGTGAAATTTCTCTCTTTTGTTTTAATAGTTGTCAGATCAATAGTCACTTTGAAAAGTGTTATTCTGATTTTTGCAATTAATGTTGGAAGTGAATTAAATTAGAATATCCACCTGCTACATTATTTCATCCTTTTAATGTATGTTAGTTAAACATTCTTAAAACTTAAAAAGTAATGAAAATATTCACAAAAAAGTGAAACCAATGAGGTGCATTATCCTCGTTTTCAGTGGATCTGTGAATGTTTCATATTTTGTAGCTTTTGCCAACTTTAGAGCCAAAAATTCTAGGAATATAGGAATATCTACATTATTTTCATACAATAATTGAAAATGGGACATCTTTGTAGTTATTTAAGGGGTAATACAATCATACCAAAAGGCATCATAAAAAATTTTGTGCCATGTGCGTTGATTTTTATCCACCAACTTATGGATAATAGAGATAAGGTTCATGTTACGAGATTTCAATTGTCCATTACCATGGGGGTAGTAGTCTGATGTATGTGCCAGTGATATAATATATCCATAAAAAAACCATTGTTAGTTAACTCATTAGAAGAAAAATTAGAAGCATTGTCAGTTACCACTTTATGTAGTATTCCAAACCACACGATTATGTAGTATGTCATAATTTTTGGTCGTGAACACATATGAATGGCATGCACTTCATGAAGGATTGAGCACACCAATAAAATCAATTCCCTATTGAAATTTTTTTAAATCTACGATTACAATTCTTAGAGGTAAGGAGGCCAGTTTAGGCCTCCTTACGGACTTCTAACATGATTCACACTTGTCTACCCATTTATAGGAATCTTGGAATAGTGTGGGCTAATATTACCATGCCCATAGTATCTTATGAGCCATGAATGATGCCAAAAAATTTCCCCCACAAGCTTGACCATCAAATGATTGGATCAAGCCCTTTTGTTGATTTTATCCCACACAATCGAGGAAAATTCCATTTATGTCTCTCTTAAAAAGAGAATTATCCCACAACACATATTTGGATGCATGGAGTTGGATAGTCCTCTTCTTCTTCAACCCTAAATGAGGAGGGCACTCCCCATAGTTAATAAAGTGAGTGATGTTCATATACCATTCCTCTATTTTACTTCAAAATAGGACCATGGGAAATTCTTTCACCACACATAACTTCATGTGTTCATCATTGGTATTATTCTCTGCCATCAATTGCCACATACCTATTCCTTAAATAAACTTTTTAGGTTTGATTTTGAGGTCGTATTCTTGGAATTTGGATACCATCCACCTCTTTTTGGTCTTAGCTCTTATTGTGTCAGAATGGACTTGATTGTCATATCCGATACCATCACCAACATGTCGGAGTTAATGATGTAATACCTGAAATTATTCACTCCTTTCACAACAACATAAGTGTGTTTTCAGTCAAAGAGTATTTTAACTCATGATCTTTTAGAGCACAGATCTGTTGGTGTATATGACTAGACTTGTCATCATTCGACATCTTTTCCACCTAGTTGGTTAGTCATATCACTTAGTGAGAATAGGTCATAGGGTTGTGTACACATGTCATGCACATGAGTTACACAACACTCCTATATGTACCCATTCTTTCTAATATATGAGCATGCCAGACATACCATTTTATTTTCTGTACTTGATTTTCCTATTCATGCTCTTGCTAATTACGTGAAGCGTTCTCATCTCCATTGGAAGTACAACCCCTCTTTGATGTGCATGAGGTTCTAGAATTGATCCTCACAGAACAATCCAATATAGTATCAGAGCATATGTTTAGTATATGTGCAATCTCTTGAATTGGTTGTTGATTACTTCATTTTTAGAGTTATTACTTTTTTGTGCAAGTTATTTTTTTATTACTATTTGGAATCTTGTTAACAGATCTGATAATCTAGTTTTTTGTAGTTTGTACTAGTTTGTGTGTGTTTTTGGTGCATGTGCAAGTGCATTTTGGGAGTTTTTAGGTGTTTTCAACTAATTATGGCTGGTTGCATCCAAATTTGGAGTCATTGCTAAATTTAGATGTAGGTGCATTTTCTTTGCATCTCTAGTTTTTAATCATTTTTTTTAAAAGCGAGTGATTTTTTTTAAATATGGTTTTTTTCTTAGTTCTACCTCTTGACAATGAATACTTGAAAACAATATTTGACACAAAATATTTGCATAGAAACAAGATTGTGCTTGTGTATTTTATTAATATCAAAATCAAGCATTACAAAAAAAATGAGAGAGCTTCCATATTTATAGATATTGGACAACTTCTATCTCATCCACAATATATGGAAACAAATCACCTAATCTGAGAAAATATGTAGAAATAGCATAGTGCCCCTATTTCCCTTCATGGAAATCATCTGGGAACAAAATATGCAAGATAGAACATGATCCCGTAAACATTGGGATGAGAACACTATCACTTAGTTAACTAACAACTAAGGATAGCTAATACCTATTGACATAAGTCTAAAGTATTTAAATTAAATACTTTAACTTATTAAATTTATTCAAATATCAACTAATGATGAATTAAGATAAGTTTTATTCCTAACATTCCCCCCCTTAATCCATCATGGTCTCAAGTGAATAGGAGATAAATTCTCTAAAACCCTCAAATTTAATTTGAGCAAGTGACTTTGTGAAGACATCTACACGTTGCATATCTATTGGGAATTATTGGAGCTGGATGTTGTTGTTCTGAACATGTTCACAAATGAAATGTACTTGCACCTCAATTTTTTTGGTGTGCTTATGAAAAATTAGATTCCAAACAAGTTTTACTACTCCTTTTTTATCAACATGTAGGATAGTTGGATCTTTCTGTGGTAATCCCAATCCTTCAAGTATATGTCGGAGCCATATCACTTCACAAACAGCTCCACCTACTACACGATATTTTGATTTCGTAGAGGATCTTGAAACACAAGTCTGCTTCTTACTCCCCCATGATATTGGTCCTGATCCCAAAAAGAATACAAATCCTAAAGTGGATTTCCTATCATCTATGTTTCCTCCATGATCTAAATCTGAATATCCTATCAAGAAGAAGTTATTATTCTTCTTGTATTCTATTCCATAGTCCATAGTTCCTCTAAAGTACCTTAGTATCCACTTTGATGCTTTCCATTGAGAAACCCTTGGTTCTTGCATGAACCATGAAAGATAGTTGGCTACATAGTTGATATACAACCTAATGTAAGTCAAGTAGATGAGACTCAAAATCAACTGCCGATAAAGAGTTACATTTACTTGTGGTGATGGATTTTTTTGATACTGTTGAAGTCTTGTCTCCATAGGTGTGGGAAATGGCTTACAATCCATCATATTGAATTTCTCAAGCGTTGTCTTGGCATATTTCAATTGTGACACAAATATATGATTTTCTCTTTGCCAAACTTCAAGTCCAAGACAATAATTTAGAATCCTGAGATTGGTCATGTCAAATGATCGTGTTATATCTTTCTTTTTTGACTCAATCATCCTCATTGATCCTCCGGTGATGACTAGATCATCGATATATACTACAATGATCACTATCTCTCCCCCTTACTTTTTTAATAGAGATTAGGATTGTATGAACTCCTGTTGAATCCATGTTGAATGAGATGCTCGTCAATTTTTATGTAACATTCCCTAGGAGATTGCTTTAGACCATATAGTGATTTTATGAGTTTACATACCTTTTCCTCTTTACCTAGTATGACAAAACCTTCTGGTTGAGTCATGTAAACTTCTTCCTGTAAATCACCATTAAGAAAGGAAATTTTTACATCCATTTGGTGTATTTTCCAACCAAATTGTGTAGCTAGAGAAATTTTTAACCTAAAAGTTTTTATCTTAGTTGTGGGAGAAAAAGTCTCCTCATAATCAATGCCTTCTTTTTTAGCATATCCCTTAGCAACTAGTATAGCCTTATGTTTATCAATTTTTTCGTCTGCTTTGTACTTCATTTTGAAGATCCATCTGCATCCAATCAGATTTTTCCCTGGTGGAAGATCTGTAAGTTGCCATGTATTATTTTTCATAAATGACTTATATTCTACATCCATAGCATCTTTCCAAGGTTTAGACTGTAGGGATTCTGAAACTGTGGATGGCTCACTAGTTTCAACAACTTTACCCATTAAGGCCAAATTGACCTCATTTTGAGCCATACTGCGAGTCCTCATTCTAGTGGTAGATGTTTCCGAGACATTATCCAATTTTACATCTCTAATCATACTTGTATACCATTTAAGAATACTTTTTGTGGTTCCTGTGGGAGGTTGAATTTCATTATCTTCCCCATCATCACTGTCGTCATCAAAGTGATTACCATCCTTTGTTTTCACTGTAGGGATGATTTTTTCATCATGTGAGTGTATGGAAGGAGCATCTGCTTATTTCTTCTCAAAGAACTCAACATCCTGACTAGTGTATACCCTTCTTGTTCTTGGATCTATAATTCTATAGCCAATTGCTTCATCACTATATCCCAAGAAGATAAGTTTTTCTGATTTCATATCAAGCTTAGTTCTATGTTTCTTAGGAATGTGCATACTCACTTTATATCCAAAAACTCTAAAGTGTGAAATAGATGGCTTATGCTCTGACCATGCTTCCTGAGGTATTATTCCATCAAGAGCTGCAGTGGGAACTCTATTTATTAAATAGACTGTCGTTTTAGTTGCTTCGGCAGAAAATGGTTTTTGATAAACCTACATCATCAATCATACATCACACTATCTCCATGATAGTATGATTTCACCTTTCAACAACACCATTTTTTTGTGGTGTGTGAGGAGGAGCCATTTGATGATGAATGTCATGTGTTTTCAAAAAATCATTGAACTTATTATTGGTGTATTCTCCCCCTTGATCTGAGCAGAGTGTTTTTATTTTCCTACCAGAACCTGTTTCAACAAGGGCTTTCAACTTCTTGAAAGTTTCAAAAGCTTGGTATTTTGTAGAAAGATGGTATATCCACATTTTTCTTGAAAAATTATCAACAAAGAGCATGACATATTGAAACCCAGAGTGGCTAGGTCTCATTGGTCCGCACAAATCGGTATGCACCAACTCAAGTTTTGCCTTAGCCCAAAATGTACTATGTTTGAATGGTGCTCTATGTTGTTTTCCTGCCAAACAGTGTTAACATTTATCTGTACCCTTTTTTAGAGGTGGTAAACCCCTAACCATGTCATATCAACGAAGTGTGTCAAGATAGCCAAAAATCACATGTCCAAGTATTCGATGTCATAGTTGAGTTGATGATGTATCCTTAGCTACGAGTGCTTGATCATTTCATTGAACAAAATCCAACTGAAACATTATTCCCACATTCGAAGCTTTTACAACAATTATGGAGCTTCGTGACTTATCTTGAATTAGTCACATCTTTTTACCGCCTTTACAAGCAAAGTCAATTTTGAGATTGTGATATAATAATTGAATCACGAATAACAAATTTTTTGTTGAACCAAGGACATAAATAACATTTGTAATTTGATAATTATGTTGGGCAAGTGGTAGTGAAATGGAACCAATGCCTTCAACACTGTAAGATGTATCATCACCCAAAGAGACATGATTTTTGGTGGGTGTTTTACTCATTGTGAAGAACTAATCTTTCTTTCTTGTCATGTGTCGAGTTGCACCCAAGTCAACATACCAAATTTGATTTTTATAATTGGATACTTCATTTGACTGTGCAAAATATATGAAGTCATCATCATCAAATTGATCTTCCTGTTCAGCTACATTTCCTTGTTGAGTTTGTTTCTTCTTCCATTTTTTATTATTTTGTCTTTGTTTACTCTGTTGTTGACCAAATTTTGTTTGTTGGTAATTAATATTTTTACCACTTGATGATCCTTGATGGAATGTGTTGTACCAACAATGTTTTAACTCATGTCCTTCTTGATCACAAATAAGAAATTTTTGTTGGTCTTTTTGGCCTTGTTGAGTATTACCTTGCTTCTGAGGTTGTTTACTAGACTTAGCCAATTTTTTTCCTTTTTGATTAGAAGCAAGTACCTGCTCTTCAGTTTCAGTAGTTGAGTGAATAGCTTCCTCTTGTTGTATCATATTCACTAATTCTTTAAAAGTTATTGTTTGACTAGTTATGTTTAACGTGGTCACAAAAATCCTATAAGAAGAAGGAAGAGCTCTCAATACTATAGGCACGAGTGATGTGTCAGTTAATTCTTCTTCCAAAGCTTGAAGTGATGCACACAAAGTTTTTAATCTTCTTAAAAACATTTCAACTTTCTCAGTTGGCTGTATTTTTAAGTTCAATAGTTGACTCTAGAGATGAAGTATTGACTCATATACTATTTTCAAAGTGATAAACAGTAGAAGAAAAAATTGAACACTTTTCCCCCCTTAAAGCATGCACACCCCCCAAAAAAAATATTTTTATTTTGAGCTCCTTTTTGGCCGTGTATAATGAAATTTTGGCACTCTTGACCTTGTTACAAATTTGGCTCTGGCCGATTTACAAAAAAAATATTTTTTTAGGCTCTTTGGCCTCTTTTTAAATACAAACAATCTCTAATTTGTGTAATTTTTACAAAATAAATCTTATTAAAAATTGCACCAAGACGTAGAGCTCACAGAAACACACACTTTAAAAAAAAAATGACACCTCAATCCGAGGTACCAGTTGAAAGTTATGACTTTTTTACAATTGTGATTTTAATATCTTTTCAGACCCCTTTCCAAAAATGGAAAAAAAATATGTCCTATTTTTTTCACAAAATCTAAAAAAGGAAAGTTTTTTTTAAAAAACACTTTTTCTTAAGAACATCACCCGAAGGCTCGCATGCACCTTGTTTTCTCAGCCGTTGCCTCTATCTCTTTTCCTTACTTGCTTAAATAATCCTTGGCCACAGTTTTTTATTACTTCTCTTTGTATTTTTTTCTTGGACGCAAATTTTTCTTCCTTTTCTCTTGTAGGTTGCAAATCTTCTCCACGTTGAATTTGTATTCTTTTTTTTTAAGTAGGAACATTGGAGATCATTGAAATATCCTATCTTCTTCTCCTTTGGCAGCTGCAGGTTCTCAGAGAAGCTTCCACGTTGGATTGGATCTCCCTTGTTTATGGCTTAAAATTCTTCTAGAAAAGCTTGGAAGGAGAAGAAAAAGTACAGAGAAGAGGAAGAAGAAGTAATGTGGAGAAATTAAAAATCTTGGGTCCCCACAGATC
This sequence comes from Taxus chinensis, assembly GCA_019776745.2. Lineage (NCBI taxonomy): Eukaryota > Viridiplantae > Streptophyta > Pinopsida > Cupressales > Taxaceae > Taxus > Taxus chinensis. The sequence goes on from CM034149.1 coordinate 98,777,388, forward strand.
AAAAATACTGTATATCTTTTTTTAAAATGCTTGCAATTTTTTAAAAAATTACAGGTATAGGTAACTTGATAGCTACATGTATTTTTTTTTTAAATAATACAAAAGAACAATGTCACCTAGTGCTCCTGTAGAAAAAATATTTAATTCTCCAGGTGATCATCAATTACAAATCAACCATGATTCGGGGTGTGGAATCGGGTAGGGGTTGTGAAACGGCTGGGGGAATCTATGGCTCCTCCAAGCTCTGAAATTTCTCCAAATCTCCCTAAAATTCCCTAAAACTTCCTACACTCTCTCTAGATCAGAATACTGCTCTGATACCAAATCTTGACAATGAATACTTGAAAACAATATTTGACACAGAAGCTTTGCACAAAAATAAGACAATGCTTATGTTTTTTATTAATATCAAAATCAAGCATTACAAAACAAATGAGAGAGTTGCAATATTTATAGATATTGGATAGCTTCTATCTCATCCACAATATATGGAAACAAATAACCTAATCTGAACAAATATGCAGAAATATAATATTGCCCCTAACTGCCCCTATTTCCCTTCATGGAAATCATGTAGGAATAAAATATGCAAGATAGAACATAACCCCACAAACATTGGGATGAGAACACTATCACTTAGTTTACTAACAACTAAGGATAACTAATACCTATTGACATAATTTTAAAGTATTTAAATTAAATACTTTAGCTTATTACATTTATTCAAACATCAACTAATGATAAATTAAGCTAAGTTTGATTCCTAACACTACCTCTCTCCTCTGTATGGTTTTATTTTTTTTCTAGCTATTTGCATTGCTCATTTTTATCCTTGCATTGGTTTTCCTTGATCAGGTTTCTTTTGATGAGTCGAGCTATGTTGTGGGTAGGCTCTCTTTTTTTGTATTGAGTTCCCTTTACTTAGCCAAGTTTTATTGTATTTAGCTGTCATGTTTTTTTTCTCTCCCCAACTCTCATTTTCTATTATATTCTTTGGGACTCGCGTTTTTCATTGCATTGGTCGATTGCATTAAGGTTGAGTTTTTTCCTTATAGGGGAAGGGACCCCATAACCGTGCAGGGTCCAATGATTGAGAGTGTTTTAGCTGTTTTTGAAACCTTTGGTAGAAACTTATTTGCTCATAGATTAAATGAAAAGTGACATAAATATGTTCAATATTTCCTTAGTTATTGTGAAATTTATTATGTATTGTTATTTCAATATTTAAGTGTAAATATATGACATTCTCACCAAATAAAGTGCACATCTGCAAATTAATACATTACATATTAATATCAAGAGGTTATTTCAACATCAACTACTGGTGCCATTTAAGTTTTTTAAGGCTCCAACATGTACAATGTTAAACAATTATTTGTGCAGTAATAAATATATTTTCTTTCAATACTAAATTCACTTGCTTACATCATATTATATTTTTATGTACATACATCTGTCCTAGTAACAAATATAAAGGGTTCATCAATGTCCAACTATTTATATTGATTTTGACAAATTCAAATCCATATCTAAAATTTATTCATCCAAAATCTCCCAACCTCCAATGTCATCTTCTATATTAAATGCAAGCACCTGCAAACAAGAAAAGTGTTGTAAGGCTCACTATTTACAAGAAAAATCACAATTAATGAAGGATTGAACAAGATTTCAAAAATATAATTAATAATTTCACAATCAAAGTGATGTATTTCCCACTCCATCTCCACCTAACTCTCTCACCCAATAGAATTCGAGTGCATGGATCAACTAAAGTGTCAAATATAACAAATAAATTGTTTTATTTACTTTACCAATCCATGTCAAACTCCCTCAGCCAATAGAAATCAAGCACACGGATCAAACATGGATCCAAATTTCTCAGTAAAATCTATAAATAGTAGAGTTGAGTCGAATACTTCTTTCCCATTCAAAAAAATATTTTCTATTGATTTACATTTTGTTGTGCAAAAACTAACTTGTTGTTGCTGGATGTTTACATCTTCTTGTTGTGCAAAGGCTGCTAACTAGCCAGGGGCAATCTCTTCCATGCTGTGCAAAAGCTGCTAACTAGCCAAGTGCAATATCTTCCATTTCCTATTGATTTACATCTTGGTAATCTTGTTCAATCCTTCATTAATTATATTGTATAGAAGTTTATTTTATATATTTTTTGGTAAAAAAAATTGTACCTCAAAATAGATAGTTTACCATTAAAATTGTTATGAACAATAATGGCTAAGCAACACCCGATTTGATTTATTTAGATAGTTTATATTCTATCTCCAAATGAGCAGCTCATTATTATTCGTAACAATTTTAATGATAAAATCACTAAATTTACAGTGAATCCTATGTTTTTTCAATTGATCATCTGTCATTATCATAACATAACCTGCACTTTCCTGGAAATAAAATATTTACTGCAGTTTTGTTAAAAATTTACTGCAGTTTTGCTAGAAATTTACTATAAGTTTTGCTTAAAATATACATGCATTTAAATAGTGTAACCCTTCCAATTCAGTGAGGCATTTCACTTCGCACATAGCTCATTGAAAACATAATCCTGAAAAGCCACAAGGTTGCCATGAAGGAAATATTTTGGTAATAAAGTACGCAAAAAGTGAACGGTGAAACTGTAATTTCAAGCCATTATTGGATTGGCAGAAGCATTTCAGAAAACTTGAAACTGTAATTTCTGGCCATTATTGGATTGGCAGGTGCATTTCAAAAAACATTAATTTACTGTCCAAACTTTAAAGCAAAGGATTTGAGAAAACATAAATGATGGACGTATTGTCGAAAACCCTATGTTAATATCAGTTTTGACGCTAGAAACAAAATAGTTTTCCCAAGACTAGAAATTTTTGAACATAAATATGTTTAATTTATAAATGCTTATTCGTACCTAATGTGACATGTGGAAAATAATTATACAAAATGTGAAAAATGTAACCAAACTATGTGACCCAAAACTGTTAATTTTAGAACCACTTGTTATTGTTTTAATTGCTTATTTGTTTAATGCACATTAAATATTGTCAGTTGTGATCAAAATAGACTTGGTGACAGGTGATCAACACGTGTTGCAGATTTCATAATGGCACGTGCAAAGCAGCCTGCCAAAAGACCAGTTAGAAAAATGAGGAGTAACTTGCAGAGGGGGGGTGAAGTTCACAAATATCTCTTCTGATGAGGATAATATAGTCGAGAAACAACCTCAAAAAACCACCACAACCAATCAAAGGAAGAATCAGTCAAGAGCCAAAGCACAAAATTTTGCCTTCATCAATGCAGCTAAGATACATAAGAAAAGAACAACTTCCAATAAAATGAGGCATCCACCAAAAGGTAAAGAATTTTCTTTTGATGAGAATATCACAGCTGCCCAAGATCCTGAAATCAACCTTACTAATCCAACTGTGGAAGTAACTGGAAGTACTGCTATAACAAAGAAAGTATACATAAGAGGGCAATGGACAGAAGCTGACATGAAAGCAGCCTTAAGGGACGTGGAAGAAAATGGAATGTCCACGCGGCAAGCAACAACTAAGTGGGGAATCCCTAGTACAAATGTGACTGATTGGTTGTATGGAAAAAGAACCAGTAAGAGGAAGGGACCTCCAACTGTTTTAACAGATGAGGAAGAGAAAGAAATTGTTACCTGGTGCCAAGATATGGCTGAACTTGGCCATGGTCTTGAAGTCATTCACCTAAAGGCCTATGTAGCGCACATGTGCCAATGCAGACCAAACCCATTCAAAGATGGCCTGCCAGGAAAGTCATGGTGGTATGGTTTTTGAAGACGTCATCCTGACTTGACAATAAGAACTGCAGAAGGCCTTGACCGAGATAGAGCAGTCATGTTAAGGCCAAGAATTGTTGCTGCTTTTTATGATAACTTGCAAAAAATGTATGCTGCAAATCAGTATGGGCCAGACAAAATATGGAACTATGATGAAACTGGTGTTCAAGCAGGCAGGAATTGTGGCATGCGTGTCATTGCTAAGTTGGGATGTAGAAGTGTTCCACATATTATGTCAAAAAGTAGGGAATGGATTACCATATTATGTTGTGTTAATGCAGCAGGACAAAGCATTCCTGGATTTTATCTTTTCAAAGCAAAGAGACAACTGAAGAACTATATAGCTGGATGTGAACCTGGAGCATGCATGGCAGCCCAACCACATGCTTGGATGACAAAAGAGTTGTTTATGAATTGGTTACATCATTTTGCAAGATCAGTTCCAGGTGGGGTTTCACCAAAAAATAGGCATCTTCTCATATTTGATGGTCATGGCAGCCATGTAGCTTTAGGAACAATCCAAGAGGCTAGAAATTTAGGCATTGACCTTCTGACTCTACCAGCACATACCAGCCATAAGCTTCAACCATTAGATGTTAGTGTGTTCTCTCCATTCAAGAACTACTTTAAAACAGTGAGGTCTAAATGGATGGCAAGGAACCCAGGTCTTGAAATAAGGAGGACAGAATTGGCAAAACTTGGCAGTCAAGCTTTCCAACTTACACTTACACCTACAAATATCAAGGCAGGTTTTCAAAGGACAGGTATATGGCCACTTGATCAGAATGCTCTTTCCAATGATATGAGGCCAAGTGAGGCCTTTGATGTTGAAGAAGATGAGGTGGTAGTAGTTGAAAACATATTGAGGATGGCGGGAGTGGAAGATGCAGATGTGCAACGTTGTTTAGAAGAACTTGCAAAAAATGTGGTAGGTAATGAGGAAAACCAAAAAACAAGGGAAGAGCATGTTGAGTCTACATGTTTTGGCATGCCTTCATATTTTCGTCAGCCCCAAACACTTAATGAAGAAGATGATCACCTTAGTTCAGCAACTCATGTGAGCCAAACACAAGAAGCTACAGATATTGATGATAGCATGAGTTTACCAACACAATTCAGTGCACCTCAATAGATTAAAGAAGGGGCTGCTAACTTGGGCATGTAAATTGATTTCAACAATGAGGAAGTTTCAACTTCTATGCCATCTCCTCCCTCACCTCTTCCAAGCAAGGTGGTGCACTATTATGCTAACACATCGGAGTGGGGAGATCATGATGCAAATGGTTTAGATAAAGGAAATTTTGAAGCTGATGACTTTTTAGCCAATCAAGACAACCAAGAGGTGACCTGCAACCAAGATGAGAACAACCAAGCATATAAACCAGTAAGCAAATTCTTAAAACTGCCAATTGAGAAGGTTCACACCCATGTACGGCTAAATGATGATGCAATTAGAATTGGAAGGCAATCTCAAATACTTACCTCTGATGACTACTTGCATTTACTTCAAGAACAAGAGACAAGAAAAAGAGAAATTGAAGATTTGAAGGCAAGGAAAAGGGAGCAGGCAAATGAAAGGAAAGCACAAAGGTTAATAGAAAAAGAAAAGAAGGGGCAACTTAAAATTGAAAGAGAATTGAAAAGGCAGAAAAAGGAAGAGGCCCAGTTACAATGAAAAAAGGAGAATGAGTTGAAAAAGGAGCAGGCCAAAATCTCCAAAGAGCATGATAAAAGGATGAAGGAATGGCAACAACGACAAAAGGATTCTGACCGAAAAAATAGGCGATTGAGTAGTCCCTCAAATCCCCTACCTGATCAACATCATATTTTGTTGAGCATGTATAACACATTCATGCCTGCTTTTTCTTCCATTTTTAATAACCAATCTAGCTTCCCATCTTCTCCTACAAGCAATGTTACAAATTCTGGAATTTTAGATCAAGCGTTGTTTAGTCAAATTGGCCAACTTTCAGAAGCTAATGCAAATGTTCAGGGTACACCTCCTACCATGCTACCTACTGCAGTTCAATCTGTGAATGCTACCACATCAGAGAATCACGAGGAAGTGCAACCTCCACCATTTCCAGGATTTTGGCCAAACTATTAAGTGAAAAGTTGTACAAATTTTGGTTTACATTACCTTCTTAGTAAGCATTAGTAAATTTTGTAGAACTTGTAACAGAATTCCCTAATGGTAGCTAGGATTTCACATATTTTCACAATTATGTAAAATGCATAATATAAGTCCTCAGACCTTAAACAAATATGTTGTCAAATATGTAATCGAATGCCTTAGCAGCAGGCTGTAGTCGATATTGATAAATGTTATATATGTAAAACTTTTGGAAGTTTTCTTTACTGTAATTTTCTGGAATAATGTATCTAAAATTTTGAAATGGAAAACAATATGTTGTAATGGTATGTCAAAGAACTCGAGTTTATGCCATTCAATCTAATAATTGCACATAATATCAATATATCATTACCATATCTAAAATATTGTTTTCCATTTCAATATGTTAAATACAATATTCCAGAATATTACAGCAAAGAAAACTTCTCGCTGTAATTTTATGAAATATTGTATCTAAAATATTGAATTCGGAATTGTGTTCATTATGGCATGTTTTGTGAAGTACAGAGATTCTAAAATTATTAGTAATTTCTTTATTTGATATTAACATCTCATTCAATCTCAATTCTTTAAAATAGATCATTGCCTTAGCAAGGTCACACTCGACCTTACCTACTTGAATGGAACTTTAATTCTGAGAAGGTGATGCATGGACATGTTAGTGCAGTGGGAATGCCGAAATTTGCAATTTTTACTTTAGAAACCCATGAAACTCCTATCGAAGACGTGAAACATGTGCAGCTGCAAGGGAAAGACATTCTTGGTTGTGTGAGTGAGAAAAAAATACAAATTTATTCAGTAGCAACTTACAAAATTCCTGCAAACAAATTAGTGTCAACAAATTAAAATTTCTTGTTAAAAATGTAGTTTAAAGAAGAAGTATTATCAATTTCCCAAAATATAATGTGTTTAAAAACACATTTGTTGCATAATGTTTTTTTACCGAGATACAGTTTGTGCCTGTCTATTTTAATGATGCCTCCATGAGAGCCACCAAAGATGCTGCTGAACTCATTGGGGTGCAGATTTTATATGTTGAAGAGATGCTGCTAGACTGAATCGGGGAAAATGCAAGCAAACCGGTCCAATTTGTAGGCCAGAGTCCCTAATGACTCAATCAAAATATGCGTTTCTGACTGTTTTAGAAAATGAAGGAGCGGAAATTGACCAGCATCCTGCAAACAAACCCTTCACACAATCAGTCTTAAAAAAAATGATAGTCACTATTCATATTTCCACAGCAAGATGAAAGACATGAAATTAATGAGAATGTTATCAATCTCTTCGAATGCTTGGCCTCATTTGGAACGTTTTTTTCTAGTTTCAACCATAGCCACGAGGAGATGGGATGTGGGGACAGTGACACATTTTCAAATTTAAACCTAAAAAACAACGTAAATTTGTACTCCCATTATTTTGAAGAGTTATACAGTAAGGGCAAAGAAACATTCTTGCACACATTATACTGTATCTTGTTCATGTAGTCCGTGAAACTAGGAAGGAGGCTTTCATGTTTGTCTGCCAGTAATTCTCTTCTTCTCCAGCAACACAATACCCCAGGAAGATTTCATGTTTGGCTGGTTCTCCTTTCCAAACACTGATCGTCTCCCATGAAGTTTTCGCCGCCAAAAATGGATAGCAACTTCAATGCGGTTTGCAATTTCTAGTGTATGGTGCTCATATGACAAATCCAGGCAGTCCAGCAGATAGTCTGGAGAAAACTGTTCCGCAGCTATGGAGAATGGAAGATCCATTTATTCCCAAGGCTGGGTCTTCCGTTCTGAATAAATGGACCTTCATGAGGACTCCAGAGTGAATAGCGATGGTGGATGTCTGACCGAAATTTCCTAATAACTTCTATGGAGGTCAAGACAAACCACCGCAAGAAGAAAATTTTAGTTCTTAGAGAAGCAGGCGCAACAGGCCACAAAATCCAAAAGCGAGGAGTTTTCCTTCAGAGCGACAAAAATGTTGGTGCGGGCCGATCAATCAGGTTCTACGGTGAAGCTACCGAGTAGCGGAGATAAAAAGAATAAAAAGTATATTCTGCAAGAACCACCTGGATGCCATTAAATTGGCAAAACATCCTTTTACGATGATATCATAGTGAAAGCTATGGTAATGGTGGAAGACATGGAGCCATTCTGGGGTTAAAAGCTTATAAAATAGATAGAGGACTTGAATCTTCCAGTCTATTGCATGTGTCGGATGTCCAGTTTTGTGAAGCACCAGTAAGTCCAACTAATGCCTTAGGCGAGTGTTTCGAAAATGGCCTGATCTCTGCAAGCGACCGGTGCTTGACATTGCATACACCATCTTCTTCCACCATTCCAGGCGCACAGTTTTCCTTCCAGTCTATTGCCAGTTCCAACACAATTACTACGTTGTAACACAACTACTTCTGCCACACAATTCAGCACCTGGCAGAAATGAATTCATTCCCATGTGATCGGTGATATGTGACATTGATCACAACTGACAATATTTAATGTGCACCATTTACCAAACAAATAAGCATTTATCAAGTATTAAACTAATAACAAGTGGTTCTAAAAATTAACAGTTTTGGGTCACTAGTTTAAAATGTTACATTTTTCACATTTTGTATATGTTATTTTCCACATGTCACATTAGGTATGAATAAGTTATAAATTACACATATTTATGTTCACAAATTCCTTGTCTATCTGATTGATGGTTTTTCGAAGGCTTAATCAAGCACTTACATGTCTATAAACACCCTCAAAGTTAGAGTGCACGGTTATGGGGTCCCTTCCCCTATATTGGATTGAACTACTTTGTTCGCTACTTGCTATGTTTTACAATATTTCCCTACCTGCATTTTGAGGGTTTTAAGATCTTTACTTGTGTTGTTGGAGCCTGTTCGGCCATCCCTCTACCTTGATTTTGTAACATCCCCATTTTAAGATACTAGAACAAGGGAATTTTTTTAATTTTTTTTTGATAACGTTCTCTATGATGAATTATAAAATTCAAACACACGTTCAAGTTTTAATAATTGTTCTCTGCCCAAACAACACAGTTTGGAACACACAATTTCCTTTTGAAACTAATGTTCCCTGTTCGCATATTTACAATATGGAACACACATTTAATGCCATTCAATCCTATAATAGATTCTATATGTTGCTGTAAGTGACTCGAGGAACTGCCGATCTTCCATTTTCATGCTCGGAGTTTCATCGATCCTTCATTTCATGACTCGGCAACAACCGATCCTTCATGTTTGTTTATGCATAGTATATTATATATACCAGTTCTCTTAACCATTTCCGGTTATCGAAGTGATCCATTTAAGAAGCCTATCTGAATATCTGTTACTGATATTCATCTGACATCCTGCATCTTAAATTAAGTGATAAGGACAACGCAACTAGCACTTGCGATACTTTGGCCAAAGATTTTCACATGCTTTGCATGATCATATTCCTGGATGTGATACACATCAATGGAATACGTCCTTCACTTCACTTCACCTGTTATCTAGAATGGTCTTTCCTGGTTCCTACTAGTCCTCTCAGTTTAAGATCAGTTTTAAACTTCCAATTTCTAACTAGCAATATGAACAAATATAGGAAGGCACTCCTGGTAACTAAAGATATGCAGACATGCGGTGTCGTTCCCCACGACTCCATGTGTCTAGTTATCTTAGTATCCCGGAGTCACTCCGTATACCTGATCATACTCCTATCCCCTACCAAGAACTTCACATTCAGCCTATGTATTCTTAATGTTTTAATTCGGGAGGGCATTGTAATATGTCAGCTATAACATTGTGTCGTCATGAAGACCCCGTCTTCATGAAGACACCTTGTTGTAGCTGGCGTATTTCAATGTCCTACGGAATCCTCCCATCGAGAGTACACATCCTGCTCAAGTGATTTGGATATGATCTTAAAATTTTAAAATCAACTTTCAGCAATCATGCTGATCCCTTTATCCTCGTTCCCGTTACAGTTGTATATAGCTAAGAGAGACTAAATCCGTCCTTTAGCTTACTATGCATCTTCTCCTTCGTACCGAAGGGCTGCATTTCTCTACTTGGTTCTCTTCTTAATCATTGGATTAAGCATCCCGTTACCGACGGACATGATAAGTTTAACCTGTTAAACTTAACCAAGATTTTTCCCAATCGTAACTAAATTCAGAATTCTAGTTATTAGACGTCATTTAAACGAGGTCTAATTCCCAATAAATGTATTCATTTATTTTCCTTAACCTTACACAGTTAAGGTCCATTAGTTATGGATATACTTATCCCATATCCTTTATTCTGAATTTAGCATACGAGGTCATTAATGGAGTTCAAAAGCGAAGTTCGATTACTCTAAAGTTAATTGATATTCCTTAGCTTCCAAGCTAATCCTGAATACCTATCAGTTATGGAATCATATTCTTCCTAATCCTTTTTAATGTCAATTAAGAATTCATCTTTACCCAAGTATGATCTAATTGCGCATTTCAACTTAAAGTTGTAATAAGGTAAGAATAGATATCATTTCCCATTTAGCATCCATCCACGGACAATTAAATAAATCCAAATCAGGAATAACATTATGTTTCCAATTTAATCAACAATATCAACTGATATAGTCATTAAAATATCACACTTGTATTTGTATTCATTAATTCATGTCATAATCCATACATTTGCCAATCCAACTGAATGGGCATTGTTTACATAAAACATCATTACAACTCATAGATGGAAGAATATACTTTCTTCTTTTCTTAATTCCTCGAAGAGGAATAAAGGTAAACAAATACAATTCATCTTCAACCAATCAAGAAGCATCATAAAACAGCCATGTCTTCATTCTAATCAAATTCCATCTGCAAAATTATTTGCACGGGTCACTTCAATGAACTGAGCATATTAAGCACTTGTCATTAAAATGAGGTGCTTCAATTAACTGTCTCAATAAAAGAACCCTGCTTTTATGAAACGACAGTAAGACATCAATCAAGAGATAGGCACCAAAGAATGATCAGCATAACAACTGAACCATCAAAATACCATCACAATCAGCCAAAGAACTACTGTCCCATTTTCCACATAACCGTTGCAAGTTTCAAATTACAATATTTGTAAATTTAGGAATACAAGTAGCATACTGCTGATATAACATACTATTATCCTTTCCGCACCTTTTATTAATAATAAATGCAAGGGGTAAAAGTAACTGAAATGTAAATCCATTACTTTCCTTTCAGTTCATGCATCACATTAGATTCCAAGAAATCACATACAGACGAGAAAGCGAACAGCAATGCATATAGTTGCTCATATCTAAGCACTACAAAATTCGTTAATAACGATTACAAATTTTCAACTGTATGAAAGAAGAAAAGATCATTTTCCAATTCATTCATCCACATTCTATCTCCTTCCTCATGACTGTCCTAAAAAATGGAATCCAAATGAGACACAAATCAAGATAACAGTTCAGAGTGAAACTTACAAAATCCATTCGGAATTCACTTTCCGGCAGCAAGAGTAATTTCATTCATAATCAACTTTAAATGAAAACAAGGAAGAATTTATCGTCCTTATCAATACTTCATTTAAATCAGGCTCATATGCATATCCAAAACAGGTTAGTACATCATCGTATTTATCATAGATCAAATAGTACAAGGATGCATACTATATATTTACCATACTAGAAGAAACCATAATTCTTTCACTATATGGTAAACCAGATAAACAATTATACAATCATGCAATCAATTATTCACGTGATTTCCTAATTCTATGAACGCATTCCGTTCAAAATAAAATTTATTCATTGCTGTTACCTACAGCAAGTCCAATCATAATGCACAGTAAAACTTCAATGCTATTTCCAGAACTCAGATAGCTAAAGAGAAGAATTCGTTCTTTAACTATTCAAATAAGAAAACAACCATTTTCTTCAACTCACTAAGAATTATTCATGCTGGTTTCATTTCTTCTAAATAACTGTGCAAAATCAGAGACCACAAGAAACATTCAATTATTTCATTTGTACATAAAACTCAGCACTCAGAAACAATTTAAATGCCACTGTCCTCTCTACCGACTGAACTGGTAAAGTTCAATAACCACCTGACTACTGATTTTACCAAATCAAAATAGCAGACAGAAGAAGAATTCCTTACCAATAAATGATTCTACCCGAATCCATTTTTCTATTCACAATGATGTACAGAACTCAAAAATGTGATTTTTCATCCAATAATACCCTTATTATCAAAAACCCGCATAGAATATCAGATGTACAACAAAGTATAATCAAAACAGGTCCAACAGCAAGACAACTTCCCAAGCATTTCCTTCTTTGTACAGCAATCCAAGTAAAATGTGTTTTCACAAAGACAGTCAGAACTAAAAGGTCAAACAACATCAATGAAACACAACAAATCATCTAATCCCTTCAGCAAGAATCAACATGATTTATTTAATGCACAGAATACAAGTCAAGCTCGTTTTCACAACTACAATCTGAGCCGTATGATCAAGTCATTTCCATACATCACAACACAACCAACCTTTCATCACAGCAAGAAGGACTGTAATCATTCATATGTTCAGAAGAGAAAACAATTTCTTTTCCAGTTTTCATGAATACTCAAAATCGTATTTGTCCATTTACATAAAAGAAGAAGCACAGCAACAATTGTATTACTAGCATATCCTTCTAACCAAGCTCACATTGCTCAGATAAAACTCTAAAACCCATCCCTTAAATTTCAAAAAGAAATGCTATTCCCTTTTAATCCCGAAACAGCAGAAAGAAAAAAAGAAAGGTCTTATTTCTTTTAAGAAAACTTCAGTATAGAAACAACATCAAGCCGCTCGCACAACCTATACAATCTTATCACAAAAGTTCATATGACAAAAGAACAATCGCACAGCAATAAAACAACCCACACTACCTACACAGTTCCCATTTAACATTTTACAAAGAAAAACCCATTTCGAATTTCCATTTAACGTCAACAACCAGCACAACATGGAGGTATTCCATTTAAAGAAATGCAAAGACAATTAAACACAGCAACCAGAGACGATTTTACCTATCATTTCCAAAAATGACAGCAAGAATCAATGAAATCCAAATCGTATCAACACGACAACAATCACATAAACCCAAAACCCAAGAGCAGGGTTGTTTTAATGAGACGTTTAAACAAAGCAAGTATTTTTAAAGAGAAGGGCTTAACATGCCTACAATTTCTTTTCCAAAACTCGAAGAAAACTGCGTTTACCGAAGATATTTCCTTCCTCGGCGACAGCACAAGCTTTCCAACAATTCCTTTCCTCTTCAGGCTCAGCAACAACCTCCAAATCTCCCAAGAACAGTGATAAATCCAAAGAAACTGGTTCGACTGAACCAAACAAAAAAACCAAATGCAGAGCAACTTCACCAAATCCAAATCGACACAATAACAATCAATATTTCCCTCCTACGCCTTCCAAGGTGAGCTGGTCGCGAGGACCAAGAAAATTTAATGCATTAAAGGCTCTGCCTTTTTCCAAATTTCCATGCCACTGCTAACTTGAGTTGGCGAATTCCAAATTTTGAATTTCACATGCAAAACCAAATTTAGCTCCATGTCCAACTAAATACCTCTGCCACTTACCTGCCCCCGCCAAACTAGCGTTGTCCACGTATGGACTCCCCATTTAATGCCATTGAATACCCCTTCATCCTTATCCTCTCCCTCCAAGGGTCTGCGCGTCCCCTTTAGGTTAGGATTAGTTTAGGATGTTTATTAGTATTTAACCTAGGTCATAGTTTAGTTTTAGGTTATTAGGACTTAGGTTTATTCCCCTTTTTTTTTGTAATTTAAAAATCCACTTAGGATAGTAGTTTAGGATGTATGTTAGAACTTAGGATTAGCTTAGGATTTAATTCCTTCTAACCACTAACACTAACCAACCTCTAATCCAGTCTTCCAACTAACACTCATGTCAACGCTGTGCAGGGCGTTTCGTCCCTTGTTTCACATGCCAAAGCCACCCGTGTCTAGACGTTTCCTGCCTCACGAGGTCTTAAGTTCGACAGTACAGGGTTCAAGAATCGAACCTTTATCGTTGGCATTTACGTGCCAGCTACTCATACCTGCAATCAGGCGCTGCACATTTATATCAACCTCCAGTTCGGTTCAAGAGTAAATCGACAAAGCAATCACAAGAATACCACAGCATACTTTGGATCAATGGAATTGATTCAAGGTGTGCTGTCAATCAGCAAAGAGATTTTAGCAAGTATACGACAATTTGTCGTCACATCAGCAAACACACAAGCACAATAACTGCTGTCCTATGCAATAAATTACAACATGCAAGAATCTAAGTTAGCAACACATTCTCTTAAGATCAGAATATATCTTAACATGTTTTCCTTCATTTCAGCAGTTATAATAGTAAGAAAAATATTCACCAAGATAACTTACAAAATCAGAGTGTTACAGATTTTAACTTGCCCCTGCTTCACCCTACTATGCATATTGTTTTGCTCAAGTTCTTGTGTGTTGATCTTGGTTGTGCGTTGTTTTTTTGTGCCCCTTCGAACCATTCAAGCCCCTGGTCTCCTTTGCGTGAGCTTAGTTATATGTCTAAACCACTCTTGATCCAGCCCTTATTCACCCTACAAACTGTTTAACTCTTTTTCATTGCAACTTCCACGCCCGAGCTCTGTAGTTGACCTACCTTGTGCCTCTTGCCCGAGTCCTCAGTTTCTTTTCCGTTTCCCACCTAGTTATTAATCTTTGGATTCTCTGTCACCTCGAGCCTAGTAATGGCTCATTTCAGAATCTTAACTCATGTGTTACCTCCACATCTCGCACTCTGTGTCACCCGTCAAGCCCTCACAGAGCTACTCGTTAAAACCTTCTTCCCTTTACCCGCATTCAATTTCTATGGCCCGCTTTTTTTTAAAAAAAATTGTTTATACGCTATGGTTTAATTTTAAAAGCGGCAGTCATATATTTTTAGAAAGGGGTGTTCAGTTTGATTAAATACAAGGCGGCCAGTTTGTTTATTAGAGGAGGTTTATATATTAAGGTATGATCTTAGATTTAGGATCTTATTTTATTTTAAAAGGTGATCTTATTTATTAAGTGGCCTATTGTTCTAAGGGGTCCTTTTTTAATTTAAGGTGGCTTTGTTAATTTAAAGCTTATTCTTATTAAAATTTAGGATCAAATTAAATTTAGATCTTATTTTATTATCTAAATTAGGATCTTCATCCCTTTAAAGGACAATTTAATTCATCCTTAAGTGTGTCTTAATAATCTAGTCATCTAGCTAAATTTTAGCTCCTTTTTTTAATCGATTAGTGAATAAAAAATTAGTCTTTTACAAAGTAATTATCCTTTTTTAAGTCCTTTATAGATCTAAAATTAGCCAACCTGGATGTTGCAAAAGGGTAATTTTTAAGTGTTATTGGCTATTTTTTCCCTAATTGTTTTCTGGAGTGTGCAACACCATTCCTAGTTGTTTTTGCTTTTTGGGAGCGTTTTCGGCATCCTAGAGGTCCTTGGGACTCGTCTTGAGCCCATTTTGTGCATTATAATAACCCTTTTTATTGCTTTCAGACTATTGAGCATTTCCACCATAGTATTGCAATAAGGGGGTTTCTGTTGCAACGTGAGACGCTTTTTCTCACAACAGGACTTGATTTCACCCTTTCTATTGTTTTTTAGCTTATTGTGCTTGTTTATAGTGTTAATTTGCAACGTTCCACGAAACTTGATTGTGGTATCCTCTCTTGTGGGTTATTACACTAATTGCAAGGTGAGTGACCAACTAATTCACAACGCCCACTTGCACCAAATTGTATCTAACACACTAAACTATAAAGTTCCAAAAGTAAGGGGGTTATAATATTGTCTTGGGTGATTGTGTTGTTTGTTTTTATTTTATGCATTCCTTCTTTCTCTCTCTTCACTATGGATGCACTTTCAATTCCTTTACTTACATCATTTAAATTATTCTAATGGATATTGAAAATGGTAATAAAACTAATGGGTAAAGGGGTTATTTCGTGTCACCATGGGAGCTGAGACTGAACCTGAAAATGAGCCTGAAAAATCTAAGTGGTTGAAATGTAGTGACGAAGCCTTAGGTCTTCTTTGTATAGATTTTTCTCCTTACTTGCTCTTCCACATTTAGTCGTCTAAAACACCCAATTTTTCATGAAAAACGTTAGATGAAATTTTTAGACAACAAGATGACATGAGAGTACATGAGTTGGAAAATAAACTACTAGGATTAAATCCTAGTTAATTTGAAAATTTGTAGGAATTCTTCTCAAAGTTCTTCTGCACTAGATTGTTGTTAAAGGAATGTAAAGTGGAGAAAAAATATTCCCATTTGATATTGTTAATTCTCTCTAAGTTAGGTCCCGAATACTTCGTCTTCATGTCAACTTTTCACGCTACAAAAACCGCTCTGGGAAGTGCTTGGAATATGCCCTCGTTTGACATTTTTTCATCCCAACTCATTCGAGAACAAGAAAAACTCATTCAAATGGGGTCTCTCAAGTCCAAATCACATACCCTTTTAGTAAGTACTCGCAATGGTAAGAAGACTAAAAAGAAGTAAGAGAAAAAGGAATAACCTAAGAAGGAAACCAAGACCAACCAAGCAAAACCCAAATCTAACACAAACACATTAACTTCTGAACCTAAAGTGAAGAAACAAAAGCATACGTGTTCCTATTGCAAGAATATTGGTCATGAAGAGCATCAATGTATGAGAAAATAGATTGATCACTTTACTTATTTACTTGAGAAAAATCATATAGGTGTTCCTGAGTCTATCAAAAATAATGCTTTGAAATTTGAGTCTTCCAGTGCAAGAGAGTCTAAAAATGATAAGAAGAAAGGAAAGGACCTTGTATCTTGAGTTACTCCTTCATTGATGTGGATTACATATTTTGGTGCCTTGCACCACATGAATTATTTGCATGTTGATTTCTGTAACATCGAACCTCTTGACGTGTCCCAAATCACGTTGGGTGATGACACAACAATGTCAGTTGTCGGTAGTGGATCAGTAGATATGGATGGGGGAACATTTAACCAAGTGTTGAGTGTTCATGATCTCTCTATCAATATCCTATCGATTTACCAAATCACTCACCTTGGTGAAGGAATGTGAGTAGAATTTGGTCATAACTCGGTAATTATTCGTGAGCTTTATAATGACACTACAATGGTTGTGGGAAAGGAAGATCACCATTCATGGTTGTATACCTTTTCCCACTTTACTTCTAATTTGATGTCTACTTCCTTGCTCACTCTTGTAGATGAGGTTAGTAAGCTATGATATAAGTGTTTTAGGTATTTAAATTTTTGTTACCTTAAACAATTGAGCCAAAACAAAATGGCCAATGGGTTACCTTGCGTCAGATTTTATAAGGGTCTTTGTGAGGGTTGTGCCCTTGGGAAGCACCCTAAAAAAAAATTGACAAAGGAAAATCATGGAGAGCTACTTTTCATTTAGATCTTGTTCATAATGACATCTCTATCCCATTTCTGTCTCCTTTGTTTACTAGAGATATTTATATACTTACCTTTATTGATGACTTTTCATGATATACTTAGGTATATTTTCTTAAGCTTAAGTTTGAAGTCTTCAAAAAATTTCAAGACTTTAAGGATCTTGCAAGCAGAATGGTTTATCAAGGTTCTCTGAACTAATAATGGAGGTGAGCATGTGAGCAATAGGTTCCAGGATTTATGTACTTCTAAAGGGATTTATTTGTAGCATTTAATTGCTTACATCCCTTCACAAAATGGATTTACATAAAGAAAGAATCAAATGCTTAAGGAGATGACTACTTGTATGGTTCACTCAAATTCCCTTCCTCCGTAGTATTGTGGTAAAGAATTGAATTATTATTGTTACATTAAGAATCATGTTCTACACAAGGTAGTAAGAGTGATGACACCCTTTGAAGCATGGTTTGGATGTAAACCTAATGTTGAGCAATTTCAAGTCTTCGGATCCAAGGATTTGGTTTGGATTCCCAAGAAGAAACACAAGGCTTTGGAACCACAATCCAAACCTTGTATCTTTGTCAGGTATCATGATGGTGTGAAGGGAGAAATACATTTGATTTGAACCATAAGAATCATGAACATTTATATCGAAATATAGTGCCCATGAAAGGAAATGAGTCTAATACGATAGAAGAATACTGATCTACCTTCTGAGGTAAATGTTATACATATGATGATAGAGATACCTGTGACTGACATGCGTCTATGTATCTTTCATATGTGATTGGAATGGCTGTGAGAAACCTATTATTTATGTAGCCACAAGACAAGAGGCATCAGAAACCAATGAAGCATATCCATCAATGATAATGTGTGTCATTTTCACATATGGCATTGACTATCAACAATAAATATACAATGCACTATAAGTAAGCATATACTAAATCTGAAAAAACAAGAAAATACATAAAATGAACATAAATGCCATTTTATTTTGTTGTGTTTAACAACACAGTAAAATGTAACTTAAATGCATTTTATTTTCTCATCTTTAACACCCAAGTGCATGTAGGACATAGTGACAAGGGTAACGATGTTGCCCCAAGAAATGTTGTGTGGTGAGGAACGTATCTTGACAGAGTTTGGTATTAACTATCGGCAAAGCCTACTATAATCTATTGCTACACCATGTTTTTCACCATAGGCTGCAATGTATTCTAGGGATAATCTTTATGGAGACATCAAAGTATCTCGTTTCGATCATTAGATACATGATGGTGTTTCACTTGTCAAAAAATAAGTTGAGGTATGATGAGGATCAAAAGATTTACTGGTTGTTTCTATTATTATTTTTTAATTTTTGCAGTTGTTTTTACCAAACCTTTGAGGTGTTTGGCAAAATATCTTCACTTGCAGTCTCTTCTTGGGGTGAGGTGTGTTGCAACAACCCATCTTCTTTGGGATTTATAGTTCTCTTTTCTTCTTCTAGAAATATTGCAATTTGTACATGAGTACCTTCTTAGGCCTTTAGTTGTTGAGACCCATTTTTCTCTTCTTCTTTTCCAGAGAGATGTTGTTTGTATATGGGCACCTTATCAGGCTTAGTATTTAAGCCCCATTGACACATATTTCTTAGTTGTCTAGGGGAGTTCTCCTGGTTCTTAATTTCCATGACCTCTACCTCATCTTTGATGAAGGGGGTGTTGGTGTATATGACTACACTTGTCGTTATTTGATGTCTTGTTAACCTAGTTGGTTAGTCATCTCACTTAGTGAGAATAGTTCATAGGGTTGTGTACACGTGTCATACACAAGAGTTACACATCACTCCTATATGTACCCCTTCTTTCTGATCTATGAGCATGCCACACACATTGTTGTCTTTTCTATACTTGATTTTCCTTGTGATTCATGCTCTTGTTAATTACATGAAGAATTCTCATCTCCATTGGAAGTACAACCCCTCTTCGATGTGCACGAGATTCTAGTGTTGATCCTCACAGAACAGTCTGATAAAATCATGAAAGTAGTTGGTGATTTGATGTCTTCTTCACTCTTCAGAAATAAAATACAAGATAAGGTATGACTTGACGCATAACTATACATTATGAAGTCTTTTGAGAAATATGGACATATTATAATTGGAGGTTGAGCAATAATAGACTTGATACTTTAAACACCTCCTTTCCATTTACGCTCTAATGAAAAATTTCCTTTCATTCCATGATCTCAGTGATATTTCTAGAGAGCTCAACAAAGTCTAGGACAAACCTTCTTAAGAATTTCACTTTTTTGAAGAATGAGTGAACTCTGGTCTTGTTTGTGGGGACACTAAGATTTTAAATGGTGCTAACTCAATCTTGATCAATTTTAGTTCCTTATCTCGACACAATATTAGTAGGGATATTTCCTTATGTCACACCAAAAATAGACTTCATGGGATTTAAAGAAATCCCATGGGTGTGAAACTTTTCAATAAATTTCTCTAGGTGATTGTAATGATCTTCTCATTTTTTGGAAAACACTGTCAAATCATCAAGGGAAAAAAATGATTTCAATTTTTAGACCATAAAAAATAAGATCCATGGCTCGATGAAAGGTTTCTCTAGTGTTGATCAATATTAAAGGCATCCTTTCGTATACAAAAGTTCCCCATGGGGTAGTGAAGGTGGTTTTATGTTGATATTCCACAACTACTCTCACATGATTATACTCATAGAATCCCTCTAAAATTGAGAGAATTTTTGAGCCTATGAACACTTAGAGAACTTAATACATTATGGGAAAAGGATAATTATATTTCATATATGATTGATTTAGATTATGAAAATCTACACAAATACGGATTTCCCCATTGTTCTTGCACAACAGAACAATGTTGGCTACCCATTAGAGTGTTGGATTGGGAAAATGATTCTAGCATCCAACGCCTTCTGTATTTTAATTAAGATGGTACCAAAAACCTTTAGATTGTGGTGCATTTTATTTTTCTTATAGGGTAGGCATTTGGTTTGAGGGGGATATTAGATTGCATCTATTTATGCCAAAAATATTTCAAATCCGTATAGGACCAGGCCAACAGGACCATATATTGTTTAAGCAATGCCATGAACCTTCACTTTTCCTTAGGTGAGAAACATTTTCCTATATTTACCATTTGAGAATATTCTCTTGTGTCAATATTCACTGATTTTATTTCATCGGATGATTCCAGATGCTTCACTTTCATAAAAAAATCATGTTTATCAAATATCTCTTCTAAAGATATCAACCCCTTAGGGATCTTATTACCTTTTAACTACATAATTTATTTATTACCAATGTCTTCTTATGAATCTGATGTAGATTAGTGATAGGATGAATAGATCCCTTCGAAGTATAGCTCATTGAAGTTGTCCACTTTCTCAAGAAAGGAGATGATTTGATGGACGTTATTGAAAACTTGTAAATTCTCTAAGTTATCTAGGCCACTAGAGCGAAATACTATTTCAATAGTATATTTTTCATCTAGAATATTTGGGTGTGAAATGAAGGAAGAAGAAGACAACACTAGCGCATCAACCTTAACATTTTTATACCTAAGTACAACATCAATAGAAAAAGCATCAATAGCTTCAATGAAGTCCCATACTCAATTCCTATAATGTTACAACTGATCATTCTCAAATTGATATCTATTCAATATTTGGTTTATGATTATTTTTACATGACCTTGATCCCTTAAGAGTTTCATCCCTCTTTCTTCCACAACCTTGAATAATAGAAACAAAGATTCATATTTGGTTGTATTATTTTTGTTCTCAAACTAAAGCTTAAAGGAATACGGAAACACTTCATAATCTTGGGAAATATGCTTAACATGATTCCTAATACAAATTTATCAAATGGAAACAAACAACTGAGTGTATTATGCATGCAATAAGTTAGATTCTATTGATCTAATGACCCCTTAGAAATGAAATCAAAGAGATCTTAGATGTCATCCTCATGTTTAATACTAAAAATGTGTTATGGTCACAGATTCTCAACTGGGTAAGACCCATTATCTTCAGCCCAGGGATTCACCAATGATCATACGATGCATGAAGTAGTATTTTGTAATAGTTCTTTGACCCACTAAAAAATCGTATCTATAACATTTTACCAGTTTGATGTTATCCAGATACTTCATTGTTCTCCAAAATTTGAAATATTCAAGTCCACCACAGATTTTTGGAAATCTGAATGCTCTTAACTCAATTCAAACATAAAACTATAGGATTTCAAACTTTGTGGTCTATTATTAAGAAATTCAGTGAAGGTTATGGGTTTCCGCTAAAATATGCTTTTACATGCCATTATACATCCTAACACTACTTTGATAGTGGCCTTAAATTATCCCACTGCCATTCTCTAATTTTCTCTAACATGTGATCTCCAAGGTTGTTAGCTTAACAGATTCACATGGACGTTATATCCTTGGTCGGTCCCAAAATCAATATTATAGTTACTAACTTACAAATCTAATTGATGAGTGAATTTGAGTGCTGTGCAAATGTGGGAGCAATTATTTTAAATAGACCATATGGGAATATTTATCATGTTATTTTATGGATTATGGGTTATCCTAATTGAATAAACTTGTAATGGTATTTAAAAAGGAGCTGTGGGTAAAGTGATAGATTTTTTTCTCAAGAGTTTATGACCAAACATTGGGATAATTGGGATTATAACACTTGCAGACATTTTGACCATTTAAAAGGTGATTTAGAATTACATGAAGTTTGCATTTTAGAGATATGATTATATGATCATCATAGAATCAAATGTAACTGAAAGCATTGAGAAACAATATTATAGAATCACTAGAATCATACACTAGGGTGAGGTGTATGGCGGGCTCAAAATGTGTTTCAATAACTTGCACTCCTAAGTTATCCATTCTACAAGGGTATCAAGGAAACGAGTAATATAGACACATGAACCAACATTTATTGGATAGATTTAAAGGGGCTAAAATGAATGTTAGGATCACATATCTAGAGGGAAATAATCCCTACACTAGACCAACCTAGGATTTCCAAGGCCCGCAGTCATGATAGAGGAGATAACCCTACTAAGATATCGGTAAATGGTGAGGAGAGGTATAGATAAATAATGGGGATAAGTTCAAGCATGCATAATTATATACTGACCATATAAACTAAAAAATTGTAATGTAAAGCTAAGGAGCTGATCATCAATAAGAGTAATATGCTAACTAACATCTAAGCATATGTAATACTAAGCTAACATTACACAATGAGGGAAGAGAAGTGAACTAATCTATACAAAATCATAAAATATGGTTAGAGCACTCACCTTGTACCTATAGGGTGGTCACTAATGCATTTATCTCTCTAGAAAAGCAACACATCGAGAGAGAACTGATATTAGGTGGATAAGGGGAACATCGTTCCTATCCTAAACTCACTATAGATAACCTAATAGTGTAAGAAAACCATCAAAGAAGAAGAGTGTCCAATCCAATCTAAGAAAAGTACAAGATAAACCAAGAGCTAAGTGAGAAAATGCAAAGATGGTGTAAAAGAGTAGATCATGTGGTAGTTTATATGGTCCGAGATTCATTCTATTTGAGTGTCAACATGTGTTTGTATATAGGATGTCATTTCCCATGGGTGATGACGTCGGCCAAGAGAAACATAACACCAAAACCATTTCCCGTAGGTGATGGCGTCATCCAAGGGTGATAAAATGAGATAATGTGTCATGCAAAGTGAAAAAAATGTGTCATTGATCATGAGAAATGATGAACAAAGTACTAAATGGTAAGATATAAGCAAGAAGTTGGAAATCCAATTTGTATGAGACCTAAGGGGACAAGGATAGCTAGTGTAAGGACAGTTAAGGCTAAGACTAACTAATGAAACTGTCTCTTTGTAATGTCTCTAACCCATAATGGTTACGTGATTAACCATTCCCCATTCTCATCAGGACCCTTAAGGCACGTATTCAAGAAATAGATGGATCAATGACCCTCATTTGTACAAAGAAATTGTTAGTAACATGTATGAAAGATGAAAAGTGAAAATTTAGGTGTACACATATGCCCTAGTCATTGATCAACACATGTCTCAATAGCATAGCATGGGGTGGTCAACAAAGAGAAAAAAGTACATTAAAAAGTACTTAAAGGACTAGCTAAAATGAAATATACTCACTAATGCGTACCTTGTTTAATATAAATGGAATTAAAACTTTATTTTAGAGTAACAAATGTATTGTATGATATACAAATAGTAATATACAGTAAATGGAAAAACAACAAGAAAACAATAATATGAAACCCTAAGGAAGAGAGAGGGTGACTTAGCTGATTTCTGAGTCATCTAGAAGTGATATGGGTAGGAGAAATACTAGAATAGACTATAGGTAGTGTTTTTATTATCTTCTAGAGGTTTTGGAACTCAAAAATGTGTAGGAAAAGAGCACCCATGGAAGGACAGGATTATTTGGGTGCTAGCGTCCATTCTAGGTGCTAGTGTGTATGTGGATAATTAGGATCTGATCTCTTCTTTGCAGGAGATTCATTGATAATCTTTGTTTGTTTCTCTCAATTCACTCCTAGATCACCAAATGTATATGTAACCTACAAAAAAAATGTCTAGCTACACATACCCACAAACCACATCAAATCCTAAAAATATAGATGTAGTATGTGGAATCAGACTGACCCCTGTGGTCACTCAAAGAGTGAACTTAGTGCCGAGCACCACACTGCATTTCAGAATCCATGTAGTTCTATGTGAAAGTCTGTGTAATGATTCCCTAGGATGACTTTGTGAAAGTTGCATAATGATAGTGGGCTAGATCTAGAATTTAGCAAATGTATAGAATATGTGATATTGAATATAATAGACTTCCCCTCCTACGATTTGTATGCAAAGTGATACAACCCTTGTCCCTTATGTGGATGTTCTAGATGGATTCTTTGTAATTCTCATTGTGCCTTTATATGTAAGCCTAGGTGGTAGTATGTAATTCCTAGTGCTTGACCCCTTATTTGAGAGCTATACCTATGTGTATATATATGATTCCGCTATTTGAATTTCATAATTGACAACTAGACGGCCGAGAAAAAAGTGTAAAAGATGCCCAAGAAGTAAAAGATACCTAAAAGACTGATAAAAGGGGAGAAAGGGTCAGCAGCACCCAGGAGGGACAACAATGCCTATTTGCTAGTGTCCGAGGCCATGAAAGATAAATAATTCAAGCACCAACTAGGTTGTAGGGTGTGTTGTTAGAATTTGAGGATTCTAATAAATACGGATTTAATCAACTTACAAATTATATAATGTTATAATAAATATTTAAATAAACATTACATCATAACATAAGTAAATAAATAAATAGCTAAAAAAGAAATTACATATGGCACTCAAAGCCTTTTGAGCCATCTGGAAACCGCCTCCCCAATCCTTTTTTAATGAAGGTTTTATCTTGGAATTTTAGGGGACTAAATGGGGGTCCTAAACAAAGAATGCTTAAGGAACTTAGAAGATCTAGCAGGCCTAGTATCCTTCTAATTCAAGAAATGAAAAATGAAAACCAAAGCTATTGAAGAGTGTCAAAAGACTTTCTGGGAGAATGTTGTCTTTGTTGCTTCTGATTCTCAAGGGACATTAAACTTGTTCATGGTAATTTGTTTTTCTCCTCTTAGAATCATTTAGCTATAAATTTATAAGTCTTGAGAACAAATCTAGTTGGATCCTTTCCAATATCTATGCTCCTAATACTGTTGTTGGTAGAAGGAATTTATGAAAAGATTTAGTTTGTTTTAGAAATACTTTTAAGGATTTAAATTGGCTGATAATGGGGGATTTTAACACTCTTCTAAACCCTAGGGAGAAATTTGGAGGGAACTCTGATTTCTCTGCTAGCATGGAAGACTTTGCTAACCTCATCTCGTATCTCAATCTTATGGACATTAAACTCCATGGTAATCAACACACTTGGTCTAACAGAAGAATTGGGGAAAATTTGATCCAGGTCAGATTAGATAGAGCTCTCATTTCTGCTAACTAGATCTTAAATTAGAATTTTCATCTCTCCTCTCTCCCCAGAACTGGCTCAGATCACAACCCTATTGCTCTTAATTTTTTCAATTGGTCTAAGCCTTTCCATTGTAACTTCAAATTTGAAAAGATATGGCTTGAGCATGAAGACATTATTGATAGAATTAAAGAATGGTGGACTTGGTAAGGAAAAGGAACTGCTCAATTTAGACTTCTTCAAAAGCTGAAAATGTGAAACAAAAGGTTAGAACCTGGAATAAAGAGGTTTTTTGTAATATCTTTGAGAAAAAGAAAGAAATCAAGCGGCAAATAGAAGAGTTTGAGCTTAAAGTCTCAATGAAGGGTATGACCTTGGAGGATCACCAAAAGAAAAAAATCTTCATCTGACCTTAATAATATCAATAGCTATGAGGAAACCTTTTGGAGAATGAAATCTAGAGCTCTTTGGTTAAAGGCAGGTGACAGAAACACAAAATATTTTCATATGACCACCCTCAAGCATAGGGCTTGCAACAGAACTACTAAAGTCTCCAAGGGAAATGGTACCATTGCTAAGGATGCTAAGGATATTAAAGCTAAAGGCCTAAAATTTTATGAGAATCTCCTTTCTGAAAACAATTCTTATAATGAGCAAGCAACCTCCTTTCTTTTAGACTCCATTCCTAACAACTTGCTCCTTGAGGAGAGATTTAAGATCCTTTCTAAAGCGGTCACCATTGAGGAGTTGAAAAAACTTGTCTTCTCTCTTGAAGGTGACAAGGCCCCATGCCCTGATGGATTCTCTTCTAATTTCTTCCAAAAATGTTGGGATATTTGCTCTGAGGATTTATTGAAGGTTGTTAATGAGTTTTGCAGAACTGGAAATCTTATAAAGGAGCTAAATAACACACATATTGTGCATGCACCTAAGAAGTTGGATGCAAAAGATTTCAAGGATTTTAGACCAATCAGCCTGGTTAATGTGGTTTATAGAATTTTTACTAAGATTTTAACCACTAGATTGCAGCCTCTTCTCATGGAAATTATCTCCCAACAACATAGCGGATTTATAAAAGGTAGAATTATCTAGGACAGAGTAATTATGGTCCATGAAACAATTCATTCAATGGATAAAAGTAGAAAATCTGGGATGGCAATCAAGTTAGACATGCATAAGGATTTTGATAGAGTCTCTTGGAAATGTATTGATGAGGTTCTGAACAAGTTTGGGTTTCAAAATAAATTCAGAAACATTATCCAAGCTTGCATTTCCTCTCCTAGATTTTATGTGGTTGTCAATGGAGAACCTGTTTGTTTTTTTGCTAACAATAGAGGCATTCGCCAAGGGGACCCCATGTCCCCCTTGCTATTCATCATAATGGCTGACAGCCTAAGCCATTCTATTAAAAAAGCTATTCATAATGGTATGATAAAAGGATTTCAACCTACTTCTGGCAATCAAATTTCTTCCCATCAACAGTTTGTTGATGACACTATTCTTCTGCTTATGGCCTCCATCATTGAAGCTAAGGCTATCAAAACCATTCTCAGATTCTATGAGGAAGCCTTGGGTCAGAAGGTAAACTTTGATAAAAGCTCGGTTTACTTCTTCAATACTCCTATTGAAAGACAAAAAAAGATTGCTCTTATTCTTGGGTGTAAAATCAACTCCCTCCCAGCTACATATCTTGGGCTCCCTATGAGTACTAGTAAGGTTTCTAATGAGGTTTGGAATGATCTGCTTAAGAGATTTCAGAAAAATCTTGTTGGATGGAAAGGTGTTATCCTCTCAAGTGTTGGTAAATGTTTATTGATTAAAAGCACTCTTCAGAATCTTCCCATCTATATCATGTCAATGCTCAACATTCCAACAACAGTAGTGAATAGCATTGAAAAAAATCAAAAACACTTCTTATGGCATGGGACAGAAGACAGGTTCAGATATCATTTAGTAGCATGGGAACGGGTCTGCAAGCCAAAGAGGATTGGGGGTTTAGGTATTAAAGATATAAGAAATATGAATGCTGCTCTAATTGCAAAGCTTGGTTGGAGGCTCATCAAAGAGCATAAACCATGGACTAAGTTAATCAAAGTAAAATACCTTTCCAATCAAAACTTATATTCCTTTCTATTTGACCAGCTGCTTCCAAATGGTTCAATTTTTTGGAATAATCTGCTCCACGTCAGGCATATTCTTTCCCAGGGCTGTAGATGGAAACTTGGAAATGGGCATGATATTGATTTCTAGGATGACATATGGTCTGACACAAGTTGGGATATCACTTTTAGCTCCATCAAAGACAACCTAATTAAAAACTATGGAAAGAAAGTCAAAGACTATATTGAGGTGTATGACAACATAAGGAAATGGAAGCAAATTAAAGTTGATGACGAAAATATGCATCTTGTTGTTTCCTACATGCAGAATCATCTCTCCCTAATTCATATCAGTCAATATGATAATAAGGATGAGATTATTTGGAAAGATTCCTTTGATGGAGATTATTCTGTTAAATCTGGTTACAACTCTTTTTTTGCTTCTATTGATAGTGAAATTGAATGGCACAAGCTTTGGATGCCCGAGCTAACCCCTAAAGTAAATTTCTTCTAGTGGCTCATCATCAAGGGTAAGATTCTCACTAATGAAAATCTCATCAGGAAAGGTTTCATCATGCCTAACAGATGTTGCATGTGCTGGGAAGAAGCTGAAGACATTAAACATCTTTTTCTGCATTGTAAGTATACTTCAAAAATATGGCATCTTATCCTTGAAAATTTCAATCAAAATTGGGTTTTCCCCCATACTTGTCTGTAGGCATGGAAGCAATGGAACTCCCCTTATAAGCATTGTATGGTTAGGAGGCTTTGGCAACTAGTTCTCCCTCATACCATGTGGAGAGTCTGGAAAGCTAGAAATGATGTTATTTTCAGAAATACCAGAAAGGTATGTACAAAAGTCTTTAATGAAATTATCATTGCAGTGAAAGACAACATTGAAAGATTTAAGCCTCCCAAAAATAAACTTTATCCTGAGGATGAGGAGCACATTCTTGTTGCTTGGAACATTGGCACTGGTAGCAGTAAATGTAAGGACAACAATAGCATTGATAGATCTACTGTACGATGGATCCAGCCTCCCACTGCATGACACAAACTGAACTTTGATGGAGCTTCTAAAGGTAATCCTGGGGATTCGGGAGGTGGTGGGGTGATTAGAGATCATAGAGGCTGCTTTGTTACCGCTTTTTCTGGCAAGATGGGTAAACAAACAAATCACTACTCGGAAGCTTTAACAGCACTCTGGGGAATAAGGTTGGCTAGAGATTGTAATATTTCTCAATATTATAATTGAGGGGGATTCATTGAACATTATTAATTTGCTAAATCAAAAGCAATCTCCAAGCTGGTCCATTAAGGACTTCATTAATGAAGCTATTGAAATATACAATAGTTTTGATAACTATAAGATTATCCACACCTACCGTGAGGGAAATAGAGTGGCCAATTGTTTAGAAAATATTGGGGTCAACAATACAATGCAAACTTGGCTAAGTGGCGATCCCCTTCTTGCCAAAGTACTTGATGACATCACTAAATATATGCATGATTTTAAACACAATTATTAATAGATACAATGTTGATGCGAAGGAGGTAATTATTAATTTCAAAGTTAGGTTTAATGATGCTCTTAAAATTCCACACGTTTCAGAGGTCCCCAAAAGCAGAGGTGGTGTTGAGTTGTATGAGTTTCAAAAAATTTATACCATTGTGCAGCGTAGAAAAAATACAGGCAAAATGGGGGGACCTCCTTGCAAAACTGAGCCCATTCATGATCCAACCTAGAAAAAAGATACAATTCTTTGGAATTATCTGCAAATGGGGGGTATTTCAACTTTCATTGAAAAAATAAAGTTTTTCGATCAGGACATTTCAGTGAAGTTTGCTAATGGGTGGAGGAATCGTGTGGTTGAGTATGGAGATGTCAAGGTCGAGATCTCTAAGGAGCTCATTGCCCAGGTCACACGATTAAACATGGAAGGTGCGAAGTTCTTTAACAAACGTGTCGATAGAGAGGTGGAGGCAAAAAAAATTCTTGCTGAAGGGGAGAACCTTGAGTTTTTCATGGCTATCATAAAGGTGGCCTCTATACCTGAACCCTTTGCTGAGATTGCATGTATGATGGTGAAGTATGTCTCTTTGGAGGGAAGATATGTCACCATTCCCCTAAAACATTTAATTTTCCTCAATCACTTTCATAGGAATCTTACCGTAAATTTCCTATATTATTTACTAAACTCCTTGGAGAAGTCTATCCTTGAAGTTCAAAAACATTCCAGGGCTGTTCCCCTTCACCAAGGCCTGATCTTGCTCATTCACCACCACTGCCTCTCTAGCTCTCACCCTCTACCCACTCCCCCTATGATTAACCCTCTCCCTGCTGACAGAGATCTAGACACTGCTACCTCAAGTAGAAAGAGGAAAGATAAGAAGGTTAAGGTTGCTCTGCCTTCTTCACAGAGAGTTTTGTGTAGCCATAGGGATTTAGAGCTTGTGGAGAACTTATTGCACATAAATAATCATGTGGATAATTCTAGAGAAGCGGAACTTCTTACTAGAGTTATTAATCTTGAAGAGGAGATCAAAGACCTCAAAAATGCTCTGCGGAATATGGAAAAAACAAAAGGTAAGAGGAAGTTGCAAAATCCTGAAGACATGGATACTGTTTCTAATATTTACAAAAATCTTCTTTCACTTGATACTAGACTGGGCAATCAGGATTGCACTCTCTCTGCTCTGAAGGGTATGTATAATTTTATGGAGCAACATGTGAAAAGTGTGTGCATCCTTAGCGGCATTCCTAAAAATATTTGGGATTCTAATGAGACCCGTGACCTTGCACTTGCTAAGGCAGACATGAGCAATCATTCTCATGCCACGGCCATTGCGCTCTTCATCTCCCTCTAGAAAATTAAGGTTAAGATTGACAAGGTTGTTAAGTGATTCGGTGCCCTGATACTGCTTTGTTGTTGTGTTGGTGCTATTTTTAGGTGGTTTTGATACTGTTTTCTTACTGGGATGCCCTGTTTTAGATCCCTTTTTGTTGTTTTTTGGCCCTTATGTTCTTCTTTGGATCACTGTTTGGATTGATTTTTTTGTTCACTTTCTTCTGTTGTATCTGGTTGTTGAGCCCCCATGTTTAAGGTGTCCAGCCTTTCTTGGTTTGGTTTTCTCCTTCTGCTATCTAGATTCTTGAGCCTTTTTGTACATAGGGTATAGTCCCTTCAAAACTATTTATCCTTAATAAAAAAACATAAGTAAATAAATAAATACTTACATGAAATAAATAATACAGGTGATATAGTATTTATAGTAGAAAACCCCAATAGGGTAAAAACCACTTTGAAAATAACATTTTACTTCAGAGAACTTATTTTACATCCAGTAAGATCACCTCCTCCTTAAAACCCTATTTACCAAGGGTAAAACCAAATCACTTGATTTTCACACCTTTGATATATTTCCCGAATATATCAAATGAGGACCTAAAGTCTTTTTTATATAAGGTGATCGGGTATGTCTTCTGACCCACCTTTTCAACCTAAACGGTTGACACATATACCTAGATGAGTGTATTTAATAAATATAAACATGAATGATTCACATTATTAAAAATGTATATTACCTAGGTATGAATATTTAATAATAGAAAAGTATTTCATATTATTAAATATTTAACCTATATAATAGTGATGGACCCATATTAATTAAGGGTTGGTCTGACCACTTAATCATTATGTTCCAACACTCCCCCTTAATGTTAAGTGGGATAACATACACCAATAGATTACTTGCCTATGGTACACTACAAGATTTACAATCCTTACACCTGAAAGGTTTTAGGCTAGCATATCAGGTGAAGGAATTATAACACCTTCATCATACTCAATTTACCTTTTGGTACAAAAGGATTTGGAATCCCAAAGATCATCCCATGATCAGTGGCTAAGTATGATTTGTGAGTTTTACATATTCTCACAGGTTCTCATAAATGGTTATTAAACTCAAGCATATAGGAGTCTTTTATAACCAAGGACCTCATTAATAATATGCTTATACTAGATGTTTACCAGTAAACTCAATAGCACTAAAGAGTTTATTAAAGACCGCCTTTAAGATATTTCTACACTTCTTTCTAAAAAATAAGCCGAGGAGGTATACATTCCCGAAGGTCTTTTTACACTTGCCCGAAGGTCTTTTTTACAAATGCCTGAAGGTTTTTTTACAAAAACCAAGTTCCATTAGGAGGTGACATTGTCATGCACACTCCCCCTTAATGGAAACTCTGAAAATCTAATTTTTTCACGAAAGTGACAAAACTTTACAGCACTCAGGGGCTTTGTGAAGATATAAGCAACCTGCTCTTCAGTCGGCACGAACTTGAGATCTATCTCACCACTTAGCACCTTCTCATGAATGAAGTGTATACGTATCTCAATGTGTTTTATCCTCTGATGTTGTACTGGATTATGTTCAAGAGTTATGGTGCTTTGGTTTTCGTAGAACAAAGGAACACTACATGGATCCTTCATCTTTATCTCATTAAACAACCTCTTTAGCCATAGAGCATCTTTTGCAGCTTCCATTGCACTTTTATACTCAACTTCTGTTGAAGAGATAGAAACAGTTGGCTACTTTTTGCTACACCAAGTAATGGCACTTGCACCAAATTTAAATACATAACCAGAATAGATTTTCTATCCAATACATCACCAGCATGATCAGAATCACAAAATCTATATAATTTAGCATTTTCATTCTTAGTATAATGCAACCCATAATTGATTGTACCTTGAATATATATAAGAATCCTTTTTGTAAGATTCCAATGATCTCTATAAGGTTCCTGCATAAACCTAGAAGCAATTCTTACTGCATAGGAAATATCTGGTCTGGTGATAGATATATCAAACTACCAACTAACTGCCTATATAAAGTAGAATCAAATTTTTCACATGTAGGTTTAGGATAAATTTTCCGTCCAACTTCCATAGGAGTAGAAATTGGTTTACAATCAATCATGTTAAAAAAATTCAATACATTGGTTGCATATTGTGCTTAAGAAACAACAATAGAATGTTTATCTTGAAATACAGTCATGCCAAGAAAATGATGTAAGAGACCTAAATCAGTCATTTCAAACTACTATTTCAATTTTTCTTTAATTCTACAAACTAAAGCAGGATTATCACTAGTCATAAGCAAATCATCAACATATATACAAATAATGATAATATGTGATCTTTCTTGCTTAATGAATAGATCATTGTCAGAAGAACAATTAACAAATCCTAACTATTTAAAGAAAGAATTAATTTTCACATACCAAGCTCTAAGAGCTTGCTTTAAACCATACAAGGATTTTTTCAATTTACAAACATAGTTTTCTTTACCAGTTTATTTAAATCCTTTAAGTTGAGACATGTAAAGTTCTTATTTTAAATCACCATTCAAAAAGGCATTTTTCACATCCATTTGGTGTATTTCCCACCCAAATTGAGCGGTAATTGCAAATAAGGTTCTAACAATACTCATTTTAGCTACAGGGGCAAATGTCTCAACAAAATCAATACCAGGTTTCTGAGTGAAACCTCTAGCAACAATTCTAGCTTTATGTTTGTCAATACTAACATTTGTATTGTATTTTACTTTGTATAACCACCTATACCCTATAATACTTCTTTTCTCTAGAGGTGGAACCAACTCCCAAGTTTGATTTTGAATTAGGGAATTTTATTCAGTTTGCATTGCATTGATCCACTTCTCATCTTGAGAAGCTTCTTCAAAAATTTATGGCTTAGGTTCATACAAGGTCATTAATGCATGGTACGTATGATGGCTTTTGGTCATTTTCCTAAGATCAATAGGATTAGAACTCTGTAACACAGATTGAGCCCATTTTGGTTTCTTAACTAAGAGTTAGGAGATTCAGAAGCATCTATAATATCAACACAAGAAATATCATCATGACCATTTACTATATTCTCAATATCATAATCATAACCATTATTAGAAATATTGACAGAGTTAGGAACATTTTTACCATTATCAGATGAACAAAAGCATTTTTCCAAAACCACCACATTGCGGTTTTCAGTTACTTCCATTTTTATTGGGTCGTAAATCCTTAGACCTGCAGTGTTAATACCATATCTAATGAAAACACAAGAGAAAGAAGTCATATCAAGTATATTTCTTTTCTTTTTAGGAATGTATAAGAAGCAGGACTACCAAAAAATTTTAGATGAGAAATATTAGGTTTTTTATTTGACCATTTTTTCTAAAGGAGTTGAAATATTGATAGATTTGGTGGGAACCCTATTTAGAATGTAGACTGTTGTGTTCATTACTTATGCCCGCAAAATTTTGGGAAGACTAGCAGAATGAAGCATAGTACAATCCATATCTAAAATAGTCATATTTTTACGTTCTGCAACACCATTAGATTTGGGAGAATGAGGAGAAGTTAATTCCCTTTTAATACCACAATATATTAAAAAACATTTAAATGCTTTGCTAACATATTCACCCCCATTATCTGTTCTAAGTCTCTTAATTTTATAATTTGAAGAGTTTTCAACATATGCTTTAAATTCCTTAAATTTCCTAAGTACATCAAATTTATTTTTAAGAAAATATGACCAAATCATTTTGATGAAATCATTAATGAAAGTCACAGTATATAAAGAACCATTTAATGAAGCTACTTCAAGAGGTCCTCTAACATCACTATGAATAAGTTCTAGTGGAGAAGAGGAACTCTCTTCAAGATGTGAGTGAAAGGGTTTAACACTTTGTTTTGAGCATAAACACCCTTCACACGCATCATGAGAAGAAGAAAATATAGGCAATCCTTTCACAAGATTATATCTATCCATTTCATATAAACTTCAATAATTAACATGTCCTAATCTTTCATGCCATAGTTTTAAATTATTTAAACTTTGAGAAACAAAACAAGATGCAAAATGGAAATCATCAAAAATATACAAACCATTTCTTTGAATTCCTTCAGCTATTATATTATCATTACTATCCTTGACTTACCAAGTATCTTTCAAAATTTTAATAGCCAAACCATCATGAGTTAATTGAGAACATGATAAAAGATTCTTTTTTAGCTTAGGAACAAATAAAACATTATTTAACACACCATTAGCAAATTTTACTTTCCCTTTCTCTATTGCTTCTAAAGATGATTTATCATCAAGATACACACATTCATTAATTTTCACAACATCAAATAAAGAATTTGCAACACTAGTCATATGATTTTATGCACCTGAATCTAGAATCCATTAAGAATTAGAGGAAGAATACAACGCAGTATATAATATAGCCATTTTAGGAATATCATTAGAGCTATCCTTTTTCCTTAAATTGTATTTTGAAGAAACAATTTATTTTTTATTTTTATGGATAGGTTTCTTAGTTTTGAAATCTTCCTTTTTATGTCCAAATTTACCACATTTGTGACATTTACCACTAAAGATAACACGCAATTGATCAAAAGAAAAACTTTTCTTATCAACAAAAGAATATTTAAATCTAAATTTTTGATCTGAGAAGGGCTTGCGAGGTTTGAACTTTGAATTCTGAGCAAGAAGTTCTTGAGAGGCATTATCCTTAGAGTCAAAGTTCATCATCACTTGCTCTTCCTGTATCAAAAGTGAACTCAAGGTATTTAAATTAGGTAGACCATTTTCATTTTGATATTTAGAGTTCAAGATAGAAATAAAATTCCTAAATCTTTCATGTATATTTAACTGAAAAATAAAGTAGATTAATTTTTCACCAATTAAATCACAATTTCATCCATCTAATTGTGCTTTAATATTTTTAATTTTGGCTAAGAAATTAACTACTTTTTCATCTCCTTTCATAGGAGTTGTAAGCAATTCTAAAACTAATTTAATAATCTTAGATAAACGCGTACCTTCATGCATGGATTCTAGTTGTGTCCATACCTCTTTAGGATGTTCAATATTACCATTGTGTAGAAGGTACTCATCATTCACATTGTGAAAAATCATGGAAAGAACCTCCTGCATTCGTTGCGAAATATGTATTCATGTTATCTATAGTTGCTTGATAACTGGTGGGAGCAACCTTAGATCTATAAATAATTGTCCAAATTTTCCTCGCCATAAGTTCTGATTTGATCCTGATCCTCCAAATGTTGTAGTTGGTTCCATTCAGGATCTGGGTTTTGTCAAGACAGAAATAGCTAGACACCATTGTTTTCCTAAACTTGTAAAATACACCCTATTATAATATACAATGTACCACAGAGTTACATACATACATATTTATCAAAAAAAAAAAATTAATAGAAATAGATCTACATAAACTATTTAATCATAACTAATTTTTTCATTACAATTTATATTAATTAACCTCCCATGATCAAAATAATAAACCACAATATAAAAGGCTTTGCATTATACCCCAGGCTTATATAAACAAATTTATGACCGTATAGAAGTGAAGAAGAAACCCCTAGAATAAAAAACAACTTACAAATTCTAGAAAAAAATGTAGACAAAGATCCGGTCAGCTTAAATTTGATGTCTAAATGACTGTTATATTGCCTTATGTTTGGTCTTTCGTGACGGTCATTTGACCTTCAAATTTAATGGATTCAAAACTTGTTGTGTATTTCCAGAATGTGAAATTCCATAATTTCTTCTTCTATATAATATTAAGGAGGTTATATTTTAATACACTATATTAACCTAATATAATTTATAATGTAAAAATATATTCAGTTTTTAAAAAAGAGGTATATAGTTAATATAATATAAATAAAAAACGACATATAGTCTATTAAAAATTATAAATTATAGTATAAATACTTTTTTTTTTTTAAAAATACATATAACCCTTATTACGGGGCCCCTCATGAATTTTTTTTTTAAAACATTTACCAGGCCATGTAATTTAAATTCTACATAACCTTAGAATTTACAGAGGAGACAACATTTTTCACACATCTAATGGAAAAAATTCAAATCCTATTTTGATGGAGTTTTTTCTCTTCCTTCATTTACTATTGACAAAATTCAACCTGCACATATTAAAACTATAGAAAAAAAATATTTCAAATATTTTACGCTTACCTCTACACAAGTTTTCGCGGAAGGTAAAAAGTTTCTAAAATTTCCACCTGTGAATTGACTTTGATTCTTCACAAAGTAAAAATTTTAGGTTGCACTTATTTTAAATACCCTTCTGGTTTGATTGAAAAAACCCGTACAAATTAAATAAATAAAATATAAAACATTTGCTCTTAATTTATTTAATTTACCTTTCCGGGTTGGTTAAAAAAACCCGTACAAATTGAATAAATAAAATATAAATAACACAGGTGACACAGTATTTATAGTGGAAAACCTCAATAAGATAAAAACCACTTTGAAAATAACCTTTTACTTTAGAGAACTTATTTTACATCTAGTAAGATCACCTCCTTAAAACCCTATTTACCAAGGATAAAACCAAATCACTTGATTTGCACACCTTTGATATATTTCTCGAATATATCAAATGAAGACCTAAAGTCCTTTTTATATAAGGTGATCGGGTATGTCTCCCGACCCACCTTTTCAACCTAAATGGTTGACACATATACCTAAGTGAGTGTATTTAATAAATATAAACATGAATGATTCACATTATTAAATACTTACCTAATGTATATTACCTAGGTATGAATATTTAATAATAGAAAAGTATTTCATATTATTAAATATTTAACCTATATAATAGTGATGGACCCATATTAATTAAGGGTTAGCCAGACCACTTAATCATTATGTTCCAACATGTGTAAGGTCAATAAAAGTGTAAGAGACAAAGCAAAAGACGCAAAAGACATTGTCAATTACTAGTTTTCTTACTTAGGAATCATGTTTATAATAGTATGCTCTATGACCTAGAAAAGTACCTGTAAACATCAAAATTGGGTCACACTCCCCTTGGTCCCCCATCGAATAACCAAATCAAACATATTCACCTAATCATGACCCCTTCCACCCCACATTAATATTAATTTAATTAACTTAATTAAATTAATACCCATCCTCACAATATTCATTACTTAATTATTTTAATTAAGCTAATTTCCGCCCCACTCTTCCACCTCATCTAGCCACCTCACCCTAGACCTATTCTTGACATGTTTCCATAAATAACTAAGACTTGGTCCCACTTACCTTAATGAGCCAAGACTCAGTTTAACCCTAAAAATCAATGCCTATTATCCCTTTAACTACCTTCCCACTCATTAAAAAGGTAACATCCATTCAGATCCAGGGAAAAAGTAACGAACCTGATCCAAAAGATGCGAGATCTAAAATTTTTATTAAACCTAGGGAATCTCACCTTAACCGACGCCGGTCACCCCTTAACCGACGTCGATCAACCCACAACCACCGTCGGTTACCATTTATTCACCTTAGCAACTTTGTTTTTGGGTTAGCACATTCTGAGATCAAAGAGATGAGAAGAGAGCTGCATGCAAGCAGAACCAAAGTCTTTTCATGCACCCAGACATCCACAGCCAGCACCAGGACAGATCCAGAAGTAATTGCACTCACGGTGATATTCTGGGAAGCATCACTATTGCACCAAGCTCCATCTCACCAACCGATCATCACCACCACCCAATCATTAGACCTGCAACATTGGTAAGTGTGTTTATCACTGATCATTTCCATTCTTATTCTATCCATAGAGTTATTATCATTTATGTTATCATTCTTTCATTAATATCCTCATTCCTTCATAGTCTACTTTCTGAAAAACTCAAACCTCACCCACCCTTTTACCAGATCACCTATCCTGGCCCTTCCACCTCTCTGAGTGTTCTCAACATTCCCATAGACCTCGTCATCCCCTTGTTTAGCTCTATCTAACCTCACCCAGTCTCTGCAATAAGGTTTTTATTGAACTACTATCACCCGACTGTACTGACGTTGGTTACCCATGACCATCGTCGGTCTCTCCTAAAACGTTGCCGGTTATATCCGACCAACATCAGTCTTTGTGTTTCATACTTTTTTCCAATAACAAAACCAAATAACCTTCTACCAAGTGACCTAAAGAACCCAGAACCTAATCTTGACCAGTCCCAATACCCTGACACTTACCTACCCTTTAGGTCAACCCGGAACCACTGTCAGTTACCATTTATTCACCTTAGCAACCTTATTTTTGGGTTGGCACCTTTTGAGATCAAAGAGACAAGAAGAGAGATGCATACAAGTAGAACCAGAGTCTTTTCACGCACCCAAACATCCACAACCAGCACCAGGACAAATCCAGAAGCATTTGCACTCACGGTGACATTTCGGGAAGCATCACTATTGCACCAAGCTCCATCTCACCAACCGATCATCACCATCACCCAATCATTGGACCTGAAACACTAGTAAGTGTTTTTATCACTGATCATTTCCATTCTTATTCTATCCATATAGTTGTTATCATTTATGTTATCATTCTTCCATTAATATCCCCATTCCTTCATAGTCTACTTTTTGAAAAACTCAAACCTCACCCACCCTTTTACCAGATCACCTATCCTGGCCCTTCCACCTCTCTGAGTGTTCTCAACATTCCCACAGACCTCGCCATCCCCTCCTTTATCACTATCTAACCTCACCCAGTCTCTGCAATAAGGTTTTTATTGAACTACTGTCACCCAACTGTACTGACATTGGTTACCCATGACCATAGTCGGTCTCTCCTAAAATGTTGTTGGTTATATCCGACCAACATCAGTCTTTGTGTTTCATACCTTTTTCCAATAACAAAACCAAATAACCTTCTACCAAGTGACCTAAACAACCCAGAACCTAATCTTGACTAGTCCCAATACCCTGACACTTACCTACCCTTTAGATCTGATTATAACCTAGCCTGTTATGTTAGATTTGTTTATTGTGCTTGAATGAAATACCTAAATCATATCAACTATGGTATGATTTTGCTTATCTCTCACTTTAAGTTGTTTTAAACAGTGGATTGACAGCCATCTAGGGAGTATCACACTTCCCAGATCTAGCACACACTAGGAAATCCACTATCATATATTATTTAACTCTTCTTTTGTGGTCTTGTTTTCTATTTCAGGTAGTTCCTCCCAGCCAAAAGGAAGCTCTCACAGTTAGCATTGGATTGAGAAGTCAGAACACGCGCAACAACCATCAACCGACCAGCATAAACATGTATTCCTCCTTGGCCCTTACCCTTATCTGTTTTGTCTCAATAGCATAAATAAAATGGTGAAATATTTTGGCACACCCGGTGGGACCCATCAAGGGTTCTATTACATTTGCTTCATTCCTAGGAAAAAGTTGTGTGTTTATTTCCCTTTAAAAGGATTCCACATTAATCTTCTTCTCTGGTAATCCTCTCTTCCTTCTAATTGCTCTAAAATAAACATTTCTCTTGATGCATTTAAAAAAATCATTCTTCTTTCTTGCTTTCTGCATTTAGTGAAAGAGCATACCCTCTCTTATTCACCATTTGTTTCATCAAACGTAATTTTTTTGATTTGGGCTTAAAATTAGTTGCATTACATTCTGATTTTTTGCATTTAGCTCACATTAAAATGAGGGCAACCTATATGTTGGAAGTCATGCCCAGCTGATGGTTGACACAAAGAATCGTAGAAATCACATTCTCTCTCTCTCTCTCTCTCTCTCTCTCTGTGTCTTACCAAACTACACAAAATTGAAATATACATATCTTTCTTAAACAACATCTTACCTAGGAACACCTATCAACGATCACATGATCAGAGGATTGGCAAGTACTCCCTAGCTCATTATTTCTGTCGAGTCATTACCTCAGAGGACGGCCCACCCCCTCCATAACATAACCTGAAACCTCTCCTTTTAGATATCCTTCTTTATAGGAAGCCTTCCTCACCAAAAACTCTACTCTAAATTCATGAGTCAGTCTTCTAAATAGCATAAGCTCAATACATTAAAATCACTTGTTAGGTACGTGTTTTTAGCATTTGATTGATGTGTGAGGATACGTTTCTCCATTTTTCCATTATTTTTCCTTTCACACTCCATAATTATAGTTGGAGTATTCTGACTTCTTCTGAGTGTATCAGGACTTCATTGCATCATCTCCAGACCTCTAGGTTGATTATTTATCTGAATCAAATTCATAACAATCCATTTTTTTACATTTTTCCATTTTTCACAGTAACCATTGGTTTATCGTCGCGTTACCCACTAACCGGCATCAGTTTTACTTAACCGGCATCTGGTTTTCATGTTCTTTTAGGTTAAACTACCAAAAGAAAAATTACTTCATTTTCTTTTCTGACAGAGTTCCTATGAGTCTCTGTACTCTCTATGCCTTTGATAAACAATCCTCATACAACTTGTTCATACCTGACATATCACCAGTTTTTACCCTCATTTGGTCAAAACTCATTGTCATTTTCTCACAGTAACTCGACATTGGTTACCCCCTAACCAGCATCAGGTCATCCTTAACCATAGCATCGATTACCCTATATTGAACATTCCAACTGTTATAGTTGGCCAAAATCCACCTATATACACCAGATTTTATTCATTCTTATGTTCTTTATGTGTCATCTACAGAGATACAACATCTACCTAATATACATTAATTCACATGGTGTTGACTCGCAGATCAAGCTAACGCTCTTATATTTCATGCCAGTTGTCAACCAATCCCACCTAGTCCTTCACCACCCTTCTATCCTATCACCCATGGATCCCAACCCTAGTCTACCACCATTGTTGTACCGGAGATGAAGGATTTGCATGACTCCTTGATCAGAATTCCACAGCCTTATAGTTCTACCTTTCCCACTCTTCCACTCGAGGACTCCTCATGGTCAGTTGATATATGGCATGCCTGTATCTATCTCTCCTACTCTTCTTCCCACTTCTGCATCAGCCCCTAATAATGCTCGGTGTTACCTTCACTTGCTTTACCCCCAGTCAGTTTCACAAGCTAGGCCCCGCATACCCACTATGACTATCACATCTGCAGTATCAGTCACACTCGTAGTATCTATTGTCCCTTCAATAACCACCCAGAACATAACCTCATCTGTGCCCATTGTCTCCCACATACCCATTAGCAACACAACCATCTCGTAGTGTTAGTGACCCCTACTCCATTCCAGAATCTCATCCTCTCCATCCCACAATCTTTACCCCCAATCGCTACTAGATTCACTATGACCCTCCCACCTACATACACATACTATCAACAACCCCCCATCTCATTCATCACCCATTCTAGATAGGTATTCCCTCGATGTCGGTCCTCTATTCTCAACCTCTCCTATTCGGCAGCCACCATACACTGGAGTGTCACCCACGTCACAGGTATACCCAAAAGTAGCCGTCCTTCACGCTATAGGAGGCATCCAATCCATCACAACCCACAAATAGCCTCCTTAAATTGATGTTGGAAAATATGCAGACATTGGAGGCATCAGTTTCCGGCTCCCATGTAACACTCTCACCTACGACGAGATTTGCAATGAGCCTATTCACCTATCTATTCCCATCCGTTCATACCATGTGCATTGGGAAAATGCTAAATTCAATCGTTTGAATAGCAAACAAGACCTGTAGCAACATTTTTAGTCGTTTCAACATGGGTGTTATCATGATCGCCCATGGGTGACACCTTGCTTTTGAGAGACCTTTCCTGATGGCCACTCACTAGGACCTGCATTAGATTGGTATAAGTGGGTTACCTAAGACACTCTATATTCTCATTCATTCAGGTAGCCCAATCCTTTTTGGATCATTTATCTATCAATATTGTCAAGAAGGTTACCATGACCGATGTATATTCCAAATGTCAGTATGAGGACGATGATTCTATCGCTGAATTTTGTCACTCGCTAGCGTAGCCTGATCAATCAAGATTACCTTCCAACTACCTACAAATTAAACTCATCGAGCTCTTCACACATGCTTTTGCGCTAGACATATTTCACTAACCCTGCAAGTGCTAAAACTTCCGACACATTCGATGAGGCATTTACTATGGCATGAAAAGTTATAGATTCGGGCAATCTAAGAGAAGAAAATCCAACTTACGTAACAAGAATTTTGGCATTCAAGTTGAATGATACCTCTTCTTCTTCCAAACCCAAAACCAACTATTCAAAAGCTAAGGGCATCTGCTAACGTAGTGGTACTCAAAGCCGGCCCAGCTCATCCATCAAATCTAGGGCTACAAGCCTCCATCTAATCTCTCACTTGTCCAGAGCTTTTCAGTTTAAATGAGAGCAGCGAAAATATACACTTCAACTAGGGGAATATTACTCTCCATTGTCTTAGAAAATCTTGTCAAAGCTTGTACCATCACCCTTCCACCTATAAAACCGCATACTGGTTTTGACCATGCTTTCCCCATGCCCGCATGGTATAAGGAACATGAATTTTGTAACTATCATCGTGTCAAGGGTCATAGTGATAATAACTTTATCACCTTCAAGAAAATCATCCAAGAAATGTTAAACAACGAAGATCTAGTCTTGGATAGCCTGAATGCACCCGCTAACCAAAACCTACATATCTTTAAGAAGCCATTACCTAATCATGCCCCATCTTCTAATCAAGTTGGTGACACTTCAACTAATGATAGAAATGTTCGCGAGGTCCACACTATTTTCAATGACATACCAGTTGTTTCCCAATTGCCTCATGTTCCTTCCATAGAAGAAATCTTAGCCCAATCTCCCCTACCTGTGCAAGAACCTATTTCATCTACTCCTTCACCCACAGAGGAACCCCCTTCATTTTCTCCTTCACCCGTGGAAGAGCCTATAATTAGCACACTACCTTTGACCCCTCAAATTTTCGAGCAGTTGTCAGTGGCACCTCTCCTACTCATAGGAGATACATGTCCGTAACCTACACCATCACAAGGAGAGTCCAGCTCATCTGGCCCATCCTCTACTCTACCCATGGAGGATCCTATAGAAATACCATTTCCTTTAGATGACCATTTTCCATCATACCTTCAAGATCTCATTGATCTACTTTTGGCTCTCTTACCCACAGAGTCTGAGGCTGGCCATTTCCCTGTATCTAAAAGACATTTTACGGGGATTACTACTCAATCCACGTCGGCCCCGCTAACGATAGTACCATTTTCACACTTGGAAAATCACTTGGACTATGTTGATAGAGCCTTATTTTGAGGACACCTTCTACTTCTTGTTTCAACCCAAATGCAGTTTCACTCACCGAAACCTCTGCTATCTATCCAAAATTGTTTCGAGTGACCAAACCAAACATAACCACGACTATTACAACACCTTCCATGTCACCAAATGTAGCCCAAAACATACCTTTGCCCACAACCCAACTTACATCTACACCCAAACACCTACCCATGCCTATATCATCTTCTGTACTTAATCCCATCACCACCTTAAGGATCATGCCGACATCAAACCTTACTCACCCACCCATCAAATTAGATTTAGCCACATCTTCCCAAACTAGCACTAAAATTATTCCAGCCCCTAAAAAGAAGACCCAACCTCCTAGGCCTCATACACCAACTTCACCTACCACACATTATCACCTTCACCCCTTTCGTCCATCCTAGGACCTCACACCTCGACCCTGGTCAAGCAACCTCTCTCCACCGGTAAACCAAGAACACATCAACCCACCTCCTCATCACGAACCTCTAATATACCCAAGTGACCCACACAACCTCCCCCGTCACCTGTAACCTTTTTATCACCCATACCACCACTACCATCCATAACTTTTTCACTACCCATGACACTTTCTTCCCTTCCACTCACACCTTCTACCCAACCTCTACCGATTACCTCCACAGCAACTCGGTTATCCCCGTGGGTAACCTGCACTCTTCCACCATCCACTTTTCCCTCTACATCACATACACCCGTAACATCTTTTCCCAAAAAAGGTGCAACCTAAAGATAAGAATCCACTACCCTCCACTAAGGTAGTTAAACCAACCAAACCTTCCATCACTAGCTCTTCTACCATGCCCGTACCCAAGCAGAAGCAATCAAGACTGAAGACCACCCCACACACCAAACTAGTGGACCAACCCATTCCCCCTCCTATAAAGCTTCTTCCTCCACAATCATCTGTACCTGCACCCAAACCCACATTCACCTCCCATTTTGATCCACTAGCAGGGTCCTACCCCAAAATCTTAACCAATCTCCTCGAAACTTTTGTCATCATATTACCACCTCTTAGACCTTACAACCCGCTCAAACCCAAATGAAAA
Organism: Taxus chinensis; assembly: GCA_019776745.2. Classification (NCBI taxonomy): domain Eukaryota; kingdom Viridiplantae; phylum Streptophyta; class Pinopsida; order Cupressales; family Taxaceae; genus Taxus; species Taxus chinensis. The sequence goes on from CM034149.1 coordinate 98,822,236, forward strand.
GGGTTTGAGGAAACTAATATTTGTGCCTACCATTGTGTGTCAGGACACAATGTAGAGAACTATAAGGCTTTAAAAACCACTCTTGTCTAATTGTGTCCTCCCAAAGAAAATTTTGACGACGACGATCTTCTTGATGACGACCCCATTTCACCTTCACCAATTCCCCTAGATCTTCTTCCATTACCTACTCAGCAACCAAAATCTCCACCCCCACAACTCTTTGATCTGCCCCCGAGATTCAAAATCAACATGGTATGTATAAGAGAGTTGGCCAAACCACCACCCAAATGCCAATGTGCCCTACTCATTTCACAAGAATCGTATCCCCCACTAGGGTTTTTCCCCTCATGCCACTATACCTTCCATGACACACCCTCTTCATCCACCTCCCTTCAAACTAACATGGTTCATGTTACCACATGTGCACAGAAAGACAAGGGCAAAGAAAAGGCAATTAGTCCATCAACCAACCTTGTACCCAACATACCATCCACACCCATACCCAAAGTCACCATTCGAGGTCCTACATATCCTATTTCCCATGGGGTCACACTTCACACAATGTTAAAACAACTGTACTAATTCCCCCACAAAATGTCTATATATGACCTTGTCTAAACCTTTGAGTCACATCGTTAAGCCCTCATGGAGGTCCTTTAATATATTAAGGTTTTACCAATTGACCCCACACCCGTAGCCCCATCATTATCCCTCACCACGTAGCCTCTCTCACTAGGTCATCATCTTCCTCTACGCCTCCACCTACTCACCAAGTCATCACCCTCAGCTTTTCAGATGAAGAGAACACTCCCTTCCAGTCCAATGACCCCGACCCCGCTCTTTTCATCTCTATCTTTATCAATAATATATGCATACGACACATTATGATTGATGGTGGTTCTAGTATTCACATCATCTCCTCCCATGCATACGACCAAATGTGAATACCTGTCAATTGCATGCATGGTAACCCAATTATGCTACATTTCTTTAATGATGCCATGACCTCTACCCTAGCTATCATCATTCTCCATGTCCATGTGGGTCCCCGCACTATCCCAGAACTTTTCTATGTCCTAGAAGGGGAGTTCCAATATAACATGTTGTTCGGCTGACCTTGGATCTATGCCATGGGTTGTGTCCCTTCGACTTTACACTGCTACCTCAAATTGAAAACACGAGGAGACATAATTACATGATTCTGCCAAACCACCACCTTCAACGCTGGAAAAGCTATAGGACCAATTATGATGTGCTTGTACCAGTCAAGGCATCTGCCACACTATCACTACTTCACCTTCACCCACAAGCCCATCCACCAAAACTACCACTACCTCTCTGCATAACCTTGCTATCCCCACTGCAGTTGTAGCCTCTACCACTGACACACCCTGTTTTCCCCTTCATCTAGTGAGCCATCTATCCCGCTACCCACATACCAACTACTGATCCCTTAGAAGGTGTTTTTTCAATGCCTCACTCTGGGGGAATACCACCTATACAATATATCACACCTTCCTCACCCCACAAGAGTATGGGAATCTGTGTCAACACCCCAGTTATGACATCCACATCGGTGATTTTTTCCTTATGGCCCTCCCCACCTTCACACCAATCTAACGTATGGGGGACTTGATATGGCCACCTATAAACCCAACCTCCATCCCAAGCCCAACCATTTTCATCTGACCTACTCCCTCACTAACCACCACTTTTCACTCACACACTTTCCTCCACCGTGCACGTGGAAAGGATTTGGCTTCAGATTTTTATGAACAAGGCCACCACATACTATCATTTCTTATACCTCTCGTAAACACAATGACCGTAGTGGCATTGGTTTTGATGCTCCACCTCCAAGAAGGTTCACGTCGACCTTATCTAGGATGAGAAATCTTCCCCCCTCTCATTCACCCACATTACCATCTTCACCCACGGAGTCCATAGATCCTGAATCTATTCCTCCTAACTTTTTTTTTAAAACACCATTTCCCTGGGACCACTGACCTATCAACATGATGGCGAGGCTCCCTCTTCTCTCCCATTCCTATATCCTGACATGATCGATGATGATACACCTTCTATTTGCCTTATATGCGCCTCAGCAGAGGCGGCCACAGGGATGGTCTCTTTCTGCTCCCCTCTTCTTCCGGCTTAGACATTTTCCCACTTGTAAACAGCCAGTCCATCCTCCCTATTCTCCCATACCTTGTACAGTGGGAAATTTCAAAATTAAACCATTTCAATAGTAAAGAAGACCCGCAGTAGCATTTGTGGTCTTTTAAACATGGGTTTTATCTGATCACCCATGATGATGCTTTACTCCTACAGACCTTCCTGATGTCTCTGACAGGACCTACATTGGACTTGTACAGTGGGCTACCAAGACACTCCATCTACTCATTTAATCAATTAGATCAAGCCTTCTTAGACCAATTCTCAATCAACATTGTTAAGAAAGTCACCATGACTGATCTTTATTCCACACAACAGTATGACAATGAGTCTATTGTTGACTTTAACGCTCGCTGGCGCAGCCTAATTAACCAGCTCACATTTCAATTACCTCAAACTGAACTCATAGATTTGTTTACTCGGGCTTTCACTAGACACATCTCACCAACCTTGTAGGTACAGACCTTTCACACTTTTGACGAGGCATTCACCATGGTACGGAAATTGGAAATTCATGCTATTGAAGAGAATAAAATTCAGCTTCGTAATAAAAACATCGTGTTCAAATCAAATGATGCTTCTCCATCTTCGAAACCCCAAAACAATTATTCAAAACCCAAAGGATCTACCAACATCATAGTTCTTAAGGATGGCCCCCCTCATCAATCAAACCCAGCCAAACCTGCTTCTAATCTCTCTCCCATCCAAGCTTTCCAATTCAGACGAGAACAACAAAAGTACACTTCAATAGGAGAACCTTATGCTTCTTTTTTGGAAAATCTTATTAAGGTTGGTGCCCTTACCCTTCCACCTATAAAACCACACACTAGTTTTGACCCTGAGCGCCCCATGCCCGCATGGTATAAAGAACATGAATTTTGTAACTATCATCATGTCAAAGGTCATAGCGACAATAAATGCATCACCTTCAGGAATATCATCCAAGAAATGTTAAACAACGAAGATCTAGTCTTGGATAGCCTGAATGCACCCGCTAACCAAAACCTACATATCTTTAAGAAGCCATTACCTAATCATGCCTCACATTCCTAGTCGAAGAGGGCCTATGCCTGGTTCTGAGAGATTACTATAGAATTTTCCATTTCAGGAATCCTTAGGGCAGTGCCAATGGGCGGCAGCATCGAGCTTGGCAATGAGTTCCCCATGCGCATTCATTAGTTCGCTCCAGTCGGGACCCCCTTGATTTTGAGCACTTCATCAGTGCAAGCAGCCGTATAATTAGCACATTGCACTGAGATTGGGAAACCGGCGGCAAATTGCCAAGCCAATTATCAGCGACATCATCTTGTGCTCATAGGAGATAGGGGTTCAAAAGTCTTTCATCCTAGTTACAAGTAGAATTCACCCAAAGTCTAGGTGACGAACTATCTCCTGTACCCATGGAGGATCCTATAGGAATAACATTTACTCAAGCAGTGACCAACTCTGCATCTTGACCTTCAAGATTCCGCTGATCTGCTTTCGGCTCTGATACTCACAGAATATGAAAAAGCCACAATCTATCCCTGTGTCTCAAATGAAATTTTTTGGGGAATGGGTGTTGCGTCAAAGAACATTTTGTCCCACTTATAAGGTTATGAGCAATTGATAAGAAATGAGTGTGTAAAAATGCGTAGCCTAGAAGCTATGTTGATAAAGCCTTACTTTGGGGATGTCTCCTACTCTCCTGTTTTAACCCAAATGCACCTGTCACTCACCGACACCTCCGATATCTATCCAAAAGTGTTTCAAGTGACCAAAAAACACAACCATGACTATTGCAACATCCTTCATGTCACCACCCATGCGGCCCATGACTCAGTGATCTCGGCCCATGCGGGGAACCCACATACATCTACACCCAAACACCTTCTCATTCCTATATCATCTCCTTTACTTAAACCCATCACTATCTTAGGGGTCAGGCCGACATTAAAAATTAATTACCCACCCATCAAATTCGATTTAGCCACATCTTCCCAAACCAACACTAAACTTATTCGCAAGCCTCTAAAAAGGAAGCGACCGTCAACCTCCTAGGCCTCATACACTAACCTGGGACGATCTACCACACCATTATCACCTTCACCCCTTTCATCCATCCTAGGACCTCACCCCTCGACCTTTGCCAAGCAACCTCCTTCCACCAGTAAACCAAGAGAATGCATTCAACCTACCTCCTCATCACAAACCTCTAATATACCCAAGTGACCCACACAACCTCCTCCATCGCATGTAACCTTCTTACCACCCATACCATGACTACCTCCCATAACATCTTCACTACCCATGACACTTTCTTCCCTTCCACTCACACCTTCTACCCAACCTCTACCAACCACCTCCACAACAACTCGGTTACCCCCATGGGTAACCCATCCTCTTCCACCATCTTCTTTTCCCTCTACATCGTGTACACCCATGTCACCTTTTCCCAAAAAGGTGCAACCTAAAGCTAAGAATCCGCTACCCTCCAATAAGGTAGTTAAACCAACCAAACCTTCCATCGCTAGCTCTTCTACCATGCCCATACCCAAGCAGATGCAATCAAGACCTAAGACCACTCCACACACCAAACTAGTGGACCAACCCATTCCCCCTCCTATAAAGCCTCTTCCTCCACAATCATCCATACCTACACCCAAACCCACATTCACCTCCCATTGTGATCCACTAGCAGGGTCCTACGCCAAAATCTTAACCAATCTCCTCGAAACTTTTGTCATCACATTACCACCTCTTAGACCTTACGACCCGCTCAAACCCAAACCAAAAGGGTTTGATGAAACTAAAATTTGTGCCTACCATCGTGTGCTCAGGACATGATGTAGAGAACTATAAGGCTTTAAAAACTTATCTTGTCCAATTGTGTCCTCCCGAAGAAAATTTTGACGATGACGATCTTCTTGATGAGGACCCCATTTCACCTTCACCAATTTTGCTAGATCTTCTTCCATTACCTACTCAGCGACCAAAATCTCCACCCCCACAACTCTTTGATCCACCCCCGAGATTCAAGATCAACATGGTATATATAAGAGAGTTGGCCAAACCACCACCCAAATGCCAATGTGCCCTACTCATTTCACAAGGATCATATCCCCCACTAGGGTTTTTCCCCTCATGCCACTATACCTTCCATGACACACCCTCTTCATCCACCTCCCCTCAAATTAACATGGTTCACGTTACCACCTGTGCTCATACTAGCCCATCAACCAACCCTATACCCAACATACCATCCACACCCATACCCAAAGTCACCATTCGAGGTCCTGCATATCCTATTTCTGATGGGGTCACACATCACAAAATGCTAAAACAACTACACCAATCCCCCCTCAAAATGTCTTTATATGACCTTGTCCAAACCTCTGAGTCACATCGTCAAGCCCTCATGGAGGTCCTTCAATCTATTGAGGTTTTACCAAATGACCCCACACCCGTAGCCTCCATCATTACCCCTCACCACGTAGCCTCTCTCACTAGGTCATCACCTTCCTCTATGCCTCCACCTACTCGCCAAGTATCTCCCTCAACTTTTCAGATGAAGAGATCACTCCCTTCCAGTCTGATGACCCCGACCCCACTCTTTTCATCTCCATCTTTATCAATAATATACACATATGATGTGTTATGATTGATGGTGGTGCTAGTATTAACATCATCTCCTCCCATGCATACAACCAAATGTGAATACCTACCAATTACATGCATGGTAACCCAGTTATGTTGCACTCCTTCAATGATGCCATGACCTCTACCCTAGGTACCGTCATTCTCCATGTCCCATGTGGGTCCCCGCACTATCCCAAAACTTTTCTATGTCCTAGAAGGGGAGTTCCAATATAACTTGTTGCTCGGCTGACCTTGGATCCATGCCATGGGTTGTGTCCCTTCGAATTTACACCGCTACCTCAAATTTGAACACGAGGGACATAATTACACCATCCCTACTGACCCATCACCTTTCAAGACCTGTAACATGTTATACCACCCAATGATGTGCTTGTACTAGTCAAGGCATCTGCCACTATCCCTACTTCACCTTCACCTACAAGGCCATCCACCAAAACTACCACTACCTCTTCTGCATCTAACCCTTATATCCCCACTACTGCTGCAGCCTCTACCACTGACTCACCTGTTTCCCCATCATCTAGCGAGTTGTCTATCCCTGCTACCCACATATCAACTACTGATCCCTTAGAAGGTGTTTTTCAATGCCTCACTCTGGGGGAATACTGCCTATACAATATCGACACCTTCCTCACCCCGTAAGAGTATGGGAACCTGTGTCAACACCCCAGTTATGACATCCACATCGGTGACATTTTTCCTTATGGCCCTCCCCACCTTCACACTAATCTAATGTATGGGGGACTTGATATGGCCACCTATAAACCCGAACCTCCATCCCAAACCCAACCATTTTCATCTGACCTACACTCCCTCACTAACTGCCACTTCACTCACACTTTCCTCCACCGGTGCACATGGAAAGGATTTGTCTTTGGATTTTACGAACAGGGCCGCCATACTATCATTTCATGTACCTCTCATAAACACAATGACCATAGTGGCATTGGTTTTGATGCACCACCTTCCAAGAAGGTTCACGTTGACCTCATCCAGGACAGAAAAACCTCCCCACCTCATTCACTGACATTACCATCTTCACCCATGGAGTCCATAGATCTTGAATCTATTCCTTCCTAACTTTTTTTTTTGTAAACACCATTTCCCTGAGACCTCTGACCTATCAACGTGATGGTGAATCTCCCTCTTCTCTCCCATTCTTGTATCCTAACATGATCGATGATGATACTCTTATTAATATCATTCAATGTCAGGACGATGAATCCATCCTCACTTACCTTGGTGCGGAAGATTCTTATATTCATCAGTCATTACCTTCTGAGACGTAAACCATGTTGAATGAATCGACCATCGAAATCAACATTCGTAGTCAAGATGACCCTGCACATTCTAAAGATAGGAAAATCCTTAGATGCTACTGTACAGGAAGCCTACACCTCTTTCCTTCAGGACCATAGCAACGAGTTTTCCTGGTCCTATGTTGATATGCCCGGTATTGACCCAAAAATCATGGTCCACAATATCGTAACCATTCCTGATGCCAAACCCATCAAACAAAAGCTGCGAAAAATGCATCCTCGCATTGCTCTTCTGGTCAAAGAAGAGCTTCAATGCCTTCTCTTAGTTTCCTTTATCTTACCCATTGACTATCCCCAATGGATTTCTAACATTGTTCCTATCACAAAGGTGACAGGGGGACTCTGCATTTGCACAGACTTCCATGACCTCAACCTAGCTTGTCCCAAAGATGATTTCCCCCTACCAGGCATTGACCAACTAGTTGATCTCACCGCTGGCCATGAAATTTTATCGCTCATGGATGGTCTCTCGGGCTACAATCAAATATTACTAGCTCTAGAGGATCAACACAATACTGCCTTCATCACCCCTTGGGGGACTTTCTACTATCGAGTCATGCCTTTTGGCATAAAAACACTTGGTGCTACATATCAGTGAGCCATGACTTACATCTTCCATGACATCATGCATCACATATTGGAAGATTACGTAGATGATCTTCTGGCCAAATCTAAACATCGAACCAAACACCTACCTGTCCTTAAAGTCATCTTTGACCATCTCATCAAGTATTGTGTGCATCTTCAACCAAAGAAGTGCATCTTTGTGGTACTTTTCGGAAAACTCTTAGGTTTCATCATTTATTTGTGGGGCATAGAAGTCGATCCTGCTAAAGTCAAGGACATTTTTGAAATGCCTCCACCCACTAATCTCCATCAACTTTGAAGCCTACAAGGAAAGTTGCAATCTATTCATCATTTTATCTCGTAGCTTTCCAACCATTGTCAACCATTTCATCATCTTCTCAAGAAAGATGTTTCATTCAAATGGGATGATGAATGCCATAAAGCCTTTGAGGCCTTAAAACAATACCTCCTTCAACCACCAGTGCTCATTCCTCCTAAGGATGACCAGCCCTTTTACCTATATATTTCTGCCACTGACCATTCTTTAGGTGTCATGCTTGCTCATCGCGATGACCAACACCGAGAGCAAGTGGTTTATTACATAAGTTGTACCCTTTTGGACTATGAAACTAGATATACCCACGCCAAAAAACTCTACTTAGCCTTAGTTTTTGTCGCCACCAAACTCTTCCATTACCTACTCAATCACAAAACCTTATTCATTACTAATACTGACCCATTACACTATATGTATGCCAAACCCTATCAACATCAACATGCTGCACATTGGCTTATGCTTCTTGCCAACCTTGACCTTGAATTCATTCATCAAAATTCCATCAAGGGCCAAGCTATTGCTGACCAACTAGCTGACGCACCTTTTTCTAGGAATCAACCATCTAACTTTGATTTCCCAGATGAATCTATAGCTACCCTCTCTTTAGACGAACCCACTTACCAAATGACACTCTTCTTTGATGGCTCCAAGTGTCAGCGTGGGGGTGGGGCTGGTGTTATCCTCATTCCTCTTGATGGTGAACCTATGCCTTTGTATTTCAAACTCAATTTTGATTGTACAAACAATATTTATGAATATGAAGCACTCGTATTGGGTCTCCAGGCTGCTTATGCCTTGGATGTTAAGTCAATTAATATCTTTGGTGATTCTCAACTGGTTGTAAACCAAGTCAATGGTATATACCAGTGTCATAATGAGATACTTCAAAAGTATAAACATCATGTAGATATAATTTTGACCACATTTGACCATTACACACTTCAAACCACCCCACGATCTACCAATAAATTTGTGGATACCATGGCCTACTTGGCTTCTCAGATACCTGCTTCACCCACTGACTCTAAAATATTTGTCACAATACAAAGGCTACAATCACCCTCTTATTTACCTCATGAGGTCTACTCCATTGGAACCATTTCCCCTAACCCACATGACCTTTGGTATAAGCAATATGCAGACTATCTTTCCCTTTCCATTTTACCCACTGATCTCACTCGTAATGGACAACGTGCCTTTCTTAAAAGTGTCTCCCGTTATGTCATCATGGGTGGTATTCTTTATAAGCGTCAGTTTCGATGGACATTCTCTTATGATGCCTTACCAGTTCTAGAAATTCCCTACACCATTAAGGAAGTCCACGATGGAATTTGTGGAGGTCACTTTAGTGGTTTAGCTGTCGCAAAATGCATTCTTCACCTAGGCTATTATTGGCCAACCCTAAACCATGACTGTTGTGATTATGTCAAACATTGTGTGAAATTCCAGCAACATGCTAATCTCCATCACACACCTAGTCATGCCTTACAGGTCACACGAGACCTTTGGCCTTTCTCTTAATGGGGTTTGGATCTTGTTCGGTGAGATCAACCCCCATTCATCACAATGCCACCAATGGATCATAACCGCTACTGAATATTATACTAAATGGGTAGAATCCATCCCCCTCATTTCTACAAAAGCTGAGAAAATATGTGAATTCATCAACCATCACATCATTTTTCACTTTGGTGTTCCTCACTGCCTCATCACTGATAATGGAAAGCAATTCAAAAACAAAACCCTACGCAAACTATGTGACAATTTTGGCATCCAACTTAGTTTCTCATCACCTTATTACCCACAAACCAATGGTCAAGCCAAATCAACCAATAAAACCTTGAACAAAATTCTTATGAAGGTAGTCAACGATACTGGGAAGGATTGGCATATGCACATTCCTTTCACCTTGTGGGCCTACCACACTAGTATTCGCACTTTGACTACTGCCACACCTTTTTCTCTGGTCTATGGTACCAAGGTTGTCTTACCTCTCGAAGTCCAGATTCCATCTCTCCACATCTCACTACAAGACATGCTCAATGACGATGACTTTCGCCAAGATTGTTTGGCACAACTTGAGTTATTAGATGAACGTCATCTCAATGCTCTTGACCATCTCCAAATCTATCAAAAACATATAAAACGTGCCTATGAAAAATGTGTTCACGAACGAACCTTTCAGGTCAGTGACCTCGTCCTGAAGGAAAATCAACATGTAACCAAAGAGGAGAAAAGTAAACGGGGTAAATTTGCTCCTAATTGGCTCGGACCCTATATCATTACCCATGCCTATGGATCAGGTGCTTATCCTCTTCACTCAAAGGTAAACCCAAACCTGAGCCCCTTAATGCCTTACATCTTCAACCATTTTATTGTTGACGTCAAGTTCTATACCACTTTTTTTCAGTTGATCACTCATCCCTTGAGTGTTATTCACCTTCCATATTACTCATTTTGAGGATCCACGACTCAACAAGAATCATGTGATTACCCGTCACCTTTCAGCCTTATCTTCAATATGAGTACCACGGCTCTACTCATAGCATGATTCTCATGGATACTTTTCATCTTCTTCAAGATGGAATCCCATGGTCATTCATCACTTGAAACCACCTCTTTCATAGTTAATCTCTGTGTACTACAGTCTTGTCTTCTAAACAAGAATCTAATCTTCCTCTATAGTCTTGTCCATGACTTAAACGTCCAAAAACAAAAAGGGATGCAACTCCTTGAGTCAAAATTCCAGAAAAAGATGACTCCCTCACAAGGGACATCTCTTCACTCTAATTCCTCCACTATAAATAGACTTCTCCCGTGAAGGATAGTTATATCAAGTCATGTCACAAATCTAATAAAAATATCCCAAAGCTTCCTGCATCGATCAGCTTCACGAAGACCTGAAGGAGATAATATACTCATCCCATATAGAATTCCCGCATTGGCCAGTCTATTCAAAAAAAAACAAATGAAGAAAAAGATGAAATTTTCATCATGGAATTGCCTATTGTTTATCCTGGGTTTCTTGTTCTAAAGAACACCCTGCCATACACTAAGTTATGTTAAAACTACCCATTCTCACCTCCTTTCCTTTTTTCCTAATTTTCTCTTTACTCAAGGGACTTTTCGCGACCATGAAATTTTCATGATTATGTGACTTTCTTCACCCTTAGAATGGTCCATTATGTGATGCCTTTAGGTCTTATGTTCATAAGCCCCTCTTAGGTATGGTCAACTCATTAGGGATCTTATCAATTAAGTAGCTATTTTGCCACCTCTTCCCATTTGTCTTCCTCATTACTTATTAATTATCCTATACAGGACCAGATCATCAACACCTATATTTAACAATCACTCAACCATGCCTATAACCTAAATCAATCACCATGCCTTCAACCATGCCTCACACCTACCAACCCATTCCTCTACTTTATCATAAACTTCCCTAGCTTATGGGAGAACTACATTGGCCTGAGGTCCCTTTTCACCCAGACTATGTAGGCAGAACTTCGAGGGCATGGGGCCCTTGGAGGTTAGCTGGGAAACTTTTTACCCTAACCAATTTCCCCTTTCACTTTCCTATTCACATTATACCCTAGTTAGTTTCCATTTTATATCAATGACTGGAAATTAAACGAAACAAGCATGAAATAATACACATTTTTTACATCATCAAATCATTCATTTATCATTTTCACATTTCCACTATAGCACATATTTGGAAATTGAAACCATAACTTGTATATACATCACCATTTCCCCCCCCATGTTACCTAGAACTGGGACATTACCTCATACCTGAACATAACCTGACTCAGCCATGCCTACAACCTGACTCAACCATGCCTACGACCTGACTCAACCATGCCTAAACATAACCTAACTCCATCATGCCTATAACCTGACTCAATGATGCTTATGACCTAAATCAACCATGCCTAAACATAACCTAACACCATCATGCCTATAACCTAACTCAGCCATGCCTAAACATGACCTGACTCATCCATGCGTACCACCTGACTCAACCATGCCTATAACCTAACTCCACCATGCCTACCACACGTATTTTTCATCCATTTATACATAATAATCAAAGGCTTCCATCACAAGTACATCATCAGCAAATCATCCATCTCATCATAAAAATATGTGTATCCAAATAATATACATTGATGCCAAATAATAATCAAAATCTCTCAAAACTCTCATATACAATCTCACCATCTTCGGCATGCAGGCCGGTATATGATCAAAAAAACAAAAACTCTCGTATACAGCCTCACCATCTTCAACACACAATCTAGTATATATATATATATGAAAAATGTGTTAACAACATAGATACAATGATCATAAATGGTGACTAATTGTCACCCCACCTAATATCCATCACTGTCTCATCAGTCTCCTCCATCTCCCCTCTAGTGGGGTGCCCTTGTCAACCTCTCTCCACCTCACCTCGGTCTACCCTATGATGGCTCCTCACATGGAGTTAGCCTCTGTACAGTGGTCACCTCACCCTAACCCTATCCCTCTGGGGCTCGTCGGCCCCCTGTACTCTCTACACTATGCGTACGAGACCTGGTCCTCTCACTCGAGGCCTACTGTGCTCTGTACTCTGCATAGGATGGGATGTCTATCTTGGTAGCCATCAAGTGATCCTAATAATATCATGCCTCTCCTAGGGTATCCTTGAACCTAGCCATAGGTACTGTCTGTGGAGGCGCCAGGTGCCCCTGTATCATCTCTCAGACCCTGTCCCACTGGTATAAAGAGGGACCTATCTCTCATGACCCTGAGGGATCTTGCCCTGCCTATCCTGTAAAGGGCCACAAGGCCTGTGACCAACTGTCCTTAACCTGCTTGTACCCCTCCCCATCTCCACCCTTGAGGGACCCTGTCCCTACACCACTGTAGAGTGGCCACCTGCCTGAAAGTGGAAACTAGTGCCTCTAAACCTGTCAACTTCCCCTGCACTATCCCAAAATATGTAATCAGGGTAGCCACATGCCCCTATAGGGCATCCCTCTGCACTGTGATGGTGGCTAAATCTTGTTGCCCCGTCCTCAATGTTACTACTTATAAATGTGCAGCCCACCACTATCTGTATCTATCAGTAACCATGACATCATCAATCCACCAGTCTATCACCTGCTCCTCCTGCCATGTCGGTATTTCCAGCTGTGGTAGAGGCAAAGGCCTCTCCACGTCATCCCTTCCTATACTGTGGGAAGGGTGGGGGTATATCCTAAATTAGCCCGAACTTCTATCGAGACCCTATCTATGGGTATCATCTCGTGCTCTCCTGCACATCACCCTCTATCCATTGGATTAGTTATAGCTCCTGTAGCTCCTCGGCCATCCACCCATATGATGGGAAACCCACATATGGCCTCCAAATGATGTCCATGCCGGAAAACCCCTCTAGAAAATGCCTATAATAGACTACATCATGTGTAGATCTAGCTTCTCGGCACTTCCCAATTGCAAGAACCCATCACCTGAAGCCCACCTGAATAAAACCTGGCTCAAATGCATCAACTTGGGGCATACCAACTAGATGCACACACACAATGTTCTCATATGCCTAGCAATGAAGTAGGAAAGTAAAACATAGGCTAAACCATTGTAGTTGCCCATAAGCCCATATCTCTCTATATAACTATACCAGGAATGCAGGTGCCCATGTAAAATAGGTCCTTTCCTCCACCATATCATACAAAACCCCCATCAATGATCATGGGAATCTCCCACCCTCTACATCTGGTAGTGCAAAATAGTAGACTACCTCCATCAACAACACCAATAGCCTCATCTCCTCTGAATAGTCCCTGTACATATCTCTATAGCTCATACTGGCACTATGGAACCTCAACTCTAACATCCCCTCACCAAACATGGCCAACATAAACTCCTCAGATGCCTCTGAGGAGATCGAATATACCTGCATCCCCAATATTGATAACCGCATGATCCTATACACATCCTCTAAGGTGACTGTGATCTCACCCATCGGCATATGGAATGTATTGGTCACCAAATCCCATCTGTCGATGAGGGAAACCATTAAACTCAGATCTTAGACTACGTGCTGGTAGCATTTGAACCCAATCAAGCAAACCTCTATAACATGGTGCCAATCATCTATTGTCACACTCCCTCGTACCTCCATAAGTAAGGGTGGTACCCTATCTCACATCCATAGCTGCTCTCTGGCCTACATGAAACAAATCACAAACATTATTAATGCTTGATTTTACCCAACATTCCCCTTAACCACTCACCTTCTTCCCCACCCCTCAACTGCTACCTATTTAAACCACTTTACCTATCCTTTTCCTTTACCTTTCCCTTACCGCTATCCCTTTAACCCTAACCGGCACTAGTTAATATTGATCGACACCAGTCCTTTATAATTGACATTGGTTCCCCATACCTAACCAACATCAGTTTATACTGATCGAAATCAGCCATACCTTGACCAACGTTGGTCACTTTCACCACATCCAAACCCAAAACCCCTGTTTTTCTATCCCCAACATACCAAACCCCCCTATTCACCTATCTCATTCTACTCAATCCTCACCTCTATCCCTCCCCGCCCTTATTTTTCCTATCTACACCCTCTTCCACCCCTCCTTATGTTATTTTAACCACAATTTTTATTTATTTAACCTACCCAACCCTCCCAACCCATTTTCCTTTCTTCTCCTACCAAATATGTTGAAAATATTAGCTCTTACCTTATCTCAACATCGCCTCTATGGTGACATGTCTGGTTGCTGCGCCGGTGGCCCACCTGAACCCTCTCCCACCTCTTCCATGCCAAATCTACCTCCAATATCTCTATAAATCACCTCACTCCACCTGATCTCATGGACCCATCTACCTAGCTCTCCTCTCCAATTGGATCTCTCCACCTTAGCAGGGTATCATTCCTCGTACTTTTCTCTCAACAAAGCACAACTCATTCAGTGCTACTGTTATTTTCCAGAAGTCAAAATATACAAATGAATCCATATTATATGGATTTTTATTTTTATACCCAAATTGACATGACTGATGTTGGTCAAGTTAATCTCTAGCCAAATAACATTGGTTATTTCTAACCAACATCAGTTACCTTCCATGCTCCTTTCAATATCTTTTTCCCATTCTTGACCCACATTTACCCTTCCCACAACCTTGTTGACCTAACCTACCCTTTTTAACCACCTACCTACCATCCCATCCTACCTATACCTATCCTTAATTACATTTCAGGACCTGTTATTTTACTCGTCCCTCAGCCTTACCCATGCTCTGACCTACAAACCTGAACCTGGAACACTATTCATGACGTTAAAACCCATGTGCTTGTTATACCTTGTGATGTTGTTACATTTTTTGTTTTTCCTAATGACCTTACCTTGTCTATTGTTGTGTCGTTTATCCCAACCCAACCCATGGTGTACTAGAACATACCTAAACATTCCTACACCTGACCTCTGTTGTGTTTCCACACCATATCCTATACCTTGGATACTGGACTCACTTCCACCCTGTTTGGATAGACATATCAACCTTGGATGATATCGAGTTTATAAGATTTTCACTCTAGTATTGTGCTGTAGTTTATACATGTGAGTATGTGTGAATTTCACTACCTTTGACCCTAGCCCATTTCTTTGTTTTTCCGATTTGACCTTTACCCCATTACCCATTTTTACCTCCATCTACCCTACCCACACCTACCTACCTAACTATTTTTAAGTGGATATTCCCATGTCCTCACTCATTGCATCTTGCGATGATGGTACCTATTTTTCTCAACCTAATAGACTTACCTTTCCTATGGTCGTGACCCTTATCCAAAAAAACCTTGACCTTTTGACCTTTTGGATGTACCATGAAACCACACCTACGCATTCCTACATCTTACACCATTGAGTTCCCGGACTGTATCCTTTACCTTGGATACCAGACCTCAACAACCCTTGTTTAGATGACCTTTATGACCCTAGCTAATGTACATTTCTTATGTTGAGCAACACAGGTATCTCATGGCATTTCACAATGTGTGTGTATGTCTGAATGCTCTACCTAATCACCCACCCTACCTCTTACAATCACCATACCCTCGACCATCACCTTCTTCACACCTAACCATGTTTTCTCAAACCACCCACCTCCTCATTTTATCAAACCACTCACCGCTTCCTTCTCTCACCTCATCGGTTCCTAGTTTGAGGGGGGTTACCTTCATCCACGCTTGGGGAAACATCACCTTCACCCACACATGGGCTAACCACATCTTATTTTTTTCAGCACCACTTACCAATAAAAGCTACGCAAAAAAAAGGGGAAAAATGTAGACACCAAAATTAGGTCACACTCCCCTTGGTTCCCTATTGAATAACCAACTCAAACATATTCACCTAACCATGGCTCCTTCCACTCCACATTAATATTAATTTAATTAACTTAATTAAATTAATACCCATCCTCACAATATTCATTACTTAATTATTTTAATTAAGCTAATTTCCACCTAACCCTTCCACCTCATCTAGCCACCTCACCCTATACCTATTCTTGACATGTTTCCATAACTAAGACTTGGTCCCATTTACCTTAATGAGCTAAGACTTAGGTTAACCCTAAAAATCAATGCCTATTATCCCTCTAACCACCTTCCCACTCATAAAAAAAGTAACATCCATTCGGATCCAGAGAAAAAGGAACGAACCTGATCCAAAATATGGGAGATCTACCATTTTTAGTAAACCTAGGGAATCCCACCTTAGCTAACACTGGTCACCCCTAAACCGACACTAGTCACCCCTAAACCAACACTGGTCAACCCAGAACCACCGTCGGTTAGCATTTATTCACCTTAGTAACCTTGTTTTTGGGTTGACACATTCTAAGATCAGAGAGATGAGAAGAGAGTTGCATGTAAGAATAACGAAAGTCTTTTCATGCACCTAGACATCCACAGCTAGCACAAAGACAGATCCAGAAGTATTTGCACTCACGGTGACATTTCCAGGAAGCATCACTATTGTACCAAGCTCCATCTCACCAACCGATCATCACCACCACCCAATCATTAGAAATACAACATTGGTAAGTGTGTTTATCACTGATCAATTCCATTCTTATTTTTTCCATAGAGTTGTTATCATTTTTGTTATCATTCTTCCATTAATATCCCCATTCCTTCATAGTCTACTTTCTGAAAAACTCAAACCTCACCCACCCTTTTACTAGATCACCTATCCTGGCCCTTCCACCTCTTTGAGTGTTCTCAAAATTCCCATAGACCTCACCATCCCCTCCTTTAGCTCTATCTAACCTCGCCTAGACTCTGCAATAAGGTTTTTATTGAACTACTATCACCCGACTGTACCAACGCTGGTTACCCATGAGCGTTGTTGGTATCTCCTAAACCATCGCTAGTTATATCCGATCGATGTCAGTCTCAGTGTTTCATACCTTTTTGTAATAAAAGAACCAAATAACCTTCTGCCAAGTGACCTAAACAACCCAGAACCTAACCTTGACCAGTCCCAGTACCCTGACACTTACCTAACCTTCAGATCTAACTATAACCTAGCGTGTTATGTTAGATTTGCTTATTGTGCTTGAATGAAATACCTAAATCATATCAAATACGGTAGGAATTTTCTTATCTCTCACTTTAAGTTGTTTTAAATAGTGGATTGACATGCATCTAGGGAGTATCACACTTCCCAGATCTAGTACACGCTAGACAGTCCACTTCATATATTATTTAAATTTTCTTTTGTGGTCTTGTTTTCTATTTCAGGTAGTTCCTCCCAGCCAAAAGATATTAATGTTTACATGATTCCTAAGTCAGAAAACTAGTGGTTGACAACAATCATTGGTCTCTTTTCTTTATCTCTTACTGTGTCTTTTGTCTTACACATCTTACAACCATGAGGAAACTTGAGTGATTTATCTTTTATGGTCTCAAACACTACCACCTAGATGCTCATGTCCCTCCTAGGTGCTCTTGTACCTCTCTCACCTTTACTCACTCTTTTTGGGTCCCTTTTATCTTTGGGGCATCTTTTTCACTTATGGGTCGGATTTCTAGTATTCAATTATGAAATTCAAACAAGGGAATCATATATATACTTCGTTGCTTATCAAAAATCATGGAACAAGCACTAGCATTACTAACTATCACCTAAGCTTGCATCCAAAGGTCCAAAGATCATCAAATGCATTCATCTAGCACACTCACTCAAGGGACAAGGGTTGCATCATTTCTGCATACACATCATAGGAGGGGAGGTCTATTCTATTCCATCCTACACATTTACATCTAGAGCATTCTATATCTAGCCCACTATCTACTACAACTTGCACAAGGGCATTTTATGGAATCATTACACACACTTTCACACAAAACAACATGGGGTCTAAGATGTAGTGCAACACTCGGTAATAAGTTCACTCTTTGGGTGACTTTCAGGGTTAGTTGGACTCCACATTTTGCATCTTTTTTATTATATTTAATGTGGTTTGTGGAAATGTGTAGGTAGATACTTTTTTTACAGATTACAAGTACATTTGGTGATCAATGAGCGAATATCCAGCGATAAATATGAATAAATAGAAAATCCCTTTCAGCACAAAAGATATCAAATCCTAAGTAATTATGTGGCCATCATTGCCCAACCACTCTTTCCCTCCTACAAGAACCCATGTTCTGTGTCGTTCTGATTTCCAGAACCTTTAGCCAATTTTGACAACACGTTATATAGTTTGTTTGAGTTATTCACCTGCTCAGATCACTTCTAGTTTTCTCAGAAACTAGATAAGTCTTACTATCTCCCTCTCTTATTTATGGTTTCATATTGTTTATGATCATGTCTTACTGTATATTAGCATTTATATATCACATATTATAGTAGTTACTTTAAAATTTGATTTAATTCAATTTTAAATTAACTCACAAGTGCCTGCTACTAGAGAATTGATCTGAAAATTGTTGTAAACTATGTTGATATGAGAAATTGATTATTTTTTCCTTAGGACATTAACGCCCAGGGGGGACACAAGTGTCCATCACTACTATTTAGGTTTGCGAGCTAGATTTTTCTTTGTATTTTATGCCCAAGTTTGATTCTGAGCCAATCTGTAATTGTGATCCTGTGTTGATTCTGTATTGTGTTGTGTTCTATTGAAGCTATAAGTTATTGTAGGGGTGATTTTTTCACCCCATAGATGCCCACCTTGTTTGGGACACATGCGACAACTGTAGGAGAATGTGGTCCAAAGAAGAGGACCAAATACCGATATGCATATTTGAAGTGGATACTTGTAGGCGGTAGGGGATGTGCATGGTAGAAACTAAGAAACATGCAAAAAAAGGAGGCTAGTAACAAGAGTTAGTAAAAATGAGCTAGCATGAAATAAAATATAATGTAACAAGTAACTAGGAAGACAATATGGACCATTAAAATTGGGTTTCATACATAGGACATCGTTCACAATGTCATAAGACAATCAAGGTTGAAGCAGCCAAAAGCATACAATGATCAAACAAGACATAGGGCATAGCCCACAAATAATAGTAAACAATAGCAAGCAAAGAGTGACATATAACCATGGTTGTATAGATTCTGCTAGGATAATACTACACATGAAGTACTTGTTAGTATATTAGAAAGATAGATAGTATGTCAAAGCATGTATAAATCAGCGACAAATATAGTGATAGTGAGTAGAAATAGTAAGTATTGAAGTGATAGAGCATGTGTTGTGTAGAGTATGATGGTAGCAAAAGTAGATGACCCTGAGAGCCTTAGTGGGACTGGTAAAGAGTAGTGTCAAGCATCTTACATTGTGTATGGATTTTTGATAGGTCCTACATTCACCTCAAGGTGCCAAGTGAACATGCATGTGTATATAGAAAAATTTAATGACATACTAATAATTCTTCTAGCATAGGAAACAAAGTGTAACATGTATGTAGAATAAGCTAAAAAGAGTAAATGCAACCAAGATATGCAAATTTTATGTGAATGTGAGAGTTTGATATGCAAGGTGTGACGATGATAGGAGTAGCGTTACCCCCCAGCAGATGTGCATGAGATGAGGCTCATTGATAAATGCTCCCTCAAGAGTTAATAATGAACCATAGAATAAGAGTGTATCATTGGGTAGTGAATGTGTTGTATGAGCTTGAGCGTAGATGCTAGGAAAGATGTATCATGAAGCAGAGAGTGTATAATGCAGTAAAGAAGTGAGAAGTGGATACTAGATGCAACCGATAGTAAGGGGGGAGAAAGTTTGATTCTCCCCAAGTGTTGATGCCAATACGATCTATGAAATGCGAGTACTAGGCAAGGGCCCATGATATACTAAATAAGATGAACATATGTCGTGTGAAAGTGCATGTATTATAGTATGTGGAGTAGGATTGTCCCATGCATGTGGAAAAACTAGAATAGGTACAACATTGGTAAACATAATAGCTACCAAATAATAATGTCAACATGGTGAGGGGAAAACCCTACAGACTCTAAGATCCCAACTGAATGAATGGAAAGTGTATACACAATAAGAGTGTACCCATTAGGGGAAAATAGGAGAGGTGTAATATTGTGTCTATTGGTAATAGTGGAAAAAGTAAGTGCAAACATAAGAATCAGTATGTGAGTCAAAATATGTGTAACATATGTAATTCTAGGAGGCTCATCAGTATGAATGTCAAGCAATGAACGAAGATAAACAAGACACATCAGAAGCAATATGTGAAATTTGGGAAGATTATAAGCAATAAAGTAGTATGAATTAGCCCATATGACCTTAGACAGGAATGCATGAAGAAGGGAATTAATTTCCCCATGGATGTAACAATGTAAATTGAAACCATAGTAAACAAATTATGCATAGGACCTTGGAAAGTGAGAGGATTAGGAATCATTATAAAATCAACATATACTTCTATAATTTATGATGAGGAAAGTGTGGATAGAGATGTAACATTGGAAGCACTAAGCATATGATCAATAGAAGTGTATTGAGAGTAGCACATGATGGGAGGAGTATCATGCATACTAATAGATAATTGATCGCATAAATTAGTAGCACTATTTTGCATCCCAAGAGGAGATAGATATGCATCATAGGTAATTTCATTAGCATCATGCATGAGGAGAATATTATCAGGAGTAGTAATATGAGGTGTGGCATCTACTTTAGAAGTATCCATTTAAAAAGGTGTTGTAAGGGCATTGTGTGCTATGATAGGGGTAGAAAGAAGCATATGCATAGTATGTAACCAAAGATGGCCTAAAAGGATAGTATAAGGAACATTAAGAGTTAAAACGTGACATTAAACATTAAGAGTGCAAGATCCCATAGTAAGGGGAAGATATAGTGTGCCCAATACTTGTTTAGGTGTAGCATCAAAGCCACAGATACAAAGAGTGGATGGATTGAGATGAGTAGAAGATAGTCCTATTTGATGGAGAAATGACAGAGTACATATGTTAAGACCAAATCTAGGATCAACTAGAACACGCTTGATAAGGAGAGTATGAAGTTGAACCTGGATATACAATGGGGAAGCATTGGAATCAAAGGTATGGGAAGAATTTAAAGATATAATAATGGGCATGTAGGGAATGGGTTCACCAAATGATTTAATTTGAATTGAATTAAACCTTTATTTTAGAGTAAATATTGTAGTGTATGATATATAAATGATAATATAGAGTAAATGGACAAACAACAAGCAAGCAATAATTTGAAACCCTAAGCAAGAGAGAGAGGGTGGCTTATCTAATTTCCAAGTGATCTGGAAGTGATCTAGGTAGGAGAATTGCTAGAACATACTGTAGGAAGTGTCTTTATTTCTCTCTCGAGGTTTTGGAAGTCAGAACTATGTAGGATAGGAATGCCCACGGGCAGACAGGAGTGCCTGGAAGCTAGTTTCTATGTGGATAATCATGATATGATATCTTTTATGCATGAGGTTCTTCATTGATGATCTTTGTTTATCTCTCTTGATTCACTCCTAGATCGCCAAATGTACTTGTAACCTGTAAAATAAATGTCTAGTTGTACATACCCACAAACCACATCAAATCCTACAAATAAACATGCATTATGTGGATTTGGACTGACCCCAGCGTTCACTCGAAGAGTGATCTTAGTACCAAACACTGCACTACATGTCAGACTCCATTTAGTTCTGTGTGAAAGTGTGTGTAATGATGCCCTAGGATGCCCTTGTACAAGTTACACAATGATAGTGGTTGGATCTAGAATGTAGCAAATTTATAGAATGTGTAAGATGGAATAGAATAGACTTCCCCTCCTATGTTGTGTATGAAAATTGATGCAACCCTTGTCCCTTGTGTGGATTTTCTAGATGAACACTTTGTAATACTCTTTGTGCCTTTGGATGCAAGCTTAGGTGATAATATGTAATGCTTAGTGTTTAGCTCCTTATTTGAGGGCTATAACTATGTATATATATGATTCCCTTGTTTAAATTTTGCAATTGAAAATTGGAAGGCTGACCCAAAAGTGTAAAAGATTGCCAAGAAGTAAAAGAGACCCAAAAGAGTGAGAAAATGGGAGAAAGAGTCAGGATCACCTAGGAAGGACAAGATCACCTAGGTGCTAGTGTCTGAGGACATAAAATATAAATAAGTTGAGTACTAATTGGGTTGTAGGGTGTGTAAAGTCAATAAAAGTGTAAGAGGCAAAGTAAAAGACCCAAAAGACATTGTCAATTGCTAGTTTTCTTGTTAAGGAATCATGTATATAATAGTATGCTTTAGGACCTAGAAATGTACCCAAGTACATAGATTGTGTCTACATTACCTGATAGTGTCACTCATCTTGCCATGTGTGTGTGCAATCAATATTGCGAGAACTATAGAGAAACAAAACTGAAAGGAAATACTAGAGGATCATCAGTAAAATAAGACATAAATCACCTAGCTTGGGGCCCATTAGACAAATTTCATGTCATGATATTGTGATGGTATTTTAAGGTTGTTGATTGGAAGAACCTGTATGTATTGTTATTTGAGTTCAGATGCTACATAATGGAGAGCGTTAGCCACATGGTCTACTGGGAGTGTCACATTTGACAAGAATATGTTGCGTGTTCAACTCAACACTGCGTAAACGTCAAGGATTTCAGATATCCAGAAGGTAGTTATGGGATCATTATGGCATATATAGTGTGCCACAAGGCAAATGGATCCTTCTTGTTGTTTTTGGTCATGGTATGTAGATATTTTGTGGATCATACAATTTTTTTCAATTCGGGCACCACCATATGGGTACAACTAGTGCATAATTTATATAGGGTTCAACATAGAGGACAGAGGGTAGTGGGACCATTGATTTTATTGACATCATAGATATATGAGAGGTTCCCTATGTATAGGTTGACATGGACACCACACACAATAGCAGTAAATGCCTTAAGAGTGCTTCAGTAAGCACAAAGGCCGGTTGTTAGGTCAATTCAAGCATTTTGGCCACTAGCATTGGTGGGTCCAGGTGATGTCACATGACATCCCTACATAGGGAATGTATATCAGCGGCCTATTTGGCCCAAGGGATATTTCTTGGACATCATCATAGAGGTGATGGGGCACTCTATTTATTAGGTAGAGACCCACATAAGGAGCAGGGTCCCGAGGTAGTTTGGGTGACCGATGCTTGTGGTGATACCAATATTGCCACCCTACTAGCGTCATCATGTTAGAGAGGTTATAAGAATAGAGGTTAGGGTACTAGAATTTTGATGTGCAGGATACGGGTAGTGGGCATACATGGTCAAAGAAAGAGGAGGCATGGTGGGGATTCTCAGAGCCCACTACAGATCATAGTTGCTAGTGATTCAGAGGAGGGATCTGATAGATGATTAGTAGATATAGGTCCACATGTCAGGGGTGCATGCGGATTAGGTCACAGTACCAGAGGAGGAGGAGCTAGATGACCAACACTCTAGCTAAGACAGCACAAGATGTGATGACCAGGTAGAGGATATTTGATGTCGATTGAGGTTCAGATGGTCGTGCATCTAAGACAAAGGCCCAAACTACAGTGGAGAGGAGATATGATTTTTGTGCCCCAAGCCAAGTGGGCATATTACGTGGGATACAGAACTTATCCTGATGAGGATGACAAAGAGGTATTAGGAAGTCGTGGAGATGGAGAGACCATTGTAGAGATACCTAGGCAGTCAGGTATGTGTCATATGATGTTATTAAGATGATTTTTTTTAAATGGGTTTGTGTCATATTGATATTATGAGTAACACGCGTCATTTTTGGTACTATAGAGCAGACGGTGGAGGAGTGGGACTCCCTAATCGATAGCACCCATCATGTGATCTTAGATCTAGTGTTGGATTTCCATGATACTACAGTGATGGTGGATCCAACATCACTATCGACCAGAGATTCGATGAACGCATTTCATCTTGTTGGAGAGGCATCTAGAGAATTATGTAGATATTGGGATTTACAAGTGTTGGAAACCACCAAAAACATAAATGTGATGTTATAGAGCTTATTACAGGCACATGTGGTGGTGGTACATGAGCAGGTACCTCACCTCTTAGATTCCCAAAGATCTACTGATCGTATTATGTCGTCGGAGACCTAGCTAGAGAGAGCATAGAGAGAAGCCTCTGGATCCAATCTAAGGTAGAGTCGCTAGCTTACATAGCTAGAGATACTAGCATGGCCTAATCATCCTAAAGCATCCAAAGACCCCCACATAGGGTGAGTGTGCTTGAGCCACTTTCCTGATGGGATAAATCCATTTTGTATAATTTTGTAGATGTATAAAATTATATATATATATATAGTATTTGGGTATTTTCTGTTTGATGTAGATGTGCTTATCATTTTCCTGCTTTCCACATGTACATATGTGATGATATCATGGTAATTAGGAATTATGATAATGTGATAAAATTGGTAATTCTGGTGAGAGGGGGATCGGTAAGATAGCCCCACCCACATGATGTGAAAAATCCAAGAGATGGAAAAAGGCTAAGACATATTACAATGGTATGTTAGGTCAAAATTGAGTATATAAATACAAGTAAGGTCATAGGCCTAAGCAAGGATGCACAGATAACCAAGGCAACTATAGGATAAACCAAGGAGAATGCGATGATAAATCCAAGTGGAGAAAATAACTCAAGTGAGGATGTAACAAGGTATTTGAGATAGTGTGATAAAAATAAGGTGGGATCGAGAACCTAAGAAAACATAAGGGATCAAGCCAAAGAAGGAAAATAAGACACAATCAAGGTATTATAGATAACTAGGCATGAGGGGGAAAATATTGCAATGTATCGATAATGATGTCATTAACTTGATTCAAGATAATGCTTCTAGCATTATTCATGACGTCCTCGATGACATAATGTGTAAAAGTGAATTGCCAATGAACTTCAGACCACATGGAAAATAAGGTGTCATCTATTTGATCCTCTAACTAGGTGAGAATGTCATGCCAAACAACATCCATAGTGGGATAAGGATCAATTTTTGGTAGTGGTCCATAACTAGGTTGTGGTCTAGTGGTTCTAAGGTAAGGTGGTTGATTCGAAGAGGAATTGGCTCCACGCTTCTAATTATGGGAAGAAGTTTCAAAAATGGGACACTTGCAACATAGAACTTGATAGTCAATGTTGGTGTGCGCACAATACCCGTGATGAGATAAAAATAAGGAAGCTGAAGAAAAAGGATGTGTATCCTTTTTGGTTTATTCATGTTTGACCTTAACTTTAAGCTTCTTCATGTGACGTCAATAGTCTATACAGTCAAAAATATCATGCCCTAGAACCTCATGCCATGTGTAATATGGCTCGGTCCTAGAGGTCTGAGGAGCCATAAGAGCAAGAGGTAGGGATGGGATTCTCATATGTTGCAGAGGGCTAGTGAGACTATCTGATGAGGGTGTCAATGTAATGGGTGAGGATGGTATCGATGGAGTAGTGTGTCACATAGTCATCAAGGCACAATAAATAGGATCAACACCCAAGAGATCATCAACTTTGTAGTCAAAATCGGTGACCTAGTCATCCACTTCTACAAGGGAAAAAAGGTCAGCTATGTCGATGGTGGTATGTGGAGGTGTATCCAATGGAAAAATTTAGGGCTCATGTACCAGTGGGGAAAAAGATTCAATTATGTTTAAACATTCCTCTTATACTAGGATGACATTCACATCTTGAGAGAATTTGTTGCAAGGGGTTTCTTGCTAATACAAAACTTCCCAATCATGAATATGGGCATAATTACCCAGGTGAGGTTCATCTAAGGCATAACTATTGTCATAATTTGATGTGAAATCATCCATCGCATAAGAATTGACTATGGTCTCAAGTTGCACCACATACTCTAGTGGGGGTTGCAAAGTACATGAGTCGACTACAGGAATTTAAGGTTCCATCTTCTGAGTCTGCAAAGAAGGAGGCATTTGAGATATGATAATTTAAGGAAGATCAGAAGTATTTATTTTACACATGACCTCTTTGGACTTGTCATCATCCAACTCCAAGATATTTGGAGGCGTGCACCCGACCAACTCGGGATGATAGGCATTACCACGAAGAGTGTCTATAGGCTAATTAAAATGTTGATATTCTTGAAAGGGAGTAGGATATATTTCATCAAGTGTGGGTAGCTTATATGTCCCCTTTTGCTGAAGCGTATCATAGCTCCAAAGGTTAGTTTCCCTTTAAATCTTATAAAT
The DNA here is from genome assembly GCA_019776745.2 of Taxus chinensis. Lineage (NCBI taxonomy): Eukaryota > Viridiplantae > Streptophyta > Pinopsida > Cupressales > Taxaceae > Taxus > Taxus chinensis. Next base: position 98,849,038 of record CM034149.1, read on the forward strand.
GGCCCTTTGGTGAGTAAATTTTTCACACTGACAGGTGGAAGAAGCAATGGTGTACATACGATGAGTCCAAGGCCACCCTAGGAAAATATTATACGATAGAGGAAAATTGAAGACCATGACTTTGATGTGAACTTTCCTAGGGGGATAGTGATGGGTAACCAAATGCACCCTATAGGTGGCATCTGTCGCCAATCGTATCCTTGAAAAGTAGTTCGTGTAGATTTTAAGTTATTGATAGAATAGATAAGAGCCTTAATGAAATACAATGAGGCCACACATGTGTCGGATCCTTCATCAATGAGAGCACGTTTGACCATAGTGTGACTGATATGAACTGAAATAAAGAGAGTTGGATCGTCTACACAAAACAAGAGCTCATTCGGGATCATATAGGTTCTATAAAAATGAATGCAAGAATGAGAATCTATAGTGAGATTAGTATGAATGGGGTGCTCCTTAGATTGTCATCAAATTCTTTCCTCGGAGCCATTTAATGCAAGATTATTCCCCAAAGAGGAAGGAAAAGAAATATTCATGTCAAATAGTGTAGTCATGAGATGTTCGTGATGGTGAGGTGATGTACACATGATCTCTAAGAAGGGAACTTGGCCAATAATTTGGGCAAGTGCTTCAAGAGGATCCCGCTCACCTTGACTTGACATTACAGTAGACTGAGAGTGTTGGGATTCCTCATAAACTTATTCAAAAATAGCAAGGGTAATTAGGGGTATTTTTGAAATTAATTTTTGCTTAGTTCCTACACCATCGACCCTATAAGTTTTATTTACACATGGGATAATGGTCTTTGTGGTCAGAGATCGGATCCAGACACCATCGTTCTTGTAGGAGAATTTATAAAGGGGTTGATGACATCTTGAGTAGGTATATTCTTGATTTGACGAGATTTCTTTTGGTGTATAAAGGGATATATGACCCTGTGAGTTCAAGGCAGGAATTTTATAGGGTATTTTGGTTCTACATAAGCTATGACACATTTTACATCATTAATTACAACTGTATTTTCAGGATGATAATCCATGTCAGCGAATTGGTTGTAGTGTTTTCTTGCTTCTTAAAACTTTTAGCAACATCATGATTAGGCATATGTTTAGAGTATATTTTTACATTCTCATTAGCCTGTTTGATAGATTCATGATGATCCTTTTTTATCAACACCATGAGCTTTGACCACTTTGGTCAAATGCTCGTGAGTGATGACATCATAGTCAAAGTGAGGACCAAGAAATAAGTTGATGGCAACCATTCCCAATGCACAATAATTTTCATGAGAGTGACCCCAATTAGCATGCCACCAACAAAACTTACTTTCATCATGCCAATGAGGAATAGGTCGTTAAGGATCCAATATCATGGTAAATGGCTTAGGCAAGTGACATTTCAAATATTCCTTATTCATTGGTTGATAATAGTTAGGTTGACTTTTGTTTATATTAAATTGTTGGTCAATATTGAAAACAATCTTATTTGCAGAAGCGACTAGAGGAAGAGTATCAGAGACTTATTCATCTGTCACATTCTTCTTCTTGGAACGTTGAAGGATTTAGATTTGTTTATTATCTTGTGTCTTAGGAGGATCCTTCTCAAATTCCCTCTTAATATAGTATTGCCTTTTGGTTTGTTTAAAGGCTTATTCTAGCGAAGTAGGAGAAAGGGACTTCACCTTGTATTGAAGGTGAGGTTCAAAATCTCGTAAGAAAATTTGTAAGAGGATATCATTAGGCATATCATGTTCTACTCATGTGGATATGCTCTTCCAATGCTTGATGAAATCTTACACTAGTTCATTTTCAGATTGTTGAAATTTGATAAAAGCATTGATATTATTCTCGCGTAGATCATAATATTGAAATTCGTTCACTAGGGTTATCGCTAAGGACTCTAGCTCAACTATGGAATTAGGAGGTAAAGTCTAGTACCAATCAAAAACATCTCCAATGAGAGTCTTAACTAGGAGTTTCGTGGCAGCATATGAATTGGTTATGATCCACTCTTTATAAAGATTACCAAAGGACTTTATATAAAGGGTGGGATCAGTAGACCCGTCGTAAGAGATAGAAGGAACAATGCCACCAATATCCATGTTAGCAATGTAATGCATTAAAGGCTCTTATTGGAATTATCACAAGACTTTGTTTTAGATAGGGGTTATGTGATGGGCACCCCATTAGGCCCCTTTGGCAAAGGAGGGGGTATGGTGCCCCAAGATCCCGTCAAAGGGAGGTTGACTAACTGAGCCATGTTGGCTTGCATTTGAAGGAATTAGGCCATAGTAGCATATTATTGTTGGCTCATCCTATCAATAAGTTAGAGAATGAGATTGGTAGGTTCAGCATTAGAGAAATTTTCAAATGAACGTAGTTCGATAGATTCCCCTTTTCTACCCAATGATCAAGTTGTTCGGAAATAAAATCAAGAAGACACTTGTTAAGCATTTCTTCTTATTAATTTTTAGACTAGGGAAATTGAGATAGAAAATTTTGAATCTCAGGAGGATGATCAAAGGTATCATCATTCTATTTTTCTTCTTCATTATCCTCAGGTGGGCCATTACAGGGATAGAAGCCTAAATATTTTATTAATAATCCAAATCAATTACAATGGTGGAGGCTGCAATATTTATAGATATTGCACAACTGGATACAAACAATAAAATATGTTGCACATGTACAACTATGAACTAATACAAACAATAGTATTGTTAAAACAATACAACTCTCTAGTATGCTGAATAAAACAAAATAGATGGTTATAATTAAATATAACCATATAACAATTAATAATTAACCTAACTAATATGCAATGCATAATTAATTAAGGTAATAATATATTTATCCTAACATTCCCCCCCTTAATTTTGTATTGCCTCAAGGGATGAGGAGAGGAACTCTCTGAACAACTTGAACTTATCACATCCAAGTGACTTTGTGAAGATATTTGGTTGTTGTTCAGCTATTGGACAAAATTGAAGCTATATATTGTGCTTCAAGACATGCTTGCGTATGAAATGAACTTGTACCTCAATGTGTTTTTTTCTTTCATGAAAAATTAGATTGCGAACAAGTTTGAGAACACCTTCATTGTCTACATACATGGTGGTTGGTTTGTCTTGTGGTATTCCAAGTCCTTCGAGTATGCGACATAGCCATATCACTTCACAGACAGCTTTTCCTGTAGAACGATACTCAACTTCTATGGAAGAGTGATAAACAAAGTGTTATTTCTTTCTTCACCATGATATTGGTCACAATCCCATAAAGAACACAAACCCTAAACTGGATTTTCTGTCATCAATGTTACATGCATGATCTGAATTTGAATATCCTAACAAGAATAAGTTGTCATTCTTCTTGTATTCTAGACCAAGATCCACTAATCCTTTGAGATATCTCAAGATGTGCCTTGCTACCTTCCAATGAAAAAATTTGGGTTCCTGCATGAACCTGGATAGATAGCTCACTACAAAGTTGATATCTGGTCTAGTGTAGGTCAGGTAAATGAGACTCCCAATCAACTGCTGATAGAGAGTGGCATTTACCTTAGGAGATGGATCTGAATGAGATAACTGCAATCTTTTCTCCATAGGTGTAGTAATCGGTGTGCAATCCATCATCCTAAATTTCTCGAGTGTTGTCTTGGTATATTTCAACTAAGAAACAAATATGTGATTCTCTTTCTACCATACTTCCAATCCAAGACAATAGTGCATCAGCCCGAGATCTGTCATGTCAAATGATCGATTAAGATCTTTCTTCATTGCATCAATCATCCTCACTGAACTACCAGTGATGACTAGATCGTCGACATAGACAATGACAATCACAATCTCCCCCCCTTTCTTTTTGAGGTAAATATTTGGATCGTATGGATTTCTAACAAATCCATGTTGTATGAGATGCTCATCAATTTTGATGTACCATGTCTGGGTTGCTTGTTTGAGGCCATACAGACATTTCTTGAGTCTACATACCTTTGCTTCTTGACCAGGTACAACATATCCCTCAAGTTGAGTCATGTAGACTTCTTATAAATCTTCGTTTAGAAAGGAACATTTTATGTCCATTTGATGGACTTTCCAACCAAACTGTGCAGCTAAAGTAAAGATAATGTTGATCATTTTGATCTTAGATGTGGGAGCAAATGTCTCCTTGTAGTCAATACCTTATTTTTGTGCATACCCCTTTGTTACAAGTCTCGCTTTATAATTTTCTATTGTCCCATTTTCTTTGTACTTAGTTTTGAATATCCATCTGCATCCAATGGGTTTCTTCCCTGGTGGAAGATCGACAAGCTGCCAAGTGTTTTTTTCATCACTGAGTTGTATTCAACATCCATGACATCTTTCCAAGCTTTTGACTACAGGGATTCCTAGACTATAGAGGGCTCATCAGATTCAATAACTTAACTCATCAAAGAAAATTTAACTTCTTATCTTGCTTTACTGTGAATTTGTGGTCCAGGGGTGGATGTATCTAGGTGGAGCATCCATTCTTGCATCTCGTAACATGCTAGTATACCACTTGGGCATATGCTAAAGCAGTTCCTATGGGTCGTGGTTCTATCAGATCATCACCATCATCCCCATCATCACTTTCATCATCTGCGGGAACATCAACTTCAATTTTTATAACTGGTAAAGAATCTACATCAGGTGAGTCTAGAGGAGGAGACTCTACTTCCTTCTTCTCAAAGAACTCAACATCTCTATTGGTGTAGACTCTCCTGGTCTTCAGATCCATCAATCTGTACCCAAGATTTTCTTCACTGTAGCCAATGAAAATGAGTTTATGTGACTTCATGTCCAATTTATTTCTATTCTGCTTTGGGTATGTGCATACTTTCTTTACACCTGAATACTCTGAGGTGTGCAACAGATGGTTTCCTCTTTGACCATGCTTCATGTGGCGTTACTCCATCAAGAGCAACTGTGGGCACTCTGTTCAACAAATACACTGTTTTCTTTGTTGTTTCTGCGCAGAATATCTTTGCTAGTCCAGATTCATCGATCATACATTGCACCATTTCCATGATAGTACAATTTCTTCTCTCAACAACACCATTTTCTATGGTGTGTGTGGAGGAGGCATTTGTCGACGAATCCTGTGAGCTTGTAGGTAGTCTTTGAACTCATTACTGGTGAATTCCCCCCCTCGATCTGAGTGGAGAGTTTTGATGTGATGACCAGTTTCATTCTCAACAGCCACTTTGAACTTCTTGAAGGTTTCAAAATATTCACTTTTCTTGCGAAGACAAAAAATCCACATTTTTCTTGAATAGTCATCAACACAAAGCATGAAATACTGAAATCCAGAATAACTCGGTTGCATTGGACCGCAAAGATCGGTATGAACCAGTTCAAGCTTTCCATGAGATAGAAAAGTACTTTTCTAGAATAAAGCTCTGTGTTGTTTTCCTTCTTGGCAGTGAGGACACTTGTCTGTATCCTTCTGAAGAGATGGTAAACCATTTACCATATTGCACCGGTGAAGTGTCTCGAGATACTTGAAACTTATATGACCAAGTCTCTGATGCCACAACTATGTAGAGGTAGAGTTCTTAGCCATAAGTTCTTGATCATCTCTATGAACAAAATCAAGCTGGAACATGCATCCCACATTGGAGGCTTTTGCAACTATTTTCAAGCCTCGTGATTTGTCTCAAATTAGACACAATTTCTTGCCGGAATGACTATCAAAGTCAATTTTTAGGTTATGATCAAGGAGTTGACTAACTGATACAGATTTTTAGTCAACCCAGGGACATATAGAACATCTAACAATCTACAATTGCATGAACCAAGAGGTAGAGAAATGTTCCCAATCCCCTGAACTGTGTATGAAGAATCATCACCTAACGAAACATGGTTTTTCAAAGGTGTGTCCCTCATTGAAGTAAACAAGTCTCTGTGGCCATTCATGTGTTGAGTGGATCACGATTCAACATACCAGACATCACTAGATGACGTGGAAGGTTCACTTGATTGAGTAGTGTACAAGTAGTCTTCAGTATTTGAATGTTCTTCTTGCTCAGCAATATTGCCTTGCTGATGGGGTCTTCTTTTCCAGTTCCCCTTTTTCTACCCTTGATTGTAGTTTGAATGTCCCTTGTGAGATTTTTTTGTTGGGGTCTAGAGTTACTTGATGAACCTTTCTTATAAGTGTTATACCAACAATCTTTCAATTCATGTCCTCTTTTGCAGATTGGACATTTCTTCTTCTGTAGCTTATCTTGTTGTTGATTCTAATTATGATATTAGGTTTTTTGATAGGAATTAGGTTTTCCTTTCCCTTTTCCTTTCCATTTTTGATGAGAATAAAGTTTCCTTCTCCTCTTCATCATCCTTATTATACAGGGCTTCCTCTTGTTGCAGTAGATTTACCAACTTATCAAAACTCATTGTTGTATCTGACAAGTTTAGGGTTGTCACAAAAATGTGGTATGAAGAAGGGAGAGCTCTCAGAATAATGGGAATGAGAGCTTCATCAGTGACCACTTCTCCCAGGGCTAGAAGTGAAGCCCTCAACTCTGCAACTCTTCTCAAGAAAGCTTTGATTTTCTCATTTTGCTTAAACTTTAGTGTGTGTAACTGACTCTACAAATTCAGAATGACATTCTTGTTTTTGGCCTCATATACCATGCTCAACTTATCCCACACTTCTTTCATTTTTTTGGCATCTCGAATGTGGGGTTGCACATCATCAGACACTCCAAACAAGATGATTAGCTTGGCCTTCTGATCTGATCTATCAAACTGTCATTGTTGTGTTGTATCAGTAGTTGATCTGGTCAGAGTACCATTCACAACAGGCCAGATCTCTTCAAACTCAAGTTGTGTCTTGATTTTTGTCTTCCATGCAGCATAGTTGTTTCCTCTGAGTAGTTGTGAATCTGGAAGAAATAATTTGGGGGAATTGGTGCCCATTTTGTAGAATTCACTGACAGGGTTAGGCTCTTATCACTCCAGGTATAAGGTCTCCCAATCTATATACCATCAGTCTGATATACCAAACCTTTCTATATACACGCCCTTCTGATATACCCATCAGTACATGGAATAATATCACCCTTTCAATATACCTGGCGATACATGAAAGAGGCATTAACATACGTGAAAGAATTCCATACTTGGTACCAAGACAGTACTGAAAGAGGTCTGTGTGATTATTGACACCGGATTAAATAAATACCATCATACAAGTGGGTAACTTTGTTATATACTTGGATAACTTCTCAATTTGGATTTATGTCATGTAATCATTCACAAACGGATGGGATGGCTCATAGTGTGTGCATTGTGTCCTTATTACTCCCCATCGATTTAAAGGGTTGATGCCCAGACGATGTTGTTGCAGCTATATTAGGCATTAAGTATAGTAGTAGTCATGATGGCTTTACCCATAAGCACTTCCCAGAGGCATTGTATATACCGAATGCTGCGAATGAGATCTAGGATCTCATGAGTGTTTTAGAACCAAATTTCACTATTTTTTATTACAATTCTCTGCCAGTTTCTGAGTAGTTACAATGTTTGCGGTTGACTATGGAAACCTGTAAATTAGAACAATATACTAAAGTATACAATTACATTCAAAAAAATTGAAAAAATTGAATGGTAGGTAAATTTTATTTTATTTTTGGGCCCTGGTGGCCTCCAGAGCCCAAAACAGCTTTGTGAGAAAAAAAACCATAAAAAATTTGCTTTAAATGGAGTTTTCCAGTACCCCCCTTTTGTGAATGTTGTCTGGAATAAAAAAATAGGCCTATTAGGAGAAAAAAAATTTCCCTATATTAGGGTTTTCCTCGCTAAAAGTTTAGGAGTCTATTTAGTAATAACTAGAGGTTTAGTTACCTCTAATTTAGGTGGTTATGCCAGTTTTACCTCCAAATTTCAATGGTTTTAAAAATTTGTGTTAGGGGTGGGGATCGAACCCCTCACCTTCTATCCCCAAATCATTTTCAATTACCAACTCAGCTCGTATGAGCGTTTAGGTGTAGAAATGAAGGAATAAAACTTTATAGTGCAATAAAAAAGAGTAACCTTATTTCAATGGTGACTTGGCAGAGATAGAGGCTTCATGTGGACTGCATGCATGAATTATAAAGTGTTTAGGTCTTCCCATTTAAACATATCTGAGTCATGTTTTGTCTCCTTTGCATGTTATTGAACACCTTTGAAAGGATATTTTGATGTCTTTGCTTTCAACCACTATTATTTTGTTGAATATTTTCCTCCTCTTTTGTTTGCACGCATTTTTGCAGAGTGTGGAAGGCGGGTCGATATGTTGTAGGGATCATTGGGGGATATCCTTTTCTCTCTTCTATTGTTCGGCCACTGCTTATTACAGGTCAAGATTTTTGTAGTTGTGTGTAGGGTTCGTAGAGCCTAGATCCACTCGAATTGTGACTCACCCGTTGATGCAACACAATACAAGGCTACTAATTTTACACAACTCGATGGAACTCGGCCAGAAAATGATTAATATATTTTTGGGCTTGTGTGAATGTTGTCTAATGCAAAGTTGCATGTATCAAGGATGGCTCGATGTGTATTACAAGTGGCTCGCCGATGAAGAAAGGCTCGATCCTCATTTTGTTATGTGAACACAAATCATTTTGACTTGAGTGAATGGACATGCCGATGTGTATGGCTTGGCCACTTGACGAAAACTCAACTCGATTGGATAATGCATTCTCAATGTAACTCAACCTCAATTTGCTTAACAAATGGTCTGATAGAAAGCTCAATGAAAGTCTCGACCTGGAAATAATTCTTTCAGGTAGCCAGCTTGGTCTTTAACTCGTATGCAGAGCTCTCAAAATAGCTCAATGTTTGGCTCCACATAAACACTCAAGCCTCTAAATGTGGAAAAATAGATAATATTATCTGTAACTAAGCAATCCTTTAGATTTAGAGGTAAAACCCCTGTTGGGGAAAAATTATTTTTTTATAATTTTCTATTCCTGCAGTAAATTTTGCCTAGTGTAGGGTGTACCAGTGCAAAACAAAATTATGTTCCAAACACCTAGAACAAACAAGAGGTTGTGGGGAGGAAAGGATGGGGCTGGGAAGTTGTAGGAGCTTGTACATGCTCTCAATTGTTGCAAATGCTTCTTCAATATCCTCTATCTCTTCTGCTCTCTCTTTCCACACCTTCTCTAGTCGTATGTCTAGATTAACCAGCTCTGGTACCAAATGTAAAACAGGGATGGAAGCCTGAATATTTTATTAATAATCTAAATCAATTACAATGGTGTAGGCTGCAATATTTATAGATATTACACAGCTGGATACAAACAATAAAATATGTTGCACAGGTACAACAGTGAACTAATACAAACAATAGTATTGTTAAAACAATACAACAACTCCCGTATGCTGAATAAAACAAAATAGATGGTTATAATTAAATATAATCATATAACAATTAATAATTAGCCTAACTAATATGCAATGCATAATTAATTGAGGTAATAATATATTTTTCTGGAAATGTCTACACAACAGAATCAAAGGACCCCATGCCCAAATACTCCACGATGGAGTGATGAACTAGCTAAGAAAAGATTTGAAAATGAAGGCTAAAAATGTGATTGACCATACAGAAGGGTATACATAGGGACTGAAGGTGTCTAGAGGTAGATCTAGGAAGATAAACTAGATTGGTCATACAAATAGGTCTGTACAGGGGCTGAAGTTGTTCAGTAGTGAGAAAACATGAATAGACAGGATCACCCTTGGGTGATGTTGTTTGTGATGACAAGTTTTTGAGATTTTTTGGGTTTTTGGATGTTTGAATGAGGTCAAAATTGAATATGGGTTATTTTAACGATGTTTTCTCCATCAAAGGGTCTATAAGATTCACGTCAAGTTCACCAAAGATGTATGGCAGGCCAAGAATATGTCTCAATAACTTACACTCTTAACTCATCTAATCTATAATGGCATCGAGGTAGTGACTAAGAAACACACATATATGATGGATGGATTTAAAGGGGCTACAACGAGTGTTAGGGTCACATATCTAGAGGGCAGTAATCCCTACACTACGTCAACCTAGATTTTATAAGGCTCGTAGTCAAGATAGAGGAGAGAACCCTATGAAGATATTGGTAATTGGGTGAGGAGAGGTATGGATCAAAAATAGATGAGACAAGCATACATAATGTGTCTAAAATGAAAGTAATGTAAAGTTATGGAGTTGATCATGAATAAGAGTACTATATTAACTAGCATCCAAACATGTGTAATACTAAGTTACCATAGCACAATGAGGGAAGGGAAGGGAAAAAATCTATGAAAAATAACATCATAAGGTTAGAACACTCATCTTATACCTATAGGGTGGTCATTGATGCATCTATCTCTATAGAGAAGAAACACACCGAGAGAGAATTGATATTATGCGGAGAAGGGGAATATTTTTCTTGTCCTAAACTCACTACAAATGACCCAATAGTGTAAGAAAACTAACCAAGAAGAAGAGTGTCCAATACAACCTAAAAGAGTGCAAGATGAACCAAGAGCTAAGTGAGCAAATGCAAATATGGTGCAAAAGAGCAGAGCAGGTGGCATTTCCTAAGGTTCAAGCTTCCTTCCTTTTGAGTGTCAAGATGTGATGTGTATATAGGATGCCATCACCAATGGGTGATGGCATTAGACAAGAGAAACATAACACTGACACCATCGCCCACGGGTGATGACATTTACCAGGGTGATAAAATGAGATATTGTGTCATGGAAAGCAAAACAAAGCTATCATGGATCATGAGAAAGGATGAAAAAAGTGCCAAATGGTGAGATACAAACAAGAAGTCAGGAATGCAATGTGTATGATACCTAAGGGGACAAGGATAACTAGTGTAAGGAAAACTAAGGCGAAGACCAAATAGTGAAAATCTCTCTATGTGTTATCTCTAACACATAATGGTTACATGAATAACCATTCCCCATTCATGGTAGGCCCCTTAAGGCACCCACTCAAGAAATAGATGCACCAATGACCCTTATCTGCACAAAGAAATTTTTAGTAAGTATGAAAGATGAAAAGTGAAAAATTATGAGCATAGCAGAGAAAATCATTTATTTCTCTACTCTACATATCAATACTCTAGGTTCTCTATTTTATATGTAATACAACCAACCCGATACCTGCAATATCTATAGATCTAGGGGAACCCTTTCTATATAGGATTAAGTTCTATATGAATATAGAGAGAAGGTGAGCGTGAGTAAATGGTTGTCTTTATCTCAAAAAAAATCTCCTTGGGTCAAATTGGTAAAGGATTTCCGTTCTAGGCAATGACAAGTGGAGGTTTAGGGATTTCTTTGGATTTTACATTCTCTTTTGGCTTTTCAACCTCTCTCTTTTGATTCTAAAATCTAGTGAAGAAATCAAAAGTATGACTATTTATGTCACCAACTACCTCATTATATTCACTTTCTTCATACTCATATTCCATAAAACTAATGTTGGAGTCATCAATCGATTCCTCAACTTGTTTTTTCACATAACCAACATCATCTTCACTTTCTCCAAATTTTTCTACTTCTTCATCTTCATATTCCTGGAGTTCAACTGTTTTGTTTACCGGAGCTGCTTCGATATCTAACCTCAGTTGGGGTGCAAGCAACCTATTTTGGTTTCCATTGTTGACCATATTGAAGCATCTTATGGGTACATATTTTTAGGTACTAACTAGGGTGTTATTTGACACTTAATTTTTTTGGGCCAACAATTCATTTGCTAGCCTTTTGACCTTTGGATAAGTCATGCCTTGAGTTGAATTTTACCTGAGATACTTATTGTTAGTTCTATTCATAGTTTACCCACCATGACAATATCATCTTCTTCTTTTGTGGATAAGGACTGAGTGGTGTTCAAATCAGCCACTTGAGATATTCTAAGGAGAAAACCAAATTCCAAAATTTGAATGTTGACTTGAAGAAGCATTTTTTATTCTCTAGTGTAGGTGTGGCACTTGCTGGAATCTTGTGTAGTAACCTATTGAACTTGTCCATAAAGTCTCTCATGGGTTCATGTGGCTCTTTCTTCAACTAAGTTGGTTGAGCTAGCAATACATGCACATCTTCAACTAATTTAAACATTGATTTGAATATGGTGCACATCATTTCTCAATTGGTAATCGAAGCAACCGAAAAATGGAAAAAACATTCCACTATAGAATCTTGACATGACTACACAAAATTTTGAACAAATACATCTTCAGTTTAATTCCCAACACTCCACATGCAACAAAGAATGTACTTTTGTGTTGTGTTGGATGTTATTTACTATCTCCTCTAAACTATGGAAAAACATTCCTTGATCCTTTGTGAAGTTCATGAAGGGGATCCGTTAAATATAATGGAACAATCATTGGACCCCAAGGTAGTGTGAAATATAGTGCTACCATTGTATGAAGGATGGAAATCAAGGGGATCTTAGTGCCACTCAATATTAGGACTCCACACATGTTTTCTTTTCATTTTATTTTGGTTCATTATTATACAAGAGGAGTAATATAAAATATTCCTTTCTTTACTTGGTGTAGAAGAGAAAAGTGATGTCTGTGTTGGATCTTGTAAATTTGGTTGACCACTCCTCGTGCTTTGTTTCTTTGAGTGAACCTCTTCTTATCCAGCTTGAACATTTAATCACAACAAACTACCTAAATTTATATTAGGTACATGTTTACAAAAATAAATTATTAAAATGGGGAAATATATGCATGCCACATTCCCTAATGGAGTCACTAAAAAGTTTTGGTAAATGATTTTGAAATGTGGGAAAATTGGTTATTCATCCTTGCATGTTGAGGGTATGAAAATCTTCACAAATATTTCCCCTTTATCATAAGTGAAAACCAATGAAACTATCTTGGGTTTATTTTTTATTGAGGAAATGGTTATCTTAAGATCCAAGCTACTTAAATTGATAGCCTTGGATTAAACTATCACCTTTCTTTTATTTTGATTCATCCTCATAATCATTTCGGGACTGTGGGACTCGTTTGGGTAAGTGTTGTTTGTTGTTGATCTATCCCAGAGGATGAAATGAGAATTTTCACCACAATGGAAGAAAAAACTATTGGGGTTATCATAGGTATGATCATTATCACTAAGGGGAGTGACAAGGAAGGGGTGAGAAGGGGTGATCCTAGAAAAAGTGAGGAAGTTGCAGAAGATAACCCAAGAAGTAAAGATGGAAGATAGGGAATGACAACAGACCTTGGAGGAAAAAGTGAAGGAGGAGGAATAGAAATCAAACTCATAGGAGAGAAATTTGAAGGAAAAGTGGATAAGATAGTTAATATTGGAGGGGAAGGTGGAGGAGTGGGAATCTGAGGAGGAGAAGAGCAAGTTTGGGTGAAGATGGAGGTGGTTGACTTTGAGTGGTAGGTAAAGACACAATGGAGGTATCAATATCCAAAAATGGTTGTGATATGTTTGGAATGATCGATAAAGTTGGAAAGTACAAAATTATTGTATCTATTAAGACCTTTGTATGTTTAGAAGTACCCTTCTCTCCACTTTGCACTCCTTTATGCACAAACTTAAATTTTGGTGTTTAAGTGGGCCTTGATGAAGTCTTACATTTTTATCCTCTGAATTCCTTTTCAACTATTTTAAAGGGTTCAATTTTAGATCCCTTAGGATTTTTCAACCTTAATTGTTACAAGCTAACACCTTTTATGTGGAGCCACTTTACTATCCTTACAATTACCATCTTAGTCCATTCTTTGAGAGAGGTAGATTCTACCTTTAACAAAACGACCAAGAAAGTTGGTGGAACTTGATCTATTATTATTGATACATGGGGTAAACTACATACAAACCGTCATCAATTAAATTTGTAAGGACATCAGCCATATCGAAGTCTCACATTTGGTCGAGTATCACACGAGATTAATCTCTTTTCTGAATTTCTTCATCATCATCGTTGTTGACCAAATTTCCTCGTTCCTGCTTAGATTAGTGAACTAGTACTAAAGAAAATAATTAACTCTAAATATGCAAGGGTTTAAGGTACCTCAAGATGGGATGATGATGGATGCAGGTGCAAATGGAAGCTCTTGCTCCATAGCGAGATGTGATTAAGGACACTTGATGAGACAAATAGATGAGAAAAAAATGGCAAACCAAGCCATGCAAAACAAGGTGTGTTACGGGTGACATACCATTCTAAAGGATAGACAAGATAGGTTGGATAAAAAGATTGGATGATGGATATGATAAGACAAATGGATAAGATGAGATAAGACAAAAGATTGGATGAGATACAAGATTTATAAGATGAGATAACAGATTGGGTGAGATGAGATAAAAATATCAGATGAGATATATTGGATGAGATGAGATGAGAAATTAACGAGATGATAAATTGGATGAGATGAGATAAGATGGTGTGATTGGATTGGGTCAGATGTGATAGATAAAATGCAACCTTATGAGGATGACCAAAATATAGAAATCAAAATAAGGAGTGCACATAGGATAGATTTTTTCAACTGGATTAGAGGTAAACATGAAAAGGAAACAAACAAGGCAATGCACTTGCAGTCAATAACAGATGTCCACATATAACCAACGGCAGTTAGTTATTCCAAGTATCATGAGGATAATATGGAAGATGAGCTTATGAACCTAATGTCGACATGAAAAAGGGGTGTAGATGTAACTCATACATGGGAAAATAAGTTCTCCTTAGGTGATGTTCCTAGGAATATGCCCCAGCTCTGAGCAACGTGGTACAAACTGATCATTGTGGGAATTTTGCGATCGATGCGAAAGTTAATAGATGTGGGAAGATTTCTTAGGATGCTTTATTTTGAAACTTTATAATTTTTCTTTGATATTTAAAAGGGTTGATCAATGTGGGAAGCCTTCATTGCGATGATATGAGATGGTAGCCATCCTTCAAGGGAGCAGTCTACTTTTTGCTTTTTGATTTTTTTTTTGGATTTGATTTTATAAATGGCATAATAAGGTATGCATGATAGATTTCCTTCGATGGGTTAGTCTATACTTTTGGATATTTTGTTTGATATGATAGCTTTTGATATGAGCATCTAGAAATTTTGATTTTTTTTATGGAAGAGTTGGGGATAGATAAGTATGCCAATTATGAGGGGATGATAAGATGTACAAGTGACACCCGTAAGCCCTTAGTGTGGTTCTAGTAGGCAGATAAGAGGGTGATGTATGTAATGACAGTGGGGTTCTCACCAAGAAGTAAGAACATGTCCATAAGGAATATGTTATGGGAAGATCCATGGTGCCCATATTCAAGGTCATAACTAGGAAAGTGACGGTATACTACATAATTCTAAATCATTACAATGAAAGATGGGAGAGGCTAATGATGGATGGATGACCACTAGGATGACTAATTTCACGTTGGTAGATAGGTTAAAAATAAAATGGCTAAGAGTGCAAAGTGTTAAGAGGTTTTATTTCCAATTTACCATCAAGATACATTATACGATAGGCACCAGATCCATACTTATGTGTGATAATGTATGGACCAATCTAGTTGGGAGAAAACTTTCAATGTTGGGTCCTTTCTAAAGATGCAGTAGGGATTAAAATAAGTTAGGGGGCAGGGATGCAATGTTTTCCATGTACATGGGATGGTTGAATGAAGAAGGAGATGTATCAGTGTGTATGGGATATGTCGATGAATGAGGAGACGTGAGAGGATTAAGAGCAAGGGGTGGATTCTCCCCTAGTGAGAGATGGTGCATCACATTAGGAAACTTGGATGTAGATATGGAGAGCTAGTAGATGCTAAGGAAGATGGGGTAGGATAATTAGAAGAGGAAGCACTGATGACTCTGTGTTTTGATTGGATAGATGATAGAGGATTATGAACAACATCGATAAAAATAGGGCGACCCTCCTGGGAAGAGGTAGTGTTAGATGGAGGGATTGTGATAAATGATTCAAATGGAAAACCTGACTTAGGTTCCTTACGAGGTGAGGTTTTGATTGGAGGATTGGATGTGAATGTGGATGAGATAGAAGGAAGAAGGTGGTCTTCATTGATGAGAAGGTCATCTTCTTCTATGAGATTTTGGATGAGGATTTCGAAGTCCTAATAATGTTCAATGTCATGCCCATGGGTACGATGATAAGTGAAAATAGCGTTAGAATCAAACCAGGTGGGTCTATTTCCACATGGGTTGAAAGACTTAATGGGAAGAAGGGTGATACTGGATACTTAGAGTAAGCATTGAAATATTTTAGTATATGATCTGATGGGGGTTGTTAAAGAATAGTTCATAGATGAAGCGGATTTGTAAACAATGGATAAAGGTAAGAGGGGTGGTTTACTTCAATGAGGCTTCATAGGAGCCTTTGATTCTAATTTAAAGTTATATGAAGAATGGGGTATCTATGACCTGGTCTCAGTTTTGATGATTGGGGACTTAGATGATTTAGATTCTAATTTAGCAAATGGGGATGTGGATGATTTGAAAGGAAGGTTGAGTTTATAAGGAGGATTAGATTTTTTTGATTTGGATTGGTTGTTGATGGGTGTCTTAGATGAAGAGTCTAGCCCTAAGATGGATAGAGAGGCTCGTTAGAGTGATGATGTGACATTATACTGCTTAGGAGAGCTATACTTGGGAGGAGGGAGCTCTAACTGTTTGTGTGGATGTGTAAGGGATTTTTGGATAGGTATGTCAAGGTTCTTTTATTTTGGCTATGAGGATGTGCCTTTGGTAGGAATGATGACGATCTCAATCGAGGGGTCTATATTAGATGATGTAGGTTGTGTCGTAGATGTGGATATGGAGAATGGAAGGGGCTTTTGGATGATACGCTTGATAATATCAAAAGGGGTTGTAAATTGTATAGGTTTGTGATTTGGTGATGTAGAGATGATTGGTTTTATAGATGGGGCATAAATATCATTTGTGGTTGTGTTGAGTGGGGTTATATGCATAGTAGATGTTTCAAGAGATTGTATGGACGTGGATATATATTCATACATTATGTGTGTATAGTCATCATGTTAGAGGTGGTTGATATGGAAGTGGGGATGTATGTAGGTTCTTATGGTGAAGATATCAAGTTAGGTATTGAGTTAGTTGTAGGTGAAGGAATAGATGTGATAGGCTGGGATATTGTAGATATGTATGGGGAAGTAGGTGGAATTAAAGTTGATGTGGATGTGATAGTTGTAGATATAACTGGTGTGGATGCCATAGGTGTAGAAATAGGTGTGGATATTAAAGAGGTTATGGATGAAGGGGTGGTAACTAAAGTTGAGATAGATTCAGTTGATGAAGTAATGATGGGCATATAAAAAGGGTATGAAATAGATGTGGGTGCAATATATGAAAAGGTGATTGTGTTGGATCTTGATGTATGGTATTAACTGTGTGAGCATTAGATGCATAAGATGTGGGGAGTGTAATTTTATTTGATGATAGATGATTGGGGAAGGTTTGTTTAAATACCTTAAGGGGCTGATTAGGTGGATCATTAAGATTGTCTACTTGTAGGTCCCTAGAGTCTATACGTCGTTGGATGAGATATTTGAAGGAATGACACTTCTCAAAGTCGTGACCTTGGACTTGATGATATTTTTAATAATTTTCCTTATGATACCATACAGGTTTGGATTGCAAGTCATCCATGAGTCATATGGGAGGAATTTTAATAAGATTGACTACCATTAACTTGTCAAATACTAAACTATATGATTCCCCAAGAGGGGTATAGTTAGGAATTGGTCTAGGAGATATTTTTGGAGGCTCCGTGTAAGAAGTGGATGTGAAGGAAGATTTTATCATAATGGCATTGCCAGTGTTATTATATTTTTCACCATGCATAGAGGATTTATTAAATTCATATTTGAGCTTATTTGATCGAAGTTTGAGATGGCCTTGCTCAAGGGTGCGAACTTCAAGTTTACGATCCATAATGAAATTTTCTTCAAAAGTTTGGAATGATTGAGTTTGAAGAGTAGATGAGATATGTTTCACACAATAATGGGAGAAGAGTTCAATAAGCTTATTATGTGTAAGGGTGAATGATAGTTGGTTAATGATGTCATGTAATATTGCGATGAATTCTACAATAGACTCATCATTGTATTTTCTAATGACATAGAGGTGTCTGATAGTGATATTACGCGTAATATTGATTGAGAAGTGTTCTAGGAACAATTCCAAAAGTTCGATGAAGAAAAATAGATAATTTTGTGGGATGTCATTATATCAATCCAATGCAAGACCAACGAACGACTTGGGGAATATGCAAAACATGAGGTCTTGATAGTGGGCGATAAGGTAGCATGTGTGTATAAAGGCAAAAATATATTTTTCAAGATCTTCCTTACTGTTGAGCTTGGAGAATTTCAAGAGATCCCAATGAGGAGGATAAATATTAATAGGAACTGAGGGATTGATGGGTTGGTTACATATTTGATCTTAGGAAAATGAGGTTTTGGATCCCAAGGTAGCAGCTTCAAGATTAGCCACTCTACTCAATAGTGATTGCATGGGATCATTGGATGGATGCGGTTGTGAAATTGAAGGATGATATTGTGATGCATAACAGGTGGATGGGTTGTGTTGTTGATAATTTTGATATGTTTGAGGATGTGTGGGTGTTTGTGGAAGTGGTTTATAAGGGGGGATATAATTAATGGGTTGTGATGAAGGTTGTTGTTGATAAATGGGGATGTGGTAAGATTCGTTGGATTGAGTGGGTTGTTAAGAGATAAGGACATTAGATTGAGGTGGTATATGATGAGGTGGAATATAAGTGATAGATGGTTGAGATGCTTGAATAGATTGGTTGGAAAGTATGTAATGAAAGGCATCTTAAGGAGGAGGTTGATGGATTTGGGTTTATTCAAATGGGTGAGATTGCGAAGTGATTACATTGGCATGACCATGAGAAAAGAAGAAAAGAGGTAAGGTCTGATTGTGTCATTCAGATGTAAGTGGAAGCAAGTAAGATTCTTGTGATGATTGGATAGACACACTAGTAACAATAGTGGATGAATAGGTGATGGGGATAGAGGAAGTAATAGTGGTGTTAATATGAGGCAAGTTGGGTGGAATGGGCTCCACCAATTGAGTAGATTGATGGTCATGAGAGGTTGCGGTAGATTTACGGTAAAAATAGTTATAAAGGGAGATAGGATTAGCGTTGAGGAGTTCTTAAAACTTTGAGCATCCATGAGGGATGGTAGGAGGTCTAACAGTCTCTAAAGGAGCAACAAATGGGGGTGTAATTGGTCTAGAGGAAATGGACTGAAGAGATGCAGAAGGATTGATTTTATGATTGGGATCATTTTGGATGACATGGTTCTTGTGGAGAGAGACCATAGAAACAAGGGGTTGGGTGACCAAAGGTGTGGTGATCATAGGTTTAGAAGGAGTGGCGAGTGTGAAAGTTTCTTGGGAAATATTGTCAGAAGTGGAGATGTTAGTGGCTGAGGTAAATGGTTTTGTTTTCTTGGCCAAAGAATGGATGATAACAAGCATAAAATAGAAAAACAAGAACTTATACAGTTTATTAATAAACAAATCAAGCAACAAGTTTTTGATCATCTTGATTAGTTAGAACAATGTGAAAAAGAAGAAAATGGGATCAAAGGGAACCTAGGAAATGAAAATCTATGGATGATTTCAAGACGTTTTAGATGGATTCCTTGATATAACCGAAGGTACGTGAGGCCCAAATTTTTTATAAATTTATAATGCAGCCAAAACACTGCGGTAGATTTCCTATTGGATGATGAAATCCCAACATTTCCACCTAGAATGAGATGTTTAAGATATGTAATGTGTGTGTTTTGGATGTGTGTGATGAAGTGAATGCAAAGAGTTAAACCTGTTAGTTAAACTAGATTTCCAAGCAAGTATGAGGGGTTATTTTAAGATCCAAAATGAAATGTTATGATTCGATGAAAGCAACAGATAGGATATGCAATGAAATGAAAAAGAGACAGGGAATAAAAACAAGGAATACCTAGATAACACTTTTCCATTTTATCTAAATTTTTAAAACAGGTAAGCAAGCAAAGCAAAATTCAATCCAAGTAATGCAATCCAACACAAGCAAGAAAAGAAATGCTCTTACCTGTGAGGTTAGTAGAAGATAGATAAAAGAAAATTAAAATGAAAGACAAAAATAAAGACTCACCAAAGAAGGGTGTGTTCTATCGGCGTGCTAGAATGTTGACCAAATTTCCTCGTTCCTGCTTAGATTAGTGAACTAGTACTAAAGAAAATAATTAAGTCTAAATTTGTGAGGGTTTAAGGTACCTCGAGATGGGATGATGATGGATACGGTTGTAAATGAAATATTTTCCTCTAAAGTGAGATAAGTGACCTGCAAATCAATTGAAACTCAATAGAAAAAAGATTGGAATAGTAGATAGATGGGAGGGTTTCCTAACAAATTTAGTCCCAAGAAGTGAAATCTTCCTAGGATGGATGTCAACCCTTGTTTTGATAAATATAAGATAAAAATGAAATATTGGATCTGATATAGTGCAGAATCTAAAGTAAAATAGAAACTGAAATGCTAGATGTAAGATAGAAATGTAGATCTTATCTAAATGCATACAAAGTAAATCAAACTTGGATGGGTCAATGGTGACCTGAGAGTGCCGAGGGCCAATTGATGGCGACTTGGGTAGATTAATTGGAACATCAATGTAAAATGCAAATTTAAAGGCTCCTAAGGAATATCTGGAACTGATGATGCACTGAGATGACAAACAGGAACCTGCAAGAGATCTGAAACAAGATCTGATAGAAAGGATGTAGGAAAATTAAGAAAACTAAGGATGAATGCTAAAAATATAGATCTATTTGACAGTGAACAAGCTGAGTCAGCGACCACTGGGGATTGGAAAAATAGATCTGAGATTGCAGAAGGACAATATAACAAGATCGAGAGGTTGGATGGATATGGAAACAAAGAGATGATGACAGGGGATCTAGATGATAGGAAGATTGATATAATGGAAGTTGGGTCGACGATGAACAAACAAGGTCGAATGGTGAGCAAAACAGATCTAGATTGACGTGTATGGAAAATAAAGGATGAGAAAGGCCAAATGAGGGTTGACGCTATGACCGAGCTCCAAGGTGGCTGATAAAGACCTACAAGAAGACAGACAAGCTACAAAGCTGATGGATAATTATGGCAATATTAGAAGAGGGTTTTAAGAAAACAAAATATGTCCAAGATCTCTACAATGATGAAAGAATCCTTCAAAAGGTAAATCCAAGATGAGAGCAGTTGTTTCTGAGAAGAGGATAAACCTACTAGAAACAAACCAAAGTCGGAAGAGATCTAAAATTCCATCCTTTTGCAAGGAGGGGGTGAAGGTGGATTTATAGGGTCAATGGCGACACAGATCAGTTGTCGGTGACTTCAAAGAGCCATCCATTTGGGTAGTGGAAAGGTACCTAATTCAAGACAAAATGAGCCCAAAGAGATCTGATAAAGGTTTTAGGTGATAAGGACGAGCTAAGGTGTCTATGGAACATAAACAGGTAGGTGAGAGATGAAAAGAATTAAATAAAGGCAAAGGGATGATGAGATTATTAAATGAAAGGTATTTGGGTGCTTAGGGATAATAAAAGAGATGTTTAGGAAGGATACAAATATTAGAGGATGATTAAGATTGATTAATGGAGATTTAGGGATAATTAATATAAATAAACTAATGGGATGGGTAATATAAGATTAAAGGTGGGAAATAATAATAAAATGGAATAAATTTGATTTTGGAGGGAAGGGGAAGATTCAAATAGGTGCATGATAAAAGAGAGTGAACGCGGGGTGAAGAGGGTAGCGATACCAAAAATTGGTGTCTGTAATTGCATTTAAACCATAAGTCCTTATAATAAGGAATGTGAGCATGGGTTAATACTAGGGTCTGATTCATTATTCCACATATATCAAAAGATGGCCTGGTATGAAAATACCACATGTTGACTTTGGTAATTTTGGTGTCCATGTTCTTTCTCCTAATGAACAAAGGACAATAATACCTTCCTAAAATGATCAAAAAAAGTACCCCTTCTTTGTGCTTACCCAAGAGGTATTTATGTACTTTTACTAATTTCCACATGAGCTCCAGTATTGCCCCTTTGTCACTTATAAATCTAGGAAGCATATAGGGTGCATTTGTGAAGCAATCCACCCTTATGTATGATAAGGTAGGGAACTAGATGAACACTCCTCCCCATTTGAGATATGTTGGTATATGATTTGAACTGAGATAAATGCGAGGAGGCCAAAACAAGTTCCAACCATACCATATGACATGGTAAAAGAAAGCATCATTGATGTGGATAAAAATGTCAAACTTTGTATTCCAAGGTCAGACTATGGATAAAATACATGCACCTTTGTGGAGTTCAGTCTGATCCCACCCTGGTTAAATCTCACAACAAATTCTATACTTGGTCTGTGACATATATGAAGTACGAGGTCATATAGAACCTATGTTTATGTTTTGTACCTCAATAAGTTGCTTGTGAAATGTGATGGCTAATCAACTCAACCCAATTAATATGTTGCTTGTTCTTTAGAATAATATAAATGTATTGAAACATCTATTCCTAGAAATATATTGTAGTAGGATTTTCACACTACCTTATTTAAGTGAGGAAACAAGGTCGTTAATTTTCTAGTTTAAAATCAAATATGGGTAGTCATTTTTGAGATCTTTGAGGAGGAGCCTTTAGTTTCCTCCAATCTAATACTTGTTCACTATTTTTGGTACATGATGTAGCATTATCATTCCAGAAGTAATTGAGTTGGATTTACGGGTGATACCAGTGTAAGTCTCAAAATTTTAGAATCTTCAACATCTCCTCTATGTAATCCGCGTTTATTCTCAAGAGCTACTTTACATTGACATTCTTCACCAACCTAGTGGTCCTATCATAATGCCTTGAAAACTAAAGAAAAAACTCCAGGAATTGGGTAGATATGGGCAAGACAACTAATCCAGGGAAATTCCATTATCGTATATTTTTTGTATTCAATATGTCTTGTAATCAACTATTATGTGGGACCATAAATCCTAATAGTCAGTGTGCCCGAGATGGGTGTATGTGATTTTATCCACATTGGAATCTAAATTAGACAGTGGTGACAGCATAAAACTTGTACTTAATCATCTCCTTTTTACCTACTCGATCCTTCACACATATGAAGATAATAAGATAAAAATAATTGAAGAATGAATTTAGGAAGGGAGAAGGTCAAACTTTCAAAAGTGCAAAACAAGCTTGAAACCCCAATTTTCCCTGGGTCAGGAATTTTTAAGATGTACGACTTGCCAAAAATGTCTGATCATCCTTTAGTCAGGATTTTTTGGAGTGCATTTACATATAGGCAAAAAGTAAAATTTGTAGCACAGTCAATTTTTTTGAAGATGGAAAGTTTGATTGATCTTTAGTTATACTTTTTGAGATGTTCGATTAGGCACAAAGTTCTGATAAGTTTCGAATTGTCAATTTTTTGTATATGTCTGAAAGGGGCACAAACCCCGATTAACCTTCCATTAGGATTTTTGAAGGTATGGAGCAATTTGAAACCTCCACCCATTAAACTGATTGATATTTTTTGAGGTGCAAAAATATTCAAAATATCTACCATAGCCCATCAATAAACTTGTGTTTTTCAAGGGACCATGGTTATGCAAGAATTTTTTTAGAGTTTTTGGAAATGCTAAAACCCTGTATGAGATTTTTCCCTACCGAGCTATAAAAGCAACATTTATAGCATTTTGAAACACCTTTGAGAACTCTAGAGGTTGTTGACAAGGAATGTAGGGGTTCTGATCAAAAATTATTTTGAACATACTAGGTGAGAAAAAATGAGCCAAGAAACCTTCAAATTTATGAAATGGAGGGGGATAATAGGTGAAAGCACTGAGAAAATTTAAAAGATAATAAAAAGTAATAGGTGAACAAATTGCACATTTATTACCAAGTTAAAAAGTCTATAAATATCAATACTCTTGGAAATTTCTAATCAATCCATGCATATAATATGCAGAGTCGAGAAATTTGGGGCTTTCTGAAAAAGTCTAATCCAAAAGGAGTAAGGATTTTCACCTTAGCAAACAAGGTGAAAAGTCTGATCCAAGAGGATTTCTGTCTTTTTGGCTTGTTAGACAAGGTGAAAAATATGATCTCAAAAGGATTTGGGATTTTTGCCTTGTCAGAACAAGGTTTAAAAGTCTAGATCCAAGAGGATCAGGATTTTTACCTTGTCGAGACAAAGTGGAAAGTCTGATCAAAAGGGGAACTTTGTTTCTCTTAGGTGTAAAGATAAGTTTCTTATAATACTTATAAATTTTTCAAAATGCTTATCTCTAAATGACTTATTTCAAAAAAATTACATGGTTATCTCAAAAAATTTAGTGAAATGTAAATTTGGGGATAAAAAAATAGTAAGAGAGTCAATGAGTTACATGTGTTCTCTTTGATGTGTTGTCATTAATTGATGCTCTATGTATTCTTAATACTTGAAAAATGGTTTAGTTCAAAGGTTTTAGAGGTACCATTTCATAAAAACTGTCTCAGTCTTTAGTCATTAAGTTTGACATCCTGTGTGTAATGAAAAATCAAAGGAGTTAGTATTTATTTGAACATCTGAGGGAAAAGCACACTGGTTCTCACTAAAATATCATGAAACCAGCTTGTATGAGCTCTAAGAAATGGAAGGCAAGCTATTTTGAAAAGTTTTGAACATAAGGGGGATATTAAATGCCTATATAACACCATAAAAAGCCTCCAAGTCTTTGAATATTAAAATTGTTGTCCAAAATGGAATAGGGTGCTTATTTCGACAATAGGCCCTAATATGTGAAATATACATTTATTTTCAAAACCCTTGGAGGTTTTTTATTGCATCAATGTGATAAAAAATATCTTTTAATTTCACAAAATACATCGCCATTTTTATAAACATCCATTTCATTATTTTGAATTTAAAAATTAATTCAAATTACCTTTTGGTTCTACTCTTTGTCTAATATTATGACTCATCCATTAGATGACTTATTAGATACATATGATAGACCTTCTGGGATGATATAGGAAAAATATAAGGCTATATTTTATGAAGAACCTAATCCTACATTAGAGAACGAGTATGTGGATGACTATATTGACCCTTCCATGTGGGAGACTAGTGACCCTAGTGATCCTCTACCCACTTTCCCCACCTATAATGAGGTTGTTAAAACTAGTGCTCCTAAAATTTGGAATAAAAATGAGTTTGCTTATTTTAATAGCATATGAATGAATATTACAATGGAGTACATGTATATGACCACAATATTTTTATTACAAATGATGATGTTACTTCTTTTACAAGTCATAATCACGTTTTAGACCATACATTTATGGCTTAAGAAAATGATATGGGTTCATCTTGTACAAATCGTAATGATGTCTTTGTATTTTATCGTGTTACAAATGTACATTCACATAAAGATCTTGTTTTTGGTTCATGTGATAATGATATGCCTACTAGTGATACCCCTTAGGTTATGTGATGATTTTTCCAAGACTGACATTCAATCACAACTATTTAACACATCTTCTCAATATATCATTGTTGCTGAGAAACAATTACAATTCATGATACAATCCATAAGCGAGTTACAACAGGAAGCTGAAACTCTAGGCCTATCCTCTTAATCCATTACTATTTGGATCACTAACAATAATATTCCCAACAAACAAATAACTCAAAAATTTATAACGCGCCTTTACACTAGATTTCTACATGGCCACATTTATATTATTCATTGGACAAAAGAGTTCTTCTAGCCACATTTCTTATTTTCTTGCATGCCTCAAGTCATATGCAGATAATGATCAGATCTTGCTAAAATCATTCCCATCTAGTCTAATATTCCCCACCTTAGTTTGGTTTCATAGATTACCTAGTGGTTCTATCGACATATTTTCCATGTTACAAAATCAATTTCTCGTACATTTTTGGACACATGACATTATCAATGGTATTTTTTATAGTTTAAATATTATACAACAATAAATTGATGAGTACATCCAAGCTCATGCCACACTTTCATGACTATGTCATATCAATTATTGTTTAATGCTAATGTCAAAGAACAACAACACATGTTTCGTAAGGGTTTATTGATTCTTTTTCCTACTTCATTGCTTAATCAATAATATGAATCCATTTCTCACATAAAGAAATAGAATAGTGGTTGATGAAGAAGGTGCATCATATTACCATTAGATGCTACATGAGACCCTTACTTTTGGGTCGACTAAGGATTTTTTGTATGCGGATTCTCACAAGCATGAGAATCATACCTCTAACACTTCATTTAATGCCTCTACTTTAACAAGTGGAAGTCATTCCACTTACAATAAAACTAAACATTTGCACAACTAAAGTGATGATACCCATTCATGGGTCCCTCAAGTCAATAACAATGTCATTAAAATGCAACATAATAAGGATACACCTATTATTATCTAACCAAATTTTTTTTACAAGAACATAATCACATTACCCACTATTTGGTACAGACCACAGCATTAACTCATCTAACATGAAGGACAAAAAAATTGAAAGCATCATCAAAATAATGGGCATGACACAAAAAATGTATTTCCTTACACAATCACATCAAGCGTATAACCTTCAATCACGTTGTACCCATGTGATATTGGAGAATAAATATACAAAATGTATTGCATGAACACGATAAATTACCAAAGAAAGAAAATAAAAATGCCTAATCAATTATCTTAGCAAGTGAGAAATCCTCTTAAGACCAACATTTTGTTAAAATTGGACATATACCAATCTAGATTAAAAATCAAGATTGTCTATGTTTGTTTTATTTGTATAAATATTGGAATTTGATTTTACTATTATTGGAATCCAAATTAGAGATTTTTGGAATTATATATCATCTTTGTTGGATTTAAATTTTAGGGTTTATGGTTTTTAGTGTGAAAAGAATAATGAATACTTATTGTTTTAAATTACATTCATTGAATGTTATTTATTTACATCTATGAAATTTTAATGCATAACAAAAAAATTCACAAAACCAATTAATAATCAATGTATTTTGCATATTAAATCAATGTATACTTTATGAGATTAACTTTATTAGTCCTCTTCCAACTTTATACAAGTTTAAAATGTATCGTTTATACTTCCTTTATATTTAATGTTTGAGAACGGGCATATGTTCATTCTATACAAAAAAAAGGAATAAAACCTATATTAAGTAAGTTTTCTCTATTAATTAAAACATAAAATGATGATTAAAATTGACCCAACAGTAAAAAAATTATGATTTATTTTTGATGTGATTTATTATTATTGTGGAAGTGTTATGATATTGACTACCTTCTACAAACTATGGGGTTGTGCACATTTTCATGTGAAAGGTAATAATTACAAGTGCGAGTGTGAAAAGGAACACTTGCGATGTGTGAACCCCCATACTTACAAAGTGTGAATCCTAGCACTTGTAAAGTGTGAATCCTCGTACTTGCAAAGTGCGAGTCATCGCACTTGTGAAGTGTGAGAAAGATGGAAATATTGTTTGCGTTGTGGTCAAACTAGTGAAAAGAAAGATATAATTTTTTATTGTCTCTAACATTTTCACTTCTGATTGCATTCAAATTTCCTTCTTTTCTTTTGCTTGCCCTAGCTTGTGTTTCTTTGCAGTTGACCACTTGTGTGAGGACTCACACTTTACCCTTTTTCTTTGCTCAAACTTCTAAGTGCTCCTTTTTTTGCACTCGCCCTTACCTTTTTTGACCATATAGTTGTGTGTAAAATTTGCATGTGATATATTATTATTGTGAACCATATTATACTAAGATTTGGGCAAGGCTTGAAAATACTTCAACATTATGAATGCAATAAAAAATTCATAAGAGTATAATTATAACATGGATTCCAAATTATGATTAAAATTGACCTTATTGATTTCAAATGATGGAAAAAATAGAGGTTACATTTTTATTTGCATAAAATGAAGGTAACAAATTTATTGTTACGAGATAGACTATAAAATTAAACCAATTTATTTATATTTATTAATCAATGTAACAGTATCAAGTAAACTCAATCAATCTCAATAATTGTTCTTTTGTATGTTTACAAAGAGAGACGCATGTTTGGGTGTTGCCCCACATGATTTAACCATGTACATAAGTGAGTGAATATAAATTTTTTTCCAAACCCTATCAAGGCTAGTTTTAAGCATTAGACAGTATTAGCTATCAATAACATTCTAAGCATTATATAGTAATCAAATCATATGGAAAATGGTTAAAGTAACTACAAAATTGTAATAAACACAATTTTATATATTGATTTATTCAACTATTGTCTACTATGTGGCCATCTACGGATCTAAGTCTAGATAAACCGCAAAGTAGGTTGCATTCTAAACTATGAAGTCACTCGGGTAGAGTAAGCTTGTAGCTTCCAATTTGGTTCCACCAAAGCTTTTTCTGTCTTTCATCACTATCATTTCAGCTACACCTCGCAACTTGTGCCCTTTCTAGCTCTCGGTGATGAGCCCTCGCATATTACTAGTTGCGTGGAGTTAGGAGTGGGGCAAGTTTATCTGTTCATCATACTGGTTTGTATTCATCACTCTACAAAACAAACATGAGGTACCCAAAATTGCTTACAGAAGCTAAGATTCAAAATCACATTATATCTACATATATCAGCATCATGAAATACACAAAAGGAAACAAACGTTTGCATCATTTGTTCTCCATTGCATACATTCTAAAAAGCGTATAAACCATACATCGTAGTATACATAGGTAAACCTGGAAATCAGAAAGCGAAACCATGAGTGCCAAGAATTTGATCTCTCACAATAAATGCGTATATATAAATGATCAATGTTTATATACAATGCCATCATGCACTAAGCATGGTCAAAACGCTCAAAGAGCCCGTGATATACAAAAGAATATATAAAACAAAATCTACGAGAGCCAAGTGGCCTCTCAATCCCTACACGACCCCTCCAAAGGTGCATGCCCACGCCTAGGACTTTGGCTACGTCAGCGCTCTGAATGTACAGAGGGCTCAGGGTCCCGAGGAGCAGTCGCAGTCTCACCACGAGAATGGCTCCTCATCAAACGCTCAGCCGTCCTGTACCCCGCTAGCTCGGTGCGAAGGGTCGATACCATCCTGGCCACATGCCAGACTAGAGAAAAGACGTCGGTATGCCTACTGGCTGCTGAAGGCTCCCCAGCGTCTACGGACAGCTCCGCACGGGTCCTATCTATGGGGATCATTAGGGAATCAGTACATACCCTGCGGATCAAATCCTACCACTCATCAACAGTCTCTGCAAACAAAGGAGAAAATGAATTAGAAACTAAACAAGAAGCTAAAGATACAAAATAGCAACTAAGGAGAGCCTAAAAATAAACATTAAAAAGGAGAAAGGGTAACTTACTCAGATCACCAGGCCTCCAGGATGGGTCGCTGGGGCCGGCACCTACCGCGGATGTCGTTACTGACTGAGGGGCTGCTCCTATGGCAGGAGCAACGTGTCACCCCGCAACAGACTCATCCTCTCCACCATGGCCCTGGGAGAGTGGCTCCTCTGAAACTAGAGTATCCCTCTCCGCGCTCTGCTCAGCCCTCTCTGCCTGCATGATATCCTGAGTGTTATGCCACTCAGGATCACTGTCCTCTATCTCCCCCCCCCCGTAAACTCCTCAGACTCGGAGTCTACCTCTATAGGGTCATCGCTGCTATGGGTAGGACCCGCAGCAATCCGAAGTAAAGGTGCCTGAGGTGCACCGGATCTCCCTCTAGCACAAACTATCCTCCTGGCTACAATAGGAATGCCAGGAGTAATCATTGTCCAACCGCAGCCTCAAGGCCCCCCTCTGGCCTCACGAACTGATCTGTAGATCGGCGCCACTGGGGGAAGCATACCCCTATATGGTAGGCCAAACTGCTGAGGAACCCGGCCAAAGGGGTGCACCTCCACTCATCCCACGCTATCAATGAGCTGCCCTGTGGTGGAGCAGGAGATCAAGGTAAGAGTCTCCTCGCCCCATATACCCGCCATAGTCTGATACAGTGTTGCCTCCATGTCGGCAGTAGTCAAGGAGGCAACTGGCTGATGAGGTGCTCTAAGCACCGACATGTCTGTCCATCTAGCTGCCCTAACAGCTCCAGGATCTGCCACCTCCACACCCCTGCCATAGGGGATGAAATGCTCATAAACCCAACTCATGACTAGAGTCGGGTGGCTCAATGACTGCCCCTGTAAAAGGACCACCCTGTATAGATCGTGGTAGGTGGTCCCAAGAATTTCTTCTCCCCAAGCGTATATCCGACCGTGCCCCTCTATAGGAGAAGATTTGGGTTTAGAAATGGAAGAGACATTGGAAGACTTACTTAGGATTTCAGGAGTCCTCTTACTTGTTACAGGATCAGGATCTAACACTACAGACTTCATGGAAGATGGAAGTGGGGATCCTCGACTGATTATTTTATTTTTCGGAGTCGCCATAGGAGGATCATCAACCTTCTTTTCTTTTACAGAAGTGGAGGGAGATTCTCTTTTCTTAGAATGAGAATGAGTGAATACCACGCATGAGAAACTAGGTGCATCTTCTTCATAACCTCCAGAATACTCACAAAATTTGATTTATGCATCATTCTCAAACTCATCACTTTCTAAGAAACCACCACCTTCACTTTCTTGTTCAAGCTCTTCTTCATCTTCTTGAAATCTGTAATTTATGTTCATGGGTGGTGTCTCTATATGTACCCAAAATTATAAGGTATTGTACTACCGAAACAACGTGACAAGTGCCCCAATGATGATACAGGTCTCCTCGCAAGGTGTTCAGAATCCGGAAAAGATCTCCAAGTGTGCGTTAACATCCCGCATGCCCCGCTTAGCCCCCGCATGCTTTGTTTTTCCTTTTTCCCCTCTTTTCTTGGCCTTTTGCTCTTCAGTGATGAAACCGCCGCCCTACATGGGCGGCGGTCTCGTGATCGCTGCCCTGATCAGGGTGGTGGTCCTGTAACTGCCACCTTGCTCAGAGCGGCGGTCCTTTACACATTTTCTAGAAAGCGTTTTAACGCGACTCACGTAAAAATCAACGATTCACCAGCTTTCTTTGCCACCTTGGGCTTGCATTTATGTTTTTGGTCCCCTGGAATAGTGCGTGGCCATTGTTTATTGTTTAAGAGTTCAGTTTGGTTTTGATCTTTGGGTGAATGAAAAGCTATAAATAAATGGTTTGTGCACAAACAAAGGGACTGGCCTCTCATCTTTTGCTCTCATCCTCCCATTTTCCATAGTTCAGTTTATCATTTTTCTTAGAAGCCATAGTTTCAATTCTTTGCATGTTTAGTTAGCATTGTTCAGCTGTTGGTAAGCCACATATCCATCTTGTGCAGGCAGTGTTGTTATTTCACCCAATCCATTGGAGTAGAATAGCTTAGGAAGCCATTAAAAATTGCAGGTTTTAGTCCTCAAAATAGAATAGTTTCAGGTTCTGGACGCTTTATGTTGCATGACCCACAATAAATCCTGCTAGGAATTGCATAAGCCAACCTCTGTACTCTTGCGTTATCCCTCTCCTACTCGCATTATATTCAATCTGCATTCTGAGCTGCCTTTGACCCAAAATCTACTTCTGTTGATGCTAGCATTACACGCTTTTCTGGATTCACGTGAACACAAAGGAACGAAGAGATCACACTGAGGGGACAAGATCACACACACCATTGGATTCGCCACTGTTCTTCAGAATCCAGGTTCTAGCTTTCAAAGTTCTAAAGTTAGAAATATATCAAATAGAGTAGATAATCACTTCCTTTCAGTTAAGTTTACTTTCGATATTGCCAGGGAAGATGTGGGGATTGATAGTTTCTGAGAAACTGTGATTCATTCCTCACTTCTGAGGTAGGATCGAAAGTCTGACAAATAGATTAAGCAAGTTATTTCATTATTTAGAATAGATCTACAAATTGCACAGACAAATAGCTACACTCGGTTATTTTGTTTGTTTTAAGTTTTATCTTAGTTGTCAAATTCTAGATACATTTAAATAGCTGCTTACTTAAAATTCTTAAAAGTTTCTCAGAAAATACAAAAATAGAAGTTATATATATGTTTTAGGTTTACTCCACGTAGTTAAAATTTGCTTTGTTACATTAGATTTACATTATTGTTTTGTATGACAATCACGGGACCCAAGGAGCCCAGGGAATACGTATTTGAGCCAATTGTGCCTCAACCCAATCTTGTCACAGCAATAGTTGACATAGACCAAAATCTCAGGATCCAAGTCTTCCAAACAACAACAGATTTACGACTGATCAGCTCTCAGTTGAGGGGATTGAATATAGAAGACGACCAAGCACACACGTTTTGGTCAAATCAACCGAATTACAGATTACCCTAGGCAAACATACACATGACTGTAGAAGGGTTCGAAAGAGAACAAACCTTTGGTTGTGATCCTTTGGTCCCCCAGCCAGATGCAGGAGACACTCTTCTAGATATATATACCAGCCTAAGAATCCAGGTTGCAAGAACGCCTGTGAGGTACTCTGAGAAGATCGCGCAGTTATTGATCCTAAATATAGAAGCTGAGAAAGCATATGATTATTGGATACTAGGGATTAGGACTTGATTTCATACATGACGATAGCAGGACCGCAACAACCAAGAGTCTACGGTTGTGATCCACAAATCCCACAACCTAATGAATCCATAAGTCAATCAGATATAGACACTGGCCTACGCATATTAGTATTCAGATCTACTCCACTTCCACCCACCATCGTTGAACAATTATCCTTATTAGATATAGCGGCTAACAAAGCT
The DNA here is from genome assembly GCA_019776745.2 of Taxus chinensis. Taxonomy (NCBI): domain Eukaryota; kingdom Viridiplantae; phylum Streptophyta; class Pinopsida; order Cupressales; family Taxaceae; genus Taxus; species Taxus chinensis. The sequence continues at coordinate 98,881,959 of CM034149.1, forward strand.
AGAGAATTCTGGACTAGGCCAGAGAATCGTCCGTAGAGTCGATTGTATTCATTACCCACCATATGACCTTATTTGGAGACATACATGAAACTATCCCAGGTCATTTTCCACATATTCCACAACCCATAGATCAAATCACGCCAGAGCTCGATATTGATTGGAGCCTTTGAGTAGTCATCCTTTCCGATCGATCTATCACACCAGTTCAGGTTAGAAGGGCCTTCTTTGCCTTAGATTCACAAATTCCACTAGTGCGTATTGAAGACATTAGATTGCCTAACTAGTTTTTCTGCATTCCACGCATATTCCATCCCCACCGGTTGTCTCGGCACGACCTCGGGAGGTTGGGTACGCGGAAGAGTTACTTATAGATTCCCACGCTCGCTTGTCACTTTTCCGGCATACAGTCTCCAAGGTGAGCCTTTGGGATGCTCCTACAATCTGATTTTTGTTGTTTCTTTGGGAAGAAACATGTTCAAATATTTCCCTCCTCAAAGATGTTATCTCATTCGCCAACTTTTGCAATGATGGATTGGTTCTCTCATCTTTAGGATGTTGGGCCTTGCCCTTTGATGTATTCTTGATCTTTCCAGAGAGGATGAGATCGTCATCCAATTCAATGGCCCTCCTTTGTGCTTCTACAATGTTCCTTGGTTGAATTCTTCATAGGAGAAATCCTACCTCCGGTGATTAAGCATTTATGAAGAATCTTTTGATATTGTTCTGAGAGGGTGAATCTTCTTCCGGTATCTTACGAAGCAACCGTTTGAAATGAGCCACGAAGTCTCTCATCATTTCACTTTCTCCTTTCCTCATTTGAGCCAACTACACCAAGAGGTCTTGACAATCTTCAATTTATTTAAATCTTTCCTTGAAGGCATCCTTGATGTCATCCCAACCAGTGATGGATCGAGAAGGTAGGAGGTAGAACCATTCTACTACTTTTTCTTGGAGGGACTCCATGAACAATCTTACAGCAACATCTTCATGCTGGACACCAAGAATTTCACATGATGTTGTGAAAGCAGCAATGTGTTCTTTAGGATGTTGTGTGTTGTCACCTTTGAACTTTGGAAATTTCTTGTGGGAACTCGTTGGTAGATCGTGAAGAGGAGGTTCAAGAGCAAGAAAGCTTGTATTCCTTCCCCGTGGAACAATGGGTTGAGGTCTTTGTTCTTCGTCTTCCATTGTTGTTTATGCTTCTATTTCAACTCTTGCTTTTGCAAATTCTTCTTCAAATTCTTCTTCTTCTGTGAACTCAATGTTTAATGGTGGTTGAAAAATGGGAGAATTTGAAGGAGTTTAGACAGGATTGCCAGGTGAACTTCTCGAAGTGCTGCAAGGAGAGAAGGATTGAGAGAAGAAATATGGATTATCTCTAATTTGTTCTTGCTGATTTTGTGAAGCCTTGAAATTGAAATCATCAACACCTCTCGACCTAATCAACCTGGTGTGTCTTCCTTCAGCCAGGTTTTTGAAATTGTTGAAGTGGGAATATGAAAAGACACGTGCAAAAATTAGTAGTGTAGCCTTAGCCAATGGACTTTCATGAAATCCTTTTTTTTTAATATTTGATTTTTCTTTTTGAATTTTGGGACCGTGTAGTCATATTTTGGGTGCAAATGTTGCTAAATCTACCCCACGGTGGGTGCCAAAAACTGTTAGCGAGAAAATTTGTTGGGTGGAAAAACTTATGGATTTCTTACCAACACTTTAGGAGTCTTTGTCCCTCTACTTAATCAGTGTAGCTATCGTATGTGCATGCACAAGAAAAGTTGGATTTCTGTGGTGGCCTTTCGACTGGGGATCCAACAGGGGCACTCCACTGACCTTGCAGCAAAGTTAGCAATCTCTTGCTAAGGAAGTCTTCATCTGTAGAGTGGGAAAGGGGAGTGAGAAAAGAGGTAAGAGAACTAATGTTGCAGGTACAAAATCAGATTCCTTCACGCACTAGTTAGAAACGTCAACACATGCATTCGTGAGAAGAAACAACCCTGCAAATAGCAGCAAGACCAAATAGAATTTGATGAACACAAAGTATCATGAAACCCCTTAGTCAAAGAAAGCTAGAAACTACTTCTTCTTGTATTGATTGCTTAGACAAAAGTTGTACATAGTGGAGAAATGGAAGAAATTGAGAAGGGAGGGAATAGAATAAAATGGCTATCTCCTTTGTTCTCTCAAGGTGCAATATACTCTTGAGTTTACAGAATCAATCACCAAACCTTTGCAATGGCAATGGTGTTACAATTTATAGAATGAGAGGTGACTTATCATCTTCCTCATGACCTTTTGAATACCTTAATATGACTTAAGACTGTTCATATTCCACTTTAAATATTTAAGTCCCTTTTATAATAGCAAGGCGACTTAATTGACATTATATTTCTAAATTCATTTAAGTCATATTAAAAAGTGGAACCCTCAACGCAAAAATATAACATTGAAGAGAGAGAGTCATATGAGGAGTGAAGAGAGAGAGATAGAAGAGGAAGAAAAAGAATTATGTCAAAGGATGAGTTGCTACAGAGGACTTGGCTCCATTCTCTGACTGTTCTCCACTTCATAATCCTGAGAAGGCTTCTGACCTATCCTAAAATTCAACTTACTATTTTTAGTAAGTATGAGAAATCAGGTCCCCGATCTTCAATTGGATGTTGTGGCTCAGTTTTCTTCTTTCTCCTTGCGTTCCTCATTCCTTCTAGATCAACTTTCCATTTTTAGTAGGTGCTCGAGGGCACACTTAATATTTTTAGTAAGTTCCAAAAATGTTCATTATGGTGGATTCTCAGCTGTAGTGCACCTCCAATGTCTTCGTCTTCTTTGAAGGTTCTTCTATCGATGACTTTTCCAAAATAGCAGTTCTTATGTAGTAGACCTGCTATTCTTAAAAAGTTTTCCTCTGGGAGTTGGATTGACATGGAACAAATTTTTTTGATATGGGTTTTTTCCCAATATCCTCTCTCTAAAATTTCGGGCCCGCCCGCTTAATAATCCAGGAGATTTTGAAGTTTTAATTTTCAGACCTGGCAGTGCTTCTGGGTACGGCAACCATTAATGGACCTCAAAATTACAGGCCTGGTTTTCTCCTCCATTTGTGAATAAAATTGTCCTTTTTATGTGGGTTTTTTCTTCTGGTGCTTCACGTGTGATCTTACTTCAATCTGGCAACCGGTTTGACGGGAAATCCCACTTCTTTCTTCGTTGAGCTGGAAAGGATATTTCTTCATTGTGGATGCTCTGTCACACATGGGGGGAGTTTGAAGGTGTCTTCTTGATTTCCTTGGGTAGAGGAATGATCATAAAAATATATCTTGTTGTTTCATGCATCCGTTTGGGAGATTTATTCAACTTCTTATTTCATGGCTATGGAGTTTTCTCTATTTTCTCCTTCTGTGCTCTGTGCTTCTCCTTCTGTGTTTGATGAGGATTCCTTCTAAGACCTGCATGATTTCATGGAGTGGGAGGGGAGTGAATTTTTATCAGGTCTAGTTTGAGTTATTTCAATGGTGGAGTGATGGAATAAATTTTTAGAGGAAGTATGGAGGAATGAAGTGCACACACAACTGTTAGAAGTTAGAAGAAAAAAAAAGCGGCACTTGGAAAAATTTCAAAAAGATATGCACAGGTAGGGCTTGGGTGAATTTTTCCATGATTTATGTCCCTGACCTCAGGGACATGAGGGATATCAATTTCCACAATGAGCAATACGGCGACATGTGACGTTTAATCCAACAACGGGGAATGAAGGAGGAAAAAGTTGCTTTAAAGCACTGGGAGCTAAAAGGCGGTCACATGGGTGTCTAGAAGACTCCCTATGGGGGCCAAGCACATTTTTATAGGTCTGATGTCCCCCACCTCAGGTGCATAAGGGACATAAAATTACACTGTGGTCATGGAGCTAACAAGTCGCACCCGATCCGACGGCAGGGAATGGATGCTCCAAAAATGTACCTGGGGGCTGAACTGTCGAGTCTGGAGGTCACATGAGCGTCCAAGAGTTCATATGAGGGCTGAGAGGGATTCAAGTGGGATGGGAGAAATTTTTCAACCTTGATTTCTATAACCTTGGGGGACGTGAGGGACACAAAATCTCGCCAGGCTCCTAGTGTTGACACATGTCCTCCCAAAAATTTGGCTAAGTCATGAATTTGTAACAGTGATAACTTGAGCTCCTGATGGAATTTTTTGGAAAAAAATTATATGATCCTCACTATAAATGGCCTTTTGAATCCAATGGTGGGGGTATAATGTATTTATTATTCCATTTTATCCCTGAAAAATTGGATTTTTTATTTTGTACTCCACTTGTGCCTGAGAAAAACTGCCTGCAAACCTGATGCGCCAAAGTGTTGTGAAAAATATTATTTCACCATCATGTAGGTATTGGAATATTATTTCTGGATATTTTTTTTTCTCCTAACTCCATCCGAAGCTCCCAGAATCTTCTTCTGAAGCCCAACAGCTGTTTTAGGCCTGTGTACCGCCTAGGCTTGTGAACCTTGTTTTTTACTCAGACTGCTCCAAGTCTTGCAAAACTTCCCCAAACCTTCAAAAATCATTTCTATTAGGTTTTAAGGTTTTCATTTCATCTCTGTGTTGAATTTTTCCCTTCCGTTCCACTCCAGGGAGTTGAATCCAGTCCTGGGAAGGCTAGCAATAGCCCTTCCCTATACTGCCAAATGATAGTGTCTTTTTAGAACTCCCTAAAATCACCTAGGTGGAATGAATAGAATTTCCTAAATCACCTAGGGGACCAAATTGACATCAAATAGGGGGTGATCAGACTGACAGATTTGAACTGGGGTGCCTAGGAATGATAAAAATGAAAACTTCGCCATAGGGGTATAGTTGTCGTGCTTGGAAACTTCTAATTTCCATGTTGCACATTTTCGCGACAATAGTGTCGAAGATGGTGAGGCTTTATATGAGATTTTTGTTTATTTTTTATCATATACCAACCTGCATGCCAAAGATGGTGAGGCTATATATGAGAGTTTTGTTTATTTTTTATCATATACCGGCCTGCGTGCCGAAGATGGTGAGGCTGTATATGAGAGTTTTGTTTATTTTTGATCATATACCGACCTACGTGCCGAAGATGGTGAGGATGTATATGAGAGTTTTTGAGAGATGCATATTATTTGATATCAGTGTATATTATATGGATACATAGATTTACATGATGGGATGGATGATTTGGTGATGATGTATGTGTGTTGATGGAATTTGATTGTTATACATAGATGGATTCATGATGTGTGTTAGGCATGGTGGAGTCAGGTCATAGGAATGGTGGAGAGTCAGGACATAGGCATGGATTGAGTTAGGTCATAGGCATGGATTGATTCAGGTTGTGGTTTAGGCATGAATTGAGTTTAGGTTGGTTTAGTTCTGGTGCGTCGAAATTGGTTGAGTTTGAAGTTCATTGATTTGTGCAATTAATGAGGATATGAGTCACGTTGAGATGTTTTATAGTAACATGCATGATAATGGTAAACAAATGGTATACATAATGAATGTATGAATGATGATGATAAAGATGTGAAGCAATTTTTTGTTTGTTTGATTTAATTTCCAATTATTGATATAAAAAGGAAACTAACGAGGGTAGATTATGATTAGGAAAAGGAAAGGGGATTGGTTAGGATAGATAGTGGCTGAGCTAACCTCCAAGGGCCCCATGCCCTTAGAGTGTTCCCTACATATTCCTGGCAAGAAGGGACCTCAGGCCATGTAGTTCTCCCATAAGCTAGGGAAGAATGCGAGGAGGTATGGGAATGAGTTGATAGGTTATAGGCATGGTTGAGGCAAGGTCATTTTAGGTATGGGTGAATTGTGGACACATTAGTATGGGTGATTTAGACTTGATTATGGCGAAAGAGGAAAATTACCCAAAGATAAGCATCAAGGATCTAGTCCTGTATAAGGTAATCAATACGTAATGAAGAAGGTTAAAAGATAAGAGGAGGCAAGAAAGCCACTTGATTAGTAAGTATCATAACGGGTGGGTCATACCTTAGATAGGTTGATGAACGTAAGACCCTAAATACATTGCATGATTGATTATTCTAAAGGTGAAGAGTAGTCACATAATCACTAAATGTCTCAATTCTAGTAGGTCCCTTGAGGCGGTAGGAAATGAAAATGCGAATGGTGAAAGGGTGAAAAGCGGTTAGTTTATATTGTATTAGGTAGCATGCCTTTTGGCAAGAGAACCAAGATCATAAGGGGCAAGTCCATGATGAAAAAATTTTCTATTTGAATTATATTTGAGATGGATTGATCGATGTGGGAATTCTATATGGGATGAGGAAATTAACTCCTTGAGGTCTTTGCAAAGTTGATCGATGTGGGAAGCTTCGGATTCTTCTCCCTTATTTTTTTGGAGTAAACTTTACATAGCTGTCCTTTTAGGGAGCAGTCTATTTACAGCCGTGATGTAGAGAGAAAGATGTCCTTTTTGAGGGAGTCATATTTTTATTGGAAGTTTGACTCGAGGAGTTGGATCCCATGTGAGGGATTTTAATTCATGGACAATACTAAGGTGAAGAATCATATTCTTGTTCAGAAAGAAAGGTGAAACGACCATGGGATCTCATCTAAAAGAAAATGAAAAGTATCCATGAGAATCATGACATGTGCAGCACTGTGGTACACATATTTAAGAGAAGATAAAAGAGTGATGGGTACGCACATGATTCTTGTTTAATAATGGGGGGTGGAAAAATAAAAGAAGGGAAATGAAAAGAGCTCAAGGGATGAGCTTAAAAAGAGGCAAAAGGTGAGGTAGGACTAAAAGTCAAAAGTAGAATGGTCGAAGATGCAAGGCATTAAGGGGCTCAGGTTCGGGTTTACCATCCAGTGAAGATAAAAAATAAGCACCAAATCCATAAGTATGAGTCACGATGTATGGTCCACGCCAATTAGGAGCAAATTTTCCCCGTTTACTTTTTTCTGCTTTGGTTACATGTTGATTTTCTTTCAGGACAAGGTCACCAACTTGGAAGGTTCGTTCGTGGACACATTTGTCATAGGCATGCTTGATACATTTTTAGTAAACTTGAAGATGGTCAAGAGCATTAAGACGGCGTTCGTCTAATAACTCAAGTTGTGCTAAACGCTCTTAGCGAAAGTCATCATCATTGAACATGTCATGGAGAGAAATGTGAAGTATGGGAATCTAGACTTCGAGAGGTAGAATAGCCTCTGTATCGTAGACCATAGAAAAAGGTGTGGCACCAGTGGAAGTGCTAATACTAGTATGGTACGCCCATAGGGTGAAAGGAATGTGCATATGCCAGTCCTTCCCAGTATCGTTAACCACTTTCATGAGAATTTTGTTCATGGTTTTATTAGTGGATTTAGCTTGGCCATTGCTTTGTGGGTAATAGGCTGATGAGAAACTTAGTTGAATACCGAAGGCGTCGCAAAGTTTCCACAAGGTTTTATTTTTGAATTGTTTTCCGTTATCAATGATGAGGCGATGTGGGACACCAAAGCGACAAATAATGTGATGATTAATGAACTCACATATTTTCTCAGCTTTTGTGGAGATGAGAGGTATGGCTTCAACCCAGTTGGTGTAATATTCGGTAGTGGTGATTATCCATTGATGTCGCTAGGAAGAATAGGGATTGATCTCTCTGATAAGATCCAAACCCCATTGAGAGAAGGGCCAAAGGTTATGGACAACCTGTAAGGCATGACTAGGTGTATGATGAAGGTTGGCATGTTTTTGGAATTTTACACAGCACTTAACATAGTCACAACAATCATGGTTAAGGGTCGGCCAGTAATAGCCTAGGCAAAGAATATGCTTAGCAACAGCAAGGTCACTGAAGTGACCTCCACATATGCCATCATGAACTTCCTTAATGGTATAGGGAATTTCAGAACTCGTAAGGCACCATAAGAGAATACCATCAAATCCAAGTTTATAGAGGAGGCCACCCATGATGATGTAACGAGAGACCTTTTTAAGAAAGACGTGCTGTCCATTACAAGTGAGGTCGAGAGGTAAGATGGAGAGGGAAAGGTAGTATAAGTATTGTTTATACCAAAGGTCACTCAGGTTGGGAGTGGTGGTTTCGATAGAGTAAACTTCGTGGGGTAATTAAGAGGGTGATTGGAGTCTTTTTATGGTGACAAAGATTTTAGAATTGGTGGGCGAAGCGGGTATCTGGGAAGCTAAGCATGCCATGGTATCTAAAAATTTGTTGGTAGAATGGGGGACAGTTTAAAGGGCATAACAGTTGAAGGTGGTCAAAAGTATGTCCACATGGTACTTATACTTTTGAAGTATCTCATTACGACACTAGTATATACCATTGACTTGGTTTATGACCAACTGAGAATTACCAAAGATGTTGATTGACTTAACATCTAAGGCATAGGCAGCCTAGAGACCCAATACGAGTGCTTCGTATTCAGCAATATTGTTTGTACAATTAAAATCGAGTTTGAAAGACAAAGGCATGGGTTCACCATCAAGTGGAATGAGGATAACACCAACCCCACCCCCCTGTTGACACTTGGAACCATCAAAGAAGAGTGTCATTTGGTAAGCGGGTTCATCCAGGGAAACGGCAGTAATTAACTCATCTGGAAATTCAAAATTAGAGGGTTGATCCCCAGAAATAGGTGCATCAGCCAATTGGTCGGTGATAGCTTGGCCCTTGATGGACTTTTGATGGATGAATTCGAGGTCGAGGTCGGCTAGAAGCATAAACCAGCATGTAGCCCATTGATTTTGGTAAGGTTTGACATACATGAAGTGTAAAGGGTTGGTCTTGGTCACAACATAGGTTTTGTGGTTAAGTACGTAATGGCGGAGTTTGGTGGCAATGAAAACTAAGGCTAAACAAAAAAATTCAGCATGGGTGTATCGGGTCTCATAGTCCATAAGAGTATGACTTCTGTAATAAACCATTTGCTCCCTATGTTGTTCATCACGATGAGCGAGCATAGCCCCTAAGGAGTGATCGGTAGCAGAAATGTATAGGTAGAAGGGTTGATTTTCTTTAGGTAGAATGAGTACAGGTGGTTGGAGAAGGTATTGTTTTAAGGCTGCAAAAGCTTTGTGGCACTCATCGTCCCATTTAAAGGAGACATCATTTTTTAGAAGATGATGAAATGGCTGACATCGATTGGAAAGTTGCGAAATGAAATGAGGAATAGACTGTAAGTTACCCTACAGGCTATGGAGTTTCCGTAGATTAGTGGGTGGAGACATTTCAAGAATAGCCTTGACTTTAGCAGGATCAACCTCTATACCACGTAGGGAAATGATAAATCCCATGAGCTTTCCCGAGAGAATCATGAAGACACACTTCTTGGGCTGAAGGCAAACACAATACTTAATGAGGCGGTCAAAGATGGTCTTTAGGATAGCGAGGTGCTCGGAGCGGTGTTTAGATTTGGCAAGGATATCATCTACGTAATCTTCCAATATACGGTGCATGATGTCATGGAAGATGTAAGTCATAGCCCACTGATATGTAGCACCAGCATTTTTAAGTCCAAAAGGTATGACTTGATAGAAGAAGTTCCCCCAAGGGGTGATGAACATGGTTTTGTGTTGATCCTCTGGGGCAAGTAAGATTTGGTTATAACTTGAGAAACCATCCATGAGTGATAGTATCTTGTGACCAATGGTAAAGTCAACCAGTTGGTCAATATCGGGTAGAGGAAAGTCATCTTTTGGGAAAGCTAGGTTGAGGTCACAAAAATTTGTGTAAATGCAGAGTCCCCCTATTGCCTTAGTGATAGGGACAATGTTAGAAATCTATTGAGGATAATCAATGGGTAAGATGAAGGAAATAGAAAGAAGGCACTAAAGTTCTTCTTTGATCAGAAGAGCAATGCGAGGGTGAATTTTCCTCAGCATTTGTTTTACGGTTTTGGGATTAGGAATGGCTACAATATTGTGGACCACTATGGTGGGGTCAATACCAGGCATATCTATGTAAGACCAAACAAAAGCATGGTTAGGATTTTTGAGAAAAGAAGTGATTACTTCTTTTTCAGCAGTATCTAAAGATTGGCCAATCTTTAGAATGTGCAAATTGTCTTGAGTGTGGATGTTGATTTTGATAGTTGATTCATTCAACATGGTCTACATCTCAGATGCTAATGAATGATGAATATATCAGTCTTTTGCACCAAGGAATGTGAGTATAGATTCATCATCCTGACATTAAATGACATTAATAGAAGGTGTATCGTCATCGATCATTTCAGGATACAAGAAGGGAAGAGAGGAGGGAGCCTCGCCCTCGCGTTGATAAGTCAGAGGCCCCAAGGAAATGGTGTTTATGAAATTTTTTTTTAGGAGGGATGGATTATGGATCCATCGACTCTATTGATGAAGGTGGTTAAGAAGGTGGAGCAGTTGAAGAAGGTGGAGAAGGGTCAATATACGTAATGAGCTCAATGTAATCCTTCTTGATAGGTAGTTTAGCAAAGATGATACCACTATGGTTGTTATGTTTTTGGGTAGTACATGGAATAATAATGTGACTACCTTGCTCATAAAATCCAAAAACAAAACCCTTCTATGCACATTGATGTAGGAAGGTGTGGGAAAAATGCAATTGGTGAGTGACTAGGGATCGATAGAAAATGGGTGGGTTTTTGATGGTGGTTCAAGTGTATAAGTGGTAGTATCAGATCCCCCATAGGTGAGATTGGTGCGAAGGTGGGGAGGACCATAAAGGAGATGCTCTCCTATGCATTGATCATAGTGAGGATGTTGTTGTAGGCTTCCATACTCTTATGGAGTAAGGAATGTGTTGACATTATAGAGGTTATATTCCCCTAGAGTGAGGCATTGAAACACCTTCTAAGGGATTGGTGGTTGATATGTGGGTAGTTGGGATAGATGATGTGTTAGAGATTAGATCAAAGGTGGAGCTAGATGATTGGTAGGTTGATGGGTGGGTAGTGAAGGTCGTGGCAGCGGTAGGGATGGAGGAGTTAGGTGCGGTTGATGTAACGGAGGCACTGGTAAGTTGAGGTGTAGGTGAAGAGGAAGTGGTCATGGAGGTAGATGCCTTAATGGGTATAAGCACATCATTAGGTTGGTAAAGAATGTTGTAGGTTTTGAAAGGTGATGGGTTAGCCGGAATGGTGTAGGTGTGCCCTTCATGCTCAAACTTCACACAACATTGCAAAGTGGAAGGAATGCATCCCATAACACGAATCCAAGGTCTACCAAGAAACATGTTGTATTGAAATTCCCCCTCCAAGATGTAAAATAACTCTAGAATAGTGTAGGGGCCTACATGAACATGGAGGATGATGGTGCCAAGTGTAGAAGTGATAGCATCATTAAATGAATGAAACATGACGGGACGTTTATGCATGTAATTGTCAGGTATGTGCATTTTTTCAAATGCAAGGGAGGAGATGATGTTAATGCTAGCGCCCCCATCAATCATAACATGTCACACACGTATATTATCAATATGGATGGAGATGAAAAGGGCTAGATCAAGGTCATCAGTTTGGTGCGGCGTGATCTCTTCATTTAAGAAGCTGAGGGTGGCTACTTGGTGAGTAGGTGGAGGTGTAGAAGAAGGTGATAATTTGGTGAGAGAGGCTACATGATGAGGTGTAATAATGGAGGTTATAGGTGTAGGGTCATTGGGTAAGACCTTAATAGATTGAAGGACCTTCATGAGAGCTTGATGATGGGATTCAGATGTTTGGATGAGGTCATATAAGGACATTTTGAGGGAGGATTGGTGTAGTTTTTTTAGCATCATGCGATGTGTAACCCCATTAGAAATAGGATATGTGGGGCCTCAGATAGTGACTTTAGGTGTGGGTGCAGATGGTATGTTGGGTATAGGGGTGGTTGATGGGTCGGTTACCTTTTCTTTTCCTTTGTCTTTCTATGTGTGGGTAACAACGTGGATCATGTTAATCTGAGGGGAGGGGGTAAATGGAGGTGGTGTAGGATTAGTGGTATAACGACATGATGGGAAGAAACTTACTAGAGGATAAAATCCTTGTGAAGTGAGATGGGTGTAATGACATTTGGGTGGTGATTTGGCCAACTCTCTTATGCGAACCATGTTAATTTTGAATCTTTGAGGTGGCTCTAAGAGTTGTGAGGGTGGAGGCCTTGGTCACTGAGTAGGCAATGAGTGAAGAACTGTGGAAACTGGTGTTGGTGAAATGGGGTCCTCATCAAGAAGGTCATCATCGTCAAAGTTTTCTTCAGGAGGACACATCTGGATAAGAATGATTTTCAAAGCCTTACAATTCTCTACATTGTGTCCTAGCACACGATGGTAGGTGAAACTTTTGGTTTCATCAAACCCTTTTGGTTTGGGTTTGAGTGGGTCATAAGGTCTAAGAGGTGGTAATGTGATGACAAAAGTTTCAACAAGGATGGTTAGGATTTTGGCATAGGATCCCACTAGTGGATCACAATGGGAGGTGAATGTGGGTTTGGGTGTAGGTGCAGTTGATTGTATGGGAAGAGTATTTACAAGAGGGGGAGTGGGCTTGGCTATGGTCTTAGGTGTTGGTCATGTTTGTTTAGGTAGGGGAATGGTAGATGAACTGGAAATAGAGTGTGTGGTTGGTTTAACTACCTTATTTGAGGGTAGTGGATTTTTTCTTTTAGGTTGCACCTTCTCAGTTAAAGGTGATATGGGCACACGAAATATAGAGGGAAAAGTAGACAATGGAAGAGGGCGGGTTACCCATGTGGGCAACCGAGGTGTTGTGGAGGTAGATGGCATAGGTTGGGTAGGAGGTGTGAGGTAAAGGGAAGGAAGTGTTGTAGGTAATAAAGAAGGTATCGATGGTATTGGAGGTATGAGTGGCAAAACGGTTACAGGAAAGGGCAGAGGTTTTGTGGGGTGCTTCATTATATTAGAGGTCTGCGATGGGGAAATGGGTTGTTGCGTTCTGGGTTTATCAATGGATGGGGGTTTCTTAGCTAGCGTCGAGGGGTGAGGTCCTAGGATGGATGGAAGAGGTGAAGGTGATAAGGGCATGGTTGGCGAGTTTGGGGTATGAGGTCTGGGAGATTGATTTTTCTGTTCATGGGCCGGGTTAAGTTTGGTGTTATATTTGGAGGATGTAGCTAAATCTAATTTGATGGGTGGATGAGTAAGGTTAGCCGTAGGGATGACCCCTAAAGTAGTAATAGGTTTAGGCAAGGAAAATGATGTAGAGGTGGGTTTAGATGTAGATGCATGTTGGGTTATTGGTAGAGGTGTAAGTTGAGCCATGAATGGTATCAAAGGAAAATTTGTGATAGTTTTGGTTGTGTTTGGTTCGATCCGCCGAAATACTTTTGGATAAATAGTGGAAGTGTCAGCAAGTAACATCTACATTTGTGTTGAGACACGAAGTAGAAGACACCCCCAAATTAAGGCTCTATCCACATAATCCAGGCAATTGGATAAGCGTGAGAATGACATTGTTGTGGGTGAGGTTGATGTGGATGTAATGGTGATTCTCGTAAAATGTGTTTTAGAAATAGGGAATTTGCTAGCTTTAGCCTTTGTGGGTAAGAGAGCCAAAATTAAGTCAACAGGATCCTGGGTGGATGATGGAGAATGGTCACCTAGAGGTAACGACATTTCTACTGGATCTTTTATAGGTGGAGGAGATGACGGGTATTCCTCTGTAGGTGGGGGAGATGAATAAGAATCTCCTGTGGGTTAAAGATGTACCATTGGTGATGGCTCTCTAGGTGGAGAAGCCAAAGGTGAAATGGTTGTAATGTTAATAGAAAACTCCTTCACAGGTGAGGGAGTAGACGAAGGGTGTTCCTCTGTGGGTGGAGGAATAGGTGAAGTGGGTTCATGTGTAGGTGGAGGACCTCAGGTCAATATTTTTGCTATGGAGGGAATATGAGGTAATTGGGAGGTAACTGGTGCGTCACTAAAAATAGCATGGACCTCACAAGTATGGCTATCATTAGTTGAGGTCTCTCCAATTTGATCAGAAGAAGGGGTGTGATTAGGAAATGGTTTGTTGAAGATGTGCAAGTTTTGATTGGCAGGTGCATTCGGGTTATCCAAGACTAACTCACTGTTCTCGAGCATTTCCTAGATTTTTTTTTTGAAAGTGATGCAATTACTATCACTATGACCTTTTACCTCATGATAGTTGCAGAAGTCGTGCTCTTTGTACCATGTAGGTGTGGGGTGAGCAGGATCAAAACTAGTGTGTGGTTTGATAGGGGGAAGGGTAATGGCCCTAGCTTAAATAAGATTTTCTAAGACAGAAGAATAAGGCTCCCCGATTGGGGTGTATTTCCATTGTTCTTGTATGAATTAAAAGGTTTGGACAGGAGAAAGATTAGATAACGGCTTAGCCTGATTTGATGGATGAGTTGGGCTAGCCTTGAGTACCATTGCGTTAGCAGTCCCCTTGGCTTTTGAATAATTATTCTGTGGTTTCGAAGAATTAGAGGTATTATTTGACTTAAATGTCGAGTTCTTATTGTGTAGTTGAATTTTCTTTTCCTCGATGGCCCAATTCTCTAGTTTTTGTGCCATGCTAAATGCCTCATCGAAGGTTCAGAAAGTCTAACCTGCAGGGTCGGCGAGATATGTCTAGTGCAAGCCCGAGTGAAGAGCTCTATGAGCTTGGTTTGTGGTAATTGGAATGTGAGTTGGTTGATTAGGCTACGCTAGTGAGTGACAAAATCCGTGATAGATTCATCGTCATATTAACGTGTAGAGTAGAGGTCAGTCATGGTAACCTTTTTAACAATGTTAATGGAGAATTGATCCAAGAAGGCTTGGGCTACATAATTAAATGAGAAGATAGAATGTCTAGGTAACCCACTATACCAGTCTAATGCGGGCCTGGTCAGAGACATGGGAGATGTAAGTGGAAGTAAAGTGTCATCATGAGCGATCAAATAACACACATGTTTGAAATATTGTAAATGCTATTGCGGGTCCTATTTTCTGTTGCAGTGGTTAAATCTAGGCATCTCCCAATGTATGAGATATGGATGAATAGGAATGGATGGGTGTATGGGATCATTGCAAATTTCATCATAGGTGAGAGAGTTGTGTGAGCTAGAAACCAATGCTTCTAGTGTCTGCATCCTATTCATCATTAGCTTGATGAGGTCATTGGTAGGTGGTAATGGATGAGTACCTCCAGGAGCATAAGAGGGTTGGTGTTGGATATATGATGGAGATGGCAATCCAGTATATGGCGATGTTGAATAGGTAGGTTGAGAATGAGGGAATGAGATAGGGGGTACATACCTAGAATGAATGATAGATGAAATGAGAGGTTTTTGATAGTACATATATGAAGGTGGAAGGGTCGAGGTGACTCTAGTAGTGATGGCTAAGGACTATGGAATAGAAAGGACAATGTTTTGAAAATGGGTAGAAGTCATCAATACCAGGGGTGGTTGCGTTGCTATGGGTATATGTGAGACAATAGGTGTGGATGAGGTTATATTCAGGGTGGTCGAGGAAGGTATAGTGGATGTTGTGGGTGCAATAGACGTGGCAGACATAGTGGTTATAAAAGGTATAGGGCCAAGTTGTAAAATGACTGGGGGCAAGGTATGTGCGGGTAGTGCAGAGCCAGAAGGGAATGATGCAGAAGTAGGAACGAGTGCTAGGGGATAGATATGGGCATGCCATATATCAATTGACTTGAGGCATATCGAGTGGACGAGTGAGAAAGATAGAACTATATGGTGGTAGGATTATGGTCAAGGAGTTGTGCGAGCTCCTTGTCTCCTACGGTGATGGTGATAGGTTGGGTAGGATCCATGGGTGATAGAACGGAAGGTGGTAAAGGACTAGGTGGGATTTGTTGACAACTAGCATATATTATGAGGGTGTTTGCTTGGCTACGAGTTAGGACCATGTCAACAAGTACTGATTTGGTAGGACTGCTTGCTGTAAATGACACAAAAATAGAACATAAAATGGGAAAATTAGGAAATGGTAGGTGGTTTGAGTAAAAATGTCAGCTGGAAAATTACACAAGCTAATTGATTCCGGTTAGGGTAAACTGATGTCAGGAGGAGGGTAAGCGCGGTCGGTTAAAGGTAACTACAATTGGTCACTATGGAAAAAGAACATTTTACCAAACAAGGCAGAAGACTGATAATCTACTAGGTAGAGAAGCTAGATGGATTTTAGCAAGACATAGAAGATGCTGTGAGTTACAAGGACTCTAAACAATGAATAAAATGAAATAGGTGTATGTTTGGGTAGGTTAACCAAAAGAAAAGTAAACCGACGCCGGTTGGGTAAAACCGGTGATGATCATAGGGTAACTGATGACGATCGTGGGACTGACACCAGTTACTATGAAATTAAGATAGAAATGAACAAAAAGGTGGTTGTGATTTAAAATCAAGTGTGGAATCAAACCCAAAATTTTGAGAATGATGAAAATGGAGCCCAAGAACACTCAGGTGAAGTTAGAATACACCAACTATGATGAGGAACATGTAAGGAGAAATAAAAAGATGAAGAATGTGTCCTCTCACCTCAAAACACAAGCAAAACATAAACACTAAGAAAAATATGATCCTAAGATGCTATTTGGTTTATGTTTGTTCATCTTATGCTATTTAGAAGACTGACTCATGAACTTTAGAATCAAGTTTTTGGTGAGGAAGGCTTCCTACAAAGAAGGAGATCTATAAGGAGAGGTTTTAGGTTATGTTATGGCAAGGGTGTGCCATCCTCTGATAGGGTATTGGAAAGAGATAACCAGCTGGGTACCCACTATACTGTGTTCGTGTGATCACCTACAACTTCTTCTAGGAGAGATGTTGTTTAAGAATGTGTGTATTTTTTTCAATTTTGTGATGTTTTGTAAGACTTAGAGAGAGAGAAAGAGAAAGAAAGTGCTTTTCTACAATTCATTTGTCAACCATCAGCAGGGCATGAATTCCAACATATAGGTTTCCCTCATTTAATGTGAGCTAATGTAGTAAAGAAAAATGAAATGTAGTTGGTTTTAAGCCCAAATCGAAATATCAAATTCGATGACACAAAAAAATGAATAAGAGAGAATATGATCTTTCAATAATGCATTAAAAATGAAAGAGATTAAGATATCCTTTTATAGCACCAAAACACGATTGCTTTGAGACAATAGAAAGAAGAGAAAATTCTAGGGGAGAAATTTTAATGTGAGAACCTTTTGGAAAGGAAACAAACATACAACGTTTCACCTAAAAACTGAAGAAATGCAAGGAACCACGAATGGGTCCCATCGGGTGTTTACAAATGTCTCACCTGATTCTTAGAGCATTTCTTTGAATATTGACGAAGTAGATAAGGGTAAATGGGCTAGGAGGAATACCTGTTAAATTTGGTTGAAGTTTGTTACGCGCGTATGACTTCTTGATCCATAGCTGATCGTGAGAGCTTCCTTTTAGCAAGGAGGAACTACCTAAAATAGAAAACAAGACCACTAAATAGAAGTTAAACAACATATGTAGTGGACTACCTAGGGTATGCTAGATCTGGGAAGTGTGATACTCCCTAGAAGGCTGTCAATACACTATTTAAAGCAACTCAATAAAATCATACTATAGTTAAAATGATTTAGGTATCTGATTCGACTACAACAAGAAGATTCATTCACAATAGGCTAGGCTATGATTTAATCTGAAGGTCAAGGTCTCTGTCAGGGTAGTGGTACTGGTCAAGGTCTGGTTTTGGGCTATTTTGGGTATTTAGTGGGGATTTTAGGCTTTGTTCTTGGTCTGAGGGTAAAAAACAGAGACCGATGTCAGTCTGGTATGAATGATGTCATTTTAAGTGAACCGGAGATGGATGTGGGTAACCGGCATTGGTATGGTCAGGGTGGAGGAAATTTATTAAAATCTCAGTATGAGGACAGATCTAGGGCTAAATGGAAATGGAGAGGGCAATGACAAGGTCTATGGAGATCTGGGATATACTCAAAGATATTTAAAATTCAGGTATGAGAAATTTAATGGTGTGGGTGAAGCAATGATCAAGTTTACATGAAGGTGGAAGATGGGAGAATGGGAATGTAAGTAAAAACTAATAACAAAGGTAACAAAGCCTACTAAAATGATAGTAGATGAATGCTGGTTAATGAAACACTTACTATTATATGAGCTTGATGGGTGGATGGTAGTGCAGTTGATCAAATGGATGGAGTTTGGTGTGGTTATGGTGCCTCCTTGGATTCTTATGTGAATGTAAATAGCTTTGTGATCACTTCTAATGCTGGTTGTGAATGCTCTGAATCGTGTACAAATGCTAGTTCTGCTTGCATGTAGTTATGGTTTCATCTATTCTTTCTTAGGAATGTTTCAACCCCGAAATAAGGTTGTTTTGGGGAATAAATGGTAACTGAGGATGGTTCTAGGTTGATCGGCGGTGGTTTAGGGTGAACAATGTCAATTAGGGTGGGATTTCCTAGGTTTACTAAACTGGTTAGATCCACTTGATTTCTTGGATCATGTTCATTTTTTTATCCATGGATTAGAATGGAAGCTTCCTTTATAACGAGAGGGAATGTGGTTAGAGGGAATGTAGGCTTTGATTTTTAGGTTTTAGGTAGGTCTTAACTAGTTATGGTAACATACTAAGAATAGGTCTAGTGTGAGGTGGCTAGGTAAGGTGGCTAGGTGAGGTGGTGGTGTGAGAATTATCTCAATTAGGATATTTAAATAATAAACATTATGAGATCATGAATTAATTTAATTAAAGTAATTAAATTAATATTAGAGTGGGGTGAAATGGTCCATGATTAGGTGAGTGTGTTCGAGGTGATTCTTTGACGAGGGACCAAGGTGAGTGTGACCCAATTTTCATGTCTACAAACTCTCTTTTGTGGTATTGTTTTGTATTTTAGGTAGTTCCTCCTAGCCAAAAGGAATCTCCCACAGTTAGCATTTGATCAAGAAATCAAAACGTGCGTACAACCTCCAACTAATCATCATAATAGGTATTCCTCATTGGCCCATCACCTTATTTGTTTCGTCAAATCCATATAGAAAATGGTGAAATATTTTGGCACACCCGCTAGGACTCATCAGGGGTTCTTTTGCATTTTATTCATTCCTAGGTGAAAGTTTTGTGTTTATTTCCCTTTTGAAAATATTCCACATTAATTTTCTTCTTTGGAATCTTCCCCTTCTTTTTATTATCTAAAAGCAATCTTGTTTTTGGTTCTATAAAAAGAACACTTCTTTCTTTCATTAGTATTGCATTAGTGAAAGAGACATCCCTCTTCATGTTCATCACTTGCGACATCAAATATCACATTTCGATTTAGGTTTAAAACACTTACATGGACATTATGATTTGTTGCATTATATCTCACATTAAAATTGAGGGCAACCTATACACTGGAAGTCATACCCAACTTATGATTGACGCAACTAAATCGTAGAAAGCACATTCTCTCTTCTATCTCTCTTTATCAAACTACAAAAATTGAAATTTATACATCTTGTTAAACAACATATTACCCAGAAAGAGACTATCAATGATCACATGATTAGAGGATTGATAGTGGGCACCCAGATGGCTATCTCTTTCCAGTTAACCATCAGAGAAAGGCCCACCCCCAACAAAACCATAACCTGAAACCTCACCTTTATAATTTACCTTCTTCATAGGAAGCCTTCCCAACCAAAAACTCTGTTCTAAATTCATGAGTTCAGTATTTTAAATAACATAAGCTAAACACACTAAATTCACTTATAGGATTACATGTGTTTTGCTTATCTTTTTTCTTGACTTGCACGTTTTGAGGTGTGAGGTCACGTATTCTCCACTTCCTTATTTCCTTTCAAACTCCATAATCATATTTGGTGTATTCCAACTTGCTTCTCAGTGTGTCAAGACTCATTTTTTTCCATATTCAAACTTATGGGTTGGTGTCCCATTCAACTTTAATTCACAAAAAGCAAATTTTCTTCATTTTATAGATTTCACAGTAACTGGCATCGTTCAAGAGACCGTCATTGATTTACAACTGACCATCATCGATTTATCTGACTAGTGTCTTTTCCTTGTGCTTTTGATCAGTTTACCCAAAGAGCACTCATCTCATCTTCTTCTCTATTTAAAATCTCTGGACATCACCATATCCTCTACATTATGATATTATTGACTAAATATAGCTTCCACAATTGACTTTCCTCAGTTTCTGTCTCACTTGCTCAAACTATTGCTTTCCCACAGTAACCGGCATCGGTTACTATGACCGTCATCGGTCACCCAGTAACCGCCATCGGTTGGTATCAATGGCATCGATCCTTATTTTTTTATTTTTAATCAAAGCACATGTTAGTTCACCTCTCATAATCAATTCTTTTCCATTCATGTTGTTCTCTTTGTCACTTACAGAGTACAACTCATCTAGTATATGTTAACTCACATGGTGTTGACTCGCAGTCAAGTCAATGCTCTTGTGCTTCATGCCAACCTTTACTTCTACCTAGCCCATCACCCCCTTCTATCTTATCACCCATGGATCCAACTCAACCTATCACTATTAATATTGGCAATGAGGAGTTCACAAGACTTCTTGACCAGAATCTCATTGCCCTCTAGTACTACCTTGCTTATTCTTCTACCTAGGATTCCTCAAGTCAGCTAGTATACGGCATGCCCATATCTATCCCTCTTGCTGTCTCCCCCACCTCTGCATCAGCTAGCACCAGCTCAGCACTACCATCATCCACTTTACCACCTGTGGTGTCTCATCTAGGTCCCACATCCACTATAACTGCAGCATCTACGTCATCTATCACACCTGCGACGTCAGTTGTCCCTCCAATGGCCACTTTAAGTATAGCCCCATCTGCACATGCTACCTCATAAATACCTATTGCATCACAACCACCTCCAGTGTCAGAAACTTACACCCCTTTCCAGAACCTCTTCCTTTTTATCCTGCGCAGTCCTTACCCCCAATCACCACTAGAGTTATTACGACTACCCCACCCACTTACACATACTACCAATAACCCCTAACCTCATCTATCACTTATTCTGGCTATGTGCCACCTACATCTATTCCTCTCGTGCATAGTTCTCATACTCATCACCACCATACACTAGCATACCACCCACCTCATACATTCAGCATCAACCCCCTTTTTTATGCAGGGGGCACCCATTCATCACAACCTACCAACAACCTCATTAAGATGATGATGGAAAATATGCAGACCTTAGAAGCATCTGTTTCTGGCTCCCGTAATTCTTTAACTTATGATGAAATCTGTAATGATCCTATCCATCCATCTATTCCCATTCATCCCTACCCTGTACATTGGGAAATTCCTAAATTCAATCGCTTCAATAGTAAAGAAGACCCACAACAACACTTGCGGTCATTCAAACATGGGTGCTACCTAATTGCCCATGATGACGCTTTGCTCCTATGAACCTTCCCAATGTCCTTGACAGGACCTGCATTGGATTGGTATAGTGGACTACCTAGACATTCCATTTATTCCTTTAATCAAGTAGCCCAAGCTTTCTTAGACCATTTTTCAATCAATGTTATCAAGAAAGTCACCATGACCGATCTCTATTCAACCTGACAGTATGAAGATGAATCTATCACAGATTTTGTTTCCCACTGGTGGAGTCTTATCAACCAATTAACATTCCAGCTACCTCAGACTGAACTTATTGAGTTGTTCACTAGAGCTTGTGCTAGACACATCTCACCAACTCTGTAGGTACAAACCTTCCAAACCTTCGATGAAGCATTCACCATGGCACAAAAGCTGGAAATTCATGCCATTGAAGAAAAGAAAATCCAATTACGAAATAAGAATGCCCCATTCAAATCAAATGACTCTTCTTCATCTTCAAAACCTCAAAATAACTATTCAAAGGCCAAAGGATCTGCCAATGGTAGTCCTCAAGGCGGGTCCATCTCATCCTTCTAATCAAGCCCAACCTTCTTCCAATCTTTCCCCTATCCAGGCCTTTCAGCTCTGGTGGGAGCAACAGAAGTACACTT
Source organism: Taxus chinensis (assembly GCA_019776745.2). Classification (NCBI taxonomy): domain Eukaryota; kingdom Viridiplantae; phylum Streptophyta; class Pinopsida; order Cupressales; family Taxaceae; genus Taxus; species Taxus chinensis. Next base: position 98,903,952 of record CM034149.1, read on the forward strand.
CAATTAGAGAGCCCTATTCTTCAGTCTTGGAAAAGCTTCTTAAAGCTAGAGCCATTACACTTCCTCCCATAAAACCTCATACAGGTTTCGATCCTACTCATCCTATGCCTGCATGGTATAAAGAACATGACTACTGTAATTACCATCGTGTTAAAGGACATAGTGACAGTAACTACATAAATTTTAAGAACATTGTCCAAGAGATGATAGATAATGGAGACCTTGTCATGGACAACCCAAATGCGCCAAGAAAATCAAAATTTTCACATCTTTAAGAATTCATTCCCTAACCATAAACCATCATCTAATCAAAATAGTGAACCTTCATCTAATGATAACAATGTTCTTGAAGTCCACGTGGTTTTTGATATCATACCGTTCCTCAAATCCCACCTATTTCGTCTATTGAGGAAATTTTGGCATGAGCTCCTCTACCCATAGAGGATCATACCTCTTCTACTCCTTCACCCACAAAGGAGTCCCCCTCATCTCCCCTTGCTCTCACGGAGGAACCCACACTTTCTACCGATGCCATTTCATCATCTACCTCACAACCTACCGAACAATCAACACTTTTAATTCTCCCATCCACAAGAGAATCATCATCACCTTCTCCTCCACTAAGGGAGAAGTCTACCTTACCCCATTTACCATCTCTCCTACCCATGGGAGATTCTTTAGACATGCCACTACCTGTTGGGGGAAGTTCTCCCCCAGCATCCCAGGACCCCATTGACATGATCTCAGCTTTGTTACCTACAGAGTCTAAGGCTAGCCAATTCCCTGTCTCACAGACATATTTTACAGGGATTGCCACCAAACCAACTCCATCTTCTTCTTGAGTAGTCCCATTTTCACGGTTGTATGATCACTTGGATTACGTTGATAATTCCATGCTTTGGGGATGTCTTCAGCTCCCCTTTTTGACCCAAATACAAATGTTTCCTGAGGATACTTCCATGATATGCCCAAAGGTATTTTTAGTAACCATATCAACACTGACCATGCTGATTGAAATATATTCTTCTTCATCATCCCTACCTAAATCCAAATTCTACCCATAAACTATAACCAGTCCAAAACCTAAAAACCTACCCACACCTATCTCCTCACCCGTAACTAGACCCATCACTACTTTAGGTGTCATGCTGACATCAAGCCTTACTCACCCACCTATCAAATTGGACTTAGCCACATATTCCCAAGCCCACACCAACATTATCCCTCCACCTAAAAGGAAAACCCAACCTTCTAGGCCACATACACTGGTCTCACCTACCACACCTTTGTCACCTTCCCCCCTTTCTATCCATCCTAGGCCCCATCCATCAACCCTGATCAAAAAGTCTCCTTACCCAAGGTCAGTCAAAATATAAACAACCTACTGCTACATCACAAGCCTTTATTACACCTCATTCACCCAAAAACCAAATACCCTAAACCTCACCTGTGCACTTCTTAGCACCTATACCTTCACTAGTTACTATAACCCCAACTTTACCTATACGAGTTCAACCCATACCATCCACCCAACCTCTACCAACCATTGCAACTTGGTTGTCCCCATGGGTAACTCATCCTCTTCCACCAACTGTTATCCCTTCTGCATCATATACCCCCATGTCACCTTTACCCAAGAAGGTGCAACCCAAAGATAAGAACCTACTACTCTCCAATAAGGTAGTTAAACCAACAAAACCCTTCCATCACTAGCTCTTCTACCACACCTTTACCTAAGAAGATGCCATCAAAACCTAAGACAATACCACTTACCAAACCAGTGGACCAACCCATTCCCCCTCCTATAAAGCCTCTTCCCTCATGATCATCCACACCTTTACCCAAACCCACACTCACTTCCCATTGTGATCCATTAGCGGGGTCCTACGCCAACATTTTAACCAATCTCTTAGAGACTTTCGTCATCACATTACCACCGCTTTGACCTTATGATCCTCTCAAACCCAAACCAAAAGGGTTTGATGAAACCAAGATTTGTGCCTATCATCATGTGCTAAGACATGATGTAGAAAATTGTAAGGCTCTAAAGACCATTCTTCTCCAAATTTTTCCCCCTTGAACAAAATTTTGATGATGATGACCTTCTTGATGAGGACCATGTTCCACCTTCACCTGTCACCACACATCATTATCCCTTGCTTCTTCAACAATCAACATCTCCACCCCCACAACCATTTTTTCCACCTCCAAAATTTGAGATCAACATGGTCCGTATTAGAGAGTTAGCCAAACCTCCACCCAAATGTCAGTGTGCACCATATCATTTCACAAGGCTCTTATCCCCCAGCTAGGTTTTTTCCCATCATGTCATTATATCTTTCATCCTACACCCTCTCCATCCACCTCCCCTCATATTAACATGGTTCACGTTACCACCCATTCTCAGAAAGACAAAGAAAAAGAAGAAGTAACTAACCCATCAACCAACCCCATACCCAATATACCATCTGCACCCACACCAAAAATCACCATCTGTGGACCTATATACCCTATCTCTGATGGGGTCACCCATCACACAATGATAAAACAATTACATCAGTCCCCTCTAAAGATGTCTTTGTATGATCTTGTCCAAACTTCTGAATCTCATAGATAAGCCCTTATTGAGGTTTTGCAATCCATTGAAGTTTTACCCAATGACCCCACACCAGTGGCCTCCATTATTACCCCTCACCACGTGGCCTCGCTTACCAAATCATCTCCTTCTTCTACCCCCATACCCACTCCTCAAGTCGCCGCCCTCAGCTTCTCTGATGAGGAGATTATACCTCTCTAGTCAGATGATCCTGATCCCGCCCTTTTCATTTTTGTCTATATCGATAACATACGCATACAACACGTCATGATCGATGGTGGTGCTAGCATTAACATCATCTCCTCCCATGCATACAATCAAATGTGCATTCCTTCTAATTATATGCATAATAACCCCATTATGTTGCACTCCTTCAATGATGCCATTACCTCCACCCTTGGCACCATTATCCTTCATGTTCGCATAGGCCCTCGCATTGTCCCACAACTATTCTACATCTTAGAGGGAGATTTCTAATATAACCTATTACTTGGAAGACCTTGGATTCACGTCATGGGTTGTGTCCCTTCAACTTTACACCACTGTGTAAAATTTAAAATGAAGGACATAATGATACCATCCCCGTCGACCCATCACCATTCAAAACTTGTAACATGTTGTACCGACCCAATGATGTACTTATACCAGTCAAGGCATCTGCCACTATCCCCACTTCTCCTTCACCCATGAGCCCATCCACCAATGTTGTCGCCACCTCTCCCACATCTAACTCTTCTATTCATACTGTCAGCCTACAGCCTCTGTAGCTAAACCCTTTGCTTCTTAACCAACTGTTACCCCTCCTACCCAATCATCTAGTGAATCATCTATCCCCACCACCCACATATCAACTATTGATCCCTTAGAAGGTGTTTTTCAATGCCTCACTCTAGGGGAGTACCACCTATATAATATCAACACATTCCTCACTCCACAAGAGTATGGTAACCTATGCCAACACCCTCATTATGACTACACATAGGCGAGGTTTTCCCTTATGGTCCTCCCCACCTTCACACTAATCTAACATATGGGGGACTTGATACTGCCACTTATTCACCTGAACCTCCATCCCAAACATGATCATTTTCATCTGACCTCCAATATCTTACTAATTGTTGCTTCACCCACACTTTCCTTCACCATTGCACATGGAAAGTTTTTGGTTTCGGTTTTTAGGAAAAAGGTCACCATACCATGTCATTTCTTGTACCACCCATAAACACAATGATTGTAGTGGCATTGGATTTTCTACACCACCTTCCAAGAAGGCCCACATCAACCTCATTGAGGAAGAAAAACCTTCTCCACCCCATTCACCAAGTCACTACCTTCACCCACAGAGTCCATAGATCCCGAATCTATTCCTCCTAACTTTAAACATGATTTCCTTGGGACCTCTGACTTATCAACATGATGGTGAGGCTCCCTCTTCTCTTCCCTTCCTATATCTTAACATGATCAATGACGATACACCTTCTATTACCGCCGTTCAATGTTAGGATGATGATTCTATACTCACCTACCTTGGTGTGGAATATTCTTATATTCACCGGTGGTTACCTTCTGAGATGCAAACCATGTTGAATGAATCAACCATTGAAATCAACATTAACACTCAGGATGACCTACACATCCTAAATATAGGCCAATATTTATATGATGCTGAAGAGGAAGCTTTTACTTCTTTCCTCTAGGGACCATATCAACACTTTTGCTTGGTCCTATGCTGATATGCCCGGTATTGACCCAAACATTGTGGTCCACAATATCATAACCATTCCTGATGCCAAACCCATAAAACAAAAGCTGTGGGAAAATGCATCCTCTCATTGCTCTTCTGGTCAAAGAAGAACTTTAGCATGCCTTCTCTCAGTTTCCTTCATCCTACCCATCGACTATCCCCAATGGATCTCTAACATCGTTCCTATCACAAAAACGATAGGGGGACTCCACATTTGCATGGATTTCCATGACCTCAACCTCACTTTCCCCAAAGACAATTTTCCTCTACTAGGCATTGACCAACTGGTTGATCTCACCACCGACCATGAGATGCTATCACTCATGGATGGTTTCTCAGGTTATAATCAAATACTACTAGCTCCATAAGATCAACACAAAACTTCCTTCATCACTCCTTGGGGGACCTTCTGCTATCGAGTCATGCCTTTTGGCCTTAAAAATGCTGGTGCTACATATCAGTGAGCCATGACTTATATCTTCCATGACATCATGCATCACATATTGGAAGATTACGTGGATGACCTTCTTGCCAAATCCAAACATTGGGCTGAACAGCTGACAGTCCTTAAGGTCATCTTTGATGCCTCATCAAGTATTATGTTCACCTTCAACCTAAAAAGTGTGTCTTACGTAGTGCTTTTGGCAAGACTCCTTGGTTTCATCATCAATTTGTGTGGATTTTTAGAAGTTCAATCCTCATTCTTCACAAGGCTATTCTCAAAATTCCTATACCTACTAATCTCTGTTGAATTCAAAGTTTGCAAGGTAAGTTGCAATCTATTCCTCTCATTTCATACTCACAAGCTTTCCGACCACTGTCAACCATTTCATCATCTCCTCAAAAATGACGTCTCGCTTCAAATGGGATGATGAATGCCACAAATCCTTTCACGCCTTAAAACAATACCTTCTTCAACCAATGCTCATTCCTCCTGAAAGGATGACCAACCCTTTTACCTATACATTTCTACCTACTGAGTCATTCCTTAGGTGTCATGCTTACTCATCACGACATGTAAGCACAGGAACAAGAAATTTATTACATAATTCGTACCTTCTGGACTATGAAACCTAGGTACACCCATTCTAAAAAACTTACTTAGCCTTAGTTTTTGTTGCCACTAAATTCGTCATTACCTTCTCAACCACAAAACCTTTTTCTTCACCAACACTAGTATTTACATTACATGTATGCCAAACCATACCAACATCAATGTGTTGCACGTTGACTCATGCTTCTTGCAGACCTTGAAGTTGAATTCATCCATCAAAATTCTATCAAAGGCCAAGCCATCGCTGACCAACTAGCAGACACACCTCTTTCTAGGAATCTTAACCCTCTAACTTTGATTTATTAGATGAATCCATTGCTACCCTCTCTTTGGATGATACCACTTACCAAATGACCTTATTCTTTGATGGTTCCAAATGTCAGCATGGGAGGCGGTGCCAGGTGTTATCCAACATTCCTCTTACATGGTGAACCCATGCCTTTATCTTTCAAACTAGGATTTTGATTACACTAACAACATCACCGAATATGAAGCAATCGTATTAGGAATTCAAACTGCCATCTCCCAGATGTTAAATCAATTATATCTTTGGTGATTCCCAACTAGTTGTGTAAACCAAGTCAATGGTATATACCAGTGTCTTACTCAAAAGTACAAATGTCATTGAAAGTAACTACCTTTGACCACGTTAAAACATTCAAACCACCCTCACGTTCTACCAATAAATTTGTGGATACCATGGCCTGTCCTGGCTTCTCAGATACCCTATTCACCTGCTGACTCTAAAATCTTTGTCACAATACAAAGGTCCTAATCACCCTCTTATTTACCTCATTTGGAGGTCAACTCCATAAAAGTTGCACCTGACCCATGTGACCTTTGGTATAAGATAGTTTTAGACTACCTTTCCCTTTCCACCTCCTGATCTCACTTAATGGGAAACGTGCCTTTCTTAAAAGTGTCTCTCACTATGTCATCATGGGTGGTCTTCTTTATAAGTGTGGCTTTCGATGGTATTCTCTTACGATGCCTTACAAGTTCTAAAATTCCTTACACCATCAAGGAAGTTCATGATGGAATTTTTGGAGGTCACTTTAGTGGTTTAGCTGTCGCTAAAATGCATTATTCACCTTGGTTATTATTGGCCAACCTAAAACCGTGGCTGTTGTGACTATGTAAAACATTTTGTGAAATGCCAACAACATAGTAATCTTCATCACACACCTAGTCATGCCTTACAGGTCCTACGAAACCTTTGGCCTTTCTCTCAATGGGGTTTGGATCTTGTAAAGAGATCAATCCTCATTCTTCACAATGCCATAAATGGATTATAAAGTCTACTGAATATTACACTAAATGGGTAGAAGCCATTCCCCTCATTTCTACAAAATTTAAGAAAATATGTGAATTCATCAACCATCACATCATTTTTCACTTTGGTGTCCCTCACCACCTCATCATTGATAATGGAAAGCAATTCAAAAACAAAACCCTATGAAATTTGTGTGATGCTTTTGGCATTCAACTCAGTTTCTCATCACCTTATTATCCACAAACAAATGGCCAAGCAGAATCAACCAATAAAACCTTGAACAAAATTCTTATGAAAGTAGTTGAGGATACTAGGAAGGATTGGCATATACACATTATTTTCACCTTGTGGGCTTACCACACTAGTATTCGCACTTTAGGGACTACTTCCACACCTTTCTCTCTGGTCTATGGTACTCGAAGTTTTCTTGCCTCTTGAAGTCTAGATTCCATCTCTTACACATCTCACTACAAGACATGCTTATTGACGATGACTTTCGCCAGGACCAGACCACAACTTGAGTTGTTAGTTGAACATCATCTCAATGCTCTTGACCATCTCCAAATCTACCAAAAAATGTATCAAACATGCCTATGATAAATGTGTCCATGAAAAACCTTCCAGGTTGGTGACCTCGTCCTGAAGGAAAATTAACATGTAACCAAAGAAGAGAAAAGTAAATGGGGAAAATTTGCTCCTAATTGGCTGGGACCCTATATCGTTACTCATTCCTATAGATCAAGTGTTTATCGTTTATCTTCACTTAAAGGTAAACCCGAACCTGATCCCCTCAATGCCTTTCATCTTAGACCATTTTATTATTGAAATCAAGTCCTATATCACCTTTTTTCTATTCAATGCTCATCCCTTGAGCATTAATTCACCTTCCATATTACCATGTTTTGAGGATCAATGACTAAAAAGAATCATGTGATTACATTTCACCTTTCAGCCTTATCTTCAATATGAGTAACATGGCTCTACTCATGGCATAATTCTCATGGATACTTTTCATATTTTTCAAAGATAATAATCCCATGGAAGTTAAATCAAAACTTGAAACCATCTCTTTCATAGTTAACCGACTGTGACTATGGTTTTGTCTTCTAAACAAGAACCTAATCTTCCTCTATAGTCTTTTCCATGACTTAAACATCCAAAATGCCTAAAATGGGATTCAACTCCTTGAGTCATATTTCTAAAAAAACAGATGACTCCCTCAAAAAGGACATCTCTTCTCTCTATCTCATCGCTATAAATAGACTGCTCCCTCGAATCCAACTATATCCATTCATTACAAAAATACAATAAAATGTAAAGTAAGCTTCCCGCATCGATCATACTTCACGAAGACCTCAAGGAGATAATATACTCATCCCATATAGACTTGCACATCAATCAGTCTATCAAAAACCGAAACAAAATGAAGAAAATGATAACTCTTTGTAATGGACTTGCCTATTTTTAAATCATGGGTTTCTTTGGCACACATGAACATGTTGTCATACATTAAGTTACACTAAACCACCCATTTTCACCTCATTGCCTTTTCACCCTAGTTTCTATCGGCATCAAGGGACTCACCATAACTAAAAATTTCATGATCATGTGACTTTCTTCACCCTTAGAATAGTCCATTATGCAATGCCTTTTAGGGTCTCACATTCATAAGCCCATCTTGGTATCATCTAGACTCATTAGGGTTCTTATCAATTAGCCTGACATCTTTTACCACCTCTTACCATTCACCTTCTTCATTACTTATTGATTACCCTATACTGACCAGACCATCGACACCTACATTTTAAAACCTTTCCCTATCACCTTGACTCTATGGGATCCTCGGCACCTAAGACTCCACCATGCCTATGACCTATAGACTCTCACCATGCCTATCACCCTGTAATCCATATAGGAACCTATGACCTAGACTCAATCATGTAAAAATGCCTAGTACCAACCCATTCCTTTAATTCCTCATATTCTTCCCTAGCTTATGGGAGAACTACATCGGCCTGAGTGCCCCTTTTGTAGTCAAGGCTATGTAGGCAACACTCCTATTGGCATGGGGCCCTTAGTCCTTAGCTCAGCCACTCTTTACCCTAACCTATTTTCCCTCATTTGTCCTATGGGACATATTCCCTATCTTAGTTTCCATTTTCTAAAACACTTGGAAATTAATACAAACATACATATCTACCATTTTACCACACCATAAAACATCACAATCAATCATTGCACATTGGCCTATAATATCAAACATTTTGGAAGTCTACACCATAACATACATGCCTAACTCTATCTTCACCCTTGTGGGTGCCTGTCCCATGTTACCAATAACTTGGACATGTAAAGCCAAAACTTGTGCCTATAATGTGGCCACCAGTGACCTCAGACTCCATCATACCCCTAAATAGTGTGATTCCATCATGCCTAAAGTGGTAACTTGACTCCATCATGCTCTAAACTGTAATGGGTACATCATGCCTAAAGTCTACCTAACTCCATATGCCTAGGTGGTGCTGCATCATGTAAGCTAGACCTGACTCCACCACTTCCTATATCTATCTATAACTTCGGTGTCATAAATTTGCTAGTCCACCTAAACTGACCTGCTCCATGCCTTACCAGTTTCACCCACTATCACCTGTGGTAGAGGCATAAGCCAACTCCACGTCATCTCTCTTGTACTGAGGGAATGGTGGTGGCACATGTTGGAGCAGCCCAAATTACCAACTGACCCTGTCAATAGGTATCATCTCGTGGTCATAGGCATGACGCCCCTCTATCAACCTGAGTAGATGTAACTCATCTAACTCCACTACCATCTACCTACATTAAGGGAAGCCAACATACGGCCTCCAAATGATATCCACCCTTCACCTTCAACCAATCACAATCAACCACACCACTCTCGTGGACCCGTCTCCCAGCTACTCTCCCTGCTCGTAATCTTCACCTCATCCCAGTACAATACCTTGTCTTTCTCTCTTGAAAAAATGCTACAAGGTCAAACAGCTCTATCATTTTCTAAAAGTAACAACACAACAATGATTATGAAAAATAGAGAATTTTTATTTTATAACCCAAACCGACATGACCAACATTGGTCATACTCGTGTGCTAGCCAATCGACACCAGTCACAAAATAACCGGCATTGGTCAAACCTTATAGTTGTTTGTCGCTAATGCTAGGCTTCCTTTTTACCTGCAACCATTATGGCTCAAACACCTTTTATCATTACGGAAACCTATTGAACCTTACCTACAAGCCCAAACTAACCCTACATTTCCTTAGTTGCATCTTGGGATTTTTTATTTTACCTATACCTAAGCCTTACCCATGCCATGACCTATTTTCCTGAAATTGGACCTACTCGGTGTGACCATTGACCTTATGTACTTGTTATACCTTGTGATGTTGTTACCTATGTTGTTTTAACCTAACAACTATACCCTACCTATTTTTGTGCCATTTATCCTGACCCAAACCTTTGGTGTACCAGAACATACCTAAACGTTCATGCACATGACCTACATTTTGTTTCCATACCATATCTTATACCTTGGATACCTAAATAACTTCACCCTCGTTTGGATAAACCTATCGACCTTGGAAGATGTAGAGTTTGCAAGCTCTTCATCTCAGGTACTATGTTGCAATCTATACATGTGTGTGCATGTGTTTGATTTTCATTTCCCATTACCCTATTTTGGACCTTGGCCTATTACCTATTACCCAAGTTTGACCACTACCCTTCCCCACCTATCTTCAACAACTAGACATTTGTCAAACCCACTCATTAATTCCATATTACACCTCATAAATGCCTGGTTTAAAGGGGGATCACCTTCACCAACACATGTGGCAATCACTTCTTATTTTTGTCAACGTTTACTTACCAATAAAAGCTACGTAACAAAAATGAGAAAAATGTAGACACCAAAATTGGGTCACACTCCCCTTGGTACCCTTTTTGAATAGCCAACTTAATACATATTCACCTAACCATGATTAAATTAATACCCCACACTTAATATTCAATTTAATTATTTATAATTAAAGCTAATCACCCCACCTCATCCTAGACACCTAATCATTTATTAATCTTAGCATGTTACCCTAATTAAATTAGTGCACACCTCACCAAAACCAACTCACCTAGACTACATCATAATGGACCTATTATCTAACTAAGTTAATCCTAACTAAGACTCAGTTTAAACCCTAATTCTTGCATGTCTATTCTTCTTCTAATCAGCATGGCCCATTTATCTAAGCACAAGATTTATGTTTTGATCCGCGACCAATGGATAGAGCTGGCCAAAGGATCTGTCAAAATCTGCCATTTTGGCAAACCTAGTATTTCTTGCCTTAAACGACGTCAATCAACCCTAAACCGAACGCCGGTCACCGTAAACCATCGTCGTTTACCATATATTCATTTTGGTAACCTTGTTTCATAGGATGGATGAATTATTCAAGTCTTAGAGAAGACAGATCTCCATGGAAGTCATGTACCAGAACACTCCTACACATTTAAACATCCTTGAACCAGCAACCAAGCACTGATATAAAAGGAAAGCATTCATGGTAATATTATGGGAATTACTGCTCGTGGCATGGAGCAACCATTTTCATAGATCAACCATTGCCATCCTCCATCCATTCAATATTCTTTATAAAGTATGTACACTTTGATCTGCAACATTATACAATTATTTAGAATGAGTCTCTTTATCTCTTTTGAGTTAGTTTCTAGTTTCCTGTGCATCCCACCATCCCCATATTCCTTATCCATTTATCCAACCACCCACAATCCCTATGTTAGCTCTCCTAATATTTGACACTAGACACACCTGAGCATTCCTCATCACCCTTTCTAACATAAAAATTCCCCTCTGATTCTCTGTGTAGTCACGAGAGACTCTCCAAAACCCATTTTATTGAGTTTCTACCATCCTTGCCTTAACCATCATCAATTCCCTCTTAACCATTGTCGGTCATACCTTACCGACGTCGGTCTCTATGTGACTGGTAATTCTACCTATGATTGTGACCTAATACCTTTCACCAACTCACCCAACCTCACCCAAAACTTTACCTTGACCTATTCCAACACCTCAACCACCTACCCATACTTCAAGATCTGATCATAATCTAGCCTGTTAGATTAGATTTGTCTTATTGTACTTGAATGAGATACCTAAATAATATCAACCACAATAGGATTTTATTTATTTATGCTATCTCTTGCATTAAGTTTTATTAAACAGTGGGTTGACAACTATCAAGGAAGAATCATACCTCACTAGAACTAGAACACGCTAGGTAAGCCTCACTGACATATATTGTTTAACTCTCTTTTGTGGTTTTGTTTTGTATTTCAGGTAGTTCCTCCTAAGACAAAAGGAATCTCCCAGCAGTCAACATTTGATCAAGAAGTCAAAACGCACGTACAACCTCCAATTGATCATTGCAACAAGTATTCCTCCTTGGCCCATCACCTTATATGTTTTGTCAAATCCATAAAGAAAAAAGTGAAACAGTTCAGTTGAAATGTATTTGGATTTTTAGAATTTTTATTTTGAACTATTAATCCTTCTAATTCAAGAACAAGCAAATGTTTTTTGGGAGGCATGGCAAAAAAATAATATCAAGACTTCATTATTACCTTATATTTATTCAGAATACAATACGAGTATTTCACAATATATTTTTACCTATTTCTTTACAAATTTTCATTGATTGTATATTGTCTCTAGTTGTATCTGAACATAATAATTGTAATCAAGACATGTTTAACACATTGATTCCAACCAACATTGAAAAGTAATAAAAAAATTAGTAATCCATAAATAGTACTTGATACTTGTTTGTGAGCCAACTGTCATAATTGATGGTATAGGGTTTAATGTAGCTTTAGTATTAATCACCATTAGCTCCATGTTATGTTGGTTGGATGACATCATGTTATGGTCAAGAATAATACCCGCTTCTAATTGATTAACCTCATGGCTTGAACTATGTTCTCTGGTCACATATGTTCGGAGTGTCTCAACAGTTTCTACCAATGAACATAAATACTTAAATTGTAAATTAATAATTATAAAAAATGAACAGTTGTCCATTCTCAATTAAATAAAGGAGGTTTCAAAATTATTATAAATGCACATCTTCCCAGTGAAAGAATATTTGGAATGGAGGAGAGTCCACTTATTCTATGTAGTGTGAAAATGTAATCTCTATTTTTTTCATATTTATTGTATGAGAACAAGCATATGTCCATTCTAAACATTGTCCTCTACTTTTTTTCCATATTTACTATATGAGAATGAACATATGTCCATTCTAAACAGTATCAATAGAAAATATAAATAATGTGTAGAGGTTAAAGTTTTATTCTTTTTCTCTATGTTTTTCTTTTTGAGAAAGGCCAGAATGAGCATATGTCCATTCTCATACATTTAATATGGAGGAAAAATAGAGGTTAATTTTTAACTTTGCATAGAACGAGAATCTAATCATTCCAAATATTCCTAGAATGGGAAAATGTCCATTCTGGTACACACAATATTCTTAGAATGGACATATGCCCATTTTCGTTCTCTTATAAATTGTAGCTTGTATATTTTCTATATTTTCTTAAATTAGGAGGAATACAAGAAATATTCAACTCAAATTTTTATATAAACAATCAAAACTATATTTTGTATGTGAAGGTTATAATATATAGTATCTCTCTATCTGTTGACAACATAAGAATGGGCATTTGCCCATTTATATCGTTCTAAAAAAGTAATGTCCAAGAACAAACTATGTGAAGGAAATACATCTTAGTAATAGACCTATATATAAAGTAAAAAATTGTTAAGAACAAATAGATTTCTATTCTCAGTTACATAAAAGAGGCTAATATATAAATAACACAAAATTCATAAAGACTAATTACCTGGAGGTGTACTTAGATATTTATAATATTGTTGTAACATGATATCCTGCTTAGGATTCTTCACTATATATATAAGTGAGGTCCTCTTTATATTATGTGTTGTCTTTATTGCATTTACCCCACCATATAATATTAAAACAGAGGATGAGTCAGTGTTGCATCTCTCAATCATGTGCTCCAAAAAATGCACATATCTCTCATATTTCAACAAATGTTCAGGAATGAAAACTTCAATATCATTTAGTTTGATAATATTCAAGGGCTCCACATGTTGCCAATCTAGTTCCACTGCCACATCTTTATCATCCATATTAATTGAACCATGAACATCATAAATGCCAAAAATTACTAATAGCCCCTTAAACCCACCTGCATTCATAATTCTATAGGACCCTTCTGAAATTATTGCATTTGTTTTTTTTTACTTTCTTCATGTGCGTGCTTATAATAATATTAAACAAGTAAGCTTGTACTGTTGGTAGTATAAAAATACAGACATAATTAATTGTGCTTGACCCAATGATTATTAGAAGATCTATAATATATTTTTATGAGATAATACTCACAAAATTACAAAAATCGGTAATTACAACTTCTATATTGAGTGGATGAAGATGGTATTCCAAAAATTTCAATGTTCTGCTAAGCAAAAAGGATAAGAAAATTGACATGTAAACTCATATGTATCTTTATCTCTTGGTTGAGAATTTTTATTAATGGAAGATACATATAATTAAAGGAGATTAATAGCATTATTTGAATAATTTGATGCATTTTCTTGACTCCCTTTCCCTAATTGAGTAGCTTTCCTTTTTTTATCATCATCTCTAAGCTCTTGAAAGAGTTGAGAAAAATGAGTCTCATGTGTGCCAAATTTCGCAACAACATTAGATGCATTACATCCCATAATAACTTAATCTAGAACTCTTGTATATATATATAAGATATAACCTTTGCTTTTATGGCTCTATTCTCCTTTACTCTTTTGCAATAGTCATATAGAGCTATTGCATTTACATCAGGTTCTATTTTTAACCGAACTTCACCACATATACATTTATTAGTAAGGACATCTAATTATTCATGTTTCATACCTTTTGTGCCTCTGAAAATTCATGCTCTAAGCAAGTCTAATTAATTAGGCTTGAAATCAGGGTCAGTAACTTTTTTTCGGTAGCAAGTCAACCCACCATTGGCGTACAAATCAAATACTAACACCCAGTTGTCCCTAATTTCATCTGGAAGAAGATGAAATGGTATCTTATCACACAAACTCTCTAATTTTTACTTCTCAAAAATATGTAAAATTTTCCTTTCGAATGTCTATATGTGAACATTTTTGGGTACTAAATTGTGGGATAGAGCTATGATTCAATAACAAACCAAATTATGCATATACAGAAGTATACAATTCCTCAAAATATACAGTAGCAGAAACATATACTAGAAAATCCAAATCAAAACAAAGTACACACACATAACACAACATGTACCATGGTTCACCCAATGTGGGCTACATCCACCAAATATAAAGATCTCAATATATATAATAAACAAGAGTACAAAAAAACTCTTCCCACAAGAGTACAATGCATCTCTCCAAGAGTATCTACTCCTCTAGATCTCTAAATGGATCTACAATGCTACATGAGTGCACTACAACCTTGCCTCTAAACCACCAGCAGATCTCACATAATTAGGAACTACTGCATCTCTAAACTGTAACCAAGCTCTCCTATGAATCTGTAAACAAGACCTCTCAAATAGGTCTACCAATGTGCAACCATAACTATGCACCAAGAAGTAAGTCTCTCCTCCATCGTTGCATCAACCTGTGTAAACAAGAAGACAACCTCCTCTACCACAACTAGAT
Source organism: Taxus chinensis (assembly GCA_019776745.2). Classification (NCBI taxonomy): domain Eukaryota; kingdom Viridiplantae; phylum Streptophyta; class Pinopsida; order Cupressales; family Taxaceae; genus Taxus; species Taxus chinensis. The sequence goes on from CM034149.1 coordinate 98,919,445, forward strand.
ACTATCACATATCCACAAGCTATCCAATGAGCTACAATACTAGATCTCTATGGACCAACAATACAAAATCTCACAACAACATGTGGATCTACAAGAAGAAACATTATGTGCTTTACATACTATGAAAGCCATTACATTGAGACAGAAAAATACAAAGGAAATACAATATAAGACATTACACTCTTCTCACCATTCTGATGTACCTGTGATTTCTTTCTGTCCAGCTTCTCTACATGGAAGCTTTGTCTTTGTTGGTCCGAAAATCTGTCGCCTGGACAGATCTATGGATAGACGAGCCAACAGTGTGCAGGGCTTAGCCCCTCTTTGAGTCAGCAAAGCGAAACAGGTTTATTACTATTCTACCAGCAGGAATCTATGCAAGTCTCACAGATTCTACCTTCGGGGGTTTGGGATCTCATCCCAGTAGAGTGTTTCAGGCTGTGAAAAGAAAGGAATAAAAGAGGGAAAAGAGAAAGAACAGATCCGAAGGAAGAAAAGAAATGAATTCCAAAGCAGAAACGTCAGAAGATTTATGTTTTTGGGTTGGTAGTAAACAGAGCCAATCCTACTTGCATAAATAAACAAAGTAATACTGATGAGCAAATGACAGAAAAGTAGATATGAATCCAACAGATTAAACACATACAGATCTAACGTAAGGAAGATCTAATACATAACACAGCTATTGAGCACAAAGTCTTAATATTTGTATTACTGTTTTCTTCTGTTACAAGAAAGCTCAAAGTCTTTCTCTCCTCACTTCTATTTTCATCTAAAAAATGTTCCCCCTGAATACAACAAGTATTCCAGTATTTATAGAAGAGAGGAGAAGAAAAGCAAAAAGGAGCCAACAAATATTTACAAAGATATTTACAAAATATCTAAAAGTCATGTTGACTTTTGACAACTTGATGGATGACATCATCCCATGATGCAACATGGATGATGTCATCATTTGTGCCAACACACTTTAGACATTTCAACAAGAAAGTCGGAGAATAGAGAGAGGAAGAAGAAGAAGAAGAAGAAGAAGCAGCTACTCGTCATTGTCATCCTGCGGCTGAAAGGGGGTTGCCTGCTTCTGATGCTGCTCAGGAGATGATATGTGGAACTGAGCGTGGTATTCCAAAAACTTGTTAATCATGGGCCCAAATTGATGCTGTGATGGATCCTTGTGCCATTCGCTGATTGCTTCGCAAGTCTCCCGCTCGCTTATGACCTTTTCTAGGAGTCTAGAATAATCCTTCTCCGCCTCGATGAGAAACCCGATGAAGTCCCTACAGGCCAGCAGGTTGTTGATAGATTCAGTGTCAAATGTGACCTCTGGCCCCGTTCCTTGAGAAGCGATCTCCTTGAAGATCTGGATAGTTTCATCCGCTGATCTCATGGTAAAGGAAGGAGTGAGCAGCCCTGGAGACATGTTAAGGACAATTCGCTCCATTTGATGCATCGCATCCAGGGCCTCTTCCTTCACCTTGTCTATCTTTTCCAGAACAAATTCCAGCTGATCTATCCGATAGTCCAAAGTGGACATGGTTTTGTTGATAGCCCTTGGATGGCCGAAAACTCCGAACTTGACCAGATCTTCGACTGAACAGTCGAACATTTGTTGAAAGGTCTCATGTTGGAGTCTAGCATGATCTAGCTCTTCTGATATGGGACCCGCTAATACTTGGAGTTCCTTGTTCACCTTTTTGATGTTTAGATACGAATTGACATATTCAGCGATCACTCTTTCACTGTCCTTGAGGATCTGGCTCCTCCAAGCAGAAACGGCCACACCCTGCTCGCCGATCTTTGAATATTCATTGATCTTCTCCTAGCTGAGAAGCTCAGAAGTCTCGGTGGCAGTCGTGGGAGGTGCACTACCCATCTTCTGTAAGGCTTGAAGCAGATATTTGTTCTGCTCCTTCAGTAGCCTTTTCTCTTCTTTTGTTTCCTGAAGCTTTTGACAAAGGGCGTCAACCGCGGAAAGAGCTTCCCCCTGGAGACTTTCAGAAGATGTCCCCATTGTGACTTGGGTCACGGTAAAATCTGCCGGAGACATATCCTTTTTCTCTTTGAGGGGATTGGGGTATGCAATTTCCATGATCCTCTCACCTGCAGCACTTTTAGAGAAGCATGCAACAGGCTTCAGATTCTTTTCCCCTTTGGCTGGAATTACTGAAAAGTCCATCGGAGCGATGGGAACTTTCCTCTTTTGTTGGCTCAGCTGCTGAGAGATCCATGCTGGTCCTATGGAAGAAGGACCAGAGACAAGAGGGGACAGCTGCAGTAGAAGAGGGGAAAAACGTGGAGACACGCGGAGGCGGCATTGAGAGAATAGCCGAAGAAGTGCCCACGAGAGGAAGGGAAACTGCAGCTGCAGAAGACAAAGGAAGGGAAGGGAGCTCGGAAATGAGGGAAGAAATGGAGGAGGAAAGATCAGCGAGGGAGGAGAAGATAGACAAAGAGGCAGGGGAAAGAGTAGAAGAAGGGGCGGAGGACACGACCAAAGGGGTGGTCGTCTAAGTCACTCGAGGAGGGGAAGGAAGAGAAGAAGAAGGGACAGAAGGGACCTTTGTGGTTGTAGCGATGCCGACATCCTGAGTGGATGGGCGTATGGGACTATCCTCTACTGCTTCTTTCTCTGGAAAATCCAGAGTTATTACCTGTTCTGGCACTGTGGAAGGAAGACTTCCAGGGGCTTCTTCCTGAATGGTGCTAGGCTCACCTTCTACACCCTTGCCTTTTAGCTGCTTCTTGGACCTTGGAGGTGCATTGCCCAATGGGGAGGTTGTGAAATCTACCCCGAGGTAGATCAGCCCCTTCATGCAGCACCAGTGCTCTTTTCTGCGCATAGTCTCCTTAACCCTCTCTTCAATTGTTTGAGGAGCCTTGCTTCTGTCAATGGCTGGGAAGGGCCAATCATCCCCTTCCGTGTCATTATACACCTTATCTACTTCATCTTCCGTAGTTTGGAAGCCTTTGGGGACAATGGCCACTCCGTATTGGATAATTTCCTCCAATGCTAAGCGAGAATGATCCTTTCTTCTGAGTTCCACCTCGTGGATGACGTCAATGTAAATATCCTCGATCTGAGGAACATGGATCGGATCAAGCTTAGCCCTTGGCAGGCAGCTCCTTGGATCAAAGGTAGGCCTGGCTGGGAAGTCATGTTTCAAATTGAGCAACTCCAGCTCTGCGAACATTTCCTTCGCCTTGTGATGGGAGGAGCATGTGTACCGGCCCACTGTGAGGGGGAAAGGAGTTCCGCCCTTCTTTCTTTTGAGGCATTTCTCATGGTATGTGACCAGCTGCCTTGATAACTCTAGTAGAATCAGCTTAGGTCTAGCATACCTCGGTAGCCTGGTTGGCTCGCCCAAGAAGTTGACCGCCCTCAAATAGGTAAATGTGGGAAACTGGGTGAACAGGGCCCCCCATTTCTCTACAGTTGACACAATGTTCTTGGTTGTGCGACCATGAGTTAGATTCGGCCTCAACAGGCAAATGATGTGATAGAAGAAAGCATCATTAATTTTGGCAAATTGAGGGATGATGTTCTCCAGCTTCAGTTCTGGATAATATTCATATATTTTGACCTGAGGCCAAATTCCACTTCGGTTTAGCCCTGGATAATCCCTCTCCGACGCTGTAGTGTAGACTACGTAGGAGTTCATATGGAACACTCCCGTTGTGGCGAATTGTTGTAGCTGCTCGGAGATGGTGCTGCTTATTATTTCTCCCCAGCAAAAGCGCTGCTCAGGTACATTCTTATTCATTGTTTCCAAGTACCTCAGCATCCATTTATGGAAGTAGTGGGCGTCAGAAAGCCCGAAGACCCTGCTCAGGAAAGTAATAGTATCGCTGAGCTCTTCTGAGAAGTCACTGCGGTGGATGATTTGGGGCCACCGGGTTACCACCTTCTTGTTTTTCAAGTAGACTTCGTTCATTAGTTGCATGCATTGGTCTTCATTGTCTTCCCAGGCCTTGATGCACTCTTCTTGGCTGACGGCCACAAAGTGCCGGTGGTGAGGGATGCCGAGCATTATCTCAAAATGACGGGTAGTGAGGTTTATGATTACCTCGCCCTTGCTGTTTTCGACACATCTTGTGTCTTTGTTGTAAGACTGTGCAATCACCATCATGAATTCATTGTTGACGGCACTGACGGGGATTCCTCCAGTGAAATGCAGGGCACTGCCTATTAATTTGTCCATCCATGGACTTCTTATAACTTTCTGAGTTCTAACCTAGAATTCTTCCATGTCAATGTGACCCAATTCTGAGTCTCTGACATCCATGCTGCATTCAACCTGTGATTCGGGCATCCTGACCCTTTGATATTTGTACTTCATCTCCTCTTCAGTAAGCTTAGCCTTTCCTCTTGGTTTGGTGGGTCTCTTGCTGGATGTAGACATGCGTTCTTTCGAACTCAGTTGTTGATCTGCATGAAGAAGAAGCGAGACCCAATCCAAAAAGGTTGAATTAGCCATTTGATCTTCCATTGGAAAGCTAGTAGGAGAAAGAGTTAGAGATTTTAAGGCTCAAGGCGCATGGCGCATGAAAATTGCAACTTGCAGGCCAAATAGATAATGCGCACTGGAAGAGGGTGTTGCAAAGGTTAAACTGGCGCCAAAGGCGCATGGCGCATGGATGTTGCAGATTGCATCTTATAGAAGGGCGCATGAAAATTGCGTGTTGCATTGGGATTCGGTGCGCCCTTTGGCGCGTGGATGGATCGTGTAACATTGACTTTTCGTGCGCCAAAGGGATATGGCGCGGCGCATGAAGGGTTTACACAACATGATGTTGTTGTAATCGGGGATGCGCCAGTGCCTTTATAGCTTCAGACTTCCGCAGATAAAGCTTGTGTAACATGGAAGCTGGGTGCGCCAATGGGGGCATGGAAAAAGGATGCAACATGGATGGATGGTGCGCCATTGGGGCGCAGTTTCAGCACTTGTAGCACGCGGAAAAGGCGCGCCTTGAGGGCGCATGAGCTCATGATGCAGCAGGCCGAAAGGGTGCGCCATTGGCGCGGATTTTGCTCTTGTAACAGGGCGGGTAGGTGCGCCAGGGGGCGCAACTGTTCTTAGTGTTGCAGGGGTTACAGACGCGCCAAGGAGAAAAATAGAAAACTAAACTCTTAAAGGGGGGTTTTACATGATTCTTAGATTTCTTCTCCTCTCTCTTTTTTAAACATGCTCAGTGGGCAAACGAAACGGTTAAAACCAAGAGGATTATAACCATGGTTTCAAGAAAATGACCTTCTCCAGCAGATCTGGAAAGAGGGAGGATAGCATAGGGGGAGGGCAGCCAACTAAAAACATATATTTTAAAGACCAGACCAGCAAGCATAAAAACCAGACCACAAAAATACCAAGAACCGAAAACACCAAACGCACAAGGGGGAGAAGAACCTCTTACCTGGATATATAGTAAAAGTTGTAACGGGTCCACAGGACGATGAAAACGACGGAGCAGAGGCTGACAAGTTCAGAACGATCACGTGCTCAACAAAAGTGAAACTGACATTTGGGCGCGCAAACCACATATATATATATATAAAAACTGGACATAAATGCGCCAACCATTTTTTCAAAAGTGCATGAGATTTGCTGTCGACACGGGAAGGGATGCGCCCTTTGGCGCATCAAAGCATCTGCCAACATGAGATAAAGCGCGCCCTTGGCACACCAAATCTATTGTCGACACGGGATTATATGTGCCCTTTGGCGCACCAAAGGGTGGCGCAACAAAAGTTGTACCAACACAAGCGCATGCGCCTTGGCGCATGCAGGGAAGGTTAAACATTCTTTGGCGCACGAAAAGTTGTGTTGACATTGAAAACCATGCGCCAAAGGCTTTTAAGGGGGCGCATCAAAAGCTAGTGTTACAAGGATATTTCATGCGCCCAGCCAAAAAAGGCTCAAAATGACTAAGTTCGAAAACTCGATTTCCCGGGAAGGGATTTTATAACGTTTCGAACGTGAGGGATCCCTAACAAGGGAAAGAAACAAAATTTTCCGTATGGTTATCGGTAAAATTGCCCTTGTCAATTTTACGGGATAACAGTCTTCATGTAACCTTTTTCTTTCTCTTCTTCTTCTTCATCTCAACCAAGGAGAATCAATATTCTTCCTCAACTCTTATGGATTCTCTCCTTCTAACCCTAGATTTCTAGCTTATATAGGCATATACAAACTTAGGGCAACTTATCTATGCATTTACAACCTTTAGATTACCTTTATAATTAAATTTTAGATGTAATCCCGCAATTTAAATAAAAACATTCACCCACAGGTAACCGATGTTGGTTACCCAACCGATGTCGGTTGCTCCCAGGTGATCGACGTCAGTAAGTCGGCCGATATCGGTTACTGTGTAAACCTGCAAGATAGTAAAGCATGCTATATGTGAAGAAATTAAGCTCCACAACTTAACAAACATGAAAATAAGTATTATTAGTTTAACATGTATATGAGAAAATTTAAACTTTGCATTTACTTCATTTCTATGTGCAATAAAATGACATACAAAATATAAATACCTTCAGGATTTCTATCTTTTCATTTCATGATCTAGCCCATTGTGGTCTCTTTTCAAGGATCCACCTTTACCTCACTTTGTATAATTGGTCAATAAATAGTGTGTGAATCGATGTTTTGTTCGACAAATTTTGTTGCTCGTAAATGTTGATTATTGTTTCTAATGTTGCTTTAGAAGATAGGATACGAGCAGACCTTTGTTTCATTCTATCATGATTAGGTAAAAAATATGGATTTGCAAGGATAATTTTTTGAGCTACAATAGTATGTTTCCCATCAAAAATGTAAAATTGAGTCTCATTATCCTATATTTCATGCTCAAACTCCAAGCTAAAAATATCACCAGTGGTTTTTTGAAGGGAAGCAATATTGCATCATGTTAAAGAGGCACAAGGTTACATAACATAGAGATGACAAGGAGATTAACACTTGTTGAATCAAGTGATTGACATTAATAATTTGGAGGAGCTTGATGGCAACAACCAATATCAATTTTGAAAGATTATTCATTAAATAAAAAAAATTAAATCTCCTCAGATATTGTAGATTCACTTTTTTAAAAATCCAGTGTGTGCTTTCTTTAACATTTATTTTTCTTTCGCAGATCTCTTGAGCTCTTGGAAGTGTGATACGAAAGTATATTTTTCCAGCTTAGACAATTTTTTTCTTCTCAACATTGTAAACATTTTGGAATGTAACAGAGGAAGATCGAGTATCAAATTTATTTATCAACTTTGATATATTCCCCTTAAGTGCAAAGAGGATAGGAAAGATCTACACATGAAGAACTTGTTATCATATAAAAGTAGCACCCTATGGTTTGATTGTGGAAAATTAATACTTTTGGGTAACATGGGATTATATCTAAGTGTGGGACCTTGCAATCTGGAGAAAAAACTCCAGAGAAGGTTGGTTCCTCTACTTATTATAATGATAACACTACTCTTATAACTGAAAAACACAACTATCTAAGCCTAAATTAGTCATTCACAGGGACCAGGGTTAGAGAGATGCATGGAAATGAAATGCTAAGCTAAAAATGAGGTGATAGCACCAAGAAAATGGGGATAGACACTCTCCATGAGGGGAAAATGGGAAGGAAATGGAGAAGGAGAGGGAAAACACATGCCACAACCCCAAATATTGCATTTTACCTTCTATTTTACACACAAAACACAATAAAATGGAAACCTACAAGTGAGAAATACATGCACAACACAATAATAATGGAGAGGTAAGAATGCAATGAAAAATAAGTTAGGGTCGAGAAATAACCATAAAACCATATTTTATTGCAATAAAAGTATGCTTAGACAATTACAATTAAAATGGAAGGCACAATAACACATTGTAGAAGTCTAAATCCGAGGTTTGTAACTCCATGGAAGCTTGGGGCACCATTTTGGCATGATGTGTTTACATTTCAGAGCATCCCCCTTTAAAAATGAAATATTTGGCCAATATATAGAACAAAGAGAGAGAGAGAGGGGGAAAAGAGAGGGAAATGTGCCATTTTGAACCCAACCACAAAAAACGTGCCATAAATGCCCTCCAAAACCATGTGGGTACCTGAGAAATCCATGCCTCCACATCATTTTCCTTAGGACAAAGTATGGGCACCATGAAACATTAAATATAGGTGGTTGAATTGCCTAAAACTACATCTTCTCACCTCTAAACTCGTATTTACCTTTTTCACCCTCATAGCAACATAATTTTTGTGTTTCTTGATTCCAAAGTGAAGATCTTGATGAGATAGTTGCAATTCCACCAATTTTGAGCATTTTGGAGCTCTAGATCAAAATTTATGGCCAAAAAACCAACTCCCAGCCGGCCCAGGCAAATTTTAGGAGAAAAGGTGGAATGAGGGAACGTTCCTTGAGTGCCTTAAAAAAAATTAATACATATACTTTATATTGTGGTGAATTTGGGTTTTAAAGGAATAAGGGAAGGGTGGAAGAATTATATTTGTGTCGAGTGGGGATGATATTGTTGACCGCGTTGTGTGGTGCTTAGTGTGGAGGGGTGGAGAATGATTGGAACATGAGAAAAGTTCCCACTATTCCCATGGTTCCTGACCTGCCTGATTACACCGCCCCCTATCAATGTTCGTGGCCAATATATGAATGATCAAAACGCTTGAACAGTTTCGTTTATGTCGTAAAGAACGACATACCTAACTATTTTACCCCTTTTCCTTTTCCTTTGTTGCATCTAAATCAGACTTTTGGGGAAGCCAAGAATGGCAGGAATGCTCAAACTATTCTAACATTACCCAAATTATCCAAATTATCCGATGCAAGGTGTTATGCATCTAGGGCAGAGATGGTGGACCTACAAAGAACCAAGGGAACTTTGGAACAGTTCCATTTGTAACCCCAATGACCCAATTTTGCCCTGTTTTACCCAAATTTTAGTTAAGTGTTGGCCTATGGAGGTTAGTAAGAGGGAGAACAATCCTTTGAACACTAAAAGTTTCCCCAAAACATGATTTTTTCCCATAATAGTAAAATTTGAACTTTTATGATCTATAACAAGACCAACTAAGTCCAAAAATGAGTTATAAGTTGTCAAAATAGCCTAGGGGTTATTTTGTACAACATTTTGGTGACTCAACGGGATTCGTTTTTTGGCTATATGGAAGATCATTGGCCTTAAAGAATCCATTAGCCATGGAGTCATCATGAAAACTTTAAAAATTGATATAACACTTAAAAATCTTACCCCTAAACTTGCATGGACTTGCACTAACCTTGAAGTTTATCTTGTGAAGCTGAAAGAATATACATTGAAGACTACCACACACATCTTATTTCCTCCATGAAAGAGAATGGAGAACTTTGATTTGTAATTGATATTGAGGATGAATGAATACATATCGAAGCTACCCCAAAATACCTTGTTTCCACTATGAAAATTGCTATGAAATGGTCTGTGTAATAACAACAAAGGGCCACAAAACTATGTAAAAATGTGGAAAATCATACATGGTCTAAGTGAAAACATGTAGAGTGTGTACAAGCACTTGTTTTGTAATAAGCAAATTGTTGTCCAAAATAACTCCCCTAGTTATTTAGACAACTTGCAATTTCATTTTGGCTCTGAGTTCAAGTTGTGCGCACTAGTCGTTTCTTCTCTTGGTTGTAGTTCCTCGCACACACCATCATGCACCCTTCCTAATTATTCCTCATGTTTTCCCTTCCAATCGCTTCCTTCTATGTACTTCCTCCTTTCTCCTTTATTCTTCTATCTCTATCCATTTCCCCTTGCGCACTTCATTGCCTTCGCGCATTTCCCCTACATATTTTCTCTTGTGCATACTTGTTGTGCACTCCCTTTCATCCTCACATACTTGCATAACTCTACAGATATACACCTTATCTTTCCACTCCTCAAGCTATCTTGCGTAGGCTCGTAGATCATTGCATTCTTCCTTCTCACACCTCTTGCCCTTATGCACCCGCCAAGTGTAATCTTATGCATCAGTCAGTGTGTGCCACATGGAACTTTTCAAATAAAGTGTATAACACATAACCTATCAGAGTGTGTCAAATCCTTATGGAAAATAAATGCATGACATGTGGCAAAAAAGGACAAAATAAATGAACAATTAGTTACATCCTTCCACCGGATAGAGTGCACCACGTGGCTTGCGTGTTTAGTTTATACGACAAATCTTCAAATCCCCATAACTTCTACTATAGAGCTCATATTTTGGCATACCATATCTTGTTAGAAATTTGTTGACGTGGGTTACACGCTAGGATTTTTAAAATCATATTTTGGGTAGGATTTGGTAGGTGAAATGAGAAAATGTGATTTAGACAATTAATGCACATATTCAATCAATTCAACCACCCATATTTCATTTGATCTTGCCTCCTTCCTTCTTCCACAATATAAACTAACATGGGGAGGTGGATTTGATAGTCGTACATGTATATTTGTAGGAATTTAATGTGGGTTATTAGTGGTTGGAGTCAAAAATTTTGAATTCCCTCTATTTCCCTCCTCTTCTCTTCCTCTTTCTTCTATAAATTGTTGAACAATGCTCATTGTAAAAGGTTAGACCCTCTTGATTTGCTAAGAGCATTGTTCCTTGGAATTTTGAGTTGTATGCATTAGATCTAAGTCATTTTCTTGTAGATCATTTCCTTTCTCACCATTGTAATCAATTGTGCATCACCTTGAAGCAATAAAAGTTATACTTTGTGGCTATCTTCTGCCCTAGTTCAAATTTTATTACATCTTTTTGCCTTCTTTTACATTGTTGATTTGTTGTGCATCATCATATCTCTTACAGGGTTTTTTTTGTTGCGTTCCATGAAAGCTAGTGCGTGAATACTATTTTAGACTGTGGCATGCTTGCATGCCCTCCCTATGTGGGATTTCCCCTATTTTTGCTCAGCTGAGAGTGTTCATCCCCCTCTTTCTAGTTTTATCACCTTCCCTTAGTTAGGTTTTCATTTCATGCATATCCTTCTCACCCTTGTCCCTTGGAATCATAAAGTAGTGATAGGTAGCTACATTTCCCTTTGTACGATAGTTTTAGCAGTAGAAATAGGAAGAGGAAGTCAACATTCTCCGAAGGTCTGTCTTAAAACACGAGTCCCACAACTTGGAGACAATCCCATGTTTCCTCAAAGCCCTAGTTCATCCTAAAATGGGACATGGACAAAGCTAAACTAGGGTGTAACTCTAAGTTTTGATGCACTTTGGAGTGGGCCATATGTCATCACTGCTTGTAAAAAAGGTAACTCTTTTGAGTTGTCTAAACTTGATGGGGAGGAACTTCAAATCCCAATAAATGGGATTTATCTCAAACCTTGTCATTGAGTTTGTTTCATTGCATCAGGTAAATAATTATTTTTATGTTTTCCTTTTCCTTTTTGGTTTTGGATGGTCCTTCATGTTGGTCGTTTTTGATCATCAATTGGGTGTTTCTTTGCTTAATCCTTGTGGTGATATCTTGGATCAGTTTTTTGTGCAAAAGTGTTGGTTCTATTTGCATTCCACAAGTTGGGAGGCAAGTCTGTGAAAAAAAGTCTTAAATGTCACACTAGAGTTTTAAAATATCCACAATGAAGAGGAAAGATGTCAAAAATATGCGGAGAAGGGAACAACTTGGTTTCAGGGAAATTTTTTCATTACTATGTGCTAACTCCATGACCAATGGATATGACAGGTTATGATCGAATCATCTAGCAGGAAGATGTTCCCCAGAGGTCACCAAAATTTTGTCTAAAATAACACCCATGCTATTTGGAAAACTTCATTCAAGTCATAGAATCATATGGCTTCAAGACATACATCCGGAAATGAAAGAACTTAGTATTCCACGCAAGTTAGAAGGTGTAGTGTTTCATGGAGTTTGTAAAACCCGCGTAACAAAGAAACATAATTGCGGGGATATACACCATAGAACAAGGGAAATTACCATGTGGGGCTCCAGATCTGGGGACTATGAAGTGCAAGAGTGGTAAAAAGGATCACGGGGAATCAGACGTGCAATATTAAAGGCATGTGGAACAAAACAAATCTGAACAAAAACAATTTCACGACATAAGGAAATATTGAGATTCCATAGAAATAAGAATTCATGTAATAGAGGAAATGTCGTGGAAGGATAAAAATCCATGGAATGAAACATACTCAATGGAAGGAGGAATGATAAAACCTTGGCTGAGGGAAAATAATTTTGGAGTTAAGGGTTGTTCATGGATCAAGGTGGAAATCAAAATGAATCTGCAGGACATTGGAAGTTCATGAAACACACAAAAATTCATATCTTCCCAAGATCAAGGTGACTAAACATCAAAACTATGAAAAAATCAACAAAGTTGAACCCAATTCGAAACAAGCGCTCAACCACCCCAACAACTAACATCAAATTTTGAACAACGTTGTCCCCTGTACTATAAATCTAATGGCATGTGATTGGATCAATGTCAGGTGCCCATTCCTAGCTTATAAAATTGATTGTGATTGGTCCTTAGTGTTGGCAGGGTGGTTGAATTCATTCATCGTTATGTGTATATTTTTCCTCTTCCTCCCTCTCTCTCAAAATTTCTATATATCTAAGTGTGAAAGTAAATTCAAAGGGGTTATTTTCTACTAATCCAAGAGTTATGCCCTTTTGAGCTTGCAGCTTTTGCTCACACACCTCTGTAATGCACTTGTGAATGTTTCACATAACTTGATTTTGTTAGATGTGAATCGATAAGTTCGTGATATTGTATGAAAGTGTGATATATTTATTTTGAATATATTAGTGTTTAATGTGAATATTTTAGTCCTCTTTCCTGCCTTTAGTCTTATTTTGTTCATTTATTTCAAGTTATATGTGTATTTCCTTTTATATTCGCATGTATTATTATATTTGTGTATTTGGTGCCAGAATCGAACCCATTCTAGTTTGGTGCATCACCTCTCTCTATTTCAAAATTTCTCTCTCACCTTGGTCCCTTAGAATACGTAGGATAGGATTGGATAGTAGTAGTTTAGTGTTGGTTAGTTAGTCACAGTGAGCCAGGATAGAAGGAACTAGCCTTCTCTGGAGATTGACCTCAAAAGGTGCCATTGTACCACACTTTGGAGGTCTTTCCATGTTTCACTAAGGTGTTAAATTGGTAGATTCAACAAGGGTGCAATCTCATGCGAAAAAATCACCATAGTATACTAATCTATAAGGAATCCATTATTACAAACAACATGTCCAAGCAATACTCCAAAGGGTGTGCTAAATAAATATTTTTTAAATTTAATGCAATGCAAAATATTTTACATCTTTTGGAAACATATTTCTTGAATAAAGAGAAAACAACCCAATCATAGGCACACTTTGATAAAATCATGGATAATACCTTAATGCAGTCATTATAGTTCAAGAAAAGACTACAGGTGTATTCTTTAATCCAAAGGGAATTACTCTATAGAAAAAGTATTTTTAGACTGATCTCCCTACACAATTGGAATTTAAGAGTCATCAAGAATCTTGAGTTAACTCTCCATGCATGTCCAAGTATAAGTATAACTCAAGATGTGTCATTGAATGAGTATACCTCATGTCATTATATTGCCTCCATAATCCCATATATGAATTATGTAGGATAGGGATGATTTATGAAGGCTTTATTGAGTTGCTCTATAATCTCTACAAATCCTTATCTCTCTTGTTTTCTTTGGTTGGGTCACTACCATATGCTTATCGAATATGAATTCTTTATGGGATAGTATTAATCCTAATTTTATCATATATCTAATTTATATTTGAACTTATGCTTCATATTGGGATTCAACCCATATGGCCTCTTCTTAAGAGGCTTTTCACCTTCCTTTAATTCAATGCACATTTCTCCCAGAGATGGGTCTACCCCTTTTATTTTGCTAAATGTGGGTGGGAAAACATCCTCATAGTCGCGGGATAGATACATGATTTTAGACACATATTCTTGTGTTCAATAATATCAAATAGTATCTATCTTAACCATTCCTACAAGTCCACATATATTCTATGACAAGGTCCAATATATTCTATTATTTTTCACAATAGTTCATCATATACCTTTGTAATTTGCATGCTCCAATAACGTAACAAAATATGAAACATTGATGTGTGGTCTTCTTATTGCAGTTTATCCAATTACCCTTAAATTTAATGTTTAAATTATGCAATGCACTTCTCCTTATTACCCAATTATTCTCATATAGGGAGGGGCACAATCTGCTCTAGCTCAAACAATCCTTTAAGCTCCATATCCTCTTCATTGTTTAACTCATCTCCTTCTTCTTTTCTATCACCGACTCTGCGGCATACCTCTATCATCTAATTAGTGGGTTTTCTAGTTATTCCACTATTACTGGTCGTGGTTGTGTTGTTCATATTATTTGTTCCTTCTGGATCTCTGAACTCATATCTTCCTTACTCATTTAATTTCCCATAAAAGAGGAATGTTTCAATCTTTTGTAAGGTTACATTCATCATAGGGTTTTATCTTTAAATGTGAATATATAGATAAAATTTTCAGTTGTACCTACCTCCAACTACACATTTCTCTTCTTCATTCCTAGTAGATTCACTTAAAGAAAAACAAGTTACCTAAAGGGTTGGTCACCTTGGAGCACATATTCAGCCATGATGATGAGTTCAAGGGTGAATAAAAATACATGGGCGTTGCACAAGAAGACTGCATCCCAGTCACTATGTGTGTTCAATTTTTTGGGTCTACTCTTATGCATTAATGTTTCCCTGCAATATGTATCTTTGGACACTAGTTTTTGCAATATCTTGGTAATGACTTAGTCAATCTAGAAGGTAGCATAAATATTGTGCATCATGCCTACTACTTCAATCCATCCAAGTTTATTTATTCTATGCACTACCTGTAAGCTAGGAAAAATACACTACTAATAAGGAAGTAAAATACCAATAATCATACCTCCTCCTTTGCGTTCCGTAGCAAACCTCAGAATGGGCTAGGAAACTTGGATTGAGCCCTGATTTGTAATATGTAGGTGCTTTTCTTCAAGATGGAGCAAGACCTTCCTGCAACAACGATCCTCTTACTTTGCACTAGATGGGAAAAAGGATTATGAGGCTATTTTGGCATTAAGACGAGGCAAAAGGATGTTCTTTGCTCAAAGGATGCAAGAACTTAGATATGGCATGCAAGCTTATTCTCCGTGTGTTTAGAGGGGAGGGGTAAGGTTGTATTTATAGCCAGAGGGAGTGATTAACTTAGATTAATTTAAGTAATCATGGTTTGAAAATGTGGGCAAGATTAGGTGAGTGGTTTGAAAATGTGGGCAAGATTAGGTGAGTGGTTTGAAAATGTGAGCAAGATTAGGTAGTGGTTTGAATTCATATGTGGGAAAGATATTAGGTGAGTGGGGGCCACGAAGAATGAGTGAGGATTTGAATTATATTTTTAATTCATAAGTGGAGGATTTTAGGTGAGTGGGGACCACGAAGGGTGGGTGAGGATTTGAATTTGAATTTTTAATTCAATAGTGGAAAAACATGGAGAATAATGACATGTGATGAGGATTGGGTTATTTTTAGATTTTGAAATTGATAATTAATCAAATTATATTTGATTAATTCGAAGTGTATTTTTGTGGGAAATGAGGAAGGGGAATTAATTGATTTAGGATAGATGTGAAATTGGGGTGTCTACATTTGCCCCTCTTTGGAAGGGTACTATGAAAGTAGTGTCCTTTCAAAGAAAGTAGACGGGATGGGGGAAGAATTCAATCTACTTTTTTTTAAGCAAAAGGTAGAGCGAATGTTTGTTGGAGAGAATATAAAGTAGTGAGTGACGGATGTTATAGTATCCTCTAAGACAAAAATTTCACGAGAATATGTGATTATGGATAGATGTGGTGATGCCCCCTCGAGAGTACTAACGAGAATGGAATATACGACAGAACTCATCGAAAAAGAAGGGAAATGGATTATGTGGAGAAGAGGACGATAATGGAGTGGAAGAGACTGGAATGACCACACGATGCAAATGGAGGAAGGATTCAATTGAGCCTTGAATGCTAGGTGTGAGGGTGTGTGGGAAAGAGAAAAGGGAATGGATAGGATTGGGGGTTGATTATGAGAAGAGTAAGGGAAATAGGGGAGGGGAAAAAAAGAATGAAAAAAGCAGAAATAAGAGAGAGGGATGATAGGGGAAGAAGGGAATGATGAAGGAAAAATAAGGCAAAAACAAAAAAGTGACAGAGTAGAGGGTGAAGGGGATAAAATAGGGAGATGTGCAAAATGAAGGAAGCAACAAAGATAGTAAAGAGGGATGCGTGGAAGTGAAATAAATGATAGAGCTGAGAAAAATAGGAAACGGGAAAGGATAAATAAGAAGGAGAAAATGAGCTGGGAGTAGGGGGTGAAATAGAGGAAAATATAAAGAGGACGAAAGAAGAAGTAGAACGGAGAAAAAAAAGAAACTATGAGGGGAGAGGAAAGTGTGAAAAAGAGGAGAGAAAGGAAGAGAAACATATACAGAATGAACGAAAAGGTAGGGGTGGTAGAGAAAAGGGGAAGTGGTCAGAAGAAACGTGAAAATTAGGGGAGAGGAAAGGAAGATAGAATGAATACAAGGAGAAGATTGAAGGAATCACGTCATTGCGAGGAATACCAAGGCAAAGAATATGGAACAAACCATATGGAGATGCATGTGGAGAGTGGGATGATAAAAAAAGATAGGACAACGCTGAACAACTAGGTTATCGATGGGGATGTAAGGAGGAAACGTGATGGAAAAAGAGGAAGAAGATGATATAAGGGAAGGGAAATAAGACGAGGGGTGGGAGAGAGAAGAGGATAACAAAGAAAATGATGTAGAAGGAAGGGAATACAGAAAGGGGGTAATAAGTGGAAAGGGAACGATAGAAGGAATGTTCAAAGAAGAAAGAGGGGAGGAATGACATCGATTGGAAAAGATATGGAGATGCATGAAATGAGGATACTAGGATGACGGGAAAATAGAAAAAGGATGTATGATGAAGACAATAAAGATATTGAAGAGGGCAAAGAGGAGATGGAGAGATGGGTAAAAAGCAACAAGAAAGGGTGGGAGTGAGGGAAAAGAATAGGAGAGAAAAGAGAATGGGGGATAGAAGAGGCAATGCCAATGAGGGGACGTTAGGGAAACCCCCTTGAAAATGAGTGGTGGGGAAGGGTGAAAGAAAAAATGAAGAAAAAGAGAAAGCGAATGAGGACTGGAAAGGGTAACGCCAACAAAGGGACGTTAGGGAAAACCCTTTGCCAATGAGTGGTGGGCTTAGAGGAGGGAAGGAATGAAGGGAAACTCTAGAAGGTCCAAGGGAGTGAATGAGGTCGTGTGAAATGCGGATTGATAATTTTTAGGGAAAACTCGTTTACAATTATTAGCGCGGGAAGAGAAGACGATGATGAAAGAATGATATAGGAGTGTTAACAATAATGGTGAATGCATGTGTGGGTAGAAATTTGGGGGGAATGTGAGAAGATGAAGTGGATGAGTTTCTTAATACGCTTATTCTCCTTTCATCTAGAGCTGTCGTAACTTGGGCTCATCATGCTATACTCGCGGGGAAGGAGCGACAAGCAGTTTACACTTTAGTAGCCACCATTTCACTGGCCCTAGTATTCACTGGGTTCCAAGGAATGGAGTATTCTCAAGAACCTTTCACTGTCTCGAATGGTATTCACGGTCCTACGTTTTTCTCAGCAACCGGGTTTCATGGTTTTCATGTCATTATAGGGACCCTTTTCCCAATCATGTGTGGTGTTTTCTAATATTCAGGTCATTTGACCAAGGAGAATCACATTGGCTTTGAAGTAGCTACATGGTACTGGTATTCTATAGACATGTTTCAGTTATTCCCATTTGTCTCTATCTATTGGTGGGGGGGTCCATGAAGGAAAGAACAAGTGGATTGGGAGATAGATTGAGATTGAGAGATGGAGATAGTATCATTGAAAGCTCGGCCCAAGGAAACCTCCTTTTGCTTGTTGCTTCCCTACTCCTCATAGCGGAATTAGACGAAGTTTATCCCACTTTGTTATCGGATATCTATTCATTCTGGCATATTCATGCGGGGATCGAAGAGATTATGGCAGATCACGTTCACCAAGGAATGACCCAGATGAGGAGAGGATGCGGGTGATGAGAATGAATGAAGTGAGGATGAAGAACCAAGACATGAAAAGAATGGGAAGAAATGGTATGAAGGATGATGGATCAAGAAGGGGAAAATGGGGGGAAAGAACGTGATTGTAGGCGGAAGAGATTAGATGTATGTTGTAAGAGGATATGTGGAGAAAGCATAATAGTAGGAGGAAAAAGTGGGTAGTAGGAGATACCAGGTGGAAGAAGCGATCAATAAAGTGAATGAAGAATGAGGTGGGGGAGAAGTTCACGATGATGAGTTAAGTGTAGGGAGGATCCTGACATAAGATTGTCATGTGACGAAAGTGGTAAAGTAAGATTGCCATGTGAGTGAAACTGGAGATGACAAGTGGTCAAGCGAAAAGTGGTGTTTGTGAGAATCGAAAAGGAGGTGAAAGGATGTGATAATGGGGAATGCCGAGAAAAAATGAAGGGTGAAGGGTGCGTAGTGATGGGGAAAGGCAAGGAGACAGATCATCCTTAAGAGGGACTCTTAAGTGAGATCGTCATGTTGGATGAGTGGTTAAGTAAGATTACCAAGCAGAGGAGGGTGATAGTGGTGGTAAAAAGATGTGATGATGGGGAATGAGGAGGAAAGATGGATGGTGAGATTGTAGAGTGATGGGTGAGTGTAAGATGACATGTCATGCTTAAGAGAATCTCTTAAGTAAGATCGTCATGCTGCTGGAGAGGTTTCGTAGGATCACCCAACCAACATGGATGATATACAAAGAGAAAGACAAGATGATATTAGGGACAGGGGTGGAATGGTAGGGTGAAGAAAGATGATCGTGATGAGAGGCGGGAGAAATAAGATGGGAGAAATATGATGGGATGGGGGAAGGCCATAGGGCAAATCAACCTTAAGTGGAAGTCTTAAGTAATATTTCCATGCGGCTGGAATGGTTAAGTAAGATCACCAAGTTGAGGAAGAAGAAGGATGATGTTAGAGTTGGTGGGAATAGGGTATGACAAAATAGACTAAAGGGGAACCCTCAAGTGAATTTTCCATACTACAAGAGCGTGTAAGTAGGATGACCAGGCATAAGACGGATTTGGGGAAGGATGAGAAAAGAGTGAGTAAGGTATGTCTGAGTGGTATATGATATGAGATGAGGTGATAATAAGAAAAAAAAGAAACAAAGGAGTGTAACATGAATGGATGAAGGAATATATGTAGTGGAGGGCGGAGATTGTGAGGGGAATCCTTAATTGGGATGCCCTCGTGGTGAGAGTAATGATGTGCGAATGAGAAGCAGAAGAGGTGGAATGGGAAGATGTGTTTGGTGGTGATTGTTATTTGATGAGAGGGGAGGTGGTGAAGAAGCTTCTATAGCGGGAAGATCTTAGGGAGAGGGTAAACCTCCACTGAGGATTCCATATAGAAGGGTTATTAAGTAAGATTGTCAAGCGGGAAGCAAAAGAGTGAAAGGAAAGAATACAAATGGGTTAGAGGGGACAGGAATGCTGAGAAGGGTAATATGGGTATAACTGGCGAAGGAGTAAAAATGAGGAGTGAGGATGAATGGATCAAATACATGGTGATCATGGTGGGGGAGAAGGAGCTACTAGATAGTGAATACTACTTGAGAAAGATCGTCAAGTAGGATTCACAAACTGCAATGGTGATCAAGTAGGATTCCCAAACTAGAGAATGCATTAGTATGGGTGAATGGATGGGGTGCAAAGTAAGATGTTGATCATGCAGGAAGATACTCACGTGACGAAAAATATCTTAATTTTAATATAGCACATAACAGGATGCATCGTGATATAAAAGATTAGGATGACTAGATTGTAATATGCGTGATAGCATAGACAGGGGTCATCAAAAAGGTTTGATGCCCCAGTACGATATGCAAATGGAAGAGAGCATAAACAGAGGCCATCAAGAAAGTATGATGCCCCAATACGACATGCAATCAGATAACGTAAGAATATTAGAGAGAACATCAGGACACATAAAATCAAGATGCCCCCTGTAATATATCAAGATCCAAGAAAGCAAGTAATAATTTACAACTAATAATGCAACACAAGAACCAATAAACATGTCCCTAACGTGTTCCACAGTGAGGATTGATTGGATGTGCCCCCAAGCAGGGGTACGAGGACATAGTAAAGCATTGGGTCATTGTCCTCAAACAAGGAAACAATGAAAGCCAGATTTTCCCCAAGCGAGGATTCACGCGAGGAGAAGTGGTTTGAATTTGGTAGTCATAAGGTGATTGGATCATTTGTTGGGGATAATAGTTCAAAGGTTAAATTGTGTTGGTTATTTTAGAGTTGTTTTTTTGTTTTTTTTTTAGCGATTTTGTGGATTTTTTTAATTATTATTTTTGTTTATTATATAAATATATACAGATTTTCTAATGTTTTTTAGATTTTTGACGATTTTCAAATGTTTTTGATTTTTTTGACGATTTTCAAATGTTTTTTAGATTTTTGACGATTTTTACACCGTTTTTAGATTTTTGACAATTTTCAAATATTTTTGGATTTTTGACGATTCTTACTAATGTTTTTGTTGGATTTTGGATGATTGTTTCTAATGTTTTTGGGTTTTTAACAATTTTCAAATGTTTTTGGATTTTTGGATTTTTGACGATTTTCAAATGTTTTTAGATTTTTAAATTTTTACATTGTTTTTGGATTTTTGATGATTTTCAAATATTTTTAGATTTTTGGATTTTTATACTGTTTTTGGATTTTTGACGATTTTCAAATGTTTTTAGATTTTTACATTGTGATTGGCAATTTATGGACCAAAGTGCAGACTTATTTTTGAGAGGCAATAAACATGGATATTATCCGTATGTACTGTGTTCCGTATTGTAACTTATGCTCAGAATAACACAAATTCTCTTTCCATTGGCAAGATATAGTGGTGATGATATGATGAAAATAATTTCAACTCCATTCTTGACTCCGCACAACTAGTAAGATGTGTGGGCTCATCACCAAGAATCAAGAAGGACGTAGGAGGTAGATAATGAATATAGAGAAAAATGCTAACAACAATCCCTTTGGGAAATTGTGACTCCATTCTTCATAATGGTACTGAACCAGTTTCAAAAGTGGATTTCGCTTTATGAGTCACATGCTAGACTTAGAGAGTTATGTGGCCTGCTGATTGATAAGATATGAGGTTAAGGGATAGTTCTCGCTTCACTTAGGCATCTAAATTACGTGTTTGGGGATTCTATAATTTGTAAGTACCGTAAGATTTTATATTTTTGAAATGACTCCCTATGCCTTGCCCCATGCTACTAGTGAGAAGTAAGGGCTCATCACCGAAGGTAAAATATAGGTGAGTGAATTCCCTTTTTGTCTTTTTGTTTTTTGTTTTTTTTTTTAATATTTTGCAATATTTTTATGCTTGTATGAGAATGACCCTCTACGCTTTGCCCCATGCCACTTGTAAGAGGCAAGTGTTTATCACCGAAGACAAGACGTAGACGAGTAAGGGCACCTTCCTCCATTCCCAGTCTCACACTACCAGTAAGAAGTGTGGGCTCAACACCAAAGACTATGAAGGACGAAAGATGTGACAATGAATTATTCATAAGTTATTGAATTGATGGATTTTTTTACAATAGTACTTTTTATTTGGGAAGAAACGTCTACCCCCAATCTCAACCCCACACGACTAGTAGGACGCGAGGGTTCAACACCGAAGATTGAGATGGACAACCAAACAAACTGGGTAACGAAGTTTAGAGCTTTGTTATGAAATAGAGAATGTATTTGAAGGGAATATATTACCATCAGTAAGCTTCTAGGTATGACCATAGAGGAAAGTGACTGAAAATGGAAGAAGTATGACGCTCACAAACTTAATAGGATTTATACTAGCACTTGTCTCATGATGATAAATATGAAGATGTGATTTTGATAAAGAAAATATCTGCCAATGGAAATGAATAAATTTAAATTATTCAGAAATAAGCAAGACAAAAGGAACAATGTACACACTGTATCTTGGAATAGTGAACATCTCAAGGATAAAATTTCTTTAAATGAACTGCATTCATTGGTTCATCAAGATCTTGACCATCTGCATTGGCCAATTTATAGGCTCCAGAGCCAAATTTAGCTATGATTACATAGGGTCCTAACCAATTAGGCTCAAATTTTCCTTGTTTTTCTCATTCTTTAGTGGTATTATTTTGATTTTCTTTTAAAACGAGGTCACCAATTTCGAATTCTCTGGGTCTTACCTTTTTATGATAACTGCGTTGCATTCGGTTTTGATAGACTTGAAGATGATTGAGAGCATTAAGTCATTCTTCATCGAAAAACTCAAGCTCTTAAAGCCGTAACTGTCGGTATTCATCCTCATTAATTACATCTTTAAGGGAGATCCTCAAGGATGGGAGTTTTATCTCAATAGGTAAAATGGCTTCACAACCATAAATAAGGGAAAATGGGGTGGCTCCGGTAGGTGTGTGGTAAGATGTACGGTAAGCCCAAAGAGCGGGGTAAATTTGAGTATGTCAATTACGTCCATGGGTGTTGACAATATTTTCCATGATGGATTTTAAGGTCTTATTGGTTGCTTCCGCTTGACCATTGCCCTGAGGGTAGTATGGAGTGGACCATTTAAATTTGATGTGAAAACGTTTGGCTAGGTCTTTTACATCCTAGTTTTTAAATGATTTGCCATTATCTGCAACCAGAGCAGATGGAATACCAAATCTATAGATGAGATTATTGAAAATAAATTTCGATATTTGGCTACCAGTAACATAAGTGAGAGGCATAGCCTCTACCCATTTAGTGAAGTAATCAGTAGCGGTAATGATGAACTTATGTCCATCGGAAGATGTTGGTCTGATTTTACCAATGAGGTCAAGTCCCCATTGAGAGAAGGGTCATGGTGTGGTTATCGATTGTAATGCCTGGGAAGGTGCATGGATAATATTTCCATGCTTTTGACATGCTTGACAACAATTGACAAAATGGCATGCGTCATTTTCCATGGAGGATCAATAATATCCAACTCGCAGGATTTTCTTGGCTAAGGTGATACCATTCGTGTGTGCTCCACAGATACCATAATGGACTTCAGCTAAGACACTCAAGGATTCTTTCTGATTAAGACATCGGAGCAGGGTGCCATCATATCCTCATTTATAAAGAGTTTCTGCTAAAATGGTGTAACAAGAAGCACGTTGTGCTAAAGCACATTTATGCATTGGTTTCATGTCGGTAGAAAACGTTTTATCACGAATGAAGGTATAAAGATCGTGGTACCAAGGGTTATTCGGACCCACGATCTCACATACCATAGTGTTTTTAGGAAGATCATAGGCAGGCATTAAAATATGTTCAACGAGAAAATGTGCCTGAGGTTGACTAGATGCGATTTCTAATAGGGATTCGATGGTTGTTATAGCATCGGTAGATTTATTACGAATTCTGGGAATTTGATCAAAGCTAATTAATCGAAAATAGCTTCGAAGACTATCCACCATGTGTTTATATGGGATAAGTTTTTCGTCCTTGACCTGGTATTCATCGGTAACTTGTTTGATGATAAGTAAAGAATCACCAAATACAGATAATTTTGTAAGATTCCAAGATATAGCCAGTTTTAATCCTGCGATGAGAGCTTCATATTCTGTGATATTGTTGGTACATGGGAATGCTAAGTGAAATGATTTTGGGATAACATGTCCGCTGGGTGTGATAAACAAAATACCAGCCCCTGAGCCATGGATATTACAAGATCCATCAAAAAATAGAGTCCAAGCTGGCGCGATGTCTATGTGTAGAATATCTTCATCAGGAAAAGAGAACTAAAGTGGTTCTATGCCAGGAAGGGGTGCCTCGGCAAGTTGGTCGCCAAGGGCTTGTCCTTTAATTGCTTTATGCGGAACAAATTCGACATCGAATTCACTAAGTAATATGACCCAACTAGACATTCTTCCCGTGAGAATGGGTCTGGACAACAAATACTTGAGAGGATCAATTTTGGCAATCAACTTAGTTGTGTGATTGAGCAAGTAATGACATAACTTATGGAATGCAAAGGTGACCGCTAAGCATACTTTTTCAATTTTGGGAATAACGTACTTCATGATCAATAAGTGTTTGACTAAGGTAATATATAGCCTGTTCTTTTCCTTGATCGTTATGTTGTGCTAGTAGAGCTCTTATGTCATGTTCAGTGGCAGATGTATAAAGTAACATAGGTTTATCGGCAACTGGTGACATAAGAACAGGTGGACTAGAGAGGTATTCTTTTAACTTAGTAAAAGAGTCTTGGAAATCGTGGTTCCAGTGAAAGTGTGCATCTTTCTTGAGAAACTAATTAAAGTGATGGCACTTGTAAGCCAATGCTGATATGAAACGCCGAATAGATTGTATCTTTCCCTGAAGACTGCGTAATTATTTTAGGTTTTGAGGAGACATTTCCATAATGGCTTTGAATTTGGTAGGATCCACTTCTATGCCTCTTCGTGAGACAATAAACCCTAATAATTTACCAGAGGTTACTCCAAACACACATTTCTTTGGGTTAAGATGAACCTTATACTCGCGTAATCTATCGAAAATGCATCTCAACACACTTAGATGCCCTATTCATGTTTTAGATTTTGCTAATATATCATCAATATAGTCTTCCATGATATCATGTAACATGTCATGGAAGATGACAGTCATTTCTCATTAATCGGTGGCACTAGCATTTTTCAAGCCGAAAGGCATGACCTTATAACAGAAGGTGCCCCATGGTGTAGTAAATGCCATTTTATGTTGATCTCCTTCAGCAATACGTATTTGACTGTAACCAGAGAATCCATCCATTAAGGAGAGCATTTCATGGCCTACCGTAGAATCAACAATCATGTCTATATTTGGCAAGGGAAAGTCATCTTTGGGACAAGCCTTGTTGATGTCATGGAAGTCTGTGCATATTCTGATGCCGGGAGTTTTCTTGGCAACAAGAAATATGTTAGATATCCATGCCGAATAATCAATAGGTTTGATGAAGTCAGCTTCCAAGAGTTTTTTGAGTTCGGCTTTGACAAGCAATGCAACTTGGGGATGCATTTTGCGTAGTTTTTGCTTTACAGGTTTTACATCCGGATGTACCACAAGATGATATACTAAAAGAGATGGGTCCAGGCCTAGTATGTCCTTATATGTCCATGCAAATATATCTTGGAATTCAATAAGGAGTGTTGTGAATTCCATGCATTCTTGGTCAGATAGACTAATGCCAAGTTGTAAAAATTTTGGCTGTTCAATGGTGCCAATGTTTATGTCTTTTGTTTCTTCTACAAGCATTTTAGATGTATCCTTTTTAGAGAACGATGCTAATGGTTGATGTAGGTCATCAGTGTCGGGTGTTTGTTGGAAATTTTTGTTGACATGTTTGGTGGATAGGGTGGCAGTGAGGTTTTGACTATGGGAAATCCTCTGTTTGTGCTTTTGATCCAAATTTTCTGAGGGTGAAGGATCTAAATATTTTATCTCTTCACCAAAATAGGCTGATTCATTTAGATTGATTTCAAATCCTTTTCTATGGTTGGAAGTAGGGATTTGGTCGCAAGTTCCAAGGAATTCTTCGATGGCTTCATCATTTTGGAACATGTCCATGGCCGCATGATGTGGTTGGCCATGGTCTATGAGACTCGGATGTGTAGGCTCAAAATTGATGACATTAATAGATAAATGTTCGAAGGAAAGATGTGTTTCAGCAAGGTCCTTAAAAAGACTACATGGAGACCTGATGTAATTATCAAAACTGGTGTCATCATTGTCACTTGAAATTATTATGGGAGCAACATCAAACACCTTGAAACCTAGACTATGTTTACCGTGATGTTGTGTGCAATTTATCGGGTCTAAACGACCTTGTTCATTTGGACTGAGACCTTTACCCTGCCATCACATGTTTTTCATTATTCGGTAAGCTTTGGTAAATTAAGGGGACTCATAACATGGAGCAAAGTCATCATTATATAACCAACAGCCTAAAGAACTTGGAATATGTTCATTGTCAAGATAACCAAAGTTTTTCCAAACTGACTGACCCATTTAGTAAGTGCGATGGATTCTCAGATGTGGAGCGTTAGGTTTTCCATAGCTATGTGGGGATTTGGTGATATAAAAAGAGTCAGCCATCTTTTGAAATTGATATTCACCGCATCTTGTGTCAATGATTTTAAATGTGTGAGATGGGGGACCAATAAGTACCTCATGTGGTGGGGAAGTTAGTTTGGTAGTCTTAAAAGATGAAGAGAATGGGTTATAAGAAGAAGGGGGTGGATTGAAGGATGAAGGTTGGTTATTCACATGAGGAGGTATCTTAATAGAGGAGGTGTGGTTGGATGAAGAAGATTGGCTAGGTGAAGAAGAAGATAGTGTGGTGGAAAAATAATTGTTGCTGGAAGAAGAAGCTTGATTAGTGGAAGAAGATGATTGATTGGTGGGAGGAGGACTGGTGGAAGGTGGTTGACTAACGAATGATAATGGATTGAAAAATGTGTTTTGGTTATGAGATGATGGTTTTGGATTATTGTTAGGGAGTGTATCAGGATCAATGTGTGTTTCATTAGGGAATATACGAGGTGGAGCATATTTATCTGTTGATGGACAATAGTGATCATGTCGATATCGTCCTTCAAGGAATCTACAATACTCAAAAGGTTGGAGATCTGCACGTAATGTAAATTCCTTTTCCAAATGAGGAAACTCAATGCATTGGTGGAATGTTGATGGGATGGTTTTCATGGCATGAATCCATGGTTGGCTGACAAGAATGTTATATGCAACTTCTACATCTACCACATGACAGACCATGTCTAAGGTGATGGGTCCAACTTGGAGAGGTAACGTGATTGTGCCTTCAGACTTTCTTTCACTATTATCATACCCATGAATGGTTATGATATTGTTTTTCAAATCATTTTTAGTGTAACCTAGACAACGTAAAAGTTTCATGGAACAAATATTTAATGCTGATCCATTGTCGATTAAGACGCGCTTGATTTTACGATGAGTTACATAACCCTCGACGTATAAAGAATGATTATTAGCGATGTTGGGATTAAGCAGGTCAGCGGGACCAAAAGATAAAATAGGATTGGGGACTGTAAGATGTGCAATTAAAGCCTGGAATTGTTGTGAATTGATGTCTTCAGGGACATGAGCGTTATTAAATGTTTGCATAAGGATGCATTGTAGTGCGGGAGAAGAATTAAGTAGTTCCATGATTGAAATTTGTGTGGTAGTCTTCTCTAATTGTTTGACAATATTAAATGATGGCATAGGTTGTGGAGAGGAATTGGCGGCGTAATTAGATGGCGGATTAGGAGGTGATGCCAAGGATGAAGTGGCATATTTTTTTGTTGTAGGGACCCACATTTTTTTCTGTCTAGTGGTGATCGCACAGTCAGTTTTGATCTTTATAGTTGCCACTAAGTCTTGGTCATAATCTATGGTCGAGATGACTGAGTCATATTTGACATTACTTGATGATTGACCCTTATCTTTTGAATTGTTATCATGATTAGGGAATGGATTTTTGAACATGTGAAGTTTTTCATTAGGTGTTTTTGTCTCAGAAGTATTTTTAACTTCTATGTCTCCACGTTCAATTAGGTCTTGGACGTAATGGCGGAGTTGCATGCATCTATCTGTGGAGTGCCCTTTTATGCGATGGTAATCACAATATTCATTGTCTTTGTACCAATTTCGCTTTGGTTGTCCTTCTTCGAAGGGTCTGACAATGGGATATGTAATCATATTAGCATTTGCTAAATGATGAAAGACACTAGATAGACTTTCTCCGAGAGGAGTGAACTCTCTTCGTTGATCCCAAGAAGAAACTTCCTTTCTAGGGATAATGATGGGTTGTTTAGATTTTAATGTGTTGGTGGGATGGTTTTAGACATTTCAGACATGGCGGGAATCAGTAATGCCATCATTGACGATATTTCAATTCCGGTTAAAGAATTTAGATTTGTCCTGGTTCTGAGGAATGTCTCGATAAGGTTGGTCTCTAAAGGGTGCTTTAAGTAAGCCCTTAGAAATGAGGGCTTTTTCGATTTGTGTCCCCTTTTCGATGACTTCTTCAAAAATATTCAGACAATGCATTTGCATGTGGAATGATAATTTGGCATTGAGATTAGGGACAAAAATGCTAACTAGTTGTCTCTTAGGTACTGAGCAGGGAAATCGGCTTGTAATTCCGCTGCCATCGTTGTAAAAAGGAGGCAAAATTTTCGTTTGGCCTTTGCCTAGTGTTGCAGAGATCAAGCATGGTTATTTCTAAGTCTAGGTTATAGGAAAAATGTTTGACAAATTTCTCCAATAAGTCTGCAAATGTCGTGACTGACCCTTTGGGCAGATGGAAAAACCAGTCTAAAGCCTTATCCTCCTAAACTTTGGGGGAATAATCGTAAAAGGTACGTGTCTCGATAGGAAACTTCCTGACATTGCATGTAAAATTCCTTGACATGTTCACGGGGGTCACCTTTGCTTTTGTATTTATCAAACTTAGGGATTTCGAAGGATGACGGAAATGGTAATCGTGATATCTCTGTATCAAATGGATAAGGACACAATTCTTCAAAGTTGAATTGTTTTGATTGTTTTTGTAGTCTCTGAATGGTGTCTTTCATAAGTTTCCATTCTTGTGCGAATGGAGAGGTGGGAGACGGTTTATCAAACATGTCGTGAGTATTGGAATTTAGGTTGAGGTCTTTTAATCTTTCAGCTCTAGTCGTTGCTTCCTCAAGTTTCTTTGTTAAGTCTTGGATTTTAGTGAATAACTCTTCGGCCGAAGAACCATTTGGATTGTTTGGTATTTCATTGTGATAACTTGATTCACCATTGTCAATGAGTTTGTTTAAATTTTCTGTCTGGAAGTCAAGGGGTAGTTTTGCCCCCATGGCTAGGATGTGTAACAGATATTCATTTTTATTTTGTTCTATCACCCTATTGACTTGTTCTTGTTATTCATTGGTGAGTTCTGGTTGTGTGACTTCTTTGTCGTCATTTTCATGATTGTGACTGCAATTGAATACCATGATGAAATGCGTCTGATTAAGCTGAAAAGTGGGTAGAAATTTTGAACAGGTGTGAGGAAATGAGAACTCGATTACTTTGGATTTATCGCGAATAAGCTCGCGATGACTAATAAGGAGAGTAACTCAAACAAGTTATCTCAATATGATGATGATGTAACTCAAGATGAGTTATTTAGAGGATTTGTTGCACGTTGTGTAGATTTGGCTTAAACAAGCTCTGGACTATTAATGGGGAGAGTAACCTGAATAGGTTAATCGTGATATGGTTGTGATATAACTCAAAATGAGTTATGAAAGTATTTGTGTTGGCTGTGATTTGGATAAACGTGATGGTGGACAAAATAATGAGTGAACTCAAACAAGTCACCCAATATTAGTTTGATATAGCTGGAAATAAGCTATGAAGGATGTTTTGACAATTGACAATATGGGGAGTGAATGCTAGTCACTCAATATCAATCGAATATAGCCGAAGACAAGCTATGACAGATGTATTGTTGGATGAGGCAAGCTAATGAAATTGGTGTGATGGTTTGGTCTGTGTTGTTAGATTGTTTGGATGTGTTCGCTTGGTATTGAATTGGTCGAGAAAATATTTTTTTATAGAACACAACTAGGGTCTGAACTTTTACAATGAACACATTGATATCAGCCAAGTTTTATGATAAAATAATGCTAAACTATTTTGTTTTCAAACAGCAAGCAATCATGTAGATTCAATTGTTTTGGCTTATGAGGTAACTTCTTCAAGAATGATCATTATTTCATGCAATCATATAAGTATGCTATGAAATGGTGGATGCAGGCTCTTATTACTCCAAGAAGATGCGTCCTCCGATATACCCTAGTCCTGATATACCTAATTCTGTACTGGGACAGAATTGGTACGGGGAACCCTTAAAGCATTGGAGGAGACTCACCAATTCTTACTTGCCTATTTCGGAGTGAATCACCACGTCCAGAACATGTTTTGTGAAAAGGTGGAAGGTGATGGAGGGATGAATGTGTATGGTGTCCTTATAACTCCCCAAATATTTACAGGGACGATGCCCAGGCTTCGTTGTTACAGCTATTTAGGCATGACTCGCATGCGCTGCACAACAGCATTACCTGTAAGTGAAGAACAGGGGTGAGGTAAATACCGAACGCTGTGATGAGACGAGGTCTCAAAGTGCAATGCAGATGCAAATGTTGTTAGTGCATGGTAGTCAAGTCCACGTCACCAGTGTAGCTTTGGTGGTGATGAAATTCACCTCGTCTACGTGCAAAAACAATATGATAAAGTGATTAAACGCAGGGTTCTTTCCAACTTGAAATAAATCACTAGCAGAAAATAATTACGTACCTGAGTGTACTTTTTTTTTGGGTTTCAGCAATTGTCTTTGAATGGTGGTATTTTTGCGGGATTTTTGTTTTTTGTTTTTGTTTTTGACAATATTCCAGCAACACGGTTCTACAGAAAACAAATTAGTAGTTATCCTGTAAATGAAATGTTAGAAAAGTGATCGTGGCTGTTTTTTATTTTCTAGATCGCTCGAAGGCGTAGGAAAAGAGCATACACAACCAACGACCAAACAAATATTAATAGTATGACAAAGGAAAATAATGATTGAAATGATAGTTGGAAAACAAAGCTAGAGGACCCTGCAATGTTAGAACAAGAAACTAAAAAATTTGTGACTGTTTCTGATTTTCCAGATCGCTCGAAGGCGCAAGAAAAGAGCATACGCAGATACAATTGGAATATTTTTTTATTTTTTTATTTTTAAATGCTAATAATTATTGCAATTAATCATGATTCTGAAATAGCAATAAGTATTATTTTCACAAAAAAGAAAAACGACGAAAGAAGAGTGTGAAAACGTTATCAAGAAGTGTTATCGTGGAAAATTGAAATATAAGGTAAAAAATTAAAAATTAAAAAAATTGTTGTGCAGAGCCTGAGTGGCCTCACGTTTCTGATTTCCAAGATCACTTTTGAAGTGCGAGGAAAGAGCATATGTGTGAGGTTGTTACGTGAAATAAAATAAAAATAATAATTTTTTAAAAAAAACTATAATTTTGTTGTTTTTTGTTAAAAAGACAGGTGTTAGAAGAAATGAAACCAAAAATTTTCTGTAAGTCTAAATCTAAAAATTATTTTTTCATTGCATATATCTTTTCGATACCTTTCCGTTAAAAAAAATGAAGTCATTCCGAGTTCGGGATAAAAAGTTATGGCGTCCAGAAGATGGGCTACGGTAGCACTCTGAATGAAAATTTTGAATGTGAGAAAAACGTCCCAGGAGCTGGTTTTTTTATTTTCTGACTTCTGTACTTCACCTGAGAAGCTAAATTTTGATAGAATGGTTAAAAAAATAATAAACAGAAAGAAAGAGTTAGATCACAAAATGATTGACTAAAATAAAAGAAAATAAATGATTAATGTCCTATAAAGCAGTTATTTTAGCAAAAGTAAATAAATAAATGCATTTTCGGATTGGTTGTCCAATGACAGTAAGATGATAAACTAATGACTAGTTCATGTGTTTCTATAGATTATGAGTGAATAACAAAATCAAAACTGGGAACTAAACACCAAGCACCGAGGAGATCAAAGACATGATGAACGTCATAGTTTCATTGTCGTTATAACCTGCAGATACACCACAAGACACCACACAACAAAAACACTACCCAAAGCGTGAAGGTTAACCAAAGAAGGCCATAAGGAACAAAAAAGGAAATAATAACAAACAATAATAAACAAAGAACAGATAAAACCACTAATTGGGAAATTAATGGTAACAGATCGAAAGTAACTGGGTGTGCCAGAATGTATGCTAGGAAAAATACACTACTAACAAGGAAGTAAAATACCAATAATTATACCTCCTCCTTCGCGTTCCATAGCAAACCTCAGAATGGGCTAGAAAACTTGGATTGAGCCCTGATTGTCTAATATGTAGGTGTTTTTCTTCAAGATAGAGTAAGGCCTTCCTGCAACAACGATCCTCTTATTTTGCACCAGATGGAAAAAGGTAAAATGATGTTCTTTGCTCAAAGGATGCAAGAACTTAGATATGGCATTCAAGCTTATTCTTCGTGTCTTTAGAGGGGAGGGGTAAGGTTGTATTTATAGCCTGGAGGAGTGATTAACTTAGATTAATTTAAGTAATCATGGTTTGAAAATGTGGGCAAGATTAGGTGAGTGGTTTGAAAATGGGGGCAAAATTAGATGAATGGGGGCCATGAAGAATGGGTGAGGATTTGAATTATATTTTTAATTCATAAGTGGAGGATTTTAGGTGAGGTGAGTGGGGACCACGAAGGGTGGGTGAGGATTTGAATTTAATTTTTTAATTCAACAGTGGAAAAAACATGGAGAATAATGACATGTGGTGAGGATTGGGTTATTTTTTGGATTTTGAAATGGATAATTAATCAAATTATATTTGATTAATTCGAAGTGTATTTTTGTGGGAAATGAGGAAGGGAAATTAATTGATTTATGATAGATGTGAAATTAGGGTGTCTACAATGACAACTCGTAGAGATCTCTTAGAGAGATTTTAGGTTTGTTGAGTGAGAATAAGGATTAAGAGAGATAAGTGAGAGTTTGTTGAAGATTAGAGTTGACTCCTATTTCAAAGGAGAACTCCACTCTATATATGTAACCTTTTCTTATTAAATAACATCCCAAATGTTTTAATTTTATACATCATTATTCAGTGTTTTCATTATATTTGTTGTTGTGTAGATCTTAACCAAATACATTATTTGGTATCAGAGCAGGTTCATTCTACTGCTTCATTAATTAGATCCTCATGTGCAATGTGGATGGTGTTATAATATGCTAACTTGGTACACATTCACTAATGTTTTTTGTTGATTGTTGTAGTCTTAAAATTGATTGCAGACATTCCTACATGCATTCATCAATCATTGGAACCTGAGAAGAGAACGCGAGGTATATGCATTCATTACCAACAATTATTAAATGGCGAGCTCACTATGATGGTGGAGGATACGGTCCAGACCAACCCACATGCTCTTCTACTAATATTCTCCATCCACATGTGTTACACCCTACAACTCGTGATCTGGACGTAACAGTGAGATCTATTTTTTACATGAAGGAGTCGATGGAAGGTTCGAGTCATACATAAGTCTCATGTCCATTTTTGTCTAAACTCACATCATTTGCATGCTCCTCCACGACCTGCATAGGCTTCGTTGCAGATCTATGACATTTCAGTGGATACTCTAATGTATACATGCAATCTACAAATTCAAAAAGGATTACTCGTACTCTATGCTCTACACCATTGTCGACCCTGCAGCATTGGAAATCACATTCACACAGAGATTAATATGAAATTACATGTCTGGTCGTGTCTCTTATGTCTGGTCACTCTGCAACATTAAACAAAGCTCTTGTGGATATTGCGTTTTAACATTGAGAAGGTATGATAATTATTATTTGGGCATATTGAAACCTTGAGATTCTTATAACTGTGTTCTCCTCAATAGTTGTTCTAACAAGCTTGTCTCCAAGAGTGCCGAATTCTCCTTGGAATTGATTCCAAAGCACCATGTCAAAATGATTGCACAGAGCTTGACAAATGAAAGGTCTATATAGATCGATTGGAAATGTGTTACTTTTTTGGGATATATATTGTGAAAGGGTAAACACTTAAAGTTAGTAGGATTTATTTTAATAAGGATTGTGTTTGTAATGTTGTAGAGTCTTTAATTGTCATGTCAATCATAAGTTGTGATTCAATTGTATGTCATTTAAGTGTTAAAAACGTTATAGATTATTATGTTAAAAAGTAATTAAATGTTACTTTTTAATCGTTTTATCGTCAATATTTCTTGTAATTTAGAGTTTTTTTTAAATGTTTAGGTAGTGTTATTTAAGTTTGTTTGTAATAGGACGCATTCTCGCTTATATGCAACGTCCATAGTGAGGGGATGCATTATCGGTTGAAACCGACACCCAAGTTGTAAAAATGGGCCTCATCAAATTTTTTTGATAAGTAACAAAGATGGAGGCTAGAGGCAATGGAGGCAGGAGGGCAATCGGTGACCTCTCGTCAGGCACCATCGACAAATCCATGAAACTTAACTACTGGCCAAGTTTAAGTTGTGTGTTTGCTTTCACCGTACATTTGTGAGAATAAGAACAAATGATTATTCAAAAGTAATGTATAAACATTCCTGAATGTACTCGATGTAATGAAATAGGTGAGCAAAAGCACCAATGTAAGACAGTTCATGGATCTTGAAAAGGTTTGTGGAAGATCCAAAAAACCACACGAGGTGAACAGGCGATGGATCTGTTACACGTCAAGGTTTGTGGTAAACCTGTAAAACCATAGAAGGTTGAGCATTTCTCCCTTCATTAGTATCAAGGTCATGAGTCACATAGTTTGACATGCTCCATAGAGGTGAGCATACTACAGATGAGAGTGTGTATGTTTTTCCCATGTTCACACTAAGGGGGTGAATGTTAGGAATAGTTTAATATTGCGAACATTATTATTGTGTAAATAATGAGTTGGTGACAACTCGTAGAGATCTCTTAGAGAGATTCTAGGTTTTTTGAGTGAGAATAGGGATTGGGAGAGATAAGTGAGAGTTTGTTGAAGATAGAGTTGACTCCTCTTTCATAGGAGAACTCCACTCTATATATGTAACCTAGTCTTATTGAATAACATCCCGAATGTTTTAATTTTATACATCATTATTCGGTGTTTTCATTATATTTGTTATTGTGTAGATTTTAACCAAATACATTAGTTAACATCTTCTCATGGGAGTATGAATACCTTAAAGGATTTGATCTAAGTGTTTTTCAACACTCCATTGACCTTGATCTTGTATCAATCCCATCAGACAAAAGTAAAGGCCTGTCAATCCTAAGATAGAGCCCCTCATTAAGGAGGAGTTATCCAAACTCATTGAGGCAAAGATTTTTTTCCCATCAATTACTCTATTTGGGTGGAAAATATTGTTCCAGTTCACAAGAAGAATGGTGAAATCTAAATTTGTATTGATTTCAGAGATTTAAACAAAGCATCTTTGAAGGATTATTATCATTTGTCTTCTATGGAGCAGATTTTGCAAATTGTGCTTGGCACGTAAAGGTTTTCCATGTTGGATGGGTTTTCTAGTTTCAATCAGATCATGGTCAAGGAAGAGGATCAATTCAAAACATCATTTACAACCAAATGGGGCACATATGCCTATCAAAAAATGACTTTTGGTTTGTCAAATGTAGGCGTAACATTTTAAAGATCCATGGACATTGCCTTCAAAGGATATATTAATGAGTTCATCCTAGTTTACCTAGATGACATAACTATCTTCTCAAAGTAGAGTGCAGATCACATGATGCATCTGAAAAAAATATTTGAAAGATGTAGAGAATTTGGGGTATCTCTTAACCCCAAGAAGTGCAAATTTTTTGTTGTGCATGAAAAAGTTTTGGGCCATGTGGTCTCAAAGGATGGTATTGTTATTGATCTTGACAACATCTCATCCATCCTCTCTCTATCTTTACTGGTGCACAAGAAGGCCTTGTAATCATTTTGAGGCAAAATCAACTTTGTTAGTAGATTCATTTCTAATTTTGCAAGTTTGATCAAGCCCATCACCCTCATGCTCAAGAAGGACACAGTCTTTAAATGGACAATAGAAGCAAAAGAAAGATTCAACAAGATAAAACAAGATATTTATTATGCCCTAACACTCATCAATCTTGATTACTTCCAAGCATTTCATCATTTATGCTTATGGAGCCAATTTTAGTGTTGTTGTTGTCTTAACATAAGAAAATGAGCATGGACTAGAGCAGTCAGTGGATTTATTTAGTCAAACACTAAAAGATTATGAATTGAGATATTGTCATACGCAAAAAAAAGGTATTTGTCATCATATGCGCACTAAAGAAGTTCAAGAGTATGCTCACCAAAAATCATGTCAAGGTCCTAGTTTCACACTCTGGTGAGAGAGACTTCATCATGAAAGCATAAATCAATGAGAAAAGAGCTAGATGGGTGACCAAAATCATGGAGTATGATGTGACTATCAAAGCCACTAAATTGGTTAGAGGCAATGCGCTCTATAGGTAACTTGTTGAGGATGCATAAACTGATCAAGAGTCTTCATTATTTATGGATGGGGTTCTTCTGCATGCTGAAGTTGAACAAAATGAATATTCTAGTGCACGTACCTAGATGGAGAACATGGTGGCATTCCTTTCCTCTGGCGCATACCCACCTGATTTGAGAAAATCAAAGAGATGATATCTGAGGTTATAATCTACTCCCTATGTGTTGATTGATAACATTATTTTCAAAAGAAACATTGATGGCGTACTGCTTAGGTGTATTGAAGGTGCGCAGATTGACAAAGTGTTAGCAAAATTTCATGATGGATTCTCTGGTGAAAACTTCTCTGCTAAGGAAACAATAATGAAAATCATTAAGGTGGGTTAGTTCTGGCCTACCCTCTTTGCAGATGTGCACAAGTGGGTCAGAAAATGCAAAGAGTGCATTTTTTTCACAGGAAATAAGAAATTGGCAGTGCTTCCCCTCTGGCCAATCCAAGTGAATTAGAATTTTATGCAATGGGGTCTTGACTTCATAGGCATGATTGACCTGCCCTCGAGCGCTAGCCACAAATGGGTATTGATAGCTACAGATTACTTCACCAGATGGACAAAATTTGTCGCACTTAAGGAATCAACTGAGTCATTCATCCTTGACTTTCTCGAGGACATTGTAACAAGGTTTGGTGTTCCTTAGACCATTATTTCTAATAATGCAAAAGCCTTCCTTGGTACTAGAATTTGTGGTTGGGCTCTTAGCCTCGTAATTTACTTGAAGAGTTTTCCAACTATTACCCTCAAGGTAATGGTTTGGAAAAATATACCAACAAGAACCTAACTAGAATCATGAAGCGAATAATGAATATAAACTAAAAGTAGTGGCATACAAAGGTCTCATGCGCATTTTGGGTAAACAGGGTCACAATGAATAAGGCAATCAATACTTTACCGTATAAGCTTGTCTATGGAAAGGAGGCTAGGCTTCCTTTATCACTTGAATTGCCCTCATTAGCATTAGCCCAATAGCTGGAGTTTGAGGGTGCAGACCAAACAGAAATTAGAAAGGCAGAGTTGGCTAAACTTGAAGAATTAAGAAACTCTGTCATGATCAAGTTAGAATAACATCAACGATCGACCAAGCAATGGTTTGACCGGAAGGCTAGAGCCCAAACTTTCAAAATGGGGAATTTGGTCTTAAAATGGGATGCTGACAGGGCTAAACCAGGGTTTCATTCAAAGTTTGATGCACTTTGGAGTGGCCCATATGTCATCGGTTCAGGCAAGGAGGCTAACTCTTTTGAGTTATCTCACCCATATGGAGATGCACTACCAATCCCAATTAATGGGATCTATCTAAAGCATTTTCATTAAGTTTTCATGATACATCATTGTACATATTAGAATAGGTTTGTATTCTTCCAAGTGCACTCCGCACACATTATCTATTTGTATATAGCTCTTTCCTCTCGCGTGCTCCTATGTGCACTCTTTTGTTGACTCCAGACGCCAGTCATTGTGATCATGATTTTTAAAGAGGTTTTAGTTTGTTAGTAATCTATGACAATTTGGTAGTGATTCATAAGAAGAGTTTTGATGGTATTTCAAGTGACTTCAGGGGTGTTTCTTCAAGTCACATATCAGAATTTCATGTTTTCAGGAAGACTTCATGCCCAATGGATGCTTCAAGACTATTGATCTCCTTTATCTATCAGGCATATGGACCTAAAAGTTGCCAATCTATTGTCCAAAATAACTCCCCTAGTTATTTTGACAACTTCTAATTCCATTATTGCTCTGAGTTCAAGTTGCGCGCACCGTTGGTTTCTTCTCTTGACACATTTTCCTTGGTTGTAGTTCTTCGCACACCATCGCATGCCCTTCCTGCTTCTTCCTCGTGTTTTCCCTTCCCATCACTTCCTTCCACACACTTCCTCCTTTCTCATTTATTATTTTAGCTCCTTTCATTTCCCCTTTCGCACTTTGTTTGCGAGCGCTCATTGCCTTTGTGCATTTCCCCTGTGCATTTTCTCCCACACATACTTGTCTTGAACTCCCTTTCATCCTCGCATACTTGCATACTTCTACAAATATGCACCTTTTCTTTCCACTCCTCACACATGCTCACAGATTGATGCATTTTTCCTTCTCACGCCTCTTTCCCTTTCGCACACCCCAAATGCAATCTTTTACGCCATTCAGTGTGTACCACGTGGAACTTGTCAGATAAATTACACAACACGCAACCTATCTGAGCTTGTCAAATCCTCATGCAAAATGAATGCATGACATGTGTAGAAAAGGACAAAATAAACTAACAGTCATATGAATCCTTCCATTGATCAAAGCGTGCCCCATGGCTTGCGTGTTCAGTTTATACTAAAAATCTTCAAATCGCCATAAATTTTACTATAAAGCTTAAATTTAGGCGCACCTTATCTTGTTGGAAAGCTGCTAACATGGGCTACACACTATGATTTTTAAAATCAGATTTTGGGTGGGATTTGGTAGGTGAAATGGGAAATTGAAATTTAGACAATTAGTGTATAGATTTAGTCAACTCAACTACCCAGATTTTATTTGAACATGCCTCCTTTCTTCTTCCACAAGATAAGCTGACATGGGGAGGCAGATCTGATATCCCTATAGGAAGATTTGTAGGCATTTATTGTGGGTTGTTGGTGGTTGGATTTAAAAAATCCAAGTTTTCTCTCTTTCCCTCCTCTTCTCTTCCCCTTTCTTCTATAAATTGTTGAGCAATCCTCATTGTAAAAGGTTGGACACTCTTGGTATTGAAAACACTCTATTCTAAGCTAACAAAACATGATTAAATAATATTCAAAATAGATATTTGACACAGAGATCTCACACAACTCTAAACTCCAATATTATTTCTACTCATACCATACAATCTAATACATTACACTCCATTATATAGGAGTTCTCTCATAACAATCTCTCCAACAACATTTGTCTTCACTCTACACAAATTCACCCGACAATGCTAATAATAAAACAATAATTGTGTTATCACTAACCACTTGCTAACCATATTTACCCACTAACATTTTACATCCCCTTTTACATTTGACAATATGGAAATATGAATACTATATGTTAGGCACCAAACCAAAGTTTCCTAACATTCCCCTCTTAGTGCTAACATGGGGAAAACGTCCATGCTACACTACACCTAATTTCACAATCATGTGTTTTTCCTTTGGATTATCACAAACCAAAATTTGGTTTTCCATCGGTTAAACAAAAACTGAGAGTGAGGTGATTTTCTAGTGGTTGACCACAAACCACAAAGGGGTGAAAGTTTTCAAATGGTTTACCTACAACCATATCGCAATGTGCTAGTGCATTCTTCAGCCCTCATCATAGTTGTTCTTTCGGAGATAACATTTTAGAATCCATGATAGTGAAAAATATATCATCCAACTCATAAAAAATGAAATAATGTGTTATTCCCCCCCCCCACAATGTGAAGTTTATGTAACACATTATTTTGAAAACACCACAATGAAATCAAATGAAATAAACACACACTCACACATGTCATCAAATCAGTATACATGGACTCATCGGTGGTGACTGACAAGAGGAAACAAATTGTCCTCCATCCCTCATGTATCCTCTAGCCTCCAGTCAATGACTGCTTAGTACTAGAAGTCTTCAGAAGTGTGTCCACATTCCTCTAGTTAAGGTTCCACTTCACCTGATGATTCTTCATTTGTTGTTATATTGGCTTCATTACCAATTTTCCCACTTAGCACATCTCGAGCATGAGCTTTGCAGAGCATAGAAGAATGCCCCTTCTTCTTGCAGTAGTAGCGTTCAACTTCTTTTTCATTTTTGGAAAAGTTCTTATGCTTCTTTCTACTGTATAGAGATTTTTCTTCATCTGTGTCTTCTTTGGTTCTCTTTTCTTCAACTAGGAGAGTTGAAATCATGTCCTCTAGAGTTTTAGAAGGCATTTGACCAACGGTAAAAACTACATTACTGTACTTGGGAGGCAAATTATTCAGTAATATGTATTTTGCATTTTCATCATCAACATGAGCACGAACTTCTACTAATTGTTTAGTGAGAGATCTGAAAGCATTAATATGACTAGACATCGTGACTCTGTCATCCATTTTGAATCTAAACAACTGAAGTTTTAAAGAAACCTTTGCATTGACCACTTTTGCACCAAACAGTTTACTTAGATTATCCCACATTTACTTTAATGATTTCTCAAGATCAACATAGTGCAATTTAGTATCTGAAAGAGCTAAGCCAATAATGAATTTGGCTTTATCATCTCTTGTTTTCCACTCTAATGTTTTTGTTACATCTAATGGTAATGTTTCTTGCCTGTTTACAATCCTCCACAAATTCTTATTCATGAGTTGCTTCGGAATTTTCACTTTCCATGTGTGAAAATTGACACCATTGAACTTATCAAGTGGTGCAACAAATGTCTTTACTCAAACAAATACCAAAAAAATGCACAAGAAAGAAAACTCACTGATTATCACAGAGGTCGGTAGATTTATCTCAGAGTCATCATTTTGTCAGCATGAATCGATGTCGATAGGTGCATTCGGCAGAGACTGTGTTGAATCGGCGCGTATTTAATTCGATCGGCGGTGACCAAATCCAAAAAATTCAATATACGTGAACTCATTGTAGAATCTCTCCAGTGTTGGTTTGAAAACTTTCTCGGATAGTAGATAAGCAATTACAAGAAATTGATGGCAATGAAAATGATCGGTGTCGACTGACTGTCAAACATAAAAAAATTGAAGTTGAATGCCTGTGCAAGATTCCCAACCATGAATTCTCTATTTCACTCTGCAAAAAAGATCATAGGATTTCCCTCCACCAATAAAAAAACTATATTGCAATGATTATGACAACGCTCTGATACCAAATATTGACAACATTCTATTCTAAGCTAACAAAACATGATTAAATAATATTCAAAATAGAGATTTGACACAACTCTAAACTCCAATATAATTATTTCTCACTCTATACAATCTGATACATTACACTCCATTATATAGGAGTTATCTCATAACAATCTTTGCAAGAACATTTTTTTTCACTCTCAACAAAATCACCCAACTATGCTAATAATAAAATAATAATTATTTTATCACTAACCACTCACTAACCATATTTTCCCACTAACATTTTACATCCACTTTTACATTTGACCATATGGTAAATATGAATACTATATGTTAGGCACTAAACCAATGTTTCCTAACACTTGGTTTGCTAAGAGCATTGTTCCTTGGAATTTTGAGTTGCAGGCCTCAGATCTGAGCCATTTACATGTAGATCCTTACATCTCTCACCATTGTAATCAATTATGCATCACTTGGATGTAATAAAAAGTTGTACTTTGTGGTTATCTTCTACCCACAAATTCCAACTCCCTAAAAAAATTTGAAAGATAAAAAACATCCTCCTTTGCGGATTGCTCAATGAAAATAACAAGAGGTTCTTCAAATGTGTGGGGAATTTCTTTCACTATGCTATCAGAATCAACCCATTCCTCAACAAATATGTCATGATTATCAAGAATAGAACTCACCTCAACTAATTTAGTTGTATTTGCAAGGGAATGAATGATACATTCTTGATGATGAACCTTCTTGGCTTCAACATATTTTCTCTAATCTTTCAAAATTTGCAGTTGATTTTCCATCTTTTTATCTGCAACTCGATCCTCTCCCTTTTTTGCTTCATTAATGTTGAGCTCCTCAATATCAGCCTCTCCAAACTCAACTAAAGTGTCTTCAACTGGTTCTAATGCAAATGTAAATGGTGGAATGTTTACTTCTAGATCTATTTCTTTCTTAGATTGAAACCTTGAGCTCCAAACATTAAAGCTCTAAAAAAAAATTGCCCTATTTGGTTCCCTCCCAACCTGCCACTCTAGGCATGCATGTGCATATTCATGTCCATAAGGATGAAGAAAAACCCCTTTTGTCGTGAAAGATTCAATATTTTTTTTGTGAAGGAATGGGAAATCAAGAAACCAAGAAGTTGAGAACTCAATTTGTTCGTTAATCTATAGTGCTTTGTGGTTTAAAATTAGCTCTTCATGAGGCTCATGCACATACAAATCTAATTTTGTGAAATGAGGGAAGGATTGAGTTATTGCCTGGATTACCATAGGTTTAAATGATGGAGGATGTGCAAGGTTTGCTTATGGAGGAGATAAGGATTTGGAAGCAAAGAGGGTGGAAAAATGAAGATGAGAAGGAAGTGAAGGAGATGGAAGAGAGGAATGCTCAAGAGGAGTTGGCAGAAGGCTAGGAACATGGAAACCAAACTGAGATTTTGTAGGTTAGGAAAAATAAATGGGAGAGTTATGTGATGGTAGTGAAGGGGTGCCCCATCGATAGGGTTACCTGTAACTAGATTAGTGAGTCTCCATTAACAAAATCCACTTTGATATATGACATGAGATTTCAGCCATAAACTCTAGCTTTTGTTGAGGGCTAAACCAGTTTGGCATAGGACCGTCCCATGGAAAGGGCACCCTATAACCAATTTCCATCGCCTTGAGTACTAAACTTGCCCTCAATTGTATTATGTTTACCTCCGCATGTAGGATCTCAATCTGTAAATCATCT
Source organism: Taxus chinensis (assembly GCA_019776745.2). Lineage (NCBI taxonomy): Eukaryota > Viridiplantae > Streptophyta > Pinopsida > Cupressales > Taxaceae > Taxus > Taxus chinensis. The sequence goes on from CM034149.1 coordinate 98,962,408, forward strand.
CCAACCATGAAACTACCTATGTAATTATTGTAACCCTATTCTTAAGCAACATTTTGGTTAAATGCATAACCATATGGATCAGTGGGAGTTGGGTCATAAGAACATGCTTGTTGATTTGGCTCATAAAAATGATTTGGAGGTGTATTCTATAGAAAATGAGATGGATTTTCATGGTATTGTTGTTGATATTGAGGGTTCCAGTGAGGAAATGAAGACATGATTGCACAACTTCATGGAAAAGAAGACTGAAATTATGGAAAGGTGGTTTGTTGATTGAGAAAATGGGTTTTTAGACTAGTAGAATCACTAGATGTGTTGAGAATTGCCTCCAAAAGTTGAATAATATCAAGAACACATCAATCTTGCTCGTATGAAGTTGTAAATATCTTCATCTTGCTCCCATCGGGCATATCATAACTGTTATCGCACAAAAGTAGCACCCTAGGGTATGATCATGGAAAATCCATACTTTTAGGTAACATAGGATTGTATCCAAGTGTGGAGCCTTGTAACCTTAATAAAAACCTCCAGAGAAGGTTGGTTCCTCTACCTATTCTAATACCAACACTACTATTACAATTGAAAACACAACTATCCAAGCCAAAACTAGTCATTCACAGGGACCAAGGTTAGAAAGATACATAAAAATGAAATCCTAAGCTAAAATAAAGGTGATAGCACCAAGAAAAGGGGGATAGAAACTCTCCATGAGGGGAAAATGAGAAGGAAATGGAGAAGGAGAGGGCAGACACATGTGCCACATACCCAAATATTGCATTTTACCTTTCATTTTACACACAAAATGCAACAAAATGGAATACTACAAGTGATAAATACATGCACAACACAATAATGATGGAGATGTAAGAATGTAAAGAAAAATAAGTTAGGTTAGAGAAATAACCACAAAACCATATTTTATTACAGCAAAAGTATGCACAGACCGTTATAATTAAAGTGGAAGGCACGATAACACATTGCATAAATCCAAATTAGAGTTCTGCAATGTCATGGATACTTGGGGCACTTTTGGCATGATGCCTTTACATTTCAGAGCATCCCACCTTTACAAATGAAAGATTTTTCCAATATATATAACAAGTGAGAGAGAAGGGGGAAAAAGAGGTAAATACACCATTTTAAACCCTAACCACTAACAAAGTGCCACAAATGCCCTACAAAACCATGTGGGTTCCTGAAAAAGCCATGCCTCCACATCATTTTCTTCAGGACAGAGTATGGGTGCCATGAAACATTAAATCTTTGTGGTTGAACTACCTAAAACTGAATTTTTCACCTCCAAACCCATGTTCACCTTTATCACCCTCAAAATAATATCATTTTTATGTTTTTTGATGCCAACATGAATCTCTCGACGAGATGGTTCCAACTACACCAATTTTGTGCAATATGGAATTTTTGATCAAAAGTTATGGCCAAAAACCAACTCCCAATCGACCTAGGTAGATTTCTAGAGAACAAGTGGAATGAGTGAACATTCCTAGAGTGCCTTAAAAAAATTATTTAATTTGTCCCCTTACTATTATGGTGAATTGGGGTTTCAGAGGAACAAGGGAAGGGTGGAATAATAATTTTTGTGTCGAGCAGGGCTGATTTTGTCAATTATATTGTTTGGTTGTTAGTGTAGAGGAAGGAGACTGATTAAAATGTGGGAACAGTTCCCATGGTTCCTGACCTGTTTGATTACACCACCCTCTCTCCCTCCTATTGACATTTATGGCCAATTGACAAAGAATTAGAACACTTGAATTGTTCCATTTATGTTGTAAAGCCCCGACATACCCAATTGCTTTTACCCTTTTTCCTTTGCCTTTGTTATGGCCACATTGAACTTCCAAGGAAGCATGGAATTACGGGAAAACTCAAACTATTTTAACAGTGCCCAAATTATTTGATTTATCTGATGTAAGGTGTTATATGGTCAGTGCGGAGATGACAGGCCTATATAGAACCAAAGGAACTTTGGAACAGTTCCATTGATGCCCCGATGACCTGAATTTTTTGATTTTGCCCAAATTTTGGCTAAGTGTTGGCATGTAAGGCTTAACAAGAGGGAGAGAAATGCCTTGAACACTGAAAATTTCCACAAAATAAGTTTTTTTGCCCATAACTATAAAATTTGAACTTTCTTGATCCATTACAACACCACCTAAGTCCAAAAAATGAATTATAATATGTCAAAATAGCCTAATGGTTATTTTAGACAACAGAACTTAGTCATTTTGGTACCTTCCACAACCCCACATACCATACCATTGTAGATGGAGATAAGCCTGATTTTTTAAATTAGGACACACACTAGAAAAGAGAAATAAGTGCCCCACATTCTTCCCATGTGTCGCACAACTAGGTAGAAACTTAATATAACTAATGCATGTTGAAATCTAAATGGAGAAAGGAGACTCATGCCCCCAATACATCCAAAACCGAAAGTGAAGCTAAGTACCATGGAGAAAGAGAGAACGAAATACTTCATATCCCCAAAATATATGCTAAAATAAGTCAAAATAAGAATAAAACCATATGAAAATTCTATAATAGTGATGAAAAACTTGATGATGTTGTCAGATTTGGATAAAATTCCCCCATAAAAAATTGTCCACATGGTCGTAACCAAGCTGTACAATCTTGACCTCTTATAGATTTTGATAAATTCATGTTCCTAAGTTCAATTTTGAGGCATTTTTATCCACCCTTGCATATGTATGTTCCCATAAGATGCATATACATGTTGGAAAGATAAAGTAAACCTCAAATGTTTGCCCCCACTTTTGATGTGTGTGCAACAAATAATTTGAGTGCGCGACTCAAAAGAAAAGATGTACACTCATAGTTGAGTATCTGAAAATTTATATATAACCTCTAAAATGATTGATGTGGTGGACACCAATAAGAAAGTGTGCCTACAAGGGGGTGCACATGGTAAAAACCATGGCGCAAAACAAGAGCAACAAGAACAAGAAGCATGATAACCATAACAATGTCAATGCAACAAAATAGTAGTAACAATAATATAAAAGCATGTGTTAATAGAAAATAAGTACATAAATTGTAGAAACATGTGCAAATATGTCAAATAGTGTCATGCAAAGGGTGAAATTCCTATAAATACGGGACACAAATGGTGTCACAAGACAATCAAGGCCCTTAAGCCTATAAACAAGAGATACACAACCACACATATGGCATAATTTTGTAAACATGGGACACCCACAGTGTCATAAGCCAATCAAGACCATTAGGCCACAATCATAGTAGAAAATAAGCATACACACACATAACGAATAAGCATGTATGAAAAATAAGTGCATCCAAATGTGATGAGTGAACAACATATGATATAAAAAGAGTTAGCAATAATTGTAAGTGTTGCACGAAATACTTGTATTAGTCCTGTTAGTCTAAAATGTAGTAAATAAATTATGTGTGTGTATGTGTGAATGTGTGTGTGTGAGAGAGAGAGAGAGAGAGTATGTATGTAGCCAAGTGGAATGAGTAAAGAAAGGAACTATAATGGAAATAACACACACACACACATATATTATGCAAAGGTAGATGCTCCTAGAGATTAGTAGTCTAGGTAAGGGGAAGGAAAACACCAATCATCATGTATCGCTTTGTGTATTTCCTACATCATGCTCAATATACCATGTGAACACATGTGCGCAAAGAAGAAATGCTATCTATCAAACCAAAGGAGTAAACATGCATGATGTAAAGTGCAAATAATACATGCTAGAAAAATAGGTCTCGATTTTGTACTTTTACAAATATTTGAATGTTTTTGTTTATGAGGCCCTTCCTAAGGGCATAAATGAAATCACATTCTCCGAGGAGAAGGAAGGGTGATCTAAGAATTCCCACATGGAGGGGAATAAATAGAGATTATGCAACTAAAGGATGGGAAGCAATATTTCCCACCCCGCGCGCGCGCGCGTGTGTGAAGTGAGGTTCATGTGTGAAAACACTCCCTCAACAATCAAATTGAACTTATAAATATAGTGTGTCATCAGGAAAGATTGATAGTTATTAATATTTAGTTTGAGTGGTGCACAAAATTCCTAGTTATTAAAGAGATAACTTGTGATAACTAGGGATATTATTAATAACATTTGCAAACATGTGTGTAATGTGACCTTTACCAAAGTACACAGGGGCATGCAAGGAAACCTATTCTTGGAAAATAAGGAAGGGAGATCCAAATATACCCCTGAGTATTGTAGAAGGTATCATATAACAGTGTGTGTAGATGAATATCGAGTATAAGTAACAATTGGTAGTCTTACTTAGCAATAACATGTCATGAGTGAGATTGTAATGTTAGGTGTATTATCTTTGCTTATGTGTGTCCATATTTATAGAATCGGGCCTAGATCTGTCTGCAAAGATATCGTCCATGGGGCTATGGAAATTATCGAAGTGTCTAAGTTCGTCATAGGTAAACTTTCCCTTCCTCTTACACTCAAAGGGGAAGATATCATAGTGATTGAATAACTTTTATACCTAGTCTTCTTTCTTAGTGGGGTGTTTTGACACTTCATTCTTCTTGTTATCTCCTTGGTATTCAATGTTGAGCTACATGAACCTAACACTTTGATTTCAATTGGGGATTGATCACCCCCAATCCTTTGGATAATTCAACAATGCTAATCGTCAAGCACAAACAAAACAAGGAAAAATATCCCTCCGTAAGAAAAAAGGTTTATTCCTTTCTTGTTTACATTTCTTTTAGTTCATATTTGTGCAAATGCAAATATTTTGTTTTACCCTTTACATTTGAGTTAAAGTTGAATGTTTGATCATGGACGTTGACTAGAACATATATTGCAGGTTTCATCGTGGAGCATGCCAACACCAAACACAACAAGGACTACAAAACAAACTTCAAGCAAAGAAAAAGTGTGTCTAGACACTCAAGTATCTTTTCCTTCAAGCATGTAATTTAATTTCATATTTAAATGGGAAAAATATAGACACTTGATTTAATAAAGTTAAATATAATGTAAGGAATTTTTTTTATTGGGTAGATAAAATAGTAAATAAGCAAGATCAAGCAAAGGAAATGCACGTAAGAGTGGTAGATAGGGTTTAGAGAATGACTCAACTTGCTACCGTAGGTCTGGACTGATTTTGTCAGGTGAATGATCTAAATAGGCATATTTTGGCCGTGCAAGATCTAATTATAAAACTAGCATGTGAAGATCTCATGGACATGACCATTTGGGAGATGACATGGTCACTTGGGCACCGACTTCTATTTTGGGCGCTAGTGTCTCTAGGACAGATCTAGATTTGGTTCTTTCTATGTCCCTTCATGTCATTGTTAGCTTGTAGTAGGTCACGTTAGGTTCATTTTACCTCTATTATGTTGTACGTGTACCTACAAAACAAACCCTATTTACCTGTAAAATACTCAAATACACGTTAGACTGAATAAAAAATACATATGAGAGAGTTAGACTAACCCCAATGGTCACCCTAATGTGATCTTATTTACTAGCATTGCACTACATTTGATACTCCATGTAGTTCTTGTGGTGTGTGATTGAAATTGTGTCCCTTGAGCTAGGTTTCCCTAGTGTCAGTCACATAAAGAATAGTGGGCTACAACTACTTTGTCCCAATGAAAAATGTGTAGTATAGAATTTAGAATAACCTCCCCCTATGCAGTGAATAATGAAACCCAAAATGTAGTCATTTGTGTTACTCTCGTGTATGTGGTAGATATAAAAATCATAGCCTAATTACCCCTTAAAATAGTTAGTAGATTGTGTGTGTGTGTGTGTGTCAGTTCTTTGTTTGAGATTTGGCACATAGTGACACCAAAATATAACCTAGGTCATGAAAAGAAGATAAGAAAAGACCCAAAGCGAAAGCAAACCGACTAAGGATATAATCAAGCAAATAGGAAAGAAGCTCTCGGGCATTACTGTCCTGTCTACACGGTACTATCCTGCAATAAGAAAAAAAACAAAAGAAAAGAATATGGATCCCTATGATTCAACCAGAAAGATGTAAATATCAGATAAAAGATGTAAGAAGATCCAAATAAATCAAGGAAAGTACCAAAGAGGTGTCACTAGTGTCTGGTTTCCAAACTTAGAATTCATGTATATAACAACATACTAGAGGCGTAATGTAATAGTAATAAGTGCATATTTTAATGACTACATTTTCCCCCAATTTATGCGGGTGAATAAGGATTCAGTGGCATAAAGTAGAAAAGAAAAGTGTTCCTTAGAGATTCAGGAGAAGATTGTGCCCAGTAGCATGTTAAATGAGTATTACAACATGCGAAATGGAATAGTGTAAAATTTGTATGATGAAACTCTAACGAGAGGGAATGATAAGGATCATAGGGGCAACCTTTATGTGCGTGGAGTGATAATTATGTGTGCATGTAGTTCTTTGGAATGTCATCTTTGTTAGGGCATGCTTGAGATTTGCTTCATGGTTTCTTATGTGATTTTCCTCGTTGGGATATAATATGACCTGCAAAAAAACAATTGTAGCCAATGCTCTAGGTAAACATAATTGAACTTTAACTTGGAAAATATGTAAAAATGGAAATGCGTATAAACAAAAACTAAACCAAGGGGTTAGAGTACACCTGAAATGTTGAAAGAGAAAGGGATATAAATTTGTTCTTTCTCATAGCCTTGATGTCAAGGAGCTGGTTGAGAGAGCCAAAAGTGATCAATTCTCGACCTGATTCAATCATACTAAGGATTTGGGAATCATGTCTCCAATCTAGGGATTTGAGCATCCAGACGCTAAACTTCTTATTTTAGGCGTCTAGTCGTAGCTAAGGAAAAGTGTATTGGGAGAGCCATTTGTTTTTCCCTCCAACCATTAATGCTTCCCCACGAATAAGTGCCAATATAGATGATCACAAACCTGATTTGTAACATGCCTTAGGTGACACATTTCTCTAGGCGTACCATTTTCCTACATATGCCCTATGTGTCATTCCCTTATTTGGTTACTACTTTAGTTTCCGAGTAAGTAGTTAGTTCATGTTAGCTATTGATTGTAATCTAAAACTAGCTGTGTAACTGCTGAAATTGGAGAAAATTGTGACTTTGCAACTTTTGAAATTTCTTTGTAACTATTTTTTCCCCCAGGATAGGAGCACTTGTGTGGGACACTAGCACCCAGGTGTTCTTTTATATTATAGGTGCTTTTTTCTAGGCTCTGAATTTTGGCTAAGTCTTTTTTGGCCCTATTATGTGACTGATTTATGTTCTGATCATGATATTTGTGTTTATGTAGCTGCCTTTTGTAACTAATGGGAGGGTGAAAAGGTTCACCCAATGTTTGACCCCACTCATTTGGGGTGTATGAGATGATCAAAAGTAAATGGAGCCAAAATGAGGAAGGTTGAAACTGATGTGCACATATAATATAGGAATCTTGCAGGGGGTAGGGATTCACATAGTAGTTATGATGACACAAGTAAAACAATGGGAAAATGCTAGCATACAAGTGTCAGTGAAAAACAAGCAATGCACACATAAATAACAAAAAGGAAAGAGCATATAGGAAAACAAAAAATAAGGACACAATGAGCAATTGGCTGTATACATGAGACATCACTCAGGTTGTCACAAGACAATCGAAGAAGTCAAGGTTTGTACAAACAAGGTTTCATGCAAACATAACGCATAACTCATAAATATTGACAAACAAATTACAAGTAAATAAGACAACCATGATTAGATGGAGTCTTGCAAGGAAAATGCTACACATGAAGCACCCATTAGCATGTTAGGAAAGATAAATAGTATGTGACAATGTAATATTTGAATATAAGAATGAAAATGTGAAATATTATAATTATAAAACTTGATAGTAAGTGAGACAAAGTAGATGCCCCCAAAAGCCTCAGTGGGACTGGTAATCAACAAGACCAAACATCATACATTGTGGAATAACCTATAAGTGACTTGTGTTTGCCTTAAGATACTATGTGAACGTGCATGTGTGTATGAAAAATGATAAAACATACTATGAACCGTAGTAACATGATAAACAAAGGTACAACATAGAATAGTATAAGCAAGGAAGAATGCATCCAATCAAGATCTAAGCTAATGTTTTTGGATTTTTGATTGCAAATATATGAAATAAAATCACCTAAAATGGAGGGATAATAATGCCCCCTATTGTGTGTGTGCAAAGTGAAGTCCAAATAAAGAAACCCTCAACAATCAAGTGTGAACTAAGAATAAGAGTGCGTAATCGGGTGGTGTGGGGGAAGTTAGGATGCCACCAAGCGTGAATGCCAAAATGATTCATGCAATGAGGGTACTAGGCAAGGACCCACAGTCAACTGATGTGAACACGATCTAGGGTTCGATGGTCACGGGAGGGTGCATGAGGCTAAGTATATGAGATAGATCTAGATCAAGCATTTAGAGAAATAGGATTTGAAATATGTCTAGATTGAGCATGTGAAGTGTATGAGATACCCCTACAAGGTGGGCTATGGGATCTATAGATGCAATAAGGCCTATGAGTAATATTCATATGTGAAGTAAACTAAGATGGATGTGTAAGAGGTGCTACAAGAGGAGAAAGGAATCCAAATACCATAGGAAATGTCAAGGCTAAGGAGCCATCATGAATAGGAGAAGATGCACTAGGAACATGATAAAATGAATATGGGATGGTTCGAGGATCCAAGGACAAAGGATTATGTGATCTGTAAATGTAAAAAGATGAACACATGTGAACATGAGGCAAGGACCTAGTGTCACGTGAAAGTGCATGTACCATATTTTGTGGATTCATGCATGCGGAGAAACTAGAATAGGTGTAACATTCATAAGTAGGAGAGCTACCAAATAATGATGGCCGCATGGTGAGCGGAAATCCCTACAGAGTCCAAAATCCCAACAACATGAGTATGAAGTGTATAAACAACAAGAGTGTGTCAATTAAGAGAAAAGGGAATAAATGTAACTTTGGGCTCGTTGGCAATAATGGAAGGAGTAAGTACAAAAATAAGGATCGAGATATGAGTCAAAAGATGTGTAACATATGTAATGTCAAGAGGATCATCAATAGCAATGGCAAGCAATATGTGTAATTTGGGAAGATTAGAAGTAATAAAGTAGTATGAACTAGCCCTTATTATCATAGATAAAAAAATAAGAAAGAGGTGAATGGATGGCCCCCGTGAATGTAATAAGATAATGTGTAGCCATAGAAAATGAATCATACATAGGATTTTCGAAAGTGGGAGCATTAGGAATCATTGTAAAATCAACACATGGTGCTCGAACTTATGATGAGGAAGGTGTGGAGAGAGATGTAACGTTGGAAGTAATAAAAATTTGATCAATATAAATGCATCGAGAGTGAGATATAATGGGAGGAGTATCATGGGTGTCAATAGAAAAATTAATAGTGTAATTTAGTAGCACTAGGGTGCATCGTAGAGATGAGAAGGATGTGCAATGTACGTAATGTCATGAGTATCATGTCTGAGAAAAATATAACAAGGATTAGCAACATGAGGTGTGGAATATACTATAACAGTATCCATGAAAGAATGTGTAGCAAGGGAATTGTGTGTTATGACACGAGTAGAAAGAAGTGTATGCGTGGTATATAACCAAGGATGACCTAGAAGGATAGTATAAGGAACATCGTGAGGCATAACATAATATAGAACATCAAGAGTGTAAAGATCCCGTAGTAAGGGGAAGAGAGACTGTACCCAACACTTGATAAGGTGTATTATCAAAGCCATGAATATAAAGAGTGAATGCATTCATATGAGTAACAAAAAGTCCTATTTGATGGAGAAAGGAAATATTGCATACATTAAGACCAAATCTAGGATCAACTAGTACACGCTTAACAATGAGTTTACGAAGTTAAACATGGGTATAGAATGGGGAAACATTGGAATGGAATCAAAGGCATGGGAAGCCATGAAAGATTAGATGATGGGCATATAAGGAGCGGGTTCACCAAATGATTTAATGATATTTAAATCTAAGATAAGGACACTTCTAATCTAGTAGATAAAATAGTAAATAAGCATGATCAAGAAAAGGAAATGCAAGTAAGAGCGGTAGATAGGGTTTAGAGAATGACTCATCTTGTCATTGTATGTCTAGAATGATTATGGGCAAGTGAATGATTTGAACATGCATATTCAGGCTATGTAAGCTTCGATTCTAAAACTAGCATGCGAAGATCTCGGGGATATGAGTGCTTAGGAGAGGACATGACCGCCTAGGTGTTGGAGTATGTTCTAAGCGCTAGTGTTTATAGGATAGATTTAGAGCTAGTTATTTTTGTGTCACTTCCTGTCATTATTATCTTGATATAGGTCATATCAGTTTGATGTGTCTTTGTTATATCGCACTTGTACCTATAAAACAAACCCTACCTACCTGCATAAGACTAAATCACACATTAGGCTAAATGAAAAATACATACAAGAGAGTCAGACTAACCCCGAATGTTATCTCGATGTGATATTATTTTCAAGCATTGCTTTACATTTTAAACTCCATGTATTTCTTGTGGTGTGTGATTGAAATTATGTCCCTTGAGCTAGGTTTCCCTAGTTTCATTCATACAAACAATAGCAGGCTACAACTACTTTGTCCCAATGTAAAATATGCAGTACAAAATTCAGAATAACCTCCCGCTATACAGTGAATAATGCATTCCCTTGTATTAATCTTGTGTATGTGGTAGATATAGAAATGGTAGCCCAACTGCCCCTTAGAATAGTTAATAGGTTGTGTATATATATGAGTTCTTTATTTGAATTTTAGCACATAACGACACCAAACGTTGACCTAGGTCTTGAAAAGGAGATTCAAAAAGACCCAAAGCCAAAACAAACTGATTAAGGAGAAAATCAATAAAATAGGATAGAAGTGCTCAGAAGGACATTAACACTTAGGCATTATTGTCCTGTATAGGTGGTATTGTCCTGCAACAAGCAAACACAAAAAAAATGAGAGATAGGAATGGGATCCTTGTGACTCGACAAGAAAGATACAAATACCAAATAAAAGACACGAGAAGAGCCAAATAAATCAAGAAAAGGACCAAAGAGGTGTCACAAATGCCTAGTTTCCAAACATAGAATGTATATAACAACACAATAGAGACATAATGTAATAGTAATGAGTGCATATTTTAGTAATTACAACACTCAAATTTGGTGATTCACTCTTTGATACTGCTAGTTTTTACAATGTACTCTTGTTTTTTTTATTAATGGTAAATAGTTTTGAAGGGACTATACCTTGTTTACATAGAGGGCCTAAAAGCCAGATACAACATTAATAGATTCCACAAAAAATGGATCCACATCCAGAGTAGGCGTTAAAGCCAACCGTAACCAAAAAGTTACAACAGAACGGCAAAACAAGTTTGTAGTGAGGTAAAGAGAGCCACCATTTTCATGTGTGTGGGGTCCTTAGCATCCAAATTTTCTATGGTTTGACTGCTCTCCTTGTCCGTTCCCCACAGAGTGTTTGGGATCCCACTAAGCACAGAGATGCTATGAACATGTTGTTCAAGAAAATCACTGATAGCATTAAAAATTCCCATGTTTTGGTCATGGTGATCCTTTTCTCTCCCTAGCCAATTTTCCAAGGAGTTAATCTTTTTGTAGATGTCCTCCACTTGCTTATTGTCAATATCAATACCATCTTCCATCTTCCTTTTGCCTTTTTGCTTGGCCATATGCTGTACTTATTCATTCAATTTCATCATTTCATTCTCCAAGGATTCCAGCCTTTAAGAAGTATTATTTCCTTCTTATTGTAAGGCCTCTTCATGGCATGCACTAATGATGTGCAGTAGGTTTTGGACAGCTTCCATTTCCTTACTGCTGTGAAGGACTATTCCTGAAACAAGGGTGTCTAATTTGGGCTTCTTATGGTTCCTTGTTTTAGGCTTGGACGTGGTTGAAGGGATGGGAGTGGGGGTCATGGTGGAAGATATGGGGGTGGGGGTAGTGGTGGTGGGAAAGAGTGGAACAGTGTTGGGGGAGGATGGGAGACTGGGGTATTTAGTAACACAAAGCTTGTGCAGCAAGAAAATAATACCTTGATGTAGGGGGGTAGCATGGGTATGTTTCTGAAACTCCAAGATGGAGCATTCAAGGGAGTTTAAAAGATAATGCGGGAAGAAGATAGTGATTTTCCTATGGAAATGGTTAAGGAACACCAGGTGTTTAATACGAACTGTAACATATCTCCCTTCCAAATATATATACCAGACCATCATATGGGTGATTTCATCAAAGGGCGATGGGATAGAACTTACCTTCAAACATGCCATAACAAAAACCAGCTCCTCATTATCAGCAGCAAAATTCTTCTCCTCATCCTTTTTTCTGATCCTCTTGCTGAAGAAATGGAAGTCATCCATCTCCAGGCCTGTAGCTTTAACAATTAGTTCTTCATTAATAGGTATTTTATTCCCTCCATACTCCACTTTTCAATCCTTCCAATCCATAGCAAATTGGATCGAAATTCTCTGATCGTACTCCTAAATAAAATCAATGAAGTTTATAATCCCACCTTGCTTGAGGAGGTTCCACAGCTCCTTATTGCTCTTCCATTCTGGATCACTATTGGGTTCAACCTAGCATGGGGCTCCTCCCATTTTTTCCTCTCTGAAATGCTTGCAAATCTTTCCCTCAAAACCCTTGTTTAAACTGTTGTATGAAATGTAGTTGTCTTTCTACCTTTCCCGAATATTAAGAATCCCATACACATGTTGGGAGTGATGAATTTAATGTGGCCATAGCTTAATTGATATTTCCCGCATGGGTGATCTTTTATCTCCTCTAAGGCCCACTCCAAATAATTATTATCCTTACTCCATACTTGAGTGCCCATAAATTTATGCTTGAATGTTGCTTTGTACCTTCTCAAGGATGTGATTAACATTATCCCAAATAATTAGATTATTATTTATGCCATAATTGGCCAATTCATCACCAACCTTATTTCCTTCTCGATATGTGTGTTTGATTCAGATATTTTTGAAGGTTTGACAAATGCTTATAGATTCCATGATGAAATCCTTGATATTCCAACTTGGAGGAGAAGACTAATTTAGATGATTAATGATATTTAGTGAGTCTCCTTCTAGAATAATATTCTAAATATTATGTGTCTAAGCAATTCTAAGCCCCCATAGAGCAGCCAAGGATTCAACATAATGGTTAGTTTTAACCCCCATTTTACCAGCATAGGCAGCAATCAGACTGCCTTTATGATCTCGAATCACTCCTCCCCCTACAACAATCCTAGGATCACCCTTGGAAGGCCCATCAATATTCAACTTGTGCCAATTGAGATGAGGAGGGTTCCAATGTATCAAAGACCTGTCAATGTTGGATCAGATGTTATTCTAAATATTATCAACTCCAATCTACCAGTTGGACAAAATATGCTCTTCATTTTATGGATAATTCTTGTTATTGGGAGGTTTGAATCTTTTTATGTTCTCTTTGACAACATTAGTAATCTTAACAAAGATGAACTTGCACTGTTGTTTAATGTTTCTAAAAATGACATCATTTCTATCTTTCCATATCCTCCAAATAATATGGGGCATTACCAGTTTCCAAATTCTTCTCACAACACAGTGTTTAAAAGGAGGATTCCATTGGGTCCAAAACTGGATGAAGTCCTTCGGCACAACCTAGGAGACATTGAAATTAGAAAAGGAAATACTCCAAATTTTAGTGGCATACTCACAATGAACTAACAAGTGTCTGATATCCTCAAATTCTTTTTTATAGAGATGGAATCTATTTGGCATTATGAAACCTTTTCTTATCAAGTTGTCATTGGTGATAATTCTTCCCCTGAGAGCAAGCCAAAAGAAAAAATTGATTTTTGGTGTGATCTCAACCATCCAAATCCTACTCCAGTTGAACTCACCCTGAACAGTTTCAAAGAAAGTATTATATTCAGATTTAATAGAGTAATCTCCATTAATAGAGTTGCTTCAGACTAATTCATCCTAGACATCCAGTTGACTTAAGGGGATAAGGTCCAAGTGCTCTTGCAAAGAGGACATCATGTGGTTCGGATCTTCCCTGTCCATAGTGAGTTTTTTTCATATCTTCTTATTTCCATCCCTGTCAATTTAATCCATGATTTTGGTACCATACTTACGTTCAAGGTCTATCTCTGACTAATCCAAATATGTCAATAAGACTGCAATTAGACTAGTTATCCCCTCCAAAAATCTTATATCTCTGCCATTCCCCACTTTCCATTTGCTTCCATGTTTGATGAAATTCCTGATTTGCACTAAATTATTCCAAAAAAGTGGATCCATAAGGAAGGTTCTCTTCCTAAAGAAAATAAATGGTTGTTTGTTGATTAAGATATTTGGCCTTAATTATTTCAATCCAGGGTTATTTCTCCAAGATAATTCTCTAGCCCATTTTTGTCAATTAGAGCCTCATTCATTTTTTTGATGTCTTTTATACCCAAGTCCCCAATTCTTTTGGGAGTGCAAACTTGGTCCCAAGCTACCAATTGATATTTAAATTTATCCTCCATTCCCTGCCATAGAAAGTTATTCTGAATCCTCTCAATTTTTCCTCTGAAAGTAGAAGGGATATTATATAGTGACATGATATATATAGGGAGATTCTGAAGAGTGCTTTTTATGAGCAGACACTTACCAAGCACTTGATAGAATGACTCCTTTCCAACCATCCATTTTCTTTTGAAATCTTTCCACCAGGTCATTCCAGACTTTTGTTGATACTTTTTTCATACCAAGGGTGAGCCCCAAATAAGTAGTGGGGAGTGAATTGATTTTACAACCCAATTTTTTTGCTATTTTAATTTGTCTTTCCTCATGGGTGTTAAAAAATAAAATAGAACTTTTATCAAAATTAATCTCTTTACCAGAAGTAGATTCATATAATTTCATAATAGAATTTCTTGCCTTAGCTTCAAGGATTGAAGACATTAACAAAAGGATTGTATCATCCATGAATTGCTAGATGAGAAGCTACTTTGTTAGTGGAAGTGGGCTTAGACCCTTTCAGAAGACCATCAATGACTGCTTTATCAATTATTCTGCTGAGACTGTCTGCCATAAGAAGGAATAACAGAGGGGATATGGGGTCCCCTTGCCTTAACCCTCTACTGCTAGTAAAGAATCCCACTGGCTCTCCATTTACCACCATTAAGAATTTGGTCGTAGTGATGCATGCCTTAATAATTTTTTTGAATTTAGTTAGAAAACCATTTTTTGTCATAACCTTGTCCAGGAAGGCCCAGGAGACATTATCGAAGGATTTATTCATATCAAGTTTAAGGACTATGTTTGCTTTTTTGTTATTATCCAAAGAGTGAATAGTCTCATGGACCATAATCACTCCATCCTGACATAATCTTGCCTTTAATCAAACCAGTCTGCTATTTTGATATTAAATCATTCATAATGAACTGAGAGTCTGGTAGTAATGATCTTGGTAAAAATTCTATAAATAACATTCACCAGATTAATGGGTCTGAAGTCTTTGAAATACTTAGTGTCCATTTTTTTTGGAGCAAGCACAATGTGGGTGCTGTTCAACTCTTTCAAAAGATCCCCAGTTCTATAGAATTCATTTACCACCTTGAGAAGATCATGTGAACATATTTCCCAAAACTTCTGAAAAAACGTTGACAGAGAAACCATCCGGGCCCAGAGCCTTATCCCCTTCAAGAGTAAACACAAATATTTGAAGTTATTCTAATGTGACAATTTTAGTGATGTCTTTAAATATCTTCTCTTCAATTTTTTCTTGGGGGATATCCTCCAACATGAAAGAAACTACCTCATCATTAATGATATTTTTCTCATCAAGTAATTTTTTGTAAAATTTGAGAGCTTCCTCTTTGAAGATTCTTGGGTCTTTTATAACAGTGCCATTTCCTTTAGCAACTTCCATTATCTTGTTGCAGGATATATGCTTCAAGATGGTCATATGGAATAATTTTGTATTTCTATCTCCTTCTTTCAACCAAATAGCCCTAGATTTGAGTCTCCATAGGGATTCTTCTCTGCTACATACCGTATGTAGCTCTGAAAGAATATTTTTTTCCACTAATTGATCTTCAATACATCTCCCCATTGAATTCATCTTGATTTCCAAATCTTGGATATTTTTCTTTAATTCCTTTTTTTGCTCAAACACATTCCCAAAAACCTCTTTATTCCAGATCTTAACCTGTTTTTTGACATTTTTAAGTTTTTGAATAAGTCTAAACTGAGTAGTGCCCTCACCATCCAAAATACACCATTCCTTAATCCTATCATGGATATCATCATGATCCATCCACATCTTTTCAAATTTGAAGGAAATTCTTGTGGCCTTAGTCCAATTGAAGAGTTTTAAAGCAATTGGATTGCGGTCCGACCCAATTCTGGGTAGAGAGGTAAGATGGAAGTCCTGACTAAGAATCTAGCTAGCAAAGAAAAGATCCCTACCCAGTATAACTTAAATTAAGTCTTTCCCCAACCTTCTTTTAGTCCAGGTGAACTGATTGCCATGAAGATCCACATCCATGAGATTAAGGTCAGCAGCAAAATCAGCAAATTCATCCATACCTGTGGAAATGTACTCTTGTTAAGATAAATACAACCTTCTCATTTCGGCTTAACACATTCCAAGGTTTTTTGTTTAGCTTATTTATCCTTACATATTAACATGTTGTCAAGTTCTAAGAAGATGATGCATAAAATTCATAGATTGCATGTATTACAAACCCCAGTCAAGGTTATATAGTTTGGTCATAATACTATATTTGAGCTTGGCTGACTTGTACGATCTTAGACCAACATGTTCTCAAACTTTGCTTTCAATTTCATATTCTGTACTGGGTCTTATAATCCCTCTAGGTTATCCTTTATTCAATAAATCACCTACGAAACCCTATATAAACAAGTAAACACTACCTTGTTTATTAATTGGAAATACTATGACACTACATCGATACACTCACATCCAACACTTGCAAAAGGCTCCCTAAATCTCACAATAACACACCTATAATCATTAGGGCAACAATATCTACATGCATTAAGATTTTTTTTGGGTTAAGACATTAGTCTCTCTCATCTACAATCACTCAAGCATCCCTTCGTCAAGTATTTTAGAAAGAGTCAGCTCAACTCAAGAATTGTCAAAGATGGTTGTCAAATTTAGTTACATTCATTCATATATCACATGATAGGTAGAGAACAACGTGTGACCTAAGGCCTATTCAGATTAATGCTAATGTCAATAATGTATGAGGGTTCCCACAACCCAATTAATGTTTGTTTTGTAGGACTTCCCATCCATAGTCAAGGTTTAAGATCATGATCAAAATATTAAAAGATCTACACAATATGGTCATAAATTAGGGCTTATCAGCAACAAATAGTTCCAGGCAAGTGACTATCTAAGTAGGTTTAAGAATATACAAGATAGAGTTAGGGTCATTGCCATATATATAGTTCAAGGCCCTGGAGTCAGCATATCTATATAGTATAGATGGGTCACGGCCTTATAGAGAGAGGTGATATTAGCTTTAGGTAGAGGTCCAAAGGAAACCCACCCATCTATCTATATCTAGGCACTCAACCAGACTTATAGCTCCCTTCTTCGTAAACAAGGCCAATTCAATTTAAGATCATGATACCATAATTCAAAGAGCTTCACAATATGGTTGTAAATCAGGGCTTATCAGCAACAAATAGTTCCAGGAAAGTGACTATCTCAAGAAGCTACAGATCCCAAATCCAAGTAGGTCCAAGACTATACAAAAGAGTCAAGACCATACAATATGGTCCTAGTATAGTTGTCTAGTTCTGTACAAGTGTAGTTTCTAGTCAGCGTCTCCAGAATGAAACATCATCAGATTTAGATCTTCCTATTTTAGTAGTGCATCCTCCAAGAGCTTCTTATAATCATTTATAATCAGCTAAGTGCACTCATTCCTTTGTGTTTTCAAGTTTGTATCTTGTTCAACAAATCAATTACAAATATTGATGCATTATTATGATATTGGTAAATAATGTTTGAAGTTAATTAATCATAATAATCACATGTTGTTAACCCTTTGAATCCTTTGGTGTACTTAACTCACTAGAATCATTAGGTTTCACATAAATCTAATTAGAGTGTAAATAGTCACACTCATGTTCATCATTAAAGACAATAGGGTCGTAATAATTATTGATATTATCTTGATTAAATTTTTCTTGAAAGGGATTAGTGGTGATTGTTGCGACCAATTCATTATGAGGTTGTTTTAAACTAGGGATGTCATATTTGGATTTTCGTAAAGGTAGATATTCGTTAGCCATGCACCTGGAAAATAATGTTGCTTATATGGCATCATTTAGAAAAATATGCTCATCAATAAATTCAAATATGTATTAGCTCTTAGGTAGAACTTACAAATTTCCATATAGAAAGCCCATTACAACCCTATAAAGTATGAAGAGATATGTAAACCATGTAAAAGGTATATTAAGGATCAAACCCTAGGGAAAATTTGTGAGATGTGATATGAAATATAAAAATCAAAGATGAAATTTGAAATGAAACCCCCACAAAAGGAAATATGAAATCCTCAAGGTTAGTGAAGGTTGTTGAAGATCAATAAGCAAGTTTGCCTAATGTTTTACCCTAATTTAAATATATAAGGTGTTACCTACTTAATTTGGATAACAACTTAAAACTAAGGCATGATATATTTTTATAAATAAATGCTCTAACATTTAGAATTGATGGTACATGTAAATGCAATAAGGAAATGATATTCAATTAAGTCATGTGCTAAAGTTTTGTAAAACCTAAGAGGATGAGTTGAAATAGTTTTATATTGTCTCATTGGGTGATTTGGATATGGAATCACGTTAAACAAGTTGTTATGGTTCTAAATGTGCTTCATCTCCAAATTAGAGTTCCAAAACCCCTTTCAAACACCTACACCAAACTAGACACTAGTATATGGCAATTTTTTCCTACTGGGAATTGTCATAAGATTTTGTTATGTTTAGGGCCATCTCATCTTTGTCTATAAAGCCTTCCTATACTTTTAATTGCTCCAAAATATTTTCAAATTCACTTGTAATGATAAAAACCCTGATTTCCTGCACTAGCACTCAAGTACACAATTATATTAAAAAAGGGTTTTACATGTAGTTGAGTTAGATTTCCCTTGGTGTCTAACTCCATTCATTGATTCTGACCAAACATTGTTGTACATTGCCTAAATTAAGGGCTCAATCCATGTAGTTCTCCTAATACTTATAGGTGGGTGAATAGAAAACTAGGTATCCATCCCCTATGTTATCCCTTGTGCCTTAACACCAATATAAGGCTAACTAGGTATATAATGTATCATTCACAAGTGTTGAATAGAGTGATACAATCAAGTGCCAAAGTAGAGTGTTTATATATAGATAATGCTAGAGAAAAGATCCCTTGAAGTGCCCTTTTGATAAGTATATACTTGGAAATGCTTTTTTTTTTACTTGAGATGCTCTTAACTTGGCTCGGTCTATTCCTAACCTAGTTTAGAGTGCTTTAGACTTGTATATAGACTTCTCCTAATGTTTGCTCTTGATTCAGGGAAGTTTAAGGTAGTTTTGCATAAGACTTGATAGATATTTGTGAGAGGAACTCTTTAGAATGTGACATGAGTAAATTAGTGTGTCTAACTTACTTTTATATTGTTATATGGCATACAATTTCGCATTGAGGTTGAGTAGGATGGTAAATAAGATAATCATAAGAAAATATAATTGTTAGAGTGTTTTAGATAAAACTTTCAGGTAGGACATAATTGACAAGATATTTTTTCCATATTGGATTGTAGTGTTGAGGAGGACATGCCAGTGAAAGTGAATATTTGAAACTACCTAGCAAGAGGTGTATGATATTCATGACTAAGTAGATAAGTCTTGTAATTGTCAGAGCAACTAAATGTGAGATTATGAAGTTATTGTAGGTCTCATAAAATAATAAGATAGGGAGTTTTTAACTTTGTTTGTATAAGTAAGTCATGACTAAGGGACATAAGCCCAATAAACAATGTCAATCACATAATTACCAAATTTAAGTGTCTACAATATCATTCAATTTTTAATTTTTGGGTTTACAATTTTTGGATATGCGGTTTTTTAGATTTAGATTTATAGGTTAGGTTTTTACATCAGGGATTTTTGAGTTCCTTATTTCAAGGTTGTTTGGTTTTTTATGTTTTTTGGATTTTTTAGTTTTAGCAATTTTGACTTTTATGAGCATTTTATATCAATGTACATTTTTTGTTTTCATAGTTTCTTCATTTGGGGGTTTTGGGTTTAAGAATTTTCAAGCTCAAAAGTTTCAAGATTCTGTGAGAATGTGGGCAAATATTGAGCACTAATAAAATATAATTGCACAAAGAGAATAAAGTTGCGAGAGAGAGGAAACAAGCATGACCCAAAAAATAGCTTGTATATTCAAAATACATAAGAAAATAACTTTACAAGAGGTGTATAAATAAAAAGTGGGGAAGTGTAATCACTATCTAAAAAGGTGGAGAAATATAAATCTTATCTAACCCTATGACACCTAAGCAAGCTAAATACATGTGTAGGAAAAACCATGCAATGGAATAAAAAAACCTACATTAACACCCCTCCTTAAGCGTAACTTAGGTGGGTATAAGAAATAGGTACCAACACCAAAGGCCTAAAGAGGTACCCAAGTATGAAGGAAATCCAAATCATAAAGTGGAGAAAAGAAGAAAACTTGTAGGAAAAAATCCTCCCACAAAGAAAGAATATAAAAGTGCATAGAGAATTTCCCTCGGTAGATAATCCCCCCTAGAAGAACATAGAGAAGCCCCCCATAAATAGAGAGAGGAAGAAGAAAAGAAAAGAGGAATAAATAACCCCTCAGAGGATGGGGCCTCATGAGCTCCCAATCGATCACATAGATGCATATGCTTACAGTCAAAAGAGGAATCAATGAAGACTGAATCCCAATCAAGAATGCTAGATGTTGCACTAAAATACTATGCATATGAGGTAGAGGTAAAACGAACACGTGGAACATCCTGGAAGTGTGACTATGTTTTCATGTTATATGTTGGGTCACCAACTAAATCATCTACATCATGTAGTGTTTGTCAAGACCAATTTGGACTAGAATTTAAAATTTCATAAGGAAGTGCTCCAAAAGTTTGTCAAAGAAGAGGTGGACCTAAATATAGATAATCTAGATGAGATTCATCAACCTTTGATACATGACCAAGAGAGAAGTGAGCAAAGTCAGGATATGTGTGATCGACCTGTGAAACATGACTAAAAGAGGAAGAAGGTGAGTCCTCATTGATGCTCTCATCGTCCAAACTAAAATCAAAATCCTCGTCATCAATACTCTCATCATTTGCACTGAAAGAAGAATACACATGAGATTACCTAGGTGAATCTAAATCCTTAGAATCATCATCAATACCCAGTGAGTACAATATGACTGAAGTGAAGTGTAAGAATCTGAACTCAAAGGGATCTCCTCATCTATAAAGGACTCATCACGAGGAGAAAAGTGTGAGAAGAGATCAACTCGAGACTGGTGATCTGCTCTCCCTAATGTCACTATAGAATCAATGTGTAACTCCCTAATAACCACATAATCCGGAGTGATCTCAACCCACTTGCATAAACATGGTGTGTGATATGATATAATGATAAGATATTCTAGTTGACAATGAAGGTACATAAAGAACATTCTAAAATGTCTCATCACCTATGTCAACAGACCCTCTCTCTGATACTTCGGTAGATGATCACTCATCAAAATAGTGAGTATAGAACATGGTTTTGAGGAAGTGAAGGAAACATGTGATAAAGCCATGTAGTGTGAATCACCCGAGGCAATACCCCATGCGGTAGGCTGAGATGTAATTGCTATAAGTGTTTTGCCCTTAAATTTCCCCTTGTTTCAACTATAACCTAAGGGATTTGAATTTTATTAAGAAGTCTTGTATAGTATCAAAGTTTTTTGGACTCATCACAATGAACTCATTCTCCAATTCATGACTCCTCATTAGATCCTACTTCATAAATATTATTTCCAATATGGTCTAGATGTCACTAAGCATGCTAACAAATTTTATGTGAAAAAGTAAATAAGGAGATACAAACAAACATGATAGACTGTAGGCCTCGTCACATCGGTTAAACCATATAACTTTAACCACATCTGATGTTGGTTAAGTTTTAAGACCCATTGTGATCCGATGTAAATCCTTGCTCCTCAACAAGATTTGTATTTTGATTTTCCAGTCATGATCGTTAAACGGTGTGATAACCACATTTTGATCCATTTTGTAGAAAAAGAGATTTCATAAATGAAAGTGTATAGGATAACACTTAGAATTATCAACAATAACCCCCAAAAATTAACACTTTATAACTTAGTGTGTATACAATTCATCAAGGCCAAAAGTGTCTTATATGGTTCGAACAAGTAAATGAAAGTAGTACCAATGCAAAGAGCTAAAAAAATACACACTTTTCAAAAAATGGTGCCTCAAAAAGAGTTACCAACATAAAGTTATGTCTCTTACAAATTCCTCACTCTTGTAAATTTTAGGATCTGCTCCCATGCCTTGGAAAAAAAAATTGCACTTCTCAAGTTAAGCCCCCTTGGGCTAGTTGTGACTGTAGACACACAATCACACACTTTGTATAATTATATAGTCCTAATTACATACTACTATTCATGTGATTCCTAAGTAAAAAAAGTACTAATTAACCCATATCTTCGGCCACCTTTCTTTGCTTTCTATTGTTACTTTCAGTCTTGCACTCTTACTTGCTCAATCCACCTTTTTACGCTTTGGCATTTGTCATCCTGGACACTAGTGCCCAGCCAGGCTACTGGCACCAAGTGCCCTCATCCCCTCTGGGCGCTCCTGTCCCCTTTGTACTTTACTCTCATTTTTGGGTCCTTTCTAGTCGTTTGAGCATCTTATCTTTTTGGTAGCCGACCTTTTCGGGGTTAATTATGAAATTAAAGTGAAGGAATCATTTATATATAAAGCCATGTGATCATAATAAGGGACCAAGCACTAAGAACTATCTGCTACCACCTAAGGTTGCATCCATCAAAGCATCAAAGAGCTCCATTGCATCCATCTAGCTCCATCACAAGGGACACAAGGGCTGGTTTTCTACATCACACTTCATAGGAGGGAATTTCAATCTATTCCATGCACACATTTACTACATTCTACATCTAGCTACTTGCTTACTATCCACGTGCAACTAGCAAAAGAGCAACCTAGGGCAAGATTTTAAACACACACATAACTACATTGGGTCTCAGATGTAGTTTTGTGCTTAGTTATAAGTCCACCATTGTGGCGTCTGAGGACAGTCCAACCCCTCATTTTGCATCTTTCTTTTTTAGGATTCATTATCTATTTGAGGGTTTTATAGGTCTATGTTTCATTGTAGGTTTTCAGCGAATCCAATGATCATTGTGTGAATTTGTAGTCACAAAAGATGAGTATCAACAAACACCTTGCGACCTTGAGAATTCAAGTTTCTGAGCAATTCCGCAGACCCAGGTGCCCAGAAATAGGCCTAGAGTACCCACGGGCACCCCTGTCCCTCTCCCGATGCCCTAGTCCATCCTCCTTCTCTAGATCTACAATTTTATGAGCTCTAGTGTGATGGTTAGTGCTTCACATTTATCCATTTTCCAGCTTTTTGCACTTTCTAGAACTCGACGAATCAACTAAGGCATCTTACCCTTCCTTGCACATTAGGGTTTCATTATTTATTGCTTAGTTTATTTGAGTGTAATTACTATAATTCAGTATTCATTTGTTTACTGTAATCTTGCATTCAGATTAGGCATAATCTTTCATATTTTGCATAATCATTTTGGTGAACCGGATCTTCGAATTTCCCTTCTATTTAGTACTCTCATACCCTCATCATTATGGCTCAATCTTACGAAGAATTTACTAAATCCCATCTTAAATTCCTTAATGATCATATCATTGAGCATCCCCAAGATCTAGAATTGCTCTTACACGTTGCTCGTGAGAAGGCCACTAATCTGTTAGAGCTTATTGCTTCTACTGCCATTACCACTTCCATTGTTACTCAACCACCTAATTCTACTTTATCGCCCATTTCTACTATCCCCATTTCTATCCCTACTCCCACTAACCACTTCACTCCACCTTTTGTTTCACACACAAGACAAGTCTCTTCCGTTGACACTCAAGATCTAGCCTCCCTCTATCAAGACCTCCAAGCACAAATTCGTTAATTACAGCAGAATACTTCTCATGCGTCTCCATCTTTAGATTCCACTTTATTGTTGCACACTCCATTTGCACCCACCATCTCTGCCTACTCACTTCCTCCTAATTTTGTCACCCCAAGCTTCCTACCTTTAATGGGCATGGTGACCCACAAGAGCATCTATGAGCTTTCCATGCGGCTTGTTTAGATTTTACAGATGATCATATCCTCTTGGCTAAAATATTCCCCTGTAGTCTCCATGATTATGTGATGTGTTGGTTCCATGACCTACCTGTTCACTCGGTAACATCGTTTATGCATCTGGCCGATGCTTTTCTCACTCATTTCTCTATCAACATCGGCTCTAAGATCTCCTATGCTTAACTTGCACAACTTAAACATGGATCTAGCGAACACTTAGCAGATTATATTTTGCGATACAAAAACAACTTAGCTAAGATGTCCAATGTTCTTTCCAATTATGAGCTTTAAGACTTATTCATTCAGAGTTTATTGCCACCTCCCTAGGATAGTGTTCTCTTTAAAACACATCCTTCATTCGATCAACTGTGCCATACTCTCAAACTTCATGAAACTAAGATCTTATATATATAGAAAAGCTTAAATATAAAGAGCAAGCGTCATCTTCTACACATTTTCACAATAATTCAACATTCAAACCATCAGCAACTAAACCAACCGACACAAAAATCACTGTAAACGAAATATCAACCACTAAAAAGCTTCAATCGCAACCGCCTAAGCATATGTACTCAAATTTAATAGTCCTTCCACATATTTTGCTTCCACAACTTATCATGAGAAATTCCATCACACTTTCTCCTCCACTCCAATTAGATCCATCTCATCCAAAAGGTCATAATTATAATGAAAACTGCCATTGTGACTATCATCAATGCGTAGGGCATTCTACATATTTTAATTTTAGGCTTCATACTCTTATTCAAGATCTCATCGACAATAATAAAATCAAGGTTCCAGAGCCTACGAATTCTAGACCTGTCAATGACAAACAAAAGTTAAAGATATTTAACAATCCACTTCCAAAACATGACAAGAAACCAACTGACTCTTCTTCTAATCATACATATTGCGCAATGCCTCCTCTTGCAGCGGGGGCTTATGATTTCGCAGTTGTTAATACATATATGTCTGCTCTAATCATTTATTTCTCTGACCATGATTATCATGTGACATTTTCTTCTAATCACTTACACATTAGTTCCTCTATCGAATCTATCCCTATTAATAACAACAAGGTTGATCCGTCGTGGCCCATCAATGCGTGTCTATTTCACTTCTTGTTGCTATTGGCAATTGACTTTCACAAATTTCATATCCCATGAATAATTCATATGGTGTTGTCAAACTCCATGTTACACTTGGTCCTATAACTATGTTGACACCCTTCCTTGTCAGACATGCAATCGATGGGTGTGACATGCTCTTAAGGCTCAATTGGATTTGCATGTCCAGGTCTATTGTCTCCATAAATCATTTGCGTCTAAAATTCATTCACAACAACCAAGTCATTTCTATCGATGGGGTGCCTCCATCAACTCCATGGTCACCATATCCTCTCATTATTACCAATGCATCACCTACTCCATCTAGTACGCCAAAACCTCTAGAACCTAAAGCAAAATTTGCTCCTAGATTGCCTATTTGCACACGACCTATGTGGTTTTATCATTCTGCTAGTCCAATACCTCATTCTAGGTCCATTGCTAGGGTAGTTCCTATATCTATACACATTTCACCACCCCGTTCCATTTCATGTAGGTGTCCAAAATTGTCGTGTTCCGCTTCACATAGGTCTCCATCACCTACACACTTTGTTACACCAAAGTTCCCACACTATACTCATCCATCACATGCATATAGGCTTCACTCACCTACACAACATCTATCTCATATACCACCACTCTTAGAGCATGGTTATACGCCTTCATCACCGCCAACATCAGGTAGAGGACCTTAATCCTTTACTTTTATCAGATAACTCATTCATTAACACATGCTTGGAGGGAATTGCACTTATTTCTCCTCCATCCCTTTAACATTGACTTGCATCTTACATTCAGCTTCTTACACTAACATATGCATCTTCATCCACACTTTTGCATCATCATTACCCTATGACACACTCTTGTGATATGGTTCACACTTGACTGTTGAGGGCATCCTATACACACGAACCTCACACGTTGCATAGTAGACATTACACATTACACATCTTCACACATCATACACTTTTATACATATATAATCTTCAATCCACTATGCATTATCCACACTTTGTGCTTTATACACTTATACATAGTACACATTCACCACCCTACATTCTTATACATTTCACATCATCCACATTTATATCTACACATCTTACATTAAATGCTACACATTCTATATTACGCGTTTCACCTCTCATATTCTTCGCCACACCTATTACACATATTACACATCTTGCTCCTATACTTATACACACTGCACACACTAGCCGATGACACACTCTAGTCCAAAGGTTCATACTCGACTGCTGAGGGTATAAATCACAATTGAACCTCTCCTCATCACACCTGCATCATTCTACACTTTAACCTTCACAATCAATTAATCAATCTTTTTATCATACTATGTGACATTTTTAGCCATCACCTTATTCATATATTTTTGAGATATACACTTTGTGCTAAATCATCACAATTTTTAGCATCTCATCCATACATCTCGTGGTATACACTTTGTGTTACATCATCACGTACTCTACCATCATCACGTTCATCTATCTCATGATATATTCTTTGTGCTACATCATCATGCATGTTAGCATTTTACTCACCCATCTAGTGATATACGCTTTAGGATAAATCATCACACATTCCATAACACCATCCCTATGTCACATTTAATATCATCACTTCATTCATCACCCCTTTTCTACATACAAAACATCATTCAAACCATTTCCCAATGATGCACTCTCGTTTACGATTCATTATTGATTACTCAGGGGGCATAAACAAATTAACCTTATTACATACATACACATCCACTCGGGGGGCATGTTGCCCCTATCATTCACTCTAAATTTCATTCCATCCACTCCACAACGTGCTACATATCTTGGTTGCATTTATTGTTGCTTATATTTACTTGTTACACGCACATCTTATTACACATGCTAGATCGATTTCTTGTATATCATTATCTTTATCATACACACATGCACGTTTACTTTCTTTTCTAGTTGTGATCGTAGATTTTATAGATCTATACAGACAACATGAATGTTTGGCACAATACCTATTACCAGTCCCATAGCGGCTCCCGGGGGCATCCACTTTCATACACTACATGTGTTATTGTTTCATATCACATTACTTTATCATATTATACATGCCTTGACCTACTTTTTATCTTTTCTAACATGTTAATGGGTGCTTCATGTGCAACATTTGTTATGCAGGGCTACTTGCTTCCATGATTGTTTGTTACATTATTTGTCATTGTATGCTATTATTTACGGGATTTTCCCTTTGTCTTGTGTGCACACTTTCCTATTTGTGGCCACTACGGCCTTGATTGTCTTATGACATTGTGAGTGGTGTCCCATGTTTGCAACCCACTTTTCACGGTCTACTTTTTCTGCTTATGTGTTTACTTGCGTCTTAGCTTACACATTGTATGTTAGCTTACATTTTACATACATGTTTGCTTATATTAACACTTGTCTCCTAGCCACTTGTTTGTGTGTGCGTTGGTCTATACCTAACACATTCCCTTCCCCATGCAAGGCACCGTTTCAGCACATCGTTCAGTCCTCTTTTGGGCCACATACTCCTTTTGCAACATTGCATGCATCCCAAATGAGGGGGGAGCATCATTTGGGTGAATCGATCACCCCATACAATGTTATACACAACATCGTACTGATACAACACAATTTTTAGTTTTAGACATGGCTTAGAATTAGACTTGGATCCTTAATACAACGAACTTTCCTGGATTTCATATTTTTTATAATTAGTGACAAAGGGATAAACTCAATGTAACTAGGGACGAATGCTAGGAAAAGTGGTGGGGTTCCCTTATCCAAATTTCCAAGGTTGTTCACAAAATGATTTCACCTTTGGTGGGAGTTGTGCACTTGCTTATCGCAATCTATCCTCCCACTCATCTGACCCACCAAAAAGAATGAAAGGTGCATAGGGTTAAGGCTAGGTTGCTCAAATAGAACTTCATTTGTGACAATGTCCAACAATGCCACCACATAAAATTATGTGCTGCAATTATGGCTACACAAGTGCACCTATTGTCTTCCTACCTCATAATGTTCATGAATAATACAATGCCACCTTAGGACAAGTACAACCAACCACACAAAGTTTCCCGCACAGCCATAAAACAACATTAATGGAACTACATGTACAAACTCAACTAGCGACCATGTATAATAAGTCATGACCGTCCAATTAGGTATAATAACTAACAACAACACCCATGAAGATTCAATGACCCACCTCAAAAAATGAACGTGTCCACTAAATATTTTAAACTGAAAAACACCTATTGATTTTTTGAAAAAAAACTAGAAAACTCAAACTCTATTGTAGTGTGTAATACCACCAAATAGCTTTGAGATAAATATAAAAAACCTAAAAATTCCAAATGTGGCTAGCTTCAAAGCGTACTCAAGTTTACTATCGATCATAGGGTTTTGGCATGATCCAAACTTAATGATGTAATATGTTTTTCTAGAGAATTACATATTATGTGCTACACCCTTAACCTATTGCTTGTATTAGGATATGAGTAACCGACTTGTGGCTTACCATATCATTTTATTATATCCTTTATATTTTCTCATGCTTAATAGGTTGGCCTTGGTGATGGCCATAGCACATGAATAGTATATATAGGGGATTATAGGTAGTAGTTCATCATCATTTCGAGCATTTGAGTCTTATTATATGGTTTGGAGGTTGCATCCTCGAAGTGGCGAAGGTATTCTAATTGTATATTGAGATCATTATTATGAAATATTGTGTTATTTGGTGTTCTATTGTTGCTCATAATCTGAAATATACAAGTAATTTCATTACAAGTGGTATCAGAGTTGCAATCTAGGCCAAAATTAGGGCAAAAACCCTAATTTTTTTGTTTCCGCCATAAATTGCGAACCAGAGCTAATTGGTGGGAGATATTTTTACCAGAGTTGCGAAACATTTCAAGTAAGGTTCCCTAAAAATTTCAGACTTTTTTGATTTATTTTGGAAAAGTTATTACAAATTTAGTGTCAATTTTTTCAAGTTCTTTACATTTTTCGGAAATCTCTCAAAAAAATAGTATTAGTATATTCTCTGTGTTTTTTTCCTGTTCGGTTGAATTTGTATCAAAAACCTAAATCCTGAGGTTTGACATCATGGCGGGGCCTTCCACAAGAGCAAAAAATAATTTGGTTACTCTGGGTAAAACCCCAAATAAAGATGGGGTAGTGATTGAAGAGATGGAGTCAGAAGAGGTAAATACAAATTCCTTAGCACTAGGGTTTACCTCAGTTGATCATAAGGTGAGCCAACTTGAGTATGATCTGTGAAATGTACAATTTGAGATGGCCTCTAAAGGAGACATAGAACAAATCAATCAATGATTGGATGATATCATGCAACATGTAAAGGGTAAACAATATGGCTCAAATCCGCCCCATATCAACCGAGGAGGATCTTCAATTCAAAATCATGAACAAAATAACCATGTTGGATTGCTTTTCCAGCCCAATCAGAATCTAACTTATTCGCAACCACATAACATGATGCCGAAAGTGGATATGCGTAAATTTGATGGTAAGGATCCCCTGAATTGGATAAATCAAATGGATAACTTCTTTGAGTTACATCAAACACCATCAGGACAAAAGGTGACATTGGCATCCCTGTATCTTGAATTGGACCAATTTGTTTGGTATCGATGGTTATGTGCTCAGAGGCAGAAGAATGGTCTTGGTGTCACTTGGACAATTTTTACTGAGGAGTTGCAATTACTCTATAGTTCCAGTGTTTCAAAGAACTACTTTAGTCAATTAGCAAAGTTACGACAAATAGGATCAGTCAAAGATTATGTGCATAAATTCCAAAACCTATCCTTAAGGGTGGAGAATATTCCAGAAGAGAATCTGAAAGATCTGTTTCTTGGGGGTCTTAAGGACCACATCGAGCATGAGGTGCGTATGTTTAATCCACTCAAGCTTTCTAATCCTATTATCATGGCACTTGAGTAGAGGAAAAATTTCTTTGTAGTAGGAGATCACCTTTCATTAACACCAGAGACCGTAGTATCTCTTCCCCTTCATTTGCTAGGCCAATTAGACTGACTCCTCAACAAATGGAAGAAAAGAGAGCAAAAGGATTATGTTTTAACTGTGATAACAAATATGGACCGGGACACAAATGTGCTGAGAAGAAGTTGTTCTATATTGACGGAGGTAATGAGGATGATGAGGAAGCTGAAATTATAGGAGAGGCTGAGGAACCAGTAGATGATGAAGTAAATGATCACCAACCTACAATTTCTCGCCATGTATTGTCAGGTATTAGTACTCCTCAAACACTTAAGGTTATTGGCTATCTCAAAAAACAGAAGGTGATGGTGTTGATTGACTCGGGGAGTACTCATAACTTCATAAATAGTTAGTTGCCCGCATCAATTGTTTTATTTACCCAGCTCCAGAAATGCAAGTTATGATTGCGGATGATGGGA
This sequence comes from Taxus chinensis, assembly GCA_019776745.2. NCBI lineage: Eukaryota > Viridiplantae > Streptophyta > Pinopsida > Cupressales > Taxaceae > Taxus > Taxus chinensis. The sequence continues at coordinate 98,993,518 of CM034149.1, forward strand.
TAGTCAAGTGCACATAAAAGTGCCATAGTATCAAGATTTCCATGGGAGACTACATGTTAGACTCACCTATGTTTTCTATTTCTATGGGAGGGGCAGATATTGTTTTGGGTGTCCAATGGCTCACAACCTTAGGTACTATAGAGATGAATTTCCAAGAATTGTTCATGCAATTTCATTCAGATGGAAGGACAATACAATTAAATGGGATGGTAGCTAAGTCTCCACAGATTATTAGCTCTCATCAGATGCAGAAGGTTCTCAGAAAAGGAGTAGATGGATTTATAGCAAAGTTATTTTCTATAGAAGTACAAAATACAGAGTCTTCAATGCCACCCGATCTTCAGAAGATTGTTGATGCTCACTCATCTGTTTTTGATGCAATTCCAAAGGGACTACCACCAGTTAGGGATCATGATCATGCCATTTAGTTGATTCCAAGGAGCCAAACACCTAACATCAGACCATACAGATACCCATATTCCTAGAAAAGTGAGATCGAGAAAATGGTTGAGGAAATGTTGAAGGCAGGTATCATCAGGCATAACCAGAGTGCATATTCTTCACCAGTGGTCATGGTACGTAAGAAGGATGAAACATGGAGGATGTGTCCAGATTACTAAGAACTCAACAAGTACACCATCAAAGATAAGTTTCCTATTCCAGTAATTGATGATTTACTTGATGAATTGCATGGTGCTATTTATTTCACAAAATTAGATCTTTGTTCGGGGTACCATCAAATTAGAATAAAAGAGGAAGATGTTCATAAAACGGCTTTCAGGACTCATGAGGGCCATTATGAGTTTTTGGTAATGCCTTTTGGTCTTACAAATGCGCCCTCAACCTTTCAAAGCTTGATGAACACTATTTTTAGGCCATTTTAAAGGAAATTTGTATTAGTTTTCTTTGATGACATATTGATTTACAGTAAGACATGGGAAGAACACTTACAACATGTAAATAAAGTTTTGGAAGTTTTGGAGAAACATACTCTCTATGCAAAGCCATCCAAATGTTCTTTTGGTGTACAAGAGGTAGAGTACTTGGGTCACATTGTATCCCATGAAGGCGTCAAAGTTGATCCTTAGAAGATCAAAGCTATGGTGGAATGGCCAAGGCCCAAAAATCTCAAAAATCTTCGTGGGTTCCTAGGACTAACAGGGTACTACAGAAGATTTGTGCGGGGATATGGTAGAATAACAACCCCACTCATTGCATTGCTAAAGAAGGATGCCTTCCATTGGTCAGACGTAGCCACTAAATCCTTTGAGCAGCTGAAGGAAGCCATGTGCAGCAACCCAGTTTTGGCTACTCCCAACTTCTCAAAAACCTTCATTGTTGAATGTGATGCTTCAGGATTAGGATTGGGAGCAGTTCTAATGTAGGAAGGAAGACCAATTGCATTTGAGAGTCACCAATTCAAAGGAAAATATCTGCTCAAACCTGTCTATGAGAAAGAAATGATGGCTATTCTTCATGCGGTCAAGCAATGGAGGCCCTATCTCATGGGTAGACACTTCAAGGTAAAAACTGATCATGATAGTCTCAAATACTTTTTGGAGCAAAGGTTATCATCTGAGGAACAAAAAAAGTGGGTAACAAAAATGTTGGGTTTATGATTTTGAAATCGTATACAAAAAGGGTAAAGAAAATGTAGTAGTTGATGCGTTGTCCAGAAGGGATACATCCGCAAATGCCTTACTATGTGGAATGTCCATGTTGACGGCCGATTGGGTGGATGAAGCAAGATTGGAATGGGATCAAGACAAGGATACACAATCTCTAATACATAATATCAAGCAAGGATCTATGACATCTAAAAAATTTGAGTGGAAAGGTAATGCCCTATGGTACAAGGACAGGTTATACTTGAGTAAAAATTCTGAGTTGAAGCATAAGATTCTTGCAGAGCTACATGCCTCACCTGTTGGAGGACACTCTAGGTTTTTGAAGACATTTCATGGAATAAAAAGAGAATTCTTTTGGGAAGGACTCAAGGGGGATGTACAAAAGTTTGTATCAGAGTGTTTAGTGTGCCAACAGAACAAAGGGGAAACAATTAAGACACCAGGTCTGTTGTAACCCTTACCAATTCCTAGGCAGAGATGGGAGGAGGTCTCCATGGATTTCATCACCGGATTGCCTTGTTCAGAGGGTAAGAATGTTATTTTCGTGATTGTGGATAGGCTCACAAAATATGCCCATTTTTGTGCCCTATCACATCCATTTGCAGCCAGTACAGTCGTATCTATTTTTTTGGAGACAATTCAAAGGCTATATGGAACCCCAAAGATAATTGTAAGTGATCGTGATCCTATTTTCACAAGTAATTTTTGGACGGAATTATTTTCATGTTTGGGTACTCAGCTAGCTCACAGTTCATCTTATCATCCTCAAACTGATGGGAAAACATAAGTGGTCAACAAATGCTTAGAGGGGTATCTACGTTGTTTTGTATCAGATAAGCAGGAAAGGTGGATTAAATGGCTACCACTTGCACAATGGTGGTATAACACATCTTTTCATACCTCTTCTCAAATGACCCCATTTTTAGCATTATATGGTTACCATCCACCTTCTATCACTTCCTCCTTGAGGGTGCAAACTAAGGTCAGAGATGTTGAGGAACACATTCAACATCAACAATAGGTTTTGGCTAGTTTGAAGGAGAATTTAACATTAGCACAAAACAAGATGAAACAACAAGCAGATCAACACCGTAGTGAAAGACATTTTGAAATTGGTGACTGGGTTTTTGTACGTCTCTAGCCTTACAAACAGATGTCCCTAAAGCAACAGAAAAAGGACAACAAACTGGCTCCTAAATATTATGGCCCTTATTAGGTTCTACAGAAAATTGGTAGTGTTGCTTATAAACTAGAGTTGCCTCCATCTTCACACATACACCTAGTATTCCATGTTTCATGCCTGAAGAAGGTTATTGGACAGAAATTTGAAGCCCAGACAGAGTTACTAGAACTTGATGAGGAAGGAAGAATCATTTTGGAGCCAGAGAAGATTCTGCAAACACGTACTAAGAGGTTGAGAACCAGAGACATTAAGGAATATCTGATCAAGTGGAAGAATTTGAGCATAAAAGATCCAACCTGGGAGGATGAAGGTTTTCTGCAGCAACATCTAGGATTATTCAACATTGAGGACAACATTGGTTTGAAGGGGAAGGGCATGCTATGCCCTTAACCTATTGCTTGTATTAGGATATGAGCACCCGACTTGTGGTTTACCATATCATTTTATTATATCATTTATACTTTCTTATGCTTAATAGGCCGGCCTTGGTGATGGCCATAGCATATGAATATTATATATAGGGGATTGTAGCTAGTAGTTCATCATCATTTTGAGCATTTGAGTCTTATTATATGGTTTGGAGGTTGCCCCCTCGAAGTGGCGAAGCTATTCTAATTACATATTGAGATCATTATTCTGAAATATTGTGTTATTTGGTGTTCTATTGTTGCTCATAATCTGAATTATACAAGTAATTTCATTACATAATGAAGACATATTTCCTTCCCTCTTTCATGATTCTCCAGATCATCTAAAGACATAAGAGAAGAGCATACTCAAAGATAAAAAGATTTACAATAAATTTTTAAATAACTCTCTCAAGGTTCCAACAAAATAAACACAATAAAACAATGACGTTCGATTACCAAAAGGAGCTTGGTCACCATGTGAGAATGTGGGCTAAGATTGAATACTAATAAAATACAACATTCACAGAGAGAGTAATGTTGTGAAAGAGAGGAACCAAACACTAGCCACATGATAGCTTGTATATTCAGAATGCATGAGAAAATAGCTTTACTAGAGGTGTATAAATATGAAGTGGGTAAGTATAAGCGCCACCTAAAGAAGGTGGAGAAGTGTAACTCCCATCTATCTCGACGACACCTAAACAACCTAAATACACGTGGTAAAAAAACCATGCAAGGTGGTAAAAAAACCTACCTAAAAAATTCATGGGTTTTGGGTGTCTGGTTTGGGTTGAATTTTTTAAGAGGGTTTTTTAAGATTCATGTTTTTGCATCTTTGGGGTTTTATTTTTAGGCAGATTTTGGGTGTTTAGGTTTCAGAAACGAGTCACATTAAAATTAATATAAGTTTCATGTAATTCATTTTTTTAATATGATGTCAAAGATTTTAAGGTTTAGAGGTTTTTTGGGTTTAAATTTTGTAAGGTTTTTTTAGGGTTGAGGCTTTCATGTTTTAGGTTTTAGGGTCCCTTTGAGGATTTTCATGATATAGGGTTTTCATCTTTGAGGCTTTCAAGTTCACATGGTTTTAGAGACATTGTATATCCATTTAATTTTTGCATTTTTGTGGTTTTTTGGTTTGGAAATTTTGAGTTTAGGTTTATTAGGGCTTCAATTTTGGGATTTTTTAGTTATGCGTTTCAAATTTTCACATTTGAATCTTTTAGGATTCAAGTTTAAGGGTTTTTTAGGTTTCTTATTGTAGGTTACATTTTTTTTGGGTTTCGAGTTTCATGCTAGAATAGTTTTGGGTTTAAGGTTTCAACATTTTAGGATTTCGAGATTCAAATAGGATAGTCACATTTTTTTTCAATATGCTTTTCAATGCTTATGGGGTTAGGGATTACAATATTAGAATTAATAATGTGTATTTCAGCTTTGGCCTATGACTCTAATAAATGGTTACATATGTCAACTAATAAGAATTATGTCCAGTATAATTTGACTTATAAGTATAAAAAACATTTTGAATTTTTTTTATATACGGGATTTTCACGATTCGAGTGTTGAATAAGAGAGTCGGTTTTATATCAAACTACTTTTCATGTTCTCAAATTCAAGATTTTCAGTTTCTGAAATTCTTCTATTAATGTTTTCAGGTTTCAAATAAAATAAACATGTTTTATATAAATGTATTTTTCATATTTCTAAGTTTTTTGAGCTTAATATTTTTAGACAATTCAAAATGTTAGATTTTAAGTGAGGAAAGTTCAAGATGTTTAGACTTTTAAATTGCTGTCACCTTCAACCATTTATTTATTATCTTACCATGTATCCTTCACTTGAAGATAATATCCCCACTTCCATTGTCTGGGAGATGCTATGCCCACTTCCATTGTCTTGGAGATGCCATGCCCCACTTCATTGTCTTGTTTTGTCATGGTCACATAAATATATTTGGGCTTTTCAACAGGTGGTTATTAAAAAACCAATCATGTATCTTCCAAAGATGAAGTGCACTTATGCTTTCATTAAAATCTTTCATTTCATTTCATTTCATTGACTTAACCAAGAACGGAAACCTTTTATAGAAGGAAGTGGAAACCTTATCCTTTAGGGGATGGCTTTCGGCATAAATAGCCTTCGATTTCCTCGATGTTTGATTGCGACAACACCCTTTTTATTTTGGCATACACCCATTTTTCGTTTTAAGAGACGGCATACTCAAACATTTCTCGTCTGTAGTAAGAGGAGCTCATTTACATCTGGATTTGTGCACTGTAGTGGAAAAAATTCAAGAGGCATTAAGATCGAAAGGATTTTTCCTTGCAGTAGTTACAGAGAAATAGCGACCATGGTCGAGGAGAATGATAACCCATTGCTGGAGGAGGGGTCTTTTCCTTGCTTTGATAGAGTGGAAGGCAAGCACGTGCGCCCTGGAATCAAGGCTGTCTTGAAACAATTGGTAATAGCAATACCCATTTCATGATCTTGTAATGCCCACCTGATTAGAATACGAGAAAATATGGGAAATTTTTTAATGCCAATTAGGTCAAATTGGCTGGAGGTCTTATTGGGTGTATCTATAAATTGTTAATGTCAATATCATATTTCATGATATCTTAGTGCCTACGTAATTATCAGAATTTGAGTTTATCCCGAGATGAGATAAGATCATTTTAGTGTCATTTAAGCCAAATTGGTATGGAGGACTTCTTGGGTGTATATGTCGACTAATATCTGTATCCTTTTCGTGCTTGTGTGCTTCCCTAATTAGAATGCGAGATTAGAGCAAGATGAGATAGCCCTAATTAGAATGTGAGATCAGAGAAAGATGAGATAGCCCTAATTAGAACGTGAGATCAGAGCAAGATGAGATAAGATAACTTTTAATGTCTTTTAGAAGCCATCTCGGGCTACGTTTTTTTTTTTTTGAAAATATGCACATGATAAAACAAATTTTCAACTGATTGAGATTAGATTAAATTTTAACACTATTTAGGACAACTTGGTCTGTAAGGCTTCTATTTTTTTCGATGTATTGTTTTATGGATTGACATTGTGGACATCCGATGCCATTTAGGCGAAAGTGGTCTGTAGGACATCTGTCTTTTTGATTACTGTTTTATTGATTGAGATAGTTGACTCTTAATTCCATTCAGCCCAAAAGTGGTCTGTAGGGTGTTTATTGGCAATAGCCAATATGCATACTCTTTTCATGATTTTGTTGTGCCCAACTGATTAGGATATGAGATTATAGTTATATGAGATGAAAGGGGACGAGTTTTAAGGTCATTTAGGAAAAAATGACTTGTGTAAGTTATTGGGCTCATCTATTGGTTTTGATAAATTAAAAGTTAATTGATTGAGACGGGATGATTTTTTTAACTCTAATTAGGCCAAATTGGTCCGTAGTGCATCAATTTGTTTTGGTGTACTCTTTAATTGATTAAAAATGTAAAGATTACTTTCAATGCCATGTAACCCAAAGTGATCTGTAGGACATCTATTTGTTTTGATGTCTAGTTTTATTGATCGAGATAGATGGATTCAATGCCATTCAGTCCAAATTGGTCTGCAAGACATCTACATGTGACATCTTGTTTTCATGGATTGAGATGGATGACTTTCAATGCCATTTATCCAAAGTGGTCTGTAGGGCATCTATTGGCTATCACATACCCTTTTCATGATTCTGTTGTGCCCTTCCAATTCACAAATTATATTATAGTTATATGAGTTGGGATGGGACGACTTTTAAGGTCATTTAGGTCAAATTGCTTTGTTGGAACTTGGATTCGTGGGCATACATATTTATTTTGATTTGATTGACAAATTGAGATGGGATGACTTTTTGAATGCGATTTAGGCCAAATAAATCCACGTCCATTTGTTTTGATGTCCTGATTTTATTAATTGAGATGAGATAAATTTTGACATATTTTCCGTGAGGACGCATTCCCATCCTTTACTGCTTTTTTCTTGTCCCTCCATCTCCATCCGCATGCTTGTTTCCTATTCAAATATTACTTCTAGGATTTGGCGGTACTTCTAGCCTCTAGGTGTTACTTTTTTTGCAATCCCACATTTCCCAATCCCATTCAAAAGGGAACTCGGAAGAACATATATTTCAATGCCATGCAGGCCAAAATCGGTTTGTAGGTCTTTTTGTTTTGACATTGAAGTTGAAAAAAAGACATCATCAATTTAAAACATAGTTACCTGAGACGGGGGGACGGGGTTTCTGGGAAATTTCTAAATTTTGGGGACGGCTAATTAAAAAATATATAAATATTTAAAATATAAAGATGTAGTGACTAAATTATATAAATAAGCTGAAATAAAACCATTTGAGATTTAAATAAGGTGAAACTTGAACTCATAAACATCAAATACATTCCTTAATACTATAATATCAATATGTTAATGTCATAAATTGAAAATTCATAATACATATTTGAATTTTGAATTTGAGACAAGCTAAAATTTCAAATATATTGTAAAATATAAAAGTAAAACCATTCTAAATTACGATTGATCAAGTGACAATAGTTAATATTCATATCATTAATCTCATAGCCAAATACACCAACAATTGTCTATTGTTAATATTAAAAAAAAAGAGGACAACTACAAGTATCAGCCTAAAAATCAGAATCAACATCTGAAGTAATATCCATGAACTCCTCGCTGGTACAAGCATCCTTGTCCTCAAAGGTAAGCCCAATCAATCCCCGTTGCACAATATTGTCCTCTTCAACCTGCCTCGGCTCCTTAGGATCTACATCCCACCGTAATGCTGGGGTCTGTTTGTACTCAGGTGTCTTGCGATCCATAAGACGCAAAGCACTGTGTACAACTACAAGCTTTTCCGCTCTCTCAAAGGTAGGCCTATTCCTCTTAACAGATTGTATCCAACCATATGTAGGCCAGTTCCTCTCAGAGGCAGAGGAGCTAGAAACTTGGGAAAGGAGGCGAATGGCAAGTGGTCGCAACAGTCCTGGAAGCCCATACAGTCGCCACCAACTCACTGGCTTCTCCTGTGCTATTGTTACCTTGTCTGCCTTTGCTGATGTTTTTTACCCATCAAGTTTAGTGAAGTCAAGCCACTCCATTCTGATCTGTGGAGCCTCCTGTGGAGTGTACATTTTTTTAAAGGCCTTCATAAGGCCCTTGTTCACCTCATCATCATCCAATGAGATAACTCTACCTGGCCTCTCCACATACCATTTGGGATTTAGTGCATACGCAACCATATGAAGAGGAGTGTTCAACTTCTCCCATCTTTGCTGAATAATGGGTTGTATATGTTCATTATAGAACTCCAAAGTGGGGTCCCTCACCCAATTACCTGCCTTCATTTGCCCAAGTATGCTGTCAATGCACTCGTAGATTTCACCAAGATTGGGGCAGTTAGAATCCCCATATTTGATGACACTAAAAACTGGAGCTATGATTGATATGATGTATTTCATATCAACCCAAAATGTTTCCTGCAACACCACGTACTTCACTCTTTTCCCTTGATATGTCTTGGACTCACACCACCTAGTACAATCCTGTGTCACAATCATAATTTGCAGGGGCTCTTGCAACTCAGACATCCTCTCCAACAAAATAAAATAAGATGCAAAGCGGGTGTCAATTGGTTTCAAAAATTCCTTCTTCGAAAAAGTGCTAATGATGTGTGGTGATTACATATGAACTTTTGCACATCCCTGGCCTCAGTCACTATCTGGTTAACCCACTGAATCTTCCCTATGTCTTTCAGTGCATTGTTCATGGCATGCACACAACATGGAGTCCAATAAATATGCCTATATTCCCGCTCCACTAGCTTGCTCGTTGTTTTGCACACATAAGCTGCATCTGTGACAACCTGTACAACGTTGGAAGGTCCAACCTAAAATCTGATATTGAAACTCAACATCTTTCTGCTTCCCAGAACAATCAAGTGCTCTCTAGAAGTACGGGCCATCTTTGCAAGAGACAATGATATTGATGAGAGGACGGTGTCTAATATCCGTCCACCCATCCATGATAATGCTACATCCATGTGACACCCATGTCACCTTCATCTCCTCCATCAACAAATTAACCTTGGAATAGTTTCTATCCAAGATTGTTGTCCTCAGTTTTGTGTCTCCAGGAGGCACATAACTTGTACCTGCTTTTGCAACCTTAGCCATAGCCTCCTTGTAATAAGGAGAGCGAGTGACATTAAATAGAATCCCAGCAACATAGAAATTTTTTCCAATAGCATCATCTGCCTCTTCCCTCGCCTTTAAATCAAACATGTCAACAACTAAATTTGGGGCTGCCCCCACGGCCTTTCTCTTCCCTTTGCTTTCCATTTTTGACAGTCCAAAACTAGAACCAGCCAGAGTATTACTATGTTTGCCAGCCAGAGTAGAACCACGAACTTGTGGCTCATTGTTTGCAGTATTTCCATCGAAGATTCTCACCATCTCAACTCTTTGCTCTAGTGAAAGGCCCTTACAAGTGCCAACCCCCCTTCCTGCAAGGTGCAACAAGTGTGGATTGGTTCTAGTGATACTGACATGCCAAGTTAGTGGACATATGTTGCACTTCCATACTTTGCTCTCCCCTCGAGACTTGGAAGCGGGGTTATCAATTATTTGGGCAAATTGTTGCAATGACTTCTTCTTATCAAATGGTCCAATGGCAAATTTGGAGAACATTTGAGAGGGGCAATTGGTAGCACTACCAACTGAACTACCAGTTGCCACTGCCACTACATTTTGTGTCCCTTCTCCACTCTCCCCCATTGTGGCATCACCAACTCTTCCACGGCCACCTATCTCAACTTCCTGTTCAACCCTCTGTTGCTCTGATGATTCATGCTCTGATTCATACTCGTACTTAGAAGAAGAACTCATGGTGATGATTGCTGCAATGAATTAAAAACAACCATAACTATATGATTGATTGATTATGTAATGAATTAATTTAAAAAAAACGTAATCAATATGCATTTTTAAAAATCCTACAAACTATATGCGACATGCGTGATTATATTGTGAATGTAGATGCAAATGCTAAAAAACAGTCCTTAAAAAATGCAAATATAATATAAATTTTAAAGTAGAAATAAAATGTAATTAAAAAAATGTAAACATTTATATTTTACAACCAAACCCTATGCAAAATGCATTTTTTAAAATCCCACAAACTATATGCATGATGGCATTATGAATGTAGATGCAAATGCTAAAAAACAACCCTTAAAAAATGCAAATATAATATAAATGTTAAAATAGAAATAAAAACGTAATTTAAAAAAAAAACATAACCATTTACAACCAAACCCTATACAATATGCATTTTTTAAAATCCTACAAACTATATGCATGATTACATTGTGAATGTAGATGCAAATGCTAAAAAACATCCCCTAAAAAATGCAAATATAATATAAATTTTAAAATAGAAATAAAAATGTAATTAAAAAAAAAAACGTAACCATTTACAACCAAACCCTATGCAATATGTATTTTTTTAAATCCTACAAACTACATGCATGATTACATTGTGAATGTAGATGCAAATGCTAAAAAACAGACCCTAAAAATGCAAATATAAATTATAATCTAAATTTAAAAAAAAAAACTTTTACGGGTATTGTAAGCAAATAAAATTATAAATATAAATACCTTTTGCTAGCTCTTTTTTTTTCTCTTGTTCTTGCTCTCCCTCTCCCTCTTGCTCTTGCTCTTGCTCTTGCTCTTACTCTTGCTTGGTGTGAATATGAAATGGAATGTAAATTTATAACATAAAATTGCACTTTTAGGGTTAGGGTTAGGTTAGTAATGTTGTTTTTATATTATAAGTGATTTACAATTAAAAAAAATAGTTTAAAGTGTTGCTTTTATGTTTTTTTGTTGAAAAACACGACAGACCACGTGGGGAACGTCTGGACGTCCCCCCATGTTTCCCATGTCCCCCCCACGTTTCCCCATCCCCAGAACGTTTTGCAACATCTTTAGACGTCCCCAGGATGTTTCCCAGCAAGCATACTGTTAGTGTAAATTCATAGCACCCCCAAATGAGTTATGGATCTACTTTTCTAAGGCAGAGTCATTTGGTGTGATTGCACAACATTGAGCTTTTCCAAAGTGTGGGACCTTTGCAAATGGGGAAAGCTCTCCAGAGAAGGCTAGTTCCTACTCCTTTGTTTAGGTGTATGCATGGAATTTTTACAGAGGTTCTGATTAAAAATTCCTACTCTAAAACTACCAAGGAGACAGGGTTGAGAGAAAACATGGAAATGGAAACAAAACTAAGCAAAAAATAAAACAGTGATACACCAAAGGAGTGCTGAAATTCTTGTTTTGCAGAAATAGACACAGATCATGAGGATGCAACATTAAAACATGCACAAATTGCCAAAATGCAATGAAAGATCAGAAGGAAATAAATCAACACAAGAAAGGATTGAAAACTCATTCATAGAGCATGCATTGTCAGTTCCAGATTTAATACAATACATTGCAATAGCAAGGAGGCAAAAAACGTGATGCAGTCCATATGGGAGGTCTAAAACTCCTTCAAATCTACTTGCTAAGGAGAAAAATAAGAGCTTGCAAGAGCAAGGACATCCAACCCTTACAAAATGAGCCAAAACTGGTTTTTAACGATGAAGCAGAACGAAGAAAGGTGAAAAAATGCGGGCAAATTGATTCGACATCTCCAACCACCGACAAGATTCATTAAAACAACAAGGGCACACTTACAAGTCCATTTTTCGATGTATTCGGCCATGCTGGAGAAGAAACGGATGCCATACTTCATCAATTTTGGTGGTTGGGGGTCAGTTCTGCATTTTTCCCGTGCCAGAGACATTTCCTCAAAATTTCTCCCTCCAACTTTGCCCAAAACTCAAAATTGAAGCTTCCATGGCATAGAGGGTGTTGATAGATTTCCAATGGTACCAAATTTGATGAATTTCGACCACTGGATCGAAAGATACAACCTTTTGAAATTCTGCGGCCGAATTAGGGCAAAAAACGGGTTCGCGGGGCAAAATCTTGATTTTTTCCCTCTTTTTCCAAACTGGGAAAATTTCCCAAAAACTCTCTGTGCCCCGCTCCTCCGATGACACGTGGCGCCCTTTGGTTGATCCGCGGCTCCAAAACAACATTTTGCCCCTTTTCGCAAAAACAAAAACTTTTCCCAAAATTCTCCGCGACCCCGCCGGTCCGAGGACACGTGGCATCATTTCATTGGCTGTGGGCCTTAAGCAATCTCTTTTCCTTTCCCTTTGTCGGATCCGCGGGCCGATTTTCGACTTTAACCTTTTCGCCCCAAAAGCTAAGTGCCAAAATTTTCTCCCTGGCCTCGCGAGTCGGTTCCCTTCCTTTGTCGAGCCTGCGGGCCAAAATTTTCCTTTGTGCCTTTTTTCCCAAAAAGGGCTAAGTGCCAAATTTATCTCCGTGCCTCCGCCAACCCGCCAATTTCCTTGGCAAAATTTTCCTCCTTACCTCCGCAGGCCCACCCAGGGCAAATTTTCATTGCTAACTCCGCCGAGCCATAACTCAAAAAATACAAGGAGTTACAATGACTTCTTTACCTTTTTGGAAAGGTGAAAAAATTATCTATCTGATGAAGCCATACCCAGAAAATTTTGAGTGCCTGAAGCATGCAAAAAATCCATTTTAAGTACCAGCAAAGGAAAAGGAGGAGGAGTTAACCAAAATCAGCATGGACTTATTTTGGATAACACATACACAGTGGGAAACGTGGGGGAAATGTTTCCCCCATGTCCCCAGGACGTCCAGGATGTCCCAGACGTGTCAAAAATGGGGGGACGCGTCCCTGTGTAACTATGATTTAAAATAGTTGGTATGAGGTGACTTGTAAGGCAATTTGTGCCACTTTTGTCTGTAGGACTCATCTATTTGTTGTAGGACTTATCTATTTGTTTTGATGGCGGAAATAGTCTCTGATTTCTGTGATTTTTGATTGCAACAACACCCTTTTTATTTTCATATACACCCATTTTTTGTTCTAAGAGATGGCATACTCAAACATTTGTTGTCTGTAGTAAGAGGAGCTCATTTACATCTGAATTTGTGCACTGTAGTGGAAAAAATTCAAGAGGCATAAAGCTCAAAAGGGTTTTCCTTGCAGTAGTTACAGAGAAATAGCGAGCATGGTCGAGGAGAATAATAACCCATTGCCGGGGGAGGGGTCTTTTCCTTGCTTTGATAGAGTGGAAGGCAAGCACTTGCACCTTGGAATCAAGGCTGTCTTGAAATGATTGGTAATAGCAATACTCATTTCACAATTTTGTAATGCCCTCCTAATTAGAATATGAGATTATAGCGAGATAAGATGGGATAGATTTTAACGTCAATTAGGCCAAATTGGTCTGGAGGTCTTATTGGGTGTATCTATAAATTGCTAATATCAATATCATATTTCACGATATCGCAGTGCCCACCTAGTTTTTACAATTTGAGTTTATCCTGAAATGAGACGAGATCACTTTTAATGTCATTTAAGCCACATTGGTATGTAGGACTTATTGGGTGTATATGTCGACTAATATCTGTATCCTTTTCATGATTGTGTGCTGCCCTAATTAGAATGTGAGATTAGAGCAAGATGAGATAGCCCTAATTAGAATGTGAGATCAGAGCAAGATGAGATAGCCCTAATTAGAACGTGAGATCAGAGCAAGATGAGATAAGATAATTTTTAATGTCTTTTAGGCCATCTCGGGCTAGGTTTTTTAATTTTTTTAATTTTATGCACAGGATAAAACAAATGTTCAACTGATTGAGATTAGATTAAATTTTAACACTATTTAGGACAACTTGGTCTGTAAGGCTTCTATTTTTTTCGATGTATTGTTTTATGGATTGACATTGAGGACATCCGATGCCATTTAGGCGAAACTGGTCTGTAGGACATCTGTCTTTTTGATTACTGTTTTATTGATTGAGATAGTTGACTCTTAATTCCATTCAGCCCAAAAGTGGTCTGTAGGGTGTTTATTGGCAATAGCCAATATGCATACTCTTTTCATGATTTTGTTGTGCCCACCTGATTAGGATACGAGAATATAGTTATATGAGATGAAATGGGATGAATTTTAAGGTCATTTAGGAAAAACTGACTTGTGTAAGTTATTGGGCTCATCTATTGGTTTTGATAAATTAGAAGTTAATTGATTGAGACGGGATGATTTTTTAACTCTAAATAGGCCAAATTGGTCCGCAGTGCATCAATTTGTTTTGGTGTACTCTTTAATTGATTAAAAATGTAAAGATTACTTTCAATGCCATGTAACCCAAAGTGATCTGTAGGACATCTATTTGTTTTGATGTCTAGTTTTATTGATCGAGATAGATGGATTTCAATGCCATTCCGACCAAATTGGTCTGCAGGACATCTACATGTGACATCTTCTTTTTATTGATTGAGATGGATGACTTTCAATGCCATTTATCCAAAGTGGTCTGTAGGGCATCTACTGGCTATTGCATACCTTTTTGATGATTCTGTTGCACCCTTCTAATTCACAAATTATATTATAGTTAGATGAGATGGGATGGGACAACTTTTAAGGTCATTTAGGTCAAATTGCTTTGTTGGAACTTGGATTCATGGGCATACATTTTTTATTTATTTGATGCACAGATTGAGATGGGATGACTTTTTGAATGTGATTTAGGCAAATAGATCCACATCCATTTGTTTTGATGTCCTGAATTTATTAATTGAGATGAGATAAATTTTGACTTATGTTCCATGAAGACGTGTTCCCATCCTTTACTGCTTTGTTTTTGTCCCTCCATCCCCATTCCCGTGCTCGTTTCCTATTCAAATATTATTTCTAGGATTTGGGAGGTACTTTTAGCCTCTAGGTGTTACTGTTTTTGCAATCCCACATTTCCCCATCCCATTCAAAAGGGAACTCAGCGGAACATAGATTTCAATGCCATGCAGGCCAAAATCGGTTTGTAGGTCTTTTTGTTCTGACATTGAAGTTAAAAAGAAGACATCATCAATTTAAAATAGTTGGTGTGAGGTGACTTGTAAGGAAATTTGTGCCACATTTGTCTGTAGGACTTATCTATTTGTTTTGATGTCTAGCTATAAAATAAATTTTCGCATTGATCGAGATGAAATGATTTTACACTCCATATAGGCCTCATTGATCTATAGGTTTTATGTTGATATGAGATGATCTATCAAAGTGTATCTATTTGTTTTGATTTGACGTCCAGTTTTAAAACATTTTTTCAAATGATTGAAATGAGATAAGTTTGAAGGCCATTTAAGCCACAGATTGGTCTGCACAATATTTGCTTCAATGTTCAGTCACAAAATTTGCCTTCCACTGATTGAGGTGAGATGAATTCTATTGCCATTTTGGCCAAATTGTTCTGTACGACTTATCTATTCGTTCTGATTTCCAGTCATAAAATAATAATTTCATTTTGTTGAGCTGGGTTGACATATAACACCATTTGGATGAAATTAGAGTAGATAGTGGAATATGAGATGAGATGAATTTCAATTTCATCTAGGTTAGATTGGTCTGTAGTATGTACAACTGATTATAATGTATTTATTTTGTTTTGATTTGATGTCTAGTCTCAAAGTAAACTTTCAATTGATTGAGATGGGATGAATATTATTATATTAATATGATCTAAGTCAAATTGGTCTGTTGAAAATGTTAAATTTGTTTTTATGGCCAGTTTTAAAAGATTTTTATTTTAATTGAACGAGGCAGGATGAGTATTAATGCCAATTAGGCCATGTTAGTGTGTAGGACTTGATCATTTTAATTTTTTGGGTCAATCTTGGAGGAGGTCAAGGACTGCTTCTGTGTGGCTTGGGGTAATATAGGATTGCATTTTAAAGATTTGTAAATTTGGGTCACAGTCAAATGTACCACTACCCATAATTCTAACAGCACAACCTCATGACATGTTTTTGGGAGTTGTGGGCCACCTTATTGGCTATGAGGGGTTTCTGAACCTGGGTTATTTTCTTACGAGTGTTCCCCATTACCATTAGACCATAGCCCTTTGAACACAGGACTTATTCATTTGTTTTAATGTCCGATTTTAAAAGAAATTTCCCATTGATTGAATTGAGATGACTATTAACACCTTTTTAGGACAAATTGGTCTGTATGACTTATCCATTTGTTTTTGATGTTTGGTTAAATAATGAATTCTCTATTTGTTGAGATGAGAGATGAGATGACTTTTAACGCTGTTTAGTTCAGAGCGGTCTATAAGGCTTATCTATTTGTTTTGAAGCGCTTTTCAAAATAAAATTTCCATTAATGTAGAGGAGATGAATTGTAATACCATTAAGGCCAAATTGGTATGTATGACGTTTAGTGCTATTTAGGCCACATATTCTGTATGACTTATCTATTTGTTGTAATATCCAATTTTAATATGTTTTTCCTTTTTATTTAGCTAATATATGACCATCTGGGTCAAATTGGTCTGTGGGTCTTACTTGTTTCTTTTGATATCCAGTTTTGAATTAAAATTTTATTTGGAAAAAAAAATCCATTTATTGAGACGGGATGACTTTTCCTGCCATTTGGACCAAATTGGTTTGTAGGACTTATAAAATTATTTTGATGTGCATTTTAAAAATAATTTTTTCATTCATTGAGATGAGATTACTTTTAACATCATCTAGGCCAAATTTGTCTGAAAGACTATTCTTTTTGTTTTGATGTCTAAAATCAAATATCTCTTAGTTGAGATTAGATGACTGTTAACATCATTTAGGTCAAACTGGTCTGTACAACCTACCAATTTGTTTTGAGTAACCATTTTCCTGAAAGTTTGCATTACCTATTTAATTAATTTATTCCCAAAGTGGCATACTCCCAAAAAACCGTAGTGGAGCTTAAAATTCCAGAATGCATGGGTGCTATAGTGAATCAGCAACAATCAGCTATTATACTTATTAAGAAACACAGTTCTATATTCTGATTACACTATAGATACCATTCACATTAAGAAGTCGAAGGCATATTTCAGGGAGAGCATACGTAAATGGCATTGTTCTCGTTGTAATCTTCTATAATATACAAATTATCCATGGGGATATGAGAGGAATCCCTCCGTGGATATCGGAAGATAAATATACAATCATGGCTACAATAGCCATGTCACAAAATCAAAGGTTAAAAATCATTGCATCTACATTACTTCACAACTAGTTTCAAGTCCATTGTTTTATTTGTAATTATTCATTCATTAGTTAATGCCATACTAACAAAATGTTCTATTTACTTTCCTACATCTATTTCCCCCTGTAAGACTAGTTGGCATCCTCGCCAATACTAATGAATTGGACATAGCATGGGAAAGGGCACTGGCTCAACAAATGAAACTGGGGCAGGAAAGAGAATGACCTTGGTTGGAATGAGAAAAACTGGCTGCAAAGGCTGCCCATGCAGGTGCTGCGTTTCTGAAAGATGATGATTTAGCTGGAGACTCTGGAACAGGCCACCCATATTTATTTTCATTTTAACCTTCAGATATGCTCTACATATCATATTTGAGCCCCCCTACTGTTTCTGCTATACTTGGTAACACAGTAGTTGATTGTCTCTTCCTGTTTTGAAAGATCACTCCACTGCAAAAGAGCGAAGTATCCCTTTAAATGTAGTAAATATTTCTGTCTACTTTCTGATGCTGTTCAACCAAAAGAAAATTGACTATCAAGACTTATTGTATAAGTAATGATGGTACACATACCTGCCATGGCATACGTCAAACTCCCTACAATATTTTAGTAATGGACTTCGGGCCCACATTTCTCTACTGTGGATAGGTCTGTACAATTACACACTCACATACACATACATCATACATAAAAAATTTACACTAGAAAAACATTAAAAATATGTTGTAAATGTTGAAATTTATTTGTTTACTCCACAGTTCTCCACGGTGAGTAGGGTTGGACACCTCGTTGAACAATATACAAGGCAAATGGAAAAAGATTTCCCTTGTGGACCCCCACAAGGGGGTCTCGTACACCAAATTGGTGTCTTGCTTGGCAGTTACCTAAAAAGCTATCTTTACCTTTATAGGTTTGTTTCTTAGTATACCTTTTCATACTTACAATTCCAACACTTTATGACTTTCTTATTGCATATTTCTGCAAGAATTTTAATTATCTGACAGCGGTGGCATTTTGAAATTCAGCACTCTTTTCCTTGGAATACTAGACTAGTGATGGGATGTCTAACTGGATACAGCCGTGTCTATCTGGATATGGCAATTTTTTTTGGTGTATTGGATAATGTATCCATGAAGTATCTGATACATATATGTGTATCAGATGCGTGGTTACAGATATGATGGGGCTACCCCTTAGTATCTGGTACCAAAGAAAATCTATTCTGCTGAACTAAACTGATAAAAAACAACATTAACATATGTGGATATACTCATTAAATAATTCGTGGAGACAACTAATACAGGTTAGACTCAACAATTCCTTTTTGAAATTGCTTTCTTTGAAAAATAAATCTGTATTTTATTTTTGTCCCAATCCCAGGTGGCCCCGTAAAGACTACCATAAAAAATTTCTTCAACTTATAACATATCTTTCTATTGCTAGAGCAATGCACCCTTTTGGCTCATAGATATAGATATCCTTCTTAAGCTCACCATGCAAAAACAATGTTGTGACTCTTGACATCAATTTGATGCAAGCCAAGGTCATCTATAAGATTCATCACAAGGACATTGATAGAGCTTAGGCTTATAACTGAGGAATCTGTATCAAAATAATCAATAAAAGCTTAACATTGATCAGTGCCCCATTTGGATTACAGTTATGTCTGAATACCCATTTACATCAAATTGTTTTCTCCTTGGTGGTAGTTCTGTCTATAGCTACCAAATCTGTCTGAATCTGGTCAGGATCCAGTTCAAAACATTTTTTTGGGCAAACGGATTGTTCTGAGCCTGGTCCGAGTCACAGATTGGCTATCTGAGTCAGAGATTGGCTATTCTATTTTTGTTTCTTAATTTGTAAATCCATCATGGACACTCATTATAAGAAATGCTGAAATTAGATGTACAAAGAAAATGATTTCCTTGGCTTTTTGGTGTTGAAAATTCCTCTACACCTTGGTAAGCAGACCCTGATCTTAAAGAACCCTCAACTAGATAGCTCAAAGTTGAAAGCCAATTGAAACTGCTGAAATATAAATGCTAGAATCTGCAATCACATACAGTAGAGAAACAGACTGGAAAATATTCATATCTGCCCCAAATCACATCATTGTTCTATTAATCAGAAAACAGAAGCTATGATGCTTTGGAACACACTGAATGAAAAACTGAATGAATAAAACACCTACCCTAGTCCTTTGTTTTATAGCTGAAGAATAGACCTTAAAAATAGCTTGGATCCATCTCAAAATTAAATCAACCCTTGACATAATTTTATCTGAGGGATCCGAGCCCTTGAATAGACAAAGTCAAACATTACAAAAGCAAAATGCTAAATAAAGATCTGCTTCTCTAGAACTGTAAAACAATCTACAAAAAAACTCCTGCTAAATCTGGACAGCCAAGAATAAGACTGCCAAGAATAGGACATCCAAGATTAGGACTGCTGTTCTCTATGATTGTACACTCTGCTGAAGTCTGCCCAGGTTCCACACACGTGCCATGCTGGAGGATGCATACTGGAGTACCATAATCTAACATTTGTATATTAGTAGTGTTTTGCATTCTACCCACATTGACGTCAAATTATTATTAGTCGATTGTATGTGAATCTGTACAATGTGAAGCCTTTAATGTTCTTAAGATTTTGAAAAAAACTTTACATTTTGGAAAATCTTCTCAATAGTGTTCACTAGTCAGCTGTTTGGTTATGTGACAGAATCGTTTAATGATGTTATCATGCAGGAAAACGATTTAGCTAAACTAGAGAGAACAGTAGAGCCAACTTGGCCAAGGCTAGTTGAGCCTCTGGAGAAAATTGTGGATCGTATTTCTGTTGTGTGGGGAGTTGTTAATCATCTTAAGGCTGTCAAAGATTCAGAGGAACTTCGTTCGGCTGTTGAGGAAGTGCAGGTATTCTTTGCTTAGGATATGTTGTGAGTGAAATTTTAAGATAACCATTGTTCTGTTCAGATTGTCATTGTTGAATTTATTTCTAGCACTATAATGCGAATAAGGATCTCTAGATGATATAGGTGGATATTTTTTATGAGTCAATTGTTGATTGATTCACTTTTTCAACTACTCTAGAAATGTGATTGTGAATAAATTTATATCAGAAGTATGAAAGAATCGATGCTGCTCGACAATTCACCTTTTTCCATTTTGAGAGATTCAAGAAAGTGAAAAGGATGAATTTACTTATTTCTCCCAAAGCACTTTGTGTGGAATGTACTTGTATCTTAGAAAAAAACATTTTAGGAGTCATTTTGTAAGTGAGAAACCTTATCTCGATGTTTCAAGCCTAAACATTCTACCCATCATGAGGAGAAAGACAGTAGGGCTCTTTATAGAGGAACCCTTTGTGATCTGTTTGTTGGAAACTCTAATCCCCAATAAATTATGCTACCCACGATCAATAATAATATTAATTACAAAGCATGGGAGAGGGACCATAAACTAATTTGAAGTAAAAAGTACAGGGGTGGGTCTACTTGAAACTCACACTCTTTCAAATAAGAGACCAATGTTAAGATCCACAAGGAGGGGCTACCAATGAGGCCAATAGTTGACACAAAAGCATCTCTAGATCATGCTCTAGCATCATATTTGGCAGAGAAGCCCAAAACCCAGTAGTAAATTCTCTTTTTGTCAAATACTTGGATTTTTTTAGAATTCACAAAAGACAAGAGGATGAAAAAATATCTACTTGTGAGTTTTGATGTTACATTCTTCACCAAAATTCCTATAAATGATGCTTTGGAGATAACAAAGGGAAAACCAAAAATACGAATTGTATACACCTTATTTTGCTTACTAGTGTTTCTTTTGTAGGATTCGTCGACAACATAATCTTGCTAAATGTATGCCCTAAGTGGTACATTCAGGATTGAGTTAGGCCAACTAGAGCATGTTGTGAGAGATTCTAGTGGCATATCCCTTCCCACCATCAAATTATACTATCTTACATTACCTTCACATCAACTTCAGTTTGCCTTCTTAGTTCTTGCCCCCCCCTGTTTATCTTCTTCCTTCCCTTTTTAGCTGATGTTATCTGTTGGGCCGATGATGTTGCCTAAAACTGAGTTGCGTCTTGTAGGGTGTAAGTCCATATTTATAGGGTTTCCATTTGTCATTTCTCAATATATCATTGAACAATCTGGTCTTTTTGTGCTCGTAATTAGGAAAGAAGAGGAGTTAGGGTTAGAGGAGCTTTTATTTAAGAAGAGTAGTTGAAGCATTGAGCCATTGAAGATACCAAGAGTAAGGAAATGAACCAACAAAGGTCTACCTTAGTATTTGGAGTCCCCAACTAGAGGTTAACTTAGGTATTTTACCTATCTATCTTGGCTTCACCCACAACAATCTCTCACAAGGTGGTACAAGCGAAGGAGAGAGATTAATGCACCGACAGGTCGAACTTCGGTAAATACCCCTAACCCTAAGCTTTTTCTTAATTTGGTCGATGATTGTTGTATGTATTATGTATTAGGTAGAACAATGTAGCATATCTTTATCTTTACATTGTAGTCATTTACATTTATAGCTCTTGCTTTTTGCTAGAGGCACCCCTTATACAACTTTTAGATTAGATAGCTCTCGATGACCGCTTAATGGCACTCCGCTACCCTATAGCTCTTGGTGTAGATTCTTGTTTTGAATCTATTACAACCTCCCCTGATAGATGTTTGGGGATCCCAACTATACATGGCTCCTCTTGTGAGAAGTACCGTATAGATTCATATCCTATGCAACCCTTGTTTTATAGTTGTGGAGAGCTTTTTGGACCGACAATTTGTGTGTTGGCCTTAGAATGCTCTTCTACCTTATCCTAGTAAAGAGGAATCATTATATATCATTCTTGGCTTACATGCATTCTGGTTAAATTGACGCAAATCTTACCCCACCTCATATCCATAGTGATTATGTTTAGATTCCTCTTTTGGATCCATTGAAACCTCCCTAGATAGTTTGTAGGGATCGCATCTATCTATAGATCCTTTTAAGAGAACTATCCTATTGATTTATATCCTATGCACATGGCCCTTGTTCTTTAGCTCTGGAGCACTTCGTGAAACCAATAATTATTGTGTGCGTGCGCGCATGTATTGGCCCTAGAATAATCTTCTATCTTATCCTAGTTTAGAGGTTTCTTTATAGATCATTCTTGGCTTACGCACATTTTGGTGAACCCGATGTGAATATTACCCCACTTCTAACTAGGTTATCATCCCATCTCCTTTTATATCTTGTCACATTGTATTCACCGTCATTATATTTTGGTGAACCCGACGTGAAGCTTACTCTACCCATTTAGATTGTATACGGGTTGTTCCTTTATCCCTTTTGTGCGTACCATCGAGGGAAGCACCTCATGATGCAAAGTTTTTCAATTTCAACATACTTTAAGCACTCTATGTAATATGGTTGAAATTGTTTAACAAGATCCAACAGAAGATTCCTATAGCTTTTTCAAAATCAAAGATCTAGACAACAATACTTTCCTTGCTCCTTCCAAGGATGTAATGCTCGTTAGAATCCCCTTAGAATCTCAGCTAAATCCTCCATCAATGGTGGGGAGATCAATCAATGTCCCATCTCACAACATTCCTCATAACCATTGTAGCCAAAACCCATCATAGATGACACCTATGTGCTCATCAAGGTGTTGGACCAAATGGCTATCATAGAAACTACTACCTTAAAATCAAATGACCTAGATGTAAAATCAAATTTTGTAAATGGCAAATCAACTTCAGCAAATTATCGCGGGACCTTCTAATAAGTGTCCTCGTTCCCTTATGGATGCTAATGGGAATCTAATTCCTCAACCTCTAATACCTAACAATGTAATTCAAATATTGCAAAATGAACTTCCAACTCCATACATCTTGTCCATGGGCATTAGAGGGATATCTCCAACCATTTCTTATAGTGGGTTCACTCATCTAACTTCACATCTCAAAGCTTTCAATTTTTTTTAAAAAGAGTTGGTCAAAACAAGCACTTACCCAATTACCATGCTACTAGCAAAAACCCTAACTAGGGATGCTTTAGAATGGTATAACCAACTCTCATTGCATTCAATCACGAACTTAGTTGATTTAATCAAAGCTTTAGTCAAAGAATTTTAAGAATCACAATCTTTTTGAAAATAGCCTATGGGATTTCATCAACGCAAAACAACTAGCCAATAAACCTGCTGAAGATTTCATGAAGAGATGGACATGCTTGGTGTATAAAGTGGACCATGACATGAACAATCAAATCCTCTTCAAACTCTTTGTTATAACTTTAGGTTCTAAGTTACAATACAAAGTAAGGTCCTTTTCTCTGAAAACATTGGAAGCAACATACAAACAAGCTAAACAACATGATTAGCTAATGAAACAACTTGAGCAACCTTAAAGACCAAATAAAGAATCCTTCAAAATGGCAATCAATTCGTTCACTACTTTAATATCTGAAGACAAACCTATCCCAAAAACTTAATTAGGGATTCCACTTCACCCAAGTAGTTCAAACCCAACTAATTCAAATCCACATCACCTGCCCTTGAGTTACTAAGAGTTCATGCAGACGACACCAACTTCTTGACTCAACCATGTTTATCCTTCAAAGACTTTGTGTTTGTGTAGTATGATCTGAAGAAAGTTATGTTGCGGCATGCCAACCTTGGACATTCCAATGAAATTATCGTGATCTCAAATAACTCGTCTATGATCTTATGTTAGGTGTTAATTTTGATCATGAAGCAATCTCTCAAGAACGTTATTAAAAACACCTCACTCTCAGAAAGTCAACAATGCAACCTAAAACCATGAACAATTTTTGTAGGTAACATTGAAGGAAGCTACGCTCAAAGCTACATAATCTCCCAATATTTGGATGTGGCAAAAGTAACCTATTGACGAAAGCTTGCACTCAAGGATCTTGTCCAAAAACCCAAGAAGCCCTTTGAAGATGAGATAAAATAAGATAAATATTTTAAATGTCCAACGAATGACCACAAAGCAGGTCAAGGGGACTGCATAAATACAAACGTGCGAAAAGGAATGCAACAAAGGACCAAAAAGGCCACTGGAAACAACCAAAGGAGAGAAGAAGAAAAGAGGAGAAGAAAAAGAGGAACAAGCGAGAAGGAGGGCCCGAAGAAAGCTTGTTGAGAACAGCGGATTCATAACAGGTGGAAGAAGGAAGGGAAGGAAGAGGAGGAGAGGAGGCCCCCTCAACTAACATCCGAAGCTTGTGATGTGCTGGAGTCTGGGACCAGAGGTTGTGCAAGAACCGAGGTGCTGATGTCTGGAGGAGGGAAGAGCTCTCCGCGTGCGCTTGATGGACCTCAGAGGTCCTCTGTGGGAGGTAGGTCTCGAAACCGTGTGTGTCTGGCCATCCTTGGTCTGTGAAATAATACCTCGACTCCGAACAGATCTCGTTTGGTAGTCATGAGTGGTATCACTCTTCCGCTTAGTGCCCCTTCTAGGTGAGAGCACTATGAAAAAGAAAGTGATCAGCTGTGTTGTTCCTTGCCTAGAGGGGGGTTGAAGGGGAGACCCTCATGAAGATAAAGAGCAAGGCATCTCTGATCATGGTATCTGAAGAAGTCAGTGAATGTCAAACGCTCTCTAAACAGATAGTGAAATCTCCCTCTGATATCGTAGTAGATGGGGAAACGGAAGATAAGTGCTCTTCTGTTTCGATCACCTGAAGGGAACAGAGATGGCAAATCCGCTCGGAACGGTCAACCTGATGATCACTCTCAACCTTGAGTCTATGAGAGCCAACCCTGAACTGACCAAGGGAAATACGAAGGGCGTGTGTCCAATGCCGGGAGATATACAAGGGTTGTGAGATAAGACCATTGTTGATCTCAAGAAAATGCACGGCATAGAAGGCCATCTTCGGATGTAACCCACCAAGAGGGTTGGTCCAGGGACACTAGATAAATTTCCTGTAGATATCATCTCTAATGATCTTGTTCAGATCATGCTTGCTAGGAAGGAGATGGGCGGAGAGCATCCAGGGAGAAGCTGTACGGAGGAAGGCGATCTATCTGAATACCAATAGACTCAAGCAGACATGAAACATTGGCATACCAACAACGAGAACAACCAGAATGATCGGCTGAAGCAATGGCTGCAGAGGAGCAGTAAGCAAGGTAAGGATACCTATCCCTGCTCACAGAGGAGTCAGCGAGCTTCCGAATACGATGTAGGAGGGAAACCAGGCTAAAGATTGTTTCCAACCTAAAGGGACGAGCACCAAACTCTACCAGGATAATATTGTGAGGAACAGTTTCCTTGCATCTGATGAAACTTCTGAGAAGAGGGATCTAAACTCTTTCCACCACAGCTCAGTCGGACTCAAGTAAGGAAGGTCCCCAAACCTCTAAGCCATAAAGAACAGTGGGTATGACAAGAGAGTCAGAGACAGATAATTTGGACAAGGAGTCCTGGAAGTGATGACGGAAGCACTGTCTCTCCAAGATCGCCAAGGAGCCATAGCCCTTATTAACCCAGGGCTGAAGTGTCGGTCGTAGATTGAAGCGAGGTCCAAAAAAGAGTACACCCAAGTATAAGAGTTGGTGATCTCAAGCTCTTCCCTCTTGTAGAAGAAATGAAACTCAGATGTCTTCAGGGCATTGAAGATCATGACTTTTGTTTTAACAAGATTAATTGTCAGCTACTCGTGGTCGCAAAACAGGGCTAAGGCATCCAACTATCTCTGTAGGCCCTCTACCGAAGAGGCCAAAAGGACAACATTGTCCGCGAAAAGAAGAATATAGATCAAAACCTGGTGGAGAAGACATCCGTTATCCTCCTGGATGTGATCCCTGAGAAATTCCTCCAACTCATCCATATAGATACTGAACAAAGTAGGCGACAAAGGACAACCCTACTTGACCCCAATGGTACTGATGAAGTCAGAGAACCCGAGTAGCAGTGCAAAGACGACCCAGAACCTCCTCGTATAGGTGCATGATAGCAACAAGAAGAGTCTCGGAGATACCAATCTCTCTAAGCCTCAGGAAGAGAGCTTCCCGCGGAACAGAGTTGAAGGCTTTCCGAAGGTTGACAAAGCAGCAAAACACCTTGGAAGAACGGTCACGTGCTTCCTCAATGATGGCCCGAAGAGTGAGGATGTGGTCCGTAGTTTGGTTGGTTGGACGAAACCCTGCCTGTCCCCTGGCCCTGCAGTGGTTCTGGTCCAGAAACTCTAATAGTCACATGTTGAGGATGTTAGCATAAATCTTGGCAAATGTGTGACCTACCATGATCGTTCTATAGTTGTTGGGGTCCGAGGTAGGGCCCAATTTATGGATGGGGTGAATAATGTGGTGGGACCAAACACCTGGAAATCCTGTACAAACCACTTGGTTGAAAAGATCCACTAAATAGCTGTTCAGAATGCCAATCTCATGTTTGAAGAGTTCAGCCTGAAAGCCATCTTCATCCACTGCTCTGCTACTATTCATAGCTGAGATGGCCTTTTTAACATACGTGTGGCAAGAGGTGGGGAAACCACACGAATTTGGGGCTAGCCAGGGACATCATAAAGGGTGGAGGTGTGAGCATACATGGAGTTGGGATCTAAGTCATGTAGGAGAGGGGAGTGCTAGGGGAGAATGGTATGCTAGAAGTGCTTGGGGGAGTGTAAGAGGGACTCTTGGAGCTCCTGTCTTCGTTGGGAAATGAAAATGCGTTTCTTGTGGCGAAGGAGGTTGCAATAAGCGGACTTGAGAGAGGGAAAGGAAGGGAGAGCATGAACAGAACCATGGCGAAGCTGATGGTGGAGGGCTTTACAATCCTCATCATACCATTGGTTCATAGGACAAGTTTTTTCGCTAGAAGGGGTGAGGGTAACATGGGGGTAAGACTTACAGGTAGCCTCATGGATGATGGAAGAAAGAAGGTTGTACTTCGTGCTTGTGGGGAGCGAAGTGAATTGAGGCTCAGGAGGAAGAAGTCGACAAAGGTGGGATGTGAAGGTTATAGGGTCACCTTCAACAAACTTTAGGACAATGCGTGGAGGACAACGAAAATGAGGCAAGAGAAAATGTTACTCAAAGATGCGACCTCTACCATGTCATGTGTAACACTTGACAAATCTTCCGCTTCACAAACAAAGCCTCAACCTAAAGAAAAATATGCCCCTATTATTAAAAAAGCTCCAACATACTCGAGCTAAATATCATTACAATACTCATCTAAGATCCAATCAATGGAACTTCCTAGAAGACCATGCCTAGCAAGATTCCTCTCATGGAATTGATGCAAACATCTCCTTACTATAGAAAATTTCTCATGCAACAATTGCAAACCATAGAAGAATCTCCTGTTATCCTTGAGAGTGAACCAGCTAGTCAACGTGCACAACGTCCCACTAACATTGATGTACACATTGAAATAATATTTGATTATAATAAATTTTCCATAGAATTCCTTGTGGGCAACATGGTCAATGATGAATTTTTTTATTAGGGATACAACCCTCTCCTTTTCTGTAGTGTCATGATCAATGATGCTCAAGTTTAGAAGGTCTTAGTGGATGAGGGATTCAGAATCAATGTCACTTCCCTATGTCTAATCAAAATCCTAGGATATTCTGAAGATGACCTAAAAAAGACATGACTCAAGTATTGTGGATTTGATAAAAACAACCAAAAATCCCTTGGATGCATTTGGATTCCTATCATGGTAGGCCTCTTGGATTATAACGTTAAGGAAGCCACTTATGATGAAGATTTATATCAATGCGACGATAACAAAATCTCGTATCTTTTCCAAGATTCTCCTTTGTTGTCTCCTAGAACTTTGAATTAAATTAGCATTGCTGCGAAAATTTTGAAGCATGACAACTGAAGCCCCTAATTAAAAATTAGGCTTCCCAGTCATTGTGCATCCTTCCTCTTGCCAACCTGCCTTTAGTTCAACTCTCATCTAGGCTCAGAACAAAGTGTTAACAAGATCATTTAGTATGTTTCAGTGTGTGCATATGATTACACAAGTTGATGATTGAATTCAGTGAAGTTCGATAAAAGACAGGGTTCTCAGAGGCCTAAAAAGACCAATTTTGATCATTATGAAGTTGGTAAAGCATCCAAGGGTGGTGTCAGAGAGTATTGAAGAGGTTTGAAGCAATTTGGGAAAGTTTAGGAAAGAAAATCTCATTCAGGAGCAATCTGTGCAAGACTGGATTTTTGGGTGCAGGAAATAAAAGCTAAAATGGTGAAATATGACTTCTCTGGATGAATCCGAGAGTTCCTCCAAGAGTTAGGAGGCAAGCAAATAGACATTGGAAAGCTATTGGAATTCTCCACAAGGTGGAAATATCAAATTTGGTTTGAGGTTCAAAGATTTCTTGAAACATTTCAAACTTTTGCAATTGCCCCTCTTGGTTTCAGATGAAAAAGTTCTTGAATTTTGAGTTGCAGAAAGAATTGGATTCTGGGAATGCTTCCATTGATCTTGAAATGTTATTTGGAGTCAAAATCAAATAAAGGTTTGACTCGAAAACACTCTTATATGCTCCTGAGGTGGAAAACTCACTCCTGGTGTCCCGATTTCCCAAGTCAATTTTTTCAGTGCCACATGTCACCACCTTGTCTAAGGTGCCCTTGTGTTCTTAATGTTCTTAATTGTCCCCAATCAGACAAGGGGGACAAGAAAGGGTGCCCATGAGCAAGCCCCCTCAGTTGGTTTTCCATGTGACCTCACACAACTCCCCAGGTGCTTTTCCCAGCGCCCTCATCATGCTACCACGTGTCAACACTTTGCATCCAAGGCCCCTTTGTCGTCCCATGTTGACATGTGTCCCCAAGGGGACAAGGGGGAAAAGAAAGAGTGCCCACAAGCAAGCCCCCTTTGTTGGTTTTCTATCGATCTCACATAGCTTCGCATGGTGCTTTCTTGGCTCCTACATCTTCCTCACACTTGATTAGATATTGGCACTTGTCATCATCTTGCATCCAAGCCGCCCTTTGCTGTACCTGCTGCCACTTTGTCCCCTTTGCACCATGAAAAACTAGATTTTAACTGCATTCCAAATTCCATTTTGACCCCGGTTGAGAAGTGCAGTTATGGCAGGTCAGTTAAGAAATCATAAATTCACTCACTCTCACTCGCCACAACTCAAAATCATAAAACATGAACTTAAAGTGGACATAAAGTGCACTCCTTGGCAATCATTAAAGATGTTTTAAGAGTTGGTTCACCACGTTCAAACACCAAAAAAATCCTTGTTGTGCCCTAAACATCCAAATCTAGTTTTACTCATAACTTACGTTTCCAAGCTCTGATTTTCCTCAAGATTTTAACCATATATTTCTTGTGAAAACGCCTTTAAGAAGAATGTTTACATGCCCCCATTAATACTTCCATTCATTTTTTACAACAACATGAAGTTTTCAAGTTAAAATCACCTTTTCTCAGATCTATAACAAATATGGCAATTGAAGTCTTTAAAAAATTCAGAGCAAAGCCTTGAAATGAAAAATTGAAACTTTTGTAATTGATTTCGTTCCAATAGCGACAAAAGGAAGACCACTTTTTTATTTTTAATAAGTCTCTACCATTTAGCTTACTAAAAATATTAGGGAGGAAAAGTTGGTTTCCAGTATCTCAAGACATTCCTTCAAGTGCAAAACATTAAAAAATGGCAACATTGACAAAATTGGCAAAATTGCCAAGAAATGGACACCCATGTGTGACTTGCTAAAAATAGTAAAAGGTCAAAATGAGACCAAAATGGTCACATATGTTCCTCCTCTTCATGCCTCATTGGTTCTAATATTCATGAAGGATTGACACTTGAATTGTGACTTTGGATTATAGGGAAGCCCTCTTGGTTTCCAATTTTGATCTCATTGTGCACTTTGGTCCCGGAGGACATTTTGCTTCATCTCATACGAGGTGCTTGATCATAAAGTGAATGACATTACAATCAATGTCTCCCTCCTTACTCCACCTAAACGTTGGAAGGATCTAGTCTCACATCTCATTGATTATCAATATGCTCAAGGTCAAAGGATCATCATAGTTGCATTGTGTGGGCAATTGTCTCATTTTACACAAGTGCATCAAATTCATTTCAAGTGGGTGGCTGGTCAAAGAAACATGACAATGTTTCATGGATTGTAGAAAATTGTTTCAAGTGAGGGAATACATCCTTTATGGTTTTAAATGGTCCACCCATGAAAGTGTTTCATCACATCTTCTCATCTGTGTACACGATAGGCTACAATTTTTGATCATTCAAGAGGAGACTTCTTTCAGTGCAATGTGGAAGTCAAAGAACATGGAGTTCGTTCCTAGATATTCCTTCAAGTTCCTTTTACCAGGAAAAAGAAATCTATTCCCATGAGAAACATATGAGTAAGAGGGTGTATGAGCTGACTCTATTAAAGGAGTTTCAGGAGCCGGGAAGGGCAAGTGGAGTACGATCTTCATATGGAGCATCATGTATGCATGAAAGAACATCATCGCAAGTTTCACTTGCATACCATTCATTTGGTAGTGTTATTAAACACTCATTCATGCTTGATAATGTGATCATATCTTAAAAAGGAGGACATTGCAATCACCTCATTTGAGTTCAACAGGTGGTCAAGTAAAGGAATTTCATTCAAAATTCATCAAAAACAGGTCAATGAGCAAGAGCTTTCCCGTTTCCATATTTCCACTTCTCTCTCTCTCTCTTCTTCTCTCTCCTCCTCTCTCTCTCTAACATTCTATTCCTTCATTGAGAATGTAATTTTTCACTCTTTCGTCTTATTCACTTAAGTGATTTAATGTTCCATTGTAAAAGTCACTTTTCAAAAATAAGAAAATGACTTAATTTCATTCCTAAGAGAATGTGGAAGGTCACAAGTGATGAGGGATGGATGAAAAGTCATGTGGGGGGAAGATGAGAAAACAATTTGCAATGCTATAAATTGGAATGGCTTCTCCATTTCAAAGGGTTAACAATTGTATGATTGAAAGTATGTTGTTGAGATTTACCTCTACTAGATAAAGTATTAAAATATTTATTTACTCTATTTCTTTGTCTATGTTCCTCTACTCTCTCTCCAATTTCCAACTTTATAAACATGATGATCTTGTAAAACCAAGAAAGGTGTTGATGCCTTTGATAAATGAATCAATAGAATTATGTGTCTACGATTTGTTAGTCTTATCATTGTTAACATTGTTGTGTTCTTCTAATTGAATGTGGACCTACTCTGGTTGATGTGTGTGAATTGTGCAAGCCTACTCACAAGATTAATCTCCTATTTCCTTATTCCCTTAACTCACCTTTACTTCTCACAATAAATTCCTCCCTTGTACCCCGTATAAGCACTTTTCCACAAGTTTAGTGGAGTATTCCTGTGTGATCCTCAGCCTAACAACCACCACACAACTTTTAGTTAGTTTACATTCAATAATGGGAGCTTCCCCATACACAAAAAGGAGGGGCTTAGCTTTCACCAACATTCAACAAAAGACTCTTGCACAAATGCATGCCTTCAATCGTGAAGTTAACATAGTCCACATCTCTCATGATCCTATCACTCCACAATTTGAATTTGCCAATGATGATGACAAACCAGTTTTATCTTATTGTCCCTAGTTAAGCCCCCATTGGAAAAATATCAATTGGGTAATTCAACAAATCTCAAATTTTACCACGCATAATCTGGACAATCAGTCCCAAAAATTAGAAAAACCGATGTCATTGGTTATGCTAATGGCGCTCAACCAAACCCAACAAAGTCCAACATGATTTGGCTAGGCCGATGATGTTCCAACAAACACAAGGCTATTTACTAGGCCAATACAATCAAAAAACAATTTTGAAACACTGAACATTCAAGAAAATAATGGACATACTTCCATAGCCCTCATATGTCACTCTAGATGCTAGTCATGTGTAAGGCAGATCCACTAAGAAAACCATAGTAACGGTCAAAAATACGTGGATCTTAAGTTGATATAGAATACAATGGTCCATTACCTTGTCTTAACTCAAACTTGGGGGCATCTTATGATATCCATCTTTGCCCTAGTTCCAACTTTGGGGCATCTTATAATGACCACCCTTGCCTTCTCTTGCACTTTGCATGAGGCTTAATAACTTGTGCAATAGGTGGTGGAGGCAAAGGTGGATTGCTCCCAATGGGTTGTTTATTACTCCTTGTAGTAACCGCATTAACTTCAAAAGCCATAGGTGAAGGTGTAAAGCGGGGTGGATGCTGTGTAGTAACATGAATGATCTTAGATTGTACATCAATGTAAGTAGAAGTCGTGTGAGCCATGAAGCAAGTAGAAATACCATTCGGGTCCCCTCTTTCATGTTGACCCTGAGTATGGACTTGGTTAAAGTAACTGTAGCCCATATCAGAGTGAAGGAGTGGACCTTTAGGCATGAAGCGGAGATCATAGAAGATTGGAGGATAAGTCATGATGACACAAAAAATAAAGCCTAGAGCTAAGAAAAAGGATAATGCACCAAGAAAAAAACCCTAGGACATCTGTGGTTTGAGCGATAGATGCAATCAAGAGTCGGGTTTACCGAATGTTTACGCCCTAAAAATCTATGGTGAGATC
Source organism: Taxus chinensis (assembly GCA_019776745.2). NCBI lineage: Eukaryota > Viridiplantae > Streptophyta > Pinopsida > Cupressales > Taxaceae > Taxus > Taxus chinensis. The sequence goes on from CM034149.1 coordinate 99,026,524, forward strand.
TATTATGGAAAGATGTAAGGTATGTTACAGGTTGAATATTTTGAATAAAGTAATAATCATTAATCATACAATCCAAAATAAAGTTTTAAATACTTCACATTATGATAAAATGATATAACGATTGCTCAAAACACAAGGGATGAATACTTAGCTGCACAGAGTGGTACATGAGTGATTTGGGTGAACAAATTGTGTGAAAAGGCTACTCTGAATCTAGAAATGATGTCTTTGGAACCGGACCTAGAAACTACTCCTGTGTAGGACCGTACAACTCGCTCTAGGCATAATATGGTCTTGGATTGCTCTTTACGGTTTTGGACTTGTGTACATTGGGTTTTGCAGTTTTGATGACTTGGAAATGAGTGTCATTGTTTGTCGCTGGGGCTCACGCAACTCTGGCTCCACCTGTAATGATATGCAACAAATAGAAACTCTAGATACCTACAACAAACTTCATGAAAAAATTAGATAACAAAAGGAGAAACTTGTGTGTGGGTGAGGCTCGACTACCCTTGGTGGTGAACCCTTGTTGAGCCAATCCAAGTGCTGCACTACATCCTCTCAAGTGTGTGTAAGCCTCATGCAATTCTCCTAGTGTAGGTGCAAGTAGTGTATGCAATCTAAGCCAACCCCTGTGTATGCTCTCGTGTCTCTTGACACAAATATAACAAGCTAAGTATAGAGTAGAAAATGTACCTAGCGTGGTAATAGTGTGATGTGGTGTGCTTTTGATGTTAAGATTGATCCCTTTTGTCCCTTGAAGACCTTTGACAATACTTGGAATGACTTGTTCTTGCTAAGCCATAGCTCTAGGAGCTTTGCATGCTTGCAAATGGAGGAAGCTAGACTCTTGAACCTGGTTTGAGTGCTTCAGACCTGTGTGGAGGCTGCTCTAATTGATGTGCGACTGCTTTTGGAAGATTTATGAGATCCTTGAGTGCTTTAGTGTTGGTATTTGCAATGTATGCTTATGAGAATGCTAGGTGAGTTATAAAGTGCAATTAACTTGCTGATATAGGCTTCCATAGGTTAGATATTTGCATTATAGCTGACCTAGGGAAGATGAACCGATGCACGTAAGATATTCAAATTAGAAAAATAGTCATTAGATGAAGAGGGTATGAGACCGTACAGGTCTGCCTCAGATTGTAACTACTACCTAGACCCTATTTTGTACAGTCCTGAAAGCAATTAATGATGACAGAGCCGAAGTCCGGGAAAAATGCCTTGAGATAGATTACTGCTTTGGATAATTAATTATTTGCATGGATGAGTGACGGAGCAATGTGTAGAGATTAGCAAGTCGTGAGAGAGAGAAGGATATGTCAATTGAGCTTAGAACGTGAGCATTTGTCTTATCATACGAACAAAGTGAAACTTGTCATTGTCAAAGGATAAGTTACCAAATTTGAGTGTCTACAGTTTACTTATGTCTTCAATTTTTCTTTCTTGGCTTCACCTACAACAATCTCTCAAAAGGTGCTACAAGCCCTAATCTGTATCCACTTTGCAACAAATTGTTTTTCTCTTGATGATGGGCTGTATATTTTGGCTTGGAATGTTGAGTGTATTTTGTTTTTTACGAAGATAGTGACAATGTCAGTGGATCCAGTGTATTTTCGGTAATAAACTTATATGCATGAGTTTGGATGAAGACGATAAACTATTTTTTGAATTTCATTGTTGACAGGTAGTAAATTGATCTGTTTGGTTTTTAAAGGTTTGTACTTTGTAGTGTTTAAAATCTGATGTGTGTTTTGGGACATGGCAATCCGTATGGGGTTATTAGGAATTTATTTTGATTGTTATGTTGTGAGATTCAAAAAGAGTATACTTATTTGCTTCTAGGAATGGGTACCATGAAATCTGGTTGCCACAAGGCTTACGTTTTCTTTCCTCTCCATTCCCTACCTTCTGCCCCTCCAAAAAAGAAGGGGAAATTATCAAAAATTTAAAGATGATGTATCAGGGATCTAATAGTCACATGGTTATGTTTTGCTATGTGATTTCTCTCATTGATATTCATTTTAGTTGGATGTGGAATCTCTTACTTTATATGCTTATATGCAGCCTGAAAAAGTCGCATTTCAACTGAGATTGGGACAGAGTAAACCTATCTACAATGCATTTAATGCTATGAAGGATGGTCCTATTTGGGAAACATTGAATGAAGCGCAAAAGCGTATTGTTGAAGGTATATATCTGAACTGAACATTCTAGTTTTAATGATTGCCCCAGTGCAATTGTTTACTTGTAATGGTGATACTAAATTATCTTGTATATTTCAAACATTATCTCCTGGTATACATGCGAACCTTATGTAGAGAGAATCAGTCTGTCCTGATTGATTGGTTGAAGTTAGTGGAATTGTTATATCTCATTTTTTACATAAATTTTGAATGAACTAATTTGTCTTTAGATGTGACACCTATTATTTTCCCATCACTAACTACATATCAATGTGGGGTTGAAAAATCTTGACATCAGATTCTCTGCATGCAGGTGTTTTTTAATCTTCTCTTCTGCATGTTTTATTTCTTTCTTTGATGTTCAAACATTCTTCTGCCAGATATGCTTCTTCTGCAAGTCTGTAGCATGGGACTACTGATATCCGATTATATATCTGATTTGCATTAAGTCATGAACTTCCTTAGGTTTCAGAAACTGCTAACACTCCATGTGCAATTGCCAATTAAGAAGAAGTAGAAACTGGTTAACAGAGAGATGCTATAGGATTTGGAGAATTATAATATAAAGGTTAAGAGACAAAGAAAACACAATATGGAGGAAACCACAAGAAGCAGATAGTGATCTGAATTGCATTTGTAATCAGTAGATTGTCCTTGATTGATGAATCTGTACATTCTCTCACAAGTACCGGATTTTCACCGAAAAGTCTAAATTTGAGTGATAAACTCATCAAGTTCTCATGACTCAAGTACTAATATATGGAGTGGTTAATATACTATCCATTTTGGTAGAGAATCTAGTAAATCATGGTTTCTAAGGTTCCATTGCAGCATTATCCATTTTGCTTTGCAAATGATCCGTATGTGTTATATGGTATACCAATAAAGAACACAATAACATACCAGAAAATGGACATAACACATAAATGGATAGATAGCTGCATCTTTATTATATAATGTAGCGTGCATCAACGCTATGGTATAGGGAGAATATGACAATGTGCGAGAGCTCCCATCCCTGATCTTCATCATCCTACATATAGGTTGGTGTACTGAGACAGATGTGTCCGTTAGACCACACCTGTCTTGGTACTGAACCATCTTAACTAAGACATGATAAACTAGGATACTATTTTTTCCTTTAAAAATGCGACCTAACATATTGAAAAGCCTCTTATCTAAAAAATATTACAGTAGGGAAGCTCTCATTATTTTTAGTAACAAATAATGTGTTGGGTATGGAATATCTCAATCTAAATAATATTACACTAGTCCTTGAAAGATATTACATGCTCCAAAACCTTTTCCAATTGCGAAGAGGCTAGAGGTGAAAAGCCCAAGTGATGGATTTTCTAAAAAACTTTGTTGCTCCCCCATTGTAACAAATGCTTACAGGTGCTTGTGTGCTATGTGGGTCTCCTTTCCTTGTGATTATTCACCAATGTACATGAGCTGAAGGGTCGTAGAGAGATGACTACTCATGGAAAATATTCATCGAAGTGGTGATATAAGTATTAAAAATCCCCCCAAAAATAAAAATACCTAAATAATACGACACTATGGAAGCTTCCACTACTTACAAATATATACAACTCTTTTTTTCGACACACGCATTAAGGCAAAACCATTGTTGACAGCAATTACATAACATAAACATATTAAATGATTACAATTTTGCTAACTGCAGTACGCAACTTTGTCATCAAATCTGTGAGGATTTAACTATATGAAACTTAAGCTAGCTCAAATAGCCATTTGGAGAAAATATTGTAGGCTCTCTAGTTTCTTTAGATGCTATACAGCAACCTGTTTGTACCAATTGTGTTTGACACTACAGTGATATGGACTTTTTGGACGTTGATATCCTTCCCTGTGTATTTCTTTCCCCAAAACAAGTATTTTCTGGTTGCTTCAGTGTATTTTGTCATTTATTGAATAAAAATGAAGTCAAATGTCTATTTATATAATTGCTTTAGGAATCTTCAGTTGTATTGCATCCAAGGGGTACTTTGTTCAACTTCACAGAATAATTTATAGTGTATACAGTCCTGGATTTGCCCCTCAAAATGCATGGACCAAAAGAGATCAAATTTCTGAGGAAAAGAGATTTTTTTTGAAGGCTTGCTACTTTATTCAACTTCACAATATAATTTATAGTATATACAGTCCTGGGTTTGCCCCTCAAAATACTTGGGGTAAAACAGACGTAGCAAAAGAGAAAAATGAAAAATTGAATACTTGGAAGCTGGAGGTATTGCAGAGGTGATGTTTCTGATATAACAACTGAAGAGCAATTGAATTATTTTTGGAATTTCTTAGGAAAGAATTTGTTTGAAAGCAAAATGTGGACAAGTGAAGACAAGTCCTTCATAAATGAAAATAGTAATAAAAAGTGCACTCATTTGATACCTTTTGCTAGAGTGTATATGCTCTAGATAAATCTGCTTTGGCATCTATTAAGCATGCCATTTCTGAATTTTTGTGCCTCTTTTATTTTTTCTGTCCTTACACTCTTATATGGCTTATGGCATGTTTCCCTCTTTTGGGATTTTATTTTTAATGCTTCAAGTTTGATTTTTTCAATGTCATTTTAAAATTTTTTGCACCTATTTCAATTTTCCTCTCGTTGCAGTTTCATTTGTATTTTTAATGCATTAAATTTGATGTTTTCATAAATATATTCTATATTTTACTAGGTTATAGGTGTTAAACATTAATTTCTCATACTGACTGAATATGCTATGAGACACAGTTGAGATTAAGGAAGCAATACTTAATGGTGTTGCTCTAGACGGGGATGCTAAGACACAATTCAATGAAGTCCAACAGGTGTGCCTCTTTCCCAAGCAAAATCTAACGTATCTTTTGTTGGAATATAATTTTCGGTCTTGTGTGTGTTAAATTTCAAAGAAGCTTGGTTGCTAGCTGTTGCATTAACATAGGGAAAAGCATTAGAAACAAAAAATTAATTGAATTTTATTCAATTCTGTATTTTTGTCTAAATCATTATCGTGGTGGACTTCTGGAATTGTGCTACTGAATGTTTTGTTCATCGATATTCTTTTTATGCTGTGTATAGTGCTTTTTTGCGTTTGTAGTGTGTTCACTATCAAGATTTTCAAATCTAGTGGCTATGTTGATGCATGCTCTTGTAGCTTGGGCTGGCACATGCCACAATCTTAGAACTTGTGTCAATTATATTCCGTAGATGTTTTCTATGAAAAAAAATGTCTGGCTGCCTTTAAAAATATTTCTCTTGGAATTCCATAGATATACAGCATTTTTATTTCATCTTTTTCTTTGCCAACAAAGAGTTTGTAAACTTCAACCATAAGTAGGTTCATTAGAAGTGTATATCACAGCCCCTAGACTTACAAACAAAATGTGCCACCAAATTATTGTGCTTGTAATATTCTTCATGCATGCCACAGACTAGACGGTATCACAAAAGTGAATGTGATAGATGATCCATCCTTAATTTCTTTACTAAAACTTATAAATACTTAGCCTAGGGCCTCATTAAGCGGTAAATATGCCCACTTTTGATTGCACAATTAATGCTGTAAACACTAACCTTTAACAGTCAATTGTGATCTGTATCACTCCAAAGTTTGGTATATGGGCACCAGGGGAGGAAAGAGTGACTTTCAGGGACACATCCTAAGCTGTCCCCACTACCCCCTCCCCTCCAACAAAAATCTCTGTGGGATGGAGAAAAATCACCCACCCCTTCAATCAAAATTAAAGACGATTCTCATAAAAAAATATGAAATTAAATTCGATTAGCAATAAACAATTAAGCATTCGATATTTATAAATGATCAACAAATAAGGCATATAAACATGCAGGACTCAAATTACACACACACCATTAAATATGAAAATTGATTACCTATAAATAATTTTGTTATCATTAAGTACATGTGATCAATGTAAAGGCAAATAATCAGGCAGAAATTAAATTAGACATACACCATTATGGTAGGATCAATTACCTTCATGCCCTTCCCCTGGCTTCCAGAGTGCACTACGTTGATTTATGATTAATGAAGTGCAGTGTTTAATTGTTTTCTCATAATTTTGTGCGACCATAAATGTTTCTTACCTGTGTAGCGTTCACTTCCTCTAGTTTGGGTTTTAGTGGCAGATACTTTTCAGCATCTGGAGTTCTTTCTAGGCTGGCTTTGTTCATTCATGGACATTTTTTTCTTTGCCTTGACATTTAGCATGACCACAACTCTTCCTATTTGAAAAGCATGTGTTTTCTTTCTATTTATGCAGATACTTACACGGTATTAATTCATTTTTGCAGGAGTTGGAAAAACTCTCTCTAAAATTTGGTGAAAATGTATTGGATGCAACTAAAAGATTTGAAAAACTAATAACTGACAAGAAGGATATTGAAGGATTGCCACCTACTGCTCTTGGTCTGGCTGCTCAATCGGCAAAATCAAAGGTATTTTATATGTTGGTTTACCCTTTTTTATTAATTTAAATGCTGCAAGAGCATGAAAGATACTATATTTTCTTAGTCTTCCATGTTCTTGTGGATTCTCCTTCTGATATTTTTTTGAGAGAAAAGTAAAACAGTTGTTCTTTTGTCCTTAGCAGAGAATTCAAATGTATTTCTGCCTGCTTTTGAGATGCTTCATATACTCTACAATTGATGCTCTCATCTCTTATGCAAGAAGATCCAAAACGACCATTTTTAAATATATATTCACACTCATCATCAACAACATGCAAATGTTTCCAGTTCTATAATTGCAATGAGTTGTTCTGACATAAATTAGTGTCCAGGGACATGAAGGTGCAACTGCTGAGAATGGGCCATGGATTATTACATTAGATGTTCCGAGCTACCTGCCTGTCATGCAGCATGTACGCAATCGCGCTCTTCGTGAGGAGCTCTATCGTGCCTATATTACACGTGCTTCTAGTGGAGAATTAGATAACACTCCAGTTATTGATAAGATCTTAAAACTTCGATCAGAGAAAGCTAAATTGCTTGGATACAATAATTATGCAGAGGTAAGTTGTTTAGTTTTAGATTTTTGTTTCATTATCCTGACCATTAGAATGTGTTGATTGAATACCCTGTTGTCTATAGGTAAGCATGGCCATGAAAATGGCAACTGTCAAGAAAGCTGAAGATCTTTTAGAAGCACTTCGCAGTGCTTCGTGGGATTCTGGTGTACAAGGTATAATAAATTTGCACTTACTAGAAAGTACTAAGAAGATTTAAATACAAATATTTGTCACAGTAGACATCATGTTTTTAATATTTATCATATTTATGAAATTGAAAATTGAAATTGCATGGCATGATGATGCAAAGAAATTATATATAGACATACTCGAGTGGTCAGCTACCATTCTTATGAAAATATTTGTAATGAAATTGTTATGCATAGGTGATAGTCTTAAAGAAATTGTTATGCATTCGACAATATTGATAGTCTTAAGAATGTCCATACTGTTAGAATTCCTTGTCAGTGCTATATTTTTAGGCAGGGCCTTAGAACTTTTCATATTCGAGAAATATTTATAAAAACCATCGTCACTAGAGGCTTCTCACAAAGGGTCACTTCCTGATGGGACTTTGCAACCCACCCCTCTTTAAGTTACTATTTAGTTATTGTGTGAGTTGACAGGTCACGGCTCCTGAAGGGTTCTCAGTAAAAATCCCTGCAACTACACAGTTTCTGCAGTTTTTCTATAGTTAACTGTTTCTTTTAATAAAAGTTCTCATGTAGCCTATTGACATCCCCTCAACCAGTCTTTATACATCACGTCTTGACCATTGCAACTTTTTTTACTTCATCTGTTGTAAGATGTTTCTTATTTAATTCATGTTTCTGGTTTGTGTTTATCTTAATTGATATCGGCTCATTTCTTTTAATATCAAGGACAATACATATCCACTTTGGTTTTGTTTTATACGAATCCATAGGGTGATCATTGCTTTAAGTGCTTTGTGAAAGACATTAAGTTTGAAATCTATGTAAAATATAACTTGAGGTATCTGCCCAACTTTATGTTAGAGATATCATGTTAGTACTAACATGGAAGTGAGTTATTAGATATGTGAGAATATTATTATTATTGTGTGAATAATGAGTTGTTTGTGAAACAACTCATTATAGGTAGACATGAGGGAGATAATATTGTGTGGAGTGAGAGTGAAATAACGCGAGTTGTTAGAACGACTCACTTATTTTAAGGATTGAGTTGTTATAGGAGATAAAATGGCACTCCTTATTCATAGGAGATCCTATTCTTATATGTAAGGTTGTCAAATAATTAATTGATTTAGTTTTCCCGTGTGTAAAAGCTCATTCCAACTTCATTTGGTATCAGAGCAGGTCAATCATAATGGAAGAATAATAAAGATTCAAGGGGCAGTCTCAAGTCTGAATGTTGCCTTGAGTTATGAAGTTCATCAAAAAGTGAGAGTGCAAATTTTAATTTTTACATCATTTTTCAGGTAGTTTTGAGATTTGTTGAGGGAATCTTGTAGATGTCAAGGTATTGGTAGGCTAATGTGTTAAAATCTCCATGATCAAGGCTCATTGCCAAAAACTTCATCGGGTCTTTTCCCTTATTATTGCAGCGCTTGATTAGAGCACTATTAGTGAAGGAAAGCCATAGGGCACGCAAGGCAATGTCCTGTATGATATGTAATTATAGTTAAGTCGAAGATTATCATAAGTGTTTGTAATAGTTTTAGTAAAGATGTTTTTTTAGTTAATATTTGTATTTAGATTATGGCCCACTAAAGTGTCTTATCTTATCCTATGTTATGTGTCTATAGTAGTATATTGACAAAATATTCAAGTAAGGTCTATATTCTAATTCAAAAGTTATTTGTTAAGTTATTAGAGTGTATGTCAATATAAAAGTGGTGTCATAATCATTTCAATATCTAATAATATCTTTTAGCCATATTAGATATTTCTTTAGTATCTTGCAAGGAGATCTGTGTGGTCCTTGTTCATAATTATGGGGGAAAACATAAGCAAATTGTTGATTAGGGCCAAAGAAAGAGGTAAACTTGATGGGTTGCCTGCGGTGGTTAGGTGATCATGGTACATTAACTTCCATTTTGTTGATAGGCAAATGCAGGAGCATTCGAGTTCATAGGCAATCCTGTATCAACCAAACACGACTAAGGTAGTTTTGTGTTGTTTGCAAGCCGTGTGAGCTTAACAGAAGCCGCACAAGTCTAGTTCAAGCCGCGGAACACTAATGAAGCCGTGTAAGTCTAGAGGAAGCTACAAATCATTATTGAAGCCGTATAAGTCTAATGAAGCCGCACAAGTTTGTTGGACACCAAGAAACACTTTAGAAAGCCGTGAATAACCACAAATCCGCGCAAATGCCACAAAGATCTGGTTAAGGCTTTAAGCTGATTGGTTATGCTTCAAGTCTTGTGATGAGTGCTTTGGGCCTTGGCTTAGTAATGTCTTGTAATTTTATGAGTTTAGTGGTAGCATGTAGCTAAGTTCAACGTAGCATTTGGGTGGCTTGCATGCCTGTATAAACTAAGCCCAATCGTCTTAGGAAGGTGGCGAAAGAGTGAGAAAGTTGATGATCAACGAAAGTTGAGCTCGCAAGTGTGATATTGGTTTGCTATTGTTTCTTGAATGCACTGGTCTGTATTTGTGTGATATTTCTCTGAGTTAATTCCATAAAGTTGATATTGTGCTTTTGTTGTTAATTTCCAGTTTTTTCATATATATTTGTTTGTATATTTTTGCACGAATCTCTTAGGGCTCCATCATTTAAGGCGACTCTTCATTGGGCTCCCTAAGCATGTCTGCATAATTTTGGTATCAAAGCAATGTTCTCTTTCCTTGTGAGTTGATGCACGACAAATGTGGTTGTTTTCCACATTTGAGGGTGTGGGGAGAAAAGTGTTGTGGGCATCTTACAACAAGTGACTGTTGGGTAGGTGTAAGGATCGCACAACAAACATTGGTAGTTTTTTGACATTTTCTAGTGTGGGCAAAAAATCGTTACCAACATTTTCCAACAAGAAGATTGTTGGGGAGGTGGTGTGAAGGTTGCAAAGGTCATAGATCACACATTTTTAAGGAGACACAATGGCACACATGAAAAATGTTGTAAAAGGCTTGGAGACCAAGGCGCAAGACTTGAGGACTTGGCCGAACTAATGAGAACTATGCAAGCTCGCTTAGAGGCGATGGGAGCCACACAATGTCGAGGCGTTTTTTATGGAGGATCAAAGTGATAGTGAAGCAAAACGTGCACATCAAAGAACACAAGCCATGAATGAGGAAGACGAAGATGTGCAAGCCGAAGGACGAGAAGATAGGATTTTACACGCAATTAGAAGGATGGGGAGCAAGCCAAGTTTAGATACCCCGAGTTATTATAGATGTTTTGAAATCAGAAGAGCTCATCAATTGGACAAGAGAATTTGAGAAGTATTTTGGGTATGAAAACCTGGAAGATCCCAAAAGATTTAAATTTTCCTTCACCAAGTTGAAAGGTCATGCATCTCTTTGATGGGAGCATATCCGGATAGATAGAGTGCAAAGAGGAAAGCTGAAGATCAAGACCTGGGATAGGCTAGTAGCAAAGCTCAAAGAAATATTTTGGCTTGTAGACTACCATCTGAACTTCTTTATGAAGTTTCAAAATCTATGACAGAAAGAGCTCAGTGTGGAGTACACAAAAGAGTTTTTTCTGATTCACCATTTGAGTGGGTCATGTAGAAGATTACATGGAAAAGATTTCTTGATATATGAATGGATTGTGGATTGCAATTCAGGATGAATTTGGAATTATCCTAGTATAGTCAATTAAAGAAGCTTATCAGTATGCATTGGAGACGGAGGAGAAGCTAGTGTGTAAGTAGCAGAATGCTACTAGAGACAAAGGAAAGGCCGTGTAAGGCCGCAAACAAGGTGGTGCTAGGGGAAAATTTGCATGTCATGAAGGCGAGGCTAATTCAACACCGTGCATTAAAGGAGACCTAGAAGATGAAATACATCTTAGGGGAAGAGGATCCTTTGGACGCATAAGATGTTGCAGATTAAGTGGCACATGTTATAGGTGTGGGTAAACAAGGCACAAAGATTTGAAATGCCCAAATGCCTAGAGTAATGGCTTGCATAACAATGTAAGTGAACACATTGCACAAGCTGACATAGATATGTCAAACTATGGAGAAGACCCAAAGATGAGAGAGGCATTGATGTTTAAGTGCGTATTGATGAAACCAACAAAAGAAGTTGGTTCGGAGCAGAGGAAAAATTTGTTTAGAACGATGTGTAAGTTAGGAGAGTTTGCAAGTTGATAGTAGATAGCGGAAGCAACGACAATTTGGTTGCACAAGAAATGGTAGACAAGTTGGGGTTGAAGAGGATTGTGCATTCTAATCCCTACAAAGTTTCATGGTTGCAGAAGGGACACTTCTAGTGATAGGACAATGTTGGTTCAAGTTCCAGATAGGGAGATACGAAAATGAAGTCAAGTGAAATATCATGCTTATGCACACACATGGCAATTTGATAAGAAGGGACAACATGATAGTGGTGCAAACGCCCACAAGGTGATGAAGGATAAAAAGGAATACACTCTAAACCCTATGCGGGAGAAGAGTGAGGCAATGGAGCAAGGTATAAAGGTTTTGCTACTTTTTGGAAAGTAATTCCTAAGTTAGGTAAGGCAAAATAGTGCATGTTTGCTGGTAGTGAGGCTTGCTAAAAAAGAATGCACAAGTACAACAAAGATTGATGAAACACATCTGCGTGAAGTGAATGACGTATTGGGAGAATTTGCGGAGGTAGTCTCGAGCAAGTTACAAGAAGGGTTACCGCTTGTGAGAAATATAAGTCACCACATGAATTTAATCCCAGGATAACTTTTGCTGAACAAGGCGACATACATGATGACGCCAAAAGAGAATGCGGAGATACAAAAGTAGGTATATGAGCTGTTGGATTAAGGATTGATTAGAGAGACTCTGAGCCCATGTGCAATACTGATAGTCAGAATGGCATATGCGTACAAATTCGTGAGCAATCAATTTAATCACCATCAAGTATAGGTTTTCATTGCCGCACATGGATGACATTATGGATTGTTTGAGTGGAGCGAGATACTTTAGCCAAACTGATTTGAAAGAGCAGATATCACTAGATTTGGTAAGAGAAGGTGATGAGTGGAAGACAATGTTCAAAACACATGAAGGATTGTATGAGTGGCTTGTAATGCCTTTTTGGATTTAGCAATGCACCAAGTATTGTCTTGAGGTTGATGGCTGAAGTCCTTAAACCATTTTTGGGAAAGTTTGTGATCATGTACCTTGATGACATTTTGATATTCAACAAGATGCAAAAAGAGCATTCGTTGCATTTAAGACAAGTGTTGCAATGGTTGTGTGAGGAAAAGTTACTGATCAAGTTAAAAATGTGTAGTTTTATGTAGGAAGAACTTGTGTATTTGGGTTTTGTGATTTCCTATGAAGATTTGAAAATTGATCCAAAGAAAGTCCATGCAATAGTAGCGTGGCCATCGCTAAGAAGTGCTTTTGAAGCATGCATTTTTCATGGGTTGGCAAGTTTTTAATGCAAGTTCATCATAAACTTCAGCATAATGTGTGTGCCTATCAAAAAGGCCATGCGAAGGGATAGGAAATGTTTTGTCTGGAGCACATGCAAAAAGAAGTTTTCAAGAGCCGAATAGGAAGGTGTGACTGAATGACCATTGTTAGCGTTACCTGATTTTGCTGCATGGATTGTCGTGTAACATTGTATCGGATAGGGATACAAAGTTTGTTATTTTTGGTAGACATTGTGTAAGTTGAATACGAAGCTACAATTTAGTTCAACATATCATCCACGGACGGGTGGATAGACGAAAGTAGTAAACAAAACTCTTGGAGATTTTCTCAGATAGTTCATAGGAGATGAGCTAGGAACATGGGACTTGGCTTTAGCGCAAGCAAAATTTGCGTATGACGACTTAGTTAACTAGAGCACGTGAAGCACACCATCTCAAGTTGTGTATGGGAATAACCCGTGAGTTGCAGAATTAAGAGACGTACCACATAAAGAAGAAAATAGTGTAGAAGTAGAGGATTTTGTAGAATACATGAAGGAAGTGCACTAACAAGTCCACAAACAGTTAGAGAAGATGAATATGTAGTACAAGTAGTGTGCAGATAAAAAGAGAAGGGAAGTTCAATTTCGAGTAGGAGATATGGTTTAGCCAATTTGTGGAAAGAAAAAGCACCTATCAAGTTAGAGAAGATGAATATGCAGTACAAACAGTGTGCAGATAAAAAGAGAAGGGAAGTTCAATTTCGAGTAGGAGATATGGTTTAGCCAATCCGTGGAAAGAAAAATTTCCTAAAAGCACCTATCATAAACTAAAGTGGAATAAAAATAGGATTGTGTAAGATTTTGAAGAAGTTTGCAAAGAACACTCATGAGATTGAATTGTCGGAAGGCATTGATATCTCAAGCATATTCAATGTGGTAGATTTATATCCATACAACGAAGGTTAGGAAAAAGTTGAAGACTCAAACATAGGAGATCACAAAGTGGATTGGAGACAACAAATGCTAGATAAGATAAGATAATTATATTAATGTCCAACGGATGACCACAAAAGTAGATTAAAGGGACTGCAAAGTACAAATGTGTCCATACAAAGCGGGAAACAAAAAAAAAGTACAAAGCAAGAGAAGAGGTCAAGGACCAAAAGCAAAGCGAAGCGGGAAACGAAAAGCTTTCCAAAAAAGTACAAAGCATGAGAAGGGAAGAAGAAGAGAAGGAAGAAGACCTAGATGAAGCAATGGGAAATTTCTATCCGGGAATGGTAAACCCATCTCTCCTAACATTAGAGTCCGACCGAAAGAAACTCATAATAGTGTGATGATCAGAAGAAGAGGAAGAGGAGGTGAGATGACAAGACCTCCCCCTCTGTTGCTGTCTGTCAAAAGTAGGATGTCTCAAGGGCCTGGTGGATCTAGTCCGCCCTTTGGTATTGGGACTGGTATAATAGTGCTTGGGAGATATCGAGAGTTAAATACGGACCCCCTGAACCATACTGATATGCAGTGTGACTCTGTGTTGGTATTGATTTGGCGCTTAGTGCCTCTCTCCGAAGGTAGAGCCAGAAAAAAGCGATCTTCTGGGGAGAGTCTGCTCTATTAAGTGTTTGAATATTGTGATCTTGAAGCCCAAGAGCCTTCTTTATGTATAAAGCCAAACACTTTTGATCGACATATTTGAAAAAGTTAGTAAGTTCATGGGTCCCTCTGAAAAGTCAGAGAGACCTCCCCCTAATCTTGCAGTAGGTGGGACAACGGAAGATGAAGTGTGCTTCCGTCTCGACCCCTTGGAAACTACATAGTTGACAAGTCATGTCTGACCAATTTCTCTGGTGGTCTGTCCACTCCGAACCCTATGAGAACCCACTCTGAACTGATCGAGAGGGATGCAAAGAGCGTGCATCCGATGGCAAAGGGTATACTGAGGACGGATAATAAGTCCGTCACTTAATTCCAAGAAGTGTTCCGTATAAAAAACCATCTTCGGGTGTAATCCGCCACGAGGGTTCACCCAATTGGTGTGGATGAATTGTCTATAAATATCCTCTTTGATGATCCTATTCAACTCCTATTTGGAAGATCGAGGATGAGCTAGTGTGTCTAAGGAGTATCAAAATGGAGGAAGACGATCCATCCTAATACGCAATCGACGCTAAGTGAGAAGAAACCCCAATGTTCCAACAACGAGCACGACCTGGAGAATCAGAGTGGGCAATGCTCTCCGAGGAACAATATGCCGAATAGGGTACTTTTCTCTCCCCTCCATTGAGTCAACAAAGCTCCGGATATGGTGCAAAAAGGAAACCAAATAAAAAATGGTCTCTATCCTGAAATGATGTGATGGCAAACAAACTGCTTGCACCTGGTGAAGCGACGAAGGAGAAGTGTGGGGAATCTCTCGGTTGAAGCCCAATCCGACTCGAGCAAAGAGTGCCCCCACACCACAAAGCCATAAAGAACAGTGGGTCTGATAAGGGAATCCATGGGGGATATCTTGGAGGAGGTGTCCTGAAAATGGTGTTGGAAGCACTGTTGCTCGAGGAGAGCTACGGAACCGCAACCCTTATTGACACTTGGCTGGAGGGCTTGTCGTAGACTGAAACACGGATCAAAGAACTGCACACCTAAGTAAGTGTAGGTACCGGTAATCTTAATCTCCCCCCTGAAGAAGAAATGGAGGTGTTAGGTCTCATAACCTTGGTTTTACCCAGGTTGATTGACAATTGTCGGAGATCACAAAACAACCCTAAGGCATCCAACTGTCTTCATAGTCTCTCAGGAGACGAGGCTAGTAGGACCACGTCATCAACAAACAAAAGGATAGACATCAGAACCTGCTGGAGGAGGCACCCATCACCGCCCTAGATATGCTCACAAAGAAAGGTCTCGAGCCCATCAATGTAGATCCCAAACAAAGTGGGGGATATGGGACAACCCTGTTTAACCCCAATAGTACTCATGATGAAATATGAAATCTCATGAATGGTACGGAAATGACCAAGAATAGTCTCATATAAACATATGATGGTAGTCAAAAGGATCTAAAAAATGCCAATATCTCTAAGCCTCTGGAAAAGAGCCTCACGAGGAACAAATTCAAAAGATTTCCAAAAATTTACAAATCAACTCTAGACTTTCGATGAGCGATGACGTGCCTCCTCAATGATGGTCGAGAGAGTGAAGATATGGTCAATGGTCTAGTAAGTAGGGCGGAACCCTGCTTGCCTGCTAGCTCTGAGGTGTCTCTGCTCCAACTCCTCGGAAAGCAACATGTGGAGCACTATAACATAAAGCTTTGAGAATGTATGGCCAACCATGATAGTCCTGTAATTATTGGTATCAAAATTGGGACCCGATTTGTGTATCAGGTGAATGGAGTGATGTGCCCAAGCCGGCGGAAAACTGGATCGTACCATGTGGTTGAAAAGATCAACCAAGAAACTACCCAACCGTCTAAATCCAAACTTGAAGAATTCAGCTTAGAAGCCCTCCTCATTAGCAATCTTGCTACTGTACATCACTTTGACCGCCTCTTTGATATTCCGGTAAGTGAACAAGTAACATAAAGAGGGAGGAGGATCAACCTAGATATGAGGCTGCCCAGGGATAACATATAGAGTGGAGGTGTGAGAGAACATGGATTCGGGGTTAAGATAGAGAGGAAGGGGAGAGTGATGAGGGAGGATGGCGCATTAGAAATGTTTGGGAGGGTATCAGAGAGAAGAACACAAGATCCATCTCCTTAGGAAAATAAAGAGACGTTTCTTACGTTGAAGAAGACAACGGTAAGAGGCTTTAGGGGAGGGATGGGCGTGATGAAGTTGGCGGTGAAAGAATTTGCACTCATCATCGTACTACCTGTTCATAGGGCAAGATCTAGAGTTATTCGGTTGATGGGAAGTGGGGGAAGAACTGGTGGAACTGGGGAAAGATTTGACAGTTACCTCCCAAACGATGAAAGAGAGGCATGTGTATTTGGTAAAAACACAATCCAATGAGAAGAAATGGGTCTTCAAAGGGAGTAACTGGCGGATGTGGGAAGAGGTGTTGGGGTCTTCTTTATCAAACTGGAATGTGGTACGAGGGAGGTTATGAATGGGAACAGTGGCAGGAGGGGTGATATCAACGTGGAGAGAGAAAGAAAGAAGGACATGACTGACAAGGGGAATGTGGGAAATAGAGAGATGATGGACAAGTGACAAGAGATACTGGCTAGAAAGGACATAATCAACAACACTCGCACCCCCACCGTGAGGCCAACATGTGAAGAAGTGACAGTTAGGAAAGTAGGTGAGTCCATTCATGATCAACAACTCATGGGATACCCCTAATTGAAGAAGGTGCCGACCATATGCAGTGAAGGGCCACGAATCATCTTTGATATCCTGTGAAGTCCCACTACCTTTAGATCAATCGCTTGGGTGTAGAACACCTCCTCTGATTGGTCATGGAGAGGAATCTGTAGGGCTCTGGTATTGGCATTGAAGCCCCCCGTAAGGATGACTTCCCCATTTGCTAAGTATTGAGTAATACTGGCATATAACTCATCGAAAGGATCTCCATCATGGCCATTGTGAATGTCATGCAAAGAGGAAGTCGGAGAAAAGTAGCAGACTGCAATAAAAATATCCCTGGAAGGTGATTTGCCTCTCTAATCCGGATCTACATGAGCCTGGCAAACTCATCTGTGGTCACCAACGAAATCCTGCTCCAGAGGAAATATCTATACAAGCAAGCCACACACCCTGAACCCCTAACACCACACGAAGTCCGTGTCTCCTTTATGCAAGCAGAGTACCAATGGTTTCCCTTGATCCCCAAAAGAGGTTGTACAGGGCTCTCGTGTGTCTCTGTGATGACAAGGATGTCAGGCAATCCAAGAGCATCATACATAAGACCAGGTGATCACCAAAAAGAACCATTACCGTTCCAACAACTAATAGAGATACTGTGTACCTCGTCCACTCTCCTTACGGACCCGTCATTTAGAAGTCCCAAGTCAGGCCTCCCATCTTGGAGGGAAAGGTTCTTTTATGACAGCTCTGAGATTCCTGATAACTGCTCATTTCCCTGCTTGACAAGCTGCCAAAACCAATTCTCTGGAGCGTTTGAACTCTGCCAACCAGCCGAAATATATATATATATATATATATATATATATGACCTGTATATATATATATTAGATCTTTATCAATATATATATATATATATATATATATATATAGGGGGAGAGGGTATCACATTGAAAAGGCCCTATATAGATCGTTCATATTCCGAAGGAATGAAGTATGAAGGCATCTTTCTATTTTACAAACGAGATACTTTGTTTGTAAAGGTATTTGGGTGTCCTGGTAAGATCTTCGTCAATGAATTTCTTGTTAGGGAGAGAGTGTAGCATCCGTTTGGCTCTGAGAGGCCTAAGCCGATTTGTTGTTGATCTGAATATGGGGAAAAGAGTGGAGTCGTAGCCCAACCAGGCCCTGTCTAGAACAATATTGGGAATATCCAGAGTATCCCAGAGAAACCTGTTCCGAACCACCAAGAGGTACTGGTGACATGAGTGAGGTAGAGGGTGTCCCCTCACTTTGAGATTCAACTCCCTCTCGCGCCTGGTACGTTCCTCGAATGACCTTGCCCTAGAACAACCTCCTCAACAGTTGCCATAGGGGAGGAAGACCCATCCTTTCCAACAACCTGAGCCCATGACTCTGATGTTGGTTTTTATTTCTTGTTTAAAAGAAGCCTGTTGCGATCTAATCTCCTCCAGCTTATGTTATGAGGTACTAGGATTTCCACATGCAAGGTATTGTTGGGAGGATCGACAACCTTGTTCCCCTCACTGGTGTGGATTCTTTCTTTTTAATAAAACAATTTCCGATTCGATTGCTATAATTCAGTTAGTGAGTTCATGGATTTCAGTACGAAGAGCCTCATTAGCGAGTTCCACTGTTTTGAACCCTGTTGATCAGATCCTAAATGAGGTTTTTCATGTTGTCATCATAATTTTGCTCAACTGATTTCGAAAAATCAATTATTTTGTTATCTTTAGTAGTAGTTGGGTCAGTCATCTCCACACGGTTCGTAAAATTGGTGCGAAGCAAAGGATGGGGAGGAATTGCCTAGATTGGTGTGATTGAGATGGATGAGCAAGATGAATTCCTTGGTGGCATCAGACAGGTAGAACAACGAAATTAACCGGACGCGAGCAAAAAATGAGCTGGAAACCACGAGCAAAATATAGGAAAATGGAATCGCGAGAAGAAGGGCAAAAGGTTTCCTCTTAGAAAACAAGAGTAGAAATGGTTGGAATAAACTGTGGGTAGAAGAGAAACGCCAGTAAATGAATCAGAAATGCTTCAGCAGAGGTCGTAAATAGCTAGAAAGCAGAGACAAGGCTCACGAGATATAGAGCAAGCTGTCGTCAGTCCTTAATGCCTCCTGAAAGTGACTGTAAATGATGTGAAGAAAAACCATAGGGAAAATCGAGAGAGATGGAGAGAGTGAGTTTCAGAGTTTGAGTCATTGTTATTATTGCTGGTTTTCCTGAACTGAGGGTTTTTCGACCTCTTTCACTCATGATTTCTTTGGTTTCTGTTAGGGCACAAGAATATAGTCGCAAGTGCATTAACAAGTCTGTGTCTGGTTCCTGCTCTGTCGTGAGTTGAGCCCTCATGCAATCAACATTACAGTCACAACAGTCGTGGAAAGTATTACAACACGGGAATATGGTTGCAGGTGCATTCATGAGCTTGTATCTGGTTCCTGCTCAGTTGTGAGTTGAGCCCTCATGCAGTCAACATTAAAATCACAACAGTCGTGGAGAGTATTATGATTTCTTTGTTTCTATTAGGGCACGAGAATATAATCGCAGGTGCAATCAACCAAGTGCGTAAAAAGGTAGAAAGGGTGATTGACACCATAATTAAGGAAACATGTGACAAGGAGCATAATGAGTATTTGGTTTAATGGAAGGGAAGCAAAATTGAGGTTTAAAGTTGGTTGAGTGCAATAGGTGTTGCTCTACACGGAATTATGGAAGATGGACTTGCTTGAGTAGGAGCTCAAGTGTTCAAAATCACCCAAGGTGTATAGTGAGAAGCATCCGGGTTCATAGGAATCTTATATCAACCAAAAACAATTAAATTAGTTTTGTGTAACATTTGTGTTGTTGGCGGGTGGCTGCACAAGCCTAGCAGAAGCCGCGGGGACTAGTTCAAGCTGCAGAGCACTTCTGAAACCACGTAAGTCTATTGAAGCTGTGTAAGTCTATTGAAGCCACAAAACAGTACTGAAGTTGTGCAAGTCTGTTGGAAGCCGTGAAACACTTCAGGAAGCTACGAATAACCATAGAGCTGCTTAGACGCCGCAAAGATCTGCTTAATTCAATTGGTTATGCTTCAAGTCTTGTGATGGGTCCTTTGGGGGCTTTGTCTTTGTAATGTCCCATAATTTTAGGAGTTAAGTGCCAGCATGTAGCTAAGTTCAATGTAATATTTGGGTGGCTTGCATGCCTATATAAACAAATCTCAATTGCCTTGGGAAGGTAGCAAAAGAGTGAGAAAATTTATGATTAGTGAGAGTTGAGCTTGAAAGTGTGATATTTGGTTTGAGTGCAAACATGGGTCTGCTACTATTTTTTGAATGTACTGTTGAGGCCACATCGTTGTTGACCATTTTGTATGCGTGTGCAATTCCTTTGAGTTAAATCCATAAAGTTGATATTGTGTTTCTGCTGTTTATTCCAGTTTGTGTTCATATATATCTGTTTGTATATTTCCCCTCAAATCTCTAAGGGCTGCGTGGTCTAAGGCGGCTCGTTATTGGGCTCTCTAATTGCATCTACATCATCTCCTCTTGTATACATTGGTAGTTAGGGGAATATAACATCTCAAACTTTTGGACACTTTAGAACTAACCTTGGGGTAGCAAATGAACAAGAAAAAATTTCATATCATCTTCATTAATATCTCACGCTGAAGTAAATGGGAGATTCTTAAAATTTTAGGATTACAGCTTGAAATACCATGGCTTTTTGTGTCACATGGAGACTTCCAAAGCTCTTTGGGACACTATAATTTGTTGAAACTCGAATTGTCATGGATGGCTGTCTTTTGTAGGAAGAATACTGCTCCTTAGGGCCGTCCTTTTAGGCTGTCCCTATATACCCCCTCAGTCTTCTCCCCATTCATAGGCATGTAGAGGATCATATCATAGTAATCGAATGTAATCTTTTGTGGAGGAGAAGACACATTCAAACACCTGCTTGTCTCTTGGTCTCAAGAACAGTATAAATAAAATCAAAAGGATTCAACATCAAAATACCTTTCAATGTACCCGGGGCCATGAAAGCTGCTTAGTGACATTGAGCTTTTTTGACCTCTCCCTAGAGGCTTATCGTTAGAGATAAATATCTTATTCTGAAATCAGCAATCAAATCAAAGTAATTTATTCAATAATAGAGAGGTTCTTTTATGTACTTGTTATATCCTACAAACAAGAATCGAGTCTTATCTCCCAATTTCTCTCTCCTAAATATCCTCACCCATATTTATCTCTTGGGTGAGAGATCACACAAACAAATGCAAATAATAATATTACGAGAAGCACTAATAATCCCCCCTTAATGCAGCCATAGGGAGAGGAACCACACCACATGTATGTCAACTCATACCATATGTTCAAAAACATACTCGGTATGCACCATGTTTCTAGTGATAACCTAAATACAAAAACACAACTGTTTACGCTTTCACTTCTTGTGAGTGCTAGAGTTCTCATCAGAATAGCACTTGCATCGCTACTTTTAGGGATCACTTACATATACAAACACAACTGTTCACATTCACTTATCAAAACACATTCTTCATCACTTGATTGGGGAGAATATTCTTCTCAAATCACTTTCCTCTTTTCTGTTTTTGTTAGCAACCAAGGCCTTTTCCTTAGTTTTCCATTGACGAGATCTTGTGCTCTTTGTATACAATTCAGAAGAAGAGGTTTATATGTTGGCTCACATTTGGTTTGCTTGGAAGAAGTAGCAAGCTTATTTTGTAAGAACAATATTTCTTTTTTTGTTTGGAAATTGTGATTTGATTCCCCTCATCAAGTAGAGATTAAACATTTCAAACTTGGATTTAGTTTGCTTAAGGTAAAGATTTTATTTGACATATAACTGTGCATGCTGCTCAAAAGTAAGGCCTTTGTGTCATCATCCTTTACTTCTTCACTAGTACCAGCTAACTGATTTATTAAAGAGCAGAATTCACTGATGTGATGTGATGTCCCCTTTTCAGAATTGAAACAATCAGGAGACCTGTAGCCTATTCTTTATTTCTCATAGGCTAAGGGATAAAGTTAGTGAAATAATTTAATAATAATATTTTAAGTTGTCTTAATAACTTTATATTATAACATTGTAAAAGGGTGACTTATGTATTATTAGTATAAAAGGGCCTAATGTAATGTTTTATTAAAAGTGTTTCTACAAAATTCTGGATGGAATTTTAGGCGGAAAAGGCTATTCAAATCAAAAGGATATTTATAAAAGGAAGAGATATGAGGAAAAAGAGTTATTACATTCAATATTGTTATCAAACCCTATTTTAGAGCTTGAGGATTCTATGTTCAATTTCTTCTCCTAGAATGAAAACCCTAGGAATGCGGAGATTCAGAGGACAAAAAGCCTATTATGCTTTGTGGAGATTCCACCCAGGAATCACATTTTAGCTGAAAGATTTAAGTTAATTTCTAGTTGTAGTTGGTTAAGGAAGATTTATAGAGATTTTTAAATTTGCTATAGTGTTGCTACAATATTTTGTACTGCTGCTATAGTACCATCACAACTGCATATTTCACGAGTTGGGTTTTTTGTTTATTTTGGTAGTTTTAATAATAAATGAACCACATATTTCCATTGTACATATTTTAATATTATATGCAAAAATGGTTTTTTGGAACCATTTCTACCCATTTGATATAAAATATTTAATATAAATATTTAATGTTGTTGTCTAACATTCATTAAATGAGAGTTTAACTTATGTTCAATGATATGTGTAAGGGTTTTACACTTTTCATTTTAATATGATCACAACAATAATGGATGTATGTCAACTCTTTGTGGAATTTCCATTGAATGGCTCATGTTTTCCAAATTTTTATGAATATGTCAATGCATACTTGTGATAATTACAACTGTTCCTAATTATAGAAATCAAATAAATTTGCATATATTATTAGTTTATTTTGAAATGGACATTACAATGGTATCAAAGTAAACATCCTACGAGCCTATAAGTTTGAGAGTAAATTTTAATGCATCCTAGTGATAGAGAAATTATATTTTACTAGAGGGAAAGGAGGTTACAAAACTAATGAATGAAAATGGACATAGAAGAGGTAGAGGAAGATAAGAAAAAGAGGAAAAAAGGTGCTAACTGATGAGAAAAACGAATATATTTAATACAATGAAATTATTAACATGAGTCAAGGATGAAAAAAATGACAAACCTCATGGATAAGTTATTACAAACAATGCAAAATATGAACAAACCAAGACCAACCCAAATCCCTACGGGTGAAGGTAGTGCTTCAAGTAATAACATAACAATGATTATATCAGCATCTAAGCCCTTTTAACCTAAATTTATTCAAAGAGAAGAGGAAGAACTAGAATAAGAAGAACAAATTCCGAATAGATATAATTTTACAACTTTGTTTGATGAGTATAGAGTCCTTGGACATGACTTCCATGAAGAGATGTCTCTCAAAAATTTATACATTTTAAATATGAAGAGTGAGCATAAAAAATGAGAGAATATCCAACACAAGCCAGCCTCACAGGGATCTACAATAGAGGTTAGGTAAGATAACTATTCCATCTTTTGATGGGTCTAACAAATGTACAAATTGTGCTTGGGTGTAGAATCCGGACACATTTCTTATTGAACTCCATGTATGAAGAATATGCCATCAATTTTTTGATATTAAGTTTGGAGGGAATAACATGTGAGTGGTGGTACCATGGTCTAATGACTTGAAGACACAACCTCATCAAGACATATGAGGAATTTATCCAAAATATCATTGAGATATTTGACAGGAAAGACCCTAAGATCTATTTCAGAGAGTTAATACAATTGAGATAACATGGTACAATGGATAACTATGCGAAAGAGTTCCAAATAATATTGGTCATGGTTCCTGATATATCTGAAAGGATGCTCAATGTTGTGTTCATGGAGGGATTAACCAAACCACTCAAAATTTGGGAAAAATATTTTGATCCACCCTCCTTATAGGATGTCATTAAGAAAGCTCTCACATTAGAGGATTCAACACCCAAGAATAAATTCTATACAAAAACACCACCTTTGAGAAAACAAAAGAAACCTTTATAAAAGAAAGTATTTCATTAAAAGGAGGTGCCATAAAGATCAAGCAAGGAAAAATAATCCATATCTGAGCTCAGGAGGAAGAAGCTTTGTTCCATTTGTAAAGATCCATGGGAACCTGATCATATATGCCTTGCAAAAATCCAAGTTCACTACATAGAGGTATTTCATGATGAAATTGATAATGAAAAATCCGATCCAAAAATAGTAAGGGAATAACATGAACTTGAAAATATTAAGGACGAGGGAAAAAATGGGGGAACACTTGTAGGTCTCTCAGGAGCACCTAGATATCATCCATTTAGGGTTTGTGGAGTTCTAGCTAGACAATGTATTGTGGCGTTCATTGCTAGTGGGGCTACCCACAACTTCATTCAAGAGGGTTTGGTGGTTAAGAGGGGACTAAAATTTGAGGATTTTGAAGGTTTTAATGCTATTATTGTTGATGGTTTCACCATACGTTGCACCAAAATAATTTGACAACTCAACATCACTTTGGGAGACCATAAGATATGTGACGATTTTTATGTTGTGGGAATGTGAGAGACTGATATGATGTTGGGTGTATAATGGCTGCATTCCCTTGGTGAGTTTTCATATAATTATAAGATTATAGAGCTTAAGTTAAATCTAAAGGGAAATATGTATTTGGGTGGTCACAACTAAAAGAATGGAGAGAACCTTACGAAAATGAAAAGTGGCATGTGAAAAAATTTGTTTAGTGATTCCTATAAATTTATTCATGTGTAAGCTGGGAGCTAACCATGATGATATTCAAGAGATATTTAATAAACACAATGTGGTGTTTAGTGAATTACAATAGAGAATTTCAGCACCTCATTGAGTTGTAACTAGGATCTAAGCCCATCATGTCTACTCCTTACCACCATCCAAGAATGCACAAAGAGGAGATTAAGAATGCCATCAAGGAAATATTGGATATCAGGCATATCATGCCTATTTCTAGCCCATTTGCATTATCATTTGTATTTGTGAGTAATAAGGATGGTACGATGTGGATGTGTATTGATTACACATACATGAATAATAACACCCTTAAAAAACAAGTATCCCTTATCTAGGATTGATGAATTTATTGATGAGCTGCACAAAGAGTTTTACTTCTCAAATATTGATTTGAGATCAGGGTATCATCAGATTCGTGTGAGGGGCGAGGATGTATACAAAACAACCTTCAAGTGTCACTATGGGCATTATGATTTGTTGGTCATGAATTTTGGATTGACAAATGCATCAACCAATTTACAACCATGCGTTAGTCATGTATTCTAGGAGCACTTGAATTTTTTTGTTTTGGTTTTCTTTGATGATATTATAATTTATAAAAAGACTTGAGGAATATCATCTAAGGCATGTTGGACACAATTTTGGGTATATTAGAACAACATAATATCTTTTCAAAAGAGTCCAAAAGTGAATTTGGGATGACATTTTTTTTCTTACTTGGGCCATGTCATTAGTGCTCAAGGAGTTTAGATGGATCGAAAAAATATCCAAACGGTCTTGGATTGGCCACCTCCTACCACACTGACGCAGTTGAGAGGATTCCTTGGAATTTGCAACTATTATAGGATTCATTAAGGGATTTTTATAGCTTTTAGTACCATTGATAGATATGACCAAGAAAGGAGCTTTTGCATAGAAAAAATCAACACGAGAAGCTTTTGTTAAGTTTAAAGAGGTAATGAGTTCATGCCCTGTGTTAGATATTATGGATTTTTCACTTCCATTAGTATTAAAGTGTGATGCATAAAGAGAAGGGTTTGGGAGAGTTTTTATGTAGAAAAGGCATCCCATATATTTTGAGAGTTAGAAGATCAGAGAGCCAGAAAAAGGATTCTCAATCTATGACAAGGAGATGTTGACCATAAATCATACCTTGGACAAATTCAGATAGTATTTAGTTTGTGGAATATTTGTGGTTAAGAATGACCATAACAACTTGAAATTATTCATCATCCAGATAGATCTTAATTATAGACAATAGAAATGGGTGAGTAAGCTTCATGATTATGATTTCGACATAGAGTATGTTAAGGGTAAAAATAATGTTATGGTTGATGCCTTATCCAGAAAACCAACTTTATGCTCTATGTATGAAATATCTATTGATTGGAAGGTTACTATATTAGTAGAATACATAAAGAATACATCAGACTATTGATGTCCTTGAGGAAAAAATATAGGATGACAAGGTATAAGGTAACAAATGATCTCATCCTTTACAAGGATAGGATTTATCTCATCCTAGAATCAAAAGTAAAGGATTAAATCTTGAGGGCGGTGCATGATACACCATTGGATGGTCACCCATGGTACTTCAAGTCTCACAATAAAATCATGGATTTATTTTCTTGGAGAGGACTCAAGGGATATGTCCTCAAATACATTAGAGAGTGTATTACATGGCAATAACAAAATAGAGTAGGTATTCCCAACAAGTTTATTAAAACCCTTATAGATTCCCAATAAAAAATGGGAGAGCAGCTTTAGGGATTTCATCACCGGTCTCCCAAAGGTTCAAGGTAAGGATTGTATATATGTTGTAGTTGAAAGAGTCACTAAATATCCTAATTGCTTTGCAGTATCATCTAAGGTCAAGGCACCACAAGTGGCTCATTTATTTTTCAGAGAAGTATTCAATCTTCATGGGTTGCCTAAAACATAATGAGTGATAAATATATAAGGTTCTTTAGTTTATTTTGGAAGTATCTATTTCATTTTACATGAATTGAGTTGATTCATAGTACTAATTACCACAGTTAAATAGATGGGAAAATAAAGATTGTGAATAAGTGGATTGATGGATATTTGAAAAATTATGTTATAGGAAAACAAACAACATGGATCAAATAGCTCTACCTAAGGGAACATTGCCATAATACAATAAATCACATTAAATCGTATCACATGTCCATTGGTATGACACTATTAATTTTATGGATTTGATCATCATAGATAATAGATTGCTAGGGAAAGAGACTTAGTCAAGAAAAGTCAAGAAAATTTAGAGTCACTCAGGGAAAATCTCCGATGAGCATAAAATCAATAGAAAATGTATGCATATCAACATCATATTGAGAGAAATTTTGAGGTTGGAGATTTTTTTTCTTGAGGTTATAGCCTTACTGATAGTATTATATCAAGAGGAGTGGAGATGAGAAGATTAAGCCTCACTTCTATGGACCCTATAGGATCAAGAGGAGGATTGGGGAGGTTTCTTATGAGCTTGAGTTTCCAGAACACAACAAGATTCAAAATATATTTCATGTTTCCCTCCTTGAAAGGGAAATTGGGAAACACATAGCTCCTTAAAATAGATTTGCCTCCCCTGGATGACAAAACCAAACTGATCTTGGTTCTAGAAGCCATCATTGACATCGTAGAGAGAAATTGAATAGCAAAAAACATAACATAATATTTGGTGCATTGGGAAAATATCCTAGTGGAAGATGCTACATTGGAAGGTGCATAGATCCTCGAGCATCCCAACCTGCAATTTGTTTAGGGAAATCAATTTTCGGAAGGGTGGACTATCATGTCCCATTTTAAGAATTAAAATAATCCGGAGACCGTAGCCTATTCCTTATTTCCCCTAGGCAAAGGGATAAAATTAGGGAAACAATTTAGTAATAATATTTTAAGTTGTCCTAGTAACTTTAATTTTAAACATTGTAAAAGGGACTTATTTTTGTATTATTATAATAAAAGGGCCTAATGTAATTTTATATTAAATGTGTTTCTAGACACTTTTAGAGGGAATTTTAGGAAGCAAAGGAAATTAAAATTAAAAGGGTAATTATAAAATAAAGAGTTGGGAGGAAGAAGATATATTCCATTCGCTATTTTTTTCAAACCATATTTCAGAGCTTGAGTATTCTATGTTTAATTTATTCTCCCAAGAGGGAAACCCTAGGAGTGCAAAGATTTGGAGGACGAAAATGCTCCTCTTTTGAGGAAATTCCATCTAAGGATCACATTTGAATTGAAATATTGAAGTTTATTTCCATTTCTATTTGGTTAAGGAGGAATTTTAGATGTTTTTCAGTTGGCTACGATATTGCTATAATTTTTGTACTACTACTACAATATTTACGGTTGTACCATTGCTACAATAGTATGTACCATTTCTACAGTACCATCATAACTACATATTTCATGAGTTGGGTTTGTTGTTTATTTTGGTAGTTTGAATAATAAATGAACAACATATTTCTGTTTTACATCTTTGAATATTATTTACAAAAGGGGTTTGCAGAACCGTTGCTACCCATTTGGTATAGAAAATTTAATATGAATTTTTAATGCTGTTATCTAGAATTCAATAAATGAAAGTTTGGATTATGTTCGATGCTATGTGTAATGGTTTTATAGTTTTCATTTTATTTAGAGTGCAACAATAATGCATGTATGCCAACTGTTTGTGGATTTTCCAATGAATGGTTCATGTTTTCTAGTTGTTTGTGAATATGTCAATGCATACTTGTGATAGTTACAGCTGTTCCTAAGTATAGAAATTAGAGAAATTTGCATAGATTATTGGTTTATTTTGAAAGGGACATTACATGTGATCAACCATATTTTTACCTTCTTCCATCTTTAAACTGTACAATCTTCTGCTTCATTGTGGCACATTTTGTTTGAGATCTGAATAGTTTATTTAACCCATCAATTATTTTGGAAGGTTTCTTAAAATCCACATGATTAAAGTACGATTTTGACAAACCAAGACCAATGATGGCCAAGGATTTTTGATCCTCGATTGTCTACTCGGCAAGTTTTCCGGCATTTGTTGGTTGACCTAGTACCTTGGATGACTTCCCAAAGGTCCTTTTTGATCAACAGCAATTGCATCTGTATCTGCCAAGTATGGAAATTCTTTCCTTCAATTTTCCCCACTATACTTAATTTTTCCATCTTACCCCCCTGACAAATTGGATTGGCACACATGTTGTCAGGTACCTATTGTCAGGTACCTTGAAAGTGCTTCCTTTGCGAACATATGATTACAATATTTTGACACACTATTTAACGACCAAATTGACTATAGACAGTAATACTTACTATCAAATATTTAAAAAATAATATTTAGTCACTTTTAGAACAACACTGTCAAACAACTAAATATATTAATTAAATTAAATTAAATATACAATAGTTTGGATCTAAACCATTTATAAAACAAACCAACAAATAAGACTATAATTACCTATTGACCATAAAAACTAAAACTATTTTAGCATTTGACCGTAATATGCATCATTGGTCGGATCATGAGGATGCAGATTGAAAGGTGGCACTGTTCAAAATAAGAAAAGGAAAATGCATGGCTTGATTGAATCAGCACGTGGATGTATCAGCTTTAAGGCCTGGGCAAGCAGCTACAACCATGAAGAGTTCACATGGCAATGGACGATGATCAGCCACTCTGTTACAGTGATTTATGCCATCACTTTTCCTCACGGTTCTATGCTGCCGGATGCTGCTTCTATATGGCACTCCACCGATCTTCAATTTGTTGAAATTTCAATTTCTAATCAAGAAAATAATTAACCGGCCTAAAATACTTTGACGTCTTTTTATGCTGGTCCATAAATATTGCAACAGAATGTGCACTCCTCCTGAGGCATTTAATGCTTTCAGACAGATTGAAATTCAACAATACTCAACACATGCGTACTTAATCCTATGTTGAGATGGGTTTTGCAAAGATAAAATGAAAATAAAGGAAAACACAAAGAAAAACAGCTATTGTTTTAATGCCATAACTATTACGTCCCTGTATTTCTTTGAATAGATAAACTTTCACCCAAGCACCTTTTGCAGTCCAGGTTCTTCTATCATCTCTTCTTTCCTCTCAAGTTACCATACATTTTTGTTTGCCTGCTCTACCAACTGAAATGATCAATGAAATCAAATTGATTTATTCAATAATAGAGAGTACTTTTTTATACACATGCTTGATCCTATATAGAAGGGCTCAAGTCTTATCTCCTGATTTCACTCTCCTAAGTAGCCTCACATACAAACAACAATATTATGACAAGCACTAATAATCCTAACATAGTCCTCCTTGGGAAGACATTCTCTATGCCAATTGGAAACCACTACTGTCGGGGACCACTAAGCAATAAAGAAATTGGTTTGAGCTTCTTAGAAACAATATTCTGCTGTCAGGTACTGCTAAACAATTAAGAAATTCATTCGAGCTCCTTCGAAACCATATCACATGGTATGTTGGCAATGAGACCACAGTTCAGTTCTGGGATTCCAGTTGGGAGCCCGAGCCTCCAATAGCTGAGTTGCTTCTCCAAGATCTTAAAAGAATAATGCAACTTCAAGGTCATCTTAATCTGACTGGTTATTACAAAACTCTCCCCAACAATGAGTTGGAATGGAACTTTAATTTGATCACTCAAACAAGACCGTATCTCCCTTATTAGCTCACTAGGCTCTTATCTGAGCTGGTAGACAGACCTGTCTTTCCCTCCAGAACACAAGACCAGATTGTCTGGCAATACACTATGACTAGAGATTGCATAGTGACATCTTCATACAAAATTCTCTATCCACAAAACAATTTCGGGAATAAAAATGGAGAAGTATATGGTTACAGCCAACTT
Organism: Taxus chinensis; assembly: GCA_019776745.2. Classification (NCBI taxonomy): domain Eukaryota; kingdom Viridiplantae; phylum Streptophyta; class Pinopsida; order Cupressales; family Taxaceae; genus Taxus; species Taxus chinensis. The sequence continues at coordinate 99,057,339 of CM034149.1, forward strand.
GGCATAAAATAAGATCTTTTGATTGGTTGTTTGGTGAGGGCAAAATTTCAACAATGGACAGCCTTGAAGGGAAAGGATGGATTGGTCCCTCTCAGTTTCCAAATTGGCAAAGAGATGGTGAAATAACTCACCACCTATTCTTGACTTACCCCTTTGCTTAAATAATCTTGAAATATATGGCTAAGTTGTTCCTTTTGTAAGCCAAAAAACACAACTTTAGTACACAAGTCATCAACCAATGGTCAAATCTCAAAACAGACACGATCGCTATCCAGGATCTGTATAAACTTACTCTCGGTTTTGTGCTGTGGCATATATATAGAGAGAGAAACAACCAAATCTTTGATAGCAACAAACAGTCTCTAAGTAATTTGGTCTGGCATATTAATGTCCAGACTACAAGTACAACTCTCTCCCATCTGGCCTCCTCTTGAGGGAAATTTGACTTGGAAAATGTGACAGACCTTCAAATTTGTCGGAAATGAAATATACCTCTTCCATTAAAAAATGGTTTGTTTTAACATGGAACTGGGTTGAACATGGACCCTCCCAGGAATTTTACTGGCTCGACTTTGAAGGGGCTGTCAAGAAAAACCTGAGGCGTGCAGGAATAGGTGCGATCATTAGAAATTCACAAGGAATCCCAATTATATGCTATTCTCAAGGAATGGGGATTCATAAGAACAATTATGCTGAGCTTCTGCTTTGCACAAAGGCATCCAGTTAGCTGCTCATTATAGGCTAATTGTCTATATGTCGAAGACTCTAGGGTTATTAATCTATAATCCATATTATTGATTGAGCGAAAAAATATCTCTAGATTCCCATGTTGAAAATTCCATCAGGAGTATAGAAATTAGACAATGACAAATGTTATGTCTCAAGTTGTTGAGAGTATGCAGATTCTTTAGGAAGTTCACCTCCACCTTGAGAAAAAGAACTATAATACTGTGGCAAATTGGGTTGACAATTCTGCCGTCCAATCTCGGGCCAAAGGGGACTTGCATATGTGCATAGAGTTATCTGCCTTATCCAATGCAGTTTTAGCATTGGTGACCTTATAGAGAAATGTCACCACCACAAATAATGACAATGGTTAGATTCGCTACAACAAGCTTCCATTCTGTCAATCTGGAATTATTTTTGTGCTCAGGGATTTTAAACAAATTTTCACAAAAGACAGAGAGCTCACAACAGCACAGACACCGCAATATAATATATTTTTGGTCATTCATGGACATTAATATAATATAATTGCAAGTCATTTCTTTTCCCCTCGTGCCTTTTCCTCCCCGACTTTACCTTCACCACACTTAGCTGTCACTTTCCAAAATACCATAGTTACTTAAGACTCCAGGATGGTAAAAAGTTTCCAAATTTTGGGTATGTCTAGACTAATAAAATAATATATAGAATTATAAATATTAAAAATATCCAAATAAATTAAAAAAATTTATGAATAGCTGTCTGTGACTATCCACCATCCGCATTAGTGCTTGAAAATTTATGCATTCATATATCACCATTGATCCTTATTATGTCTTTATAACACAATACAGGCGGCTTATGGGTAACCGGTAAATGTTTTGATCTATGCCTTACTGCTTTTATCATCTACATAACCTTTCTATGTATTTAAAATTATACATATAGTCCTTGTTAAGTGATTGGAGCTTCCAGAGTGAATTTTAATTAGATTTATTCATACAGACTTTTCTTCAAATAGAAATGAGTGGCGCCCATGAACTATCTTACACTAGATGAGTACAATAGGTTCTTCCTAAATTTATTTTATTTTCAAGTTTATTTGAGCCTAATGCCTCTGGTGCAGCTAGATTGAGGCCTTACATTACTAGACCCTGAAAAATTTGCAGAGAAGGTGATCGAGTCGTGCGGAACCCTTCATTGGGCGAAGCTGTGTAAATTCAAGATAAGTGCCTTGAGATATATACATATTGGTATTTTTCAAATAGCTATATTGAAGAATTAGTATTTAAATCATTAAAATAAATAAATATCTAAAAAATTGGAAAAAATAAAATAAAATTTGGGCGGCATGTTTCCTCCACATCCTGCTGTCCCCAGGATGTCCTGGACGCATCCCTGTGTAACACCTTTTGATGCTTATCCTCTTCTTTTCTTGTCAAGTGCCCCCACCCTTCATTCTTTTTGTACCCTTTACATTCCTAGTAACACAATCTTTGTCTTAGGTCCCTTTTCGACATTTTTCTTCCTTTACACTTTCGAACCCACAACTCCACCAAGAAGACTTATTTTATTCTGAACAAGTGTTTCTATTCAAATAAGACAGTCTACCCACACCAACGCTTTCCATCGCTTTAGGCATGACCTTCATCCAATACTTATTGTCCTTGGGAGTTTGTATTCACTCTTTCAAATCTTTGTAGAGTGCTTTCCGACAACCTGCTAACAACTTTGTTTGCATCAGTTTCACCATAAGTGTGGAAAACCCCTGTAAGCAACTCTCTGAAAATATGATACGTTGGAAAAGGGGAACTTGGAGTCGTGAATATTTTGATCTTTATGGAAATCAATGGAATGACATGGATGACAACTTGTGGCTACGGACATAAGCCCACTCACTAACGAAGGTTAAGGAGAATGACGGCATCCAAATCTATGTTATTCCAAAAAAGCCTTCAACCATAGTTAAGTAATAGAACTGGATGTGAGGATGATTCAACAAGGTTTTCCAGTCTTTGAATGCTAATTGGCAGCATCCCACACAAGTTTGTAATCTTTGCAGGAAAATTCATTCACTCTGCTCATCCCTAATCAAGTGACATAAGATGCGAATCCTGCATTCATGACATCGAGAAGAAGTGTTAGATTGGTTGATAAAGCTATGACCAAGATCAGCACTTTCCACAACTGTAGATTTGAGGAAGAGGGGAAAAATAATAAGGGTTGCATAAAATAAAGTATCCAAAGGGGAAAGATCACGACATGAAACGATGAGTTGATCAAAGGACAAAGAAGCTGAGTGTTGTCATGCTGTGGGTACCAATGCCCCTATGGAGGAATTGGAGCCATTCGCACCCGTTATGATTAAGGATACTGACACCCCTGCAGGCCTGTTAACAACCCATTGTCAAACAAGTCAACATAACAAGTATTGGCTTGGCCCTGGTAAGTGTTAGAGCTCCTCTCTGCTTTCACCATACTCCTGCTCTCTGTTGGAGATAGTAGGGGTAGTCTCCTCCCATGTATCCCCTTTATCCCACCAATGTTACAATACTATGGCAGACTATGGTCAAGCTATTCTTGACCGAGGAGCCCATACCCTCCTACTCCAAGTGGTATGAGCATGCCCCATTCTGCTCTACACCTGTCACATGAATCTTCTATTCCTCAGTTTCAGCAGTATGAACAAACTCTTTGGACCTCCCAAAGCTCACCCCACTCATTGGACCATTGATCCTTCCTATTAACCGCATCCAAATATGGGTAGCTCTTCCTCCTATCACAATGATGGCATGCTTTATGCCCTCACCTGGATGCCTCTCTTCGTTATACACCCTCTTAAATTCAAACCAGGCCATTGAGTGAAAGCGAAGCACCCAAGGACTCACTAAGCAGATTGAGGAAAATGGTTTCACTAATCCCGTGTTATGGATGTGTTATCAACAGATGATGGAGTATCACAAGAAACATATAAAGCACATGGACATGCAAGAGCAATATATGAGGGTAACGAATAAACTTCTTTGTACCGACTGGGTTTCCAACCCCCACAACGTGTGATGCACAACCTGCTAGCTCTGTGGTGTGAGAATGGAGGGTCTCTCACATATGCTAGGTCTCATTAAGATGGTTCTCTAAAGTCTGGATGGCATCTGTGGGTGGCTGGTTTTGGTGGGTGTTACTTTAAGACAAGACAAGGATTTTTAAGCAAAATCACTTTTTTAATCTTGCTATTATATTTTGAGTACTTTTTTGGCCCTGATGGTAATCAGACTTGATATTTTTGAAAGCTGTTTTTAATATGGATAAAGCTTATAGTAGGTGCAGGAATTATAGGGGTCACTCTTTGATTATGGCATTTGACTATAGGTTGCTGTAGTTTTTAGCACAGAATTTCAGTGGAAAACATTTATCTTTTGAACAGTCTCTAGACGCGATAATGTTTATTTAACATATAACATTCTGCTATTGTCAGCTCCGGCTTCTGTCATGGCTGGACTCTGATACATTGTATTTTTAACTTTTTTCTTTTGTGTATTAATATATCTTGACCTTATTTAAATCAAAAAAGAAGAAAAGAAAATAAGAATCCATAAGATCATACAAAAGGCGACAATTAAATTAATAAATTATTAGGGTGGATGATATGTATCCTAAGCCTATATTAAATAGACAGAAAGTATTATCACTATTGTCAGCTCTAGCTTCTGTCATGCTTGGACTTTGATACTCTGTAGTTTCAGCTTTTTTCTTTTGTGTATTAATATATCTTGACCTTATTTAAATAAATTAAAAAAAAAAAAATCCTTAAGATCATACAAAAGATGCCATGTAAATTATTAGGGCGGATAATATATACCCTAAGCCTATATATTAAATAGACAGTCAAGTATTATTGCTAGAGTTATGCCCTTTCATATTAATATTAAATATATATGTATATTATTGTTAAAGGGTATTTAAAATTAAAATATTAAAAACAAGTTTAAGAAGGAATACGTATATTATTGTTGAAGGGTATTTAAAATTAAAATATTAAAAACAAGTTTAAGAAGGAATATTTAGTTATTTTCTAGCTAAAAACAATATATAACCAAACACGACAATTCAAAACCATGCAAATGGGTAGTGGTTATACTTATAAAACTTATTCTATGTTTAATATGTTAAAATTTGATGGTGAAATTTATAGGAAGCAATTATTTGGGAAAATGAAATGTTTGAATCTTTTGGTTTGAACAGAATTAGAACAGGACCAGAAGATCAAAATTGTAGCATTATATTTGGATAGAAATGCATTAAAATGGTATACAGATGGTTTTACAAGAGCCTGGAAGCACCTATCTCGGTAATAACTCAATCTGTCATCATGAGAAATAATCCATTAGTATGCATCTATGAAATTTTGAAAAACATGAATTCGAGTCATCATAAATGGGATTGAAAAAGAAAAAGGATGAGATCCTGAAACTGAAGGACCAAATTCAAAGATTATTGTCACAAGCTAATAACTTGAGAACATTGATAAAAAAATACTCAAAACAGATACTGATATTTTATGCTTTTGTAAACATAATCAAATCCTTCTTAGTGAAGCTAAGAAGTAGAAAGAAAGGAATCACAACAGACAGAACTTCAATATGTAGAGAAACAAACTTTGATTAAGTTGAATAATTTGTTACAAAGTTAAAAGCATAGTTACCTGAGACGGGGGGACAGGGGGATGGCGGGACGGGGGGATGGGGTTTTCGGGACAGCAAAAAATTTCTAAATTTTGGGGACAGCTAATTAAAAAATATATAAATATTTAAAATATAAAGATATAGTGACTAAATTATATAAATAAGCTGAAATAAAACCATTTGAGATTTAAATAAGGTGAAACTTGAACTCATAAACATTAAATACATTCCTTAATACTCATGATTCTTCCAGAAGTTTGCAAGAAGTTGCTTGGTCCAAAAAGGTGCAAAAATTGATTTTATGAAAATAAGAAAATTATTGCCATCAATGCATAGAGCTCAATAAAATATGCACTTTTAGAGAAAAAAGCACCTGAAACGGAGCCACATAATGAAAGTTAAGGCACATGCAAGTTTTTGCTACTACATCTTCCCGGACACTTTCCAAAAATGGCAATTTTTTTTCTTTACTTGTGATTTTTTCACCAAAAAGCAAAAAATGCCAAAAAAGGAAATAAATTCGTGGGGGAAGTCTGGACGTCCCCCACACGTTTCCCACATCCCCCCCACGTTTCCCCATCCCCGGGACGTTTCCCAATGTTTTCAGACGTCCCCAGGATGTTTCCTAGAAAAAAAAAAAAGGGAAATGTGGGGGAAACATTTCCCCCACGTCCCCGCGTCCCTAGGACGTCCGGGACGTCCCGGACGTGTCAAAACAGGGGGGGACGCCTTCCCGCGTAACTATGGTTAAAAGCTGAGAATAGGAGGCGTGAATCGCACACTGTCTATATTGTAATGTAATTTAAGAAAATACAAACATATTTTGGAAATACGTGAAAGAAGTGAAAACGCACGCACTTATGTGAGTAAACCAGTGTTATGCAGGGACGTGTCCCCTCGATTTTGGTGATGTCCCGGACGTTCCGAACGTTTTGGGGACTAGGGGACTTGAAGGGGACGGTCCCTTATTTTTAAAAAATCTTTTGAAACAATTCTGATGTTTTTACTTTAAAAATGTTGCTATCTTTACCAAGAACGTTAAATTTTGGTCTTGAAAAGTACCTAAAATACATTAAACACAGTTTGAATCCGTAAATTTCACTGAATACAATTAAAATATTGATTTTTATATATTATTTTAATAGCCATCCCGAAAATTTGGGAAATTTTTTGCCATCCTAGAAACCCCGTCCCTCCGTCCCTCCGTCCCCCCGTCCCCCCCTCCCTGAGACTTAGGTGACTATGGAGTAAACTGTGTTTAGTCAGTCAATTGTTAGAATTTAATAAGATAATAATGCAATGTGGCAGCCCTTGTCTCAAGTGCCCGTTTTTGCATGGAACATCCTAGCTATAGCATTCGGTCCCATAGACTGCTTGGTCTCATGGACTTTATTAAAATCTTTCATTTGTTCATTCAATAGTTAGTTGTAAGCGGTTTGTTAATAATTTGCAGCAATGGTTTCAATGACGAATGCATCTGTTTCTTTGGATTTTGTTCTGTTTTATATGATTTGCATTAATGGGTAGAAGACTACATCATCCTCTTAGTCTGACTTTGGACGAAAGTCCAAAGTGGAGCTAACAGATTTCTATGTTAATGATGAAGTTCAAACTGTGGTTTAAACCTCATGTGCAAAATTAATTAAAGCAGTGTTGCTATTAAACACTCCACCAAATTCAACAAGTATTGCAAATTGTGAGAATTACCCAAGTTGTGCATGGAATTCAAGTCCACCGTGTTTATGTTGACAAAATTCAAGCATGCAAATACAACCAAACTTAATGCCTATCAAGATTTATTTGGGATGGATTGATCTGGATTCAATGTGTCATACTATGGAGCCTTATTAAAATCTTATTACCTCTCGTTATCTACTTGTGTTTAGAGGTCAAAGCCTTTCCGACATGGGAGAGCGTGTTATAGTACTGACTAATGAGCATTAATTACTGGGGGTCGCTATTAAGAGATGCAACTCATTACCTTGTAGGGCCATGACTCGTCTGCTGTACCACTCGTCTGCTGTACCCCGCGATTCATATATATATATGCTATCTTTCTGTTATTAATATCTACCTATCTAATATTCTATATTCTATTTTATATTTCACAATGTAAGTATTTATATATTTGCTGTGTACCTAGTATGTTACAATTTGAATGTTGTGCTTTGTTGCAATTGCCTACCCTAACAATGTGCAAGACAATGAAAGATTGCAAAGACTTATTTCTGAAATTGCTATACGAAGATTCCTTTGGATAACCTTGTGGTACATTGCGCACCGTAAGTGGCTGATTACTCATCAATGCCCCTAGTATGTCTTGAGCAGTTGAGGTTCATTAACACCATTAGATACATTTGTTTATGGGACCTTTGTTGGTACCGTCGTACATGAATACGTTGGACAATGTATAGAGTCACGGGGCATCTTAAATTAATCACGTTATATTGATTTGAGGATAGAGTATAAAAAATGTAGTTGGAGGAGCAGATGGGACTTGTGTGAGTTGCACCGTGCAGCTGTAGTGAAATTAATCTGTTTACGTGCCTCCAAATTCTAGTGTCGTTGAGCTTGTTTTGTCTTTTGTAGTTTAGTGTCTTTACATCTTCTTGATGATTCATATTTGTGACCAAGGCTGCCTGGGTGCAGGAGTACTTAGGGTATGTGCATGATGCATCTGGCATAGAATCCCAAAGTTTGGCTCTGCAGGTACGGGGGTGTGCCTATATAAGAATTATAACAGTTATATAGGGGTGCATTACACAAAATTTAACAAAATCCAAAACAATTTTAGCAATGATAATGAATGTTTACAGCATAGAAAGCTATAATGATATAACATCAAATGATACACCTATCATGATATAAGTAGACTTATCAATGCACTAACTTTCAAGTTACACGTGCAATATTTCAAAAAGTGAACCACATGTTGGGTACGAGTAACTATTTTTAGGTTTTAGGTGTGTGGGTAGGTGTACACTTGTGGGAAATGCACTGTGAGTTTGTGATGCATCCACAATACACACGGTGTGTTACGGAGTGCATCTTAATTGAGGGAGCACGTATTGAGCGTGGCTAAAATTTGGCCGAGTATGCTGATCCAACTAACTATATGTTTGCAACTTATGAACATTTAGCATGCATGCTGATTCAAGTAACTATGTTTGCAACTCTTGAACATTTAACATCTCTAGTGTACAAGAACAATGTTTAGAGGTGTTTATGTATCCAATAGAGAAGTTTATCATAGCCATTATTGTTTGGTTTAATTTCTTAGCCAATTTGGGTTCACAGTTTGAATGGGGTTGCAATTTGTTTTGAATTTTTCATTTGCATCAATTAGATTGTCATTGGATAATGTGCTCCGCTGTCCTTTCTGTCAAAAACATCAAGACTTACAAAAGCGGTTATTAGATTTATCATTAATAGGCTATGGGTTTATGTTAGGGTTAATTAAACCACAGACTGCATGTAGAAGTAAACTGTGATCCACATGAACCTTGAAGTATCTAGGATGTAGTAAGAAATAATGAAATTGCATCTCAAAAGCAGATTTTTTCTGAAGTCTCGATAAACATTTTCTCCTTTTCATAATGCAGCAATAGGGGATGCTAGTATACTTAGCGCACAAATACCTCTTTTGGATTATAATGATTTAAATGGTTTTTTTTTGTTTATCAGCTAATAATGCTATGTATACTGTCAGATTTGGAAGATTTGAAGGTGTTTGCCAAAGAGCAAGGTGGTGAGGAAGCTAATGATATGTGCCATTGGGATATTTCCTTTTGGAGTGAGCGCCTTCGTGAGGCTAAGTATAGCATTAATGAGGTAAGTCCTCCTTCGGACAATCCTATTTGCCACTTCCATTCTTTCTATTAATAAATTTAGTGGACAGTAGTTATTCTTGTCTTTGGTGGGATGGATCAAGGTTTATTATCAAGATTCAAGACTTTAGCTTATCATAAGTATTGTTCTTCTGGTAGCAATAATACTAGTTAGGGTAGGATGAACCTTGCACATGTTTGGTTTTTGAACCTCCAGCCTTTCAGGTCAGCTGAAAATGATTTTGGGTGCACCTATGTAAAATGTAAACTACAAATGAAAAGAGCTTGAGAGCCGCACACTTGTGGTTCCTACTGTGTAGTGTTTAACTTTTAAAACAAAAATCATGAGAGTAAAAACTAAAATATTAAATTACATGTTATTTGCTCAACCTTCTTTGGCTAATTAAATTTGCATTGCTCTAATACTTCTGGCCCTCCAGGCAGGATGGTGGAATTTTTCTACCTCACTGTGGGCTCTTTTATTTTTCGACTTTTAAAGACTGGTTTTGTAGTCTCAGTTGGGAACTTAGTGTTAGTTTTCCCATTATTAATGTGTGTGAGAACAAAAGTAGTTAGTGTGTGTAATTGTACGTGAGTTGTATAAACAACTCACTTTTGATAGGTTTGAGTGAGTGATTGTAGGGATATAGTGATAAGCCAAGCTCCTTATTAATAGTTCTTTAGGCCATTTATGTGAGCAATCAGTCATTGAATAAGATTAACTAAGTTTATTGTGTAAATCTGTACCAGCTTCTTTATTTGGTATCAGAGAGGGTTTGGGCATAATGCGAAATTAAAAAAGGGGGACAAACTTTCTGGGCATGATGAGGAGTGAGAGAATGTAGGGAGTTGTACTGTAGTCTTACTCTCTTTAAAAATATCTTAGTTCTGTGTTTTATGCATTTTAGAGTTTGGATCTGTATCCTTTCATGAGCAAATCAATTAGTAATAGGTGCCATTATACAAGAAAAGAGTTGATTTTTTGCTTTAGGGAAGGCATCAAGTCCAGGCTTCAGGTGCCACATGGTGTGCAGTAAAGAAGTGCCCAGCAGACATAAACTACCTAAAGCACATCAAAGGCGTGTGGGAGTCTGTAATCAAGCCTGAAGTGTGCCTGAGAATGGAGGAAGGGTGCTTCTGGTCCAGATGCAACCTTTAGAGAAGAAGAAGGCTTGATATGTAGCTGGTGGAAGGGGTTAAAATCTTTCTGCTGGTGATTTGATCTGACTGAATTCAATCCGTATGTTGCACCCACGTTCCATTCTTGATATTTGTTCATGTGGCCGTGCCACCTCCGTCATATCTGGCAGTGGCAGATCCAATATTGGTGCATTTAATTTGCTACCTCAAATCTGCCTGTGCATACAAACCTGCGAGACCTGTGCTTGGTTGTTTGTTGTTTGACTATGTGGGCCCTTCAAATTCAATACTGCTGCAGCAGACCTGTAAGCCACAATAGAAACATTGCACCTGTTCAACATGATCAACTCCTATGAGTCACCTATCAGATCTTCTAACCATGTCACTGAATCTTCCATATGATTCATACATCTGTCAGCATAGGTGTGGTGAAGTAATTAACAATTAATTACTTGATTAATTATTTAAACCACAGGGTTATATAAATTGAATGTACAGATATATCTATGAGCAATTAAATAATAAATTTATTGAACAGGAAAAGTAAAAACACATTGAACACAATATGTAAGGTGGGGAAAACCCGAGGGTAAAAAACCCCACCGTAAAAACAATGTCCTTCATAATTATTGAGGAAATTACACAGTTACCCAACACAGTAAATTTTCACTTCAAATTTACATTTAATATCTTGGGTCCCACACTACTCTCATAAATGCTTAAAATATTGCATACGAGATAATACACAATCTTAAAAGAGATCACCCTATTATATAGGATGAGTGATTCGGTTGCACCTATTGGTTGCACCGTTTCACTCTTTAATTAATTCAAATGTGAGTTCATTAACTTTTCTACACCAAGGTGGGTTGGACCGAGAATAAGTTATATTGATATCTTAAAATAATAATGTGAATGTGTATATGTGGTGGGCCACCAAAGGTGACCCCACATAATATTATACACTCCAACACTCCCGTTTAATGTTAAGTGGGGAAACATGCCAAAGTTACCTTTGTTTTGGTATGTAGTTTCACATTGGATTAAACACAACGAATTATTAGCTCTCTAATTATTCAATAGAATACATTTGGCTATTATATAGCCATAGATATAGGCAAGCACTTCCTATAAAATAAAAAGTGAGAATGACAAATAACCCGGTATAGAAACACGGGTACAATAAAGAAATATGAATATATTGTTATAACAATATATTAAATTAACTAAAGAATCATATATCCGTAAGTAAATAATACTTTTACTATACGATAAAAACCACTCCTACATACTTACCAAAGTAAATACCAATGTAAATACGAATTTTCCTAACATTTGCCCCCTAGTGTTTACATGGTAGATAAGATAAGATAATAATATTAAATGTCCAACAAGTGACCACAAAGATAGGTCAATGGGACTGCACCATACAAAGCAAAGCAGAGACAACAGGGAAAACCCAAGAGGGTCTCCGAAAACAACAAAGGAAGAAGAAGAAGAAAGAGAGCACAAGGAAAGAGACGGAGGTGGAGGGAAATGCCTCGACACCAACCCTCACAACTGTCGCCCTAGGTCAATTGAAAAGAAACTGGTGATGTGTTGCTGTCTGGTGTCAGGGATTGGAAACTGTTTGAGACGCCCATGTTTCGTGGAATGTCGAGCTCTTTGGGTGGACCTAGTGGTATGTCGTCTAAAAGAGGGGGCCCTTGGGTGTGCATGAATTCGATTATCTCTAGTCAAGGAAGAAGCTCCTCTAATCTTGACAAATCTAGCCAAAAGATCTCCACTAGGATCATGTCCCCGCTTAGTGCCCCTCACACCCAGGAGCAAATCAAAGAAAGATGTGATCCATGAAGTAGTAGCTTCCTTGGAAGGAGGATGGAGGGCCCTGTCACGGAGCTTAATAGCTTCATGTAAATAGAGAGTGAGACACCTCTGATCATAATACCTGAAGAAGGTCATGAACGTAGGATGTTCATGCAAAAGACAATGAAACCTCCCTCTGATCTCATAATAGATGGGGCATCAAAAGATGAAGTGTTCCTCTAGCTCAACCTCCTGGAGGGAGTAAAGCTGGCAGATCCTCTCAGAGTGAACCAAATGGTGATCACTCTCGACTCGAAGCCTGTGGGATCCAACTGTGAACTGGCCCAAAGATATGCGAAGAGCATGCATCCAATGACGGGAGATATAGGTGGGCCGAATGATGAGTCCATTGTTGACTTCCAGGAAGTGATTGACATAGAAGACGATTTTTGGGCGTAGCTCCTCCCGGGGGTTGGTCCATGTAATCTTGAGTGAATAGTTTGTATATGTCGTCTCTGATAATTCTGTGCAAGTCCTACGTGCTCGGAAGGAGGTGAGCAGGAGCATCCATGGAGTACCTAAAAGGGGGGAGACAGTCCATGTTGATCCTAAGAGATCCAAGAAGACGAGAGGTCTCGGCATACCAGCACCGGACACGACCACTACGATTAGAGAGAGTAATGGCCTCAGAAGAATGGTAGGCAAGGTAGATGTATCTATCCCTGCCAGTGGAGTCCGAAAGTCCTTGGATGTGGTGTAAGAGTGAGATGAGACCAAAGATGACCTCTAGTCTGAAAGGACGAGCCCTAAACTCGGCAAGAATGATATGATGAGGAACAGTCGCTTTGCATCTAATGATCCGTTTGAGCAAAAGGATCTAAACTTGCTCCATAGAGGCCCAATCCGACTCGAGCAGGGAGGGGCCCAAGCTGTAGAACCATAAAGAATAGTGGGTCTCACAAGAGAGTTCGAGAGAGACATCTTGGACAATGTCTTCTGACAATGATGGCGGAAGTACTGTCTCTTCAAGATTGCGAGTGAACCATACCCCTTGTTGATGCGGGGTTGAATAGCCGAACGTAAATTGAACCGAGGTACAGAGAAGAGAACCCCTAGATAGGTGTAGGAGTTGGTGATCTCCATCTCCTCCCCCCTATAGAAGAAATGGAAATCAGAGTTCTTCAACACATTGAAAACCATAACCTTGGTTTTACCCATGTTGACAGTAAGCTGCCTATATGATCGTAGAAGAGGGCTAAAACATCAAGCTGTCGCAGTAACCCCTCTACTGAAGAAGCCAGAAGGACCACATCATCTGTGAAGAGAAGAATGTAGATCAAAACCTTGTGGAGAAGACAACCGTCACCGTCTTGTATGTGGTCTCTAAGAAATTCCTCCAGCGCATCAATATAGATACCAAACAGAGTAGGAGAGAGATGGCAACCTTGTTTGACCTCGATGGTGCTCCTGATGAAATCGGAAAGCCCAACAACAATGTGAAGGCAACCCAAAACCTCCTCATACAGCCGGGTAATGGCGACAAGAAGGGTTTTAGAAATACCAATGTCTCTAAGTCTGCAGAAAAGGGCTTCCCGTGGAACAGAGTCAAAGGCTTTCCGAAAGTCCACAAAGCAACAAAAGACCCTACACGAATGGTGATGTGCTTCCTCGATGATAGCATAGAGTGTAAGAATGTGATCAGTAGTCTGGTACCTTGTTCTGAAGCCAACTTGTCCTTTGGCTCTGCACTGGTACTGCTCAAGAAACTCAGAAAGCTGCAAATGAAAGAGAATGGCGTACAACTTAGAGAAAGTGTGACCCACCATAATTGTCCTGTAATTATTAGGATCAGAAGTAGGACCGGATTTGTGAATAGGGTGGATAATGTGGTGGGATGAAGATTGTGGGAAGCCAGTACACACCACCTGATTTAAGAGGTCTACCAAATAATTGTTGATGGTGTTGATCCCATGCTTGAAAAATTCTGCCTGGAAGCCTTCCTCATCCGTTGCTTTGTTGTAATTCATCACCGATATGGCCTTCTTGATATTTGTGTGGGTGAAGATGTGGTAGGTGGAGGGTGGGGATATAACTTGGGTCTCGGGTTGACCAGGGAAGTCATAAAGGGCGGACATGTGAGTGAACATAGTATGGGGGTCAAGGTCTAGGGGTAAGGGAGAGCATTGGGGAATGATGGTACATCAAAAGCGTTTGGGGGAATGCGAAGGCGAGTTGCGGAGATCCCTTCTTTTGTGGGCAATAAAGGTGCGTTTCTTGTGGCGGAGAAGATTACGATAGGCAATTTTGAGGGGGGGAAGGATGGGAGGTCATGGGTAAAGGCCATGCAGAGCTGGCGGTGGAGGTTTTTGTAGTCTTCATCATACCATTTGTTCATGGGGCATGTCCGTGTACTATGGGGCTTGGAAGTGGAATGGGGGTAAGAAAGCAAGGCAACCTCATGTATAGCAGTGGCAAGAAGGTTGTACATCTTGTCAGTGGGGTACATAGTGAATTGGGGCAAGGGGAGGAGAAGTTGGCGAAGATGAAAGGAGAAGGTTATGGGGTCACCCTCAACAAATCTCAGAGTGGTGTATGGAGGGCAGTGAGAAGGGCTAGGGGTCTGGGGGGAGTAGTTTCCAAAGAAAATGAAAGGGCTGCATGGTCGGTGAGGGGAATGGGGGAGATGGAAAGGTGGTGGATAAAGGGAGGAAGGTCAGGGGTAGTCATGACGTAATCAACAACACTAGCGCCACCACAGTGAGGTCTACAGGTGAAGAATTGGGAATCTGGGAAACATGATATGCCATTAAGGATCAGTAGGTCATGAGCTTCCCCCAATTGTAAAAGGTGTCGGCCGTATGTCGTCAAGGACCCTGTCACATCATCTGACTCCCTCTGAAGACCAAGAGAAACTGGGTCCACTTCCACACTTCTTCTGTAGCTTGCTCGCCTCTGTTCGCTCATGATCTTGACACACACTTGAACTGAAGATAGAAGAAGAAACACATCAACTTCTTATCAACCATACATTGTCGTGAACACATCTGACCGAACTAGTGTGGGAACACGTACACGAACCATCTGTTTATCAACCAATCACTGTAGTCATATTTGACCTACTTAGTGTGGGAACTCAAGCAGGAACCATCTACACAACCTTCAATTGTTTTATAAAGGTTTACTTCAAGCCTATGTATGAACATGAACACATCTGACAGTTCAACCTCTTCAAATCATGATGTTGCATTTCACTGTGCTATTTGTTCTTCACTATATGTTTACATTAGGGGATTGTGCAAGGAATAACCACATATACAAGTGAATAGGAATGAACCTATGCTCTTATTTTTCACACCACACTAACAAGCTGAAAAACTGAAATCCACACCACACAAATGAAAAAACCAGTCATCAAACCTTCTTGTGGCCCAGTTGTTGGCGACTAACGAGAGGTCGTTGATTGACCTCCAATTTCTTGTGCCTCTTGCCTCCATCGTGAGGTTACCTAATAGAGGTAGTCTTCATCACTTTGATTTTCGGTATGAGTCAATTTTGTTGCATCTTCATTCTTCTCTTCTTCATCAGCAGCCATTGCATTTTCTCGTAGTTTCCCGTCAAGCAAATCTTGTGCTCTTTTCTTCCAATTTATTAATAAATGACCAGACTGTCTGCAATAGTAACAGGTGAGTCATTTCTTTGTATCTTTGGAAGTGGAACCATACTTAAAAGAAGATTTGGATCTTCTTTTAACATATGGTTTATCTTGTTTTCCATATGATGCAATCTCTTCAGGTTCAATTTTCTTCTTGTATCAGAGAAGAAATCAAATCTTCTAAGTTTGGATTTATTTTACTCAATGTGAATACCATGTTAGAATAGCTGGGAGGCATGTTATTAAGTAATACAACTTTTGCATCATCATCAGGCACATCTACTTTTATTCCAGTTAATTGATTTGAAGTAGAACGAAACTTATTGATGTGTTGTACCATGCTATCACCTTCCTCCATTTTGAGCCCGAACAACTTTTGCTTCAAAGCTATCGTTGCGCTTCCAACTTGTGGACCAGGCAATTTGTTTAGCGTTTGCCAAATTGTATGAGAGGATTTAAACAAATCTATATGATGCAAATATAAATCAGATAACCCTAATCCAATGATTGTTGTAGCCTTTTGATCTTTACTCTCCCATTTCGCTGCTTCATCTGCATCTTGTGGTTTCTTTACTTTTCCATCAACAATATCACACAAATCCTTGTTAATCAATAATAACTGTGTTCAAACTTGCCATGTGTGGAAATCCTTTCCATCAAATTTTTCAAAATGACTCAATTTATCCATTATGACCGACTCTACTCAATGAACGTCTGATACTTAGATAATGCATTCGTTATAATACAAGCAATATTTATTTATTTTTACAATTTTTTCAATGACTCCACAAGACGACAATTATGGATACAATAAACAAATATTCTAAAATCACCTATACATACATTGACGCTTTTGACAACTATCGATAATGACAATTACATAAATAACAACGACTCTGCAATTTTGACTACTGAGACTAATACAAACTCCAAATTAGGTGTCATAGCTTGATTAATACAAAATCTAGAATAAAGATTGACATCAAGCTAACAACAAAATTATTTATTTTTAGATGAGACAATGACACAACTTACTATCAACTGAAAAAATGACTTTTTACCATGACACTATGACAATACAATATCTCAAACATATATTTGTGATAAAAGATTTATTAACCTTAACCGACTTAACCTAGAGAAGATAAAAAACTCACTTAGTAAATGACATGTGTCAAGAGTTCTACCTTAATCGTTCAAGACTGAGTGGTTGCCAGAAGATCATTTATATGTGCCACTAGTTTTGAAACAGAATTGTACCACCACATTGCTCAATGCAGACATGTTTTGGACTAATCTTTTACTGACACGACTCTCCTTGTGACCATGCAACGTGCAAAAAAATACCAAGCTCGCAAAGCATAGAAATATGTACTAATACTGGTCTAGTAGAGACATCCCACACAAATACTGATTGGTGAGGCAGGTGAATTATTTGAGGGGTGGATGGAGAAGAACACTTCATAGCTAGGAATACGAGCTTGATATTTTCTTAGAAAACCACGTATGGATGAAGGTCTCACCGTCCCATCATAATTATTTGCCACGTGCTTGCTTGCAAAACAAAAGTTTATGAGACTGCGATGCTATCGTGGAGCTGTGAGGAAAACCTGTGATGAATACACACTCACATTAGCATCAAATTCATGTGGGAGCGATGGTCTATGAACATAGCAGAAAATGTACAGGAATCTGTAGAGCAAGGAAACCAACGACCGTTATCAAAATGAAGATGCCGAAATGGATATTCAAAGAATGAATATCAAGGATTTTAACAGAGATACGACTCTTTCCAGGTATGGTATGAGAAACACATTACTGTCAAAAATATAACAGGCACGGGCATTGAAACTTAAACACTAGAGGATTGAATCACATGAAACTTTGAACCAAATTCTCAAATCTCTTCTACTGCAAACACGACATAACAAAAACTCAAGAACCTATCAAGACTCTCATTATTCACAGGGGTAGAAATGTAGACTGCTCTGATACCAAATGTTTTGGTATGCAATTTTGCACATGATTAAACAAAACGAATTATCAGCTCTCTCTTATTATTCAATAGAATGCATTTGGCTATTATATAGCCATAGATATAGGCAAACAATAGGAAGTGAGAATCACAAATAACCCAATATAGAAACACAAGTACAACAAAGAAATATGAATATATTGTTGCTATAACAATATATTTAATTAACTAAAGAATCATATAACCGTAAGTAAATTATACTTTTACTATACGGTAAAAACTACTCCCACATATTTACCAAAGTAAATACTAATTTTCCTACCAAAAGATTTACAATCCATAAATCATCCACGATGATCTAGGCTAACATGCCAAGGTGAAGATCATGATAAACTACTTGTCATAATTTAGATCGATAGGGACAAAACGTATGCTAAGGGGAAAATCATGATAAACTACTTGTCATAATTTAGATCCCATTTTCCTCAAGGACAAGTGTATACATATAGTCTTATATGAGTTCATGGAGCCTTTTATAAAACAAGGATCTTTCATAACCAATGCTTCGCTAGGTTTTACATATAAACTCATGCAATTTGATCATTTACATAAGTCTCACTTACAGTGAACTTTTGCAATGCTTTTACAATACAAGTATAGAAGATTTATAACACGGCCATTAAGAGGTGGCGTTGTCATGCACACTCTTGAATGGCAGCTCTAAAAGGCATGGCATTGCACAAAACTTGTAGAAATTTACTGCGCAAAGTGGCTTAGTGAAAAAATATGCAATTTGATCATTTGTACAACAAAATTGTAGACCAATATCACAATTGAGGACTTGCTCACGGATAAAATGCATATGAATCTCGATATATTTCGTCTGTTAATGCTGAATTAGATTGTTCACAAGAGCTATACAACTTTGGCTGTCACATAGAAGAGGTGTACTTCCTTTGACGCCCATATGAAGTTCTTCTAATAGTTTTTTCAGCCATAGAGCTTCTTTAGTTGCTTCCATAACACTTCTATAATCAGCTTCTGTATAAGAGATAAACACTGTTGGTTTCTTCTTACTGCTCCAAGTGATGGCACCTGCACCAAACTTGAAAACATATCTAAAAGTAGACTTTCTATTTAACATATCACGAGCATGATCAAAATCACAATAACCATATAATTTTGTATCACTAGAACACAATTAGTACAACCCATAATTGATTGTACTTTTAATGTATTGTAAAATTCTTTTAGCCATTTTCCAATTATCCTCATATGGAGCCTGCATAAATCTAGAAACAACACTTAACTGCCTATGAAATATTAGGTCTAGTAATAGTTAAATAGATCAAACTATTAACATGCTGCATGTATAAAGTAGGATTTGCTTACGCACACGCAAGTTTAAGATCAAGTTTAATACCAATTTCTATAGAAATGGCCACCAGTTTACAATCAATCATATTAAATCTTTCATGCAAATTATTAGGCTATTGAGTTTGAGACTTCACAATAGAGTTATGATCCTAGAATATAGCCATGCTCAAATATTAATGCAAAAGGCCTAGTTCAGGCATTTCAAAATATTGTTTGTACTTAGCTTTAATTTTGAAAATTAAACTAATATCATTGTTGGCAGTGAGAAGGTCATCAACATATAAAACAATTATTATAATATGATTATTTCCGTTTTAACAAACAAATCATTATCTGAAAAAAATGACTAAAACAAAAGTATTTGAAAAAATTGTTAATCTTAGCATACCAAGTTGTCAGAGCTTGATTTAAGCCATATAACAATTTTTTTAGTAGACAAACGTAAAGTTCTTTGTCAGGTTCCTCAAAACCTTTAGGTCGAGTCATATAAATTTCTTCTTTCAGATCACCATTTAGGAATGCATTTTTCACATCCACTCGATGAATCTCTCAATTATATTGAGCAATTAGTGCAAGGAGGATCATAAGTGTGCTCATTTTTACTAGGGGAGAAAAGGTTTTAACATAGTCAATTCTAGGTTTCTAAGTAATCTCGCAAGCCATTAGTCTCGCCTTAAACTTATCAATTTCTCTTGAAGTGTTATATTTGATTTTTTACAACCATCAATAGCCTACAATGTTTCTCTTAGGAGGTACTAGTTCCCATGTTTTATGTTTAATGAGAGCATTGTATTGAGATTTCATAACATATCTCCATCATTCATCTTGATTAGCCTCTTCGAACGATTGTGGTTCACATTCGTAAATTGTCATTAATGCATGATAAGGGTGTCCACTATGAGTCATTTTTTAAAGGTTATCAGGATGATAATTTTTTATCAAATTTTGAGCCCATTTAATTCATTTATATGGTAACATTTTTTTGAGAGCTCCCCCTCAACCACGATATCCATATTACCCGGAGAGGGATCTTCATTCTTTTGGACTTCTGTTTCTTTATCAAGAGAACCATAGGAGGGTTCATAGAAGTTTCACAAAATGGTTTTTCCAGGAAATGGACATTTCTATTTTCTACTATCTCATGTTTAGATGGATTGTATCATCTTAATCATTTAATTCGTCCTCCATAACCAACAAATATACATGAGTAGGTGGTAAGATAAAGTTTCTTCTGTTTAACTTTTGGAATGAAAATATAGGCAGGAGTACCAAATATTTTCGAGTGAGAGATATTTGGTTTCTTGTTTGTCCACACTTTCAGAGGCGTAGTTCGATGTAGGGATTTTGTTAGGAACTCTATTTAGAATATGGACTACAATATTCATCACTTTTGCCTATATGAAGTTAGGAACATTCAAAACATGAATCATTGACCTAGCCATTTCTAAGACAGTCCTATTTTTCCTTTTTGCGATGTTGTTTTGTTGTGGGGAGTAAGGAGCGGTTAGCTCTTCTGAATCCCACAAGACATAAAATTCATCAAACTTTTTACTAATATATTCACCTCCACCATCTGTTATAATTCGTTTAACTTTCTGATTAGAAGAGGTTTCAATGAAGGCTTTAAATTCTTGAAATGTAGATAGGACTTCAAATTCTTTCTTAATAAAATATGAACATGTCATCCTAAAGAAATCGTCAATGAAACTAACATCAAATAGAGCACCACTAAGATAAGAAACCTTGAGTGGGCTTCTAACGTCATTATGAATTAATTCTAAAAGATGGAAGGGGTTAGGATCACGATGTTTGTGAAACAGTTCAACATGTTGCTTACCATGCAAACAACCTTCACACGTTTCATGATCGGATTTTAGTTTAGGAAGGCCTACCACAAGAGCAAGACGAGACATATAAGACATACTTCGAAAATTCAAATGTCGTAATCTTTCATGTCATGGTTGCAATTCATGTTTAGTGTTAGTAGAAAAACAAGATTCAAAAATGAAATCATTAAAGATATGTTATCCATTCTTCTTTATTCCAGTCACAATAGCTTTATCAAATTCATATGTGACATACGACTTATCTCTTAACAAAACATTTTTACAGTTTTCTTGAGTTAATTGGGAACAAGATAAGATAAGATAAATATATTAATGCCCAACGAATGACCACAAAAGTAGGTCAATGGGACTGCAGCCTATACAATATACAAAGTGCGAGCCGGGAAAACTAAAAAAAAAATCCCAAAAATAGAAGAAAGGAAAAGAGACGGAGTAGAAAGGAAACCCGAAGCCAATGCTCCCACAGGCGGGGGCAATGGAACAAGCGGGGGAGAAAGACGGGAGAAGCAAAGAAGGGAATGGAGGAAGGGGCAAACGAGGACCAATGGTCTACTCAGGAATGGTAGCCACACCCCTCCTAACGTTAGAGGCCGACAAAAAGAAGTTCCTAATGGATTGACAACTCGAAGAGGGGGCAAAAATCTCCTCCCCTGTTGAGATCTGAGACTGAAACGATTGCCAGGGGGAGGAACGGAGTTGCGCTGCCCTCTTGTACGAGTGTGCATCCGATTCTGTTGGTGGTGATTAGGGGAAATGTGAAGGTCCAATTAGGGACGAACTGATCTATGCACTATATCTGGGTCAGAAAGGCTCTGACGTTTAGTTCCTCCACCTATGGGTAGAACTGGAAAGAAGGTTGTAATTCGTCTCGTGGGGATGACTCTTGGAGGGGAATGAAGAATCTGGTCCCAGAGCAATAGAGACTCGCGGATGTAGAGGGCAAGACACCGCTGGTCAATATATCTGAAGAAAATCGGGAGAGTCTAAGTCCCTCTGAAGAGCCAATGAAATCGTCCTCTGATCTCGTAGTATATGGGGCAACAGAAGATGAAATGAGTCTCGGTATCCACCTCTTAAAGGCTACAGCGCCTACAAAATCTGTCATCCCGATTAATGTGGTGATCAGTCTCACACCGAAGTCTGTGGGAGCCGGCCCGAAACTGACCCAAAGGTATAAGGAGGGCATGCACTCATTGACGAAAGGTGTACTGAGGGCGGATGATGTGTCCACCCCTGATCTCAAGAAAGTGCTCTGCATAAAAGGACATCTTAGGGCGCAAACCTTTAGGAGGGTTCACCTAAGTAGTCTAAATGAAGCTCCTGTAGATATCTTCCCGAATGGACTTGTTCAACACTTTTTTGGTGGGCAAGAGATGACTGGGAGCATTCAAGGAATACTGAAAAGGGGGGAGATGATTAATCTGGATACCAACTGAATCCAACAAGTTAGAAGTCTCGAAAAACCAACAGCCCATAGGCTGGGCAATACTCACATAGGAACAATAAGCGAGATAGGATACCTGTCCTGCTCATCAGAGAGATCACCAAACCTCTTGATACGGTGAAGAAAGGTTGATATGTCAAATATGGTCTCCAAATGGAAAGGTTGGGCTCCGAACTCTACCAAAATAATATGTTGGGGGACTGTTTTCTTGCATCTGATGAAGTGGTGAAGGAGGAGAGTCTAAATCCTCTCAGCAGAAGCCCAATCTGTGTCTAAAAGGGAGGCCCCCCAGACAACAGACCCATAAAGAACAGTGGGGCGGATGAGGGAGTTCAAAAGAAACATGTTGGAGGAGATGTCCTGAAAGTGGTGCCGAAAGCATTGTCTCTCGAGAATGACAAGAGACCCATACCCTTTATTCACCCTCGTCTGAAGAGCGTGCCTCATACTAAATCTAGGCCCTGAGAACTGGACTCCCAGGTAGGTGTATGTATTAGTGATTCG
This sequence comes from Taxus chinensis, assembly GCA_019776745.2. Classification (NCBI taxonomy): domain Eukaryota; kingdom Viridiplantae; phylum Streptophyta; class Pinopsida; order Cupressales; family Taxaceae; genus Taxus; species Taxus chinensis. The sequence continues at coordinate 99,080,298 of CM034149.1, forward strand.
AACCGCCTGCCCCTTGAAAAAGAAATGGAGGTTTGATGTCTTCAACCCGTTAAAGACCATGACCTTGGTCTTACCCAGATTGACCGTTAAATGCCGAAGATCACAAAATAAAGCAAGTGCATCAAGCTCTCTTTGAAGCCCCTCAGGTGAAGAGGCAAGTAAAACAATATCGTCGGCAAATAGGAGAATAGAAATCAAGACGTGGTGGAGAAGGCAACCATTTCCTTCCTGAATGTGATCCCGAAGAAAAGATTCCAGCTCATCAATGTAAATGCCAAAGAGGGTAGGAGACAGGGGCACCCTTGTTTAATCCCAATGGTGCTCTTGATGAGATCAGACAATCCGTGTGCAATACAAAGACGACAAAGGATGGACTCATAAAGGCGCATGATGACGATAATAAGAATCTTAGAAATACTAATGTCTCGGAGTCGCTGGAAGAGGGCCATGCAGGGTACGAAGTCAAAAGCTTTTTGAAAGTCTACAAAACAATAAGAAACTTTCGAAGAGCGGTGACGAGTGTTCTCAATAATAGCCCGAAGGGTGAAGATGTGGTTGATGGTGTGGTAACCAGGGCGAAAACTAACCTGACCTTTGGCTCTGAGCTACTTCTGCTCCAAAATCTTGGACAACAACTTGTGGAGAACTGTAGCATAGAGTTTGGAGAAAGAATGGCCCACCATGATAGTTTTGTAGTTGTTTGGATCAGAAATGGACCTAGCTTTGTGAATCGGGTGAATGATATGATGAGACCAAGTAGGAGGGAAGCCCACGCGAACCACCTGATTGAAAAGATATGTCAAATAGTCACCAAAGACCTCAAAACCCTGCTTGAAGAACTCGGACTGGAAACCTTCCACATCAGCTGCCTTGTTACAGTTCAAAGTCCTTATCGCCTCTTTGATATTACGGTGAGTGAAGCGATTACCATGCGGCGGGATGCCAATCTGGGTAGACTGTTGCCTCGGAACATCGTAAAAGGTAGAGGTGTGGGAAAAAATGGAGATAGGATCGATCGTTGTGGAGGAGGGGGAGTGGTGGGGAAAGATAGTGCGCCAGAAGGATCGCTTCTTACGGCGGAGAAGGCACTGGTAGGCAACCTTAAGAGTGGGGAAGGAGGGGAGGGCATGGGTAAAAGCCTGGCGAAGGCGACGGTGAAGGGATTTGCATTCTACATCATACCATTAGTTCATGGGGCAAGATTTAGTAGTACTAGTGGCTGAGGGATGGGTGGTGGAACTGGGAAAGGATCTCAGGGAAGCCTCCCACATGGCAGAGGAAAGGCATGTGTACTTGGCCTCCACACTAGGCAGGTTAGAGAAGTGGGGCTCAGAGGGGAGAAGGTCGCGGATGTGGGATGAGTAAGATCCGTAATCCCTTTTATCAAACTGAAAGGAGATGTGAGGTGGGTGGTGGGGAGGGGGAGGAGGAGGGGTGGTGGTGGTAGGAGGACTGGCGACCAGAGAGAAAGATAAGAAATTCTTTTTCAATTTTGGCACAAGGAAAACATTTTTAATCACACCTTAATATTTCCACAACTTTCAAATTGAATAACAAAGTTATCTCCTAGATAGCTATTTTCACAACATTCTATGACATCCATGAGGATGTCACTCATGTAGGTCATGTGACTAGAGGCACCACTATCTAGGGTCCACTCATTGTCATTGGATGTTGTAAATGCAGTAAATAGAGCAATAGTTTTGTTTGTTGTATTGGTTTCGTTTTGGTTTTGTTTTTTCATCCGATTATTAAATTTCTTACCTTTACAATTTTTATTAAACTTTTTCTTGTTTTGGTGACACTCTTCATTATGTCCAAATTTTCCACATTTGTGACAGGGTCTATGGAATTTCACTTTGAAATTCTGGTTATTCCTATTACTATTAACCAGAATTCTCTTGCCCACCATCCCAATCATCTCTTGCCCACCAAGCAAGTGTTGAACAGGTCCATCCGGGAGGATATCTACATGAGCTTCATTCAGACTACTTGGGTGAACCCTCCTAGGGGTTTGCACCCTAAGATGTCCTTTTATGCAGAGCACTTTCTTGAAATCAAAGATGGACTCATCCTCCGCCCTCAGTACACCTCTCGTTATAAGGTGCATGCCCTCCGTATACCTCTAGGTCAATTTCGAGTCGGCTCCCACAGACTTTGGTGTGAGATTGATCACCACATTGATCGGGAGGACAAACTTTGTAGGCTCTGTAGCCTTCAAGAGGTGGAGACTAAGACTCATTTCATCTTCCGCTGGCCCATTTACTATGAGATCAGAGGACGATTTCACTGTCTCTTCAGAGGCATTCAGACTCTCCCGGTCTTCTTCAGATATATTGACCAACGGTGTCTTGCCCTCTACATTTGTGAGTCTTTGCTGTTTCGGGACCAAATTCTTCATCCCCCTCCGAGAGTCATCCCCACGAGACGAATTACAACCTTCTTTCTGGTTCTACCTGCAGGTGGAGGAACTAAACGACATAGCCTTTTTGACCTAGATATACTGCATAGATCAGTTCGTCACAACCATCTAGTTGAGCTTTAATATTCTTAATTTTAGCAAGAAAGTTAACAATATTTTCATTCCCTTTCATCGGAGTGGTGAAAATTTCCATGACCAATTTGATAATTTTTGAGAGACCATTGCCTTCATACATCGACTCAAGCTGTTTCCAAGTTTCACTTGGAGAGTCTTGATGTCCAATATGGAGCAAGAATCTATCTTTTATGCTCCCGGGTATAAGGGACATGGCCTTCTATGATTTCTATTGGAATGGTCTCAAGTTTTTAGCAGTTGCATGTCTCCCAATGGGTTTCTTTTCAACACCACTGATGAGATCCCAAAGCATACTTTATAGGAATTTTGCTTTTAACCTAATTTTCCAAAAGTTGTAATTCGATCCATTTAATAATTGTGATTTATCCATCGAAAATTTTCCAGATAAAGTCATATTTTTCACAAATAATTGTAGTCTACCTACTTTAGAAAATATACAATTCATTGAACAAAAATTTCAAAATTTGTATTTTGTATATTTTGGAATTTTTTTTTTTTACGACAAAAAGGTTGTCATAACTATGATAATTATTTTTAAATTAAGAATAGCATTTTTTTTTCTTCCAAAAAATTCAATATGATTATTTTTGAAATAAGATTATTTAAAGAAATTTTCAAAAAATATTTACACTTAATTTTTTTCGTTTTCAAAAAATACTAGACTTAGAAAAACAAACTAATTTCAATAATAATTTTGTTAATGTTTTTTTCGTTAATACAAAAGGAAAAAAGTTTGGGGAGGGGTTTGAATCCCTAAGCCATTAGATCACTAAGTTTTTAGCAAAACTATTATAGACCGATTGGTTTTTATAAACTTTTTAACATATATGCTTAAGTGCTTAAACCTAAAGGCTTTCAAAAATGATTTTGATGTAGGCTTAAAAAAATCAATGGCTTCTTAAACCATACTCAACATGGTGTTTTCAAAGGCTTAAAGAAGAGGGGTCGACCGGTTTTGAATTGTTGAGCTCTTCTTAGAGGAAAGACCTAATTCACACCACCCTAGCTGATCAGTGGGGTAGTGGCTAGTGGAGATTAGTCAACACAAACTATATTTAAATGAGTTTTATGTTCAAAAAATTAATAAAAAAGGAAGGCCAACTCAACTTTGCTGAGTCGGCGGTTTTTACTAAAATTTACGTTCAAAAATTAGGGTTCCAAATTGTAGTCTTTAAAATTTATGCAAAGGTGAATTTATTAATGTTTTTTATTTTTGTGTTTGCAAGGGTGCGATTGGAGTAAAATTGTCGTCCACACCTCCACACAGAGTTGAGAGCAGAGTTTCAAGATGAGATAGGCCGTAATAGATTGAGCACCACAAGGCGGCTGCTTAGGTCAAAAGACAATCACGAATGCAAAGGAGAAAACCCACGACCGAAAGGGAAGCGACGAGTAGAGAGAACATCACTATTTAAAGTGGCCACACCAGTTTCACCTGCTAAGAGTGCCTGCGATTGAGTAGAATACAAAGTGGCCAAACTCAAAAACAATAAAGGGCTCGAATATCTAAACACTGTTATATCAAAACGCTTTGTTATAACAAAAAGCTTTGATATTAAGCTTAGGGTTTTGTAGTTTTAGATCTAGGTTTTTAGACTATAGTTTTTAGGTCTATAGATTTTCTATTTTTAGGTTTTTAATATCCACTACAATTTGAAATAGTATTTAAATTCTTTGTAAGGTAGATTTTAGGATTTAGGATTTAGTTTTCAGGTTACAAATCTAAAAAACTAGGTCTTATGTATTATGTACCAAGTGCTTTAAGTACAAAAATAGATGTATGTAGAGGTTTATAATCAAAATGTTATTTCAATGCAATTTTTGAATTGTAGTAATTTTAACTTTTTCTCCTGCACCTGATATGGCTATTTTAATTTCAGTATTGCTTCATAGGTTTATTGTAAAACCCAATGCCCCTGAACTTGCCCACATACCTTAGAAAGGCTTTGATACTATGTTAACACAAGTGTGGTCAAGTAATAAAATTGAATAAATAAATAATAATCAATTACCTGATTAATTATTTAACCACAAAATTATATAAAGTTAATGGACAAATATATTTAAGAATAATTAAATAATAAATTTGCTTATCAGGCAAAGTAAAAACACATTGAACACAATACGTAAGGTAGGGAAAACCCGAGAATAAAAACCCCATTGTAAAAACACTATCCTTTGTATTTGATGAGGAAATACACAATTACCCAATACAGTAAATCTTCACTTCCCCAAATTTACATCCAATATCTCAGGTCCCACACTGCTCTTGTAAATGTTCAAAATATTGCATACGACGATAATTATACACAATCTCAAAAGAGATCACCTTGTTATATAGGGTGGGTGATTCGCTTGCATTGTTTCACTTTTTAATTAATTCAAATGCGAATTAATTAGCTTCTCCACACGAAGGTGGAATGGACCCGAGAATAAGTTATATTAATAACTTTAAATAATAATGTGGATATGTATATGTGGTGGCCCACCAAAGGTAACCCCTCTTAATACTATACAATCCAACAACATCTACGTGTGCAACCTCTATCAATAACTCCGTAAGGTCGTATGCGCCGAAGATCCTTCTTTTTCTGTTCATTCCCCATCCATGCTCTTCAATGAAAGCTAATAACTTGTTATTAGATGTAGTATTGTTTTGTTTTAAAGATTTAGTCCTAACGTGTATTGTTGTTTAGAATTGGTTTTTAGTTTATTAACCTTATGATCCATAGTAATTAGCATTTTGTCATTAGTAAACCCATATATATATATATACACACACACGATATATATATTGATTTTTGCTTTATAACTTTTAGTTATTTAAGCAGTAAAATCATATATGTATCCATTAACTTAGACATTAAAATTGAAGTTATTTGGTTAATTAAGTTTTTCTAGCATGTTTGTGTTGGATTTACGTATGTGAGTGTAAATGAGTCAAATTCACTGTATGTCGTTAACCAAAGTTGTCAAAAAAATAATTCTTGTAACGGACGCTTTTTCGGTTGAAACCAATGTCTAAAACTAATAAGTGTGTGTGTTCATTCTGTGGGGGGGGTCTATCTAGTTAATGAAATCCAAAGGTAGACCATTTAAACTGGCAGATTGAACAAATTGGAGGTTGGAGGCAACGGAGGAAGAAGGCCAATAAGCAACCTCAAGTTCGCCACTAACGACAGGGCCACACAATGCAATAGTGGCAAACCAATTTGCACCGAACCGACTAATGCCGAGAATGGTGTTAATGGTAGTGGCAACCATTTATGTTGTTCGTGATAGGGTGGCCACAAACAACAACAGAGGCTGCAATCAAAAACAACGAGGACTCAAATATTTCATTTTCAGTTTTTCTTGTGTGGTGTATAATTTGTCTGTAACCTGCTGCCAGCAACTGTTGAAAGTGAATAAGCGTGAGTGTAATGATTCCTATATCCCTTGATGTACTTGATGGAGAACTAGTGTATACCTGCTTGGAGTGGAGGATGAATTAGTGTTGTACCTTCACATAGTCTGTGTAGCCACATGTTCCTATTGTGAACTAAGTGTATGCCTACATGCAGTGGGGGATTAACAGGTGTGTTGTGCCTTCATCTAGTCTTGTAGCCACATGTTCCAATGTTTGTACTAGGGGGGTAATGTTGGGAATTTAGTGCGAGTACACATAATTTGTTCGAGTAAATTAGAATCAACATTAAATAATAATATTAGTTATTGTGTGTAACTGTACGTGAGTTGTACAAAGTTTAAACAACTCACCTTAGATAGGTTTGAGAGAGTGATTTTAGGTATACGGTGAGAAGCCAAGCTCCCTATTAATAGGAGTTCTTTAGGCTATGCATTTAAGCAATCAGTCATTGAATATGGTCAACTAAGTTTATTGTGTTAATCTGTACCAGCTCCTTTAGTATCTGCCGTTTATGGCTTTATTCCACTTCATACTAGAAGGCAGATCACCAAGAAAGAGCATGGCATACCTTTGAACATCATAGACATTGCCTTGGAGGAGACCTTATTGTGCATATATGTTTTGCATAGTTTGATCCTTTGCCCCAATAAGGGACAGAAATAACACCTCAAATGAGTGAAACTGTTAGCAATGAGTTATTAAAGTATATAACATAATATATAACACAGAGATGTTAATTTTCTTATAAATGTTTGGTGTATAATTTTAGATGTTCCTAGTTATGAACCTTTTTAAGAACCATTCTGAATATTTGAAATACTGAATTTTGTCGAATCATACCCCTTGCCTGCGTTCTTAAAACTACCAACGTTTTTGAACATGTAAATGTGGTGGCAAACCATTGACGAAATGCTCACCTCTGCATGATCAAAAAATTGACTAATTGTGCAGCATTTATGTAAAGAATAAATCTTTGATTGTTATTAAAGGGAATTTTCTTTCATACTTATTCCACCATTAGTTAATTTAACACCTTTTGTTTGTATTTTCTTTCTTACTATTTGATCCTGGTTAGTTCTTTGTTTTCTGGCTTAGTTGTTACTGTATATAAGTTTCCTTACAAATTCTTATGCTTTAATTACTGTGATCACATTTGTGATCAAACAATTGGACATGGAAAACTAGTATGTGAGAAGCTTGTGCCAGATTCAAAATATATTTGAACTTCTCTTTTCCTCTATTTAGTAATACCATGATATATTCTCCAGATTTATGTCAAATTTGCACAATATGCACTCCTTGTTCACATTCAAAAGTTGTTACTTTATTAAGATTCTTTCTTCTTTATGGCAATGCCCATCATAAGCTACTCATTATCTCCTTGTACACGTTAAAAACTAGAGGATCACCTTTCTTGTCCTTTTTTAGTTGAGGAGTTGGTGCAGCAAACTTCATTTAATTCCTGTTTAATTTGCAACTGTGTGAATGATTGTTTCTTTGTGTTATTGATGAGAGTGAAAAGTGGAAAAAAAGCAGCAGTTTACAGCCAAAATGGTGAGATGAATTTGTTAGAGACTGATGCAGTTGGATAAGGCTTGTTTTGTGTTTTAAGTGTTCTCCATTCACAAAGTTATCTAAGTGAGGCAGATTATATGCTGTCATCAATGACCATTTTTGCCTTCAATAAGCTAAGCTAGGCCATTAATGCCGCCTTGTTTAGGATATGGCGTGAATTGCTATAAAAATAATAATTTCTATATGCAGATTAGTTAAATAACACAGTTTGAATAAAACAACAATCTGCACAACCATGTATATTGTAAATACAAAGCTACAAGTTTTAACAAGTTTATCCAATTTTGAAAGAAGCAATTGAGATGACTAATTGTAAGATTTGACGAGACCAAATTGTCTCAACATATAATTTTTTTGCTTCTTGCTGCATGATGTCCATTGAACTCCAAGAATTTGAGGGCTTTGAAGTATAAGTGTACTAACTTATTGCTATGATGATAAGGTATTGTTATTCTAAAACTGGAAACTATGTAATTAATGAATTAATTAATTGTGGCAAACTCTGTATGCATCTAGCAATTACCTAAATTAGAATAATAGTTACTCGATCAGATATTGTAATAATGTACTAGTTTGAAATTTCCTTGTCAAAACCCATGAAACCAGATAATTAATGAAGAGTAGACAAAACAAGTATATTCGAAAATCCCTATTCTCAATTACTTGTTAGAATGAAAGAAGAGAACTGTGTCAAGCTCCTGGGGCAAGACCATCTGCTGTTTGTCTAAGTAAAATTGTTGCAACAGCCTGTATATTGATCACAACCACAGAGATCACAATATGCTCAAAATTATTGTGTTTACAAAATTGGTGATAACCTATGAAGGAACAATAGATATCAGTTTCAAATTGGAAGAATAGATAACAGAGTTCTAAGCAGAGATTAAGATTATATGATGCAGCTCAATTAACTGGTATTCAAACCAACACTAAAACATGAGAAACTGTCTGCAAAGATGCGTGAATAAAGCTACAGACAAGGCAGAAAAAGAAAGTAAAGAGAGAAGAAATGAAAAGGAAAATAAGTTAATAACAGAAGGAAACATAGTTCAGTTTTCTCTAAGCTTGGGATGTAAGCATTGTTGGGCTTTATTAAAAGACAGTGCTGAAGTGTAACTTCCAAGCCCACCCTTTGGGGCTTAGTTATAATAGAGGAAAAATTTCTAAATGTGTGAGGACAACTACATAAACAGATGATCAAATCCAGTAGAGCCTGCTAAGGAGAGTTTAATGCCAAATACAGCACCCTTTTTTGCCAATCTATATGCCAAACAGTGAGATGATTAGTGGAGTCTTGTTCCAGAACTATGATTTTCTACCATCCATCTGCACATTGCTTCCATATGTTAATATGATGATGATGATGATGAGAATAGCATGCTAGTGCCAATCAATTATTTTCTAATTATCTTTCTGCAGAATATCTGAACAACATCACTGGCAAGTGGATAAACCAAATCTTAAAAGTTGCAAATGAGCGGCAAATAGAAAAGCCACTACATATCTTCCGTCCTGTTGAGAGGAACTTTCCAAATAAATTTTAAAGCAAAGAACTTAGTGCCTTACGTATATTTGTGAGACTCCATAAAATTAAAATATCAAATTGCAACAAAATCAAAAAATATCCATGAAAAATGATATTTTAATTTTTATCACCACCAATTGTGTATTACTTTTGTCTTTAGTAGTCAAATATTGGCAATTCTTACAACTAAAATGCATATATTAAAACTGTTTCAGAAAATTTTGTCCAAATTATACTTCGAGACACCATTGCCTTTCTTCTTGATATATTGGAAGACTTTTCTTGATTTTAGCATTTTTTTATCCCTGTACATGAGCACCCACCATTTCTGTAGGAGGTGATGCATATACCTTTTACTGCCTAAATATGTTGCAGTAAACTGTCTTTTGCAGGAAGAGTTACGGCCATTTTTCTCATTGCCAAAAGTATTGGATGGCCTTTTTGGCCTGGCAAAAATGCTTTTCGATGTTGACATTGAACCAGCAGATGGTTTCGCTCCAGTAAGAACCAATTTTTACGGTGATTTGAGTTATTCTGTTTGTTATACATGAAGAATTATTAGATTTATATCCAGATGACCCTATTTTTATGGCTTCTACATTCATGACTTCTGTCTGCAGGTGTGGAACAAGGATGTGAGGTTCTATGCAGTCAAAGACTCATCAGGAAGCCCAGTTGCATATTTCTATTTTGATCCATATTCAAGGCCCTCAGAGAAACGAGGTGGTGCATGGATGGATGAAGTTTTTGGCAGAAGCCGTGTCCTTGCACAGGATGGTAGTTCAGTAAGATTGCCGATAGCACACATGGTTTGCAATCAGACGCCACCAGTTGGAGATGAACCAAGCCTTATGACTTTCCGAGAGGTAACATCTGCAGAAACAAATATTAGTTTTATGTGGTCTCCCTTTGGATATTTAAAATATTTGCAGAAACAAATATTATATTGTCTTTTGTATTCATTCATCTTTAGTTTTTTAATTTTAAGATTAGTCGACACACATCAATAAAAAAGTTTATATTGCAGTATAGACCACTATAAACTGGGCTAGCTATACGTCCAATCTTCCAAAATTAGCTTGTAGTACAAAGTTCTCCAAAACTTGATTGGAGAATGAAATTCTCTGAAATTGAATTAGAGTACAAGGTTCTTTAAAATGAGACTGCCATGAAGAATTTACCAGCTGATGAGGATTAGTCAACACACGTTAATAGAAAAGTTTTTATTGCAGTATAAGCTGTTACAAATTGGGCTAGTTATATACCGCATCTTTGAGAATTAGACTGCAAAGTTCTCCAAAATTGGATTGCAGTATGAAAAATTGGGACTGCCATAAAAAATTTACCAGCTGATGCTAGAGATCAATGTAGTCATCAAGGCTTCAATTATAAACTGTTTTAATTGAAAATATAAATTAATTAATTCTGGCCCGTATGACATAAAAACTGCAGATCATTCAATCTGTATGGCCTGGTCACAACACCAGCTTAACATTTATGTCTATGTGTATTCAACATTAGGCCCTTTTGAGTTGCACAGAAAGCTATATATCATCACAAGTTAAGCTTGCATGCTTCTTTTGGTGATATGGATGCCATTATTCAATAGATCTGCACTGTGAATCTTCTGAGGAGGCCACAGATACTTCCACTGCAAAGCAAGATGCACTTGAATCCTTGTAGAAGTAGTATTCATACAAAAAATTAAAACGAGATACATTGCAAAAATTACAGTTTTTCCGAATACACTAATAGATAATGATACAGAAATAAGAATGCCAAAATTGTATATCAATAATAGTTTTTGCAGTACTCCTCATTTTTTGTTTTTCAGTAGTCTTTGCTAGGTTCCAAGAAGTTTTTGTCTTGCCTGAGTTGTCATGGTTATAATGGATGTATTTTCTATGGCTCTTTCTTAATCTCAGACCCTTGCTTCTCTTGCAGTGGGATTCTGATTATTGTTGTAAATTATAAAATATTTGGCTTCTGAATGGATTAATATAACTTTGAACTTTTATCCGAAAAAAGAGATAGCATGGAAAATCGGAGCATTTTATAATTTTTCTTGTAGACATTTAAGCTATTGGTTGGTATGTGTAGATGTGGTTATCGCAAGCACTTATTTAATTTAAAATTAATTATAAATGACGACAGTTTACTTTATTACCCAGAAATTCTTCAGTTTTAATTCATATTTGAATTTTTTTCATATGAGACATCAAGAGCTCTTCTTGATACATGACACTTTATCATATCACATCTAACAGAACAACTGTACTGTATTGTATACATTAATAGAAAGACACACAATTGTATACATCAATAGAAATACACCAAAAATTCCAAACTAGAAGGAGACGAGATAAGCACTACTTTTGGTAAAGCTTTCCAGAAAATTGTTTTTGGAGCAAATTCATCCTCCTTGAAGCAAGTATCAGCAGGAGACTAATGTAAATCTTCATCAGCAAAATTTTGGAGACTTTGTCATCAAGCAGAGCCATTTTTCTTCAGCAATGTGGCGATAAAACATTTTATGTACTGGTGGAAACTCAAAACTGTCTTGAAACATAATGCTTGAGACCAAGCTATCTACCTTTTGCCATTTTGATGATGGTGTGGTCCTCATAGTTCATTATTTGGAGGGATTGCAGAGACAATTTGATGCTTTTTAATGTTTTCTTGTCTCTGTGAGCTCCACCAGCTTTTGGTTGAACTGAACAAAACACAAGTTGTTATGGTTTTATATACCTATAGAGGCACTCCAAGTTTCATTGTTTTTACAAAGGCGAGCTGCAGATCACTTGACCACTTAGACCTACTCAGGGGCTCAGCTTATCGGTTGATTCTTCAACTTTAGTTTTGCTTCTCAATCATGATGTTCTGTTAGCATATGGATTTGCACGCATGCAAATGACATGCAACAGTGTGGGAACGAAGTCGCTCCTCAATGAAGGTGAGGCTGCCTTTATTGAAAACCAAAATTATATTTACATCTGTACATTCAAAATTGTATGTGGGGGGTGTTTTGGAACATCAATAGAAAGAAAAGTGAACGAGGGAGATGAAATGGAATGAAGGAAAGAAGTGGAATGGAATGATTTGAAAGAACATGCAAGAGTTAGGTAAACACAGAGCCTAATATTGCATGAAGAAGAAAGACTAATAACTAACACAAATAAAACGGAGTTTGAGTTAGCCAAACCACAATGTGTAAAAGGGAACACACATGAGCAAGTAGATAATCAGAGCTTGATCACTTTGAACTAGAACAACCGATTAATAACGTTGACAATAAGATCAAAGACAATATCTGCATGCAAGATTCAAACACTAACATCTAATGAACATAAGAATATCAAATGTTATAAGAGACAATGAATGGGACACAAAGTTCATATTTCATTAACTCCAAAATGTCTTCTCAAAAGAACACAAAGTTTCTTTCTTTGAAGTAAAGCTTGCGTACAAAAGTATTTTCTTCTCCTCTCTCAAAGTCACCCTTTACAAATGAGCCCCTCACTTCCTTTTATAACCCAAAAGTTGGTTACAAAGTAGTTAGGGTTTTACATGATCATTAAATAAGGCGCTTAAGTGACCTTTTGACTTTTTCAACAGCTCTATGAAAGACAACTCAAAAATAAAAATTACTTAAATATCCATTGTTTCCCGAAAACAAATAACAACACCTTTTAAAATATACAATAATAACCAGTGCCTTATCCATTGAAATGGGGTCCGCCTATCTCAAGCGTATGAGAAATGGACTCTCCCACTTCGTTAGATACCAAGAAAATCAACCCCCTGAACCGCCAGTGAAATCAGGATCTGCCGCTTTTGTTAGTTGAAATGATCTAAACCTTCCTAAAGTTTCAAACATCTTTTCTTCTTCTGGAGGTTCACTTGGTTGAAGAATAGCCTCACAAAATACCTGCAATTCAAGAATTCTACTCGGCATATCATTTAAATTAACAATTTTGGATTGAGTGTTCTCAAATAAGTTCTTTAATTTGATGCACCGCTCCATCGAAACTGACGAGAAATTGTTGGCGGGAGTGTACATGTCCTTAAACAATTGTGAAAATTGCTCTTCCACCTGCTCCGATGAACACCTTTGATTATGCTCATTTACGAGGTTGCAAGGAATCTCAGCTATGAATTCTTGAATCAAGGAGAGTGAAGTGAAGGCTTCATTGCACATGCTTTCATAATGGATCATCAAATCCTTGAGAAGCATCTTTCTTGATTTGAGATATAGACACCAAAGAAAACGTGTCCCTCGATGTTCAAATTCAAGAATTCCTTCAATAGCTAAAACTGAAGATTCCATACTTGTCATCTCCTGTAAACTGGGCAATATCTCATCCAAATTTGATATAGTAGAAACAAAAGTTTCTTTGAAAGAAAAAATTGGATCAAGATACGCACTGACATCTTCATAAAGCTTAACCGTGGTCTTGATCGTCCCTTGGCCTAAAACGAGAACCTTTGAAAGCCAAGTTTTAGTGACATGGCCTAATGTGTTTATTTCTTTTGACAAATTGAGAGTCTTTCATCTGGGGCAGCCACTGCATCAGGTATGGGGAAAGTGGATGATATGGGGTTTATCAAATGTTGAACATATTCCACCAATTGATTCTTTCGGCCTTGAGCTGAGAGTTTTGAGACTTGTATTTCTCAAGTCTCTTTAGCACGATATCAATTGAATCTCGAGCCATGGCCATGTCACTTTCTAATGTAGATCTTCCAAGTCCAAGTTTGGAAACTTCATAATCGGTAGGTGTCATGGCATCACGCTCTTTATCAATTTGAGGGATGGCGAGATCTGCAAACCTATTCCCGTCACTATCCATCATTATTCGAGAAAGCACCTTAGGCTTCTTTGGAATGACGTCATTTGAAAGTTTGAAAAGGGCATCAAAATCAATGTCAATTGCCTTGACAACCCAGGAAGGAGTATCATGCACTATTTCCGCATACAAAATCCTAGAGCTCGAATCAATATTCTCATTATTTTCGACATCATGAGATCCTTCTTGAATCCTATCTACGACCTCGATTTGAGGAGACACAACCTCAATATCCACTTCCTGGTTATTTGGGAGATTTTGGGAAATCCCTTCATGAACTACATACTCCGAAGTGTTTGATATTTGAATTACCTACACCTGAGTGGATACTTGTTTGAAGCAAGGTTGAGGATCGTTGGCCACGAACTTATAAGCACTATTAACAATATGGGTAGAAGAATCTCTACTCGAGGTAGAAAATCCGGACACATGCTCTCTTCCTTCTTCGGGGTCAGGATCTTTAGATCTTTCTCCTCTCGACACGTTACTTGGCGAAGTGGATTTTGGCAACCACTCCTTTCTTGCTTGTTGTGTATGGTTGGATGGTACAGAGGTTGATCGAGAAGAGACCTTGGTTGGATGGACGCCTCCTCGTGTCGGCAATTTTTTTGATCCCGAAGCATGATCTGGAATTGATTGCAACTTGGCAAGTTCTTTGTCGTACCAAGATATGCTTCTTTCAATAGTTGGTTGATTCTTGCTATCAAGAGAAAATTCATCTCTTTTGGTCCAGTCGATTCGAGGCAATGGGGTAAAAGCAACTGCATCATATGAGAGATCAATGACATCCTCATCATCATTTATGAATGAATCGGGAGGGCTCTTGATACGAAAGGCCTTGATTTGAGTAAGTGTTAGGTGAGAGTACTCTTATTTTCTTACGTCATGTTCGTTCGAACAAGCAGCCCATAAATCTTCCATGGTAGGATTATGTTGATACTTTGCTCCCAGAATCTTTTGCATATATCCATTGATATCAAACTGGGCTCTCTTCACATATGGATGGATGGTTATGAGAGCGAACTCTTTTTCCATGAGTTGTGCATTGAAAAGATTTGGACATTGGTATTCCCCGATTTGGATTGGGAAATGAATTCTTGAACGGTGCTTGTCACTAAGAAGGCAGTGAACTTGGAATAATTGTCGTGCGAACTCCATTAATGCCCATCTGTCACTGACGTACTTAGGAAGTTTCCACGGGGCACCAACAAAGCCACTCACGCGAATGTAGGAAAAAGATGAAAATTGAATAAACTAGGTTCCCCATTGGGAAATGACACTCATGGCTTCTTTAGAAAACCTTTCCTCAGTATTCCGATTCAGGTTCCGAATCACGCGGAAGGTGAATGCATTGTTGACTCTTCTAA
Source organism: Taxus chinensis (assembly GCA_019776745.2). Lineage (NCBI taxonomy): Eukaryota > Viridiplantae > Streptophyta > Pinopsida > Cupressales > Taxaceae > Taxus > Taxus chinensis. The sequence goes on from CM034149.1 coordinate 99,095,578, forward strand.
AATGGTGAGAACTATTTTTGAAATTGAGTTGAGGGTGATAATGAAAAACACTATTAGATGGCCCCATGACTCCTCTCGTTTCAAGTTCCGAAAATAGCTTTCTTCTTCCTACCGCATAAGTCAGATACGATGTCATGTAGAAGCATCCAGTCATCTTAACTTGTATCAATTATTTGTGAAGGGTGTTACTGATGATGGTGGCCCAATCCACAAACTCTTTCTTCGCTAGGATGATACAGATAAACTGATACATCCATGGGTGGAAAATCCTAGCAGAGGGTAGACCAAAAACTCGACTTAGGAGAGTAATTATGTCCCCGATTTCTTCTAGGAACTCAACGCGATACAGTTCTTTGGGAAGCCTGTTAATTTGAGGTCTCTTGGTTACTAACCAGTTGTTATTAACCATCTTGCTCCATCTCACGGGTTCTTCGTCCCAGAATTCTTGTGCTGACTGGCGAGTGATATCCTCATTCTCGGGAAAGTCGGGTATGCCGAGCAATTCCTCAATGTGCTCTGGTGTGATTAAGAGGAAAGGCTTGCGATTATCTTTAAAAATTCCTCGTCTCTCCGGATCATAATGCTCCGCGCAAGCGATAACCAACTCCGGACACTGCACCAAGACAGGAAATGCTGCTGCTTGGGGTAGACCACTATGGTAAAGTCTATCTGAGAAAATGGTTTTGCCTTCAATTTTCACTCGCTCGCAGAATTGTTGCACATTGATGTGACCCAGATTTGTATCAGTGATGTTGTCATATGCTGACTTAATGGAACTGGGAGGGATAATTCCTTGAAATTCATACTTCAGGGCGGATTTGTTTGATTTCTCCACTGGCTTCCTCGATCTCCCTGCAGATTTGTTAGATTTCTCGGCCATTATGAATTTTACAGAAGAACGACTTGGGCACGCAAAACAATGCAAGCGGGGTCATATCTTAGTCTCCGAAATCCCCGTCAGTGTAAAGAACAATAGGATTCGCTTTAATATTATTATTATTATTATTATTTAAAAACAATAATAATAATATTAAATTGTCCCGGTTACAAAAATTATTATTTAAAAAAAAAAAGTCGAGCAATTTCCGGGTTACAATTTTTTTCTTAAAATACAAATTTATCGAGAAATTATTGTGTAGCCTTGACCAATGCGTGGAATGTCTTCTTTGAAAAATGCATGGAATCCTTTTAGCTTTCTCTGGTCTCCTTCTTGCAAAAGGCGATGAAACTGTCGCTCTTCTCTTAACGAATGCGCGGGAACTTGTCTGATTGGTGCGTGGAGCTTGCAAATGAAACCAAAACCAAAAACCTTCCAGTCAGTTGCGTAGAAATTCTTTCTTGTTTTGAACTGCTCTTTGGCTGCGTGGGAGGAATGTTCTTTTTTTTTGTATGCTTATGTATTTAAACTTTCTTCAAAACGTGGTTCCTTCTTTAGCTCTTGCTCTGTGAAAACTGTTCTCCCTTCTTCCTCTTTTCGCAGTGTGGGATTTTGTTGCAAAAGAAAACAATCAAAAACAAAATTTAACGGACTGCTTCTCCTCAAAAGTGGAAACTTGCTTTTGTCTGAAAAATGCATGGAAAAATGTATTTTTGGTTGGCTGTGCATTTCCCTAATGTATTTTTGGTTGGTTGGCTGTGTATCTTTGGTCTGATTTCCTTTGGCTGTTTTCCCTAGGGCTGTGCGTGGGAAATTTCTGTTTTTTTTTATTATTTTGGACAGCTCCACCTTCTCCTTGGCACATGGAAACCCTCCTCCTACAGCTGCGTGGTCTTTTGGACTGTTCTTGGTAGAATGCGTGGTGATCTCCCTTTCAAACTGCAAAGAAATCCTCCCTCCACATTGGTCTTCCTCCTCTAAATCATGCACAGGTCTTTATCTCCCCCCCACGTGGCCTGTTGGCTTCTAACATGCGTGGAGAATGATGTTTCCTTTTCTTTTTTAGACTGTTCTCTGCCAATGCGTGATGTTTTGGACTCAGCTCATGTGTGAAAAATGCTTCCTTTTCTACTTTAGACTGTCCTCTTTCTTACTTAGCTCCCCCTGCTCCTGCGTGGGTAATCTTTCTTCAATGCAAACTGTTTCCTTTACCCTTCATGCGTGATCTCTTGGATTTTTAAAACTGTCCTTTATTTCTTGGCTTGCGTGGAACAACTTGAGGATTGTGTGGAGATTTTGCTTCTTCAACGTGGGATTTTCCTTCAAACAGCGTGAATCTCCTTGAGCATGGGTTTCTTTGTAATGCAAAAACCTTCTTACTTGGCGTTCGCAGTATTGTGGGATGTGATAAAATATTATGTTCTTCAAAAGAAATAAGAAGCAATCGGAAAGCTTCGCACAACTCTTTCCAACGAGTCCGACGGAGGAATTTATGAAGCCTAAACCGACTTCCCCTCTTCCCGGGTAGTGGAATTAATTGCTAGGGGACATAGGGAAAGCAACGGCCAATTGTCAATGGAAATGGCAAAGCGGCCTGGCAATCCCCATTTTAGTTCCCCATGTGGGAAATCGGGAGATTTCTTGCCCGTTTGCCAATCCATGATTTGACAATTGATGGAGAAAATCCCACAAGCGGGAAATTAAAAGTAAAATTGCCAGGAAAAGGGAAATCCGGGCTTGGGAAGCCAAATTGGCATTCCTGGCAGTTAGAAGCACAAAGCCTACTTCCTCGGCAATAATTTTTTTTTTTTGTCGAATGAATTTTAATTAATATTTATTTAATTAAACACTCCCAAGTTATTTAAAAATTAGTTTTATCAAACAAAGAGCAATTAATTAATTAAATATTAATTAATTAATTTTAATGTAATTTAATGCAATTTAAAGCCTAGTGGCAGGAGTTCTCGCCCGAAATGGACGAAATGAAGACCGGATCGATCACAAAAATGAGACGGTCGTCATGAGGGTGATAAACCACGCAAAGGAACACTTTTAAAAAATTTCAAAATTTCCATTTTTTTTTTTTAAAATTTTGTGAAGTCAAAATTGGCTGATAACATGTTCTAAGGGATGTTTGCTCCCTAGTCTGTAACATTCCCCAATGGGCAGTAGCAGATCTTGGAATTTCTCACTTATGGTAGCGGATGATGATGCTGTGGGCACTTCTGACCCAAACCTTGCTACAGACATGTGTCAGTGCAGGTTTTCAGTGCAGTCTCCAGTCCCATTGACCTACCTTGGTCATATGTAGATATTAAATCTTGTTTCTTAATTCTTTCTTTCTGTGTTGGGGCTTCAATGCTTTCTGGTATGTATAATACTTAGGTTCTGGTTTTTCCTTTTTCCTTTTTTGCACAAATGCCTTCTATTTCTTAATATCCAGCATCCGAAATTTCCTTAGCATATGGTCAACACTCTTTTATTAGAAACCTATACTTTCTGAAGCATAATACTTAGGCTCTGGTTTTTACTTTTCTTTATCTTTTTTTGTATGAAATGCCTTCTATTTCTTAATATCCAGCCTCCGAAATTTCCTTAGCATATGATCAACACCCTTTTGGAAGCAACCTGGCTTTGAAGAAAAACATGAGATTCAATCTGATTAAATTATCAGCTTCTCACATTCTAGGAGTTTTTACTGAATATCTTTGGGATTTCTAATCTTGCTGAACGTTTGCAGAATGGAGTGATGATGTCACAGAATTTCTTTCCTCGGAAAGCTCATTCAACTAATGTGTTCCTCTCATTTCACAATTGTAAGCAGACTTCTGCATACATTTCCGATAGGGGTATGGTTTGATTTGTGTCTGACATTCGTAGTAGTAGTCTTTCTTCTAATGTCTTCTACAGAAAACAATTAGAGCCTGTTGTCTGGTATTTGTAAAGACAGTCTCTTATTACTTGCAAAAGAACTCCCTCACTCCATAGATGAACTTGCAAAACATAGGTCTTTTCTTGTGCTTTTGGTAAATTCAAGGAAGAAGAACAATATTTTGAGTTTGTCTAAATCCCCCAAAAGCTTGTATAGGCGCAGTAGCAATGATAGTCTATGGTTTTATCAATACTCATTAGTGTTAACAGCAACACAGTATTGAGCACAAGAGATAATTTGGTTGCATTGTCGTTGCAAGACCATCTCCACACCAAATGTTGTCTATCCTTGCTTTTCTATGACCGGAAGGTTGTTCCAATCTGTATCTTTACAGGTAGTCTCTGCCTAGCAATTGGTGTCTTCAGGTTGGGTTTTGTTTTACTTAGATGACAATTTTTTTCATTTACCGTGACGGAAATCCTTGAATCTATTTGTGTAACAGTACATTAATGTAGGTCCCAGTTTGATGTGTAACATTCATAGATTGTTGTGCGTATTATGTGATTCTCTTTATACTTGTGGAGCTTTATCCTGTCACCAAAGTATTACTGTCTGTTCCTTCATGACATGGTAAAATAGGAAAGTTGAAGTCTCACGTTTATTAATTATTTTTAATTAACCTACAGTATTGACCAGTTTATTGACACATGTTACTTGGAATTCATTCTGGCGGCTGAGTCAAAGATTCTGTTTAGATGGTAGATCTCGATATTTGTGGATAGCTATAAACTTCTAAGTTTCAAATTAAATTATCTTCATCATCTTAAATGCGACACTCCTGGTGAACTCAGGATACTAGAAATATCACATGCTTCTCCAAAAGTCTTGATGGTTTATATAGAATCTAGATACAGTAGAGCTGTAGTCCAACTCAATTTTTACAGTTTATTTGTAGCTAAGTTATTTATACTTAATATCTTAGTCACTGCATTCGCCAATTTTAAAGGCAAAAACTCAAAATTTGTCGAATCTCAAGCCGTTACAAGAAATTCATCGAAATTCGCGATTTTAATTCACCTATACCAAAACCATGTTAAAAACTCGAAAATATGTTGACCGCAAGGTTGTTTTGCCATAGCCGTGGCGTTTGAAGTTGGAGGAGAGAGTTATAGTGTGACTGGGAGCTAACGTGCTCTAACATGTTTGAAAGCCATGCCACATTTCTTGCAAGACGGATCATGCCAAATTTCAGGCTACGCAGATGCACGCTTTTGCAGAAGTTCTAGATGTGATCTCTGAGGTGGGCTTCCATTGCCATATATTGTGCAACTGCGGATATGTCTTATTGATGTTTTATTTTTTGTTATATAACACATTATAACATCTTAACACATATAGTTTTAAAACTCTTGAGTGATCTAAGAAAAAATATCATTTGTTTTTTATCATTACTTTTTAGTTTAGGTTTTATTTTTATGTTTTTATTATATTTACGTTTTATAGATAATAATTTTATTATATTTATATTTTACATTTTTATTATATATTCTTATTATATATATTTTTAATGTTTTTATTAGATTTGTATTTTATAAATCTATATTTTATATTTTCCAAAAATACAAGTATATTTTTGTTAGTCGAATTTAATCATAAATTTTATCTCTGGGTTTTTGCGTAGCAAATATTTTACGAATTTATCCTCCACGAATTCGAATGTGGTGACATAGCTTAATATCATGAACACAGACCAAGCATTGAGGATCGGGGAGAAAATGGATGGATTGTCATTGTAAATCCATCTTAAGCAGTTTATATTGTTTACCCTCACATACAAGTGATTAGAAAGTTTGACATGTAGCCTTTGGCTAGAAATTGATGGCTTTGATCATTCTTTGATGTTACCTGCAGCACCTAACCTTATTCTATGTATTTGTGTAAAAGAGCGTATAGCATAGAATCAGACTGGCACAGAATTATGAAAATATTGTGCATGATATTGTTCTCTTTCCCCTCAGAGAGTTTTTTCCGATGACCAAAGCATATAACACTTGTTCTTCCATGACACCATGAAAAAGGAGAGTTAAAGTCTTTGACCAATAGGTAACGTCTTAAACTGATAATATGTGTTTCTGCGACCATGTGTAATATATTTGGCATTTTTAATAAAATTCTGAATTAACAAGTCATTCAAATGCTTAGCAATACCTTTGTAATGTGCTTTAGTTTGTTCATAATATCCAAGCAACATCTGTTTCTATGTAGAACCAGACCTCATTTAGAAGGCAGTTGACACGTGTAAGAAAGTAATGCAATTAAGAAGAATCAAAATATTTATATAAGAGAATTCATGATGTTAATCAAGCCTCCGGCGTTGCATATAGGTTGAGACTGTATTCCATGAATTTGGGCATGCACTACAACATATGCTTACCAAACAAGATGAAGGATTAGTAGCAGGCATTCGAGGTGTGGAGTGGGATGCAGTTGAACTTCCTTCTCAGTTCATGGAGAATTGGTGCTACCACAGGTAATTGCTCTTTACTATCTATTTCCCATGAATGTTTGGCACATAGGGCTTGGGCCATTCTTCAATGTAGTAAATGTCTTCAGAATTGGGAATGCGTACTGATGGAGTATGATTTTGCTTCTAGATAGACTTGACAGTCAATAATATGCTTCTTTATCATCATGTGGCTGTTAGTTTTGACTTGTGAATGATCATTTGTGTCATATGATGAAAAAAAATCCCTAAATGCAATTGTAAATTTAAATCACCAAATGCAAGCCAAATTTATTGCCAACATGGAACATTTACTAGTTTCTTGAATTTGTATTCATGAAATATTATTTTACTTCTTTGTAAACTTGAAAGTCAATAATATGTTTCTTTATTGTCATCCACTTGTTAGTTTTCAGTGATCATTAAAGTTATATAATGAACAATTTCCTAAAGGCAATTGAAACTTTAAATCCCTAAATGCAAAGTTATAATTTATTGGCTACACATATTGGCTTCATTGCAATTCTAAGCGTGGGAATATAAGAATTGGGAGATAAAAGAATGAAGCATGCATTCCTCTGATGATTAAGGAGGGGAGGAAGGATTCTAAGTTTGCAACTTAATCAAGAAATCTACATGTGTCAAAAGAAATTGAAAATGCAAACTGAACAGAGAATAACAAAGCCAAAGCTAAAATCATGATGTTTTTAAATGCATGTGTATGTCTAGATAGTTTTTGCTATTGTTTGTTTGTGGTCACTTGTTGGACATTAATATATTTATCTTATCTATCTTATCTTATGTTTACATAAGAGCATGGACTGCTATATTTTCTTACATCTTTCCCTCATTCATTTTCATTGCCACTAAAGAAAATTTGTTTCCTTAGTCTACTTGATTAGTTTGTTCAGTATCTGACATTCATTATTGAGCTATGTCGGTTAGTTTTCCAGCACATTACTGTAAGCTTGTGGTAGATTTATCATAATAAACACACACACAATTCTGAATACTTCTGTTGATGACTTTTGAGGTTGGATTCATCACAATTTGGGAGTATTTCTGGAGATCTTGACCATTTAGAGATCATAATCTATGATGTAATAGCTTAATATTCCTAGTAAATAGTATTAATTTTGGTAGAGCTTTGCAGATTAAAAACACCGAATAGAAAGATAATATAATTGAATTACAAACATCTAGGATATATTATTCATAATTAGATTATAATATATATAAATTGACCTTCCTATTATGGTGGAATCAAATCTCATCTTGAATCCACTTATCTCTCCACAAATCTCTCAACTTACCCCTAGGATAACAAACTCAATTCTATCCGTGAGTTGTTTATTACAACTTCACACTATATTATTATTAAATGAGTTTCACTTCTCATTTAAATAATAATACACAATACATAATATATATTTGCACACACACAAATATATAAATATTTAATGTTCACAATAACAAGCTAATTCCTAACATTCACCCCCTTAGTGTGAACATGGGGAAAGCTATCTCCTGTACTTGCTCATGTTTTACATATGGTTTTACAATTGGTTAACCACTAACCACAAGAAGGTTTTCTAGGACAACCAACAACCATATCTGTATGTGTTTTTCAAGAGATCCACAAACTCTCAAGAAGGTTTTAGAATGGAACCAACAACCATTTCATAGCACAGTACATTATTTTTGCTCTTACCATTTTCAATACAGAAGAGGAGATCGTAGAAGGAAAGAAACATGTTTTGAACAGGAATGAGACTTCTGTTCATTATTACAACAGAAAATAAACACACAACACAACTGAAAGAAGGTCACCAATATGCTGAGCAATCTCTTTGTTGGTGACTAACAAGAGATGCTGTTTTCCTCCTCCTCCTTGCCTCCAGCTTCCATCTGTTTGCTACTTAGTTAGCCAATTTATCTTTAAATCTCATTTACAATTTTCCTGGGTGTCAGTTTCAACTGAGAATGCACCCCTCACTATGGACGTCGCGTACAAGCGAATGTGCGTCCAGACAAAAGTGAGACAATTATTATTTTTATTTTTTGAAATATTTTACATAAAAGGAAGAAATAGAAAATCTGGTCCAACAACAGAAAGCACAAGATCTATGCGTAGAGCTCGAAAAAATACACGTTTTCAAAAAAAATGGTACCTCAATCCGAGTTACCAGCGAACAATTACAGAACTTACAAGTTTAAAAAAACAAAATGTTTCCGGACCCTTTCCAAAAATGGCAAATTTTTTTTTTCTCGTGTTTTTATAGCTGTGTCCATAAAAGGAAAAAAACGTGTTACCTTTGTCTATTACTGCGGATCCAGATATTACACTCGCTATTTGCCTCTGCAACTATAAGAAGACCACAATTTACGAGGGCGCGATTTACGGGCCGAGTAGGATAATTACCACAGTTCAGAGGTGAGTTGCGAGCTTGGCATGTCCACGAAATTGAGTTCACTATCAGACGATTTCAATGCAAAGCTAGTGTCCGAGCCTGTTAAGATTATACACTTAAGAATGCCAAGATCAAGCAAAGTACATGGCATTAATGCCGCATTTAGATTTGGAGACAATGAACAGTGTGTATGGGTATGTTATATGGCATAATACACGAGCAGGTCTTAATGGAAGAATGTTGATGGATATTCTTCCCAAGCGACAGAGATCAACGCAGTGTAAACTGAATCTCGTCCAATGCAACAGGCCAATACAAGTTTTTCTAACACAAACAAAACCAGCAGTTCCTCGCAAGGAAAATATCAATTCGTATCCATTAATACGAAAACTCTCTAATTTAGAAGGATTTCGAAGCACGGAAGGACTGGCATAAAAACATTATTAATTATTCATACTCGCAATTTGAAACATGGTTTGGGACAATCAACAATGATGTACTTCCCCCAATCACTCCTTAAAACCTCATACAAACATCCATGAATTTCCTGCTCTGATACCAAATATTAATTTTGGTAGAGCTTTGCTGATTAAAAACACCGAATAGAAAGATAATATAATTGAATTACAAACATCCGGGATATATTATTCATAATTAGATTACAATATATAGAGATTGACCTTCCTATTATGGTGGAGTCAAATCTCATCTTGAATCCACTTATCTCTCCACAAATCTCTCAACTTATCCCTAGGATAACTCACTCAATTCTATCCGTGAGTTGTTTATTACAACTTCACACTATATTATTATTAAATGAGTTTCACATCTCATTTAAATAATAATACACAATACATAATATATATTTGCACACACACAAATATATAAATATCTAATGTTCACAATAACAAGCTAATTCCTAACAAATAGGAAGATGACAACATTGTTATGCCTTTAACGAGTTTGTCCTTTATGCTGATTGGGATTCTCTTACTAAATCTACCCTGAAGCTCCTAAGTTGCTTCTTCGCTCGAGTTAAGAAACAATACTTTAATCATGGCTTACTGTCAGTGTCATCTTCGTTTCTGTCCGGTCCAGTATTCTGTTTATTTTTCCAAGCTTAGCTGCAATTGCTTGCAGCCGGTTCGATCACCTATTATGTGATTGGTACAGCTAGTTTTGTAAACGTATTCCTCAAGATTATTAGATCTTTAAGAATATAATTAAAAATTAGAGATTCCTCATTATATGATTGACAATAGCAATTAAATGTTTCTCAATAAATAGTTTAGGTTTCGGTATTAGTTCATGTCAAAGTTTAGTCCACTGGTCTCTTATGCTTCCAAATAGAAAGCAACATGTTATTCTCTTTGCTTGATGAGGAAACTGTGCTTTGTTCATGATCAAGCAGAAGTGCTCAAGTCATGTTGCAAATCTCCATAGGAAGAGATGGCAACGTGAAATGGAGCAGATGCCTGAGAATTGGTTTTGATTGCGCAAAGCAAGCTTAAGTGGTTCTGGAAGGTGAATTCTTTGACTTATAAGCATGTACATGGCATGGTGCACAACTTACATAATTTACTGTAACCAGATGCAATCATCAAAAGGAATGCCGAGTAAAAAACCTTATTGCTGATGGATCAATATCATAAATGTTTTCAAGCTATCTTCAATTTTATGGGAAGATGAGGATAAATATACAGACCTTTTCACTTGGGCAATATTTCAGTTTAGTGTTTATGTTGTTGAAAATAATCTGTAATGAAAATGAAAGAACTAAACATAGTTTTATGTAGGGCTCAAGTCCAGCACCATTTGAATAATTTCTTCTTTGTATTCTACCCACAATTTCCATAAGTTGTTCTATGTTAACTCATATGGGCCAGTAAATATTCCCTAGCTCTTATACCACTGTTGAAGACCACAGGGCAAATAGTTATAAAATTAAAATGGTTGTAAGGCTTGCCAAGCTCTAGGTTAGTGTGATTTCATCAGTCTTTCATTCAACATTACTGAATTGGAGAGTGTTCGAAAGAGTGCTCTATGAGGCCAGCTCAAACATCTAATGAAATATCTACTCCATTTGCTGTCATCATGTGGTCACTGGCCATCTTGCTTGTGAAGAGTGTTTTAGATGTGTTTCCAGGGGTCCTGGATGCCTTCCTGCCATGAAGAGTGTCTTGGATGTGTTTCCTGTGTTCTTGGATGCCTTCTTGATGTCCACCATGTCTTGGGGATGCAAAGGCCATGTTTCTAGTGACTGAAGAAGTCTCAGGGACACCCATGTAATAGGGAATTCCCTTAAATATTTGATACTTACCAAAATAGCATGCTATTGAATAGGATATAACGAGTCTGTTTTCTGTTAGGCATCTATAACCCTCTTTAGAGGGTTTTGCTATGATATTGTCCTATAATTTCTGAAATCCATCCAATCAACAACGAGTTCAAAGATGATATTGGCTATTTGTGCATTTATTGTCTACTTTCCTTTGATTGTGGATGTAAAAGTGTGCAGAATTATTGGAAATAAGACCTGTTACTGGGTAATTGTAATGTTATTCAGGTCAGAGCAGAAGCAACAGAAGTTGCAATTTCACTTGAATATTAGTCTTATTATTAATTCAAGTGAAGCTTACATATATATATCATTGCATTATTAATAGGCTTAAGTTGATTTTTTATGATGTTATAAAAGACAGTCATGGTAGTTTATTGGTGACGATTATGGAGCTAGTTTTATTCATGAGTTGCAGATTTTATTCGATGCACTGCAAACTGCTATAAGGAAGACTGGGTGGTAGGGATGTTTGAGATTTGTTAGGTCATTTTTATGATGAATACTTCTTTTTTTATTCACATATTTAGGTTGCATATATTGAATACCTTTCTTACAACTCTTTTATGTGCAGGGATACACTCATGGGCATTGCTAAGCATTACAAAACTGGGGAGACACTGTCTGAGGCAATATACTCGAAGCTTGTAGCAGCACGGACATTTAGGGCAGCTTCACAGAACTTACGCCAGGTATAATTTATTCTGATTTTTTTTTTCATTTGGAGATTATGGAATTTTTTATTTTGTTTTTTCAAGCTTAATATTTATAAGGTATATTTGATGAGAAAGGCCTTATTTTTGAAATGTGAACAAAAAAATGAAACTTTGTAATCAATGTAAAAGTACGTATAATTAGGAAATGGTGTTCATTCCACCAAAGGTTGTGATAAGTAGCAATGGGCGATACAAATTGACACATAATATCTTTAAACTATTAAACATGAATAATTCATGAATTGGGGTTTTAGCATGAATGTATAAAAGAAGAATGTCCACCATGAACATATCAGGTTTTTATTACACAATGCACGAATTTAACTTTGATCAGCTGGAATTCAAGAGCTCAGATACTTGGATACAACTAGAATCCCAAGGTCTGTGGCGTCTTCCCTGCATCACCAGTGATTTTGGGGCCAGGGAAACATTGCTGACATCCCCAGAATGTTGGGGACAGCCTATGGGCATTTATTCCAAGTCAAGGATGTCTAGAAGACATTTTTCCAGCATTCGTTGCTGAAGGGAACATCCAAACAGCTGTCAAACCAGTGGGGCATGTCTTGAGTACTGCCACCTCCCTCTCCATAAATATAAAAAGGTTCCTTCCAAAAATCCCAATGGATACCTAGCCCTAACTTTACATAACTCCTAGTTGCATGCTTATTGTGATGATCCTCCCTGCAACAAATTAGGCCAACAGCGAAATATAGAGAACAATATATTGTGAAACGAACAAAAATAAATTTATTGCATTGAAAGATTGGAATCACATTATAAGATCACAGGCCACTTTGAGGGGGCAACGTACTTTGAGCAAGCTCAATACAATATAATTCAAGGATTCTTTTCACTAGCCTAAGCATCACATTTATACTAGTTCTACTCAAACAAACTACTACCTCCCATGCATGTGAGATTATTTTCAATAGCTCAAGGGATGACTTACAAAGCATATGTGTTCATAGCATTTATTACAACAAGATTATAAATAGAAAGATAGGACAAAGGGTCCTAACATCCCACCCCCCTTCAAAAGCTTTGTCCTCAAAGCCTATATTGCCAGGAAATGGGTACGGGTACGGGTTCAAAACGTGGAAATGCCGATTTTCAAAAAAACCTTGGGTACGAAATGTTATGGAAACGTCTAGTACTCATTTTCAACATTGTAGTCCGTGGACCATAAAAGATAAAACACTCAAAATATTTTGTATTCATTGAAGTTCTAAAGATTCATCATTCAACATGGTTACAATTTCAATGTTTCACATATACATGATAATAATCTAGATTTCTAGAATATATCATACTAGATTTTCCTCATAGGTATCATCTCCATGAAAACATGAATTTAGCAAGAGAAAAATGAGATTGTGATTTAGAATGGACCCAAGATGTCATTCGATATGAGGCTTGCAATGGAAAGTGTCTAATATAAGCAGCAGTACTAGGTACTGAGTCAAGACCTAGGTTCTAGGTTGGCATTAAATGCAGTTATCCGCTTTATTCTTCCTAAATTTTTTTTGATTACTATTCTGACCCAAATTAAAAAAAAGCTTGTTTAACGTGGCAAACATTGTCCGGAAACGTTCTGCCACGTTATCCCCACCGTTTCCCCCCATGTGAGCACGTTTCCGAAACGTATTCATGGGTTTGGAAAATTCGCTGACCCTAAATATAGGCGTATTCCTGAAAAGCATTCAGTAGAATAACACAACAAGAAACTGGAATAAACTCTTCCTGTGTCATACTATTTAGCCGTAGAAACATCTCGGTACATGTCCTCTCAAGGTTTCTGGGAGGTTTCATACAGCATAATCTGTTTCGTAATGGCATTGAATGCCTGATATATTGGAAAAATGGGAGATAAGTTTGACACTGGCAACATATGCTCAAAGCTAAGAAAATTAAAAACAGAGCCTATGCTGCAACTCTGTAGAAGTGGTTCCCAAGCTACTGCATTACATTCCATTGTTTTCTATGACCTCTGTGCATCTGTTGCAATTACGAAGTTTTCGCAAGCACTTATCATAGGAATTGCTTTGAGGTAAAAGCAGAATCAAATCCTTCATGACTGAGCTCATCTTGAATTCTTTGAGGATGGTAGAAACGCATTTCCCAAAAAAATTCTATTCAACATCTGCTCGACGGGTATACAATAGGTTCTTACTACTGAGAGGAAGGTAGAAGTTCCTTGTCTCATAGTAACCTTGTAAAGGCCATAGATCTTATGTGCATAGCTTTTACAGTACACTTTCATCTACAAGAAGTGTCTGGTAGGGACCTAACTAGAGCATATTCCATATCAAGCTGATATTGAATTGCTCGTTACTGCTAGGTCCTACATATCTGCATACTGTTGCTTTAACACATAAAGATAATTTTATTTCACATATGGAGATTATCCCAAAGAATTCTGTTGTGTTATGATTTTACTTGCATAGCATTGAGTAATTGTGTTTATTGTGTTGGCTAGATTTTTTGCTAGCTTAAAAACCTAGGCAGTCATGAGATAAATCTCCCTCATTTACCGGTGAGGCTCCCGATTGTGTTAGATTTGTCAATAAAATATGCTAGTATCTATATGGGGGTTTTACTTTAACTATTCAGCTCATGAACCATAGCTGTATAGTTTTGCAACAAGTAAGCAGCTGTTTAAGAAAGGAAATATTTATAGAAGAAGGAAATAATAAAACACAGGGAAGAAATAGGGAAGATGTGCAACCCAATCAATAGATAACAAAGTTGATTGCATGCACATAGAAGAAACCAATAGATATCAACACACAAAATTATAAGCAAAGGCAACTCCAGATCTAGATCTAAAATAACACAAAGTTTATAAGTAGATCTAAGATTAAAAGCTAGAAACAAAATGCACCGTGACACAAAGTTCTTCGGAAATCATTCTCCTTTATATTCCTTTGCTTCAAGTGGCTATTAGGGGTTTCAACACAAAGTTTGGAACACAAGAATGCTACTTATAAATTCTGATCTCTTTAACCCATAAGTTCTTCCTCTACTTATATACATGTAGAGGGGCAATTACAAGTCAGAAAGCTTTTAGTTGAACTGGCACACATGTAAGTTGATAAAATAAATAACTGATAATATGCCCTCTTGGAATTCCTACCTTTGCATGACATGTCATGATTTGCAACTGAAAGATAGAACCTTCTATTTTGCACGGCTGCCACCTATCTCCAGGTCGTTGAATTCTTCAAGTAATGGCTTTTAAACCAATTACTTAAGTTGCATAATTTACTTGATCGCTTAGTTACTTTGTCAGAGGAAATAAGAGAAAGAAGAAGAAAGAGGAAAGCTGTAGTCTTGTCCTTTTTCATGTTCTGCATGCAATCTGATTGTTTTGCCTTTGATTCTCACCATACTGGATCTAGAAGCAATTATCAATAGATCTGGAAGATTTGGATCTGACGAGTGTTGCCTTTGACTTGTCTTCTTTTTATCCTTAAAGCTTTTGTAGTTCTTCTCCTGTACATGCATCAATGAAATGTTTCCGTAAATAACTCATCTATTTTTATTTTTGATTGCATATGATCAATTAAAAATTCTAGAAAGCACTCCGGTGTGAATGCAAATTCCAATGAAGGCTTCAACTGAGCAAGATTGGCAGCACATGCACAACGATGCACGTGGAAGAAATTGGGTTCCAGCTACACTGACTTCTACATGGGCTGCATTCCAGAAACAAGAGGATGACTTTTTTTTCCGGAAGCTTTTGCAATTATGATATCTAGATCTGAATCTAGATCTGGATCTGGGCCTAGAATTTGTGAAATGTCAACATATGCTTGGAAGTTAATGCATTGCTTTCCACTGATCTTTCTCATTCATCGCCAAGTAGCTTTACATTGGCTTGGTGCAATCTTTGTCTGAGAAATTCTTTTCACTCTTTATTCGGCCGAGAATTCTTCACCAACCGGTGCAAATATGGACAATTCTTCAGATTCACAGGATATGTTCAAATGTATTAGACATTGATTTAAGCTCCCTTTCTCTTATAAAAGCACCTGTAATGAATTCCTGTAATTAATTCAGACAAATATGGCAACCGGAACATGAACAATGGATTTTAATCATAAAAATCTGCATATATCAAGTCTGCTACCCCAAAATTTGATGCTTTATTTGCATGCAAAGTAAGCATGAATCCTTTACCAACTTCACCTCGAGCACCTGTATCACTTATCCAGACAATTATTCAGACACAAATAAAACTCCTTCAAACCTAGGCACCAAATTTGGAAGCTTCCAGCAGTAATTAAACCTTCTTCTGAGCAAAATTCCTCTTCAAATGGTGTGCATCACTTTTTGTCTGGGCTGCACTTCTATGCTTTTGAAATAATTAATTCATCCTTATAGCAGCCCCTTCTTATATAATCCTCATCATTGCTGTTAGCTTAATTAATGCCTCTCCTATTCCTTGCAATTAATTAATTAATTAATAATTAATAAGCTTTTACTCTTCAAACGGGGCTGCCCATTTTGTGCATGCTCATGGCTGCCATTAAATAAATTAAATTTATTTAATTTGAGCCTTCTACTTCTAGTTAACTTAAGCCTCAAAGTATGCTTTGACCTTAGCCACGAAAATAGTGAATTAATTAAATCAATTAATACTTGAAAAAAGTATTTTTCCTCTTCCAAATGGGGCACCACTTTTTGACATTAAGGGGCTGCACTTAAATAAATAATATTTATTTAATTTTAGAACTTCTAATTCTGACTTCCTTTGTCCACTTTCCCTTTGTTGACCTTTTCCACAAGCCTGGGCACCAAAATTGGAGAAGAAATTAATTAATTTAATTGCATTTAAAAAAGGTAGAAACCCTTCTTTCCCTAAAGGGGTCACACTTTTTTGGCATGAGGAATTTCTATTTTTAAAAGTGAAATTGACAATGGGATTATTTACCTTGCAAGGCAGCTCCGAAAATCCCCATGATCCACTTAAGCTATTTGACTTTCATAATGGGATTATTTACCCTGCAAGGTAGGTAATAAAATCCCATCAATGCCTTAAGTGATTTTTCTTTTATTTCACAATGGGAATTTTTAACCTGCAAGGCAGGTAAGAAATTCCAAACAGCCCTACCTGCTAGCCTCTGATTTTCCCATTGTGACTTAAGTGGCATTGTTTCACATGGGAAAAAGTACAACTACTAGGCAGGTTTAAAATTCCCACCTAACCTGTTGCTTCCAAAAATCCCATGATTCACTTCAAACCCTCTTTTTCCAAAAATGCAAAGGCCATGCCCAAGAAGAATTGCTTTTTTGGTGCACAAATGCCACTCTTTTCTGACAGAACCAGACCTCCAATGGGGAAAATTCCTTCTGGAACAATATTGCATAGGTGATCTCCAGATACTTTAGGCTAAGAATCAGAGCCAAACTGGCAAAGGAATTGATCCAGAGAAATTTCACAGAAAATGAAACAGGAAAGCACAAAAAAAACAAAACGTTTCCAGAAGTCACAAATAAAGCCCAGGATTCATTCCTGGTTAAAACCCCACTGGTATATGGGAAAAACGACATGTATGATCATAACAAGGTTAAATCAGAGCACAATTTCCTCAAATGGGGCTCAAAATAATTAAATACAAATTTCCCACAAGAAAACCCCAATGAATAGCAATATAACGATTTTGGGCATCTGGGTATTTGGCAAAAAATGGCTTATATGGCTCCTTGGGAATATCGATGCAAGCACAATACAGAAAATTTCTGGCAATAAAAACACAAACCTCAACCCATTATTTTAAAACATGAAGCATATTGCCAAACAGGAAAGTCCCAGATTCTCAGGGTTCTATCTTAGGCTTTCTCAAAATCAATTTTGATGAAAAAAGCTTTTTGTTGAGAAGATTGAGCCCACTCCATCCCTTACCAAACAACAATAACATTATGGGGTCATTTTTATGGATCTATTATATGTTGAGTTGTAATACCAGTTTGCTACTAGTGATATGATTCACTTGACCAAATGTTGTTGTTGCTTGAGGTAAAAACATCAAAGGAATGTTTTCAAGCACTTGTCCAGTACTTCTATTTAACCATCTATTTTTTGGGTGATATCCATGGCTCATTTTCAATCGTGTGTCCTTGTTCGTATAGAATAAATCTATCCAGAAATGGATTGTGAAGCTTGAGTCACGATTAGATATAATGGAAGTTAGGAATGCCATAGAGTCGAAAGATTTCGTCAAGAAAGATTTTGGGCAATGGATAAAGGAGGTATAGGGGTGTGAAATAAAGTATAAAAATAAGTGAACTTCAGGAGAGGTAATTCTTCACGACTAGAAATATGATTAATTTGCCCCTTAGATTTTAGGAAGGCCCTCAATGAGATTTTCCAAGGAGAAATATCTTGTCTAGATACATTGTAGGGATGGGAAATAGTTGTAACAAGCCTAAGAGTTTTTATTTGTTTCGCCCTTGTGACATGTTGGTAAGAATCATATTCTTTACAACTTCCTGCTTGATGTCCTTCCTTAATTCCATGTACCAAAAGAAGTTTCCGATAATCCTGCACATATGCTTTTCAAGTAATTCTGCAAATGAATTGGATTGAGGGTGATGCATGTAGTTCTAACTATGAATTTTTTGTCGGAGACCCCAGACATGGGAATTACAACCACACATACCTTATATTCTACATAATGGACCATCCCAAATATTAGTTATGGGGATGAGGTAGGGAATTGAAAATAGATAATTGCGGGATACCAGTGTATGTGGCAGGTAATCCTATTGCTCATTCTCCTGTTGGATGTTTTTTACATCTATACGGAGTAAGAGGAACAGATGCTATAGCATATAGGGAAGGCTTGGAGCTTAAATTTTTGGGAAGAGTGCATTTGTGATCTACATTCTTATTGCCTCTTCTTAAAGGAGATTTCATAATCATATTTGATGAACTTGGTGAGCCATTTATTGTTTACACTGGGGAGGACACCCTTTATTCTAGGAAGTAATTTCAAGACTCTGGCGGTCTCTTTTAATACATAAATGTTACCTACTAAGTATGGATTCCACTTGTGGACTACATCTAAGAGGGCCATAATTTGCTTCTCGTAGGTAGAAAGCACCAAAATTTGCTCAGAGAGTGTCATGTTGGTGAAATTTGTTAGAGTAGGTATTTACCTTAGCTCATGTTCACCTAGGTACTTTATTTACCTTTATTGTATTTATCCTCACCCACTTATGTGTGTGGATATTTCCTTTTATTTATTTATATATTACGGGGATATTATCTATTTGTTAGGTATAGTTCTTTCCTTGATCTATGGTATTGACTAGATCCTTGATGTCTAGTTCTCTCATAAATCTGTGGACTTAACTAGTTCTTTGATGACTAGTTCTTTCCGATCATATCTAGTTGAGGTGTTTATTACATTTATGATTTATCTCATACATGCTATTTTTATCCATGTTTATGATGGCTTGTACTTGGTACCTTATGTAGAATAATGGTGTTGCAAAAACTGTAATTTCTGCTGTAATGATATATTAAATTTAAAATATGCCTTCTGTAGAATAATGGTGCTGTGAAAACTGTAATTTCTGCTGTAATGATATATTAAATTTAAACTACACCTTCTGTAGAATAATGGTGCTGTGAAAACTGTAATTTCTGCTGTAATGATATATTAAATTTAAACCAGAATTGAAAAAGAACTTACCTAAAAAAAAAAAAACAGTTTTGGGCCAGGAAACGGCTGGGTACGGCTGCAGAAGTATCCAGCCATATCCAGACCTGCCTGGCCGCTCCCGCTCCCGAAATGTACCGTACCCGCTCCAGGGGGTCTAGGGGTACCGTTTCGGCTACTTAGGTTTTGGCCAATTTTTTATGGCATTTATTTTTTCTAGATCAACTCTAACATATGCGACAGAGACAATATGATAGGTACTCGACTTCTATTTGGCTAAAGAAGCACCTGCAATGTTTGGCACATGACTTATTATTTGAGAGGAGTTGTAATGCCATGTTGAGGTGTTGTAAAAGCTTGGCCTAAGTTTTGCTATAAATCAAGATGTCATCAATGAATACCAGGGTGAATTTATATAGAAAGGGCTGAAAGAGTTTATTTGTCAGTCCTTAGTATGTTGAGGGGGCATTGATAAGCCTAAAAGGCATGACCAGGAACTCATAGTGGCCATCATGAGTTTGGAAGGCCGTCTTAGGGATATAGTTGTTGATGTGAATCTGGTGGTATTTGGAGAATAGATCTAATTTGGAGAAAAATTGGGCCCCATGAAGCTTGTGCAAAAGCCTGTCAATCATTGGAATAGGGATTTTATTTTTGATAATGAGTTTGTTTAGTTGCCTAAAATCTATGCAGAGCCGCCAAAGCCCCATCTTTCTTTTGGATAAGTAGAATTGGTGATGAATAGAGGCTTGAATTTAGGCGAATGACTCCCACTTGAAGATCTTGTGCTAGCTTTTCAATTTTTGTCTATTGTAAGAATGGGTACTGGTATGGTTGAATGTTGGGAGGGACACTCCTGAAAAGAAGTTGGATGCAATGGTCCTCCAAACATTGAGGTGGTAATCTGGTTGGTTCGACAAAGATTGTGGCATGCTAATCCAAAATCTATTGCAAATCATCAGGGTTGTTATTATCTGGAGATGGATTGAATTGGATAGAACATAACTGAGTAATGACCCCATGAGTGATGTTCTTAAGGAGCTTTTCCATTTGGTGTTAGCAAATATCATTGGTAGACCCAGGGGTGAGCCCTTCTAACGTGTGCTTCTGCCCTTTATATAAGAATTGTCTCCAAAGTTCAGCGAAATCCCATAAGATTGGTCCAAGGATATGTAACTATTGAGCTTCAAAAACTTCATCACATCCAGCTAGAGGTAGGAGAAACATGTCTGATCAAAGGTTATAATCTCCTATGACAATATAAACATTACGACATTTTCTTTTACAGGGTAATGTTCCTCCACTAGAATTCGCAACATCAAAGCTTGAGCATGGATATACTAAGCAATCTGCCTCTTTGGCAAATTGAGGGTCAATGAAATTATGTGTGCTACCCTAGTCAATTATAATAATGAGAGGGATCTTCTTTAAATACCCTTTAACTTTCATAGTCTGAGGGGTGGTGGCTCTTGCCAAGGCATGTAGAGAGATTTTTGGTTGGGAATCCTGAGGAGTAGGTTATTTTGCGACTGTCTTCTTCTGCGGGTTGTTGAGCATCTTCCCAATCTTCGACCTCTAGGGATGAATCAATATCAAATAGATACCATTTGTTTTCCACACATTTATGCCCCTTGGTTAACTTGTCATCACAAGTATAACATAAGCCCTTTTTTTTGCCTAGTTTGCATTTAAGATTTTGTAATGCATTTAACTGAGGTTGTCTTTTGGGGTGGGGTTGGAAGATTGCACTGTGATAAGTTTCTTTTTGAGTGGAGCATAATCTGAAAATTGACTGTGATCCACGAGTTTGTCATTTACTAATTTGGCGAAGCCTAGGGCTTCCATCATGTCATCGGTATCCTTCTAGCCACTTATGAAACAATTCTTGAAGAAGTCATTAGATAAGCCTTCAATGCGATTGGCCAATTTTTGAAATTCAGTTTGGTACTCATGAACTCATCCTATTTGTTGGAGTTTGGTAAGGGCTCGAGTAAAATCATCATAAGCACTAGGGCCAAACCTTTCTAGTATTAATTTGACAAACTTTGCCTAGTCTGGTTCCTTATGAGATTTTGCATACCATTGATACCATTGGATGGCGTCTTGTTTTAAGTGAAAGGAGGTGACGAAGGCCTTGTTCACAACATAAGTATTATGGAGGCTGAAAAATTGTTGTCCTATAAATCCAACTAGTTTGATTTGTGCCATTAAAGTGGGGAAAATCGAGCTTTGGGGCATGCATCATGATCGAAGATGAAAAACTGCACCATTTGTTTAAGATTAGAGACTTGAGATTGCAAGTCGGTGACATTTTCCTTTGAAGAGAATTTGTTCTGATAAGCAAATACTACATAAGAAATACTTCACAAAATCTTTAAGATAAACAAAAATAGAGAAATGACAAACACAAAATAACACAATACATAAGATATATCATGCGAAACCCTTTTGGGAAAAAACCCAAACGAAGTAGCTTATCTCCGTATTGTATTAACTCAACCGTTATACCATAGAATAATATATTCTCAGTTCTACTTAATTCTGCTACATGTCCAACTATATGTAAGCACATCAGTATGTTACCGTCACAACAGTATTACAAAGCAATGGGTATCAAAACCATGGGCCAAGAATACAACCCATAACGGCTCCCCATAAACATGAGTTATCTAACCACCCATAATTAACATAGACTAAAAATACCTACATGCTTTGGAAAAATAGGGGATCCTAAAAATTTTCTTGGGGGTCAGCCCTTGAACTCTTAATTGCCCCCCTACTTGGGGCAATTCCCTACACTGCCATGGCCACGTCGAGTTGTACAGTCTAGAAGAGTGTAATTCATGGAAAATACACAACACATTTCCAACATCCTCCATGTTTTGTGTGTTAGCCTGAGTTGTTATTACCATAGTTAGAGGGGGTTCCACAGTTCTAGAAAAGACTTTCTGGAGTTATATGTCAAAACAACTAGCTTGACGAGATGATCGTAATGATATAAGTATCCCAAATGAAAAAATTCCTTACGACAATAAGTAAAAAGACAACCCTCTAAAAATAGCAGTTTGTAAGGAATATTTTTGCTAAAAAATTAGACTATGCCAAAATGAACACCACGGCAAGAAACAGACAATGGTGTCAGCGCCCAACTAGTTGAAAAAAATACTCTTATACTTCTCTCGGTTGTTTGCTGAACAACTACCCTATGACACTTAATTGATATTGTTGTATTTCCCACGATCTGTAACTACCATAGACGACCACTCTATAGTCTATACCTATGTGAAAACTGTATAAAAATTGTAGAGTTGTGTTGATGGAATCCTTCAAAGGTGTTTTTAGCCAACTCCAAGCTTTAGGGTTATATAGCTGGGTTGAAATGATAAGGCCGCTATTGGGTGTGTCTGGGATTTTGGGTTCACAATTAGACTTATCTCGCTCGTAAATAGTGTCTGCCCTCTATTTCAAGGTGCTAACTACGGAGGAAATTCCTTACGAAAATAAGTAAAAAGACAACCCTCTAAAAATAACAGTTTGTAAGGATTTTTTTGCTAAAAAATTAGACTATGCCAAAATGAACACCACGGTGAGAAACAGACAATGGTGTCAGTGCCCAACCAGTAGAAAAAAATACTCTTATACTTTTTCTCTCGGTTGTTTGCTGAACAACTACCCTATGACACTTTATTAATATTGTTGTATTTCCCATGATCTGTAACTACCATAGACGACCACTCTATAGTCTATACCTCTGTGAAAACTGTATGCGAGTTGTAGAGTTGTGTTGATGGAATCCTTCTTAGCCAACTCCAAGCTTTAGGGTTATATAGCTGGGTTGAAATGATAAAGGCTGCTATTGGGTGTGTCTGGGATTTTGGGCTCACATTTAGACTTATCCTGCTCGTAAATAATGTCTGCCCTCTATTTCAAGGTGCTAACTACGGAGGACAGATTGTACCCGTAGTCCACTATCCCATCTCCGAGGTCGGTTGTGAGTATTTTCCCGGGGCTAACCGCTTATTGGTACACCACAAATAACAGACGGCCGATGGATTCCTGTGGCTGGGTTTCAAAAACACTAGGGGGTCTTTTGATATACCTAGAGGTACATGGATGCTCAACTTCGTACACAATGCTGTTTATTGGGGCAATACCCCTCACTCCATGGATTTAGGTAAAATTGATTACCGCTTGGCCCAAAACAACAACTTTCTGCGAGTTCTAAAACCGCTGGAACACGGTTTATACCTTAAGAAAGAGGAAAAACAAAGTAAAAAACAGCTGGAGGGATTAGTGTTGTTGCTTCTACCACTTTCAAATCACCAAGCTCTAACTAATTGCAAGGTGAGAGCATACAACAGACAGTTGCAGAAACCTTAACTAATAATGCTGCAGCTTAACAGGAGCTTTGATACCAAATGTGATGATCCTCCTTGCAACCCATTAGGCCAACAATGAAATATAGAGAATAATATATTGTGAAATGAATAGAAATAACTTTATTGCATTGAAAGATTGAAACACATTACAGGATTGCATGCCACTTCAAGGGGGCAACTTCTTTTGAGTAAGATTGAAAGTTAGGACGAAGGGTCCTAACAGTCATTAGTAGTTATGATGTGTGCATTTCAGGCTTTGAGAGAGCAGCCAAAAAGAAGCCATTTCTTTCAAAATTGCAGCAGAACAGACATATTTTGCAGCAGCAGATGCCTTTTTAACTTAAGCCAGCATATAGAAGATCAAGACAATGTGAGAAGTATTCCTTGTGCTGTACCTGGAAATTTCGGGAGTCTCTCTGGCTGTCCCCTCATCTCCACATCCCCGAAACTTGGTGTAACATCAGATACAGCATTGCCTTATTAAGTTACTGCCCATACATTTGTATGGTCTTCAATTATGTTAGAAATTGCGAATGAATCAAGGACATGTTAAATAGGTCCATGTAATCTTTTCTCGAGAGGGGGATAGATTATAGTCAATATCTTTTATAGGCTTCTCAGTTTATTTATCGACTTCTCATGTGTAAATGAAACCCATTTGAATGAAATTGGCCTATCGTTTTTCTCATCTCTTTCGATTCAAACATACCATCATTGTAGCCAAGCAAACAGTGCCTGAAATAATTCTGTTAATTAGTATGACTACTAGAGTCCTTGTTGAATGAACAATGAAAAATGGTAGGAGCAACCTGTGCAGTAGGATCATGCGTGGGTTTCAGCTTTGATGTACATTCAGTAAGCAGGTAAATTACGCAGACATCATGTTTTTGTGGTTGGTATTACTGTTAATGACGATGTTCCCTGGAAAATTGCATTTATATGGGTTGGTATTACTGTTAGTCATAGTATGGTTTTCCTTGGA
Source organism: Taxus chinensis (assembly GCA_019776745.2). Taxonomy (NCBI): domain Eukaryota; kingdom Viridiplantae; phylum Streptophyta; class Pinopsida; order Cupressales; family Taxaceae; genus Taxus; species Taxus chinensis. Next base: position 99,120,323 of record CM034149.1, read on the forward strand.
ATATTGCATTTATATGGGACTATGCTTATTTTCTTTTTCCTTTTTAAGCTGGCAAGACTCTGTCCAAATTTACGGCATGTGTTGTATGTGTCCTAGCATGGCTTCAGAGTGTGCTTCAGTCACTAAGCACATTTATTTGAGTGTTGGGAACTGTGCCGACTATTGTCTTTTTTTAACATGAATGAACCGCATCATGTTTTGTTTGCATGCTGGAGTCTCATGAAGATGTAATTTGATAAAATTTGTGTTTGGATCCCTTCGCTTTTTTGTTACTGTTTTCTCCCTGAAGTCATGTTGTGTATTGAGAGATGAATTTTGTACGTTTATAGAAATGAAGAATCAGGCCTTCCCACCTTTCAATTCCGTTTTTTCAATTTAGCTTTAGCACCATTATTTGAAGCTTATGGATGGACTCCATGATGAGGGTTCATTGTGTTAAGAGGAATATATTGCTCTTTAGCTTAGCCAGCTGTTCTTTTGGAGGGGTAAGTATTTCCTTTCAGATTACATTTCCGTAATGCCCCTGATGTTTGTTTATTACTTCTCATTTTATTTTGTTGATAACATATTTATAAGGCATAATACTATTCTCTGATTAAAGGCATTATTTAGAGACAAAAAAAAGATTCATTTGTTTACTGCAAATCAAACTATTTAAATTTTTAATCATCATTTTTTTCTCTAACCTCAGGTTTTTCATTTTCCTTTTACCCAAATTTTTCATTATAATTTTCTTAAATGTTTTGAATTTTTTTATAATAGCAAGGCTCATTTAAGTGTTACCCTTATTTGTGTAGAGTGCCATTTTTTTCCCTTCTATCTTGGGTTTCAGAAAACTGTCTTTTACATGGCTTGTGACAGTGTGTTGTACACCATCCTTTCAACTGAAATCTATCCATTAAAAGACGAAGAAAATGATTGTATGAGTAGAGGATGAAAATTAGATCCGAACAGAAATTAGAAAGCTTTATTATTATGCAGAAAGTAAATCAAAATTTCAGATTGCAGTAAAGTACGAGAGATTTTGAAAGATAGATCAAGGGCCTAGCATTGGGTTTACATATTGTTGTAACTCTTCACTGGATGACACTCTTCAGACTGCTAATATCCAATTTGGACAATTGATTATGGTGATATCAACTACCTTGTACAAGATACCTGTCCTGACTCCTAGCTTAATACCTATTAAAATTTCTGACATATTATGACTCATTAATTTCAAATATCCCACTCATTATCTCAAACATGCTGCATTACCTTGTTATTCTTCTTATTGGCGTCACTCTTGCAGTGGTGCCAGTAGTCTTGGTGATCCTGATGGGTGTTGCTAAGTGCAATGATTCTGATTTCTGTAAAGTGGTATAAAGTCTCGTGCAAAAATTAACTCTGAATGTTAAGCCTTATTCTTGATTATTTTTTCATCTTTTGTCCAACCATATCATGGAGCAGGTGGGAGATGGAACCACTGCAGTCTATGCATTGTTGCCTTTAACAGTTATACTGGACATTTAAATTTCCACAAGAGTTAACTGCCCCTTGAGTCCAAATATTCAGCACACGGTCATTAGGATTTCTAATTAGAAGAGTCGAGGAAGTGAATGTGGTCAATTAGACTTTAAGTGTGAGGATCGATTCCATTAACATTTGGTGTTGTTGAGGCCACTGGCAAACTCAAAGCTAGCTATCATTAGAATCCTGTTTTCTGAATCCTTGTGTTCACTGATATTTTGATACGATGTAATGCTGATTAAATTTTGTCTCCATTTTTTTTTGCAATGCGAGGACTTTCTGATCTACACAACATTAGTTCTTATCATTTTTACATTGCCAGCATCCTAGAGCATTTTATGCTCGGTTGAATTTGCTGCCAATTTATCTTCATCTGACCTAAATATTTTGGGATGTAGATCCGTTTTGCAAGTATTGATTTGGAGCTACATTCAAAGTATGTACCTGGTAGTTCAGAGACCATTTTTGATGTTGATTATAGGGTCAGTCAGAGGACGCAGGTTCTCCAACCTTTGCCAGATGATAGGTTCTTATGCAGTTTCAGTCATATCTTTGCAGGTTTCTTCTGAACTAATTTCCCGTTTTAATGTTTAATTAATTAATACTTACTGCTTTTCAGATTATGTATATATTTGATGTTTTTAGTTGTTTCTGAAAATCTCTTTTCCTTGTAACTCTCTTGTGTGTAAACAGGTGGATATGAAGCTGGTTACTATAGCTACAAGGTAGGTAGCATGCATTTGCTGTCGTTTCTCATGCAATCCATTTTTTTGTAGTTTGAATTGTGTTTGTTTCTCTTTATATTACATGAATTACAGAATCAAAAGTATTAATGCTGACAAGTTTAGTCCTGTTGTGAGGTTGTGGAATTTTCTTTTGTATTGTTCCTTTTCCAAGCTAGAGAATTCTATCTCACAGACCTTTTAATCCAAGGTGCTTCACATATGTTGGTGCAGTAAGTCACTAGAAGCTTCCTTTTCAGTTGTTGCATTCGCAGAGTATTGCCTGATATTTCTACTTATTTTATACACACACACCCCCTCACACATGCACATGCACATGCGTGCATGCATGTGTGCACACACACGCACACGCACACTCACCTTTTTATCTAAGGTGCTGCTGCAAGTCACTAGAAGTTTCCTTCTCAGTTTTTGCATGTGCATAGTCTTGCATGATGTTTCTGCTTATTTTACATGCATGTGTGCACGGGCATGGACTTTATATTTCAGGTTCTTTATTCCTTCCGAGTGACACTTATCATCGAAGATTAGTCTCCAAAAATGACATTATAGATCCAAACAGTATTATAGTGCTATTTCTTAAGGGCAATACCCACTCACACACATGTAAATGTATACAAACTTTTGCTATTGGACTTATATTTCAGATTCTGCTGTTTCTCAGAGGCAATACCAATTACATCATTTGGACTGTGTAAGGAGTGCCAAGTTCATATTCTTGTAGTATAGATGCACTACATATTGAGAACCGATGAACCAATAGGATCATATTTGCTTCTTGTTCCAGCTTTCCATATATGGCGATAAAGTGTTACTCTTCTTGTGTCAGGTCAAATACATTGTGTGTGAAACAAAGATGGAAATTAAATATAACAACCAAAACTGATAACTATAAAGCACCAAAACATTTGTATGATAAAGAGATGATCCTGTAAAAGGAAGGTCCCTTGTTAAAAAGAACATCTGAAAGAGTTTGTAATGTCCCCTTTCCTACGCCATAGGCCTAGGGGCCAACTCGAGTCCAGGCCTTGGTCATACCCAAGGGGCTATGGATGCTGAGAGCTATTGGGTATGAATATCTAGTCCATTTTATAATTATTACGTCATTGACAAGAATGCATAAAGTGCTTTCGAAGGGACTAGATGTTATGTTTTATCGTTGGAAGGGGCCACTTAACCCCTAGTGTTCTAATTTTGCGTTGGGGGTCACCTTTTGGACCATGGCGACTTGAAAGGGAAAAAGTAACTTTAAGTTCACTTTATTAATTTGGTCTTCCCTAGGGGAAAGTGCGACTTGGGCTTTCTAGGGTTCCTTGGCATGGAAAAAATTATAAAAGGAGTGGAGGGGTTAAAAGAAGATCATTCATGCATACACTTATATTTCCTTTCATGTGCAACTGTTGTTTGCAATTATCCAACTTGTGGAGTAAGATCCCACGAGAACCCTAGCTTCGGTGGTGAGAGATCCATCCCTAGCTAGTAGGGCACTCTTCGGTGGTGAGAGATCCACCCTAGTTTGTCATTTTTGGAGCTGAAATCAAAGTTGTTCTTTAGAGATATTTTCTAGAGGGTTTCAGTGAAGGGTTTTGAAGGATTTTGGGCATTTTTGGAGGAGAGATTTCTAGGGTTTTTCAGGGCAGATCTACGGCAACCATCTTTGGCAAGGTCTAGCATCAGTTTGAAGGCATTTGCAAGGGTTTCCAGCCATCTCCTAGGTGGGGCGACTTGTTTTGAAGATTGCAGATCTGTTTTGGAGGATTTCCACTTCCTCAAATTCTGATTTGAAGGTTGGGATATCATCTCCTATATTTATAGATAATATTTCTGAGGTTTCATAATTTTTGCATCTATATTCCGAAAGATATTAATTTTAGAAGTTTTCAACTGTTTAGGGCACGCTGTAATTTTCTGGCAGCATTCTGTTATTCAAAAAATTCCAAAAACAGTTCTATAATATCTGTTATTGTATTAGCAAGCTCCATTTAAAATTTCAAGAGATTTGAGCAAGTATTTTTGGAGTTATCCATTATTTTCTGTTCGCTGCCCTAGATTTAATTTTCTGCAAAAATCAAATTTCTGTTTGGCTGCAATTTGTCTGTATTTTGCATATTTTAAAAGTGATATGCTATAAGGGATATTGCAGAGTTGGACGGGGCTGATGGAGAATGAAGTTCTATTTTACATTAGAACTGAGCTTTGTTGGTCAAACATTCTGTTTTCTTAGAGGGAGGACAATGAATTGGGAGAGGATAATATTGGGGGGGGGACTATTTTGTGGAATCTATATTTGCTTGTGACATGCTTAAGAGTCAAGACATTTGTTATATCTTCACTTGTTATGGTTTCATTCACATGTTATGTACAAAGAAGTTTGGGGTCACACTCACAGTGCAGGGCGTGTTGAAAGCACATGATATTTGTAGTATACTACTATCCACCGTTAAGTTCGATGTGTCATCAACAAATATGTTTTCCATGTAAAACTTGCCATAGTTTTGGTATCAAGATTCTTTGCAAGTCATCGAATTGTTTTACACATGAAGACTGAGGCACAACTTATGAACTGTGTTGTTGTTTATTAACCAGAAGCCAAAGAACAAGATGTCCATGATTGTGCGAAGGGGTGGGAATTGTGATGGCTTCCACTGTAGAATTTTAATGTTTGAATACGTACTCCTCTGCTGTGAGACAACCGACAAGCTCTATCTGTCTATCTTTGAGACACTGGCACGGTTGTGGGACATGATAGAGGAAGAAGTAATGAGTAACATTTTTGGACATCAAAATAGAGACACGGGCAGGGATTATCGCTACATGACAGAGGGAGAAAACCGTTACCGAAGATATATTTTATGGAATTGTACTAGAGAACACTTCAAGTAACATTTCCCTAAGGTCCTTGTTCCATGACCTTTTGTTTGAATGTTCATTTTTTAGACCACCTAACACTTAAGCACTACTGGGAATTCGAATTGATCAACGCACCTGTAATGCAACCAAGCATGATCACTTCAAAGGAATGATAAATTGCAGGCATCCCTGTTAGTCGATGGAAAAACCTTTCACTGGCTTGCCATGCTCTTTTCTCGTTCTTGTTCATAAATTTTCTGAAAGCGTAAAGCAACTGCAAACCATAGCCGACAAAATGAAAGGGATGATGCGGATAGAGAACTACTTGGAGTCACCTGTAGACGTTAGGTTCATACATGGCGAATGTAGAAATGCCATTTCACAATCAGTGTCACGTCAAGCGAGTGTGGGGGGGGAGCGAAATAGAAGGCCGAGATTATCATATGTTTCGACGTTCATGTACTAAGACCTTTCCCTTAGTGAAAATGTCTTTGGTGAACATGGATAAGGACTAGGCCAGGGACAAGGCCTACTTGCTACAATTTTTTTGTTGTGTTAGCTGCTAACTAGTTTCATGCATATGAGCTGAAAAAAACTCCTATCTTCGTTTTGCCTACGCACTTTCATTAAACCCCCCATTTTTTGTCGAATAGAGAAAATAGAGTACATCATGTGGAAGTGCAGGGGGATCTGGAAATTTGGACAACATCCTATAGAAAATAAAATGGACCTTGATAACATTCAAGATCTAGGAAGAAGTAACTTGATCTCAACATCAAAGGTTGAATTCGATGTAGAAGCAAAGATTGCTAACCATAATATTTGAGACCTCAACATGGGCCCACGATATGCGTACATCTAACGTATTAAAGTAGAGTAAATGAAAATCATTAAATCCAATAAGTTGTAGTCTTCTATAGCTTATGAACAGGGGAGGTCCAACTATGCATTGCTGACGTTTGCAGATGAAACCGACTGGATATGGAACTCCATGGACCGTCAACGATCTCAGGTGGTTCTGTGGACGATGTCAGGGCTAAAACGTACTTTGAACTGTGGGCTGACAAAGTCAACCATGTCTAGACCACTCCGACCACTTAAACCCACCTCTGACATGCCGCATTCTCGGGCCTAAAACATTTTTTATTTATTTTTCTTCATTATAAACATAAAGTGCAAAAAATATGCAAAACATAATGCAAACCCTAAAAGTTGTTGATAACTTGAAAAAAAGTATCATAAAACAACACTTGCCTCTCATTATACCAAAAGTGAAACACAAAACAAAATGCTATAGCTCTCATTTTCTCATTTAGGGTTGAAACTTCACCAAGAAGCATACTATTATATCATATTTCTTAAGCTAGTACGAAATGCCCATTCGTTTCGCCAAGGTGATTGTGGAGCTTGAAGGAGAGATTCTTGGATTTTTCAAGTAAAGGTTTTAACGTTTATTGTTTATTTTAATTTTTCATTTTGTCTTCAATATTCACACTTCATGCTTGTTTTATTGTTTATCCTTGTCATTTTAAAATTTAAAAGTTGTCATATTATAAAGTAACAATGTACAGGTTATGCCCTAGGGTTTAAGTTTATTTCTTTCGTAAAGGTAATATTGCATTGGTAAACTTTAGGTGAACTTGAAGCTATAAGTACTCCAATGACAACAAGTTCCAGCTCCTTGGGCCAATGTTGATTCAAATTTGATCCGAATCCACTTGTTTGGAAGTATGTCAAAATGCTAGAGCAGTTTCCAGGTGGTGGACATTTTGTTTGGGTTTTTAATGGTTGTAATGTCATGCAATTAAAATAGCTCATACAAACAAGTGAAAGCCTACTTACATGCAATACTCAGGCTATGGTTATCAGAAGCTTTCCTAGGGGATAAATGATACATCGGTTCCAACATCAACAGTTTTGGAGTACATCAAGGAACAAGAAGATGTAAAAGTAGCCTATGCCATGAAAGCAGGTGATCCATTGTCAAAAGAAAGGATCATTCAATTGAACAAGGCCACCTGTAGCACCATCTTGTACTAGACTCCCCAATTGTGGCCATGACACATCCATTTTTGTTGACACCCTCATGCAAGATGAGGATTCTCCTCTTTCACACAAGAGAGAAGAAAAAGGAAAATTGCAAAAAAGATTTCAAAATGAGTGACCAAGGAGATCACCAATGAACACATTGTGCAATGTGTGAATGCAAATGGTTTGTCATTCAATGTTGTTAGCTCGCGATATTGGTAAAACATGGTGAGATCCATCAATGAGGACCCCATAAGTGTTCAAAGCGCAAGTTATGAAAACCTCTACATTCCACCCTATTGGCAAAGGAATAAAATGTGGAAACCTAATTGCAACCATTTAGGGAATCATGGACCAAAACAGGGCAGTGTCCATCATTTCTGATGGATAGAAAGATGCAAGAAATTGGCCTTTGATTCAATGTGGGTTGTAGACCTCATTCCCTAAAGGGCAATGATTTTGAAAGTTGTTGATTATGAAGCAGCACGTGAAGAATGCCCAAATTCATTGGCAACATCCTCATCAAAGCCATTAAGATGGTGGAGCGTTAAATATGTTCTAGTCATAATGGACAATGCTAAAAATTGCAAAGCCATGTTGGGATGTTGTGGAGGAACTGAGGTATGAGCACATTTTTTGGACACCTTGTGTTGTCCACTCACTCAACCTAATGTTGCAAAAGCTAGGGAGTAAAATTGAATGGATTAAGCAAATGTATGTTGGGTAAAGATATCAAATGTTTGTCATGAACCATCACTTTGCACATAAGGCTTCTTTAAACCATTCTCGAATTTGGAGTTGTTTAAAGTAAGTGAAAGATATGTTTTTTAATTTTAGTAATTCTAATTTACTAATTAAATTTTATAATCTAAGTTTTTAATTTAGAAAACAAAGTAGATGATGTTGTAAGTTTATTACACTAGTACTTGTAGATTTCAAATGTTTTTCAACTTTTTTTGTTTTAATTTCCTACCTAGTTTTTGAGACTCATTTCGCCTCACACAATTGTCTTAAGACAACTTGTGAAGGTGCGAAGGCACCTACAGGATGGTCACTTAGCAACCTATGGACTGTATGGTGGCATTTCAAACACTTAATGAGCACAAAAAGTGAAGGCATTGATCTTAGATGATGACTGGTGGGATCGTGTAAAATACTTGCCTAGTTTTATTGTGCCCATATGAATATGATCCACTTTATTGACATGGATCAACATGTTTGGGAGAGATATATGATGGCATTGACTCAATGATTGAGAAGATAAAGGCCGTTATAAATGTAAAAATGCAAGATCCTAAGGAAACTTTTTTCAAAGAAGTAAAATCATACCTCATTGATTGGTGGAACAAAATGACCACCCCATTGCATCTCCTTGCCTCTGCATTGACTCCTAAATTCTACATCACTGAGCTCCTTTCTTTGTCAAGGAGGATGCCGCCATTCAGGGATGTTGAAGTCAGTGAAGGGTATAAAATGGTATTCTCTAGGCTCTTCCCCAATCCTAAGTTAGAAGACATGGATCTAAGCAAGTGTTGGAATTTCATAGCCACCACAAGTCATAGCCTTGGTGCTCTTCAGTGAAAATACAAGACCAGGATCCTCATATGTGGTGGTACCTCTATGGTCAATCATCCATGTACTTGTACATCCTCTTGGAATAAAAATCTTATCACAAGTGGTATTTTTAATTTTTGGCTCTCTTTTTGTTTTAACTTTTAAATTTGAGTTTTGAGTTTTCTACTTTTATAAATTTTAATTTTCCATTGACTTTGTCTCAATAGCTTGCATGCTCATGTTCATCTAAGCCGAAATGAAGTACGAACACCTTCATCCACTCAATGAAGTACAACAAGCTGGCACCAAAAAAATATGAGTTGGTCTATGTACATTCCAAATTTGCCTTCTATCCCACAAGTAGCAAGCGTACAAAGAAGGGGAGACAAAGCATTAAGATGTAGACCCAAAGAACGATGAATTGGATGCATCCATTTCCCACCTGTCATTACATGACGTGGAATGGACACTTCTTCAACGTCACAGGACCCACATAGCATAGCTAGTGGAGAAGCTACCATTTGTGGTTCTAATTAACCACATGTTGATGTTGATGTTGATGTTGATGCTCTCAATGAAGAAAAACAATATGATGACTATTGAATACTAGTTTGATCAATGGTGTAATAATTAATTTTAATAAATCATGACATTGTGAATTGTAGTTTTTGTTTGACATTTGACTGGCTTTAATTTAAGTGTTTAACAAATTATGGTAGTTTGTTGTGGTTATTAACTTATTTAGCTTGTTTTGTTTTTCATATGCATAATATGTGGTTAATTCCAATTTGTTAGGCTGGAATACACACACACGCACACATATTTAATGTATATATATTTTGTACAACTATATCCAACGTTGTATCTGGGGCCAATTTTTTTGGCCGAATCTGCATATCGTATACTCCGTATCTGTATCCATATCCAAAACGTAACAATAACTTAGTTTGAGATGAATATGATTGTAATACACCCTTCAAGAAAATTCTTTAGGAATTAATTGGTGATCACAATGCCAAGAATATCAAAGATTTGGCATAATGATAAAACCTTGCCCAATCAACTAATTACAATCAGAGTGAGCAAACTTTAATTCGGAACATAATGACCAGGCTCACTACCCACTCTGGCTAGAATTCCTGACAATGCCAGTAGACTTAAGGCCATTTGTAGATTTATTCGCTGCCTGCTTTGTTAAGGTTATCATCCCAGATGACAGGCATAACTCCTTCCATCCTAACCCACGAGTTTATATTGAAGTAGATCTACAAAAAAGCTCCCTGCATCCATAATTGTTATGACAGTCGATGGAATTTGTCAACAATAGTTGCTTTACTCGAGTCTTCAAAATGCTTGTTTTGCATGTTAGGCTCAAGATAATTATATCAGTGATTGTCCTCTATGCCGTTCTACGTACGAAAAATGCAGAGGAAACCCCAGCTGAAGAACCTTATGTAAAAAAAAAGAAAATAAAGAAGCCAATAAGACTAAAACCCCCCTTCCCACAATCCAATGCAATCATCAAAAGGAAGAGGGGCCCTGAAGACTAGATAGAAGGAGGAGAATTCCTCTTCTTTAAAGTTCTGAAGAGGTAAGGCAGCCGTGCAAGACTCTGTTAGTAGCTCAGTAATGAGAGAATCAGAATGGGGATGGAAAGTTAAACTAATAAGCAGAAAGAAGTAACATCTTTGGAGTTGACATATAATCACCACACCTCGAGGCTCGAACTGTCCATCACCGTGTATAAAATATTTCAATGATGCAGTTTCTTGCTCACCAGAAACTACTATTTCAGCGTTGGTGGTTAGTAATAAGTTTAGCTCGTTGGGTAATCTACTTCCCTTGCAATTAAGATTTCTCTTTTACCCTGGAATGTTCAAGGGATCACTCTCCCTAGTAGCAAGCAGTTTGTTTGTTGTGTTCTGCAGAAAGTTAGGCCAGATATAGTTTTCATTCAAGAAGTAAAGTCAGCTGGTATTGAATTGAGGAACAAAATGAATTATTGCTGGAATGGGAAATTTTGGTCGTCAAACCATTCACAAGGCAGCGGTGGTGCGGTCTTAGCAATTGCCCTTTCCTTACAGCATTTTGTAGTAAGTCATGGTACGGACCTAGAAGGCAGATGTGTGTGGATTACAGTTTTAATCAGAACAGGGCCTGTGGCTTCTATGTGGGTATGCTCCCAATTTGAGTGCAGATCGTACTCGACTTTGGAACTGGCTTCACTCCTTCTTGCCAACTGTTGAGTGGGTTATCGGGGGAGATTTTAATATGTTAGAATGGGAGGGAGACCGGATTGGTGGTGTTGGATCAGTCATCTCCGGGATAGAAAACAAGTATGGGCTAGGTGCAAGGCTTCTCTCCAGCTCCTTGATCCGAACTGGGGTAAAAAAGGATTAGCTTTGATAGGGTGGTATACTTGGAGCAACTTCTGCCGAGGAAGTGACAGGATACAAGCTAGACTAGATAGGCTTTATGGACCTCAGGATATTTTCTTTTCCGGTATTTCTCTACTTGTCAAGGTGTCAATAGGGAAACTGGTTCAAATCATCTTCCTATTCAGACTTTCATCTCTATAGGAAGCGTTGAGGAGGAACATCATTCCTCTTTATTTAAACTGAATGTTTCTCATCTTCAATCAGCAGATTTCCGAGAGCTAGTTCATCATATTTTGAATTTGGTACCTCCTTCTATAGGAGCAACATGACGGGGGTTGTGGTGGGATTCTGCTTCATGCAAAACTGTCAAATTCATTCGAGATTGGGGACAAACGATTGCTCGGAAACGTAGACATTCTCTGCAGGAAGCCAGAGGTAAGTTGGTAAAAGCCCGTATTTCATTAGAAGATGACCTCCATAATGAATCATTATAGGAAGACCCAACACGATTGGAAAGAATAATTTGTTAGCATGAAGAGTATGCAGCATGAGCTCGAATTTGTGCCCAGCTATAGTGGATACAAGAAAGTGACGAAGGGTCTAATTTTTCTCCCACCATGATGAAAAAAACAAGTGTTGAAAGAAATCATGGTCCAAGTAGAATTGATGGCTCTCTTGAAGAGGACTCTGCAGGAATTAGAACGCTTCTTCAGAAACATTTCCCACCTTTTTTCTACATCACCGGAGATTATAGAAGCAAGGAGTTCTTGTCTTAGAGTGATTCTTGGTAAGGTGACTGTCTGTGATCGCAGTAAACTAGAGGCAAATTTACGAAGGAAGAATTGTATTCTGCTCCCTCCTGTATGCCGAATGGCAAAGCTCCAGGTATTGATGGCCTACCATGCGAGTTTTACAAAGAACTATGGAATATAGTTGGTGATGATTTCAAGCATGCAGTAAGTGAGGTTTTTTCTATGGGATCTCTATCTGATTTCCTCAATCAGGGGCTCGTCAAACTCATCCCCAAATCCTCTGCGAGGGATACTATGAGAGTTTGCAGACCTATTACTCTCTTAAGTGTGGCATACAAAATAAGAAACATTGTTAGTGAGATTGTTAGTAAAGAGCAAAAGGTTTTGTGTAGGGATGAATTATTCTTGCAACTGTCTTTCCTGAATGGTAGGCAATGGATTCAGAAAGAGAGAAAGGCCAGAAAATCCTTTTTCTCAAAATTGACTTTGATAAAGCTTATGATAGAATAATGGACTTTCATTACTGAAATGCTGCAAAGCCTTGGCTTTGGGTGGAAATTTGTGAAAATAGTAAACACTTTATTTTTCTGAGCATCATCCTTTGTTGTTGTCAATAATGTTCTCTCGCCACGGATTACACTGCATTGCGATGCCCACTCACTCCTTGCCTTTATGTCCTCGTTGTTGATGCCCTAGGCTATTTGTTGGAAGCTGCATGTGCTTAATACAGGGTAAATGCTATTTACTTGCCTGATGTGTTACATATGCTAAATAATCATCTTGCTGATGATTCTCTCTTTTGTATTCAAGCAACATTGAGTTCCATTGCTGGAGCAAGGGAATGTTTGGATACTTTTTGCAAAGCATCTGGTGCCATTGTTAGTCACCATAAGAAGGAATTTCAGCTTGTTGTGTTGGATCCTTTTGGGGTTCTGTCAGAATGGACATTTGTTCTTCCCAGAGTTATTATCAAGTATTTAGGTATACCTTTTGTGATGGATCACTCTCCGGTAAGTATGTGGGATTGGGTTTTGCAGAAATACCAAGCTAAGCTGTTTTCTGACAATAAGGATCTCTCTTTTGCTGATAAGTTTACTGTTTTGAGCTGAATTTCGCAAGCATCACATATGTATTATGTATCATGTTGTCTTCCTTCTAAAACTTAGCTTCTTCAATTTGAAAAGTTTTTGCGAATTTTTCTTTTGGAAAAGTATGGTGGTGCTAGAGGCCTCCCTATGGATCTATGATCGGTTTGCATAATGCTTAAAGAGAAAGGAGGGCTGGGGTTAAGGGTTATTATAGGTCAAGGGTACATTTTGTCAGCAAAATGGATAACTCGGTGTTTGGAAGGATCTTTTGCCTTGTAAATTCTCATGAGACATAGGATAATCTTTGCCCAAGTTTTAGGTGAAGTCATAAGTAAATTCGGACTTTGTAATATTATTGCGGATCGTGACAATTTTTCAGATCCATGGATCCTTTGTTCTTCACAAATGTAAAATGCCTGGAAAAAAGTTGTAGGGTTGCTCACTTGGAGTGTAGCTGGAGCTCAAATGGGGTGGGACCTGGCCAACATGTCAATTTGGTCTTGGAAACTTTAGGACACATCTATTGCTTCCATAGCCCGTTTTCAGGCTTGCAGATTGAGCCAAAAAGAAAATTTTGTTTGGAAGGATTTATGGGATGCTAGTGCATATGATTGGAAGGAGTGGAAGAAATTAGCTAGAGGCTTTGCATTATCCACTACAGATTGGTTAGTCATTAGGATATTCAGTGTCTTAACCCTCTTGAAGACATATTCAAGTTAAACTTGGAGCTAAAAGGTCCCAATTGGAGAGACTGGAGATGGATATTTGGCCATCCCATTTATCAGTATGATACACCGGTTTTATCACATGCTGAACCAAAAATGTTTTTTGGCACCTATCCTTAATCCTAGATGGATTTCTTCGATGTTGAGTTCTTATGGATATTAGATTGCATAATGTTTGGGCAATAAAAGTATCGTATAACTTAAGGGTGTTTGCATGGCTTGTTATTTACCAAGGGCTACCTACGGAAGCTTGGCTATCAAAAAGTGGTTTTACAAATGGGTTGTGCCTGTATTGAACTAAATTAGAAACTGTTAAACACCTATTGTGGGATTGCTCATTTGTGAAAGCCTGCTAGAGGGAAGTTCACAACAGAATGGCAGTAGTTCTCCAGGGACATCTTCACTGGAGGGCAGCTTTACTGGGAGATTCTATCCTGCTTGTTCAAGGTCCTTTCAAAAAGCATATCGCATGTTACGTGAATTTCAGCCCTTTTTATCCTATGGAAACTCAGATGCAATTATGTTTTCAGAGAGGAAGTAGGAAAGTTGGAAAGTTTTTGGCAGGCTTGGCAAAGTGAAGTCAGAATGCAACAACTTGTAAAAGGACATCTTTTTCTTAAAGAAGCTAAACAGTTTGACCCCAAAGAATATTCTGATTTGGCTGCTCTTATGTTTTGCTTAAGAAAAGTGTAACCTTCTTTGTATTTTCCCCAATACATTTCCTGATTCTTTTGTACAGGCCCTCGTCGTAAATATTTTTTGTTAATATATGAAGTATGTATTCAAAAAAATAAAAATTAATTGAAAAATTAAGGCCATATGTTGGAAGCAACTTAGAAAATATTTAACTTTGCAAAATTTCCTTTTGAAGGGACCATGCAAGTGAATAGGAAACAATCAATTATCGTTTGCCTTTATTAACTTTTGGAGTTTGGAACTAGCTCATGGAATAGTAAATCAATTACCTTAACAATGACCGCATTGATTGAATGAGACAATTGTAACTAACAAGAGTTAATAAATGATATAAAATCTGGTAGTAAATTTTGGCAATGCATAAGAAATGATATCGTAAAATGTTTTTTACAGTATATATTGAGAGACAAAACCAAACATTAAATAGGATATATAAAAAGTCTATTTCTTAATATATCAAGGATATTTCGGTAAGAATGTGGTAGGTTGAATTTACACAGTCAGCCTTAGTGTAGGAGACTCAATATTCAATTTACCTATGTATTGACCGGGTTTGCAATATTATGTGGAGTGTAATGAGAGTGTTATCTCAAGGGAAAGTCTAGTAAACAATGGCACTCTATAGCATGTTGAGCCTAACCCTATCTGTTGGTTAATCATTCTTGAAACTTATTCATAGATTGGGTGCAAATATCCTTTGCTTGATATAAGCCTTTGATGATAGTTTTACCAAGTTGAGCACACATCACTTCTAACTCTACGTATCGCTTCATTATGAGGCTTAGGGTTTTATTCTTTGTATGAACCTGATTGTGCAATTGTAGGTTTGTTCATCTTTCAACTTTGCACTTTGAATGTTAGTTTTTTCTTCTAAATAGAACTTCTCAAAACATTACTTGCTTATGGTAATGTTTCAAGGTACTAGAAAGGCTTATTAGTAGTTGAAAACCATAAAATTGCACCCATACTCGAGACTGTTTTTATCTGATTGCTTCATTGGCTACCAACATTGGCTTCTACTTGGGGACAACTGACAATTACCCCTTTGTGGTACATTGAGGTCTGATCAATCCATGGTAGAGTAGGCCATAATTACAACAAAACAAGCGTACAAAAATAATGTAAAAAAGACAAACACAAGGAAAAAATACCACCCATCCAACACACTATATATAGGATAAGATGAATGGAGGAGATATATACTAGGAAGACAACACAATACAAATGGAAGCCCAGGAAAGGGGAACAAGCCACAACACACCTTCTAGAGCATACAAGGCAGCCAAGATGTTACAAAGGCCAAAGAACACAAAAGAGAGATAAAACACATCTTATGTACATTGTACGACAACAATTGTGGCACTTCATTACATTAAGTGTTTGAGATGCCACCTAGGAATAGGAAATTCCATTAAATCACCATGCAAATCCATGACAAACAAAGTGTTCTCTCCAATCCTACTATCAATGGAATATGGTCCCAAAGATAGGGGATCAAATTTGCCATGTTCCCCTCTATACTCAGATTTGTTGGCCCACAATAAGACATCATCACCAAGCATGAATTGTTTGGGGTGCACTATCTTTTCAAAAAGTCTTTTATTTTAATCTTGGTATTTGATGCATCTTTTGTGAGTATCATTTCTGGTTTCATTGAGTTCTATGAACCTAAGTCATAGGGTTCGGCGGTTTTTAGGCAGGAAGTTCGAAAATCGCCCAACCTTATTCACCAAAAAAAATTGCGAATATTCGTATATATTCAACATTAAAAAAATGCTTATAAAACGCTTTTAAAAAGGCCTAAAAAAACCCCAAGGTTTCTCATTCTGGTTTTGAGCGGCGGGAGTAAGAGTGTTTTGAGTGGAGAATTTGTGAGAGCAAGTGGAGCTACGACCTGCAGAAGAAATAGAACTTGCGGCCATTGACCTGTGACCTGAGCTTTGGATACAACCTATGACCGGAGCTTTGAGTTGAGAGTTGAAGCGACTTGCGTCCGCTTTGGAGAGTTGATACACTTGCGACTTGGAGCCATCCCTAGCGCCGCTGACAACCACTAGAGGTATATTAAAAATCCTTGGCCATGAAATATATTCTTCAACGGGTCGATTAGGTTAGAGTAAGTTTTAAAACTTATAATTTATAACTGATTCATATTTTATAATTTATAATTTTGGTTGATTATGTTAGAGTAAGTTTTAAAACTTATAATTTACAAATAATTTATATTTTATAATTTATAATTTTATTCATATTTTATATTTTATAATTTATATTTAATAATTAATCTTACTTGTTTTTACTTTATTAACGTTTTAATTTTAATAAAATAATTAAGTATAGAATTTGTAATTTAAATTGTATAGTAATGTTTTAGTTATTTAGAAAAATTTGTGCATTTATATCTTATTTTAAAAAAAAATGAAAATTATAATAGCTGAATTTAATCACGATTTTTTTTTCTGAATTCTATCATTGTCAAACTTAATCCGAATTTAATCCTCGCCGAACACGAACATGAACACGAACTTGGTGACTTAGCTATTAACTAATTGATTCTTCTCGTGACAAAATCAGAATCTTCATCACCCATCTCATGCAACAGTTCACATATCTTTGAAACCACCCCAATGGGCAAAGAGTTCACATATCTTTGAAACCACTCAAATTTAGCTTTTACTATCAAAGCCAACTCTTGCCTGAAAAGCCTCAACTTGCCCATATAATATATTGATAGGGGAGGTATCCTCTTGAAAGATGGCTTGGCATTTTGTCCTCCAAAGATAACTGATTGCTGCCATCCTAGTTGTATGCCATAAAGCCCGGCTGTCCCAAACCATCCAAGAATCTCCTAAAAGAGACCCTTTCCAAGTGAGGGGTTATAAAAAAGAAATTGAATTCAGCTTGCATCCATCCCCAAAACCCTCTTCTTGCTGTTGGACATTTCTAGAAGATATGATCGACTTTTTCTTCTTTCCCCCACAATGCAAAATGCATTTGCAAAACCAGTCTTGCTCAAGCTTGCTTTGACATCCAAACCCTAATGTATTACTAAGCAGTCCCATCACCATATGTTCGAAGGATGCTCTTGTTTTCCAAATAGCTTGACAGCACCGTTGCCATCTCACTTTAGGGCCCTGGACCCGCCACTGTTTGTTCAATCGAGTGGGTAATATAGATAGCAGTGGTGTACTTGATTAAACAAGTCCTTTGAGTCTATAGTTGAGGAGAGTTTTTCTAGTGTTCCACTTCCTATCCCTCCAATACGGACCTACACTCTGTAAATGCAATTTGAAAAGATAGTGTTCATGAATCATATTACAAAACTCTTGAAAAGCAGTTTTGTTTGCTGGTGACAAATTTTGTGTCCTTGTGTAAGCCCCTCCAAGATTTCCATTGTTGTTTCCCATTTTTCCAAAAGTCCCCCCAACAGAACTAACCATTTTTTGCCAACCTTTTGCTTGCAAAGAAATGTTGAAGCCCCACTGTGTCCACGTTGCGAGGTGAAGGTCCAAATAGGACATGCAGCTGAGATCCCAAGACATCGTCGTGGCCCTTCAAACTGCCAATGGAGAAAACCTGATTTGTATTTGCCAAGCATGCCCATATTCTCGTGAAGAGGTGTTGATCCAACAATCATAAATGCACTAGTGTTACCAATTATGTCACAAATTTGGAAGGGCCCCTTGATTTTATGGACATGGTGTGCATTAAGAATTCTATGGTGGATAAGAATCTGCCAAGGGTCATCACCTTCCATCGCCCTTACAATCCACTTCCCTGCAAGAGCTATTCCTTGTGCTGTTATGTCTGGAATCCCCAATGCCCTTTGATCTCTTGGAAGAGTGCAAACATCCCAAGCAACAAGGGGGAGCCCTTTTCTCCCTCCTTTTTTGCCCCATAAAAAACTTCGAAGAATCCTCTCAAGTGCTTTAAATGTTCCTTGGGCAAGGAACAAACAAGAAGAGTAGATCATGTGTCCTGCTGCTAGGATTTTGTCAACAATCGTAGCCTTCTCAGCAAGAGGAAGATCAAGTTTATTCTACATTAGCAGCTTCTTTTCAAATTATTCTAATATACACCTCCATTGATCAGCTATAGTGAGATGACTACCAAACGGAATACCCAAATAAAGAACATTTTCCCCTAGTTTTATAAGCTTCCACAATTGGCGGTTCCTAGTAAGGGAAGATCAAGTTTATTTTACATTAGTAGCTTCTTTTCAAAATTTTCTAATGTCCACCTCCATTGATCAGCTATAGCGAGATGACTGCCAAACAGAATACCCAAATAAAGAACATTTTCCCCTAGTTTTATAAGCTTCCATCATTGGTTCACCAGGGTGGAGGTTTGTCTTGCCCAATGACCAAAACTTCTGTTTTTTCTTTGCTTAGAACTGCACCAGCAGCCTCAGCAAAAGTCTCTAAGAAAAACATTGTCCTTTCAACAGATTGTAGAGTAAGATCAAGAGTTAGAACCAAGTCATCGGTAAAGTGAACATTAAGGAGCTGGCTGCCGTTTGGTAAAAATATACCTCTAATTTGTCCCTGAATTCTCAGTGCCTCTAGTAAATATCCAAGGGCATCGACAACAATGACATAGAGATAGTGGGCTAAAGGACATCCCTGCGTGATGGATCACTGCAATTGAATAGGCTCTGAAGGAAATGCCATTCATACTAACCCATGTAGGAGCATGTGATAAAAAAAGTCCCCATGCCTTGTGGAGAAAGGAGCCAAAAGCCTATCCAATCCAGCATGTTCAGAGATGAAATCCCACTATATC
This sequence comes from Taxus chinensis, assembly GCA_019776745.2. Classification (NCBI taxonomy): domain Eukaryota; kingdom Viridiplantae; phylum Streptophyta; class Pinopsida; order Cupressales; family Taxaceae; genus Taxus; species Taxus chinensis. The sequence goes on from CM034149.1 coordinate 99,139,428, forward strand.
CAATCATAAGCTTTATCAAAGTCAATTTTCAAAAAAAGGGCCTTTTGCGCTGGATTATATTGCCTATTCCATACCCTCCCATGCAATAATAAGGTTATCCAGAATAAACTTGCCTTTTATAAAACTAGTCTGCTCTCGTTGGACTATTCCTGCCACCAATAGTTTAATCCTTGTAGCAAGGGTTTTTGCTAAATTTTTATCAGAAACATTGAGGGCAATAAGCTCCCAATCACTTACCTACTTACTTTTGGAGCCCTTTGGAACGAGTTTGATTAGTCCTCAATTGAATAACACCCCCATGACTCTCCTTTTGATGGATTCCTGACACCCACTTACTTTTGGAGCCCTTTGGAACGAGTTTGATTAATCCTCCATTGACTAAATCCCCCATGACTCTCCTTTTGATGGATTCCTAACACCCACTTACTTTTGGAGCCCTTTCGGAACGAGTTCGATTAATCCTCCATTGACTAACTCCCCCATGACTCTCCTTATGATGGATTCCTGACACATTTTTATATAAGCTGGTCCAACAATAGGCCACATTTCCTTATAGAACTCCACTGGGAGCTTATTAGGTGCTGGAGATTTATCATTCTTCATGTCTTTCATTGCTGTCTCTAGCTCCTCTTGCTCCAGCTCTCTAGATAGAATAGCTTCGCAAAGCTTTCCACCTTTTTGGGAACCGCTTGCTTGACAATCTCCATGCAAGTATTATCTAAAGCGTTAGTACCCACATACGTGAAAATCTTCTGAAAGCGGCCTTGAAAAATCTCCTGGAATTGAAGTTCATCCTTTGGTAGATTATTGTTAGAGTCTCGCATTACAAGAATTCTTTCTGCGTTATGCTTTTGTTTTAGATATTGGAAGTAAAATTTGGAGGTCTTATTGAAATCCAATTAAGACCCCCCTAAATCTAGCTCACCTTGTGCTATATTCCTCAAATTTTCTGCGCTGAGATTTCAATTCACTAGTTGCTCTTTGTTTTTCTGCATTGAATGGATCCAATTCCAACCTGTGCCTAGCTTGTTGAAGCTGATTTCGAGCTTCTTTTTCTCCCCCTTTTTGTGTCATGGCCTATGTTGCCAGGATACGGATACGGGTTCGATACACGGATACGGGTTCGATACACGGATACGTCAATTTTAGAAAACCCTTGGGTACGATACGTCTTGGATACGTCCATGTGTGTGTGTATCTATCTATATATATATACACACACACACACAAATTTTACTCATTTTAAGTCCATAAAAAACTGAAATAGACTAATAGTAATACAAAACTTGAATCAATGTTCAAAACATTCAGTATACTTAAGACTCTACATTTTCATTGCTCATGTGGCTGCCATACATATGATATACGAATATCATGTCAACATGAATACAAACAAAACTTGAAAAATATAGTAGGATCAATGTTCCAATTTTCAAAACATTCAATATACTTAAGATCTTACATTTCATTGATCATGTGGCTGCCATACATATGATATAGGAATATCATGTCAACATGAATACAAACAAATCTAGAATATATCATCTAGATTTTCCTCAAAATCAAGTTCTTGCGTGCCACTTGCTAGCTCCATTCTCATTAGCTCCACTTTCCACTCCTTGCGAACTCCCTTGAATCTCATCTTCGCCGTTAAATATTGAAAGTTGGGCAAGCTAATTGCGGAGGCATCCAAGTTTGTGGTCTCTGGAAGAAGATCCCAAAGTTTGTGAGCAAACCTTTAGCATAGTTCTACAAACTTGTGTGACAAGAGGCGCAAATTGGAATGCACATATACCAAATCCTTTTTTAGATGCCAACTTGTTTTGTTTAATTAAGGTTGATAAAGGTATAAGTACTCCAATTCTGCTCTGTAGAAGAATTACTAGCCACCTATCCACAATAAAGTTAGAAAATTCAAATTCAGGTTTTAGTAACATCCTAAGAATGTGCAAAAAATAATCCTACTAACTTAATAAAATTTAAAATATTCAATGATTATAAATTGTATACGTACTGTTATACTTGTGGATAGGCCACCACTTTTATAGCAATAGGACGTAAATTGCTTGGCATCATGGCCATTATGTTCACGCCACAATGTGGTTGGGGTCAAGTTGAAACTCTTGTCAAAAAGAACCTCAATACCGCTCCCATGTTCCCTTCTGAAGCCTAAACATGCCGTCATTTCACATCTGACCAGACTGGCTATAGATGGATAAGGAAAAAGTCTTTTGAATGTTGCCTTGGTTCCATTTCCAACTTCCGAGTCAGAGAATGGTGGTTGCCTATTAGGTAGCCCAAGTACGTCAGAGCTAACGTACCTTGTCGGAGTACTTTGCATGTTCAGTACATATCAGACAAGGAGATGTAATGGGGGTGGTCATTTGATTCCACCTCTTCATGACCACAGGTCTTGATCTTCCTCATTGTAGAAGGCCACTTCTTGAATCTTGCTCTTTTGTTTGTATTACATCTTTTTGATACTGTTCAAGCATAAAATCTATTCCATCATATATCTCTCCCATGCCTCATTGCATCAATATCTACGAATTGATCATGTCGAGAATGGGCTCTGTAAAATTGGAGCAAGTGACTCAACCTTGGCCCACCAATCATCACTAAGGACCCTTGATTTCGACCTTTGAAAGCTTTCTCTCATAAATTTGACTGCCTCCACACTGTCCAAACATTGTTTGATGAGTACACTTAAAGGCCTCTCTCACCTTCACAAGTCATCTCAAAATGAGCAAATGTGATAAACAAATCTTATTCTCTGCAACCTTCAGCATTCCTCCCAACCTTGAGAATCTCCTGAATATGGCTTGTGACATATGATGGTTTGTGATAAACATCTGAAAGCCATTTGGCCTTGTGGAAATCCTTGTTCAGGAACAAGATGGGATGGTTTCCCAATCTTTTGGAGCATCAAATTAAGGGAGTGGACAACACAAGGGGTCCAAAAAATGTGCTCATATCAGTGTTAGGAAATAAGAGATAAAATATGCGGAATAATCCCTTATAGAATTGCAACAATAGAAACTAATATGCATAAAATATTACAGATCTCAAATAAAAGTGCAGAATAAATAACACAACACAGAGGAGACTTAGATTTAACGTGGATCACCCAATTTGGGCTACAGGAGACCAAGAATCATTTGCCCAGATTTGATTACAAGCCTCCAGTCTCTCAATACAATACCCAGATCCGTTTGGAGCTATGCTCAACAAACTCTACAAAATTCACAGGTGAATTCAAAACACATCTGCAATACACTTGTATATCTTTCATAGGCATAAGACCATATAAATAGACAAGTACTTAAGCAGTTTGATACAAAACCGTGGGTATCAAAACCATGGGCAAAAACTGTGGCAAAAAACCGTGGGTATCCTAATATGACCAAGAGGGTATAATCAAAACTCCGTAGGAACTGATGGTCCCATGAGAAACAGCCCATAACTTATACCATTACCCTTAATGGGATAAATCCACCCATGAAAATTTGCAAACTGGAAGAGGTTGCATGCCCCCAAAGACTTCCATCGAGTGCTTCACCCTCTCGAACCCCCTGGATATTTGCATATCGGCGAAGACGTGCACCACCGTGAGAAGATACCCGATGTCTGAACACGAGAGGCGGTGTAATCCATGTAACATGAATAGGTTTCTTCCACAAAGATAGCATATGACAACGAGCTGATCAGCTGTACCAAACAAATGATTCTTTATGCAACCTTCAGCATTCCAACCATGAGATATGTCCTAGAATGATTGCTTGTGACATATGATGGTTTGTTGATAAACATTTGAATGTCATTTGCCTCATGGAATAAATTTGTTCAATCCATGGGATTTTCCCAATCTTTTGGAGCATCAAGTTAAGGGAGTGGACAGCACAAGGGGTCCAAAAAATGTGCTCATATCTACCCTCTATGATCATTCTTGCTGCTTTACAATTTTTAGCGTTGTCCGTGATGAATTGGACAACATTATGGGGGCCCACCGACTCAATTGCCTCTATTAAAATGTTAGCAATAAATTGTGCATCCTTGACTTGCCCTTCACAGTTAATGGCTTTAAGGAACATTGCCCCTTTAGGGCATACTGCAACAACAATTGAGGGGTCTATTTCTAGCATCTTTCCATCCCTCTGAAATGATGGAAACCCCTGTTTCCTTGCATGAGTCTCTGATTGGCTGCAAAGTTTTGTGAATATGTTCCACTTCCTTTCCCAAGAGTGTGGTTCGAACTTTTTCGTAACCTGGGGATTTGTACCCTTGTGGAGCTTCATTGACAACCTTCACCATCTGATGTCAATATGGAGACCTCAATACATTAAAGGGCAGCCCACATGCATAAATGCATCGAGCAACCACCTCATCAGCAACCTCCCTCTTTTTAATATTAAATGCTTTTTCCAATGCTCCTTTTGGCCTTATTTGTGATCTCTGGACTCTCTTCATCAAAAGGGGAATCAAGTGGTTGACTTTGAGTTTGGATGAAAGGATGAGTAGTAGATCTAGGTGTGGGTGGTCGTGATGAAGGCCTTCTTTGCAATGGAATTGTTCTAGTTCTATTTCTTTCAGCTTGTCTATCACCCTCCTCTTGCTCTCTTAGGTACTCTGCCATTTTTTCATTTGATATTTTTGGGCACTTCTTTATCCCCACACCTCCAACACCAGTCAAATGGATTTTCAGTTCGACTATATGAGGATTGTATTGAGCTATGGCAACCATGACATATCCAAATCCGACACCCACCACCAACAAGGTTGTCTACCAATGTCACATGTCTCCAAAGAGGGGAATTAGGATCATGTCTCACAGGAACTGATGTGTTTTCAGCTTGGCCTTGCACTCCACCCAAAGTAGAACTTGATGCCATCCTAATATGTTTTTGATCACTAAGATCACCGTAATGGCGCGAGGTGAGAGCATACACGGAGTTAGGATGTTTAAAAAATTAAAAACATTTTGCCTTAACATAAATAAATTAGTTATGTCATCCTAATATGTTTTTGATCACCAAGATCACCATAAAGGTGCGAAGGTGAGAGCATACACAGAGTTTAGGATGTTTAAAAAATTAAATCACGCAATTTGCCTTAACATAACATAAATTACTAATTAGTTATGTCATCCTAATCTGTTTTTGATCACCAAGATCACCATAAAGGCGCGAGGTGAGAGCATACACAAATTTAGGAAGCTAAAAAAATAAAAATTTAAAAACAAATACATTAACATTGAACAATGCATTTAAATTTAAAAAATGATTTTTTACCAATTAATAAATTAAATAACCATAAAATATGCCATCCTAATCTGTTTTTGATCACCAAGATCGCCATAAAGGCGTGAGGTGAGAGCATACATAGATTTAGGAAGCTAAAAAAAAACAAATACATTAACATTGAACAATGCATTTAAAATAAAAAAATGATTTTTTACCAATTAATAAATTAAATAACCCTAAACTATGCCATCCTAATTTGTTTTTGATCACCAAGATCGCTATAAAGGCGCGAGGTGAGAGCATACACAGATTTAGGATGTGTTTAAATTATAAAGTTTAAAAAAAATGCAACATAATAAATAAATAAATAACCGTAAAAAAATCCAAACGAAAGGATGAATCTAAAAATAAAAATAAAATAAAAATACGGTATACTTGTAGACTGTAGTGTAGAATCGTAGATCCTGGTTGCCTTTAAAATTTTAAAACAATCTCTTCCTCTCAAGTCTCAACAATGGCTTCTTCTCCTTCTAAGTTCTCCTCCTTGCAATGGTGGACTCCAAACAATAGAAGCAATCGCTGCCCCTCCTTCAAATCTTTGCCTCCTCTAAGCTCTTTGCAAAACCTCCTTCCAATCTTTGCCTCCACTAAGCTCTTCACAACTCTACTTTGGCTCTTTGCTCATTCACTTGCAAAAACCAACAATGAAATTGTTTGTGTGATTTCAAATGAGAGGGGTGGGTGCTTTTTATAACTTTTTGTGGGTGGAGAGGGTGTCATTATTTTATTCATTTAAATGTTAGGGTTCATTATTTTGCATTGACTAAGTCAAACATTAAAAAATGTTTTAATGCCTAAAAAAAACGTATTTCTCCTTGGGGTCGCTACGGGGTACGTCCCGAGTTCTTCCTGGATACGTCTGTATGTATTCGTGTACCCTGGACGTACCCGGGAAGAACCTAGGCGTACCGTGTGTGTATTAGGACCCGTACCCTGACGTATCCGTATCAGGCAGGGTTGGGGGGGGGGGGGGTTTGGAGAATCCGTGCAACATAGACTCCAAGGGCTGAAATTTTAATAAACAAATTTGTCTATCATTAGCATTACTTTTGTGTCTAGAAAGGCAAGACATAGAATAACATACTATAGGCATCACATCTGATAGCCGCCCGCTTACCCATGCACCATCAGTTCTCAGTTAGATGGCCTTTGTTGGGTTCTTCGCAAGCGTACACGTGCTGTCAAGTTTTCTGTCGTGCTACCATGCTCTGCTTTTGAGGTTCTTCATTGCTAGCTGCTTGAATGCATATCAGAGTTGAGCTTGGAAATTGGTACAGGTTGTGTGTTGTTTGGGTAGTAGATTTTAACTCTAAAATTACCTGGTGAAAAATTTAGCAACATTACAAGACAATCACAGTGGTTGCAAACTTAGAAGTTTGCACAGAACCTGTCTAGCCTAGCCTATAAATACGAGTTTTTAACCATTTCCTACCGTTTAGGCCAAGAAACATTATCAGGTAAAAATTTCTGGTTGTTTTAATTACTCCGCTTATATAGAGAAAATCACATTTATTTGCGTACCAAAGCAAGATATAAACTACCATACTATCATTTGCTAAATCGTTATCTATTCTATCAGGCCTATCAAGACTAGTTTCACACCCTCACAACCAGGTACTCTTCGCTTTACAATCCCATCCTTTATTTCACACTCCTTCCTACATGCATTCAATATTAGAAAATAAGCTGAGTGATAAATAAACATTCCGCTGCAATGAATTCTCATCTATTCTGTCATGTGAGAGGTTGTCTATACTTCTAGCAAAAGCTTCCTCAGGTGCGTTCTGTCGAAGTTAGTTTGATTGTCATCCAACATTACTGTCATCAATTATGGGGTCGCTTAACTCCGTGTAACAATTGTACATGCAAATTGCTGGTGAGAGAAACACTTGTCATCATGGATTATGGCCACAAAAAATGATGCAGACATTCATGAATTGTAACTATGCTATTTCAAAGTATTATGGTTCATCTTTAAAAGACCCTGACCAAGCTGAGGATGTCTGCGATTTTTACACAATTCAAGTAGGTAATTCAGAGTAAAAGTGTATGTAGTGCTTAAACCATGCGTAAATCAGTGCAGAAGACACTTTGCTCTTGTGTATTTAAGACATTTAAATTGTTCATTTACGACCATTTTTTGGCGTAGTCAATCATCTAGAATATTTTGAAATATGCCATCCCTTGCTCGTACATAGAAGCTCATCTCCCTTTTCACTATTGATAACTGTCCCCCACATTCGGTTTGACACCGCCAAGTGATCCCGTTGGCGTCAGACTTGCTCCCCTAGGAGCGACCACTAGTTTAATTTCTATGGTAACAGATATGAAAAGAAATGAATGACAACACGTCTGAAATATTCAGATTTGTATCTCACCAAGAAGACTACCAAGATTATCCAAATGTCAATGGGGCCACTTTTTCACTGGTGAGTTTGGCATTGAGCTTCCCAACAACCTATGGGAGCTACATTGGGCAATTGAGACCCTGTTCCTGTATTGATGAGAGGACAGCCTAGTATATTAAAATACCAGGGTTTTGACTGCGACTATCATTAACTTTGGTTCTTGCACAGGATATTTGCAGTGAATATATTGCTGTTTGAAGAACAATACCAAACAACAAATATCGTCATTGTGTGGTGTTGGTCCATCAAGAATGCGTTTGAAGAAGCTTGCTAATATAATATCTTTCTGTTTAAAACTACTGCATTAGCAAATGACAATATATACATTATATGCCTGTTGATTGTCATGTATTCAACATATGTGATTCGTGATAGCTGAAAAGACCCATTGCGAGATATTTTATTGAACAATTTGGTGCAACGTGGTGAAAACATATAAATTGGATGGTGTAACAACTAGCTCATTTACATGGCTGCCTTTGCGAATAACTCACAATTTACCCATGGAAAATGCTTCGCGTCAGCTAAAACAATCAGGAATAAACTGATCCACATCAATGGTAAAACTCCACTCTTAAAACATTTTTTAATATGTTTTTTTAAAAACTGCCAAGTTTTGGCCATGTTTTTTTTCCCTGAGTCAAGAGTTGAAAATAGGCTTTATGAGTGCTCATTGAGTCCGAGTCTGAACAAAATGAAATTTACACTACAGTAATTTTTCTTTGCATAGATGCTCAGGGGCGTCTTTTAATAGACCCGTCCAATAAATACATTATTTAGAAACAGTTAATTGTAGCTCAATATTTCTATAACGCATGGTAGGTCAAATTTGTTTATGTCAAATCTCTCTATGGTGTTTGTGTGGAACCTAGTTGATGGATAATAACTCCTTGTGATGTGTATCTGTCTATATTTAAAATCCATTTGAATTTGTATGGTTTCCCCAGAGAGTGACTAGGACACTTAAATATTTTTTCTGCTTGCATTGTATTTGAAAATTTCCATGTGTTATGACCATAAAATTCATTCCAAAACTTCTGAAAATTTGATACCCCTTTATATGAATTGACATTAGTATGATACCACTAAGTTGCTCAGTAAATGAATTTTTCTACTATTCCAAAATTGATGAATGTGTAAGACAGTTCTTCGGATGTCATTTTTGTCAATCCATTTTCTCTATATAATTCTCTACTGCAATTTATTTGTACTAACTGACTTGTTGCAAATTGTCTGCAGTGGGCTGAGGTGTTGTCTGCAGATGCATTCTCGGCATTTGAAGAGGCTGGATTGGATAATGAGAAGGTACTGACTTTTATGACGAAGGCTTGTAATTATTTGAGGATGGTTTGAATGATAAACCTCTCTATGTAGTAACTATAGATCATCATCCCTATGAAGTGATGATGTGTTTTATTTATAAATAACTTGTGTAGGTGTTTATTTGTGTCTATGAGCTTCTTGTTGAAACATTGTAAGGAAGTAGCTCAAATGTAAGGCTTCTTTTTACAACTAAAGATTGTTATAAAGCAAATACATCCAATGTCTAATAGATTGAGCATGTGCAATTCTTATTGTCATCCCTGGTACATAATTCTGCTCTTCCCTCTTAGTTCTTGAAGACAATATTTGTGCTTTAATTGACCTCTGCTCTTATGCTAATCATATCATGATCTTGTGATGGTGCAATCAAGTGTCAAACAATCAACTGTCAACTGCTCATCCTTTTCAGAGCACACAGAAACACATACATAAGCAAACACTTTGAACAAGGAATAAAATATGCAATCTCAGTTACATCTCAAAAGTTCATACAAGAACAATTTTGTGAGACTGATAGTATCATACTAACAATCCATTGTTTTTGAAATTAAAGACAACAAATTACAAAAATCTAAACTCACTTTCTGATCTTCTTGGACTTCTTCTTGCTCTTTCAGTTGGCAAGTAGCGCTCTTGAACTTTCAGCTGGCTCTTGTGCAATCACAGTCTTTCTGTTGGTTTTTCTTTTCACTGCCTGATTGCCAGCCCCCTCTTTCTTCGTACTGGTATATTGAATTCTCTTCATCTGTTTTTGGAAGAGGCCTCGATGACGGGAAGATGAAGTTATATATCTTCCAACTGTTACAAGATCACAAGCCCTAAGCGGAGTTTGTGTGATCCAAATGCAGTCAGTTGAGCTAAGCTTGACGTTGTGATTTTGCATCCCAACACATGTTACTGATTCCATAGCTTTTGGGCCTTCCATATTTGAACTGAAAGCAGAATGGGGAAGGGTTTACCATCCTTTTTGACCCTGTGTGCAAGCCAAACATAGACTGAAGAAGGGTCGGACATTCCTCCTCTCAGGTGCTGACTGGATTTTGAATGGGGTAAGGGTCGGCCATCCCTTCTGTTCCTATATGAAATTTGAAGTGTGGTCAGAGAATGGTTGGTTGTTCAACTTGAAATTGTTAGAATTTGGTTGACAACTCAATACTGAAAGAAAATCCCATATATCATCTTGATGCTCTTGAAACATACTTTCCAACGGGAATAATCTACCATCGATCAAAGATTACTATGATGAGTGGAAGGGATCCCTACACTTTGAGGTTGCCAAACATGAAATTTTCATTTCTCACTTAATACTGAACGGGTATGTAGTTTGAAGCCTCCAAACATAAAAAATCTCATATCTAGGGACATACATTGCAATGGAGATGGTTTGGCATTGATATTTTCTGTGATGAGAGGGAGTAGGGGTGGTTATCTCTTTTTCTCCCTTATGAAATCTGGAATTAAGTGGAAGAAGGGTTGGCTGGCCTTTCTTCCCCATTTCAAACTGGCAGAAGAAGGTTCAAATTGGTTGCCAGAGATGCTCCTGCATCATCCTGATAGATTGTTGTGGGTTGGGTGTTGTAGTTAAGGGCAGCATGATTAAGAGCATATCCTTTTAGAAGTTGACCTTTGTAGTTGCTGGCTTTTCTTCTTTATTTTCTGCTGCATTCTTCGTCACCAGCATATTCAAGCTATCTACATGTCAGGTAAGTGATTCTTGGTGCAGAAACGTTGATGATGCAAGGAAATTGAGTTGCTTGCCTCTGTTTATAGTAATTTTCTGTGCAATGCTTTCTCGATGTCATTGTTATTTGTTTCTTCTTTCATAGATGTGTGATAACAGCATATAATTTTCAAGATTTACAATCACACACGGAGGTATTGCTCGACACTTTTTGATGCCTTTTATTGACCACATAATTTTCTTTTGATGGAATTTATTATAGTGAGTTATGCACTGAAAGGAAGACAGAGATCATAAACTGTCTTGTAAGAAGTAAGGAAAATGATTCTTATTAAGCATGTCGATCAATAACTTCAAGTTTTTTATTTTGTTATCCTTCTTGTTTGTGCTTGGTAATTATATAAGGCTTACATTTATAATTTATGTGTCAGGCTGTCAAAGAAACGGGTAGGAGATTCAGGGATACGATTCTTGCTCTTGGAGGTGGTCGACCACCACTGCAGGTAAATCTTTATAATTGGGATCTTAGGTACACAATTGTTCATTGCTTTCAAAAAGAGTGTTCAAGAATGTTCAAAAGTTGGTCTGATGTTCTTAACACATTTTTTCCAAATATAACCCGTCCACCAAGGGCCAAACACCAAAATTACAACCACCTGCTAGGGTTTCAACTTGAACCACATTCAGCTTAGTAGCTACATCAATGCATGTCTATTGAATATTCCAATAAATTCCTGTAGGTTTTGCACCCGGGCCAAACTGTATGGCACCACCGAAGCTAGAGGGGTAAGGACCTCCGCAAGATTGGAGCCATGATGGATGACCTTATGCCTTCAGGCTTCAACCTTATAGTGAACAAACAACCCATTAATTAAAATTTGTTTTTTTGAAAGACCAGAATTTCTTTTTGTAGATTATAAAAAATCCTCCAGTAGTTTTGTTGTCGAGGCTGCATGGGATTAAGTTTTCAGAGATTGGGCATGTTTAAGATTGAGGCTATATCCTTACACTGCTTAATAACTAGTGGCTTCTCTAACTGGATCATATGTAGTTCAGTTTTGCAAAATGAAATCCCTATGAATCTCCTTCAAATTTCTTCCATGTTGACTCTGTTAGGCCTTGATTTGAACCTATGTATGTTGTTTTAAATTATTTAATATTAAATATATTAACATATTATATTATGCTCATATATAATATGTATATATTCCGCATCAAAATTTTCCGAATTTTTTCAAGAGTTCCGGATTTTCGACCCTCCCGAATGGATCCGGATTCTGGACTTTAATATTGTGAGCACTTCATATAGCTTGAGAAATCTCAAATTATAGCAGTTTGTGCTTTGTCTTTTTGCAGGTTTTTATGGATTTCCGTGGTAGAGAACCGTCAACAGATGCACTTCTCAGGCATAATGGGCTGTTGAGGACACCTGTAGCAGCTTAATAGAATTTCTTAGTGAAGTATTTGAAAAAAACTGTACGTTTTGGATTACTAACACTGCGGTTTACCTCATTCACTTTTTACGTTGATCATGTAGTCGTGTCTCAGGCGGCTCCAATGGCATCTTGGAGAAACAAAGCATTTGTACGTTTTGGAAAGAAATTGACTAGAATAAATGAGAAGGTATGCTTCAAATAAGATTAGAAATTAATTGTTAGTTGTAAAACAAGAATGAAAATGAGAAAACGAGCAAGAGCTTAGCAGGGGAGATGCCGGTAGGTTGTGATAGACACTGCACATATGATTGCATCAATAATATAATGAGATAAATTAATTATGTTGATTTGGGTGAGGAAATTGAAGGTACACGGAATATAAAAAGAGATTTTATTGTGTGTAAGTGTTGTATTTTACAATAAATTTAATCTCTTTTATAACTTGGGGGTTCCCATTAACAACTTGAACTTGTCCAACTGCCTGGCACTAGTAGTTTGTCACGTGACCACTAATTTATCTCCTTGAGGTTTGGTGATCCTTGAGGTTTTGGTGAACTGTGAGCAAGTGAGATAAATCAATTATGTTGATTTAGGTGAGGAAAATGAAGGTGCATTGAAATAAAAATAGATTTTATTGTGTAAGTGTAATATTTTACGGTAAATTTAGTCTCTTTTATAACTCGGGGGTTTCCATTAACAACTCCAACTCATCCAACTGCCTGGCACTAAATGTTTGTCACGTGAACACTAATTTATCTCCTTGAGGTTCAGTGATCCTTGAGGTTTTGGTGAACTGTGAGCAATGCTATATGTAAAATCTTCAGTATCGATTCCTTCTGCAGAGCAATTAAAAGTATCTTTGCTGCTGAAGCTGCCATTCATCAACTCTACATAACTTTTTAGTATGGGTGCTTATGGCAACACCCATTATAATGATCACACTTATTAATTGTCATATGTTAATTCCACAATATTGGTATCAAATGCACTTGCGCAGGTCTACGTTGCTATTTTTGCCATATCTATTACCCCATCATCATCATCATCATCATCATCTACTTTCACAATGTAGGTGGTGGTTATAAAGCATATCTAGTCTCATTCCTATTTCTTCCTTTACATTATGAATGCCAGCAAACTCTCTTTTTCAATATATATTTCACAATAAATTTTCAAGGATGGTACTTCATAAACGTATTCTCCTGAAGTGTTCACGAGCATGGTATACGTGAAGGACAAGAATACCAACACCATTAGCAACTACAATTATATTTAACACAATAGGGCTAAAGTAAAAACTAGAACTTAATACTTGAGTGACACACTTTGACAGGTCCAACAGACAAATTTGGCCCAAAGGATGTTAAAAATCATTATCATCAACCCTCCAAGCATGATGATTGCAAAAAGAACTGCATCAACGAGTCATGTATGACAAGATAACATTTCCATACTCCCATGTGATAAACATTAAATGACGACCAAAATATTCCATCATTGTTAAGAAAAAACCAGGTATGATCAATGAAGAATCATTTGCCATGGGAACCGAGAGTCCATAATGTTTAAAAAATTGAACGATATGATTTTCTCAAACAATTCAAATTTCATTGTGGCCAATCACTAATTTATCTCGACTACTCATTCATGATAGTACCATCTACACTTCTTTATAGCCTAATAATCAGCATGGTGTTTTTCCTATCAATATGTTTAGCACGAGGGTTGTACTTGTGTTGAGAATGAAAATGCCTCATCTCCAAAATGAGGATTTCTATACCATACAGCCTAATAATCAGCATGGTATTTTTCCTATTAATATGTTTAGGAAGAGTGGTTGTACTTGTGTGAAGAGTAAACTAATGGTTTGAGATTGACATTTTATTAGATAAAATACACAAGGGTTATCTAAGGCATGCATGTTTTGGTTTTATTTCAGTTTTGTCAATGTTAACATTGTATAACTAATAATGGATGGTTAATCCTATATCCTTATTACGACCCCAATTAAATTAACTATCCTTACTAAAGTAAATTAACATCTTAACATCCCAAATATTAACATTGTAACTTCACCTAAATGAACTATTAAGTATATTAACATAAGTAAACATTAAAAATGTATTTGGCCTCACATCATTACGTGTAATGTCAAAATGCAATTGCAAGTATTTAATGAATGACATTTAAACTACTGCTTTAATAACAAGTTTCACATAGTTGCTAGGCCATGCTTTATATTTTTATTTGATGGCATACTTTATAATTATTAGATAAATAGTTTCTAACTATTTAATAGATGGTTAAATTCTCTCATCATTCTGATACATTAGTCTTCTATTTGCTCACCTAGTTGAAGAATGACTATAATCGTTATGTAGTATCCAAACAGAGTTGTTAATTACACAAAACATCAAGGGGAAAAACTAATAAAGTAGTCATATATTTAAGAGAATATAAAATAGAGATTATAATAGCAACATAGGGATAGACCAACAAAGTTGCTAGTTGAAGATCAACTATAATCGTTATGTAGTCGTAACATCTTTTTCCCAATTTAGTATATCCAAATAGAGTTGTTAATTACACAAACCTTCAAGGGAAGAAAACTAATAAAATGGTTATATATTTAAGAGAATATCAAAGAGGTTATAATAGCAACACAAGGATAGACCAAGAAGGTTGCATAATATTAATCCCTACGAAAGAAGTAAATTACGTATCGTTAGATGATGACTATTAAGTAATATTCCATTCACAACCAGAGATGTGAAGGAGTCTTTTGCATAGATGAAAATTCATTGCGGCTATTCCCTGTGAGGAGTGATTCAAGATTGTAACAAAATAACACTTGAATGCATGGAAATAGGAGTGACTTAGTTTGCAAGAAAAGAAGACTTGAGTGCACAATAAGAAAAGCAACTTACGAATATAATAGAAGGAGGTTTAAATGCACAAAAAGTTCAATTTGAACATGATTTGAGCAAAGTATGCAAAAATTCTACGAGCTTACGACATCCTTTAAAATTTGTACCTGTATATTTTAATGCTCCATGCTGATATCTTGATTTAAACTAAATGGTAGATCAAAAGTGAATAGCTCATTTATGTTTAATGGATCATGCGATTAAAACCATCTAGTAAAACACAAGTTATTTTGGTTATGTTGGACAACATTTAATGTAGTTGATTTTCATGTATAGAAAGGTTTGTGTGTAAGAGGGGATTGCTAATCAAGATCAAGGAAATAGAAATAAAAAGTTATATGGTAAAAATATTATTGTTACCATTTTTCTACTTCTAAATTGTGCTTGTGCGGGTGCACGTGTGCGTGTGTGCTTGTGCATGCGTGTGTGTGCATGTTTGGGTGTGCGTGTGTACATTAATAAACTATTATGGGTTCATGTTAATGGTGGTTTTTACGGTAATGAGCATTTCATAATGGCAACAAGTGGGTGATGGAGATGGATTATTATGTCTTGAGTTGTTCAAAATTATTTGAACGTTAAATTTGATGTTTATTTGATTTTGCGAAAAGAAATCAATCGTATACATATGTTTTATATCTCGGAGAAGTCAATCATAAAATTGTAATATTTGACTATTTTGTGGAGTTGGAGTTCTTTTTATGTAAGGAATTTATCGAGCTCTACATATTGGTGTAGCTATATTGACATTGTATATCACTAATCAATGAGCAAATTCAAAGAGAAGGTGATGAAGTTAGTAATCATATGTGCTATATGAAAAATCCAAGCTAAGGGCTTAAGATTAATATCTCTTTTCATTTGTTAGATAGACACACTTAAGAAATTTGTACTAGTAGTACTTGCACTAAGAACAAATATTTTTCCCACATTGACATCAATTCAATAGTAATGTAAAGTCTCGTGGTAAAAACAATAGGGGATCTCATGGAAACTAGGTGATCCTAATTAACTTAATTGTGAACCAAGCTATATTGAAATCATTCCTTGGTCTGTAAATGGGAAAAACACTAAAATGTTCCCTTCACAATCATAATTGTGCACTATCACACTATTGGATCATATGAATTGAATTGATCTAATCAAAACTAGGGTCTTTAATTAAGAATTGCCTTAAACCACATAATGTTATAAAATAACACGACTCTTGATTGACTTGAAACCTTTGCATAAAAAGAAATTAGTTTAACCACACTTTATTTATCATCTCTAAGGAAATAACAACTTACACAAACATGAGCTCAATTGCAACAAATATATCTACAAAATCTTTGAGGAGATATGACAACACAATACTATTGATCTAAGTAGATCGAATATCACCAATCTAAGTTATGACTCAAAGGAGCTAATTCATGTCTACTTGAATTACAATAATCCCTTGAGTAGTACCCTCTAGAACTCTCCATCATAACCTTCTTGAATGTAGGGGTGAGTTCTTATAGAACCAAGTACTACCTACTTTTAATATTACCCTGTAGCTACAAGCTATCCCTATGACATCTATAATTCCTTTTAAATTAAATGTCCCAATCCTTTATGCAAGACCATGGCCAAGACATGTTTCCTTAATGAGTGATTACTGTCACAACTGTGACACCTTTTTTTTTACAATTTGGCTCGACAAGTGATTTTCATAGGTTTTGATTCAAATGGTTCGTCTATCTTGAAAGGGTTCTTCGAAGTAATTTTAGCAAATAAATTCTGGATTTCAATCTGGCTTGCACTTTCTCGAAGACACATGCTACACCATTGTGCATAATATTATGAGCTAGCCTTCAAAGTGAATCTTTGTGCTTATATTGAAATGAAGTCAAATGGATTTGAAGTTAGAAAGATTGTTTGCATCCCTGGAATATAACAAGGGAAGTGGACTACACTAACCCTTGGTCATCATTGTACGGAAACAAAATAAGTTTTATTTATTATTTTTCTTTACGTTATAAAGGTAACATACCATTAGTCGATATCACATTTCTAATGTCTGAATGCACCAAGTGGTGGAAAACTTGCATTAGAGTAATTCTAAATCATTATGTTACTCAATTGAGGCCCTTTGGGGATAATGAAGAAGCCATTCCATGGTATTTGGCCTCTGATTGACTCATGTGGGAATAAGTGGATAAGTATAATTATTGTTATATCGAAACCTCCTAGAAAACTTCCTTAAGCAACTTGTTGACGTGATCACTGAGGATCAACTTTTGGAAGTCTATATTTATCAGAATTTAGAAGATAATGCAAAACTAGTTGGAACCCCTTTGGATTATACACAAAATTTCAACTAATCTGAAAAGGGTACTGGAAATTATGTTCTTCAAACGTAATATTTCTTATTAAATCTAAAGGTTATTTTATCATGAAGACTTCGATAAGTGAATATTTTCGTGTGCTTTCCTAGTCTTGGTCAAAGATCTAGCCACACGAAAGTTCATGGCAAGCTATGTACACGTGGTTATAATCCATGATGCATCTTCAATATCTCTACCATTCCATTTTTAGCAATAGTGTATTAGTATACACATTATCCTTAGGTTTCTTATGTCCATGTATCCTTTCTACTTCTTCATCCCCTATGTACATGGGAAGCTATATTCTCCAATCAATTGAATTTGAATCTATGCTTTCTTCACTATTTTTTCACTCAAAGTTAGCTACAATAAAAATGTTGAATTGTCTATACCCTTTAGGATCAAGTTGAGGGTATATGTTCATTGGATACAAACTTCCTCAATTACTAGTTGTCACGGTCGGTCTCGTATGAGTAGTCCATGTAATACTCATCATTTGTGACCTTGTTAGGATCTTTTTCTTTCTTCAATTGTTTCCTTGAAGAACAAATCTCCAGACCTAATGTTTCTAGTGTTAAATATGTCTTCAGTACTCGTACGAGGAGCTCAATATAGATGTGATGCTGCTTTTCTCACATGACCGCTTTGGGTACTGTTTCGGTGCAATTGGAACATATATTAGTCAAGATCAGTGTTGATCAAGCAGCCTTTTCTTGTAGTCACTGCTATGCTTCTACTACTCTCTTTTGTTATCTCTTACTAGTTTCATTGGCTGTCGGGTTATTGTGTTTTTTGTTGTTGTTTTGTTGCACTAAGCTTCGCTTGTGTAGCAATATTTGCATGTGGCTACATTGATTTTCATTGTTCACTCATTGGATCCTATGGGGATGTATAACTGACTATGTTCAAACATTAATACTTCTTGATTGAAATAATCCGACGAAGTTGCCTTTTTTTGATATTCAAGGGTATAGTCCCTTTCAAAAAAACTATGTCATGCCATTCATTAAAAAAAATATCATCCTTCAGTACAAACCCAACATAGTAATTTTTATCTCTTCTCCTCCTTAGAATCATGTTTGTAAGGATAGTAGGATAAAATTCATGTGGTAATCCTGGAAACTAAATGCTATCAACTCATGTTCTAAAACTTAATGCTTCTGTTACTGGAAGAGAAATGATTAACTGTATAGAAATTAGGGTTACCCACTTCAAATCGTATCTCCAAGTATTAATGTTCCCTCAGAATATTAATAAAAATAGTGCCAAAGGATATATCATATATAAGGTCAAATCTATCCAAATGACATTTATATAATGTCTTTACTTACATGAAGTACTTGCACAGATCTGCATAGAACTTTTAGGTATTTACATAGGTCACATATTTCTACTAGGAATCACATTGTGAAAGTATTCTTAGCGAGCCACATGCTATCGATCTTGGAGTAGTCTTGACTAATTACTTTACCCATTACTTCTTTGCGTGCATCACAATTAAACTGAATTTACAGGTATAAAGATATATGTTATTCATTATCACTAGCTTTTTAATTAATTGTACTTCATATGGATGTTCAATAGATAAATTATCTTTTTGAGAATCTAGAGACGTGGCCTTAGGGTGAAATCTCTTATCAATCTAGTCTTGTGGTGTTTATTTGCACCTTTTTGGATAGCTTTTGATATACCACTAAAACATGCCGAAAGATAGTTTATTTGATTAATTGATAAATGCCAATCCATGAACTATTTAGATTGGATTGAAAGTACAAGCACTTGTCAATATCCATGAACCCACAATAGTAACTTCAAATTCCCTTATCAAAATTCTGGATCTTGCAAGAATTGCAACACTTGAGTGCATTAGTAAAATAAATTATGATCCTTTGTTCTTTATCGGATTTGTAAGTAGCATTTAGTTGTAACTACTTATGATTGGACCCTTTGCTGAAGCCGAGCTCAATTGACCTCACTTTAAAGATGGAAAGACCTACAAATTTTGGCTTTCAAAGTACACCCAAAATTGAGATTAATCTCCAAATACTCTTGGATCAATTTTACTACAACTCACTGTTAAAGATACTAACCGGAATCTTAAAACTACTTGTAAGTGTAGTCCTAAAAATCAAGTACCAGTTTTCAAATGGAAGTATGGTATCAAAGATGGTTTAACTGCTTTATTTTTGTCAGTTTATTTTTTTCAACCTAAAACATGGTTTTTGCATTTTTGGGCTCCAAAGACACAAATTTTACATTGCAGTGTGTAAAATTTGGAAGTACAAGTGTGCACAGAAACCATGGGAGGAATTGTCTAAGAAGACAAATTTTGAGGAAATTGAAAGCATGTAATCAACAGGATTCAAGAAGAAAATTCACTTCCTAAGATACTAACACATTATTGACTCTTGAAGGAAGCCACACTTGCATACAGTTTGAAGAATTATTCAGATACAATCTACAGGATGAGCTCTTAGATGGGGTGTCCAAATTCACATGGACATAAAAAAGAGGTACTCGAGTCAACTATTCGATGCATCTCAATAAGGGCAGATGAATCCAAGGACTAAGTAAGAAGAACACATTAATTCCTCTCCCAAAGACAATTTGGATTCTTATATATCTCTAGGTGAGATTTAAAACACACACCAAATGTATCAGGATCATAAACTTTTAAAAATTATGGGTTTTAACAGAATTCAATCACTTGGTAAGAATAACCAAGGCATAACTAATTGCCATACAAGTTTAGGAAATACCTCTTTATGTAGGATTTGGACCTACCATTATTTTAAGGGAAAATGACATTGGAGATAACTCCAAGACCGCTAGACAGAAGACAAAATTCTGATGCTGGTTGAAAAAGTGACTTCCTATTAGCATATGGATTTGCATGTATGCAAATGACATGCAGACAGTGTGGGAACGAAATCCCTCCTTAATGAAGGTGAGGCTGCCTTTATTGAAAACCAAAACTGTATTTACATCTGTACATTCAAAATTGTATGTGGGGGGTGTTTTGGAATATCAATGGAAAGAAAAAGTGAATGAAGGAGATGGAATGGAATGAAGGAAAGGAGTGGAAAGGAATGAACTGAAAGAACATGCAAGAGTTATGTAAAAACAAAGCCTAATTTTGCATGAAGAGGAAAGATGAATAACCAACACAAATAAAACTGGAGTTTGAGTTAGCCAAACAAGAACGTGTAAAAGGGAACACACGTGAGAAAGTAGATAATCAGAGCTTGATCATTGTGAAACTTAAAACAACATATTAATAACGTTGACAATAAGATTAAAGATAATATTTGCATGAAAGATTCAAACACCTAACATCTAATGAACATAAGAATATCAAATGTTACAAGAGATAAATTAATGAGACACAAACTTTGTATTTCATTAACTCTAAAATGTTTTTCCACAAAAGAACACAAAGTTTCATCCTGAAACAAAGATTGCACACAAAATTATTTTCATCTCCTCTCTCAAAGTCACCCCTTAAAAATGAGCCCCTCACTTACTTTTATAACCCAAAATTTGGTTAAAAAGTAGTTAGGGTTTTTCATGATCATTAAATAAGGCACTTAAGCGACCTTTGAAATTTTCTAACCAACTTTATTAAAGACAACCCAAAAATACAAATTATTTAAATTAACCATAGTTTCCAAAAAATAAATAATAACATCATTTTCTTGAAAATCCACTTTTTAAAATATGCAATAATAACCAGTGCCTTATCCATTGAAAACAGGGTCTGCCTATCTCAAACGTATGAGAAATGGACTCTCCCACTTCGCTAGATACCAAGAAAATCAACCCCCTGAACCGCCGGTGGAATTAGGATCTGCTGGTTTTTGCCAAGTGAAAGGATCTAAACCTTCCCAAAGTTTCGAACATGTTTTCTTCTTCTGGAGGTTCACTTGGTCAAAGAATAGCCTCACAAAATACCTGCAATTCAAGAATTCTACTTGGCATATCATTTAAATTAACAATTTTGGATTGAGCGATTCTCAAATAAATTCTTTAATTTGATGCACCGCTCCATTGAAACTGACGAGAAATTGTTGGCGGGAGTGTACATGTCCTTAAAAAATTGTGAAAATTACTCTTCCACCTGCTCCGATGAACACCTTTGATTATGCTCATTTACGAGGTTACAAGGAATCTCAGCCATGAATTCCTGAATCAAGGAGAGTGAAGTGAAGGCTTCATTGCACATGCTGTCATAATGGATCATAGAATCCTCAAGAAGCGTCTTTCTTGATTTGAGATGCAGACACCAAAGAAAACGTGTCCCTCGATGTTCAAATTCGAGAATTCCTTCAATAGCTAAAACTGAAGATTCCATACTTGTCATCTCCTGTAAACTGGGCAATATCTCATCCAAATTTGATATAGTAGAAAAAAAAATTCTTTGAAAGAAATAATTGGATCAAGATACGCACTGACATCTTCATGAAGCTTAACCGCGGGTCTTGATCGTCCCCTGGCCTAAAACGAGAATCTCTGAAAGCCAAGTTTTAGTGACATGGCCTAATGTGTTTATTTCCTTTGAAAAATTGAGAGTCTCTTCATCTGGGGCAGCCACTACATCAGGTACTGGGAAGGTGGATGATATGGGATTTATCAAATGTTGAACATATTCCACCAATTGATTCTTTTCGGCCTTGAGCTGAGAGTTTTGAGACTTGTATTTCTCAAGTCTCTTTAGCACGATATCAATTGAATCTCGAGCAATCACCGTGTCACTTTCTAATGTAGATCTTCCAAGTCCAAGTCTGGAAACTTCATAGTCGGAAGGTGTCATAAAATTGCGCTCTTTATCAACTTGTGGAATGGAAAGGTCTATAAATTTGTTTCCATCATTATCCACCATTATTCGAGAAAGCACCTTAGGACTTCTTAGGAATGGCGTCATTTCGAAAGTTTGAAAAGGGCATCAAAATCAATGTCAATTGGCTTGACAACTCTCTTCCTTTTCTTTACTTCAGAATCAACCCAGGAAGGAGTATCATTCACTATTTCAGCATACAGAATCCTGGAGCTCGAATCAATATTCTCATTATTTCTGACATCATGAGATCCTTCTTGAATCCTATCTACGACCTCGATTTGAGGAGACACAACCTCAATATCCACTTTCCTGATTATTCGGGAGATTTTGGGAAATCCCTTCATGAACTACATGCTCTGAAGTGTTTGAATATTTGAATTACCTGCACTTGAGTGGATGCTTGTTTGAAGCATGGCTGAGGATCATTTGCTACTAGCTTCTGAGCACTATTAACAATGTGGGTAGAAGAATCTCTACTCGAGGTAGAAAATCCAGATACACACGCTCTCTTCCTTCTTCGGGGTTAGGATCTTTAGATCTTCTCTCCTTGTGACACGTTGCTTGGCGAAGTGGATTTTGGCAACCACTCCTTTCTTGCTTGTTGTGTATGATTGGATGGTAATGAGGTTGATCGAGAAAAGACTTTGGTCGAATTGAGGCCACCTCATATTGGCAATTTTTGTGATCCTGAAGACGTGATCTTGAATTGATTATAATGTTGGCAAGTTCTTTTTCCTACCAAGATATGCTTCTTTCAATAATAGGTTGATTTTTGTGATCAAGAGAAAATTCATCTCTTTTGGTCATAGTCGTATTCGAGGCAACGGAGTAACTTTCCAAATCGGACGCTCATATGAGGGATCAATGACATCTGCTCATCATCATTTATGAATGAATTGGGAGGGTTTTTGATGCTGGAAGGCATTTGATCGTGAGCTAAGTGTTAGGCGATACAATTGAATCATCGTCTTCTTACATCATTTTCATCCGAAAAGGTAGTCTTTGAACCATTCAAAATCTTCCATGGTATGCAAATTATGTTGATACTTTTCTCCCAAAATCTTTTGTATTTATCCATTGATATCAAACTATGTAATCTCTTCACATATGGATGGATTGTTATGAGAGAAAACTCTTTTTCGCGATGATTTGTGCACTGAAAATATTTGGACATTGGTATTCCCCGATTTGGATTGGGAAATGAATTCCTGAACGTGTGCTTGTCGCTAAGAAGATGGTGAACTTGGAATATTTGTCGTGCGAAGTTCTATTAATGCCCATCTTTCACTGACGTACTTAGGAAGTTTCCACGGGGTACCAGTAAAGCCACTCACTGCAAATGTAGGAAAAAGATGAAAATTGAATAAACTAAGGTTCCCCATTGAGGAATTAACAGTCATGGCTTCTTTAGAAAACCTTTCCTCACGGGGTATTTGCGATATCCGGTTTCCAAATCATATGCGAAAGGTGAATGCATCATTTTGACATGCTTCTAAAATGTTGAGAGACTATTTTTGATTAGCTCTAGTTCCATGGGTACTAAGGGCGAAAAACCTTGGGTTTGACAACCCCATGACTCCTCTCGTTTCAAGGTCCTAGAAAATAGCTTTCTTCTTGCTACCAAGGGCATAAGTCAGATAGGATGTCATGTAGAAGCATCTAGTCATCTTAACTTTTATCAATTGTTTGTGAAGGGTGCTACTGATGATGGTGGCCCAGTCCACAAACTCTTTCTTGGCTAGGATCTTGATATAGATAAACTGATACATCCATGGGTGGAAAATCCTAGCAGAAGGTTAGGCTGAAAACTTGACTTAGGGAGAGCAATCATGTCTCTGATTTCTTCCACGAAATCAATTTGGTACAGTTCTTTGGGAAATCCTGTCAATTCGAGGTCTCTTGGTTACTAAGCAATTGTTATTAATGCACATCTTACTCCACCTCAAGGGGTTCCTTCATCCCAAAATTCTTTGTGCTGACTATTGCGAGTGATATCTGCATTCTAAGGAAAGTCGGGTATGCCAAGAAATTCTTCAATCATACTATGGTGTGATTAAGAGGAAAGGCTCACTTGCGATTATCTTTAAAAATTATTCCTCTTTCAGGGTCATAATGCTCCACACAACCGTATAACCAACTCTTGGTACATGTTCATTTGAGACAGTAAATGTTGTGTGCTTGGGGTAGACCACATGGTAAAGCCTATCCGAGAATTTATGGTTTTTGCCTTCAGTTTTCACCAGGATCTCCTAGAATTGTTTCATATTGATCTTGACCCAGATTTGTATCAGTGGATATTGAACATATACTGATTTAATCCCGGAACTAGGAGGAATGCATTCCTTGGAGTTCATACTTCAAGTGTAAGGATTTGTTCAGATTTCTCCACTGGCTTCCTCGATCATCCCTGCAGATTTGGATTTTCGACCAATTATACATTTTATGGCATGAACGACCCATGGCACGCATTATATCACAATACGGGACTTCATCTTCACATGTGCTCCATTTTGATATGTACTCCGCATTGCTCATTCACAGAGAAATATGTTGCCCGTTCATCAACCATGATTACCTTACACGGGTAATAATGGTAATTGGGTTCGCCGAATTACAAATTTCTTTAGACCAAGTTTGTCAACACAATCAAAAAAATGTTGAGACTAAGCACGAAGATTAGATCTGTGCTACCATAATCAATAATATTTATTTTGTAATCAACTTCTACTGATTTACATATGGCTTCGTGCAGGATCAGATTTCAATATTCTTCGTGGGCTCATTCTCTTCGCATTTGTGCACTTTAGCAAAAACCTGGATTCCATCATGAGAGCGTGTGGTCTATGTTATAGTTCTTGTCTACACCAATGTGTAGAACACATTGCTTTCTGGAAAATGCGTTTGCATGCTGAACAGACTCTGATTGCTAACACTGTTTCTTCTTCCAACTTACTATTCCTGGACATTCAAATGTGCGATGTCTGGACAATCTCTCCACAATGCGAAATAGGGTTGCTGTCCGAATCCTCTACCTCTATCAAGTCTTCTTCCTTCATGCTGAAAAGATCTGGGCCTCATGGAATTTCTGCTTATGACTATACTGCATGCAAGAAACTTGCATCACCCTTGTGCGCATGATCTTGTGCATCACTGTGCAAATTTCCACTTCTGAGGCAAGACCTTTTCTTTACCTCACGCGTATATTGACCTAAGAATGCGTGGAGAATCTACGGAGAGTGCGTGGAGACATGTTGAAGCTTTCGCCTTTCCCCAATTGAAAGTGAGAGACTTCTTCCTTTAGCTGATCTCAATCCAATCATACTAAACTTCCATGGCGTTGGAAATGGAAATATGTAATCCATGCAATAGACCACGTGGACTATTTTATGCTGCTTCTGTTGTGTCACATGACTAACTCGAGATATGCGGGCCGAATAGAGACTATCCTGTGTACTTTGCTTGAGGCACGTCAACTCCTTATCGATGTCAAATTCTACATCAATTTGAACAAATGTGGTTGGTCAATCCACAGTGGATAAACTGGTATCCTTTGACTGTTCATCACCAATCTATCCCAATTCATGTATTTCCTGTCTTTGCCTCTACGTACGCGTCTTGGTCTACACGTGTTCCCATGCATAAAGATGGACGACCCTTGAACTTACTAGAAGCAAATGCTTGACCTTGGGCTTGGGATCTTCCACACTGTTCATACTCATAAGTACTTTATACCAGTCTCTACGATCCATTGGCTGAGTGAGATAGATTCTAGATCTAAGTTCCCAAAATAGCTTGAAACTTCTATCCTTTCCTGAGCCAATGCGTGGAAAAATAACTCTTTATTTTACTTTTCCCACGTGGACAACCCTGGTGGGTGCGTGGAGATTTCCTGCTCCAAAACAAGTTTAAACAAAACAATTCTGCCCCTCCCCCCCCCCCCCCCCCCCGTTTTTTTAGACTATCCTCCTTGGGTGTATGCGTGGATTTTGATTAAACTTCCTTGCATGCACAACTAATGTATCTCCCTTCACAATGGCATTGGGAAAACTGTTCCTTTTTTATTTCTTACTTGGCATTCGCAATATTGTGGGATGTGAGAAAATATTATGCCCTTCAGAAGATATAAGAAGCAATCGAAAAGCTTCGCACGACTCTTTCCAACAAGTTTGACAGAAGACGTTATGAGGATTAATCCAACTTCCTCTTTTCGCGGGTAGTGGACTTAAGTGCTAGGGGGAAATGGGGAAAGCAACGACCAATTGCCAACGGGAATGACAAAGTGGGTTGAATCCCCGTTCAATTTCCCCATGTGGGAAATTGAGAGATTTCTTGCCCGTTAGCCAATCCATGATTTGACAATTGGTGGAGAAAATCCCACAAGCGGGAAATTAAAAGAAAATTGCCAGGAAATGGGAAATCCGGGGTCGGGAAGCCAAATTGGCATTCCCGGCAGTTGGAAGCATAAACTTACTTCCTCGGCAATAAAATTTTGTCGAATGAACTTTTAATTAATATTTATTTAATTAAATACTCTCAAGATATTTAAAAATTAATTTTATCAAACAAAGAGCAATTAATTAATTAAATAATTAATTTTATTGTATTTTAATGCGATTTAAAGCCTGGCGGGAAGAGTTCTCCCCCGAAAAGGACAAAACGAAGACTGAAATGATCACAAAAATGAGACGATCGCGATGAGGGCAATGAACCACGCAAAGTAACATTTTGAAAATTTTCCATTTTTTATGTTTTTTTTTAAAAATCAATTTTGCGAAGTCAAAATTCGCTGATAACTAGTTAAGTATTCGATCTGGGTTAGGTTTGGATTTGCTGTATTCTGTGGGCTTCTGACACCGTGTTACTTCATTCTCGTTTCATGTGGCTCCTAGAATTGTGTTGTCTATATTAGATGACCCGCGGTTCCATTCAGGAGCTCCGCCTTGATCCAAAACAAACCTCCAATCTCACGACTTTGTTTTATCCTCCGGGGCCTTATCACTCTTCGTTCCGCAGTACATGTTTTTTTGCGGCATTCTCTTTGTATCACAAAATTTGGTTCTGTAGATTTCTTTCGTATTAAAGACATAGCTTTACCCTGTTCCGCGGATCCTTCAAATTGCACAGGATTTATTTCTCACAAGTTCCTTTATTGCTCTTACGCTTAACTCTCTTTGCTTTGTGGAACAACATGGATATATTACTTTGTTGCGCTGCGTACATATCTGCGGTAACATTCCTTTGTTGCACCAACTTTACAAACTCCACAGTACATCGTTTCCTTACCCTAAAACATAACATGATGCTCTTCATTCCATGGATTTTCTTCCTGAAGTTGTTTAAGTTTATAAATTAAATGGAGCTGTTTAAATAACATGGGTGCTAATTAGGAAAATAGATTGACGACTTGCAGGGGCCGTTTGCTCGCTAGATGAGTTGATCCGTAGCATGGCCTATTCATTGGGCACGAATTCAATATGATTTTCAGAATTGACCATGAAGTTGCGCTGCAACACCTTGTTTCTTCATTCCGCGGATCTTTCATGACTCACAACAATATTCAAATTTTCTTCGTGGCCTCTCTAACATGTAGAAATTACAAATGGGGACAAAACTTATGTAACACTTCACTTATTCAGAGAGATCCCCACAAAAGGGATTGAGGGAGGAATCTTAATCAGTGATCACATAAAAAATAAAAAATAAACCTTCCAACAATAACAAGGAAAAGGAAACACAAAACAACTATGTACAAGATGCAATGTAACAGGTTTAAGATAAATTCCATCAATTGGGATTTGAAGTGCCTCCCCATTAATATTTGAGAGATCAAATGAATTATCTTGCTTACCGGTTGTGATAGCATATGACCCACTCCTAAGTGCATCAAACTTGGATTTCCACCCTTGTTTGGCTCTATCCATGTTCCACTTCAAAACCAGGTCACCTGCTCTTAATGTTTGAGCTTTAAATCTTCTATCAAACCAATGTTTGGTTGACCTTTGGTGTTTTTATGATTTGATCATGATGGATTTAATCATTTTTTCTAGTTGATCTAATTTTTCTATTCTAACTATCCTAATACCTTCTCCTTCTAATTTGAATTCATGTGCTAATTCCAATGAAGGAAACTCAAGAGATAATGGAAATTTGACCTCTTTACCATATATCAAGATAGAAGGAGAGTTACCTGTTGCTCTCTTAGGTGTAATCTTGTCAGCCTAAAAGCACTTTTGATCCTTGTATACCAATGCCTTTGGTTCATTTCCATTGTCCTTTTATTTATCGTGATCAAATTCTTGTTGGTAGACTCAGCTAGGCCATTACCGTGAGGGTATAATTAGAAGAAATTTTTAGGTAAATTCCATGTTTGAGAGCCCCGTTAGAGATTTTGTAACCTAAGAAGGCCTTAAGATTATAAAAAATTATGGTTCGGGGTACCCCAAACCTCGTAACAATGTCTTCCAAGAAATACAAGATGTCTGAATTTATTGCTTCCTTAAGTGCTACATCCTCTGTCCACCCAAAGAAGTAATCGTTCATTATCAAAAGCCATTTGTGGCCAACACTCAACACTGGGTTGATCGTGCCAATGCAGTTAAGACCCCATTGAGAGAAAGGTTGATCCGCTTGGATTGGATGAAGTGGAAGAGCCACCATCCTCTTGTTTCCAGTAAAGAGGTGCATACCCCTTGCATTTTTGGACTCATTGACGTGTATTTGCGAAACTCCAAAAGTACCCAAATGTCAGGATTTTCATTGTTGTGGCTCTTGGAGAGAAATGGCCACTAGATAAGCCATCATGGAACTCCATAAGAACCTTGTTTACCTGTTCTTCCTCAATGCACCTTCGTAACAATTCATCTAGATTATTTTTGAAAAGAACTCCGCCTATCAATACATAAGGAATAGATTGTATCTTCAAGTGTTGCCTCTTAGTTTTTTTCAAACCAAAAGGATATTCACCAGTAGACAAGAATTTGGCCATGTGATATGTCAAACTATTCTCATTAGGTAGACCTATTGTTGATTGTTCTTCCCCTTCCTCTAAGACAAGATGTTTTTTGATACTTCCGACATCAATAGCCAACTATTTGCACAATTCCTTGCCTCTAACCAACCTTGTGGCCTTGCATATTCTGTGATTTTTTTCACCCATCCAAATCTCGTCTCATCGATTTCAGCTCCCATTATGAAATCTCTCACGGTAGGATGAGAAACAGACACTTTGATGTGGTTGGTTGTGAGCATATATTTGAAAATTTTGAGGGCTCTCATGATGGAAAATACTTTCTTCTCCAAGTGGTTGTATCTCAACTCATAACCCTTCAATTTATGAATAAAGAAACCCATAAACTATTATGAACTTTTATCATTTTCATGTGGTAACACAACATCAATGCTAGCTTCAACTCCATAGGCATAGAGAATGAAGTCCTTTGAATAATATGGGTTGATAAAAGTGGGTGCTTGAGCAATTACTTCCTTAATATTAACAAATATCTCCTTTCCTTCCTTGGTCCATTTGAAATCCACATCCTTCTTGAGCATCAAGGTGATGTGCTTGACTAGTTCCAAAGATTTGGGAATGAAATTCCTAATAAAATTAATCTTGCTAAGGAAAGATTCTATTACTTTATTGTGAGCTAGTAATGAAAGAGAGAGAATGGATGATATCCTCTCCAGGTCGATAACAATACCTTATTTTGAGACCACATGACATAAGAGTTTTCCTTGGGAACTGCACAAATGCATTTCTTTAGGTTGTATGACACCCTAAACTCTTTACACCTTTCAAACACTTTCTCAAGATGTCTCAAGGGATTTTTTCCCATTCTTGAGAAAACCATGATATCATCTAAGTAGATCAGGATAAATTTCTTTATGAAGCATGCAATATCCATGGCCCTTTGAAAGGTAGCACCAACATTGGTCAAAAAAATATAATATTCTCATAGACATATGTTCCATAATTGGTTGTGAAGGATCTCTTGTGTTTATCTTCTTCTTTGAATATGATTTGGTTAAAACCAAAATAACCATCCAAAAGAGAGAATCTTTTAGCTCTTGCCACCATTTACAAAATCTGTTCCATGGAGGGTAAGGATAGCGATCCTTGAGGGAAAATTTATTTAAGTCTCTAAAGTCCACACATAGCCTAATTTATCCATTTTTATTTAATAGGGACTAAGTTTTCCAATCAAGAGGAATAATTAATAGGAAAAATTATTTTAGCTTCTATAAGCTTAGACAATTCCTTCTCATGAGGGGCTCTATTTTGGGATTTATACGCCTTCGCTTATGTCTAATGGGTTTGTCATTGGGATCGAGGTAAATAACGTGTTAGGAAATATTTAGATTAAAACCTCTAAGATCTTCATAGCTACATGATAAAAATCATTGCAATTTTGATAGAAGGAGACAAAATCCCGCCTTTCAGTTTCATCACATACCTTTCCAAGTAAAAACTCTTTTTTTTGTGTGATGGTGACAGGTTGGTAGTCTTCCTCATTCTCTGTTATGTTTTTATTTTCTCCCTTAAACTCATTATCAGGGATGAAGATGCCCTCAAGTGTGAATCGTCCCCTAGGTAGCTTGTTTGTCTTTAATTGAATGATCTACTCACCATAACTTTCTCACAAATCAAGATGCAAATTTGATGAAAAATATTTCTCATTTTGGATGAGCTGGACTATTTTCTCATCACTGTAAAAAAACTACTAGTTTGTTTCATTATTTAGAATGGATGGTCTAACCACCATATTAACATGTTGGTTGTTGCCATGAATGAAATCCTTGGGTGGAGAAACAATTGCCATTTGATATGATTCTGCATTCAACTTTCTTAGCACCACTTGTTTGTTGATGGCATCAAATTTTTCCATGAGATCACACATTCTATGCTTATAAGCTTGTTCTTAGTAGAACACTTTCCTCTTACTTATTGTATAACAAGATCCGTGTCCCCAAACACTTGTAAGCTTTTAATATGCCTTTTCTCTACCAACAACAATCCATGGATCAATGCCTCATACTATGACACATTATTGGAGCATGCAAATTGCAATCTATGAGAAAAGATTTTTTTACCAGCTGGAGAAATAAAAACCACACCTACTCTAACCCTAATTTTTCTCCTAGAAACATCAAAGGATATTTTACATAGACTTGGAGAATCATTTCTTTCTTTGTTTTCCATGGGGAGAAAAAACTCTTTTTCATTGATACAATAAGTACCCAAAGAGGTTTCCTTAGATGTGTCATATGGGTCAAACTCATATTGTTCCTTAGCCCATTCATCTAATAGAAGAGCAGGTAGTGAGAAAGGTGAGGCAATTTGTTATATTGACATTGATTCATTTTCCTCCTCTTGAATTATGTAATTAGAGTTGAGAGAGATATGGTCATAAGACTCAACATGACAAGATGAAATTGGATCATATTTGATGGTAAACCTCGAACCATATTTGGTTCTTTAGAGCATATGAGACCAATCAAAAGACAAATACCCACCCACTTTGGTTGTAAATTTTTTTGATAAGAAGAGGTCAAAGAAAGAAGGAAAGCTAATGATTGATATGTCTTGAGTGATAGTCAAACTGGGACAAGCATGAAGGGTTAACTCAAGATATTATATGAATCCTAGTATTTGGACCGTCGAAACATCAAGTTGTAAAACTCCCTTAGAAGTTGGACTGTACTCAATGCCCAAAATATATGCTATTTTATTTGGAATCACATAAGTACTAACGCCCAAATCTATCATGCAATTATGTACTAGGCGCTTTCCCACAATCAAAGATATATAGAAAGGTGGTGGTTTTTTGGACCTACTTATTTTCTCATCCTTTGGTTGACATAGCTTAACTACGACATTTGACCTCCACAAAGCTAGTTCATATTGTGGTAGCTACTTCATAGGTCCTTATAGGATATCTCTTTGATATGGGATAGAAAACACATTGTCACATTCAAATTTATCTTTTTCATTTCCTCTACAATGTTCAGGGAAACGTTATGCATCAAAGGTACCAAGATTATTTTCTGACTTTCTCAATCAACAAAAGTGATTTTCTTGGCATAGGGCCAATTTAGTTTACACAGCAGAGTCGCAAGTTAGGTTTATTTGTTTTCCCATACGTGAATCTGCCGTGGATTGTTTTTCTTTGAGAGGTGGACTATCTTGTGTTGGAGGAGATGGAGCAACAATTCACAATTATATCTTCTTTAATCTTGTGTTATCCATGGCATGATGTTACAGTTTGTAGTTTGATTGATTGTGCAAAATTCGTTTGGACTGTAGAACATGAGAGTAGTCTCGGGGGAAGTTTCTTGTGTCATTTCTACATTGGGACCTATCATTTACATCAACATTTCCTGCTGATTAAAATAATTTTTCACCATGATGGTTTGGACTAGCACATCATTTGAACAATTATTTTGATTATGTGGTTGACTGCATGGAAAACACCTTTCGAATTCTTGGATTACATTTTTTTGAACTGGAACAAGTGCCTTGCTTATGCTAGTGGTAGGAAGTTGTGTAGGAGCAACTGTTTGAAGGGGTAAATTTGGATTATGGCCTTGAAACTTATTTGTTTGATTATTTTGGCCATATCTTTGATTAGGGTATTGAGATCTCTTTTGCTGATAACCTTGGTTAAAAATATGATTTAAAGGTTACCCTTGATTAAAATTTGGGTGATTTCGAGGTATTTGGGCTTGTTGTCTTTTAAGGGAGATAATTTTTATTAGATAAATTCTTTACTAAGATTCTAAGGGCATCATTATCATCTTTCTTGTGAGAGGAAGAATATGTGGAAGAAAATGATGAAGTATTTGGTTCTAGGATATGAGCAAGAGAAGAGTGAGTAATTTGAGGCACTTCTGGAAATAGAGGTATATAAAGCTTCTGAGCTATTTTACCAACTTATATTACGCAGTTTTTAGGTCTAATAGCTATTATATATGAATCAAGTAATGATGTAGAACTGATAGATTGAATCATTATTGCAATATCAAAATTAAGAGCTCTTAAGAAATATAGAAGAGCTCAAATCCTGTCCCAGGTTCTTTGAAATCTGAAGTTGAAATATGCCATAAGTTCATTAGGGTCTCTCTTGATAGTTTTTAGTTATTCCAACAAAGATATGTTGTTCACCTTTTCCTCAAACTGTTGGCACAATTCTTCCCCAAGTTCATCCCATGAATGAATAGAAGATGGCCATAGACTTATGTACCATTACAATGATTTTCCTTTGAGAGAAGAAGCTAAAATTCTAAATGCTACATCATCATTAGTTATAGATTGGACGAAGCACACATTAGCAATATCTTGGCTATGTTCTATGGGAGTGGTAATATTTTTACTAGTAAAAGAAGGGATACCCTTTAAAGAAACCACCGGGTTATCATTATGAGTCGTTAAGGCTAAATGACTACCTCTATTAAAAGTTACAAAAGGTAAGTTTCTTTGAAGAGCCATGAAAGAAAAGAACCCATTAGGAGGTGGAGTGGAAAGACTCTTGTTGGAAGGTATTGAAGACCTCTGAATCGATATTCCTTATCTTCTTCTCCTTGGTGAGAGCTGCAAGTGCTCAATTGGATCCCCTTTAGTGGATCTTTTCCTTGTTTGTATCCTTCTCATGAAAATGTGCACTAGAATACTTGAAGACAATAGATCCCACTCCAAGTATTCCAAGGAAGCAAGGTTAGAGAGAAAATGCAGAAATAAAGGGAGATGATGCACCAAACTAAAACATGGTTTGATTTTGGCTCCAAAGATACAAATATAATGTTGCATGTGAAAGTCCAAAAGAGTGTGCACAAAACTATGGGAGAAATAAATAGAATAAGATTGAAATCATGCAAGAGGATAGAGATATTCACATCAAATTCTAACACATTCAAAAGAAGAAATCCACACTTACATATGCTATTAAGATTATCCACTTACAACTTCACATAATAGAGGCACGTGAAGTTCATAGGCACATTAAAGAGGTATGTGGGAAAAAGCTTCAGGCTCAAAAGGGAAAATCTCTAGTACTTAGAAGAAAAAAATACCCTTTTCACATGCCTTCACATTTACATTTATAGAAAAAATGGAGAGCAGAGAAGAGAAGAGAGAATCAGATCACATTTAACAATGAATAAATTCAACCACTATGCCAACCACTAAGGACCAATCACCATTCTATTTGCAGGCCAGGTATGGGCGCTTGACATTGTTGCAATGAAATGCCATCAAATCTACTGAGAAAGAGGGCGACATCATTCAAAATTTAATGCTGATTGTTGGGGTGGTTGGGTGCTCGATTTGAGTTAGCCTTGGATTTGATGTATGCTCTGTTACTTAGTTCTCATTTCTCGTAGCTCCTAGCATTGTCGGGCAAATACTAGACAACCCACAGTTCCATTCTTGACCTCCGCATTGATCCACGACCAACCTCCAACCTTGCAACTTTGTTTTACCCTCTGCAGCCTCATATATCTTCATTTTGTGTTGCATGTTTCTTTGTGGAATCCTTTTTCTTCTCGTGGCATTCTCTTTGTATCCCAGAATTTTGTTCCAATATTTCTTTCATAATGTGGACTTTGTTACCTAAAAATGGATTTAGGAACTCGTTCATGAGTTGCTGGAAATACTTGGTACATTACTCAACTTGAATGACATAACAAACCACTTATACGATCCTTGTGTTTTGAATGCAATATTAAATTCGTCTCATTCCCCTATATGAATTTGTTGATATCCACTCTTCAAATCTATCTTTGTGAAATACTATGATCCATTGAGATAATGCATCACATCATCCATACACGGAAATGAGAACCTATACTCGATCATGATCTTGTTTATTGCTATGTAATTAGTGCAAATTCTCTTTTTTTAATTAGAGAGAGGCGAATATTAGAGGAGACTCAGACACTCTGATAGTTATGTGTGCAAGCTTCAAGTGACATAAAGAACAAAAAATCTCTGTTTTTTTTCTTCATGTGAGAAACTTGTGAGAGCGAAGAAATAAATAAAGAAGAAAATCTCCCAAGCATTCTTCTCTTATCCTTGTGAGCATCCAATCTACAACATTTCAGATTTTGTGAAGGTATTGTAGCAAAAAGGCTAAAGCTTTGATTTCTTATCAGCAAATTTGTAGTCATAAAGAGGTTCTATAAATCAAAACATGCCACTCCACTCCAACACAACAATCCAGATATACAACAACAAAAATATAATGATCTGAAGTAAAAAAACAACAAAAAAATTGTCTTGATGAGATGCCATAGTCACCTCCGATGCCATGTAAAAAGCTTGAAAATTGCATGTACATGTGCATGATGATTGCTTAATTTATTTTATGCAAAATTTAGCCAATTTTTTAAATTTTCATTGGTTGCTAAATTTTAATATAAATATTGTTATAATAATATTTTATAAAAAATTAAATAATGTTTTCTCCTCGGAACAACCTAAAATGATTTAATTGCTACCTGAAGGACTTCGAAGATGAAACTTGGCCACATTATGTGTTTCAGAGTCCTTTTCCACACACAATATAGAATCTTAACAAAACTCACAAGAACTCCTTATATTTCCATAGATATCCTAAAAATAAAGGTTTTTTCCGTATTGGAAAAAGTGGAAGGATTTCGTCCATAAATATTTGTGATAATTCTTAAAATAATGGGATTAAAAAACCCTTTTGAGGAACTGTGTACAACCATATAGCTTTTGAGATACAAAACTATAAGTCCAAATTTTAATTTTTACCTCATGCAACCCCCCAAACCTCAATAATTTATTTCTCACAAATCGTTCATGTTCATAAGCTGAAAATTTTCCAAACTTTGTGAAATATCCTAAAAAATATGTGTCAATTTTTCTTCTTTAAATCATCATAACAATATATTTTAATATTTTTTGTGAGTTTTCTAAGCATAAAATAAGCATATAAGAGAACCTCATAATATTTTAAAATCTGCATTTTACACAATGAAAGTTTTTGGTATATACAATGTCTTTGGTTCACATTTGTGGGTAATGCCAATGCACTTGAACTAATATAATGCCTAAAGTAACTCCAACAATGACATTTATGGCATCATTCCCATCAATTGTTGGGGAGTAATACGGACAAAATGAATTTCATTACAAATATTTGACATAAATCTTAAAATTGGAAAAAAGTTGAGTATATAGGAAAGTTACGCTCACGAATAAGGATTTCCTTCTAAGCACATGTCATCAATAGGATGAATCTTTTTCAAGTATTGTTAAGTGCCACGTATTATTCTTCTCTCACATGCATTAACGCCTCTTTGACTTATTGTTGGCTATATAGAAATAAAAATCTTCTTCCATGTACTAAAGTGTGTATAGGAATGATCGACATACCAAGATGTTTGGTATATTGGAATGACTATATATAGAAAGGAAAAGCTATTTGGAATGATAATGGACCAATCCTTCTCCCAAAATTAGATTGTTGCAAATGGTTGTCACCGGACCAAAGTTTTCTTGTGTTAGACACATAACTTCTTTGATGTGAAAAATATACTCTATGGAAAATCAAGGTGAAAATTCACATGGAGTTTGAAGAAATATGGCAGTTATTGATGGCTCCTACAACTCGATATGCTACTTACACTAACAAACAATGGAAGTTTGAAAAATCCAATCAGAAGGTGAAGCCGATCATCATGTTTGCGATATTTGCATGAGGTTTAACCTCATATCCGTAAATCTAAAACAACTACGGAAGCTTTTTCATAAGGTCATTACAATATATGAGGTCAAGAATCAGAATACAATCTACCACCTATAGATTCAACTTCATTGTCTCAAATTTAAGATAGGTGAAAAAGTTGAATCCTTTCCAAGATGTGTTGTAACTTTGGAGGCCTCATTTCAAGAATTGGAAGTAGCAGTGGTAGATAAATATCATGTACCCATTGTCTTGAGAGCACTGCCCCCTTTTAGAATATTTTTGTGACCACTTTGAATGTCACAGGATAAAAACCAACATTTGACGAGTTGGTTAACATGGCGCAACACGAAGAATCCAAGAAAAATTTAGTTGAAGAAGATGAATATGATATTTCTTCACAACATAAGGGCAAGAATCTCATGACGTATTCTAAAAGGTTGTAGAAGCAGAGCAATCAACATATTTGATAAGGAAACAAATATGAAAGATTGTTGGTACGCATATCTAGCAAAAACAAGCGCAATAATCAGCAGTCATCACAAAGAAAACGTATCAATTCACAAGGATAGAAAAAAGGGGAATTGGAAAAATACTATACTACCGACTGAGAAAACAATTCC
The DNA here is from genome assembly GCA_019776745.2 of Taxus chinensis. Taxonomy (NCBI): domain Eukaryota; kingdom Viridiplantae; phylum Streptophyta; class Pinopsida; order Cupressales; family Taxaceae; genus Taxus; species Taxus chinensis. Next base: position 99,177,016 of record CM034149.1, read on the forward strand.
TCAGATTTTAGGTGAGGTACAATCTCATGAAAAATAAACTTCACAGAGTTGTATGTGGTACTCAGAAGAAACTTGACACAAGATTGAATACACATTGGATGTTGGCGCCCGCAAATTAATCTCAATACTGCTTCAATGTTGATATTTGTCGAGTCGATCTGCGTGTGCATTCACCGTCGACTGTTGTAGCCGTGTATTAAAAGGTGAACTTCAATTACTTTCTGTTTCTCTAGTCAATAAAGTGTCTTATGAGACAATATACACTGTTTTGTGTTGAAATATAGAAGGGGTCATAAAAAAGTAATAATTTGTGATTACATTTTAAATCGCCTTTATTTGTTTGTGTGTATTTATTATCAAAGTCTAAATTGTGTCATTACGTATAAGTTTTGTCAACACTTAAGTTGTCATATATGTAAAAGTATAAAAAAAAAAGTTTCCTGCATTTTAACTCGACACATTATTGGTTGTATGCGATGTCCATCTTGTGGGGCATTCTATAACTAAGTTTCAACTTTCAACTAGTTAAGTAGCAAAGAACTGGAAGATGTAGGAAACAGAGGAAGGAGGTCATTCAACGACCTCTTGGCAACAACTAATGACGCCGTCACACATCAACAATAGTGGCATTTTTCATGTTTTTATTTGTGTGTAAATAAGAACAAAAGCTATTTCTTGTTCAATAAGTGTAATTCCTATATTATTTCCTTGAAGTGTTGTGATATGGTGTAGACAGTGCAAAAATTGTAAAAACTATGTATGTGTATGAGAGGGCAACATGATACTATAATAGGAAAATGATAAGAATCCACTTTGGGTACAAGCAGGTTGTAAAGTAATTGAGTAGAGTCCATGAAATGAGTGTTCACTCTAATTAAATTATGTTACGGAACTGACACAAAAAAAGATGGAAGGGTTTGTTATAGGAGATTATTACGATCTAATCAATTCATAGCTAACCATACATAATCAAAATAATGCATTGATAATTGCAACAATGATTAATGATGAAACAAGAGCTCAAAAAAGGGAGATGAAGACTTAGCTATAATTTACAATAGGGAGAGTTTTGAATAATTTTACACCACTCTCTAGAACATCCACCGGGTTGTACAGAGGATCCACCTTGGAGGGTGTGGTTTGAATCTACATGTTCATTGTTTGAGGAACCTGTGTAACTTGAATGGAAATTATTGCCAAAATTCATGCTTGAGCTAATCTGCGATAAATCCTTCCTTAATAATTCAAATTCCATTTTCATTTCACCCTTCATTTTGTGCAATCCTTTGTCCAATTCTTTCATCCTTTCATCCTTTTATCCTTCATTAAGTTCAAGTGATTACCAAACTCAACCTGCAGATTGTTGAGGTCATCCTTATTCACCTTGTCTTGAAGTTAGTTGACCGTCTTGTTTCTTGATGGCAATGAGGTCATTAGCCAACTTTTGCACCAACTGATCTGCATTACCTCCAGGAGAAGAGGAAGAAGAAGATGTTTTGGATTTGAGAGGCTCCCATTTCAGCTTTCCAGACATGATCAAGTCATCTTCCACACTGACAACCAATCTCTGATCAACATCCAAAGCTGCAAGATTTACTCTCCTCAGGGAATAAATAACTCAGAAATTGAGCATTCAAGAAGAAACACTTCTGAATCTGATCAACATGCCTAGTATTTTGTGGAATCTTGTTAATCAACTTGTTGAACTTGGCCACAAATTCTCTCATAGGCTCATGTGGATCCTTCTTGATTTGAGAAATATGAGCTAGCAAAGCATTCACATCCTTAGCAGGTTTGAAACACTTCTCAAATTGAGTTGTCATGGTAGTCTAATCAGCGATGGTCCCAGCAAGAAGGTGGTAAAACCAATCTGCAGCATTGTCTTGCAAGGTCTCCACAAACAGCCTAACAGAGACATCCTCATGCTCAACTCCAAGGACCCCACATGCAACAATGAAGGCTACAATGTGTTCAACAGGGTGCAATTTTCCATCACCTCTAAATTTGGGAAAATTCTTCCTGTTACCCCTAGGCAACTCATGCAATGGTTGAGGAAGAGCCAGAGGCCCAACTCTTTGTCCCCAAGGTAGAGGTGCTGCCATCCTTGGGAAGATTGCTTGAAGTGGAACTGAGACACCAGTAAGAATTAAGGCATGAAGACTAGGGCTAAGTTGTGCTTGAGGAATGCTACTACCAGAAGCTCTGTCTTCCATAGGAGGTGTGCTTGTGGAACGAGATCTTCTATTCCTTCTTGTTGGAGGAAGTTGAAAAACTTGTTGATCCAGGAGTTGAAATTGGGGATCTTCAATTCCAAGAGCCCTTCTACCACGAGTGTATCTTAGAGTCTCTAGATCAAATAAATGATCGAATTAGTTGTTCTTTTTAGAAAGGAAATTTGTTGAAAAAATCCCCAGTAAAGTCACCAAAAACTGTTGGGGTTCAGAATTTCACTTGGAGTGAAACTGTAGTCAGGGGACAAGCAAGTCCCTCCTCTTTAATGGGAGAGGCTCCCTTATTGAAAGCAGGGGCAAAACCTATGTACAAATGCACAATCTTTCATTCAATGGTGGTTTCCCGATATCCTAAAATGTGTTTTATGCCTGGAAAGTTATTAATACATGAGGATAGAAGACTTAAAGAGAGGAGGGAGGTAGAAGAAGACAATACTTTCAAGGAAAAGAGATGGTAGAGAAAACCCTTATATGTATTGTGCAAATGAGATATAGAGTAGAACCATTCATGTTTATAACGGGCACAATCTGTAGACTCAAAGTTCTTGAGATTGTATAAACTAGAACACAAAGTTTCTAAGCATGCAAGGATTAAATGATTCATAGATTAGAGCAAGAAGGAAAGAGAAAGCAAAAGAAAAAGGGGAAAACCTTTGTATTGATTTCTTCCAATTTGAAATTACAGTTCCAAAATATAAAAATTCACAACCCTGTACAATGGATTTGAAAGCCCATGATATAGCTCACAAGAGACAGTTACAAATTCCTTGAGAAAGTAAGAAATAGTTACAACTTATTCCAATCATTTGCGCCCTTTTGAATTATTGATTTGTAAAGAAACGTTAATGGCAGAAAAACCAGATTTTTAAATACACGGCCATTTCATTATTTTCCATTTAAAACATGGGCCATTCAATTTACTTCTACAACTTTAAATTTGGGCTGCCCACATGGAAGGAATAGATTGGAGTGGGCCTGTGGACGCCTTTTGCATTTTTTGCCTTTGAAGCTGTGCCATGTTGACACGTGGAGAGCTCTTCCGGTCTTGGAATTTTCAATGGCCAACTCTGTCTATCCATTGAATTTGACCACGTGGCGAGTTGGCACTTTTTTGGAGACCGACCCTTTGATTTCACTTCCAAAATTGTGCCATTAAGGCATGTGGAGACTTCTGCCAACCCACCCATACTTAGTCAATTTTAATGATCAACTATTTCTCTTTTTTGGACCTGGGACACATGGAGGATTGGCGCAAGTTTGAGAACTGTCCCTAGCTCTGACTCTTGAAGTTGCACCGATGAGGTACGTGGCGTTGTCTGCTGAACCTTCCATACTTAGCCAATTTGAGCTTGTTTTGTCTTCGTTTTGAACCTGGGACATGCGAAAAGCTTGCGATTATTTAAGGATTATCCCTTGGGTCTTTCCCCTGGACTTGCGCCTTTTGGATGCATGGAGGCTTTCGCTATCTCTTGAAATATGGCCAAACCGCATCCAATCAGAGATGCCCACGTACTACCCATGGATTATGGGGAAAAAATTAACGGGGAAGATACGCCTGTCATTCCTGACTGCGGGAAGAAAATAAAAAGAAGGGAAGAAACTTCACCATTACGCCCGAATTTCAAATTATTCTCCATGAATGGGAAAACTACAAACAATGCTAGGCTCGACGCGATCCAATACTCTAAGGTACAAACTCAATTTTTTTGAAACTTGACTTCAAAAGAGGAGAATTTTGAGGGCGAAAACAACTCACCTAGAAGACGTGGAGCTAGAGCATTAGGAACTCCCCCATATTGGAAAACATGATAGAGATCCACCCTCAACCTCACACAAAAGTGCACTAGCAAAGACTACCTAGATTGCGGGCGCACATCTTAATCTTCCTGGTGACCTAGCCCTTGTGCTTGGTTTTCTAGTATCTAGTACGAAAAGTAACCAGAAAGCTAATTTGGGAAGTAGGAGAGCAAGAGTAAGTTAGGGAGAAAGTACATTAATGGCAGGATAAATGACTTGAGTGATATTTGGAGGAACATCCTTAGGTGCATCATCCACATAGAATGTGAGTGCACAAAATGTTGGATTCACCTCTAGAAGTGGAACTACCTCACAGACTGTAGTGGTTCAGTATAGTACTACTATTGGAGCATAAGGGAGTACATCTACAGGTCATATTCCTGTTACAGGTGGAGGATTAGGAGGTATAGGTGGTTTTAGTTCCAGTGGATCTAGTGGTGCTAGAGGCAGAGGGAACACATGAGGTTCTGTATCAGGTGGTCAAGGTCCACAGCAACCAATATATATATATATATATATATATATATATATATATATATATGGAGATGTCTCTATGTCTTCCAAAGTATGGAGGCATAGAGGATGCTGCGGAACATGTGCATATGTGTGAAATCTTATGGCGTGCTAAAGGGATCATGGCTGCTGAGCATAAGGCAAGTCAATTTGCTACTACATTACAGGGATGTGCACACAGCTGGTATAAGAAGTTTGACCCTGATAAAACTTGCATGGATTATGCAACATTGAAAGATGCTTTCTTGAAAGAGTTCCATATCCCTGAGTTTTAGCAGAAGAGTATTAGTGTGCTCAAGGATATCAAGCAAGGCACTACTGAGAGTGTACGTGAGTATGATGCTCATTTGAAGACACTTCTATCTAAGCTATCTTATGATATTCACGCTATCCAACATGCACAATGGTTCGTTGGAGGATTGATTACACCATTTAGAAGGGCACTGTCGCATAAGACATACAATGATCCACATGAAGCATTGGAAGCAGTTTTGTGTGATGAGGCAGTTGGGAGCATTAACACTGGTGTTAGCCCATTATTAGAGGCATAGATTGCAGCTATGGCAAAGCAGTTAGAGAAGTAATCAGAAAATTCAGCCCATGAAACACGCTCAGGAATTTGGTGTAAAATTTTTGAAGTGGAAGGTCACACCAAGGATAGTTGCCCTCACAGATCTGTACGCTCATTACTGTTGGATTGTGAGATCTGTCATTTGAATCACGATGCTAGTCACTATCCTTTGTTACAGCACGCGATAAGGAAGAATGTATCTTGCTTTTGCAAGATTTACAGGTCCACAACCCATGATACCGAGGATTGTTAGTTGATTGGTCAGATCCAGGATGCTATAAACATTGGGGTATGACAGAGAATTGTAACAAATAATTCTAAGGTTAAGAATGAGCACCAAGATTGGGATCATAATCCAACGCGCTATGAGAGGAATGAGGAGCATTTTGAAGGAGATCGTGGAAGGGGACATGGATATTGTGGTGGATATGGAGGAAGAGGCCGTGGTGGAGGAGTAGGTGAGTTCCCTTGTGGAACATGTTATACATCTGGATCCCCTAACCACTATAGGCATGAATGTCCTTAGAATATTGCATGTTCTTTATGTGGGAAGAACCATAGCTATGAAGAGTGCCCATACTTATATGAGCATATGAGTAAGCAACATAAGCAAGAAAACAAAGGCGTCAGGATGGTTAGAATCTAGCGCACGGTAGAAGATCAGTGGATGCCCAAGATAGTAGAAGGATTTGAGGCATTAACAGTAAAGATTACTACACATGTTGAAGTGGCACACACAATAGAAGTATTGCACCGGAATCATATGATCACCAAGGAAGAGGTTTTGCATGCAAGGTTCCTAGATCCATCTCATTGGAAGGAGGTTTAGTAGGATACCATGGAAGTGATAAGGAATCTTCAGGGTGAGATACAATACTTAAAGGAGTAGAAGAAAGCATCAAAGACAGTCCAATCTGATCTCAATGATCTGCGAGAAGTGTGTATAATGTTGTGCTAATAGAACATTATCCCACTATTAGGATGTTGGTTAAATGAGAACACTCTGTGTGCAAGTCTTGAGACTAGATGGTAGATCCTGCATGTAAATATTCCCCCTGATAGCATTGACTATGACAACGAAACTACTTTGAATGTTGTTGTGGATGGGTGGCTATTGAGAAACATATTGATTGATACAGATGTGGAAGTAAATGTGCTTACATTAGATGCATGGGTATAAATATGGAGACCTCTATTACTCCATCATCTAATGTGTTGTTTATGGAAAACTGGACTAACGTTAGTCTCAAAGGACTTTTGAAGGATGCATCTATAACCATACAAGGGGCCAAGTTCACTGGGGATTTTAAGGTATTAGTACTTGTAGAAGTGAACAATTTTCTAGCCTTGCTTAGATGCCATTGGTGTTATGCAAATAATGTTGACTTGAGATTCAATAAGGGGTATATTAGCTTTGAGAAAAAGGAGGAAAGAGTTGTGATCACTTTGACAGATGGGAATTCTACACCATATGTTGAGCTTCTAAGTGAGGAGGACTTAAACCAAATTTATGTACATGCTATTCAGGACCCAAAGGTCAATGAGCCATCAAAAGAAGGAATCCTATAGTGGGAGGATTCTCATTCCATTAGTGATACTATGAGTATTTCTTACAACAATTGGGCTCATGGTACATATAAATTAGTAGGGCATGAGGTAAAAAGCGTAGTTGCACGCAAGAATGGACTTCATTCGGTCTGACGGATGGGTGGCACAGTACCTTGGTATACAGGGGTAGGAGATCTTCCTACATTTTTAAAATCCATGGAAACACAATAGACAAATCAAATTAAGAGAAGAGCTATGTTAGTATATACCTTACATGGGACAGCAGTGCATTGGTGGGTAGTCCACAGAGATAATCTTATAGAATGGGAAGAGATTGGAATCACCCTATCTATTAGGTTTGTAAGGAACAATGCACCTATGCAGATCTGCACTTATCATGGTGATCAACCTGTTTAGCATCACATTCAACAGTGTGAGAGACTCGGACAACAGTACTAGAAGCATTACCACCTTCACTCTGGGTGCATAGATTGTACTCTACGCTACAAGGATGCGCACGCGCCTAGTATGTATATGCAGAACTACATCGAGAGACTGGAAACTAGCAAAAATTGACTGCAGGGATGATCCAGACCTTTGACTACTTTTCTTCTCAACCTCCAATAGAAGAGGCATTAAAATTTATCAAGTGCTTAACTATGGGAGATAGTGCAAAAGTAGAAGAGATATTCAGGAATTATTTGGTGAGACCAGAGTTCAGAGCAGCGCGTTTTGAGAAGGAAGAAGAAATGGACTTCATACTACTTGAACGCACTTGCCTTGAGAAAGAGAAGGGAAAGATGGTTTACATTGTGGATGATGAGAAAATTGAGAACCTAGATATTGAACATTCACAAGGGGTGCGCGAGGTCTTGGATAGTGCAGACAAGGATACACGCGCCTATCACGAACCCATGAAGACAAAGAAGGTGAATATAGGTTCGGAGGCTGAGCCTAAGGAGGCCATAATTGGAGACTAATGGTCAGACTCAGAGGTAGCAAAGATCATTGAGTTACTCAGGGATTATCAAGACTTATTCCCTCGAGGGTATCATGAACTTAAAGGCGTGCATAAATCACTTGGGGAAATGAAGATAAAACTTAAAGACAGTGCACGCCTAGTTAGAAAGAGGCCTTACAGAATGAATCCTAATTTACGCAAAAAGGTAAAAGAAGAAATTGATAAAATGTTGAAATCTGGAATTATCAAACCCCTTGATGAGTCAGAATGGGTTAGCCCAATGGTGATCAGTATCAAGAAGGATGGATGAATTAGAATATGTGTGGACTACAGGGAGTTGAATGTTGCATGTGTAACAAATCCATTCCCTACGCCATTCACTGAGGAAATACTAGAAGGCGTGGCAGGGCACGAAATATATTCCTTCACAGATGGTTTTCTGGGTATCATTAGGTTAGGATTGCTCAGGGGGATCAAGAAAAGACAACATTTACTACTGAATGGGGCAGTTTTGCCTATACTATGATTCCCTTTGGATTGAAAAATGTGCCTGCTGTATTCTCGCGCATAGTTGTTCAGAGCATTCAAAGATTTTATTCACAACTTCTTATAGGTCTACCTAGATGATTGGACAGTATATGGGCTTGTGAAAGATCATTGTGACAATCTGCACTTAATGTTTGAACGGTGTAGATAGTTGATTACCTCTTTGAACATCAAGAAGTGTATATTTGCTACACTATTTGGAATATTGTTAGGACATATAATCTGCAAGGAAGGTTTGCTCGTTGATCCAACTAAGGTTGTAGTCATTTTAGGTCTGGGAGCGCCTACCATTCAAAGCTAGGTGCACGAATTTTTAGGTCATACAGGATATTATAGAAAATTCATCAAAGGGTATGCCAAAATTGCTACACCCTTGAAAGAGTTATTGAAGGGGAAATGTACATTTTATTGGGCAGAACCATAGCAACACGCGTTTGAGATATTAAAAGAGAAACTTACTATCACACCCATTCTATGCTTTCCCTCATGGGATAAACCATTTCATGTGCACGTGGATGCCTCTGAGATGGCCATTGGTGCCGTGTTAGCTCAACCTAGAGAGGGTATTGTCGATCATCCAATCTGTTTTGCTAGTAGGAAGCTGACTCCTACTGAATAGAATTATACAACTACAGAGCATGAAGTTTTGTCCATGATTTATGCATTGCACAAGTTTCGACAGTACTTGTTAGCAACACCATTTTTGTTTTATATAGATCACATGGCATTGAAGTACTTGGTAAACAAACCTGTCTTACAAGGGTGCACATGTAGATGGGTACTCTTATTTCAAGAGTTTGATTTCCCTATTGTGGTGAAGCCAGGGAAAAGCAATTCTGGACCAGACCATTTATCTAGAATTAACTCAGGAGAGGAAGCACAGACAATTGAAGAAACCATGCCAGATGCACAATTATATAGGTTACAATGTGCACCATTAGAATTAGAAGAAATTTCTTGCTTTCTGCGGATTGGTATAGCACTAGAAGGAATGAAGGCATTAGAAAAGAAATAACTTGCTATACGCGCAACACCGTTTATGTTAATTAGTGGTGACCTCTACAAGTTAGGCAGAGATGAAGTATTACACTGTTGTGTATTAGAGCATGAGCGAAAGGATATTATGGAAGAAGCTCATGGTGGTATTGTAGGAGGTGATTATGCAGGTGATGCGAATCCTCGGAAGATCCTACTTGCTAGATTATGGTGGGAGACATTGTATAAAGATTGTAAAGAATATTGTAAGGCGTGTGACCATTTCCAGTGCCTAGGAAAACTAGGGCAAAGAGATGAGATGCCTTTGAGACCAATTACTAGTGCAGAACCATTTGAGAAATGGGCCATTGACTTTGTAGGACCTATTTCGCCAGCCACGCGTAGGACTGGATCACACTATATCATTACTTGCATAGATTATCTCACACGGTGGGTAGAAGCAGCACCTACAAAGGACTGTACAACAACTACAATGGCTAGGTTTCTATGGGAGAATGTTCTTACAAGATATGGATGTCCTTTAAGCTTGACAAGTGATAGGGGTACACAGTTTTTGAATAAGACAATCAGGATCCTATTAGATGAGTTTATGGTTGCACACCATAAAACTACACCCTACCATCCTCAGGAAAATGGAACTGCTGAGGATTTCAAAAATATTTTGAGCCAGACTTTGACAAAAATTATTGGTGTTGGAAGAAAGGATTGGGATGACAAAGTGTTAGCTGTTCTTTGGGCATATAGAACAACTTACAAGAGATTGAACAAAGCCACACTATTTCAACTGGTGTTTGGCGCATAAGCCGTTCTCCCTATTGAATTTATGTTACCTTCTTTGCGCATTGTGCGCACTGGAGGTCTAACTGATGAACAAGCTTTAGAAGAGCGTATCGAGAAGATGATTCAACTGGATGAGTTTCGAGCCATAGCATGATGGAGTCAGAAGTAGGAAAAGGCCAGGTAGAAGGCATGGCATGACAGAAACATAAGGGATAAGACATTTGAGATTAGACAAATGGTACTTCTTTATGACTCTAAGTTCTTGCACCTTCCAGTCAAGCTCAAAGTACATTGGTTGGGACCATATGTCATCACTCACATACTTGAAATAGGTTCTTTCCAATTAGAATCACTTGATGGAACAAAACTACCCGGTTACTTTAATGGGAGTAGGCCGAAGCCCTACTATAAATAAGACTTCTTGGTGTTTGTAATAAGGCAGTATTGCCATTTAGATTAGGTTTCCCTTATGTATTTCCTTCATTGTTGCTATGCTTTGTTGATTTAGTTGTTGTTCTTGTGTAAAGGGCACTTGCACGCATGAAGCTAATTACTATGTGAAGAATGTTTATGCATAGAGAACTGCACATACCTTTAGTGTGGGGTGGTTGTAGTTATCCAAGTAAAAGATTGTGGGAATTGAAAGGTGAAAGGAATAAGTTGCTACGGGTGTGATTTAAGTATAAAGAAAATTGACTTCTCAAAAGTGACCAAGGATGGAGATGAATGAAAGGGCAGTATAATGCGAGGTAAGTGGAGGCCATGATAACTACCAGGAGAAGGTACAGTGACAAGGTACTCAGGCACAAGGGCACACGCTGAAGAGAAGTTTGTGACTAGAGGGTAGGAAGGTGCGCTAGAAGGTTATAGCTGGGGCGCGAAGATGTACCACACGGAATGATGGTCAGTAAATGAGGGGATACTTGGTAGGTAAAGGAGTAATAAATTCATCAAAATTTAAAGATTTTAAAAAAAATTATAAAAAGGATGGGATGCAGGTTCATTTTTACCGTTGCGAATAAGAGAATTTAAGGAAAAATCCAAGTGTGAAGAGCCGAGTGATCGGGTTAAGAAGCGAAGGGTGTGAAACCAAGCGTGATAAACAGATCTGTGCAAAAAGAAGCTTGCGTCCCCGGTGGTGAAGGGTTTGAGCGAAGAAAGGAGGTAGAGAGGAGTTAGGGTATGAAGTTTCCACCTAGGGCACGATTGAATTGAGCTAGGGTTTGATTCGCAAGTTACAGAGTTATAGAGGAGACGATTACAAGGTAAAAATGGCACCCAAGAAGGCAATTACAATAGTAGCAAAAGGAAAGAAGAAGGTGGCTATTGAGGAAGAATATGATGGCACCCGAAAGCCAATTTTTCATAAATTCAATATCCAGAAGGAGTCATCATTGGGCAAGAGTGGGATTCACCAATCAAAAAAAGCAAAGTGAGTGAATAAAATCACAGGACCATGGAGAACAAGAAGGAGCTCGATTCCTTGCTCACTACTAGGATGAACAAGCGTACGACAAATGACATGCCAATTTTTGATGATGCAGGTGAGAAGCTTCTAAAGAGAATTGGGGTCTACCAATTATATGAGCTTCCATATTTCGGGAAGTATGAGCCCTTGTATCAGTGGCTCATGAGCAGAGTGCATGAGGACTTCTTCTACTTTGCAGGATATAGAGTTAGAATCTCGTATGCGGTTATCTTATCAGTTACAAGTTTGAAGGTTGTACGAGATGACATAAAGAATGATCTCATAGATAAAGCCATGATCTTGAAGACTAGAAAGGAGTTTGGATACTTGAAGGGTCCACGCAGTATGGATATAGAAAAATTGAAGAACTGTCTTGGTTGTGCAAGCAATAGCAACACACCTTGTTACAAAGTTGAATGATCAGGAGCGGTGGTCACAGGTAAATACTATGTGGTTACATGTTGCGCATAAGATGTCAAAAGGAGCAATCTACAATATTGCAGGCTATATTATAGAACAAATAGTCGAGGAAGCATGCACAGGAGGGAAGATCAGCTTTGGGGCTATTCTACTATCACTAGTATTCATGGAAATTGGAGTACCAGACGGGCCGAAGGAAAAAGTATGGGAATACCCCATGGAGAATAAGTCACCAGCTGAAAGGTTCAGTAAGTATCTATGTAAAGGGGCCATGATAGACGACATAAAGCAAAGGGTGGAGAAATGGTATGACAGGCTCCGCATGACATTTGGAGAAGAGTGGCGCATCCCAAAGGACCTACCATCAGTAGTAGGGACACAAGTCCAGTTTGCTGTATATCAACATTTCTGTATCACGCGCTTCCCAATGAAAGATGGAGTTTGGAGCCCTTAGTGTAAATTGCCTTACGCATTCACTACAAGGTATTTCCAAGCATCTGTTCACAGATTTACAGACACGCGCCAAATGGTATTCAATGTAGATAAGGTAGACTGTGACTACCACACGTTGAGAAAGAAGTATGTGTATCCTGGAAGAAGTTCCTTCACCGAGAGGATCATTTTAGAGGTGTTGAATATTAAGCCAATAAGTCTAGCTGTAGTAGATGTAGGGGCAGTGTTGGTGTATCTTCAGCTGAAGCCAAAGATGGAGAATAACAAGTATGTGGAAGGTGAGTTCGCTCTTCCAGCACCACCAAAGGGAAAGCATATAATGGAGAACATCCCAACGCCTAAGCCCACAGAGCCAATTGAAGTTGAGGATGAGGAGGAGAAGCGCGAAGATGGTGGTGGTTTGGAGCATAGAGGTAGGAAGACATCCTACAAATAAGGGTGAAGCTGAGCATGCCATTACACCGCCTCAGCCACAAGAGGGGGATGATGAGGACTTGAATGTAGTCCAAGGGGAGCACAGATTTAAGAAGGTGTTTAGGAGAACAAAGACCCAAGGTGCTACTCCAACCATAGTGCGTAGATCACCCAAAATCTCTCCACAGAAGGAGGAAATCGTGCAAAGAAGGAAACTGAAGTTAGATGAGGAGGCAGAAGAGTTAGAGGAAAGCGTGCCTTAATTCTCCTACACTTCCAGAGAACATAGAAGAACAAGGTGATGAATCAAAGGGAAGATAAGAGGACAAGAAGGGACCAGAGGAGACAGCTTCCGAGAATGTTCAGGACATGGAGACACAAGTGCCAAATTTGGAAGCTAAAGTCCCTAAGCAGTAACGGTCTAGAAGAACAAGTGGGGAGCACATTCCACTAGCCATGGGGTATGCAAAGGATGTAGGTAAAATTGTCTACGCTTGCTTCTAGAGCATGATAGCACAGAAGGATTTATTCGACTGGGAGTTAATGGATGAGGATATGGCAACTGTGCGCACTTGAAAGCAACTATCATGGTCAATGCACACCCACATGGATGAGCCTGAATTTGATGTATGAGAAGAGTCATGCATTTTGAGATGGCTGAAGAAGGCACCCCAAGCTAGACACATGATAGTAAAGCCTACTGTTATGTCAGATGAGCAGGTAAACAACGCATTGGTGAAGGTTTTTGCTGAAGTGGCTAGAAGAAACATGGACAAAGCTGCAACAATCAGAGCGCTACGTGAGGAGATGAAGACAAAGGATGCAGAGATAACACACATAACAAAAGAGAGGGACTTCACGTAGAAGAAGAATAAAGTATTTATCAGCATCACAGAGGAGATTGGGGACAATGTCATCAGAGAAAGGCCACACTTGGAGGCCAAGGTACCACAGACATTTCCTTCAGTGATACACTATGTGTTATGGACTTGGTACTTGAAGATGTACACATTGCCAAGAAAGTCAAGCAAGATGCAGAACGAGAGAAAGTTTGATGAGAAAGATTGCATCTTATGAATTGCATAGCGTTATAAGAAGTATTGAAGAAAGAAGACCAGGATTCAAATATCTACACATCTCCAGAGGTGCTTATCAATATAAAGAACCTAGAAGAAAAGAATGAAGTCTAGAAAGCAATGAAGGATGAGACATTGGGCTGCGCAGAAAGATTGTCAATAGTTAAGTAGAAGCGCAAGGCACTGGCAGCAGCACAAGAGCCACACAAGACTCGGCTGGAAGAGCTTGGGAAGCTAATTACACATAAGATGGATCTTTTAGAAGGAAGAATGACATCAATTTCCAATGTTGTGTTGGTTTTGTAGAATGAAAAGGGAGAGATTGTGAGGGATGAGTTGGAATCCATTGCTGTGGACATCCCAGAAAAAGTAGAACAAGCACTCATTGAATGGCAGGTTTCTGAGGCCAAAATAAAGGAGGAGTATCCAGAATTGATACTGCAAAATGATACAAAGGAGGCTGTCTCATAAAAATTATTTATTTGTCTACATTCTTTCATTCTTATTCTTTCCATTATTCTATTCTTTACTTCAATTTTTGGAGGAATACCCATTGTCGGGACGACAATGAGATTAGTGTGGGGTAATGTTGATCAGAGAATACTTGTTAGAGAACACACAAGGAGTCCGCGTGGGAGAGAAGGATGGGATTAAGAGTGCAGAAGGATAGGAAGGACCTGCGCGCGGAAGGAAAATTCAACATTCAGGACTTAAGCTGATTTTGAGCATCACGACCTATTTTTAGAAAATGGCGTGCGGAACACACCAACGATGCAAAGACATGTGCACCATACATTGTCTATTTTTGGAGGATTAGATCAAAGCATTTTACATGGGGATAAGCTAAGAATATGATTGACACTTCAGTTAAATGTAGGAGGCCTATAAATAGCACACTTGCATGTGTGGCTATGCCTATGAATGGTGCATGGCTATTAATACCACACGACCTATTTCTGGAATAGATAAGAGGTGAAGGGAAAGTCCCCACCCTATATATAATGTGAGGTACATAGTGGTGATATATATGAGTGTGATGGATGTATGAAGGTATAGAGATATACACATATGACTGAATTACTGTATCAGATCCATACGTGCATTGGTATCGATTGACATTATTGTAAGGAGCTTTTGTGTTTATTAATAGATGGAAGATATTGGCTAAATCTAAGTGTCATTTTTGTGTGTAATCGAGTAGTGCATGTTATTGATTCAGTCATGATTACTATTTAAAGCTTGTTCTTTCATAGATCTGAAAGTAGCATACATTGTAGAATGATAGATTAGTTATGAATCTATATGTTTCTTCCTTCATCATGCTAACATCTTGCTATGGAAACCCTAAAGAGGGATCTAGTACCTTTACGCACTTCGGGTGAGTGCTCAGTCTAGGCTGAGTGATGTGCCAACACGTCTAGGGAGTTATCTAGTAAATTTTAGGCTGCATCATAATGGGTCTAAGAGGCATTTCATCTCATTGAACTGGTTTTCCAAGACATTGAAAATGATCACAAGCCTTACAAAATTCCTTACAATCTTTATATAGGGTCTCCCACCATAATCCAACGAGTAGAATATTGCGCGCAGTGGCATCACCAGCATAGTGGCCACCTGTAATACCACTGTGAGCTTCTTCCATACTACCCATATGCTCATGTTCTAATACAAAATGGCGTAATAATTCATCTCAGCCTAATTTGTACAGGTCACCACTGATTAACATATAAGAGGTTGCGTGTATAGCAAGCTGTTTCTTCTCTAAGGGTCTCATTCCTTCTGGTGCCATCCCTATTCATAGAAAGACAACAATGTCCTCTAGTTCTGATGGTGCTCATTGTAACCTGTATAACTATGAATCTGACATGGTATCTTTAATTGGCTGTGCTTCTTCTCCTGATTATATTCTTGATAGATGGTCTGGTCTAGAATTAATTTTCCTTAGTTTGACCAAAACTATGAAATCAAATTCTTGAAATAAGAGCACCCATCGACATATGCGCCCTTGTAGAATGGGTTTGTTTACCAAAGAATTAAATGCCATATGATCTGTATAAAATATGAATGTGCACTATGTCTAAAAAATGTGGACAGTATAGGTGAAGCTACCCCATTCCATAGTAAATGCAGTCTTTTCATGATCCTCCTGGGAAATATGAACCTGATGATACCTAGAGAACCCATCCGTAAACGAATATATTTTGCACCCTGCAACGCCTTCTAGTATATGGCATAGGAAAGGGATCAGTCACAGATTCAACATTCATCTCCCTGTAGTCCATGAAAATATTGATCCGTCCATCCTTCTTAATACTGATCACCATTGGACTAACCCATTTTGACTCATCAAGGGGCTTGATAATTTTAGACTTCAATATTTTGTTAATCTCTTCTTTGACCTTTTTGTGCAAGTTGGGGTTCATCCTGTAGGGTCTCTTTCTAACTGGGCACACACCCTCTTTAAGCTTTATCTTCATCTCCCCTAATGATTCATGCATGCCTTTAAGTTCATGATACCCCCTAGGGAATAAGTCTTGATAATCCCTTAGTAACTCTATGATTTTTTCCACTTCAAAGTCTAACCAATAGTCCCCAATTATGGCTTCCTTTGGCTCAATGTCTGTTCTAATATAAACATTCCTTATCTTCATAGATTCATTATAGGTGCGTGTGGTCTTATCTGCACTGTCCAACACCTCATGCCTACCTATTGAATGGTTTACATCTAGATTTTCTACTTCCTCGTCATCCACTAAGTAGACCATTTTTCCTTTTTCTTTTTCAAGGAAAGTGCGTTGAAGTAGTGTTGCATCGGCCTCTGTTTCTTCAACAAGACACACTCCTTAGTCTCCTTCATCCAATAAATCTTGAAGAAGTTCTTCAGCCTTGGCACTATCTCCCATATTTAAGTGTTTTATGACTTTCAATGCTTCTTTTACCAGAGGGCAGAGGCTTTGTAGAGAAGAAATCAAACATCTAGGCCATTCATGCAATTAAATCCTACAGATTTCAAGTCTCTTTATGAAGTTCTACATATACATACCAAACACGTGTGCATCCTTGTAAAGTGGAATAAAACATGTGCACCCATAATGAAGGTGGTAAAGCTTCCTGCCCCTCTGTCTAGAATCTCTCACACTTCTGAACGTGGTGCTGAATAGGTTGATTATCATGATAAGTGCAGATTTGAGTAGGTGCATTGCTTTTGAAGAACCTAGCAGTAAGAGCAATCCTAATTTCATTCCATCCTACAAGATTATCCTTATGGGCCACCCATCAGTGTGATGCTGTCCCACATAGTGTATATGCTAGCATATTTCTTCTTTCCAACGGGTCTATCCATTGTTCTTCGATGGTGCATAGAAATACAATAGGATCTCCTTCTCTGATGTAACAAGGTACCAAGTTGTTACCTATCCTCCTGACATAACGTGGTTTTCTACCTCTAGGAAATATTCTCTTTACTTCGTACCCTACCAAATCATAAGTGCTATGAGCCCAATTATCACAAGCAACACTTGTAGTATTGCTAATAGATTGTGCATCCTTCCACTGAATTATTACTTCTTTAGTTAGCTCAAGTATCTTTGGATCTCAAATGACACATACATAAATCCTATTCAGATCATCTTTACTTAAAGGCTCAACATAGGGCGTAGATTTTCCATCTGTTAAAGGGATAATAATTATTTCCTCCTTATTTTCAAAACTGATATATCCTTTGTTGAACCAAAGATCGGCCTTATTTGCATAGCACCAAGGATGCCCCAATAGATCTGGGAAGCTATCTGACTCTGCTAGCGCTAAAACCTCAAAGTCGCCAGTGAACTTGGCACCTTGTATGGTAATGGATGCATCCTTCAAAACTCTGACGGGAGTGGCCTTAGTCCGATTAGCCATGAATAATAAATTAGAGGATGGCTGTAATGGGGGTCTCCCCATTTGTACCCATGCATCTAAGGTAAGAACATTGACTTCAACACTTGTATCAATCAAAATATTACTCAATATCCACCCATCCACAACAGCATTCAGAGTGATTTCCTTGTCATAATCTAGGATATGAGGGGGAATATTTGCATGCAGGATCTATCATCCAGTATCAATACTTGCGCATAGAGTGTTTCAATTTAACCAATTCCCTAACAACGGAATGATATTTTCCTGGCGCAACATTTTACAAACTTCCCATTAAGTCATCTATATTAGTTTGGACCATCTCTGATACTTTCTTTTGCTCCATCTTTGGTGATTTCTCTTTTAAGTATTGTATCTCACCTTGAAGATTCCTAAGAACTTCCATGGTTTCCTAATAAACCTCCTTTTGATGGGCAGGATCTGGGTACCGTGCATGTAGAACCTCCTCCTTAGTGATGGTAGGATTTTTTTGTAATGCTTCTTTAGCACGTACCGCCTTAGTGCAGGTTGTGACCTTTACTTGAAACACATCAGACTCTACTTCCAACTTAGGAATCCATTGATTTTCAATAGCGCGATGTATCCTAACCATCCCTATGCCTTTGTTTTCTTGTTTATGTTGCTTACTAAGGTGCTCATACAAGTCTGGGAACTCCTCATAGCTATGGTTCTTTTATGTAAAAAGAACATGTAATATTATGAGGACATTCCTGCCTATAGTGGTGTTATCAGCTAATTTTGACTTTGTAAAATTATTTAAAAAAATGGAAATTTTGAATTTTTTAAAAAGTGTTCCCTTGTGTGGTTTATCACCCTCATGATGACCATCTCATTTTTGAGATCGTTTCGGTCATCGTTTCATCCTTTTCGGGTGAGAACTCCTCCCGCGAGGCTTTAAATTGCATTAAAATACATTAAAATTAATTAATTAATTGCTCTTTGTTTGATAGAAATAATTTTTAAATAAGTTGGGAGTATTTAATTAAATAAATATTAATTAAAATTCATTTGACAATTTTTTTATTTTATTGTTGGGGAAGTAAGCTTTTTGCTTCTAACTACTGAGAATGCCAATTTGACTTCCCAAGCTCGGATTTCCATTTTCTTGGCAATTTTATTTTAATTTCCAACTTGTGGGATTTTTTCCACCAATTGCCAAATCATGGATTGGAAAACGGGTAAGAAATATCCCAATTTCCCACATGGGGAAATTGAATGGAGATTGCCAGCCCACTTTGCCAATCTTGTTGGCAATTGGCTGTTGCTTTCCCCATCCCCCCTAGCACGTAATTCCACTACCCGGGAAAAAGGGAAGTTGGTTTAGGCTTCATAATTTCCTCTGTCAGACTCGTTGGAAAGATTCGTGTGAAGATTTCCAATTGCTTCTTATTTCTTCTGAAGGACATAATATTTTATCACATCCCACAATACTACGAACGCCAAGTAAGAAGGTTTTTGTACTACAGAGAAACCCATGCTCAAGGAGATTCACGCTGTTTGAAGGAGGATCCCACGTTGAAGCAAAAAAATCTCTACACATTCCTTAAGGTGTTCCATGCAAGCCAAGAAATAGAGGACACTTTTAAAAATTCATGTTTAGCCAAAGAGGGAGGAATTCTTTGCAGTTTAAGAGGCAAAAATAGCCATGCTCAGGGAATTAATAAACCATACAATGGCCATGTAATTTTCCAAACCTGTCAAAGCAAGCTCCCATGCATAACAAATCTGGGACAGTCCAAACGCATAAGGGGGAACATCATAAACAAGTATCCACACTTAATAAAGAAGACTATTTTTCCACGCATTCCCAGGTTTGTAGGTCACGTACAGGTGAAAGGAGATTGTTTTTCACGTAGAGGTTGCAACGGCAGTTTCCACACATGAAGGAGGAAGCCATGCATGCATTGATATTTGGTTATAATCCAACGAAGCTAAAAGATCATAACCCACGTGCTAAGTAAGGAAGGAACAGTCCAAAAATTGAAAACAACAGAAAAGCCACACATGAAGAAAGGGAGATAAGAAAATCAGTTAAAATACAGTCCAGTAAGGGACATCCCCACACATTCTACCAAGAAAATTCCACTAAAGACCACACAGCTGTAGGAGGAGGGTTTCCATGTGCCAAGAAGTAAGTTGGGCACTGAAAATACAAGAAAGACAACAAAATTCAAAACCAAGTAGAAGCCACGCCAAGGAGAGGGAATATAAATTTCA
This sequence comes from Taxus chinensis, assembly GCA_019776745.2. Lineage (NCBI taxonomy): Eukaryota > Viridiplantae > Streptophyta > Pinopsida > Cupressales > Taxaceae > Taxus > Taxus chinensis. The sequence continues at coordinate 99,196,925 of CM034149.1, forward strand.
ACACAGGCCATAGAGAAAAGCAAGTTCTCACGCTTAAGGATAGAAGGACACAACAAGAAGTTTGAGCAAATCCAAGCCAAAACCAAGCAGACCACATGGGGGAGAAAGGGAGATCACCATGCAGGCATAAGACAAGCTTATGCAATCCAATAAAGATGCTTACACAAATCCACACATTGGTGGAAAGAAAATCACCAAAGAAGATCTCTACGCACTCACCCAGGGAAGAAAGAAGGAGTAGTTTACAGGTCCCACGGATTGGGATTGCATAGAGCCAAAAGAAAATAATAAACTTTGTAGAGAAGAACATGTTTTCCCAGCTAAATAAAGATTAAATGTTTTCTATTTCTGACACAAGAAATCACGCATCCATGCTTTTACAAGAAGATTCAGTCATGCATTGACTAGAAGATCACACTGAAGAAGTAGATATCAAATTGTGGGATTATTAGAATCAGGTGATTTTCACATACCAAGGAGAAATTTGATTCCAACAAATTTAATAAAAAAATCAGGATATTAAAATCGGGTGATTTTGTTTATTTTAAATTAAAAATAAATAAATAATCGTCACCGGAATAAAAAATTGTAACCTGATCAAGTTATTGTTATTATTATTATTATTATTATTATTTTAAAATAATAATAATAATATTAAAATGGATCATATTTTTCTTGCACTGACGGGGGTTTCGGAGACTGAGACCCGACCTCGCTTGCATTGTTTTATGTGCCCAAGTCGTTCTTCTCTAAAATTCATAATGGCCGAGAAATCTAACAAATCTACAGGGAGATCGAGGAAGCCAGTGGAGAAATCAAACAAATCCACCCTTAAGTATGAATTTCACAGAATTATCCCTCCCAGTTCTATTAAGTCAGCATATGACAACATCACTGATAAAAATCTGGGTCACATCAACATACAACAATTTTGCGAGTGGGTGAAAACTGAAGGCAAGACCATTTTCTTGGATAGGCTTTACCATAGTGGTCTACCTCAACCAACAGCCTTTCCTGTCTTGGTGCAATGTTCAGAGATGGTTATCGCTTGTGCGGAGCATTATAATCTAGAGAGACTAGGAATTTTTAAAGATAATTGCGAGCCTTTCCTCTTAATCACACCAAAGCACATTGAGGAGTTACTTGGCATACCTGACTTTCCTGAGAATGTGGATATCACTCGCTAGTCAACACAACAATTTTGGGATGAAGATCCCCTGAGATGGACCAAGATGGTTAATAACAACTGGCTAATAACCAAGAGACCTCGAATTGAAAGGCTTCCCAAAGAACTGTACCGCGTTGAGTTCGTGGAAGAAATCAGGGACATGATTACTCTCATAAGTCGAGTTTTTAGTCTACCTTCTGTTAGGATTTTCCACCCATGGATGTATCATTTTATTTGTATCATCCTAGCTAAGAAAGAGTTTTTGGATTGGGCCACCGTCATCAGTAACACCCTTCACAAACAATTGATAGAAGTTAAGATGACTAGATGCTTCTACATGACATCGTATCTGACTTATGTGGTAGCAAGAAGAAAGCTATTTTTGGGACTTGAAATGAGAGGAGTCATGGGGCCGTCAAATAGTGTTTTTAGTTCTCACCATTTTAGAAGAGTCAACAATGCGTTCACCTTCTGCGTGATTCGAAACTTGAATCAGAATACTGAGGAAAGGTTTACTAAAGAAGCCATGAGTGTCTTTCCCAATGGGGAACCTGGTTTATTCAATTCTCATCTTTTTCTTACATCCGCATGAGTGACTTTACTTATACCTCATGGAAACTTCCTAAGTATGTCAGTGACAGATGGGCATTAATGGAGCTGGCGCAACAATTATTCCAAGTTCACTGCTTTCTTAGTTACAAGAACCATTCAGGAATTCATTTCCCAATCCAAATCGGGGAATACCAATGTGTAAATATTTTTAGTGCACAACTCATGGAAAAAGAGTTTTCTCTCATAACCATCCATCCATATGTGAAGAGAGCCCAGTTTGATATTAATGGATATATGTAAAATATTCTAGGAGTAAAGTATCAACTTTATCCTACCATGGAAGATTTCTGGGCTGCTTATTCAGACGAACATGAGGTAAGAAGATGAGAGTACTCTCGCTTAACACTTGCTCAGATCAAGGCCTTCCAAATCAAGATTCCTCCCAATTCATTTGTAAATGATGATGATGATGTCATTGATCCCTCATATGATGTAGTTGCTTTTACCCCATTGCCTCGAATTACTGGACCAAAAGAGATGAATTTTCTCTTGATAGCAAGAATCAACCAATTATTGAAAGAAGCATATCTTGGTATGATAGAGAACTTGCCAAGTTGTAATCAATTCCAAATCATGCTTTGGGATCATAAAAATTTCCAACACGAGGAGGCCTCCATTCAACTAAAGTCTCTTCTCGATCGACCTCTGTACCATCCAATCATACACAACAAGCAAGAAAGGAGTGGTTGCCAAAATCCACTTCGCCAAGTAACATGTCACGAGGAGAAAGATCTAAAGATCCCAACCCCGAAGAAGGAAGAGAACATGTGTCTAGATTTTCTACTTCAAGTAGAGATTCTTCTACCCGCATTATTAATAGTATTCAGAAGCTTGTGGCAAACAACCCTTAGCCAAGTTTTGCACAAGCTTCCACTCAGATACAGGTAGTCTAAATACCAGATGCCTCAGAGCATGCAGTTAATGAAGAGATTTCCCAAAATCTCCCAAATGGCCAGGAGGTGGATATTGAGGTTATTTCTCCTCGAATCGAGGTTGTAGATAGGATTCAAGAAGGATTGCATGATGTCAGAAATAATGAGAATATTGATTCGAGCTCCAGGATTTTGTATGCTGAAATAGTGAATGATACTCCTTCCTGGGTTGATTTCGAAGTGAAGAAAAGGAAGAGACTTGTCAAGCCAATTAACATTGATTTTGATGCCCTTTTCAAACTTTCGAATGACACCATTCCTAAGAAGCCTAAGGTGCTTTCTCGAATAATGGTGGATAATGATGGAAACAAATTTACAGATCTTGCCATTCCTCAAGTTGATAAAGAGTGTGACGCTATGAGACCTGCCAACTATGAAGTTTCCAGACTTGGACTTAGGAGGTCTACATTAGAAAGTGACACGGCGATGGCTTAAGATTCAATTGATATCATGCTAAAGAGACTTGAGAAATACAAGTCTCAAAACTCTCAGCTCAAGGCCGAAAAGAATCAATTAATGGAATATGTTCAACATTTGATAAACCCCATATCATCAACTTTCCCTGTACCTGATGCAGTGGCTGTCCCAGATGAAGAGACTCTGAATTTTTCAAAAGAAGTAAACACATTAGGACATGTCACTAAAACTTGGGTTTCAGAGATTCTCATTTTATTCCAAGGGACAATCAAGACCACGGTTAAGCTTCATGAAGATTTCAGTGCGTATCTTGATCCAATTCTTTCTTTCAAAGAAAATTTTGTTTCTACTATATCAAATTTGGATGAGATATTGCCCAGTTTACAGGAGATGACAAGTATGGAATCTTCAGTTTTAGCTATTGAAGGAATTCTCGAATTTGAACATCAAGGGGCACATTTTCTTTGGTGTCTACATCTCAAATCAAGAAAGACGCTTCTCGAGGATTCTATGATCCATTATGAGAGTATGTGCAATGAAGCCTTCATTTCACTCTCCTTGATTCAAGAATTCATAGCTGAGATTCCTTGCAACCTTGTAAATGAGCATAATCAAAGGTGTTCATTGGAGCAGGTGGAAGAGCAATTTTCACAATTGTTTAAGGACATGTACCCTCCCGCCAACAATTTCTTGTCAGTTTCGATGGAGTGCTGCATCAAATTAAAGAACTTATTTGAGAACGCTCAATCCAAAATTGTTAATTTAAATGATATTCCAAGTAGAATTCTTGAATTGTAGGTATTTTGTGAGGCTATTCTTCGACCAAGTGAACCTTCAGAAGAAGAAAATATGTTTGAAACTTTGGGAAGGTTTAGATCCTTTCAACTGGCAAAAGCAGCAGATCCTAATTTCACCGGCGGTTCAGGGAGTTAATTTTCTTGGTATCTAACGAAGTGGGAGAGTCCATTTCTCATACGCTTGAGATAGGCAGACCCCATTTCAATGGATAAGGCACTAGTTATTATTGTATATTTTAAAAGGTGTTGTTATTTGTTTTCGGGAAACTATGGATATTTTAAGTAATTTTTTATTTTTGGATTATCTTTCATAAAGTTGTTGAAAAATTCAAAGGTCACTTAAGTGCCTTATTTAATGATCATGTAAAACCCTAACTACTTTGTGACCAACTTTTGGGTTATAAAAGGATGTGAGGGGCTCATTTGTAAAGGGTGACTTTGAGAGAGGAGAAGAAATACTTTTGTGTGTAAGCTTTGTTTCTGGAAGAAACTTTGTGTTCTTTTGTGAAAAACATTTTGGAGTTAATGAAATATGAAATTTGTGTCTCATTCATTGTCTCTTGTAACATTTGATGTTCTTATGTTCATTAGATGTTAGGTGTTTGAATCTTGCATGCAAATATTATCTTTGATCTTACTATGAACGTTATTAATCGGTTGTTCTAGTTCACAGTGATCAAGCTCAGATTATTTACTTGCTCATGTGTGTTCCCTTGTTCACGTTCTTGTTTGGCTAACTCAAACTTTGTTTTATTTGTGTTAGTTATTCATCTTTCTTCTTCATGCAATATTAGGTTTTGTGTTTACCTAACTATTGCATGTTCTTTCAGTTCATTCCATTTCACTCCTTTCCTTCATTCCATTCCATCTCCCTCATTCACTTTTCTTTCCATTGATTTTCCAAAACACCCCCGACATACAATTTTGAATGTATAGATGTAAATATAGTTTTGGTTTTCAATAAGGCAGCCTCACCTTCATTGAGGAGGGACTTCATTCCCACACTGTTGCATGTCATTTGCATACGTGTAAATCCATATGCTAACAGTTTTTTGCTGACTCCGCTGGGGATTCAAGAATCGTTAACCAGTGCTTGATTAAATATTTATGACTATCCCATCTGCACAAGCTCAAGTTCTTCAAATGAACCTTGTGCCTGACAAAGATTTTCAAGGAGACATTGCTGCACACCTTTGAATAGTAGCTTGGGAAAACTGTGAAAGCTTGTAACAATTTGTGGATGTTGATAGAGCCATTGACAGAGAAATATACATCGAAGACCTTAGAAGAAGAGCACCTGCACTTGTAGCTAGAAGACCTCCTAGACACGTGTTGATCGTTGTTCACCAACGTGGTCCTCTTCCACCAAGGTAATAAGTTGTATGACTATTATAGGTAACCCACCTATCTTGCAACCAAATCTTGTTTTTGTAGATAATCAAGAAGATATATCTTCATATTTGAGGCAAGCTATTTGGGAAAAGCGCACGAATAACTATCATTTTCATCTCGCCACATCAGTACTAGATAAAGAAGAAGAGAAATCCACGAGAGTTGCTAGAGCTATTTAGGCACAAATAGCTCAAGAAAGAGAGTGAAGAGAAAAGTCTAGAGCTGGTCGAAACACACTAGTAATCACTTCACAATAAAGATTTCAAACTGGAAGGGAAGAGGTTTACGCAAGGAGAAAAAGCTATAGGTCGATTTGATCCCACTTTTGAATTTCAAGGAAAATTTGGTTTCAAGTTATCTCCTCCTAAGAAGAACACACCTCATAGATCTTCAAGCATTGCATCAAGTCCTAAAAGAGCAAGCAAGGAAGGAAATACCACCAGTCAAGCACTTGTTCTTGCTCATGTTGTTTTACCTTCACATACCACCTTTCCCAAAATGGCAGTCAACGTACCATGGGGAAATGCCATAGGCCCATTGGCCTTACCTGCTCGACATGAACTCCCAAGAGGATCGAGGAAGATTCTTCCCAAGTTTGACGGAGATGGGAAGACATCACCAGATGACCACATTTTTGATTTCTTTGCCACATGTGCTGTTTTGTCAGTAGAATATGAAGATGTTGCTTCTCGCCTCTTTATTGAAACATTGCATGATGTTACTGCAGATTGGTTTCATCATCGGCCCAATTGATGTATCACGACTTGGAATGATATGAAAACTAAGTTTGAAAATTGATTCAAGATGGTAGAAGATGAACATGCTCTTCTTGCCCAACTATCTCAGGAAAAGAAAGAGACAACAAAATCCATTAGGAATTTCGTGGCTAAATTCAACAAAATGGTGAACAAAGTTCTTGCCGAGATTCATCCAAACCTTGATGGACAAAAATGTTTCTTTATTAACGCACAACAACCAGAAGTGTGCTATCAGCTGAGAAGGGCTAGAGTGGCTACTTTGGAACTTTCTCAATCTTTGGCCATAGAAATTGAAGATGACTTAATCATGGTAGGAAAATTCAAGAAAAATTCCCCCAAAGGAAAGAGTCAAGAGACCCCCAATGCTTTAGAAGCTATACTCACTACGTTGGCTAATGATGTGCTGGCTTTAAAAAAGCAATTTACTCAAAGTAGTAAACTTGTTCCTTACAAAGACATCCCAAGAAAAGGATACGTTTCCAACAAATCCTAGATTGTAGGTGCTCTAATGAGGCTTGCTATTGAAGCAGCTCCCGCAACAAACTCAAAATGTGATGTCATTGAAGAAAGTGATGATGAGGTTGAGGTCGTTGAGGTTGATGAGGAAGAGCTAGATTCTAGGACATCTAAACCTGAAGTTGAAGATCCTGAGGGGGAAAGTAATAATCATTTCTTTGAGTATCATTCAGAGGAAGAAGATGAGTACAAAGAAATTATAAAAGATACGAATAGTCAATCCTTCGCTGTCTTCATGCGCTCTCAAAAAAAGGAGCAGGATACCACTAAGGCAAGAGATAAAGAGGTTTCCAAGGAACTTCAAAAAGAATCTAAGACAAAAGAGACTCCTAAAGAGTCCAAGGTGACTGAGGTTTCAAAGGTCAAAACTATCTTAAAGAAAGGAGGGCCTTTGTTAGATCAATTAGTTGGTAAACCAACTACGAAGAAAGCTTCTTCTTCCACATCTGTATCAACCAAGCCCGAGGTACAGGTCAAAAGTGTGCCATCATAAGTTTGAAAGAACTAATATCTGAGACTTTAAGTATGGTTACTTTGCCTAAATTTGATATCATTGATCATGTCAATAAAACAAAAATTTCCATGTTACAGGCAGAGTACTTGAATTCCAATAAGGACTAGATCGAGAAGTTGGTCGATTTTATAAAAGGCGACTCTACTGTTCATTCCTCCAAAGGATTTCTCAAAACTCCCAAAGATGGGAAAACTCAAAATATTGTGGTAGCTACTACACCTTCAAATGAAAATATTGAACCTTTCTTTGTGTCCTTTCTGAGATCAACGAATGCAAATTAAGTAATTGCATTATAGACTCTGGAGCCTCAGATAATGTGATGCCGGTAAAACTAGCACATGATATTGGTTTGACTTGTACAAGAACATTTGGATCGTGTTACTCCATGGAAACCAAACAAGTTTCTTTGATTGGGCAGATTAAAGACGCCCAAATGGTTTTATCCCAATTCCCTCAAAAGCGAGTTAAGGTAACTATTTTAGTTGTTGATATTCCTGCGTCATATGGAATGTTGTTGAGTAGGAAATTTTTTCAGAGATTTGGGTGGTGAGATTCAAATGGACTGGTCTCACGTCACGATCCTTATCAATGGAGAAATGAAGAAGCTTATGTTAGAAACTCAGGAAAAATTTATAGTGATGAAAACCAATGATCCCCGTGCACAGGGCTTGTTCCAATGCTCAAGTATGGGTAACTACATGATGACTGCTGAAATTCATACCCCTAAGATCACTTGTCAAGATTCCAATGAGATATGGACTCTTGAGTTTGATGGAAGTTGTTGCTCGATGGGCTCTGGTGCAGGAGTGGTGCTCATATCTCCAAATGGTAAAATATTTCCTTTTTCCTACAAACTCAAATTTTCTAATACTAATAACACTACAGAGTACGAAGCATTAATCCTTCGCCTTCAAGCTACAGAGGAGAAAGGGATCAAAAATTTGAAAGTCTTTGGAGACGCGGAATTGATCGTGAAACATGTAAGAAATTAGTTCCAAGTAAAAAATGATCGTTTGAGACACTACATAAATAAAGTATGGGACGTGATATAAGTCTTTGATGCTTTTTCCATTAAATCTATGCCTCGTGAAAAGAATGAAAAAGTAGATTCTCTAGCAGTCTCAACTTCATTAATGATTCCTCATTTAGAGTTTGATCAAGACAAATACACCATTGAAATGGTTTTTAGGTCAAGTGTTCCTGACAATGCAGAAAATTGGCAAGTATTTAATGATGATCAAAAAATTATTGCCTTCTTGGAAAAGAGAGAGAATTTTGAACAGTTGTACTTTGAAGGAAGTGTTTTTGCATTTTGTGAATCAACTACCTCACCCATTCAGGAAGGAGTTGAGAACGAAGATCCTGGTGATGGCATCATTCAACTCAAAGGAAATAAAATTCGCAAAGGATTGGATTCACTTGAAGAACTTTTTGACAAACATGACAGGTTTATTAAAGAGAAAGAGCAAGCAGGATCTGTGAATTCTACTAACTATGAGCAAGTTAACATCGGTACTAAGGATAAACCTCGCCTGATCAATATTGGTAAGTGTTGCTCACCTGAGGAGCGCAGGAAATTCATAAGCCTCCTTACCAAATATTCTGACATTTTGGCTTACTCATACAAAGAATTGAAGTCTTTCCAACCCAAGGAAATGGAGCATGCCATACCCTTGAAGCATAGTGTAGTTCCATTCAGGAAAAAAACAAAGACAATATAATCCCAAGATTGCAGGGACAATATTTCATGAAGTTGAAAAGATGCTAGATGTACGAATAGTGTTTCCTATTTGACATTCAACCTGGATAGCTAATATTGTGCCAGTTCACAAGAAAAATGGAGAAATTAGGATTTGCGTGGATAACTACCCACTGCTAGTCATGGACCATATTTTGCAGGAAGTAACTGGATCAGAAATGCTATCTATGCTAGATGGTTTCTTTGGCTATAATCAGATTGAAGTGGCTAGAGAAGATCAACATAAAATCGTGTTCACCACCCCCTGGGGTACGTTCGCGTATAAAATAATGTCTTTTGGTTTAATTAATGTTGGCGCTACTTTTCAAAGGGCTATGGATATGGCATTCACAGATTATAAAGACAAGATCATCGTGATATATCTAGATGACTTGACAGTATTCTCAAAGAAACGAGAAGATCACATAAGAGATTTAGATAAAATATTGCAAAGATGCAGACTTCATAAGATTTCTCTAAATCCAAAAAAGTCTGTGTTTGGAGTTACAGAAGGGAAAATCCTAGGTGATATTGTTTCTAAGGAAGGAACTAGGATCAATCCTGAGCATGTTCAGGCTATTAAGAATATTTCCTTGCCTACAAGTAAGCCTGGAGTCCACTCCTTCTTTGGGAAGGTGAAATTTTTGAGAAGGTTTGTGCCAGATTTTTCCAAGTTGACTAAGGAAATCACTAATATGATGAAAGGAAAAGAATCCTTCAAATGGTCAAAGGAAGGTAGAGAGGCATTTGAGAAAATCAAGGGTGCTATTGCAAAATCAAGAGTCATTTGACTCAACACAATCAAGAGGGAATTGAATCTCCTATCACATTCATGAGTTCAGGATTCAAGAAACATGAAATTAATTACACTCCTCTTGAGAGACATGTGTACGTGGTGGTGAGATCCTTGGAACACTTTAGGTACTATGTGTTGAATTCTAACACCAAACTCTTAGTTCTAGACATTGCAGTTAAATCGATGTTGATACAACAGGAACCAGGATCTAAAATAGGTAATTGGGTCTCCAAGATCCAAGAATATGATTTTGATATCAAGCCTACCAAGTTAGTTTGAGGAAGAGGACTCTGCCAACTCATCACAGAGAACGAACCACGAGATAACTCTGAAGAAGAACCGTTGAAGAAAATTTACCACTGGTAGTTTTTGTCAGTACCACAGATGAATGGTTTTCTAATATTGCCTCCTTCCTCACATATGGTGAGTGTCTAGAGAATCTGACAGCTAAGGAGAAATGAGCAATCAAACTAAGAGCTGCTAGGTACGTCATTTGGGACAACACGTTATTCAAGAAAGGAATTGATGGCATGTTCCTCAGATGTGTTGATAAAGAGCAACAACCTAGATTGTTGGAGGCTTTCCACAATCATGCTTGCAGTGGTCATTTTTCTGGCCCAGTAGTAACCCATAAAATCATGAGAGCACATTATTACTAGCCCACTATGTTTTCCAATGCTTAGAAATGGGTGACAAAATGTGAAGCTTGTCAACAATTAGTTGGAAGGACAAAGTTGGCAGCTTTGCCTTTGAAGCTAGTTGTCATTGAAGAAACCTTTCAATAATGGGGTTTAGATTTCATCGGGGTGTTGAATCCTAATTCTAGTGCTGGTCATACTCACGTGCTCACTGCAACTGAATACTTTACAAAGTGGGTAGAAGCTATACCAGTGAAACAAACATCTACTATAGTAATTTGTGACTTCATCAAAGAAAATATAATGGTTCATTATGGAATTACACACAAAATCATGACAGACAATGCCTCAAATTTCTCTTCTCCAGAGATGATAGGTTTTTGTTATGGGTATGGGATATCTTTGTCTAATTCATTAGATTACTACCCTCAGGGAAATGGTCAGGTTGAATCCAGTAACAAAAACCTCATTACTATTGTGTGAAAGTTAGTCAAAGAAAATCAAATAACATGGCACAAAAAATTATATGATGCAGTGTGGGCTAACCGCATAACTCCTAAAAGGGTAATTGAGATGTCTCCATTTCAACTTTTATATGGAACTGATGCTCAAATTCCTGTCACACTGGAGTTATCATCATTAAAATTAGCTCAGGCAGTTGATGATGAATGCTTCACCAATGTGTTAGATAAAAGGATCATGTTCCTAAGCAAGCTCGAGGAACAAATAAGTCAAGGGGCAAATGGGATCGAGGAACATCAATCCAAGGTAAAGAAATTGTTTGACAGGAAAACTAGAGAAAGACAATTTCAAATCAATGACTTAGTTCTTCTCTAGGACAGAAGACGTGAACTAAAAGGAAAGCATGGGAAGTTTGACTCGCTGTGGCTAGGCCTGTTCAAAATAATACATTTCTATGGAGATAGTACCTATTACTTGGCATATCCTGATGGAACTCATTTGCCTTTGCCCTACAGTGGGCAATATCTCAAGCACTATCAAAATTGAAAATGGGTTGTTCCTCGTATGTACATAGGTAATTAGGATTTTGGTTTGTTTGTTTCCATGTTTTTCAGTCTCCTCTCTTATGTCACCTCATTCTTGTGCCCCATCATTTTGAGATCATGTTCATGAATATTTTGGTCTAGTTTTTTGCTGCGTCCATGAAGTCCTTGTCCCCAATTAGAGCCAACTGTTATCAGCTAATTTTGACTTTGCAAAATTATTTAAAAAAATGGAAATTGTGAAATTTTTCAAAAGTGTTCCTTTGTGTGGTTTATCACCCTCATGACGACCATCTCATTTTTGTGATCATTTTGGTCTTCGTTTCGTCCTTTTTCAGGCGAGAAATCCTCCCGACAGGTTTAAATTGCATTAAAATACATTAAAATTAATTAATTAATATTTAGTTAATTAATTGCTCTTTGTTTGATAAAAATAATTTTTAAATAAGTTGGGAGTATTTAATTAAATAAATATTAATTAAAATTCATTTGACAAATTTTTTATTTTATTGTTGGGGAAGTAAGCTTTGTGCTTCTAACTATTGGGAATGCCAATTTGGCTTCCCAAGCTTAGATTTCCCTTTTCTTGGCAATTTTATTTTAATTTCCCGCTTGTGGGATTTTCTCCACCAATTGCCAAATCATGGATTGGCAAACGGGCAAGAAATCTCCCAATTTCCCACATGGGGAAATTAAACGGAGATTTCTAGCCCACTTTGCCAATCCCGTTAGCAATTGGCCATTGCTTTCCCCATTCCCCCTGGCACCTAATTCCACTACCCGGGAAGAAGGGAAGTTGGTTTAGGATTTGTAATTTCCTTCATCGGACTCATTGGAAAGAGTCGTGCGAAGCTTTCTGATGCTTCTTATTTCTTCTGAAGGACATAATATTTTATCACATCCCACAATACTATGAACACCAAGTAAGAAGGTTTTTGTATTACAGAGAAACCCATGCTCAAGGAGATTCACGCTGTTTGAAGGAGGATCCCACGTTGAAGCAACAAAATCTCTACGCATTCCTTAAGGTGTTCCACGCAAGCCAAGAAATAGAGGAAAGTTTTAAAAATTCACACTTAGCCAAAGAGATAGGATTTCTTTACAGTTTAAGAGGCAAAAATAGCCATGCTCAGGGAATTAATAGACCATACAATGGCCATGTAATTGTCCAGACCAGTCAAAGCAAGCTCCCATGCACAACAAATCTGGGACAGTCCAAACACATAAAGGACATCATAAACAAGTATCCACGCTTAATAAAGAAGACTGTTTTTCCACGCATTCCCAGGTTTACAAGTCACATGTAGGTGAAAGAAGACTATTTTTCATGCAGAGGTTGCAGCAGCAGTTTTCACGCGTGAAGGAGGAAGCCATGCATGCATTGATATTTGGTTATAATCCAACGCAGCTAAAAGATCATTACCCATGTGCTAAGTAAGGAAGGAACAGTCCAAAAATTGAAAACAACAGAAAAGCCATGCGTGAAGAAAGGGACATAAGAAAATCAGTTAAAATACAATCCAGCAAGGGAGATCCCCATGCATTCTACCAAGAAAATTCCACTAAAGACCATGCATATGTAAAAGGAGGGTTTCCACATGCCAAGAAGTAAGTTGGGCACTGAAAATACAAGAAAGACAACAAAATTCAAAACCAAGCAGAAGCCATGCCAAGGAGTGGGAATATAAATTTCAACGCAGGACATAGAGAAAAGCAAGTTCCCACACCTGAGGACAGAAGGACACATCAGGAAGTTTGAGAAAATCCAAGCCAAAACCAAGCAGAGCACGTGAGGGAGAAAGGGAGATCACCACGCAAGCATAATACAAGCTTATGCAATCCAATAAAACTGCTTACACAGATCCACGCATTGGTGGAAAGCAAAACACCAAAGAAGATCTCTACGCACTCACCCAAGGAAGAAAGAAGGAGCAGTTTAAAGGTCCCACACATTGGTACTGCATAGAGCCAAAAGAAAATAATAAACTTTTTAGAGAAGAACATGTTTTCCCAGCTAAATAAAGATTAAATATTTTCTATTTCCGACACAAGAAATCACAAATCCATGCATTTACAAGAAGATTCAGTCACGCATTGACAGGAAGATCACACTGAAGAAGTAGATATCAAATTGTGGGATTATTAGAATCAGGTGATTTTCACATACCAAGGAGAAATTTGATTCCAACAAATTTAATAAAAAAATCAGGATATTAAAATCGGGTGATTTTGTTTATTTTAAATTAAAAATAAATAAATAATCGTCACCGGAATAAAAAATTATAACCTGATCAAGTTATTATTATTATTATTATTATTATTATTTTAAAATAATAATAATAATATTAAAACGGATCATATTTTTTTTGCACTGACGGGGGTTTCAAAGACTGAGACCCGACCCCACTTGCATTGTTTTACGTGCTCGAGTCCTTCTGTAAAATTCATAATGGCCGAGAAATCTAACAAATCTGCAGGGAGATAGAGGAAGTGAGTGGAGAAATTAAACAAATCCACCCTGAAGTATGAATTTCAAGGAATTATCCCTCCTAGTTCCATTAAGTTAGCATATGACAACATCACTGATAAAAATCTGGGTCACATCAACGTGCAATAGTTCTGCGAGTGGGTGAAAACTGAAGGCAAGACCATTTTCTCAGATAGGCTTTACCATAGTGGTATACCTCAAGTAGCAGCCTTTCCTGTCTCGGTGCAATGTCCAGAGTTGGTTATCGCTTGCGCGGAGCCTTATGATCCAGAGAGATGAGGAAATTTTAAAGATAATCGCAAGCCTTTCCTCTTAATCATACTAGAGCACATTGAGGAGTTGCTTGGCATACCTAACTTTCCTAAGAATGCAGATATCACTCACCAGTCAGCACAACAATTTTGGGATGAAGAACCCTTGAGATGGACCAAGATGGTTAATAACAACTGGTTAGTAACCAAGAGATCTCGAATTGATAGGATTTTGAAAGAACTATACCGCATTAAGTTCGTGGAAGAAATCGGGGACATGATTACTCTCCTAAGTCGAGTTTTCAGTCTACCTTCTGCTAGGATTTTCCACCCATGGATGTATCAATTTATCTGTATCATCCTAGCCAAGAAAGATTTTGTGTATTGGGCCACCATCATCAGTAACACCCTTCACAAACAATTGATAGAAGTTAAGATGACTGGATGCTTCTACATGACATCGTATCTGACTTATGCGGTAGCAAGAAGAAAGCTATTTTTGGGACTTAAAATGAGAGGAGTCATGGGGCTGTCAAATAGTGTTTTTCATTATTACCCTCAACTCAATTTCAAAAATAGTTCTCACCATTTTAGAAGAGTCAATGATGCATTCACCTTCCGCGTGATTCGGAACCTGAATCAGAATATTGAGGAAAGGTTTTCTAAAGAAGCCATGAGTGTCGTTTCACAATGGGGAACCTGGTTTATTCAATTCTCATCTTTTTCTTACATTTGCGTGAGTGGCTTTGCTGGTACCCTATGGAAAATTCCTCAGTACGTCAGTGAAAGATGGGCATTAACAGAGCTGGTGCAAAAATTATTCCAAGTTCACTGCCTTCTTAGTGACAAACACTGTTCAAGAATTCATTTCCCAATCCAAATCAGGGAATACCAATGTCCAAATCTTTTCAGTAAAAAACTCATGGAAAAAGAGTTCACTCTCATAACCATCCATCCAAATGTGAAGAGAGCCCAATTTGATATCAATGGATATATCCAAAAGATTCTGGGAGCAAAGTATCAACATAATCCTACCATGGAAGATTTATGGGCTACTTGTTTGGACGAACAGGAGTTAAGAAGATGAGAGTACTCTCACCTAACACTTGCTTAGATCAAGGCCTTATGGATCAAGATCCCTCCTGATTCATTCATAAATGATGATGAGGATGTCATTGATCCCTCATATGATGTAGTTGCTTTTACCCCATTGCCTTGAATCGATTGGACCAAAAGAGATAATTTTTCTCTTAATAGCAATAATCAACCAATTATTGAAAGAAGCATATCTTGGTATGACAAAGAACTTGCCAAGTTGTAATCAATTCCAGATCATGCTTTGGGATCATAAAAATTTCCAACACGAGGAGGCATCCATTCAACCAAAGTCTCTTCTTGATCAACCTCTTTACCATCTAATCATACACAAATAGCAAGAAAGGAGTGGTTGCCAAAATCCACTTCACCAAGTAACGTGTCACGAGGAGAAAGATCTAAAGATCCCAACCCCAGAGAAGGAAGAGAACATGTGTCTGGATTTTCTACTTCAAGTAGAGATTCTTCTACCTGCATTGTTAATAGTACTCAGAAGCTCATGGAAAACGACCCTCAGTCATGTTTTGCACAAGCTTCCACTCAGATACAGGTAGTCCAAATACTAGATGCCTCGGAGCATGTAGTTAATGAAGAGATTTCCCAAAATCTCCCAAATGGCCAGGAGGTGGACATTGAGGTTATTTCTCCTTGAATTGAGGTCGTAGATAGGATTCAAGAAGGATCTCATGATTTCAGAAATAATGAGAATATTGATTCGAGCTCTAGGATTTTGTATGCTGAAATAGTGAATGATACTCCTTCCTGGGTTGATTTTGAAGTGAGAAAAGGAAGAGAGTTGTCAAACCAATTGACATTGATTTTGATGCCCTTTTCAAACTTTTGAATGATGTTATTCCTAAGAAGCCTAAGGTGCTTTCTCGAATAATGGTGGATAATGATGGAAACAAATTTGCAGATCTTGCCATTCCTCAAGTTGATAAAGAGCGTGATGCTATAACACCTGCCGACTATGAAGTTTCCAGACTTGGACTTGAAAGGTCTACATTAGAAAGTGACATGACGATGGCTTGAGATTCAATTGATATCATGCTAAAGAGACTTGAGAAATACAAGTCTCAAAACTCTTAGCACAAGGCCAAAAATAATCAATTGGTGGAATATGTTCAACATTTGATAAAACCCATATCATCCACTTTCCCCGTACCTGATGCAGTGGCTGCCCCAGATGAGGAGACTCTCAATTTTTCAAAATAAATAAACACATTAGGCCATGTCACTAAAACTTGGCTTTAAGAGATTCTCGTTTTAGGCCAAGAGACAATCAAGACTGTGGTTAAGCTTCATGAAGATCTCAGTGCGTATCTTGATCCAATTATTTCTTTCAAAGAAAATTTTGTTTCTACTATATCGAATTTGGATGAGATATTGCCCAGTTTATGGGAGATGACAAGTATGGAATATTCAGTTTTAGCTATTGAAGGAATTCTCAAATTTGAACATCGAGGGGCACATGCTTTCTTTGGTGTCTGCATCTCAAATCAAGAAAGACGCTTCTCAAGGATTCTATGATCCATTATTAGAGTATGTGTAATGAAGCCTTCATTTCACTCTCCTTGATTCAATAATTCATAGCTGAGATTCCTTGCAACCTTGTAAATGAGCATAATCAAAGGTGTTCATCGGAGCAGGTGGAAGAGAAATTTTCACAATTTTTTAAGGACATGTACCCTCCCGCCAACAATTTCTCGTCAGTTTCGATGGAGCGCTGCATCAAATTAAAGAACTTATTTGAGAACACTCAATCCAAAATTGTTAATTTAAATGATATGCCAAGTAGAATTCTTGAATTGTAGGTATTTTGTGAGGCTATTCTTCAACCAAGTGAACCTCCAAAAGAAGAAAAGATATTTGAAACTTTGGGAAGGTTTATATCCTTTCAACTGGCAAAATCGACAGATCCTAATTTCACCGGCGGTTCAAGGAGTTAATTTTCTTGGTATCTAATGAAGTGGGAGAGTCCATTTCTCATACACTTGAGATAGGCAGACCCTATTTCAATGGATAAGGCATTGGTTATTATTGTATATTTTAAAAGGTGTTGTTATTTGTTTTCTGGAAAACTATGGATATTTTAAGTAATTTCTATTTTTGGGTTGTCTTTCATAAAGTTGTTGAAAAATTCAAAGGTCACTTAAGTGCCTTATTTAATGATCATGTAAAACCCTAACTACTTTGTAACCAAATTTTGGGTTATAAAAGGAAGTGAGGGGCTCATTTGTAAAGGGTGACTTTGAGAGAGGAGAAGAAATAATTTTGTGTGAAAGCTTTTTTTCTGGAAGAAACTTTGTGTTCTTTTGTGAAAAACATTTTGGAGTTAATGAAATATGAAATTTGTGTCTCATTCATTGTCTCTTGTAACATTTGATGTTCTTATGTTCATTAGATGTTAGGTGTTTGAATCTTGCATGCAAATGTTATCTTTGATCTTACTATGAACGTTATTAATCGGTTGTTCTAGTTCACAGTGATCAAGCTCAGATTATTTACTTGCTCATGTGTGTTCCCTTTTACACGTTCTTGTTTGGCTAACTCAAAATCCATTTTATTTGTGTTAGTTATTTGTCTTTCTTCATCGTATAATATTAGGCTCTATGTTTACCTAACTCTTGCATGTTCTTTCAGTTCATTCCATTTCACTCCTTTCCTTCATTCCATTCCATCTCCCTCATTCACTTTTCTTTCCATTGATGTTCCAAAAGATCCCCCAGATGCAATTTTGAATGTACAGATGTAAATACAGTTTTGGTTTTCAATAAAGGCAGCCTCACCTTCATTAAGGAGGGACTTCGTTCCCACACTGTTGCATGTCAGTTGCATGCGTGCAAATCCATATGCTAACAAGTGGTAAGGAGATCCACATGTATAACATGTTCCATGAGGGAACTCACTTCTTCCACCACCACGACCTCATCCTCCAAATCCATTACGGTATCCTCGACCCTTGCTATGACCATGTTCAAAATTCCTTTCTTCCAATCATAGCACGCCTGATTGTGATCTCTGTCCTGATGATCGTTCTTGCCTTTAGAGTTATTTGAGACCCCCGTTTATCATACAAAAATATCTATAGCATCACAAATTTGACCAATCAGTCGGTAGTCTTCCGTGTCATGAATCGTGGACCTGTAGATTTTGAAGTAGCTTGAAACGTTCTTCCTTATCACGCGTTGTAATAATGGGAAACGAATAACATCATGTTTTAAATGGAATATCTCACAATCCAGTAGCAACAAGTGCATTGAGGAAAAATATCCTTTATGTGACCTTCTACTTCACAATCCATGCACCAAATCCATATGCGAGTCTCATGTGCTGAATTTGCTGATAGCTTCTCTAACTATTTTGCCATAGCTGCAATCTATGCTTCTAGAAATGGGATCACCCTAATTATCTATGCTTCCAACTTCCTCAGCACGTAAGGTTGCTTCAAGTGCTTCACAGATAAAGTGTATGTCTCATGTGATAATTCCCTCCTGAAAGGGGTAATCAGACCCCCAACAAACCATTGTGCATGTTGGCTTTCATGTATGTCATAAGAAAGCTTAGATAATAATGTTTAAAATGGGAATCATACTCTCTAACACTCTCAGTAGTGCCTTTCTTAATATCCTTGAGTGCACTTATACTCTTTTGCTCAAACTCAGTGATGTGAAACTCTTTAAGAAATGCATCTTTTAAAGCTGTATAGTCTGCGCAATTTTAATCAGGGTCAAAATTTCTGTACCAGCACATGCACACAAGAAACATCTCCATGTAAATATTCTAGGGTTGGTACGGACCTTGCCCACCTGATCTAGAAACTCATGTGTTTCCCCTACCTCCAGATCCACCAGATCCACCGAAGCTAGGGCTACCTAAGCCTCCCGATCTCAAACCTGTAGTTGGGGTTGAACTAGAATATGCACTTCCCTGTGTCCCAACAGTAAAACTTAACTGTACCCCGACAGTCTAGGATGGATTGCTACTCCCTGAAGATAGTCTAAAAATCCATGCACTTGAATTCTGTGCAGATGATACAGCCGAAAAGGTACTCCCATATAATAAAGAATCCGTTTGTGCTGCCATCATTGTGCCTCTCATAAGACTTACTCCTACTCTCGTACTGATTAAATTATCTTGCTGACTAAGTGATGTACTAGATGCTGGAAAACCAAGTGCATGGGCAAGGTTGTCAGGTGGATTCAGATGTGTGCTCGTGACCTAGGTCATCTCCGCTGGTGCACTTCTACGTGAGGTCGAGGAGGGTTCCCTATCATGTTTTACCAAATGAGGGAGTTACTGAGGTTCAGGTTCCACATCTTTCGCATGAACTTCAACTCCTTCCCGAACTATCTTTCTACACAATACCATTTTCTCTACAACCTCCCATTGTTTATCTATCTCCCTCTCGCACACCTCAATAGACTTAAGTTTCCTTTCCTCTCTCTACCTTTCTGCCGCTAGGTCTACCATATTTTACCAAACCTGCTCCGACCCCCACGCGTGGTGGGGTTTAGTTAGCCATCAGTTTACCATCCAAATTCAAAGTTACCATCAAGATCTTGATCGCTAGTGGAATGCCCTGTAGGTAATTTCCCCTTGGATATCGTAAAAACTAGAATTCAGCTACCTCTGGGCATGAAGAAGTGGAAATTGAGTATTCCAAAATATAATTGTCTAAACACCATGGAATCACATATCCACTACTCGAGTCTAAATCATATCAACATCATAAAGGGTTTGAAATTCTTCCTGCATCCAGACAAGTGTGCGATACCTTTAATTTTGCTTAGATGTATATGTAATTAGCCACTCATACAATTCTACTGGAAAGATAACAAAGAAGTTCTCATATAAACTATCATATAGGTTCTGTTCCACCCACACACATGTTAAACTCAGTTATAGTGCTGAAATGTCATGTGTATTCTTCTTCTAGATCGTTTATCCACTCCTCAACAATTGCTAAGGTCAACTGATATGTCTTCATCACAATGATTCTAAAAACAACTAAAAAAGAGGTCCAGGAAATGAAACTAATGATGATGCCTAGAATTCAACAATACAAGCCCATACGCGCTAGCACATCACTCAGCCTAGACTGAGTGCTCACCCGAAGCATGCAAAGGTACTAGGCTCCTCTTTAGGGTTATTATTATAGGATGTTTAGCATGATGAAGACTTTAATCATTTATATCTATGGCTAATATATCTTCCTATAGTGCATATTTAGATCTATATCTAGAACATAACAAACTTAACAAATAACCGTAATGGAATCAAGCATGCAATAATGAAATATAACCATGATAACAACTTGTTTTAGTCCATAATCTCCATTATATTAATTACAGTAAATACACATAAGCTTCTTTACAATCATAGTAGTATACACTCATGCATGTAACAGATTTGAAAACATAATCTCACAATAACCTATTTCTCACACGTATATCTCCTCTCTCTCTCTCTACTAAACAGTTCAATATATATTTATAAGGGTGGGGACTTTCCCTTGACTACTTATCAAATCCCAAAATAGGTTGCATGCTACTATTATTCACGCATCATTACAAAAATAGGCTTACATGCAAGAATGTAACAATAGATCTCTCTTAGTCAACTATCAAATCACAATTCTATCTTTAGCATGCATTCATGCAAAATGATTCATAGCTAATCATCCAAAAATAGCCAATGCATGACACACAAGTCTCCAATCCATTTGAGTGCTCTGCACGTTATCTCCAAAAATTTATCCTCATCATGAAAATGACTAAGTCCCAAATATTTCCCTTCTTTGTGCGTGATACTCTCTGATGCTTCCTCACCTTTGAATGCGATCTAATTTTTTGCGTGAACCTTCTTTATTTTATTCACTAAGTTCCAAAGTCTAACTGATAAAAAAACTACAATGCCACCTACCACCTTACTACCACAATAAATTCAGCTTTCCTGCCTTCCGAAGCGCGTTTCCTCTGCGCGTCCAACCGCGCATAACCTATGCGACCTTTTGGAACGTAAAAATATATTGACTGCATACCTCCTTACGTGCAGTCCTAGTGCCAAAGTACATCAACCACTACGTCCTATTCCTAGTTCTCCCTATTACTTCCTACCTCATGTTGCCCTGTGCATTCATTCTTATACGTGGATTTTTCCTTTGCCATCATCCTTATTATCACCATCCTCATGACACCTTATCATTTTCCAATAACTAGTATCGCCACCACTATGTGCACCCTTTGAGACTTAGGGATCCCATCACACACTCTTGTTTTCCTTCTATTCCTTCAATCGACCCCACACTATAGGTATGCGTGGTCCTCTACACATGAACTCAAAAAGGGAGTAGTTAGCTTCTATCGCGCAAGTGCGCTTATTACAAAAAACAATGAACTAAATTGACAATTCATAACAATGATGAACGGAAACACACATAAAATAAATGCATTAAGGAAAACCTATTCTAGATGGAAATACTACCTTATTACAAACACCAAAAAGACTTCAACCTACTCCCATTGAAGTAACTAAGAAACTGTGTCCCATCTAGTGCCTCTAACTATAAATTTCCTGAATCAAGTATGTAAGTCACAATATACAGTCCCAATTAATGCACTTTAAGATTTCTAGGGTGCACAAAAACTTTGAATCATACAGAATATCCATCTATCTAAATTCAAGCTTCTTATCCTTGATATGTCTATTATGCCACACCTTCTGTCTGGCCTTTTCTGTCTTCTAACTCCATCTGGAAATGGCGTGCCTTTCATTCAACTACACCAGTTTATTAATATGCTCTTCAAGTGATTTCTCATCATTTAAACCTCCCGCGTGACCAATACACAGAGAAGGTAACATGAATTCCATGGGTAAAACATCGTCCATGCCAAACACCAACTGAAAGGGTGTGGCTTTGTTCAATATTTTATAATTTGTCCTGTATGCCCAACGTACATCGAAAAATTTATCATCCCAGTCCTTTCTTCCAACATCACAAATCTTAGTCAATGTATGTCCTAATATCTTGTTGAAAGATTCAACAGTTCCATTTGGTTGAGGGTGATAGGGTATTGTTTCATGGTGCGCCACCATAAATTCTGCCAATAATATCTTGATGGTCTCATTAAGAAAATGAGTTCCCTTATCAATTGTCAAAATCAATGGGCATCCATACATCTTGATAATGTTTTCCCATAGAAACCTTGCTACTGTAGCTACCGTGCAATCCTTTGTAGGCACCACTTTTGCCCAACTTGTAAGATAATCTGTACAAGTTATAATGTAGCATGATTCAATTCTGTGCACCGGTTGGGAAATAGGTACCAAAAAGTCAATTTCCCACTTTTAAAAAGGTTTTTCACTCAAAATCAGCCTCAAAGTCATTTCATCTTTATGCCAAGGCTTTTCAAGGTGCTGACAATGATCACATGTTTTACAATATTCCTTTCAATCCTTATATAGTGTTTCCCACCATAGGCCATCTAATAGAATATTTTGCATGGTAACATCTTTTGCATAATGACCACCTGTAATCCCACCTTGAGATTCCTCCATAATAGCTTTGTGCTCATGCTCAAGTACACATCGGCATAAAACTTCATCCTAACCTAGTTTGTATAAATACCTACTAATCAACATGTAAGATGTGATACGTATGGAAAGTTTCTTCTTCTCAATACTCTTCATTCCCTCAGGTTCCACACCATTTCATAAAAAGACAAAAATATCTTCTAAGTCAGAGGGCATATGGTTCAATCTGAATAGTTGTGCATCTGGCATTGTATGCTCAATGCTCTGTGTCCTCGCTTGAATTAATCCTTGATAAATGATCTAGTCTAGAATTTCTCTTGCTCAGCTTAACCACCACTATTAAGTCAAATTCCTGAAACAACAGAATACGATGACATATGTGCCCCTAAAAAATTATCTTGTTCACTAGATAATTAAGTGCCATGTGATCTATATAAAATATAAATGGGGTAACAAGTAAGTAATGTCAGCACTTATGTAGCGCATAGATCATGGACAAGGCCTCGCACTCTATAGTTGTATAATTATGTTCAGTTGAGGTTAATTTACTGCTTGCAAAACAAATAGGATGATCAACAATACCTTCTCCAAGCTTTGCTAAGACCACACCAATGGCCATCCTAGAGGTGTCCACATGCTCATGAAAAGGTTTAGTTCATGAAGGAAAGTACAAAATAGGTGTTGTAGTAAGCCTTTCCTTTAATATTTCAAATGCACGTTGTTGCACTTCACCCCAATGGAACTTGCCTTTACTCTTTAATAATTTTTCTAAGGGCATGACAATCCAAACATATCCTTCGATAAACTTCCTATAATAACCCATGTGCACCATGAATCCTCCAACTTTTCTTTGGGTAGTAGGTTCCGCTAAGCATAATATAACAACAACCATATTAGGATCCACTAACAAGCCTTTTTTATAGATAATGTGTCCCAACAATGTCCCAAAAATGTGTAGTGAAAACTCACTTCTTAATGTTTAAGGAGATGCTCAACTTCCAGCACCTCTCAAACATGATCCTTAAATTATCACTGTGATCTTTCAATAGCCCATAAATTGTCCTATCATACAAGTAATCCTACAAGAACTTATGAATAAATTCATGGAATGCTTGCACAATAATGCATGAAAATACTACAAGAACATTCTTAAATCCAAAAGGCATAACTGTGTATGCAAAACTTCCCCACTCAGTGGTGAAAGTTGTCTGCTCTTGATCCTCTTTAGTTATCCTCACTTGATGATATCCAGAAAAGCCATCAGTGAAGGAGTGGATCTTGCACCTTGTAACGCCTTCCATAATCTCCTCTATAAATGGTGTAGGAAAGGGATATATTACACACATACCATTTAAGTCCCTATAATCCATACAAATTATTATCTTGCCATCTTTCTTGATACGTATTACTATAGGGCTAACCCACTCTAACTCCTCAATGGGTTCAATAATCCCATATTCCAAAATTTTATCAAATTCTTCCTTAACCTTGACACACAGGTTATGGTTCATCCTGTAAGGCCTCTTCCTAATCAGGTGCACACCTTCCTTTGGCTTGATCCTCATCTTTCTGAAAGAGTGATGTACCCCTTTTAAATCATGATATCCTTACGGGAATAAATCGTGGAAGTCATGAAATAGCTTAATTATCTTAGCAACTTCAGAGTCAAACCAATATTCACAACTGATGGCCTCCTTAGGTTCAACATCTGTCCCAATTTTGACCTTCTTCATTTTTATAGGCTCATGATACATGCACGCCTTCTCATCTTCATTATCTAATACCTTGTGTGTACCCTCAGCATGATCAACATCTAGATTCTCCACTTCTTCATCATCAATTATTTAGACCATCTTAACTTTTTCTTTTTCTAGGTAGGCGAGCCCAAGATATTTTGCAGCTATCTCTTCTTCTTCAAAAAGCCTCTAGATCTGACTTACCTAGTAACTCCTAAATAAGCTCCTCAACCTTTGCACTATCTCCCAATGTTAAGTGCTTCATAACCTGTAATGTCTCATTCACTGGAGGTTCAGTGGAAAAATAGTCAAAGGTCTGAATAAAACCTATAGTTAGTTCTTTCCAATTCCCCATTTCTCTATTCAACTCTGCATAAACATACCATCCACGCGCATAGCCTTACAAAGTGTAGTAAAAATTGTGCACCTATAGTAAAGATGGTAAGACCTCTTGCCCCTCTGTAGAAAGTCTCTCACACTTTTGAACATGGTGTTGAGAATTCTTTCCATGAAATTTGCATGTACATTACTCTAAATAAATCTAGCAGAGAAGGAGATTCTCACCTCTCGCCACTCTAAAAGATCATCTCTCCATACCATCCACCAGTGCGCTATTGTCCCATGCAAGGTATACACCAACATATTTCTTCTTTCCACTTGATCTATCTAGTGAACTTCCATAGTGTGCAAAAACACTTCTGGATTACCTTCACTAGTGTACCTTGGTACCTGGTTACTTCGCTAAAACCTAACAAAACGCGTCTTACTTACCCATGTAACTCCACTTTTCATCTCGTGACCAATCATTTCATATATTTCATGTGCCCAATTGTCACATGCAACACTTGTAGTATCACTCATAGACTATGTATCATCCCACTAAATAATTCCTTCCTTTGATGGCTCAAATACTTAAGGATATCTAATAGTGCATACATAAATTCTATTTAAATATTCTTCACTTAAAGGTTCTATATAAGGTGAAACTTTCGCATCTATTAAAGGGACGATGACATTCTATTCCTTGTTCTAAAAACTGATGTATCCTTTATTGAAATGTAAATCAAAATTATTCACATAACACCAAGGGCACCCAAACAATGTTGGAAAACTATCTGCATCTAAAAGCACCAAGACCTCAAAGTCCCCAGTAAACTTGGCCCCTTGTATAGTAATAGTAACATCTTTCAAGATTCCTATGGTCATGGAATTAGTACTTTTTGCCATAAACAACACATTTGAAGATGGTTGTAATGGTTGCCTCCCCATCTAATTCCACGCATCCAAAGTGAGTACATTTACTTCTACACTTGTATCAATCAAAATGTTACTTAAAATCCATCTATCAACAACTACATTTAGAGTGATCTCTTTGTCATAATCCAAACTATGAGGAGGTAAGTTAGCATGTAAAATCTATCTCTCATGCTCAATTCCAATGCACGACATCTTCCCCCTTAGCCATTCCCCCAATAAAGGAATTATGTTTTCTTGTTGTAACATCTTACAAACCTCCTTTAATTCATCAACATCTTTTGGAGGAAGCTCATCTGATTTGGCCTAATCTAGATTCCACGAATGCTCCTTTAAGCATTATATCTCACACTGTAAGTTTCTAATAACTTCCATGGTTTCTTGATAAACTTTGTTCTGATGTGTAGGTTCTAGATACTTTTCATGCAATACCTCATCCTTTTTAATAATAGGATTCTACTTTGGAACTTCCCTTACATGCGTAGCCTCGACGCGTGTAGTGACTAACACAGGTATCGAATCAGGATCAGGCACTAACTTCAGCATCCATTGGTCTTCTACAGTGCAATATACTCTAACCATTCCCATGCCCTTATCCTGCTTGTATTTCTTACTCAGATGCACATAAAAGTCTATGCATTCTTCATAATTGTGGTTATTTCCACAAAAGGAGCAAATAATATTCTAAGGGAATTCACATCTATAATGATTAGGGGATCCACATGTATAACATGTTCCTCATGGAAATTCACTTATTCCACCACTGCGACCTCATCCTATAAATCCTCCATGGTATCCTTGACCTCTACCTTGGCCTCCATCAGAGTGCCCTTAATTGTGATTGTAATCATGATGCTCACCTTTTTCCTTAGAATTATTTGCAACATTGGTCTTTCATACACCAATATCAATGGCATCATGAATATGATCAATCAACCTATAATTCTCAATATTATGAGTGGTAGACCTACAGATCTTACAATAACATGATGCATTCTTCCTAATCATGCATTCCAGCAGTGGGCACCTACCTGAATCATGGTCTAAGTGATAGATCTCACAGTCTACCAACATGGCGTACACCAATTTTTGAGGAAAGATATTCTTAGTATGTCCTACTTCATATTTTGTGCACAAAATTCCACAGTGCGTCTCATGGGCTGAGTTAGCTGACAACTTCTCCAACTATTTAGCCATAGTGGTAATTTGAGCTTCCAAAAATGGGCTCACTCTAGTGTATATGCTCCTAAATGCCTCAACACGTAGAGCCACTTCCAAAGCCTCATGCAGGTCTGTAAATTTATTATGTGAGAGCACCCTTTTGAAAGGTGTGATCAAACCTCCAACAAACCTTTGAGCATGTTGAATTGGGTGGATATCCTAAGACAAGTTTGAAAATAAAGTTTTAAAATAAGCATTATACTCCCTTACACTCTCATCCATGCCCTACTTGATTGTCATCAATGCGCTGATGCTCTTCTACTCAAACTTAGGTATGTGGAACTCTGCCAAGAAAGAATCATGCAGTGCAGTATAGTCTACATAAGTCTATTTTAGATCATATTTATTGTACCAACTATGCACACGCCCTTACAAAGTAGTTGTAAACTAAATTTCCTTACACTCTAGAGTTGTAATAACTTTCGTGCGCCATAGTATCTCACACATATGCACATGCTCAACTGCATCCTCAATTCCTATGTATTCTGGGAGAAAAAGAGACATCTCTAAATAAAATTGATGGAGTTGGTGTGGATCGTGCCCACCAGTTCAAGAACTTGTATTACCTCCCGTGTTTCTTCCACCTCTAAAACCAATAGATCCGTTAGATCCCAAACCACCTAAACCTCCTGATCCTCCCCTTGTAGCACAAAATGAACAAGAGGATGCAATGCTTTGTGTTCTAACAATTTTTCTAAACTGAACTCCCACACTATGTGAAGATGTACTGCTTCTAGACATGATGGCAACATTCTGTGCACCCACATTTTGTGATGATGATGTGCTAGAAAATATGCCTCCAGCTGGACCTCCAAATAACATAGACAATGATTCTGCCACCATATATGAATAAACTACTTGATTAACTCTTGAACTTGACTACAAATCAAATCTTTCTATTCCTACACTCTTGCCCATACTAGCTTGCTTACTAATGACTATCGTAGAAATTGGAAAACCAAGCATAAGGGCTAGATCAGCAGAAGGGATAAAATGTGTGCTTATTGTCCTTGAAATTTCTACTGGTGTTCTCTCATCTGAGGTCGAAGAGGGTTCTCTGCCATGCTTACCAAAATGGGGGAGTTCCAGATGCTCCGGCTCTACGTCCTTTGTGTGAACTACAAATACTTCACGAGCGATCTCTCTCTACAATGCCATTCATTCTGCAACATCACATTGCTTCTACAGATCCCTCTCGCATGCCTCATTAAACTTAATCCACCTTTCTTCTTTCTTCCTTTTTTCTGCCAAGTCTTCCATATTTCACCACACCTACTCTTTCCCCCATGTGTGGTGGGGTTTAGCTAGCCATAGGACACTATTCTAAATCTAGGGTCACAATCAAGATCTTAATCACTAAAGGGATACCACGTAAATATGATCCTTTGAGTTCATGCAAGAATTGGAACTCAACAACATCTGGACATGAATAAGTAGAAATTGTGTACTCTAAAATATAGCTCTTTAGAACACCACTCCACCAATGATCTACAATGCGTGTCCAATTCAAATTAGCATCCTTCTTCCAAACAAGTGTTCAAAACCTCCAATTTCTCTTTGATGCATAAGAAACAATCCAATCGTACAACTCTATAGGGAAAATACAAAATAATGTCTCATATGACTCATGAGACAAATTCTATTCAACCCATGGGCATGCATCATAATTAGGTGCAGTGTTAAATATGTGAGCATACTCTTTCTCTAAATTGTCTAACCACACTTCAATACCGGCCAAAGTTAACTGATACATCTTCATCATGCAAGATCTAGGAAAACAACTTGAAAATAGGTCCTGACAATGGAACCAAAATGTAGTCTTATTTTATTCACAATAGCCCAAGGCACGCTGGCACATCACTCAGCCAGAACTAAGCGTGCACCTGAAGGACACAAGGGTACCAAGTCCCTCTTTTATGGAATCTTGCTCAAGGAGTTAGCACGATCATACAAATACTCTAGATCCATAACAAATAATTAAGTATATTGCTGAACATAAACTAGATCTAAATCTTAACCATGTGCAAGATTACCTCATACAAGAATCAAGAATAAATTTATGGTGTAGGAACTAGTAACAGATGTGTATAAAATCAATATCCAGCCACAAAGATCAATTATATTAATTACCATAAAACATAGAAGCTTCATACATAGATAATAATGTCACCAGGAGTCATGCGCGTACACAAACCATCAACATAACCCTATTACAGAAGTAGTCCCCCTAAACTATGTAGATCATACATATATATAAGGGCAGGGACTTTCCCTTCACTGCCCATGCATCCTCAAAATAGGTTGCATGCTAAGAATAGCCATGTGACACTAAAATCCAACTACAAAAGCATGCAAGCAGTATTTGTCATATTCCAAGGCATAGTTGTGCATATAGAGTTCATAAAGAAGTAAATGGATTTCAAGAGGCATATTAAGATATGTCCTAAAAAATGACCTTGCTCCACTAATGTCAAATGGGATATCACTATTGATGTAAGTAAATTTCAACTACAACATCTTTTAAGAAGACAGAGTAAACATTTTATGGTTATCTACAATTGAAAATTTCATTTTTTACCTGTATTGTGTCTTCTTGTTTCTTTTTCAACCGTTCAATCTAATTATCTTTTTCCCTTAGTTGCCTATCCTTTTATTTCAAATATTGTTGGTGCTCGAAGAAAAATTCTATATTTTCTCTCTCCCATCTTCTTTGTAGTTTATTACAATAGTTCTCAAACTTTTGCATCCAATATTCTGAACTAGTTTATGTTGCCATATTGTTACAGGCTGGCCTAGGGGGCTCTCTGAAGACTTCTTGTATGATAAATTGTAGTTGTAGGTTGGATGGTTGAGACACATGTTTTGATGATATAGGAGTAATTGGGGGTTCATCTATTTGAATTGGTTTACTAGATTCTTGGGAAATCTTTGGCTCAAGGTTCTAGACAATGTTGTCAATTGTATCCTCTATGTCAAGTGGTAAAATGGCTTCAGTATCGATTTCACTATTTTGAGTTGTAGGTATTATTTCTAATGACACTTCCTTACTTTTATCTTCATCATATGCAACTACACTTGCTGCTTCTTTACTTTTCCTAGGTACTAAATAGTCTTCATGTAACACATGAACAATACCTATTTCCTCAAGGTTTCTATGAATATTGGTTAAAATTTTAGTTTCTTCAAGCAACACTTTTTCTTCATGCTCCGTATGGGTTATCCCCACATGAACGACCTCTGGTTGAATCTCAGTGGGTTCATTAGGGATATGTTGAGTAGGTTGTGCACCTAATTCCTCTTCTTATGTCCTTTTAATTCCATTGGGTTGTTCCTCCATAACTATGTCTGCATCTGTTACTATGGGAACTTCCTGTTCAACTTCCATTGGAATGGATTCATCATTCTAATTTATCCTCTCCTTGTCAATTTATATGGATATTTAAATATTCTACCTAGACTTTGAAGGTTTTAGATTCTTAGTTTTGAGTCTATGGGATGTTATTTTTGGTTTAGAGGCTTTGCAGGAAGGTTTCCCTTTTCCATTAGAAGAGGAATATTATGGGGTTGATATATTTAACAATTCCTCTACAACAAGAACTCTTCAGTAGGAACTGGGGTTTTTGTAGGAGTAGGGTTTTCTGAAACTAAGGGCTCTAGTGGAGGTATAGAGGAACTAGCCAAATTATTTCTCTTCTTCTTACCCTTCCCTAACAAGTCATCAATATGTTTTGCTCTTGTGAAATCTCCCTAATTCAATGTAGGATGCTCAATTGCCAATGCATGCTTTACAACTAGAGTAACATGATAATGATGAGAAAGGGAAGACCTTCCCCTTTGTGACTCTCTAGTCATATTATTTAAACTTTTATATAAGAAATTTGGTACATTTACATGTTTCCCATTATTCAAATGATTTCACAACTTAAAGTGGACAATATTTAATCAAGAATATCTATCCTCACAGGTTAAATATTTTATGAAATATTTAGAAACATCTACCTAGAAAGGTTTTAAAGAAGTACGAAGTGTACATTTTCTATCTTCCATGAAGTTGTCATCTTTGTCTACAAATTCTGCTCGCGCTTCTTCAGGATTACCTTTTGTAAGATACATTTCACCATTTGCTGGCAAACCAATTACTGCCGCCAGTATCTCGTCATCAATATTAACATACAAACCCTTCACTGTTGCATGACCATATCTAAATGTATTGGAAAAATATGTGACAATTGAATCGTTAAAGCCTTGAAACTTATTGATTTAATCCATCTAGCCATTTTTGTGAAAATACTGAGGAATTTGAGGCTTGTTCCACAACTGCAAATGGTATGTTGGCTCATTCCTTATCAAAATCCCCCAATTGAACGTTTTGGCAACTATATGAACTTGGCAAAATAGGAGGTTTCTCTTTCGGCACTGAAAATACAAAATGCAATTGAACAGAAGAACCAAGTGCTCTGTCTTTTCAAAATTTGAGTCTAAGTACACACGTATCTTGAAAGGGGAAGTATTAATTTGAATTTAAGTATACTTGTGTGAAATGATTGTCATGGGATGACATGGGAGACATGTCACAAAAAAACAGTTAGCGAAACATTATACAAAATAAATTTTATTTGACAACCTGACACATATATTAATTAATTATAATTATTCTGTCGATACTAAATTAAAGGAAATCGAGTGCACTTAACTCAAGATGTACGCCAAATGATTGTGACATGTGCCATGTTTGGATTTTATGCATGTGGATGCATGCATGAGGCTATATGATGAGGTGTTGTGTGGTTGCAAGTAGTGTTGCTATAGGTGGTGTTGCTGCATGTGATGCCGTATAGAATGAGCTCCATAATTAATCCAACGAATTCCCAGAGAGGGAAGATGGAATTATTTTGGTGTTGATTATCTTCATATCTTTTGTGATCATATAGCTAGATTCTTGAATCTTCATATAATAAGGTCTTATCAATAAGAAAGAAAAACATGGATTTGGTTACATGCTGCTGCAAGTGGACATTCTAGTCTTTGCACCACCTCCTTTCACCAGAGATTATGCACTCCTTGCTGCAAATAATCCAAATCCTACAAAACAAAAATAATAATAAAATAAAACATGATAGTGGGTAGTGCTGATCGCTATGAAGGATGATCACATCACTTTTATTCCTCCCTAGGGTATTTAGCAAGCTACATAAACAAAGGCCACCGAAGATCTCATTCCTCCAAAATATCAGAAGACAAACCAACAGGTTCAACTTCTATCCTTAATTTTGATGATCTCATTTCCATCCTGCTTTGGCCTCTTGTGAAATATTGGATGAAGGTGCTCCTATCAGTTCTCTTCTTATACAACCTCAATATATGATCATTTACTAGTACTTTGAATCTCACAGGATTAATGGTGGTGAGTTTCACATCTCTTTTGGAAAATATCTTCTCAATTTCATATGGAACTAGCCACCTTGTCTTGAGTTTTCCCATGTGGTCTTTAAATTTGGAGTCAAAGATAAGTGCCCAATCACCTTCTTGGAAGTGAATTATTTTCATGAACTTGTCATCAAACTTAATCCTTTGTTTTTTACCACATTTAAATTTTGAATATCTTGCCTCCTCATTTCATCCAACTCATTGAGTTGAAGAACCCTTTATCACTGTGCTTCAGAAAAATATATGCCTAATTCCAATGCAGTTCTTCATGTCTTATGCTCAAATTTAGTAGGGAAGACAATAATATTACCATACAATAGGTCAAAATGTGTGAATCCAATTGTTTTTTTCCATGTGGTATTGAACACCCAAACTACCTTTGGAAGTCTTTCTGACCAATCCTTTCTATGCAGTGCAATAGTATTTGTTAAGATGTCCCCAATTTTTCTATTTGCTACTTCAGCTTGGCCATTGGACTATGGATGATAAGATTTGGAATTTTTGAGCCTAATTTCATATTTTGTAACTAAATCAACAATAACTTTAGCAGTGAAGTGGGTACCTTGATCTATGACAATCTCTCTTGGTGCTCTATATCTTGTAAAGATATGATCATAAAGGAATTTTGCAACTCTTTTGATTTGGTAATGCCTTCACTTCTATCCATTTGGTGAGGTAGTCTATGCATACCAGGATGTCTTCTTTTTATTGAGACTTAGGATCAATGGGGCCAGTAAAGTCCAATCACCATTTATCAAATGGTTGTAATACTATCTGAGGTTGTAATGACATCTCATCTAATTTGGTAGGCCTTTCCATTCTTTGGCACTTATCACATCTTTTTGCAGACAATGATGCATCCTTGTGCAATGTAGGCCAATAATACCCTGTTGTTAATACCTTTTGTATTGTTATTTTTTCTATGAAGTGTCCTCCACATGGCTCACTATGGAAAGATTTGAGGACATCATAAATTTCCTCATCATCAATACATCTTCTCCTAACATTATCCTTCCCTGTGTGGAATAGGAAACCAAATATCGAAGATAAATTCACACTTTTCTCTACAATGTATTTCTTTTCAGAATATAGATAGTGTGAAGGTGTCTTACCTGAAACCAAATAGTTGGCTATATCAGCATACCAGGGTGTCTTGGTGGAAATGGAAAACAAATGCTCATCGAGGAAAGAATCATCCACTACTGCCTCTTCATTATTGTTTTCCATTCTTGAGAGAAAAAATGCTACATCATTGTTTTTCCCAGGATTATCAACAATTGTTACATCAAAATGCTATACGATTAGCAACCGTATGATTATCCTGCTACTTAATACTAGTTTTTTGATCAAATATTTGATGACAACATGAGCTATATGAATAAAAACTAGATATCCCATGATATACTGCCTAAATTTTTTTGATGGCATAGATAACGACTAAGAATTCCTTCTCAGTTACCATGCAATTAAGCTCAACATGCTTATAGGTTTTTACTCACATAATAATATGGTATAGAGTTTTTTATCCCGTCCTTCTGTCCTAGAACAACTCCAATTGTGTGATCTGAAAAATTTGTATTTATATGAAATGGGAAATTTCTAGTCTAACCCTCTCAGCATGGGTGTAGAGGTCAACATTTGTTTCAATGTTTGAAAACACAACTTCACATTTTCTCTGTCCATAACAAATGCAACATCCTTCCCTAATAAACCAAACAATGTTGCTGCAATTTTGCTAAAATCCTTAGATGAATCTTTGGCAATCCCCAACATGGCTCAAGAAGCTCCTTACATCCTTACTGACTTTTTTGGTGTTGGAAAATTTATAATTACTGATATTTTTGTTGGGTCTACCTAGATTCTGGGTATATAATAGGTGACTGACATAATACTAATCCCTTCAAACATCATCATCATAACATTTTTTGTTGCTTAATGACAGATTATGCTTCTTGTATCTTTTGAGAACTATGTCTAAGTTCTTCATTGCTTTCATCAAAAGTACTTGTCATGGACTATGAAATTCATCCATGTACACCTCCATGCAATCATTGGTTAAATATGAGAAGATGCTTAGTACTACCCTCTGAAATTTGGTAGGTGCATTACACATACCAAAGGGATGAAAAGAGTATGAAAAATTTCCCCATGGGCATGTGAATGTTTTCCTGTCCCGATACTCTAGTGCAATCTGAATTTGATTATAGTCACTGTAACCATCTAGAAAAGAATTTTTTTCCAGCAAGAGTGTCAAATACCTGATCAATAATAGGAAGTGGAAAATGATCCTTATTTTTTGTTGCATTCAACTCCCTATAATCAATGCAAATACTCCATTTTTCATTCTTTTTGGGTATAATGACGAGGGGTGACACTCATTGATTGTCTAAAATATGATATATGAAGCTAGCATCCAACAATTTCTTTAATTCTTCCTTCACTATGTCCTTTACTTTTGGGTTCATTCTCCTGTGTGGATGCCTTATTAACTTGTAGTTGTCCTTGATGTATATCTTATGAGTAGAGAGTTTAGGATGGATTCCATGCATGTCTCTATAATCCCATGCAAATGATGTCCTATGCTTTTTGAGAAATGAAACTAACAACTTCTCTTGTTGCATGCTTAATTTTTTGTTTACATTGAGTGGTTTACCAAGTGTAATAACTACTTGCTTGGAAAGATCAGTCATGGAGCATATGCTACTGTTTACAGAGTTCAAGATACAATAATGTGGAAGAAGCTGGTGTAGGATGGAGTTCTTACCTGGAACATTCTTAGTATTTTGTTGAGCCAAGATTTGATTTTCAGGGTAAATTACCATCCTCTTCTTCACTCTTTCCATAATTTTTCTGTAGAACATTTGAAAGAATAACATCCTCCTCCTGGCCTTCTATTGCGCATGAAGTGTCCAACATCATGAGTTTCTGAGTTGAGCTCAGGTATTCTTCTGGTTCCTCCACCCAAATAATTTTTCCTTCTTCATTGAATGACTGTGCAGGGGGTAGAGCATAATATTTTTTATACCACTTCCATTGGAGATGATCATATTTCCTAATCTACATCTAATGAATGCATCAATAGTTTCTAACCATGTTCTTCCTAGGATAATAGGATATCCTCCTAAGCTTGGTTTTGGCTGCAGAACAATGATGTGAGCAAGGCACTCCTAGGATTCTACCACTACTACCAAATCCTCTAAAAATCCTTCAAGATTAACTCTGGGTCTATCTACAAACTACAAGACTGTGGCTGTTGGTCTTAATCCTTCCAATTTCAAATCATCCATGATTTTTTTGGTCATCACATTTATTACTACTCCCAGATCAATCTGTGTGTTCTTGATCATTGTACCATTGATTGTGGCATTCATCGGAGGGTTTCTTGGATCAATGTACTTGGGAAGAATTGAGTTTCCAAGCATAATATCAGTTAATTTCCCAATGACCTGTATAGTAGATGGGTCTTTCCTTTTCCTTCCTAACTTCTTAATGCACTGGTCCTTGATTAGCTTATTGTAGAAAGACATGTCCTTTATAACTTGCATCAATGGTATCTTAACACAAATGTCCTTAAGCTGATTGACAAAGTCTGAATTAGATTCTGATATGAGGTCAGTATTTTTCTCTTGTAATATTTTAGGAAAAGGTGGCTCATTTTCCTATGTTTTACACTTGCTAGAGTTCTAAGAAGGTTGTTGTGGATCATCTTGCAACATCTTCTACTCTTGTTGTGGGTAATCATGCATCAACTGTGGTTCCTCTGCAATTTTATTAATGGTTGGTACATCTAGTGAGGTAAGTTATCTTCATGCGTGAAGATAGATATTGTTGATATAGATAGAATAAGTGGGGTATTGAGATGGTTCAGTGGATTAGGCTGGATGAACAACTTTATTGTTAGGGTTACACATTGGTTGAGCAAGTAGTTGTGTAGCTTTTGGTTTAGAGAATGATTGGAGATTAGGCATGAGAGCTTGCTTCTTCAGTTGGTAAGGAGGCTATTGATAACTTTTTTGGTAATTAAGAGGTGGTTTATTCCATTTTTGTTCCCTTTATGGCTATTTCTAGTATTGGGGAGTTTGTTTCCATTGTTGTTGTGGTTGGAATTGGTATGGAGGTTGTCATTGTTGTTGGTATTGGTTAGGATATGGGGCCTATCCTTGAGGGTTAGCCCAAGGTGGGGGTTGCATATATGAATTATTAGACCAATTTTGAAATGAATGCATAGGGTATTGTGTCATACCTCCTTGCCTTGGTGGCCATGGTTTCCTTTGAGTAACATAGAAAAATTACCCATCTTCTGTTTCCAACATTTTGAAATTAGGTGAATCCTCTTCTTCTTGAGAAATTTTGGATAATTCTCTATATCTACAGTCTAATTTCTTCCTCCTACATGAATGAAAATACTTGGTGAGTGTTGCTTCTACATCCTCTTTCTTCTTTTATGTAGGTAGAGCATCCAATTGATTAGCCATGTCATTAAAAATATCTTACTTCATATTTTTGAACAAGGTAACAATCTTAAACTTAGAGACATCCTCCATTGTTTTGGTAGATAATCCACCTCTTTATCTTACATTCCTTACTCTCTTCATGGTATATCTTTAATAGTTCTTACAGGCATCACATATATCTTCAAAGCTAGCCTTAGAAATGTCTCTTGCTCCTATCAGGTCCATAGAATCCATGTCTTCATCAATGAGCCCCTTCAAAAAAATTAGTTTGAGGGAGTTGGGTGGTATATCAGTGGTATGTTTTGACTTCTAAACACAGAACAAGAACCTCTCCAAATAATCCTCAAATGGTTCATCCTCTTTTTGTTGCATTATGTATATTTCATCTCCTCCTCTGCTATTTGGGCTATAATAGTATTGAGACTTATTGAGGAATTTATCCTTCATTTGAGCCCATGTAGTAACAAAATTCCTTCCCACTCCCATGAAAAAAATTAAAGCAACATATTTGAGTGTTGCAGGAAATAATTTCAACTTATATGCATCAGTGGTATAATGATAGCTCTTGCACAAAACATCAAACTCAAAGAATAAGGTGTCTGGATCTTCTGACATAGATCTATGGAAATTTGGCAAAGCTGATGGATAAATATTCTTCATCCCATCAGGTGCATTATTGTCAGTGATGGGGAACTCAAAAATGGTTTCCCTATTTCAAGCATTCTGATCTACTTCTTCTTCCATTCTCATTTGTTCAACACCAACTACAAAACCATCACTTGGAAAATTGTCTTCAAAAATCAAATTGAGTGCAGAGGTTTCTTCTTCAGAATCTTCAGAGGTAAATAAAGATATTTGTGCTACTTATGGATTAGGTAAAAATATACCATGTGCATCCCTTGGAAATTTCATGCATCAACTACTCAATTCACTCAATGGTAATTGGTTGGGGGGTTTTAATATGAGGTAAGTTACTAAAAAACCTAAACTACTTCTAAAAATGAAAAACCCTCTTCAATGGACTTATAACTTGGCAGGGTCCCCGACAACGATGCCAAAAATGGTGGTGCAAATTAACTTGCAACAATTAGTATGTTGTTCACTAATCCACAATCATTTATTCATAAAACCGAGGGACGTATACTTTTAACACTACTAGTGTTGTATACATAGTTACAAGTGTTCAAGAGATACAACTAAAGGATTTTTGTCAGAATAACTAGAAAACATAATGCTGAAACTAAAATAGGTTGTAGATAAAAATAGATACTACAACTACTAAATAAAACATGTAAAAATGACTCATAAGTAAAGAAATGATTTAGTGCAACTCTAATCTACTCATGCATAAAACTTAAGACAACAAGGAAAAAGGAAAGGGGTTTAATGAACCATAAGTAGGCATTGACTTGGGTGTTATCCTTTCCTAAGGCTTGTGTCTAGAACATAATGATAGAGATCATATTTTTATTCACCAACATGAATATTACAATATATAACTTACAACAATTTCCTTCTTATCGACTCATATCTACTAAAGTCTTAGCATTCTCTTTATATTCATTAGAGACGTGAAGAGACTCTTTCAACTAGTAGTTACATTTTGATTAAAAAACAAATCATTCCCAAGAAATCCATGGATTCTTATGCATGCAATCAGAACTGAAGAGAGGTGTTCTAATACATCAACATAACTAACTATTCATTCAAACAACCAGTTGTAAAATTAAATCAACTAGTTCCAAGTTGTAATTATAGAGAATAATTAGGCGTTGGCATGAGATCCATTCTTGTTGTCATAACTACTTCTTTACTAGCAGGTGCAAATTCGGGTGAAGCATTTTTATTGATCACGTTTCCCACAATCATGGCTTGTATATGTGTGTATTTTCCTTTGGCTGTAGGTTCCTTACTATAGACGAGTCCCAGTTACTGTATGCCAGTTGCTGCGAACGAGTCCTCTTTGCTTTGTGACAAAGTTTCTTTGGCTGCATGTTAGTGACAATACATAACAACCTCTTGCTACAAGTAAAACATTCAAATAAAGTACTTAATAATCAATCATTGCATCAAAGAGATTAAAATACACAATCAAAATCCATAAAATAAAGTAATTTAGTAATAGTTATACTAATTAATATATAAGTGCCATAAACTTAAGTTCAGGTGGGAATGTCTGACAGGATGACCAGAATAAAAAAATGTAAGGGTATACAAAACATGACAGACTATAACATATGAGACAACTAAATCCATATTTAAAGGTTCTCATCACACCCCCAGACTTA
Source organism: Taxus chinensis (assembly GCA_019776745.2). Taxonomy (NCBI): domain Eukaryota; kingdom Viridiplantae; phylum Streptophyta; class Pinopsida; order Cupressales; family Taxaceae; genus Taxus; species Taxus chinensis. The sequence continues at coordinate 99,235,957 of CM034149.1, forward strand.
ATTTCTTGAATGACCTCATTCAAGCATTTCTTGTTTATCCTTTTCTACTTTCTCTTGTTTATCCTTTTATTTCTTGGGGTCCACTTGGATGATCCTGCATAGTTTTCTGAATTCAGTTAGCATGGATGTTCCCTTAGGTTCAGGAAAGAAGTAACCTACACTCCTTCTATAGCATTCTATTATCAACTCTTTCATTTCCTCATTGAGTTCTTTCTTCCCAGACTAATGAGGTATTGAATAATGGAAAATAGGTGGATAGTATCCAATTAGGAACCAAGTTTTCCCACATCCCTTTACTACTTGAATTATGGATTGATTCACTAGAGAGTTGGGATAATGTTTGGATAGGAATGCAATTCCTTCCTATTTAGTTCTGGTGACATATTTTCCCATCTCCTTATACATTTCTGTACTATCTCTGCACTATTTTACTTAATGTGATCTCTGGCAGCATCATGGGCCTCCTCTCTCATTTTGTGGACCCTTTTCTTGATTTTCTATTCCTTCATGAAATTGTTATACTCTTCAATCATATCATTTTTATTGTTTTCCTCTTCCCTAATCATTAATGGTTTCTCTTTGCATAACTACCTGTATCCGACCATCTGTTTTTCCCTGTAGAGCTCATTATTGAAATAAGAGTACAATGCCCGAATCTAAACATCCATTATGTAGAAAACATGGATCCAATCTTTTTCATATTCCAAGGCATAGTTGTGCATATAGAATTAACAAATAAGTAATTGGTTCATGAGGCATCTTAAGATATATTATGAAAAATGACCTTGTTCCACTAATGTCAATTAGAATATCACTATTGATACAAGTAAATTTCAACTGTAGCATCTGTTATTTTAAGAAGACATAGTAAACATTTGATGGTGGTCTACACTTGAAAAGTTCATTTATTACCTGTACTATGTCTTCTTGTTTCTTTTTCAACCATGTAATTTGGTTGTCTTTTTCCCTTCATTGCCTATCCTTTTCTTCCAAATATTGTTGGTGATGGAAGAGCAATTCTTCCCTTTCTCTCTCCCATCTTCTCTGTAGTTAATTACAATAGTTCTCAAAATTTTGCACCCAATGTTTCTAACTAGTTTGTGTTTCCATATTGTTATAGGCTGGCCTAGGGGGATCTCTAAAGACTTCTTGTATGATAACCTATGGCTGTAAGTTAGATGGTTGAGACACATGTTCTGAGGATATAAGAGAAATCAAGGGTTCATCTATTTGTATTAGCTGACTATATTGTTGGGAAATCTTTGGCTCAAGGTTCTGGATGATGTTGTCAATTGTATCCTCTATGTAAAGAAACAAAATATTTATCTACTTCTTTACTTTCCTTAGTTACTAAATATTCTTCATGCAACACATAAACAGTCCCTGTTTGCTCAAGGTCTCCATGAACATTGGTTAAAGTTTTAGTTTCTTCAAGAAACACTTTTTATTCATGCTTCGTATAGGTTACCCTAGCATGAACGACCTCTGGTTGAATCATAGTGGGTTCAGTAGGGCTCTGTTGAGTAGGTTTTTCACATAATTCCTCTTCTTCTATCCTTTCAATTCTGATGGGTTGTTTCTCCATACCTATGTCTGCATCTGCCACTATGGGAACTTCCTATTCAAATTCCATTGGAATGGCTTCATCATTCCTATCTATCCTCTCCTCGTCACTTTCTAGGGATATTTGAATATTCTACCTAGACTTTGTAGGATTTGGCTTCTTATTTTTGAGTCTATGGGATCTTCTTCATGGCTCAGAGAATTTGGAGGAAGGTTTCTGTTTTCCCTTAGAAGAGGAAGATTTTGGGGTTGAGATATTTAACAATGCCTCTGCAACAAGAACTCTTTCAGGAGATATAGTTCTAGAGCCTTGCTATGGAAGTGGTATTTTTTCATTGATAGGTGTTTCAGAAGGTAGGGAAGCTTCAATAGGAACTGGAGTTTCTATAGGAGTAGGGTTTTCTGAAACTAAGGGTTCTCGTGGAGGTATAGAGGAACTAGTTGAAATATTTCTCTTCTTCTTACCCTTCCCTAACAGGTCATCAATATGTTTTGCTCTTTTGAAATCTCCCTAATTAAATGTGGGATGCTTAGTTGCCAATGCATGCTTTATAACTAGAGTAGTAAGACAATGATGAGAAATGGAAGACCTTCCCCTTTGCGACTCTCTACTCATCTTATTTAAAATTTCATGTAACGAATTTGGTACATTTACATGCTTTACATTCTTCAAATGATTTAACAACTTAAAATGGACAATGTTCAATAAGGAATATCTACCCTCATAGGTGAAATATTTTATGATATAATTAGAAACATCTTCCTAGAAAGGTTTTAAAGAAGTACATAGTGTATCTTTTCTATCTGTCATGAAGTTTTCATCTTCATCTGAAAATTCTACTTGAGTTTTTTTAGGATTAGCTTTTACAGGATACATTTCACCTTCTACTGGAAAACCAATTACTATAGCCAGTATCTTGTCATCAACCTTAACTTGAAAACCCTTCACTATTTCCTGACCATGTCTGAATGTGATGGAAAAATCTGTCATAATTGACTCATTAAAGCCTTGAAACTTATTGATATAATCCATCCAACCATTTTCATGAAAATACTGAAGAATTTGAGGCTTATTTGGTTTCTCTTTTGAAACTGAAAATGAAAAATGTAATTGAACGGAAGAACCAAGTGCTCTACCTTTTCAAAATCTGAGTTTAAGTACACACACAACTTGAAAAGGGAAGTATTGATTTGAATTGATGTATACTCGTGTGAAGTGATTGTCATGGGATGATGTCGGAGCAAGGTTGTGTAGAAAAAGGTGGTGAAATATTATAGACAATAAATATTATTTGACAACTAGGCACATATATTAATTGATTATAATTATTCTATCGATACTCAATTAAAGGAAATTGAGTGCACTTAACTTGAGATGTACACTGAATGATTGTGACATGAGTTGTGTTTGGATTTTGTGCCTGTGGATGCATGCATGATGTTACATGCTGAGGTGTTGCATGGTTGTAAGTAGTGTTGTTGTAGGTGGTGTGACTGCATGTTATGCCATATAGAATGAGCTCCATAATTAATCCAATGAATTCCTAGAGAGGGAAGATGAAATTATTCTAGTGTTGATTATATTCATATCTTTCATGATCATATAGCTAGATTCTTCAATATTCATATAATCAGGTCCTAGAAAAAATAAAGCAAAAAAAGGCTTTGGCTGCATACTACTGCAAGAGGACATTCTATTCTTTACGCCACCTCCTTTCATAAGAGATTATGCACTCCTTGCTGCAAATACTCCAAATCCTGCAAAACAGAAATACTAATAAAATAAAACATGCTAGTGGGTTGTGTTGATCACCATGAAGGCTGATCACATCAATTTTATTCCTCCTTGGGGTATCTAGCAAGCTAGATAAACCAAGGACACCAAAGCTCTCATTCCTCCAAAATATTAGAAGATGAACTAGTAGGTTTAACTTTTTTCCTCAATTCTGATGATCTCATTTCCATTTTTCTTTGGCCTCCTGTGAACTGCCGGATGAAGGTGTTCCTATTAGTTGGCTTCTTGTACAATCAATCTATGAACATTTACTAGTAGTTTTAATCTTACTGCATCAATGGTGGTGAGTTTCACAGCTCCATTGGAAAATATCTTCTTAATTTCATATGGACCTAACCACCTTGTCTTGATTTTTCTCACGTGGTCTTTGTATTTGGAGTCAAAGGGAAGTGCCCAATCACCTTCTTGGAATTTCCTTTTTTTGATGAACATGTCATGCCACTTAATCATTTGTTTTTGTACCACCTCTATATTATGAACAACTTTCCTCATTTTATCTAACTCGTTGAGTTGAAGAACCCTTTTCCATTGTGCTTCAGACAAATATATACATAATTACAATGCAATTATTAATGTCTTATGCTCAAATTCAATATGGAGGAAAGAAGTATTGCCATATAATAGCTCAAAAGGTGTGAATCTAGTTGTTGTCTTCCATGTGGTATTGAACACCCAAACTGCCTCTGGAAGTATTTTTTACGAATCCTTTCTATACAACACAATAGTCTTTGTTAAGATGGACTCAATTTCTTTGTTTGTTACTTCATATTGGCCATTTTACTGTAGATGCTAAGGTGTGGAATTCATGTGCCTAATTTCATATTATGTAGCTGAATCATGAATAACTTCAACATTGAAGTGGGTACCTTGGTTTGTGACAATATCTCTTGGAACTCCATATACTATAAAGATATGGTCATAAAGGAATTTTACAACTCTTTCACTCTTTTGATTTGGTAATTCCTTCACTTTTGTCCATTTGGTGAGGTAGTCCATGCATACTAGGATGTATTCTTTTTTTTGAGACTTAGGATCAATGGGGTGAGTAAATTCCAATCCCCATTTATCAAATGGTTGCAATACTATCTAAGGTTGCAATGGAATATAATCTGACTTGGTAGGCCTTCCCATTCTTTAGCACTTAGCACATCTTCTTGCATACAATGATGCATCCTTGTGCAATGCAGGCCAATAATACCTTGTTGTTAATACCTTTTATATTGTTCTTTATTCTATGAAGTGTCCTCCACATGGCTCACTATGGCAGGCTTTGAGGACATCATAAATTTCCTCACCATAAATAAATATTCTCATAACATTATCCTTCCCAGTGTGGAATAGAAAACCGGCTATCCAAGAGAAATTCATAATTTTATCTACAATATATTTCTTTTTAGAATATAGATAGTGTGGAGGTGTCTTACCTGAAACTAAATAGTTGGCTATATCAGCATACCATGGTGTCTTGGTGGAAATGGAAATTAAGTGCTCATATGGGAAAGAATCCTCCACTACCACCTCTTAATTATTGTTTTTCATTATTGAGAGAAAATCTGCTACAACATTGTCTTTCTCAGGCTTATCAACAATTGTTACATCAAACTCCTATAAGGGCATCAACCATCTGATTATCCTGTTACTTACTACTGGTTTGTTGATCAGATATTTGACGAGAACATGATTTGTATGAATAAAAATTAGATATCTCGTGATATAGTGCTTGAAGTTTTTGATGGCATATACAACGACTAAGAATTCCTTCTCTGTGACCGTGTAGATAAGCTCAGCATACTACATGTTTTTACTCACATAATAGATCATATAGTTGAGTATCCTGTCCTTCTGGCCTAGAAAAAATCCAATTGCATGATTTAAAACATATGTATGTATATGAAATGGTAAACTCTAGTTTTTACCTCTCAACACAGGTGAAAAGCTCAACATTTGTTTTAATTCTTCGAACGTATCTTAAAATTTTTCTATCCATACAAATGTAGCATCCTTCTGTAATAAACCAAAAAATTGTGCTGAAATTTTTCTAAAATCCTAGATGAATCTTTGGTAATACCTAGCATGGCCCAAGAAGCTCCTTACATACTTATCCTTTTTGGGTGTTGGAAAATTTATAAATACTGATATTTTTCCTAGATCTACCTAAATCCCAACAGATGATAGATAATGACCTAGAACAATCCATTCAAACATCATCATATAACATTTATCATTACTTAAGGACATGTTATGCTCCTTTCATATTTTGAGAACTTTCTCTAAGTTCTTCGTTACTTCATCAAAAGTGATTCCATGGACTGTGAACTCATCCATGTATACCTCCATGCGGTCATTGGTTAAATCTAAGAAGATGCTAAGTACTGCCCTCTGAAATGTTGCAAGTGCACTACATAGACCAAAGGGAAGAAAAGAGTATGCAAAATTTCCCCATGGGCATGTGAATGTTGTCTTGTCCTGATCCTCTGGTGCAATATAAATTTGATTGTAGTCACTATAACCATACATGAAAGAAAAATAATTTTTGCTAGCAAGAGTGTCAAGTACCTGATCAATAAAAGGAAGTGGAAATTTTTTATATATTCATCTCCCTATAATCCATGTAAATCCTCCATTTTCCATTCTTTTTGGGGATAATGATGAGGGTGACACCCATTGACCGTCTGAAATTGGATATATGAAGTCAATGTCTAACAGTTTCTTTAATTCTTCCTTCACTATGTCCCTTACTGTTGGGTTCATTCTCCTTTATGGCTGTGTTATTGTCTTCCAACTATCCTTGATGTATATCTTATGAGTATAGAGTTTAGGATGGATTTCATGCATGTCTCCATAATCCCATGCAAATGTTGTCTTGTGATTTTTGAGAAGTGAAACTAATAACTTCTCCTACTACATACTTAATGTTTTTTTTCACATTGAGTGGATTGCTAGGTGTAATATTTACTTACTTGGAAATATCAGTCATGGAGAATATGCTACTATTTATAGTGTTCAAGATATAATAATGTGGAAGAAGATGGTGTAGGATGGAATTTTTACCTAGAACATTCTTAGTATTTTGCTAAGGCAAGATTTGATTTTCAGGGTATTTTATGCATTGCAAATTTCCATCCTCTTCTTCACTCTTTCCATAATTGTTCTGCATAACGTTTGAAAGAACAACATCCTCCTTCTGGCCTTCTATTATGCATGACTTCTCTAGCATCATGAGCTACTGAACTGAGATCTAGTCTTCTTCTGGTTCCTCCACCCAAATAGTTTGGACTTCTTCATTGAATGACTGTGGAGGGGGGTAGAGCATAAGATTTTTAGTAGCACTTCCATTAGAGATGATCATATTTCCTGATTTGCATCTATTGAATGCATTAGCGGTCACTAACCATGGTCTTCCTAGGATAATAAGATATCCTCCCAAGCTTCATTTTGGCTAAAGAATAATGAAGTCAATAGGGTACTCCCTAGAGTCTACCACTACTACCACATCCTCCAAAAATCCTTCAGGATTTACTGTGGATATGTCTCCAAGATGTAAGACTATGGCTATTGGTCTTAATCCTTCCAATTTCAAATCATCCATGATTTGTTTTTTCATAACATTTATTATTTATCCCAGATTAATCAATGTGTTCTTGATCACTGTACCATTGATTGTGATATTCATCAAATGTCTGTCTGCATCAATATACTTAGGAAGAACTGAGTTTCCAAGCATAATATCAACTAATTTCCCAATGACCAGTACATTAGACCGGTCTTTCCTTTTCCTTCCCGGCTTCTTAATGCATAGGTCCTCGACTAGCTTATTGTAGATAAGTACGTCCTTGATATCTTGTATCAATAGTATCTTGACACAAATGTCCTTAAGTTGATTGACAAATTTAGAATCAGATTTTGATATGAGGTTAGTATTTTTCTCTTGTAATATTTTAGGGAAAGGTGGCTCATTGTCCTATGTTTTACGCTTGCTATAGTTCTGAGCATGTTGCTGCAGATCATCTTACAGTGTCTTCTGTTATTACTGTAGGACATCTTGCTACTGGTATTCTATTCTTCTATTTTGATTTATATGGGATAGTTATCATATTCTCTTTTCTTTCAATGGTTACAACAAATACCACAACATGGTATTAAATTTGATGCTCGTTTAGATGTATTTTATCATTTTTATACAGGATTTACTCCCTGCCACACCACATTCCCCCCCATTGATTTTTTAGTCGGCTTCCATGCCGATATGAAATCCTTACTGATCTACTCGTTGTACCCCTCAAAAATATTTAAGAAATGGGACAATCCCATTTAGTCGAACACCTTTATAGCCTCAGATTTAATATCATTGAGATCCCAAGGCTCAGTGTGAACCGAATCTTCCCCCATATTCCTATCCCCTATATAAACATCGCGCACCACACTGAACTTGTAAGTAAGTCCAAGAGAGGAATAAACCCTGGTGGTGATCACATTATAAGAACATTAACAACCCCTTAATAGTTATAAACCCCAACAACAATTGCATTACAAGAACATTAACATCCCCTTAATAGTTATAAACTCAGATTCCAATAGAGGAATACACTCGGATTACAAGAACATCAACATCCCCTTAATAGTTATAAATGTATTATGACATTCATCATTAACCCCTCGCTTCACCTTCTACCATCCTTGCATACCTCGAAAGAAGGGACATGAAATCACTGTGGACATTTTCCTCCCACACTTGACACTTTAAATGACAATTAAAATTCTCCTACTCCCCTTGTCAGGAGGATATATTTTTGTAATTAAATATAGATATGAAATAAATTAAAACTCCTTTTCTATTAGTATAATTATCATAAATCATTTTAAGAAGTATTTGAATTTCATTGTAATAGTATTCGTTATGCTGGAATCCCAAATTCACATAATAATTCATTACAAATTAAAATTGTTTTCACGATGTCTATGAACACACTGATTGTTGAAGTGCCTAACAATTTTCAATTCTTTATATACCTTAAACTGATGTGAACAATTTTTACAGTGGACAGTTTGAAGTCGAGAGGATAATATGACCTTAAAAAATAAAAGTAAGAGAGTTAATACTTTTTAAATATATTAAGATATCTATTATCGTTTAAATCTTTTACTGTATTATAAATTTACTAAATATAATCACACATATTATGCATATAAACATTATTAAGATAGTTATGCACATTATACAAAAACTTGTTGTTAAATAAATTTAGGGATAAATTACATGATTTTGTTTTTTAGATAGTTAAACACTTTTGACCAGAGCTATGAACCAAAGGGTTGATGGGTCCCCACCCTACAAGTATCCCACATTTTGATTGGTGAAAGGTTACATACAAAAAACAAAAAATGAGTATGAAATATAAGGAGGCCAACATGTAACATGAAAAATCAGGTCTGCAAAAAACATAGAGCCGTGAATTCAAAAAAAGAGTGGGAATGATAGAGAAACCCTAGGGTTTCACCCAACCAAGCATTGCAATAATCTTGAGAAAGGAAAAGGACATGCCATCAAAAAACTTCAAGTACACCACATGATCAGGAAGGGTTTCTGTAGGTTTTGCAAGTGCGACCAGGTCCAAGGATGGCATGTTGGAGATAGATGCCCCATTGGATCGAAAGATGCTTTGAACAAAGTTGAAAAATTGAAGTAGGACCCAAATTTTCAATTCTAGGGCATCAAAAATCCTGTTGTCAACCCAAAAAAGTGATGGACAAGGATTCAGATTTGTAAAGAGACAAGGAAGGCATACATTTTTCAGAGCTTTGAAAAAACCCACATGATGTTTTGGGTAAATGAAATGGGACATGACTGCCATGACCACTGCTTTATCTGCACACAACACTAGGAAATTGAACACGAAGATGCCTATAATCTTAGATTTTACATGAGCTCTCCTAATGCTCTAGAGAAAATCCACACCTAGGAAATTCACAATCATAGTCATAACATCTATGGAGTCTATGTAGAAGACATTGTAAAGAGGACTGTACGACACATTAGAGGAAAGTTGTTTCCCAATTCTTGATGTGTAAGAGGATGAAAGGAACATAAGTAGATGCCATGAGAGGGAAGGGGAAAATAAAAGACATAAACGTGATAAAATGAGTGAGGAAAAGTGAAAGCACAACCCAATTAAATACTCCCCCGAATCATGTGAGGAAGGTCGATGCAATAAAAAATGGATGTCATCATCAACATTTTCCCATGCATTGGCTAGATTATTTGATGAAAAGGATCTTATATTATATTAAATGCAACATGATACAAGATTCTCTCAACAAAATAAGTGGGTGGTATGAGAGCAAGCCCCAAAGCCACAAGCACACTAGGCCAAGCCTAGTAAAACAACAAAGCAACAACTATAAGGGGGTCTGAGGAACACCAAAAATAAAGGATAGATTATGAATAAAGGCTACCCTTGATTAATAAACACACATTATACAAAATCACATTACTAGAGACATTCACACACATTATACAGAAAGGTGTTATCAATTAAATCTACCGCACCACCCTTAGAGCCAACTAGGACAAACAACGCATCTCCACCAGATTTTGAATCATTGGCCTTGGATCCTGGTGGGTGGGGGCACTCCAACAGGATTTCTTCTACAGAGATACCTGTAAATTTTTCTAAGGGTTCTTGGTTGGAAGCAACACCAAACTTGTGCCACTCATGGTGCTATAGAGCACGCTTGTTAAGGCGCACTTTGGCCACTTTACGGATGCGCGTGGTAGCGGTGTGAATAACCTTCTGGTCGTTCTCATTGAAATTGTATTCCACTATATTCTTCACACCATTTTTCATCTGGCCCAATGATATTTGGTGATGGCTGATGAAAATATAAGTCTTTGTTAGCCTCCTCTTTAAGCTCCCCCCATCACACTCTACTAGACGCCATCACTATTTCTGTTTTATACTGGCTAGTGGCCACTAGGCTTTATTTTTTGTTTTGGAATAACATTTTTAACAATTTTAAAATGTCATTAACATTATGTTTTAAAATGTATAACTCATTCCTGTAAAGAGTGCAATATGTAATGCTTTTCTCATTCTCCTTAATCATAATCCAACATGTGTGTGGGGCATGTGTGTGTATCATTATCCTCTTATTCAAGTTCCCCACATCTCACTCTGTCAGAAAAAATCACTATCATCCCTAGCTCAAGAAAAGGGAAAAATAGTGAAATCCTCACGCATTTGGAGCAAAGTTATCGCTGGTTTGTAGACACTCTAATCACTGGTTATCGTAGTAAAACCCTACAAATAAAAATAAGAATACTTATGCTCGCGTAAAATTCTTGTCAAGGGTAGACAATGCATCTCCACCAAATTTAAGCTTAAGGTTTTTTTTTCAATAAAAAATAAATGTTTTTTTAATTTGGTTTAATCCCCACAGATCTGCCAAATCATCAAGTACCGAACAACATAGAATAACACTTGATAGCACAAGAAACTCTCTTATGAGAACATGTTTCTTAGAAGAAAAAAGAAACCAACTCAAATCCTTTGTATCATCATTTACATTAAAGTTGGTGGAAGACATCAAACAGTACAAAACTTCAACATCTTGCATTGTCTTAAGGGGTAAAAAAAGTAGAATACAAATCATCTAGAAAAATACCACAGGAGTGGCCCATTCGAATATGAGAATAAGATTATCATAACCATAACCATTGAGCTTATTGATAGCTCTCTGTGCATCCTCCTTGTTGATGAAAATTAACAAAAGCTAAACCCTGTGCTAACCCTCATCTTCTGATCCATGGCCATGTAGACACACGTGATGTGTCCAAACGGCTTGAAAAGCTCGTGCAGATCAACATCCATTGTGTCCTCAAACAGATTGGTAACTCAATCATAATTTTCATCATTTTTGTAGTGCATGGTGTCACTAGAGCGGTCCATGACACCCTTGAGACTGGGAGGGACGTAGGTTGATCACCCAATAATGTAAGAAGTGGCATTACTGCCAGTGTTGCTTCTACCTACGGTGAGGCCATCGGTGGCCTTATCCATTGTTAAGGTGTCTATGGCACTAGTGGGGCGAGATCCTTGTAAGTCCATTTTGATGTCTAGTGATCACCCTTCTTACCAAAGATATGGAAAACCATGAGAACCGCACCACCCTTGGAGCTAGCTAGGATGGATAACACATCTCCACAAGATTTTGAATCATCAGCCTTGGATCCCAGCTTGGAGGGGGCACTGTAGTAGGATTTCTTCTAAGGATATGCCTATAAAGTTCATTTCTAAGGGTTCTTGGTTGGCAACAACGTCACTGAACTTATGCCACTCATGGTGCTAGAGAATACATTTATTAAGGTGCTTTGGCCACTTTGTGAATGCATGTGGTAGTGGTGTGAACCACCTTCTGGCCGTGCTCGTTGAACTTGTATTCCACGATCTTCTTCATGCCATTTTCATCTGGCCCAATGATATTTGGCGGTGGCTAATGAAAATCCAGGTCTTTGTTATCCTTCTATTTAAGCTCCCCCATCACACTTTGTCGGATGCCATCATTGTTTCTATTTTATACTGGCTAGAATTCACTAGGATTTATTTTTTGCTTTGGAAAAACATTTTTAACAGTTTTTAATATGTCATTAACATTATGTTTTAAAATGTATAACCCATTCCTGGATAAAGAGTGCAATATGTAACATGCTTGGTCTCATTCTATCTTAATCATAATCAAAAAATGTGTTACCGCAACGTATGCAAACCAATACAACAGAAAGTCCTATTCAACCTCCCCGCATGCTCACTCAGTTAGATGGCCACTATCATTGTCAATTTTCGAGCTTAAGAACAAGGTTTTTAGGTTTTGAAATCCTCATGGATCTAGAGACTAACATTTATCGCTAGATTTGCAGACATTCAAATCATTTTATCACAATTTAGGGAAGCAGTCCCTGGATCTGAAAATCAATAAGCATAACATGCTTTAAATTTATTTTAAGTGGTGAATTTAACGCATCTAAATTATTTATTCCTTACGAATAACATTTTTATCAATTTCAAAATGTTCGTTAAAGTGGAACCATGAACGTAATCAATTGAGGATAATCTTGTTTGTAGATCCCCAGAGACTTAGCCAAACATCGCAGTACTGCAAAACATAGAATCTCTGAAACGCATGTAGCACAAGACACTCTCTTATGAGAACATGTTTCTTAGAAGATCTTCAAAGAAACCAACTCAAATCCTTTTTATCATCATTTACATTAAAGTCGGTGGAAGACATATAACAATACAGAACTTCAACATCTTAAATTATTTTAAGGGGTAAAAAAAATACAAATCATCTAGAAAAATACAACAAGAGTGGCCCATTCGACTCTGAGAATAAGATTATCATATCCATAACCATTGAGCTTATTGATAGCTCTCTATGCATTCTACCTGTTGACGAAATTAACAAAACCAGTACCCCTTGGGGTATTGACCCTAATCTTCTGATCTTTGACCATCGTAGACGATAAGAATCTTGTGTCATCGATGGCCTTAAAGTATATTGTTTTCACCATATACATCATCCATAAATGTCCTACTATCAAATTGGCTTGTACTTTGTTTTGAACTTACATTGTTAAGCATCCCTCAAATGCACACTCTAAAGTGGGTTTATCGCAGCCAACTAATTGTTTTTGTTTGAAAATGTATTTCATCATTGTTGAATCCATAAATGAAGACTTTATAAGTTACAGTGTCAACAATATTTTTAATGCAATACTTATCAAGTTAGTCATTCTAAAATCTCATTGCTATGAGTATTAAGAATTCCCAGATCTAAAATCCTGGAACCATTGATTAACGAGGTCATTTATTAGTCGATGTAATACTAGAAATGTATGATCATGATGCAATATTCCTTCAACTCCAATAAACTAGTCAATCCCAAGGCTTCCTAAAATAAGGATCTTAAAAAACAACTCAAACATTAAGTGTAATAGCTTACTATAAAGTGATTAAAAAATGCTAGGCATTAAATTATTTAATCAAAACTGGAACAACAACTTATAAAACTATCTATATCATCTCAATCACAATGAAGATATAAGATACTGCCAACTTTAATGTTTGGTAATCTCAATCATTTTATAAAATCAAAGAAGCCTACCATATGATCATCATATGAATAAGAATATCATTGTAATTCTATTTTAAAAATAATCTAGCATACCGCTCGGGATATATTTATCTGTTTGTTGTAATAAGGTTCCTATGCCCTCTGCAACATGTCTTCAAGACCCTAACACCATGCAAATCTAGTGTTATATTTATGTAAAAATTGGTCATTAAGCCAACATTGATCTGCTGAAGATAAATTTCTTCACTATGGATTTCTTCCCCACCATAAAATCATTCTGGAGGGTTTCCCATTGGTGCCCATTGTAATACACAATGTGTCTCTTCACACAAGATCGAAAAAAATACCATCTCTACTCCCAAAATCTTTTAAGAGATATTTTTCTGTAATGCGAATCTTCTACACAACCTTAAGGTAGTTACTTTATTCCATAAAAATGCACAATACATTTATTGGATTTGGAATTCAAACGCTATTTTTTTTTTTCCAATTGCTTAATGGTGCGTTTGAACATTTTCAATGGTGCTACAGATGAGATAGCTAGAACAAAATCCCACTTCACATGTTTGCAACCAAGTATCATAATTCATATAAATTACTTGAGCCCACCTCAGTAAGTTATAGATTTTCCTTACCGAAATCTCCAGTATGTTGGACTCTTTGTAGGATTGGTTTCTTCTCATATAGCAAACCTCATGCGACAAGAATCTCACATCATCAATCAAACGTATATCCTTTTGGCCAATTGCACATTACCAGTAATTTTTTTCTCATTATGTACTGGCTTGTATTTGTTTTGAACTTACATTGTTGGCATACCCAAATCAACCTGAAGTGGGTTTCTCATAACCAACTAAATTTTTTGATGAACATGTATTTCACTGTTGTTGAATCCATAAATGAAGACCATAAGGTAATGTCAAAATATTTTGATGTAGTACTTATCAAGTCAACAATAAAATCTCATTTAAAGTATTCAGTATTCTCGGATCTAAAATCTGGAACCATATTACGAGGTATTTTGTCGCTAATACCATAAATTCTAAACAACAAACCTTCAACTCCCTAAACTAGTAATTTTTGAGGCTTCCCAATAGGATCTATAAAAAAAAATCAGAATTAATGTAAGCTTCCAAAAGTGATTAAAAATAAGGCATCAAAGTATTTAATCACAACTCAAAAACAACTTATAAAAATATAGTATCATCTCAATCACAGTGAAGATATAAATACTGCCAACTTTTAAATTTGTAATCTCAACATAGAAAATAAAGAGTGACCATATGAATGAATATCATTGTAAAAAACATTTTGAAATAATTGATAGTTATATATTTTTTGTTTGCTGTAATTTTTAGATGCCCTCCACAACACTCAAACCCTGACACAATATTTGTGTTTTGTTTCTGTACAAATTGGTTGTCAACCACTTATCTTTGAAACAATTTTCTTCATTGGATTTCTTCCCCACCACAAAATTTTCCAGAGGGTTTCCCTTTGGACCCATTTGTAATACACAATGTGTCTTTAAGGCCAAAAAAACTACCATATCTACTCCAAATCTTTTGGAGATCTTTTTCTGCAATTTTGTTTTCTACACAACAATGTTATTTACCCAAAATAATAAATGGTTTGAATTCAAACACTAATTTTTTTTCAAAGCCTTAATCCGATTTTCAACTTGGGCACAAGAGAGATACCTAGAACAAAATCCCACTTCACATTTGGTTGTCAGTATCTTTAAAAATTCGTTGGGCCCACCTCGCAAGTCGAGAGTCTCCTTACTGAACTTGATTGTCAACTCTTTGGAGGATTGGTTTTTCTCAAATGTCTGTAATTTGATATTAAATAATTCAAATAATCAAAACTTCATTATGTTAACACTTACTGATTGAGACTTTGTCTTGGATTCCATCACACTCCTCCTTTACAGGTTCTTGTGATCCTCATTCTATTTAAAAAAACAGTAATCAATTCAAAATAAATTTTAAGTCGATCTAAAAAAATACGTGAAATAACTCACTTTTATACAATAACCAACTATACAAATTATAAATAAAATACTTTGCTATAGGTTCGTTCAATTATGAGGGTCTTATAAATGGTTTTATTTATAATTATATATGATTATCACACAATTTAGCATACTAGATCTGACAACTGTAAGAAGGTCCATTATTGTATCAGAAGTGAGTACATTTGACAAATTGCAGAAATCTGTGATTACACATTCTGCATTGAATGGATTAGTTGACGAGATAGAATATATTTTTGACTAGAGATGGAAGGTATATGCACATTGACAAGTAAAGTATTTAGTGTTTTCCATCCTTGCTGGAATATTTTATTCCATCTCAATCACATAGTTGTCTATAATTGCTTGAGTTGTCGTTGGGAGAACCTTTGCCACTTCAACATCAAATTTTCTTTTTGTCGATTTTTCACTTCCTCCAGAATGAAATTTTATTTTTCCTTTAGTCTCTTCTCCCAATATTACCCATAATTGGTGGTAGTGATATTCATGTACACCATATTTTTCAATAATATTTTTTTCAGTGCATTTTGCCATTACACGATTACATGGATATTTAATTTTCATATATTTTAGAAATTTTTCTCTAATCCTTATGTCATCTTTTACTCTTTGGAAGTAAGTATCTAAAGTCTCCACTATGATGCCTACTTCAATAGAGAGAGTTAGCCATACTTTCCCTGCTTACACTTTATCTAGTAGAATTAATATCTCCTCATTGGTTATTCCTCTTATAGGAATGAAGTAATTATCCATGAACCTTGCCAATGAATTTGGTTGAAATTTAGGCTGGTTATCCTTAAAAGGAGAACAAGCTAGCCGATTTGATTTAAATAACTCAATGGTTGTTGTCAATTTTGTCCATATGTCCTCAGGTAAAAATAGAAAGGTCATTTTTTTCAGGAAGGCTCTCAGAGTTAGCCACTTTGAAAATAGCATGAAATTACATCTTGAAACACTGCATTGAAATTGGAAATAGTATATTTACTTTCTGCATATTACAAAATTAAATTTAAACAAAAAATGCGTTAAAATTAAGTTCCGTTACCTTCACATCATCTGACTTTGAGTTTCCCACTCCAGGCCTTCGAGGACATCCTAGGGATCTCCAAATTATTCGAGCCTTACAGAGTACATCAATAAAATTGGTATCAATCCAATTTGTGTTTACATCGTTCTGCTGCTTGAAAATTTTAACAATGACTCCGTCAGGAGCATGTGAAGACATAATGTGATCCTTTCTAAACCGCATCTTAGTATGTAATGACTTGTATTTGTTTTTTAGATAAAAACAATTTAGGCAAAAATGGTATGTTGGTCATCAAGAATGTAGAACTACACTTCATCCCTTTTCAGGTCATCTGGATCCTTGAGTTACACAAGTTCCTTTGTAGAAGGTAAAAAGGGAAGAATAAGTGCATCCTTCAATGTAGGAATAACATTAATCAACATTGAATAGAGAAGAAGGTCAAAATTATCATCATGCACATGACGTAATTGATATTCTGAAGCTGCCAAATGGAACCTAGAAACTTTAATTGGAAAAGCATCACCATTGAACAAAAACAATTTTAATTTTTCATCATTTTAAGTTTCTGTTTGCTCAAATATACTAGTTGCTTTCATCAACAACACAACCATTTTTTTAATTCTTTTTAAGCCCTTGTAACTTTGACTTAGATGGATCTATCTATAATTTATACAAATAAGATCTCCTCAGTGTTATAAATAGCTTTACATGTTTCGGTGGAGAAAGAAAAAAAATTCTATTCAAATAATGAAAAATAGAAGAGGTATCCTCAGTTCTATACCATTTTTTGAATTCAAAATTCATGTTATTATGAAATTTAAGGGCATTTTCACAGCTTGTTTTGTTTGAATGTACAAAATTCCCCAATTTCCAACCATATTTAAAACAAGAGTAAGCTATATTTGTTTCTAAAAGCCTTCATTTCCAGTTTCTTGAACAATGAAACTTCCAACTCCATGTCAAGAATAAGACACTTATTCATTTCGATGTCAATTTTTTTAACCTGAATATGCAATGTTTTCTCATAAATAAATTTTGAATTTAGTACCATACTGACTTCATTGACAATGTCCTCATTAACAAAAATAACCATAGATCGCCGTGGTAATTTTTTGGGGAATGCATTTCTACAAACCATTCATCGTCTCTCTTTTCTAATCCTTTGCTCCTTCAATCAAAGGAATTTTCATGAACAGAGTGCAGCCAACGGAAGACATATTACCTGAAAAAATGAATTAAACAAATTAATATTTTGTAAGTAATTGAGGAAAAATACTATTTCTCAATAGTGTAATAGCAATGAGATACCGCATCGTGATGTCATTATTTTCATTGAGTAAAATTCAACAAGAAAAAATATTTTTATCATAGTGGTCGCCAAACATACTTCAACCCTCGTTTAGTTATAAAAAAACAAGAAAACATTAATAATTTTTTTTAATTATGCATTGAATTAAGCAATTTTAGCAATTAGTCGCTACTAAATTTGGTTTGTTTCAAGCAGTGAATTTTTTGCTTGAAATGAAGACTAACATCCACTAGCATCTATATATTCCCATCACTGTAACAACAAATTTGAGTTACAATACATCATTGTGAAAACTGGGAATCCATGATGGGTGAGAAGGGTTGAGAATTGAATATTTAATAATAAAAAATATTACATGTTGTGATGCGTTTGGGTGTTGTAATTAGGTGCCTTTTATATTTCTCATAAGATAGATCATGTATATCACATAATTGAAATTGACTAGTATAAAGGAAAATGCCTAGCAACCGCTAGGTTCAATTAGTAATTGAAAGTAATAGTTTCCTGGTATTAAGCCTTAATAGTTTCTTATTTTAAATTTAGTGATTGAATAAAAAACAAATCATGGAAAACCCTGACATATGCTATGATCCTTGCAGAACCTAATATACCTAATGGGCGTTAGGCTTAAGATTACACTGACTACGTGTATTGTATTCTCTTGAATCTACATTTTGAATCACGTCTATTCAGAAAAATTCATAAATATTTTTCTTGTCTTGGAGAATTTGTTGTCTTCTCTTGTCTTGGAACATCAAATAAATGTAGTAAGTATCCTCCCTGGTGGTCACTAGTCTTGTAAAATTTAAATACAATAATGGAGCATAATTAGTTTTTAGTGGAGTCATGACTACTTGTCCCGTATAAAAGACAACAAATATCCTAGCAGCCACCAACATCAAGATATTATGTTAGGCTAGGAATAACATGTAATAGAATTCAAATATTCTTGAATTAATTACATGTATTCAAAAAAGTGGTAATTATTTTTTAATTACATGTATTCAGGAAAGTAGTAAATATCTTTCTTGTCTTTTAATATATGTTGTCTTCTCTTGTATTGGAACATCAAAGAAAGGAAAATTCTTGGAGACCATTAAGCTTCCTAACTTCCCTTAGGTAGTTTCCTCTACATTGACTTCCCTTAGGATAAGGCATTATGTATTACTAGTTCGTATCAATGAAAAATTTTAGTGATCGCTAAGTCACATCAATGAAAAATTCATTGTCTACATTATCAACAAATATAAGTATTAGAGAATAATAATAGAAGTACATATTTTAAACCTGAACACATGTCCTATTCATCTTGGCCTTGCATATTTTTAGAAATTACCCGATAAAAGAATAGTTCGTAATAATTTACTAAACATCGAGGGAAAAGATGTACATGAAACTTGCTTAGGAATAAAGGATCCAAGGCCGTGAAGAGAAATGCTTGTTTTATGTTTATCAATTAGTCATTGACAAGAAGTCTATTGGCCGCTAGCCTCTACAATGTCAGGGAATCCATTTTATCGATGCACAAAACAATCTCAAAAGATTTGTTGTCATTGTTTGTAATTATTTTATATTAGCTGGACTATCCCTGACAGAGCCAAGTCCTTGAATACATACGTTAGAGAAGGCATAGTTCTCATTTGATAGTTATTGAATAAAAAATAATCCATATATTTTCATATAAATAAAAATGCTTTGCAACTAGTAAGCACCATTAGTTAATGAAAGGTAAGCGTCATTAGTTAATGCTGGTAATAAAGATAGACACATAGTTAGGCAAGGTTAGATCGTAGTAGAGGAAATGAGCCAGTTATCATGAATCCTAATGTAAGAGGTTGCTAGAGCTACTTAACAATCATAATTATTTTATTAAAAAAATACCCTTTAATAGATCGTGTTTTTTTAATGTGCATATTTTCTCTTACACATTTAAATTATGTGGAGAACATATTTTTAAGGGATTTAAAATAAGTACTTTTGAATACAAAGGAATTTA
This sequence comes from Taxus chinensis, assembly GCA_019776745.2. NCBI lineage: Eukaryota > Viridiplantae > Streptophyta > Pinopsida > Cupressales > Taxaceae > Taxus > Taxus chinensis. The sequence goes on from CM034149.1 coordinate 99,255,813, forward strand.
AGGCAACCCATTACTTGAGAATAAAATCACCTTTTATGGGTTGTTTATGTGTCACCATTTCAATGGATAATTTATTGATGAGACTTGATGTGACTTACTTTATTGACTAGTTTTAATCTAAATTTTAACTTGAATTCAAACAACTAATGGTACTTTATTTCACATACCCACTCATGGTCATTGACCCATGCATGGTCATTGGATCCTTTCCCCTAGAAAAATTAAATCATAGTAGAACAAGTATCCTCGAAGCTTGTATGGCATGGTTGTTTCACCTGATTCTAGAGCGTTTCTTTGAATATTGAAAAAATAGATAAGGGTAAATGGGCTAGGAGGAATACCTGTTAAAGCTGGTTGAAGGTTGTTGCATGCATATGAATTCTTGATCCACAGCTGATCGTGAGAGATTCCTTTTGGCTAGGAGGAACTACCTGAAATAGAAAACAAGACCACCAAATAGAAGTTAAACAGTATATGTAGTGGACTACCTAGCGTATGCTAGATCCAGGAAGTATGATACTCCCTAGAAGGCTATCAATCCACTATTTAAAACAATTCAATGTTAACAATAAATAAAACCATACTGTAATTAAAATGATTTAGGTATCTCATTCAACTACAGTAAGTAGATTTTCTCACAACAGGCTAGGCTATGATTAAATTTGAAGGTCAAGGTCTCTGTCAGGGTACTGGTATTGGTCAGGGTCTAATTCTAGGTTGTTTTGGGTATTTGGTGGAGATTTTAGGCTTTGTTCTTGGTATGAGAGTAAAGCACAGAGACTGACGTCAGTTTGAGTGAACCGGCACCGGTTGTGGGTAACCGGCATCGGTATGGTCGAGGTAGAGGAAACTTAATGAAATCTTGGTGTGGTGACAGATCTGAGGCTAAATGGAAATGGAGAGGGTAATGACAAGGTCTGTATAGGTCTCAGGTGTGCTCAGGGATAGTTATCAGTAGGATATATGAAATTTAATGGTGTGGGTGAAGGAATGATCAAGTTTGTATGAAATTAAATGATGGGTGCATGGGAATACAAGTAGAATTGATAACAAAAGTAAAAGAGTCTATTAAAACCAAAATGGATGAATGCTAGTTAATAAAACACTTACTGTTGTATGAGCTTGATGGCTGGATGGCAATGGTAGTTGATCAGATGGATGGAGTTTGATGTGGTGATGGTGCTTCCCTAGATGCTCCTGTGAATGCAAATGACTTTGTGATTGCTTCTGATGTTGGCTGTGGATGCTCTGATGCGTGTATGAATGCTGGTTCTACTTGCATGCAACCCTAGTTTCATCCCTTGCTCTCAGAAAATGTGCCAACCTCTAAATAAGGTTATTTTGGGGTATAAATGGTAATTGACGATGGTTTTGGGTCTGACCAGTGGTGGTTTAGGGTAACTGGTGTCGGTTAGGGCAGGATTTCCTAGGTTTACTAAAATGGGCAGATCCCCTTGATTTTCTTAGATCTCTTTTTTTTTCTTCATGGATTAGAATAGAAGCTTCCCTTCTAACAAGTGGGAATGTGGTTGAGGGAATGTAGGATTTTATTTTTAGGGTTTAGGTAGGTCTTAGTTAGTTATGACAACATACTAAGAATAGGTCTTAGGGTGAGGTGGCTAGATGAGGTGTATAGGTGAGGTGGTGGTGTGGGCATTATCCAATTAGGATATTTAAATAATAGATATTATGAGATCATGAATTAATTAAATTAATATTAGAGTGGGATGAAAGGGGCCATGGTTAGGTGAGTGTGTTCAAGTTGGTTATTTGTCGAGGGACCAAGGAGAGTGTGACCCAATTTTGGTGTCTACATTTTGCCCCTTTTTGTTGCGTAGCTTGTATTGGTAAGCGACGCTGACAAAAATAAGATGTGGTTGCCCCATGTGTGGGTGAAGGTGATCCCCCTCAAACCAGGAACTGATGAGGTAGAAAGCAGAATTGGTGAGTGGTTTGATAAAAGGTGAATGTGATGAAGAGAAATGTGGGCAACAAGAGTAAAAGGGGGGCTAAAGGTCTAATCAGGTAATCCAAGTAATGGGTCATGGTAAAAGGTAGTAACAGTCAAACACACGCACATGTATAAACTGCAACACGGTACCAGGTTGAAGAGTAGGAAAACTCTACATTGTCTAAGGTCAATAGCTTTATCTAAACAAGGTTGAGGTGATTTTGGTATCCAAGGTATAAGATATGGTCAGGAAACACATTGAAGGTCAGGTGCAAGAATTTTTAGGTATGTTCCGGTACACCAAAGGTTAGGTTAGGATAAATGGTCACGACAGGAGGCAAGGTAAGGTTAGTATGTCAATCAACACGGGTAACAGTTCTGTAAGATATAGTGAGCACATGAGGTCACATGCCACTAGCAATGTTCCAGGTCTAAGTAATTAGGTCGTGGCATGGGTAGGGTTGAGGTATGGGTAAAATAACGAGTCCCCAAATGAGGATGAGGTGAGGTAATAAACGATGAGATCAGTAGGATAAATCGGAGGGTCTAAATTAGGTATGGGTGAGGTAAAAAGGATGTAGGTCACCAAATTAGGGGTAGGGGGAGGAAAAAGGCTAAGTAGGATAACCGATGATGGTTTGAAGGAATCGATGTTGGTCGCGATGGACCAACCATGGTAAGCTAGGGCACGGGACTGATGTCGGTCAAGGTAAAACCATCACCAGTCAAGTCAGGTAGGTTATAAACAAGGAAATTTCCACTTTTTACAGAATCATTTGTCACTTGCCAAATAGGAGAAAATGACAGGTGAGAGAGAGAAAGGTGGAAAGCATCCATGCGGAATGGAGAGCTGAGTTGGCAAGTAATGTAGCTAGTGATTGGCAATCGATAGGTGGGTCCACGAGATCGGATTAAGTGATTTAGTTAGTTGGAGGTGCAGAGGTTGATTAGGTGATGGCAAAGTCATGAGAGGGATCGGGTGGAACCCTGGTGTAGTGGCCTAATGTGCCACCATGGCGATGATAGCATGATGAGGTAAGAGGCAATCCCATTCTTTATTTTGTGAGTTAGATTGGTTTAGAGGTCGGGGTTTGGTAAAACAGGTTTGGTGGGGAAAATGAATTGTGAATTTATGGGAGGGAAAATCAGGTAAAATAGGAAGGGGGGTGATTGGGTGAAGGAGGGGTGGGGAAGCGTGGAGGGGGGATTTGGGTAGGATTGGGTAGGTAGAAGGGAGAGAAAGGAAGTTTTTAGGAAGAGGGGGTTTTGGGCATAGCAATTTTTTACGGTGACAGTGACCAACGTCGGTTGAGGGTTAGCTGACGTCGGTGGTAGCAAACCAGTATCAGGCAAGAAAAAGGTGACCAATGCCTATTTATGGGGGACTAGAGTTGGTTAGAGATAACCGATACCGGTCATGATTTGGGAAAAAATTGGCCAAAAGTGCCCTAGGTTGGGTGGGCGAGGTAGGTAGTGGTAAGAGAAGATGTTGTGGGGAAAATCAGAACATAAGTAAAGGTGAATGATAGTGGGTTAGGGTTGAGGTGGGTAGATAGTAGATGGGATATGAAGGTAAAGAGGCTTAGGGAAAGAGATGTAGGTTGATAAGTATAGGTGAGGTGTCGAGAGTAATTGTGGGTATGATTAAGGTGTAGTAATGTGATGTTTTGCTGGATGTAGGCAAGAGATCAACTGAGAATGCAAGATAGGGTGCCACACTTGCTCGTGATAGTTCGTGGAGATGTGATATTCAAGGAGTGGAGGCATGTCATAGATGTGGGCCTGAGTGGGGTCAGATGATACCGGCATGTAGTCTAGAAGCTGAACTTAATGGTCACCCTCATCGATAGATGGGATTTAGTGACCAACACATTCTACTTACTGATTGGCGAGATGACAGTCACCCTGGAGGATGTGTACAGGATCCTGTAGTTACCTATATTGGGGACATAGGTATACTCGATCTCCTCAGAAGCATTTGAGGAGTTGATGCTGACATTATTCGGAGAGGGATTGGTAGATATGAAATTTCATAGTGCCAACTTGAGTTATGGAGAGATGTACCTAGCCTGTCTAGAGGAGATAAGGCTAGTAGTGTTATTGATGGAGGTAGTATGTTGTTTTTTACTATCATATGCAAAGGGTGGGAGAATCCCATGATCACTGATGGGGGTGCTATATGATATGGTGATGGAAAGAACCTGATTTACATGGGTGCCAACCTTCTTGGTGTAGTTATATAGAGAGCTATGGGCGTATTGGCGGATCCATCAGTTCAGATTATGATGCACATTTATTCTTCACTGTTGGGCCTATGAGCACATTGTGTGTGTTCGTCTGATTGGTATGCCCTGGGAGGATGCATTCGAGCCAGGTTTGGTTTATGTAGGATATAGGCAATGGGTGCCTATGATTGGAGAGCGTCAATCAAACAGGGCTACTCATGATGTAGCATACTACAAGTGGTTACTGGAGGGATTATCCAGTGTGGAAATTATTTGGAGACCGTATGTGGGTTATCCCTCATATAGATAGATGACTGATGAGCTAGATGGCTTGAAACTACTCAGGTGGATTAAGGGGCATTGTGCAGGGGAGCACGAGATGATCCTGGTTGATAGGGTCAGATGATAGTTTGGCCTACCAGACGACATACTGCCACCCTTCCCACAGTACCAGAGAGATGATGTGGAGAGACCATTTTCGCTACCACAACTGATAGTACCTACAGGGTAGGAGGAGTAGGTGTGAGACCAGTAGATTGATGATGCCAGAGTGACAGACCGATATAGACAGTGGTGGGCAGATTATTTACAAGTAATACCACCCAAGCTAGGATAGCTAGATTTAGCCACCATCACTATGCAGAGAGACGCCCTACAGGGGTAGGTGGTGACCCTGATTACATAGTTGGGGATGGTGTAGGGGTAGTTGGTAAGGTCAGAGGTGGAGTTGGCCACTTTACATGCACACGTGGCCAGTCTACAGGCCTAGATGGACCAGGGTGGAGATGGTGAGGATGATCAGGTGGCCGCCCTACAGGCACAAATTATAGGTTTACAGGGCCAGTTGGCCACTGTACAGGCACATATTGAGGCCTTACATGCCAAAATATAGGCACAGGGTGTGAGGTCGATGGCACCACCACATGCACCAGAGTAGGGTTACAGTTCACAGGTAGGGGCGGGATAGGGTCCCACATGATAGGTACAGGTTCAATGGTCAATGGGGCCACCACAGACAATACCCGTATCCAGATTACAGGATTCCCTAGGTGAGGCCAGGTATTATCAGGACCAACTGATGGTGGCAGGGATATATTTTCTATCCTACGGAGAGTACAGGGCACAACAGGCCTCAAGTGAGAGGACCAAATCCTGTACCCACAGTGTGGAGAGCACAAGGGGCCATCAAGCCTCGAGACAGGATCAGGGTGAGGCAACTAGTTCACAGAGACTAGCCCCTGGCAATGTACCATTAGGGACCCAGCCATGACCCATGATGGGTGGTGAGATGTTATTAGGCCACCAAACAAGAGCTGAGGGGGAGGAGGAGATGGGAGAGACCGATATGGAGGATATCTGGTAGGATGATGCCTGATGCATGTCCCTCTGTTGTGATGTATTTATTCATTTTTGGTATATACCAGCCTGCATGCCGAAGAGAGTGAGAATGTATACGAGAGTTTGTGCATTTTTGATCATATACTGACCTGCGTATTGAAGATGGTGAGGCTGTATATGAGAGTCTTGTGTATTTTTGATCATATACCGGCCTGTGTGCCAAAGAGAGTGAGGATGTATATGAGATTTTTTGAGAGATGCATATCATTTGGTATCAATGTATATTGTATGGATATACATATTTATATGATGAGATGGATGGTTTGGTATAATGTATACATCGTTGAGGTTATCTTTCTATTTTGATTTATATATGTGACGGAAACTAAGTAGCATAGGCATGGTAGAGCCAGGTCATAGGCATGGATTGAGTCAGGTTCTTTGTTTAGGCATGGTGGAGTTAGGTTTTTGGTTGAGTTTGTAATTCCTTAATTTTTGCAATTAATGATGATATGAGTCATGTTGAGATGTTTTATAGTAACATGCATGATAATGGTAAAGAAATGGTAGACATAATGAATGTATGAATGATGATGATAAAGATGTGAAGTAATTTGTTGTTTGTTTGATTTAATTTCCAATTATTGATGTAAAAAGGAAACTAATGAGGGTAGATTGTGATCAGGGAAAGGAAAAGGGGGATTGGTTAGGGTAGAGAGTGGCCGAGCTAACCCCTAAGGGCCCCATGCCCTCAAAGTGTTGTCTACATAGTCCTAGGGAAAAGGGACCTTAGGCCGATGTAGTTCTCCCATAAGCTAGGGAAAAATGTGAGGAAGGATGAGAATGAGTTGGTAGGTTATATGCATGATTGAGTCTAGGTATTTTAGGTATGGATGAATTATGGGTATATTGGTATGGGTGATGTTGAGATGATTGTGGCAAAAGAAGAAAATTACCCAACATAAGCGTCGAGGATCTGGTCTTGGATAAAATGATCAAGACATAATGAAGAAGGTGAAAAGATAAGAGGAAGCAAGAAAGCCATCTGATTGGTAAGGATCATAATGGGTGGGTCATACCTTAGATAGGATGATGAACGTAAGACCCTAAAGACATTTCATGATTGATTATTCTAAAGGTGAAGAATAGTCACATGATCACCAAATGTCATGGTTCTAACAAGTCCTTTGAGGTGGTAGGAAAGAAAGATGTAAATGGTGAGAGGGTGAAAAGTGGTTAGTTTATATGGTATGAGGTAGCATGCCTTTTTGGCAAGAGATCCAAGATCACAATGAGCAAGTCCATGATAATTTTTTTTTTCTATTTTTGACGTGTATTTGAGATAGACTGATCAATGCGGGAAGTCTATATGGGATTAGGAAATTAACTCCTTGAGGTCTTCGCAAAGCTGATCGATGCGGGAAGCTTCGGATTTTGTTCTTTTTTTTTAGCAAGCTTTACATAGCTGTCCTTCAAGGGAGCAGTCTATTTATAATAGCGATGTAGAGAGAAAGATGCCCTTTTTAAGGGAGTCATCTTTTTATTGGAAGTTTAACTCAAGGATTTGAATCCCGTGTGAGGGCTTTTAAGTCATGGACAAGACTAAGGTGAAGAATCGAATTCTTGCTCAGAAATCAAGGTGGAACGACCATGGGATCTCATCTAAAATCAGATGAAAAGTATCCATGAGAATCATGCCATGTGTAGCACCATGGTACACATATTTAAGAGAAGATAAAAGAGTGACAAGTACGCACATGATTCTTGTTTAATTCTGCTAAGGAGATAAGGATAGAAAGAAAGGAAGATAAAACTAAACTGATAAGGTGATACACCAAAGGAGTGGTGAACATCTATTTCTGCAGATTGACATAGATTATAAAATGCAACAAAAATCATGCACAAATTACTAAAATTGTAATGAAGGTTCAAGATAGAGCAAACAACACAAGAAAGAATTGAAAATTTATTCACAGAGCTTGCATTGCCATTTCCATTTTTTAAATACAGTGCATTACAACAAAAAGGAGGTAAAAAACATGTTGCAGTCCTAAAAAGGTCTAATATTCCACAAATTCACTTGCCAGGGTGAAGGAGGGAACCTGCAGAACATAAAAAATGTCCAACCCTTTACAAATGAGCCAAATCTGGCTTTTAACAATGAAAAACTGAGTTTAGGAAGGAGAAATGCGGGAAAATTGAAATGAATGATTTAACCACCAACCAGATCCATCAAAATAGCATGGGTACCCTTAAAAGTTCATTCCCCAAGATTTTTGACCATGCTGGAGAAGAATGGAAGCCATACTGCATTAAAAATGGTGGTTGAATGTTGGTTCTACTCTTTTCCCATGCCAAAGGCATTTTAAATTCTTTTTCTCTCACTAAACTCCACCAAAAAACAAAATTGAAGATTCCATCGTGTAGCAGACTTCAATAGATTTCCAATGACACCAAAATCGAGAAAAAATGAGCTTTGGATTGAAAGATATGCCCCTCTGAAGATTTAGGGCAAAATTGGGGCAAAAATTGGGTCTGCGGGCCGAAACCTAAATTATTTCCCCTTTTTTGAATTTGGAAAAAATTCCCCAAAAAGCTCCACGCCCTACCACTCCGATACTGCGTGGAACTTCCTCATTTAGCTGTGGGTTCAAATGGCCATTTTACACTTTTTTGATTTTTGGGAAAAAATTCCAAAATTCCTTCATGCCCCGCCAGTCCGGGACACGTAGCGCACTCTGATTTGGCGCAGGCCTTAATCAAATTTCTTTCCTCTGCGGGCCTATGGGAAATTTTTTTCCTTTGCACCATTTTAAACACTTTGGAGAATTTCACCAATTTTTTTTACACCTCTGACCCCCACCATGACTGGACACGTGTCATCCCTTGGTTGGTCCACGGGCCTTGAAAAATTTCTTTTCCTTCTCCTTAGCGGGCTTGTGGGCCGGTTTTTTCCTTTTCACCCTTTGCTATTTTGGCAAAAATACAAAATTTACTCTGCCCCTCCAACTCCTGCTGCCCTCATGGACACGTGGCACATTCTCATTTGACATGGGGCTTCTGGGCCAAAATTTTCTTTGTGCCATTTTTGGAAATTTTTTCAACTTGCCCCTGCCGGTCCGACCTCCGCGGCCACGTGGCGCCTCCTCATTCGGCATGGGCCTCAAGCCATTTCTATTCCTTTGTGGGTCCACGGGAAAATTTTTTTTCCTTTGTGCCCCATCCACTCCTTCACAATTTTTCTAACTTACCTCCGTTGACCCGCCATTTCACCGCCACGTGGCACATTCCTATTGGTTACAAACCTTCCTAGGGAAAATTTCCCTAAAAAACTTTTTCGAGCCATAACTTACAAAATACAAGGATTTAGAAGGAAAATTTTACCTTTCTAGAAAGGTGAGAAAATCCTCTATTTGATAAAACCATTTCTAGATAATTTTGAGTGCCTAAAAAGTGAAAAAATTTGACTGAGGCACAAGGAAGGAAGGAATGAAAGAAAGTTAGTTAAAAATAAGCAAGGGGCTTATTTTGGATAACAATTTTGGCGACTCAGGGGGGTCATTCGTCTAATGGATGAATGATCAGTGGCCTTTGAATCATCCATTGGGCATGGAGTCATTAAATTTTAACTGTCTGGTACTCTCAACTCATTAGAAAATTTCTAGAAAGAAGATTGTGAGGGTAGAACATCACTTGATCCGGAACATGGCCTGCAAAGATGCATCCTTGGGAAAAAAAATCTTGTGCCAAAGCACTTAGGGAAATATAAAACTAAGCTACAACAAAAAATGTGGACAAGAACTTAGAGGAATGAAAATCTAAGCTAATATGTACAAGGTGAGGAGTTTCACTTCTAGTAGCAATGCTTTAGATGGATTCCATTAACTGGAATCTGCAGTTCTTCACCATCCAATGTAGACAATTGGAAGATATTGTTGTTCTTACATTGTGTGACCATGTGGGGGCCACTCCAAACGACATCAAACTTTGAATTCCTTCATGGCTTTTCTCAGTCTGCATCCCATTTCGACACTAAATCTCCAACTTGGAAGGTTTTAGCCTTAGCTCTCCTATCGAAGGTTCTCTTGATCAAGGCTTGGTCCTTCTCTATTGGTTGGGCTGTATGCTCTCTGATTTCTTGGAGTTCCATCAATTCTACATATCTAACCTCCATGGGTTCAAACTCCAACAATTCCAATTGCTTCATGAGTTCCAACATTGGCAACTCAAGTGACATAGGCAAGATTTCCTCTCTTCCATAAACAAGTCTGAATGGAGAGTTACCGGTGGATCTCTTGGGAGTTATCCTATCAGCCCATAAGGCTGATTTAAGTTTAGTGTGCCAAGTCCTCTGATTTTCATCAAGAGTCCTCTTGATGATATTTAATAGGTTCTTGTTGGTAGACTCAGCTTGGCTGTTACATTGAGGGTAATAATTTGATGAAGTGCTTAGATTGATCCCATTCTTAACAACCCATTTAGTTACCTTTGATCCTATGAATGCCAATGTATTATCTAATATTATAGTGGCAGGTATACCAAATCTGGTTACTATCCCCTCGTAGAAGTCTAGAATGCTAGATTCATTTGCCTCTTTGAGTGCCACCGCCTCAGTCCATTTGGTGAAGTAGTCTGTTGCTGTTAGAATCCACTTGTGTCCTTGGCTTGAGTTTGGGTTAATGACTCCAATGAAGTCCAAACCCCATTACATGAATGGCTGGTCAACTGAAATTGGGTGTAATGGAAGGGCTGCTAATCTTTCCTTGCCTGTGAAGAATGCACAATTTTTGCACCTCTTGATCCATGCATAACAATCACTAAACACCTTGGGCCAATAATAGCCAGCCTTCATAATCTTGAGGGCTATCACTCTTGGAGAAAAATGACCCCCAACTGATCCACCATGGAACTCTTCTAACATTCTCTTAATTTGATTTGTCCCAATGCATCTCAGCAACACTCCATTTATATCCTTTTTGAACAAGACACCATCAACAAGTGCATATGGGATAGCCTGCAATCTGAAGTGTCTTCTCTTGGTTTTTTTCATCTCTGGAGGGCATAGGCCTATTTGTAAGAAGTGCATTATGTCTTGGGTCTAGTAAGGAGTGAGCATACCACCATTCTCTTCTTGAACACCTCTTTGTTCTTGGTTGTCTTGCAATGCCAAAACAACATCCTTCCCATTGCTTGCTTCCATTGATTTTCTCAAGACCAGCTGCTCACACAATCCCTTTCCTTGGACCAGCTTGGTGAATTTGATCTCAATGTCATACTCCATGACATGAGTAATCCACCCTGCACGTTTTTCATTTAGGTCTTTGTTGAGGAGGAAGTCCTTAACTCCCACATGAGAAACCAGCAGTTGAACCTTGTTGTTTGAAACTAGATGCTTAAATTTCTTCAAGCTCCTAATCACTACAAGAACATGCTTCTCAATGAAGGAATACCTCACCTCATAGTCCTCCAAGCTTTGGCTAAAGAAGGCAATTGGCTGCTCTTCATTTTCTTTGTTCTGCTGTACTAAAATTGCAGAAATTGTATCATCACCTCCAAATGCATAAAGGATAAAATCCTTAGAGAAATTTGGGTTAATGAGAGTTGGAGCTTGTGAGATAGCCTCTTTGATTGCCTCAAAACTTTCCTTACCTTCAGCTATCCATTTGAAAGCCATACTTTTCTTCAACATCATAGTTATTGGCTTGACAAGGGCTGCAAAGTCTGGAACAAACCTTGAAACAAAATTGATTCTTCCCAAGAAACTTTGAAGGGCCTTCTTGTGACTTGGTAATGGCAGTGCTTTTATTGCTTCAACCCTCTCTGGATCAATTGCTAATCCCTCTTTGGAAACAATGTGGCTAGGAGCTTTCCTTCATGAGCTAGGAAAATACATTTTTTGGGATTCAAGGATACCCCAAATCTTCTACATCTTTGGAACACTTGTCTCAAATGAAAGAGATGATCTGCTGCACTTTTAGAAAATATAGTAATATCATCTAGGTATATCAGCACTATTTTGTTGATCAATCCCTTGAAACACCATATCCATTTCCCTTTGGAAGGTAGCTCTGGTGTTAGACAACCCAAATGGCATTTTCCTATATGCATAGGTTCCCCATTTGGTGGTGAAGGCTGTTTTGAACTAATCATCCTCCTTTACCATGATCTGATTATACCCTGAATAACCATCTAGCAATGAAAACCTCTTAGAGTTAGCAACAACTTGTAAAATCTGCTCCATAGAAGGAAGTGGGTAATGATCCTTGAGGGATGCTCTATTCAAATCTCTAAAGTCTACACACAATCTGATTTCTCCACACTTCTTTCTAACTGGAACCAAGTTTTCAACCCAGCTTGAATGCTTGATGGGAAATATGATACTTGCCTCTATTAACTTATTCAATTCCTTCTTCATGAGAGGCTCCATGTGTGGATTGACCGGTCTTTGTTTTTTCCTGATGGGTTTAGCACTTGGATCTAATTCAATTGTGTGTTGAGCTAGCTTGGGATTGAAACCTCTCAAGTCTTCATAGCTCCAAGAAAATATATCTGGGAACTCTTGGAAAAGTTGCATGAACTCATACCTTTCTTGCTTGGTTGCCACTTTACCAATTTGAAGTGATTTTCCTTCTCCCACCGAGATGGGCACTGAATCTTCTCCCTTGACTTGGATGTTTTCTTTCTCCTTCCTAAATTGATCATTAGGATTAAAGATGGACTCCAAAGTGACAAGTCCTTTTGGTAGTTTGTTGGTTCTCAGCTGTACCACTTGATCACCATATTGTTGTTCTAACTTTTCCTGATTTTTGGCTGAGAACTCAGCTTCTTCTTGCAAGAAATTGATGATTTGTTGGTCACTTTCAAACACTTGCCAACTTACATTATTGTCTGGCACTGATGGCCTTATAATCACATGAATTTTTGGCTGCACTTTATCTTCCTTGATACTCTCCACAACATCAAAGGCTGCTCCAACTGCTGCAAGCCTATCAACAGCTTGGTTTTCTTTCCTAGGGATGGAGTTGATGCCAAAGCCTTCAAAATCCTCAATGAGGTCCCACACCCTATTCTTATAACTCTTGAGTAGGTCATTTTTGGTAGCATGTTGTCCTTTAACTTGATTAACAATCAGCTCACTGTCACCAAAGACTTGTAAGTTTTTGATACCTCTCTTTCTTGACCAATGCAATCCTGTGTATCAAAGCTTCATAATCAGCAGTGTTGTTAGAACATGCAAACTGAAATCTAAAAGCTGAATAATACTTAATGCCTTGAGGTGAAACAAGCATAGCTCCCCCTGCACCTTGTCTACTTCTTGATCCATCAAAGAACAAGTTGCCATACCTCATTATCATCTTTATGGTCTGGCTTGGTGATGCTAGGAATAGGCTGATTTTCTTCATGCATGTAATAAAATCCTAGTTCAGATTCCTCTATTTCCTTGTAGGGATCAAAAGCATGTACCTTGCTTGCCCATTCATCAAGAGTCAAATCTGGGATGCTTCCAACTTTGGTGTCAGCTTCATCTGTGCCTGGATAATCCTCTTGATCAAATGCTGAATAGTTGGCATTGATTGGGCTTGGAGTATGAGGCTCAATGTGAAAGTTTGCAATAGGTTCAGACCTGATTTTGGCCTTAGTTCCATATCTAGTTCAAAACAACATGTGTGACCAATCAGCAGATAAATAGCCTCCAATTCTAGCTGTGAAATCCCTTGACAAACATAGGGAAAAAAGTGGTGGTAAATCTATCACTGACACATCTTGCAAAATAGTGACATTGGGGCATGCATGCAAAGTGAGGCTCAAATATTTAATTACCCCTACTATTGTTACTACTGTCCCATCCAGTTGCACCACCCCTTTGGATATGACTTCATATTGGAGGCCCAGCTGATCAACTATTTGCTTGGGCATCACAGAACTACTTGCCCCAAAATCAATCATACAATTATGTACTAGTTTATCCCCAATGATCAATGAAACATAGAATGGAGGGGGCTTCAAAACTTTACCTTGCTGTCCTCCAAGCTTCCCCTCAGGTTGAGCAACATTTGTGAGTACCTTCTCTTGCATATGAGCTTGTTGATTTGAAGTTGACCAATTCTTCATGGCAGCTTGTAGTAGATCCCTTTGGCCTGGGATGGATAGTGATTCCCACATAGATATATTCACATTTGTCTTCTTCATTTGTTCAATGATGTTAAATGGGGATGAAACATCTCTTTGCTTCCCCTTAGCCTACACATTATTTTCTTGTACATGGGCTGCAACAGCTGGCATTTGAGCTGGTCTAGAAGGTGGCTTGGGCTGTCCTTGCACATTTGGAACTGCATTTTGCTTACCAACACTTTGTGGAGTGATGGAAGGTTGTGGATCACCTGGAGCTAATGACTTCCCTTCACCAATATTCCTCTTCTTTGACCATGTGTTAGCTGCTACATTCTGAGAAATTGTTTGATTCATACCACAAAAATCTTCAGCCTGCCAGTTCACAAGTGTAGTCTCATTTGGAGTTGTATTTTGTTGAGATGTTCCTTGTTGTTGGTTTGTTTCTTGACTCACCTCACTCTCTACGCCAATTGCTGTCACCATCAAAGCTTGGTTCAAAGCACCATTGAAGCACATAGACTAGTTGTGAGGTTCATTGCATGGGAAACACCAATCATACTCTTGAGCTATATTATTTTGCACTGGCACTAAGGCTTTAGAGGTAGATGCAACATTGGGGTTATAGGGTAGAAATGGTCTATTGGTAGGAGGCCTTACTTGATTTTGATTTACAGCTAGATTGGGTGGCCTATTAGGCTGATATGGTTGCCTATTAGGCTGAGTTTGAGACTGATAAGAAGGTCTAAAACTTTGGGCTTGCTACCTCTTGAGTGTAACCAACTCATTGCCTAAATTTTGTAATTGTTTCATGACTTCTTGAAGTTCATTTGAGGCACTAGAGGATGAAGTAGAAGTTTCATTTGAACTCTGATTTCTAGGAGTGGGAATAGGAGCTAAAGTAGGTGCTTGACTAGTGCTTGGGTTTTCCAAGTTTGGATATAAGGGCATGGGAGGCCTAGGTGCCAGTTTACCAGCTTGGATCAAACAATTCTCAGCCCTAATGGTGATGCTATAAGCTGCAGGTATATTTGCACCTCCCATGGATTGGATTAACATAGAAATATCAGAATTTAAAGCTTTGAGATAGTATAAGAAAGCACCTTCAGCTGTTGGCCTTACTGTCACTGGGATTCTATCCCATGTCCTTTGAAATCTGAAATTGAAGTCTGTTAGCTACTCATTGGGAGCTCTCTTGATAGTTGTCAGTTGTTCCAATAGAGACAAATTATCTCCCTTTTCTCCAAACTGATCATGGAGAGCTATGCACAACTGGTTCCAATTTTGGATAGAGCCTGCCCCAAGGCTCCTGAACCATTGCAAGGCTTTCCCTTTGAATGAAGATGCCAACAATTTGACAGCAATTTGCATCTCAACAATCTCATGGATTGCACAAACATTAGCAATGTCTTTGACATGATCACCAGGAGTGGTCTGATTTTCCCTAGTAAAGTATGGGATGTTCTTCAATGCTGCAACTGGAACTGGGTTTTGTGCATTGAGAGCAAGTGGGCTGCTGCTAGTGAAGTTGACATAAGGGTTGTGTTGTGCCATTCTGATTGGCCTGAGAACCCTTGTTGATTGGGTGAAAGGTCTACCAGGTGGAGGAGTTGATAGAGTTCTGTTTGGTGGAGATGGAGACCTTTGAATTCTTCTTCCCCTCTCTCTTCTTCCTGGGGATAACTACAGATACTCAGACAATCCCTCTTCTCTGGCCCTTGACCTTGTTTGGATCCTTCTCATGAATCTTTAGACTTGGACTGCTGAAACCAGTTGATTTTATCTCTTTGGAGTCGCCAGATGTGCAAATCAGGGCTCTTTTTAAGCAAGAAACTTACAACAAATGCACATCAACTTTTTTGTAATGAAGATGAAGACCTCTAAGGTCCCACCTGGCATGCCAAAACTGTTAGTGCAAATCAGCAGCACCCCCTAAATGACCTTCAGATCTGCAAGTGAGAATTGGGTCATTTAGTGTGATTACACAACATGGAATCTTTTCCCCAAGTGTGGGACTTGCAAAAATGGGAAAAAACTCTCCAGATTGAAGGCTGGTTCCTCTACTCCTCTGATCAGATGTATGCATGAAATTTTTAGAGGTTTAACTCAAAATTCTACTCTAATTCTGCCAAGGAGACAAGGATAGAAAGAAAAGAAGATAAAACTAAACTGACAAGGTGATACACCAAAGGAGTGGTGAACATCTATTTCTACAGATTGACACAGATTATAAAAATGCAACACAAATCATGCACAAATTGCTAAAATTGTAATGAAGGATCAGGATAGAGCAAACAACACAAGAAAGGATTGAAAATTCATTCACAGAGCTTGCATTATCATTTCCATTTTTTAAATACAGTGCATTACAACAACAAGGAGGTAAAAAACATGTTGTAGTCCTAAAAAGGTCTGATATTCCACAAATTCACTTGCCAGGGTGAAGGAGGGAGCCTATAGAACATAAAAAATGTCCAACCCTTTACAAATGAGCCAAATCTAGCTTTTAACAATGAAAAACTGAGTTCAGGAAGGAGAAACATAGGAAAATTGAAATGAATGATTCAACCACTGACTAGATCCATCAAAATAGCATGGGTACCCTTAAAATTTCATTCCCCAAGATTTTTGACCATGCTGGAGAAGAATGGAAGCCATACTGCATTAAAAATGGTGGTTGAATGTCGGTTTTGCTCTTTTCCCCATGCCAAAGGTGTTTTTTCTCATTTTTCTCTCACTAAACTCCACCAAAAAACAAAATTGAAGATTCCATCATGTAGAGGACTTCAATAGCTTTCCAATGACACCAAAATTGAGAAAACTAAGCTCTGGATCGAAAGATATGCCCCTCTGAAGATTTAGGGCAAAACTGGGGCAAAAATCAGGTCGACGGGCCGAAACCTAAATTTTTTCCCCTTTTTTGAATTTGGGAAAAATTCCCCAAAAAGATCCACACCCCACCACTCTGCTACCACGTGGCACTTCCTCATTCAGCCATGGGTTCAAATGGCCATTTTACACTTTTTTGAATTTTGGGAAAAAATTCCAAAATTCCTCCATGCCCCGCCGCTCCAGGACAAGTGGCACACTCTTATTTGGCGTGGGCCTTTATCAACTTTCTTTCCTCTGTGGGCCTACAAGAAATTTTTTTCCTTTGTGCCATTTTAAACACCTTGGAAAATTTCACCAAATCTTTCCACGCCACCAACCCCTGCCATGACTGGACATGTGTCATCCCTCGGTTGGTCCATGGGCCTTCGGAAATTTCTTTTCCTCCTTGGCGGGCTTGTGGGCCAATTTTTTCCTTTTTGCCCTTTGCTATTTTGGAAAAAGCCAAAATTTACTCCACCCCTCTGACACCCACCGCCCTCATTGACACATGGCACATTCTCATTCGATGCAGGGATTCTAGGCAAAAATTTTCTTTGCACCATTTTTGGAATTTTTTTCAACTTGCCCTCGCTTGTACAACCTTCACCGCCATGTGGCACCTCCTCATTAGGTGTGGGCCTCAAGCCATTTCTTCTCCTCTGCGGGCCCATGGGAAATTTTTTTTCCTTTGCACCCCACCCACTCCTTGGTGATTTTTCCAACTTACCTCCGCTGACCCGCCATTCCACCGCCATGTGGCACATTCCTATTGGTTGCGGACCTTCCCAGGGAAAATTTCCCTCAAAAACTCCGCCGAGCCATAACTTGCAAAATACAAGGAGTTAGAAGGAAAATTTTACCTTTCTGGAAAGGTGAGAAAATTCTCTATCTGATGAAACCATTTCCAGATAATTTTGAGTGCCTGAAAAGTGAAAAAAAATTGACTGAGGCACAAGGAAGGAAGGAATGAAAGAAAATTAGTCAAAAATAAGAAATGGGCTTATTTTGGATAACAAGTGTATGATAAAGATTGACATATTGTTAGAATTTTACATAATGCTTAACATAATCACAACAATCATGGTTAAGGGTCAGCTAGTAATAGCCTAGGTGAAGAATACACTTAGCAAAAACAAGGCCACTGAAGTGACCTCCACATATGCCATCATGAACTTCCTTAATGGTATAAGGAATTTCAGAACTTGTAAGGCACCGTAAGAGAATACCATCAAAGCCACACTTGTAGTGGAGGCCACCCATGATGACGTAACGAGAGACCTTTTTAAGAAAGGTGTGTTGTCCATTACGAGTGAGGCCGAGAGGTAAGATGGAGAGGAAAAGATAATTTGAGTATTGTTTATAACAATGGTCACTTGGGTCGGGAGTGACGGTTCTAATAGAGTAAACTTTACAAGGTAAATAAGAGGGTGGCTGGAGTCTTTATATGGTGATAAATATTTTAGAGTCAGTAGGCAAAGTGGGTATTTGAGAAGCCAAGAAGGCCATGGTATCTACAAATTTGTTGGTAGAACCTGGGACAGTTTAAAGGGTGTAACGGTCAAAGGTGGTCAAAATTATGTCAACATGATGCTTATACTTTTGAAGGATCTCATTATGACATTGGTATATACCATTGACTTGGTTTATGACCAATTGAGAATCACCAAAGATGTTGATTGACTTAACATCTAAGGCATAGGTGGCTTGGATACCCAATACGAGTGCTTTGTATTCAACAATATTGTTTGTACAATCAAAATTGAGTTTGAAAGACAAAGGAATGGGTTCACCATCAAGTGGAATGAGAATAAAACCAGTTCCACCCCCACGCTGACACTTGGAACCATCGAAGAAGAGTGTCATTTGGTAAGCGGGTTCATCCAGGGAAAGGGTAGCTATAGACTCGTATGGTAAATTAAAGTTAGATGGTTGATCCCCTGGAAATAGGTGCCTTGGCCAGTTTTTCAGTAATATCATGGCCCTTGATATAATTTTTATGAATGAATTTGAGGTCGAGGTCAGCAAAAATCATAGGCCAATGTGTGGGACGCTCACTGATGTTGATAGGGTTTGGCATACATGACAGTGTAATGGGTCAATATTAGTAATGACAAAGGTTTTTTGATTGGAGTAGGTAATGGAAGTGTTTGGTGGGAGACAAAAACTAAGGATAAGTAGAGATTTTCTACATGTGGGTATATCTAGGTTTTGTATTCCAAAAGGGTATGACTTATGTAATAAACTACCTTGCTCCCTAAGTGTTGGTCGTCACAATGAGAAAGCATGACACCTAAAGAATGGTCAGTGGCAGAAATATATAGGTAAAAGGGTTGGTCCTCCTTAGGAAGAATCAATACTAGGTGATTGAAGGAGGTATTGTTTTAATTCTTTAGAGGATCTTTATGGACATTCATCATCCCATTTGAATGAAATGCCTTTCTTTTCGAGAAGATGATGAAATGGTTAACAGCGATTCAAAAAGCTGTGAGATAAAATGATGAATAGATTACAACTTTCTTTGTAGTCTTCAAAGTTGCATGGAGATTAGTGGGTGGAGGAATTCCAAGAATAGCCTTTACTGTTAGCAGGATTGACTTCTATGCCACGTAAAGAATTAATGAGACCTAGGAGCTTTTCCAGAGAGTACCGCAAAGACGCACTTCTTTGGTTAAAGAAAATGCACACAATACATGATGAGATGATCAAGAGATAACTTTAAGGACATGTGAGGTGTTTAGTTCAGGGGCATTTTGATTTGGCAAGCAGATCATCTATGTAATATTCCAATACGTGATGCATGATGTCATGGACGATGTAAGTCATGGCTCATTGGCTGATTTGTAGCACTAGCATTTTTTTAAGGCCAAAAGGCATGACTCGATAGCAGAAAGGTCCCCCAAGGGGTGATGAATGCGTAGTCTTGTGTTGATCTTCTAGAGCTAAGTAATATTTGATTATGATTCTGAGAAACTGTCCATGAGCGATAACATTTCATGGCGAGTGGTGAGATCAACTAGTTGGTCGATGCCTAGGATAGAGGAAAGTCTTCTTTCGGGACAAGCTAGGTTGAGGTCATGGGAATTCCATGCAAATGTGGAGTCCCCCTTGTCACTTTTGTGATAGGAACAATGTTTAGAAATCCATTAGGGATAGTCAATGGGTAAGATAAAGGAAACTGAGAGAAGGAATTGAAGCTCTTATTTGACCAAAAGAGCAATGCGAGGATGCATTTTTCAATTATCTTTTGTTTGATGGGTTTGGCATCTAGGAATGGTTACGATATTGTGGAACAATGATTTTTGGGTCAATACCAGGCATATCTATGCATAGGACCAGGAAAACACGTATGGTTATGGTATTTGAGAAAAGAGGTGAAGGCTTCCTGTTCAGTAGCATCTAATGGATTGGCCAATCTTTAGAATGTGTGTGGGTTGTCCCTAAGTGTTAATGTTGATTTCGATTGGTTGTATTCATTCAACATGGTTTACATCTCAGAAGGTAATGAGATTGATGAATATAAGAATCTTCCATGCACCAAGGTAAAGTGAGGATGGATTCACTCATCCTGACATTGAACGATATTAATAGAAGGTGTATTGTCATCGATCATGTCAGGATATAGGAAGGGACAGAGAAGAGGGAGCCTCTGCCATTGTGTTGATAGGTCATTAGATGCCCCAGGGAAATGGTGTTTACGATAATTTTTTTTTAGGAGGAATAGATTCTAGGATCTAATGACATCTGTGGGTGAAGGTGATGAAGTAAGTGAAGTGGGTGAATGAAGGTGGGGAAGGTGTTGATCGTCCTATGAATGAGGTTCAATGCAATCCTTCTTGGAAGTGTGCGTGTCAATAACCAGATGATACCACTACGGTCATTGTGTTTACAAGTAGGTATATGGAAATGACAGTATGGCAGACCTTGTCTCATAAAATCTGAAGCCAAATCCTTTCCACATGCACCATCTGTGCAGGAAAGTGTGATCGAAACGATGGCAATTAGTAAGGGAATGTAACTCGAGATGAAAATGGTTGGGTTTGTGGATGGATGGTTCATGGGTTTATAAGTGGAAATATCAAGTCCTCCCATATGTTATATTAGTGTGAAGGTGTGGAGGGCCATAAAGGAAAAATGCTCACCTATGTGGATGATCATAACTGGGGTGTTGATGGAGACTTCCTATACTCTTGTGAGGCATGAGGAAGGTGTCGATATTATATAGGTGGTATTCCCCCAGAGTGAGGTATTGAAAAAAAACATTGTAGGGGATCAGTAGTGGATATCTTGGTAGCGGGGATAGACGACTTACTAGATGATAAGGAAACAGGTTGAGTCAGTTTTAGAGGTTACAACAACAGCTAAGGATAGCAGAGGTTAGATGCAGAAGTTGGTAGTGGCAGTCTTGGTGGATGGGTTTATAGGTGAAGGTGAAGTTAGGGATAGTGGTAGATGCCTTGACTATTACAAGCACATCATTGGATGGTATAGCGTAGGTGTAAAGGTCTTGAAAGGTGACGGGTCAGGCAGGGAATGGTGTAAGGTATGTCCCTCATGTTCAAAATTTGAGGTAGCGGTGTAAAGCCCGAAGGGATACAACCCATGGTGTGGATCCAAAATTTGATTGAGCAACATAGGTTATACTGGAACTCCCCTTCTAGGACATAGACAAGTAACTCCGGGATAGTGCCGAGGACCCCACATAGAACATAGAGAATGGTGGTACTCATGTGTATAGGTCATTGCGTCATTAAAAGAGCATGCAACATAACTGGGATGTACCATGCATGTAATTGTCAGGTATGCACATTTGGTCAAACGCATGGGAGGAGATGATATTAATGCTAGCACCCCCATCAATCATAACACATCATACACGTATATCATTGATGTGGACGAAGATGAAAAGAGCTGGATCTGGATCATCAATTTGGTGCGGTGTGATATTTTCATCTGAAAAGCTAAGGGTGGCTACCTGGTGAGTGGGTGGAGGTGTAAAATAAGATGGTAATTTGGTAAGAGAGGCTACATGACGAGGTGTGCTAATGGAGGCTATGGGTGTAGGATCATTAGGTAAAACCTCAATAGATTGAAGGACCTCCATGAGAGCTTGGCGATGGGATTTAGAGGTTTAGATGAGGTCATAGAGGGACATCTTGAGAGAGGATTGGTGTAATTTTTTGAGCATCGTGTGATGTGTAACCCAATTAGAAATAGGATATGTGGGGCTGCGGATAGTGACTTTAGGTGTGGGTGCAAATGGTATGTTGGGTATCAAGTTGGTAGGTGGGTCAGTTGCTTTTTCCTTGCCTTTGTCCTTCTATGCATGGGTAGCAATGTGGATCATGTTGATTTGAGGCACAGAGGTAGGTGAAGTAGGTGAGCCATGAAAGGTATAGCGATAAGAAGGGAAAAATCCAAGAGGCAGGAAGGAACCTTGTGAGATGAGTTGGGAAAAATGAAATTTGGTTGGAGGTTTGGAAAGTTCTCTAATGCACACCATGTTAATTTCAAATCTCGGAGGAGGCTCTAAGAGTTGTGGGGGTGGAGGTCTTGGTTGTTGAGTGGGAAATGAAGGAAGAACTATGGAAATTGGTGCTGGCAAAATGGGGTCCTCATTGAGAAGGTCATCATCATCAAAGTTTTCTTTAGGAGGGCATAACTGGATAAGAACGATTTTCAAATCCTTACAGTTCTCTACATTTTGCCCTGGCACAAGATGGTATGCACAAATTTTGGTATTGTCAAAACCCTTTGGTTTGGGTTTGAGTGGGTCATAAGGTCTAAGAGGCAGTAATGTGATGACAAAAGTTTCAAGGAGGTTGGTTAAAATTTTGGCATAGGATCCCGCCAGTGGATCACAATGGGAAGTGAATGTGGGTTTAGGTGCAAGTGTGGCTGGCTGTATAGGAAGGGTCTTAGTAAGAGGGGGAGTGGGTCGAGCTATGGTTCTAGGTGCTGGTGTGGTCTTGGGTGTTAGTCATGTCTGCTTTGGTAGGGGCATGGAAGATGAACTGGAAATAGAATGTGTGGTTGGTTTGACTACCTTATTGGAGGGTAGTGGATTTTTGCCTTTAGGTTGCACCTTCTTGGGTAGAGGTGATATGGGCACATGAGATCTAGAGGGAAAAGTAGATGGTGGAAGAGGCTGAGTTACCCATGAGGATAACCGAGGTGTTGTCATGGTAGATGACGTGGGTCAAGCAGGAGGTGTGAGGGAAAGAGACTGAAGAGTCATGGGTAGTGAAGAAGTCATTAATGGTATAAGAGGTATGGGTGGTAAAAATATTACAGGTGTTTGGGTATGTTAGAGGTTTGTGAGGGAGGAATGGGCTGCTACATTTTTAGTTTACTGACGGGTGGAGGTTTCTTAACCAGGTTAGAAGGGCTAGGTCCTAAGATGGATGGAAGGGGTGAATGATGAAGGTGTGATTGACAAGGTTGGGGTATGAGATCTAGGAGATGGGTTCTTCTATTTAGGGGATGAATTAAGTTTGTTGTTAGTTTTGGAGGATTTAGCTAAATATTGTTAGGGAATAAGAGATTAAATATGCGGAATAATCCCTCAAATAATCGCAACAGTAGAAACTAATATGCAGAAAATATTACAGATCTCAAATAAAAGTGTAGAATAAAATAACACAACACAAAGAGATAGTATTTAACGTGGTTCACCCAATTTGGGCTATGTCCACCAAGAATCACTTGCTCAGATTTTATTACAAGCCACCACTCTCTCAATACAATACCCAGATCTATTTGGAGCTATACTCAACAAACTCTACAGAATTAACACTTGAATTCAAAGCACATCTGAAATGTTTTTCATACATCTATCATATGCATAAAACCATATAAATAGACAACTTCTTAAGTAATTTTACAAAACTGTGGGTATTAAAACCATGGTCAAAAACCTTCCCATAAACCTATGGGTCAAAATCCTGCCCATATGAGAAAATCACATGTATATACCATGGGAAAAATCCGTCCCATAAACCTATGGGTGAGGATACAAGAAAAGTGTACAGTACTCTTACTATATAGTCTTTAACACTTTCACACATGAAAACAGGCTCCACAACCTAACAAATCTAATTTGATGGGTGGATGAGTAAGGATGGTCGTTGGGATGACCCCTAAGGTAGTAATAGGTTTAGGCAAGGAAGATGATGTAGGTGTAGGTTTGGATGTAGAAGCATGTTGAGTTATGGGTAAAGGTATGGCGTGATAGTTGTGGTTGTGTTTGGTTCAATCGGCTGAAATATTTTTTGGATAGATAGTGGAAGTGTCAGCAAGTGACATCTGCATTTGTGTTGAGATAGGAAGTAGAAGACGCCCCCAGAGTAAGGCTCTATCCACATAATCCAGGCGGTTGGCTAAGCATGAGAATGACATTGCAGTGGGTGGGATTGATGTGGATCCGATGGTGATTCCCATAACATGTGTCTTAGAAATGGGGAATTCGCTAGCCTCAGCCTCTTTGGGTAAGAGAGCCGCAAGTAAGTCCATAGGATCTTCGGTGGCTGATGGAGAATGGTCACCTAGAGGTAAATACATTTCTACTGGATCTTTGGTAGGTGGAGGAGATGAACAAGTGCCTCCCATTGGTCGGAGAGGTACTACTAGTTCTGGCTCTCTAGGTAGAGAAGCCAAAGGTGAAGCGGCCTCTATGTTAATATAAGACTCCCTCGTAGGTGAGGGGGGAGATAAAGGGTGTTCCTCTGTGGGTGGAGGAATAAGTGAAGTGGGTTCATGTGTAGGTGGAGGACTTCGGGATAGGATTTCCTCTATGGAAGGAATATGAGGTAATTGGGAAGCAACTGGTGCGTCACTGAAAATAGCATGGACCTCACAGGTATGGCTATCATTATTTGAGGTCTCTCCAGTTTGATCAGAAGAAGGGGCATGATTAGGAAATGGTTTCTTGAAGATGTGCAAGTTTTTGTTGGTAGGTGCGTTATGATTATCCAAGACTAACTCGCCATTTTTGAGCATTTCCTGGAAAATGTTCTTGAAAGTGATGAAATTTCCATCACTATGACCCTTTACCTGATGATAGTTGTAGAAGTCATGTTCTTTGTACCATGTGGGTGGGGGGCGAGCAGGATCAAAACCAGTGTGCGGTTTTACGAGAGGAAGGGTGATGGCCCCAAATTTAATGAGCTTTTCTAAAATAGAGGAATAAGGCTCCCCAATCAGGGTGTATTTCCATTCTCATTTGAATTGAAAGGTCTGGACTGGGGAAAGATTGGATGAAGGCTTAGGCTGATTTGATGGATGAGCTGGGCTAGCCTTGAGTACCACTATGTTAGTGGTTCCCTTGGCTTTTGAATAATTATTTTGTGGTTTCGAAGAAGAAGAGTTATCATTTGACTTAAATGACGCGTTCATATTGTGTAGTTAGATTTTCTTTTCTTCAATGGCCCGAATCTCTAGATTTTGTGCCATGGTGAATGCCTTGTTGAAGGTCTAGAAAGTCTGCACTTGCAGGGTCAGAGAGATATATCTAGCACAAGCCCAAGTGAAGAGTTATATGAGTTCGGTTTGTGGTAATTGGAACGTGAGTTGATTTATTAGGATACACCAACGAGTGACAAAATCCGTGATAGACTCGTCATCATATTGACACGTAGAGTAGAGGTCAGTCATGGTAACCTTCTTAACAACATTGATGAAGAAGTGATCTAAGAAGGCTTGGGCTACCTGATTAAATGAGTAGATAGAATGTATAGGGAACCCACTATACCAATCTAATGCGGGTCCGGTTAGAGACATGGGAAAGGTCCTTAAAAGCAAAGTGTCATCACGGGTGATCATATAACAACTGTGTTTGAAAGATAAAAAATGATGTTGCGGGTCCTCTTTGCTATTGAAGCGGTTAAATTTAGGCATTTCCTAATGTACATGATATGGGTGAATAGTAATGGATGGGATCATTACAAATCTCATCGTAGGTGAGGGAGTTACGTGTGCCAGAAACCGATGCCTCTAGTGTCTGCATCTTGTCCATCATTAACTTTATTAGGTCATCGATAGGTTGGGATGGATGGGTACCTCCTATAGCGTAAAGAGGTTGGTGTTGGACATATGATGGAGGTGGCATTCCAGTATATGATGATGCCGTATAGGTAGATTGAGAAGGAGGGAGTGAGATAGGGGGTACGTATCCAACATGATTGATAGATGAAATGAGAGGCTATTGATAGTAGGTATATGGAGGTGGAAGGATCGAGGTGACTCTAGTAGTAATGAGGGCTAAGGACCGTGGAACAGAAAGGACAATGTTTTGAAAAGGGGTAGTGGTCATCGACACTGGGGGTGGTTGTGTAGCTATGGGTATATGTGAGACAATAGGCATGGATGAGGTTACATTCTAGGTGGTGGATGAAGGTATAGTGGATGTTGCGGGTGCAATGGATGTAGCAAATGTGGTGATCATAACAAGTATAAGGCTTATCTGAGAAAAAACTGGAGGTAAGGTAGATGCGAGTAGTGTGGAGTAGCGGAGGTTGGCACAGAAGTAGGAGTGAGTGTCAGGGGGATAGATACGGACACAATGTATATCAACTGACCTGAGGCATCTTGAGTAGATGAGTGGGAAAGATAGAACTATAAGGCGGCAGGGTTCTGGACAAGGAGTCATGCGAACTCCTCATCCCCTGTGGCGATAGTGATAGGTTGGGTAGGATCCATGGGTGATAAAATAGAAGGTGGCGAAGGACTAGGTGGGAGTGGTTGACAACTAGCATGGAATATGAGGGTGTTTTCTTGGCTACGCATCAGCACCATGTGAACAAGTACTGATGTGGTAGGACTACTTTCTATAAATGACATAGAAATAAAACAAATATAGGAAAAATAGGTGGTGGTAGGTAGATTAGGTATGAAATGTCAGTCAGAAATTTGAACAGGCTAACTGATGCTGGTCACAGGTAACCGCAGTCGGTCACTGTGAAAAATGGACAGTTTGTCAAAACAAGGCAGAAGGCTAATAATCTATCAAGTAGATAAGATGCTGATGGATTTATTAGGATAGAGAAGATGATGAGAGCTTCAGAGACTCTGAAAAGAAAAGAAAGTGAATTAGGTGTTCTTTTGGGTAGGTTAACCAAAAGAACATTAAACCAATGCCGGTTGGGTAAAACTGATGATGGTCTAAGGTAACCAATGACGGTCGATGGACCAACACTGGTTACTGTGAAATTGAAATAGAGATGAAGAATAAGTTGTCGTGAGTTAAAATCAAATGTGGAATCAAACCCAGAATTCTGAGAACGATGAAAATGGGGTCCAAGCACACTTAGATGAAGCTAGAATACACCAACTATGATGAGGAACGTGTAAGGAGAAATTAAAAATAAATGAAGAATGTGTCCTCTCACCTCAAAACACAAGCCTAGCAGAAACACTAAGAAAAATACGATCCTAAGAGTGCTTTTTATATTATGTTTGTTCAGCTTATGCTATTAAGGACTGAATCATGAACTGTAGAATAGAGTTTTTGGTGAGGAAGGATTCCTATGAAGAAGGAGATCTACAAGGAGAGGTTTCAGGTATGTTATGGTGAGGGTGGGCTGTCTTTTGAGATAATGACTCAATAGAAATAACGAGTTGGGTGCCCACTGTGCCATGATCGTGTGATCACCTACAACTTCTTCTGAGTGAGATGTTGTTTAAGAATGTGTATATTCTTGAATTTTTATAGTTTGGTAAGAATCAAAGAGAGAGAGAATGTGCTTTCTATGATTTGTTTGTCAACCATCAGCTGGGCATGACTTCCAACGTATAGGTTGCTATCATTTAATGTGAGCTAATGTAGAAAGAAGAATGAAACGAAGTTGATTTTAAGCCTAAATCGAAATATTGAATTCGATGACACAAAAAGATGAATAGGAGAAGGGATGTGCTTTCACTAATGCGATACTAATGAAAGGAAAGAAAAAAAATTCTTTTTATAACACCAAAACATGATTGCTTTGAGACAAATAGAAAAAAGAGAAGATTCTAGGGGAGAAATTTTAGTGTGAAAACCTTTCAGAAAGAAAACAAACATGCATCTTTTCACCTAGGAATGAAGAAATGAAAGGAATCCCGAATGGGTCCCATCGGGCGTGCCAAAATGTTTCACCTAATTCTAGAGCATTTATTTGAATATTGACGAAAGAGATAAGGGTAAATGGGCTAGGAGGAATACCCGTTAAAGTTGGTTGAAGGTTATTACACGTGTATGACTTCTTGATCCATAGATGATCGTGAGAGCTTCCTTTTGGCTAGGAGGAACTACCTGAAATAGAAAACAAGACCACCAAATAGAAGTTAAATAGTATATGCAGTGGATTGCCTAGCATATGCTAGGTCCAGGAAGTATGATACTCCCTAGAAGGCTGTCAATCCACTGTTTAAAACAATTCAATGTTAACAATAAATAAAACCATATTGTAATTAAAATGATTTAGGTATCTCATTCGACTACAATATGTAGATTAGCTCACAATAGGATAGGCTATGATTAAATTTGAAGGTCAAGGTCTCTGTCAGGGTACCAAGACTGGTCAGGGTCTGATTCTAGGCTATTTTAGGTATTTGGTGGAGATTTTAGGCTCTATTCTTGGTCTGAGTAAATCACAGAGACCGATATCGGTTTGAGTGAACCGACACCAGTTGTGGGTAACCAATGTCGGTATGGTCGGGGTAGAGGAAACTTAATGAAATCTTGGTGTGGTGACATATCTGAGGCTAAATGGAAATGGAGAGGGTAATGACAAGGTCTGTATAGGTCTCAGGTGTGCTCAGGGGTAGTTATCAGTAGGAGATGGATAACTTAATAGTGTGGGTGAAGGAATGATCAAGTTTGTATGAAAGCAAATGATGGGTGCACGGGAATACAAGTAGAACTAATAACAAAAGTAAAAGAGTCTATTAAAACCAAAATGGATGAATGTTGGTTAATAAAATACTTGCTATTATATGAGCTTGATGGTTGGATGGCAATGATAGTTGATCAAATGAATGGAGTGTGATGTGGTGATGGTGTTTCCCTGGATGCTCCTGTGAATGCAAATGACTCTGTGATTGCTTCTGATGCTGGCTATGGATGCTCTGATGCATGTATAAATGTTGGTTCTACTTGCATGCAGCCCTAATTTCGTCCCTTGCTCTCAAAAAATGTGCCAACCTTGAAATAAGGTTATTTGGGGTATAAATGGTAACCGACGATGGTTTTTGGTTGACTAGCGGTGTTTTAGGGTAACTGGCATCGGTTAGGGTGGGATTTCCTAGGTTTACTAAAATGGGTAGATCCCCTTGATTTCTTGGATCTCGTTCATTTTCTCTACGGATTAGAACAGAAGCTTCCCTTGTAATGGGTAGGAATGTGGTTAGATGGAATGTAGGCTTTGATTTTTATATTTTAGGTAGGTCTTAGTTAGTTATGGCAACATACTAAGAACATGTCTTCGGGTGAGGTGGCTAGATGAGGTGGTGGTGTGGGCATTATCCAATTAGGATATTTAAATAATATATATTATGAGATCATGAAATAATTCAATTAAATTAATTAAATTAATATTAGAGTGGGGTGAAAGGGGCCATGGTTAGGTGGGTGTGTTCAAGTTGGGTATTTGTCGAGGGACCAAGGAGAGTGTGACCTAATTTTTGTGTTTACAGTGGTAGCGGCAAAAAAATAATGGGTGACTAATGACCAAAAATTTAGTAAAATATTAAATGTATAAATTAGTAATTTTAATTGTTGGAACATTATTTGTCTCATATTAATTATTATTGGAGGTGAATCCCATATTATTACTAACACCGTTACTAAAAACCAGGCCTTGTTAGATAAAATCGATCTTGTGATTTAAATTCCCTTTGTATGCTCTCACTGACTCCAGATTGGATCTTAAATCTTATCTATTAATATAACTACTAAATATGTAGATTTAGTGAATAATCAAGGGACTCACCAAACATTTTGTGATAAGATTTGCAATAAATATGTTGATTGATTGGACTCATCACCTTTTCCAATAAAGGTTGATATTAAATCCGCTGGTAAGCTTGTATTAATTTCAAGCATGTAGTGGCATATTCACTCCATATATTTATCTAATATCTCCTCATTATTTCCACACCTTTTGGGTTTCTTTCAAGGGATTTCATTTATTTTGTCATGGATGGACCAATGTTTCCTTTCATGCAATTTTCCACAGCTGTGTGTGAAATGGGATTTTATACCAAAATTTTGCATTGCCGTTTGAAATCCATTTTTTGGATTGAATACGAGAAATACCTAGTTAGAAATGAGGAAGTTATTGGAGATGATTGTCTTTCTTTGGAGGGACGTCCGAGGGTAAATGTGGAAGTTATTAAGACCTTCGTTTTTCATCTTCTTATCATACATCTGGCGAAGGATTGGGATTTAGAGATGGGTCATCATTAGATCAAGCCAATGTATAGGGTTGGCATGGAAGTAGAAATGGACAAAACTCGAGTGCGTTGTGGCCCTTGCTTTCCAATTCTCACTATAAACAGGAAGATTTGGTGGACATGGATTTTTTTTTAGAGTTGTATAGATGGTTTCACATCCTAAACCATTTCTTGTATGAAGTGGAAAAATTGGATGAGACATCATCGATGGGAGGTAGGTCGCTCCACTTTCCTAGCCTAGATGCTATGTCTACTTCACTGCAATAGGAACTGACACATAGGGATGTTCTTCACCGAAAATTTTGTCAGGTATACGATTGGTTAAAGAGTCGTACTGTTGCTAGAAAATAGAATCTTTTTCTGGAACAACCAACGGAAACCGTTTTCATGTCCGTTAAGTTCAAAGTTACGGAGATGTCATTTGATTAAAATAAATAAGTGTTTCTAAAATTTGTCAAGTTGTATCTTTGTTTTGGTTGATATATAGGGTTTTTAATTGCATTGTTACCGATTCATACTATTTGGATTACTGATCTGGGGTTTTTTGTATTCCCAACCACTTGTGTTTTTTGGCAATTGCCCTTGCATTTTTCATCAAAGTATTATTGGATTGTTTGGGTTTTTAGACTAATCCTCTCATTGTATCTCTAATGTAAAGGAAAATGGACCCTTCAACCCTCTAATTATAAAATACAAGAAATTATTAGTATAAGTTTATTGCACTAAGCCATTTAAATAATTAATTGCTATTAAATTTTGTTTTTTTGAAGTTTTCAATTTATTCGTAAAAGTGAAGACTAGTGGCTACTAGCATCTATATATTCTAAGATATCTTTCCATCAATGTAAAAAAAACAATCTTTATAGCTTTAGGTTAGAAGGGCTTGAATGTAAGACAAGAATTATCCTAGCAGCCACTAATATCAAGACTTTGTTATGTTACACCAATGCCATGAAATAATCTACAACCTTAGCACCTGTTATCCTTCAAATATCATGTGGTGGAATTTGAATAACATATTGAACTTAGCGGTTGCTAGGCTAAAAATTTCTTTTTGGAATATGTGTAATCATAAAATTCATTAAAATTTGTTATGTTACGCGAAGATAGTATAATAAGCTTCGATATTAGGGGCTACGTGTACTCTCAAAAATCATTAATATTTTTCCTGTCTTTAAATATTTGATGTCTAGTCGTGTATTTGAATATCCAAGAAATGACACAAACATCCACCCTAGCGGTCACTAGTCTTGGAACATTGTTTTTTAAATTTTAAATATAATAATGGAGCTTAGTGCATTTCTTCCGTCAATTCATTACTAATTTTCCTATATGCAAGACAACAACTATCCTAATGGCCGCTAACCTCAAGCCTCTTTGATGTTGGAGCACCGCTAATTCAAATAACATATTGAACCCATTGGACGCTAGGCTTAAAATTTTGTTTGGAATTCATATGATAGAATTTGAATATCCTATTGAGCTCAGTGGCTGTTAGGCTTAAATTTTCATTTGGAATCATGAGTATTCAATAAATAAATGTAGTGAGAAACCACCCTAATGGTCACCACTCATTGAAAATAGTCTTTTAAATTTTAAATATATTTACGGGGAACATAGTTAGATTTTTAGTCGAGTCGTTACAACTTGTCCTGAATGCAAGACAACAAATATCCTAGTGGTCGCTAACCTCAAGTCTTTGTGAATTTCCTATAGCACTATGTAATTATCTTCGACTGTAGCGGATGCTAGGAATATCATGTAATAAAATTTGAATAACATGTTGTACTCAGAGGCCGCCTGGATAAACAATTGGTGTTGGAGCTTAGTTAAATTTTAATTTTTTAGTCACGTTGTTAATCAATATCTTGAATACAAGACAAGAGTTATCCTACTGTCTGCTAATCTTAAGTATTTATTATGTTACACAACCACAATGGAATAATCTACAACATTAGCGGCCACTAGGATTCAAATATCATGTGATAGACTTCCAATAACATATTGAACTTAGCGGATGCAATGTAGAAAATTTTGTTTTGAAATATGTGTATTCTGGAAAATTGTTTAAATTAATCTTATCTTGGAATATTTGTTTTCTTGGAACATTAAAAAAAGAAAGTAAACATCCACCCTAGTGGTTGCTAGTCTTAGAAGGTTGTATTGTAACATCCAAATATAATAAAGGAGCTTAGTTACTTTTCTAGTCGGGTCGTTTCAAATTTTCATGTATGCAAGGAAAAAAATATTCTAGCAGTCGCTAATCTCAAGTCTTTGTTATGTTGCACCAATGCTATTTAATAATCTTCAAAATTAGTACCCATTAGGCTTTTAATATCATGGTAGGATCCTGATAAATTAATACAGAAATCTAAATATAATAATGGTGCTCAGCTTGATTTTTAGGTGAGTCGTCTTAGTTGTATCGTATGCGAGTAAACTAGAATCTTAGCGGCCGCTAGTCTCCATTCTTGTTTGAAAAACATATTCAGGAAATTATTTAATATTTGTCGTGTCTTGTAATATTTTTTTCCTTGTGTTGTCTTTTAATTGCTAGGAAATGTCGTAAACATCCATCTTAGCAGCCTCTAGTCTTGGAATATGTTATTTTAAAATTTAAAAAATACTACTTTATATTGGCTCATTTATCAAGTAAGTCGTTACTAATGTAAATGAAATATATGTTTCTAAATAGAATGATTAACATTTATATTTAATGATATTTGCAAGTACATATAATGTGTTTACCTTTTACTAATCATAAAAAAAATGTAAAGACAATGCATTTAATTATTTCTATGTGGGAAAACAAAGATAAAAAACTATATATATCAATGCGACAATCAAGTGAGAATCAAATTTTGAATAATTAGTCATGAATATTTATTTCATATTAAAAAAATCATTAAAGGAAGTCAAAATGATTACCTAAACTATTGAAAAGCAACCCATTCCGATTTATAAAAAAAGAATATGTGACTTGTGTTTTGCTACTAGAGATAGATTCCAGCGCTTACGAGAAAAAAAAAACAGACAAAGAAGAACTAAAAATTAACAAAAAATTAACCAAAGAGACAGATAGAAGGGATAAAAAGGGAACCCACAGACACAAGTACTTGAGCTACGACTGAACATAAAAAAATGGGTTTTTGGAAGGAATAAATATTTTAAAAGAGATTACAAAATATTCGGTCATGGGTGGACAAAAATGTGGTTTTAGACAGAGCAATGTGTTTTGACAAGAAGATGAAACAAAACTGTAAAAGCACCAAAGGGAAAGGCATGGATGGATTGCGGTGTAAAACACAAGAAGTAGGCGAATACAAAATGGTTACAAGTGCCCGCCATCAACTATGGTACACACATAAAATAACATAGATGATTTTGATAAATACCTGTTTTATTTATATATGATATTTTGGCATGCTTGATAATTTCTGTTAAAGCTCCCATATTGTCTCTAAAACACAATATCAGGGAGATTTTATTTGCAGCTTGTTTTTCTTGTCTATTTTGACTCTGTCCATTGTGGGTCTCTTGATCTACACTCGCACTTGTTATCTATCCACAATCACTATTTTTTTCTTCTTTTTGTGCCCCCAAACATGATTACGATTGCTGCCTGAGCTTACCATTCAAAAAAATGTCCAGGAATCAAACACTCATACTAGTAAATTAGTTCCTACGCATTTTGTATTCTGATTTCAAGATCTCCTTTTTCTACAATTACAAAATTAAAAAGAAACCCTCATATATATTTCTATGGTTTATTTAGTTTTTTCATATGCATTTAACAAAAGAAACTATGAAAACTAAAAAAAGAAGGAATAGGAAATTTCTAAATTTGAATTTTCCCTTCTTAAAGTGAAAGTGCAGGATTTTTATATTTCAAATGTTGACGCTTATTAAAAAGCACGTCCACTTCAGAGAAACATACCTTTGCCAAACAAATAGTTGACCTGTCATTGTTGATGCTTGTACAATTTTAAAACCTCATTCTTGGGGTTGTTGGACACTAGATTTGGTAAGAACTTTGCATACAATAAATCTATAAACTGTATAATTTAACACAACACCAGATATATGGGGGGCCAAGATGCCCAAATATGCAGAATAATACCCTTAAGGTAGGGCGACCACCATACAATGCTCCTTAAGGAAGGAGTAACTCCACAATCTCCCAAGATGGGAATCCACTTCGAGGGGGACACCTCCAATAGACCTCTACCAAGTAGAAGACTCAACTCATACATACATTCACCTCCTCATAATGATACTCACATCCTTTAAATAGGATGGGTAACACCTAATCCCAATATAGGCCGACCCATTACCCAATATAATTAATTCCTATGTGAGCCCATATAACTAACTAAGGGGATGTGTGCCACATGTCGGCATCTCCATCAACCAATACACATTATAATATTATATACCATGTGAACCCATACATATAACTAAGGGGATGTGTGCCATATGTTGGCATCTCCATCAACCCATATATATTATATTATCATATCCCAAGGTACATAGCATTGCCTCCCTTTTTGACATGTTTCGTCCCCGAAACATAAAAAGAAGCCATATAATGAGTGTGCTTTAAATTATTGCACACTTGTCGCCAAGCTCGATCATCCAACCACCCATATGAAATCCTAGTGGGTGATGCTACTCCAAACCTGATTCCATATTCCATTGTGCTTGTCTGATTCCATCCTGGTCCATATGTGTTCCTCCTCGGCATCCATGCATATCCATAATGATTATTCATGTGATTCCATGTCATACAATTATTGTTCCATTGATTCCATGTATAGCCAAAATTATTATTCTTCCAATTCCCTGTATATCCATATAGATTGCTGACCTCATGTGTCCGAGCATGTCTCCACGATGTTTTCCTCTCATGATGATATGGGTGTCTATATGGTGCAACCTTAGTATGTGCAACCTTATCAATCTTTTCCTCTACTTTCGTTTTCCTCTTCAAACTTGTTTGTTTTTTTTTTTTTTCTCTTGAGTAGAAAAATTATTTTTTACTTTTTCATCATGTTATTCATCCTCTCCTTCTGATTCATCCTTATTTCCTTCTTCACCATCTTCAAATTCATCTTCATGATCTAATTTTACATTATTTTTTTCTTTGCTAAGTGTGATATCTTGCAATGTAATTTTCTTTCTCTTGTACCATAATTTCATGAATTTCTTTTGCACATTAATATTAATTGTTCCCAATGTCTCTAACCAAGGATATCCGAGAACAATATCCATACCATCCATATCTAAAGCATAAAAATCTGAATGTAAAACATATTTATCCATAGAAAGCTTTAAATCTTCAAAAACTTGAATATGCTTACCATCCATTTGAGATTCCTTGATATGCTTTGTTTGCACATGTAGATTGTGAGCTACATGCATATTGATGAAGTTATATTTGCTACTAGGGTTTATGGAAACAATTACCTTTTCTCTTTGAATGTACCCTTCAAACTGAAATATTGAAACTTCCTTCCTCGGAGAAGCACTATCATGTGTAGTAGCTTCTTCATCAACATTTTCTTCTTCTTGTTCTTGTTGTTGTTGTTGTTCTTCTTTAACAAAATTGTGTTTCTTTTTTGTTTCCCATCTAGCTAAGAAAATATCCTCCATTTCCTCCCAATCCCAATCCAATAGATCTATATCCAAATAAGAATACCAATGTCATGCTTTCCCACTAAGATGAAGATAAAAACTAACCCATACTAAACATTATTCAAAATACATTTGTTTAAATTGTATCCACCATTTTTTTGCATCAATTTCCCCATTACCATAGAAAATTGGTATATCCATGATACATAAAAATTAGGGTTTCACAAACTTACTCCTTTGACCAATATTTGAACTGATGATTTCATCAATCATTTAGCCTCAAATCTGAAACCACAAAGAAGTAACCCCTGCTAAAATTTTCAGAGATTTCTGAAAATGTAAGAAATTCAGGAAAATTCCTCAAATTACGCCTATGGAGCAAAATAGTGAAAAATAATAAAACTAAAATAACTCTGTCAAAATAGATCCAAAAATTCTGAAATTTTAGTGGTTTCACCATTTAATATATTACCAACAACCAAAAAAAATTATTTCGTAATTCGTCATTATTTAGAAGATATAGATGAAACCTTAGAATTAGGGTTTCAACCCTAAAATGGACACAACTTTTGCAAAATAGCTCCAAAAAATCTGAAATTCGGGGGGAAGATCACTTGAACTATGTATCCACTCCCAAAAAAAATATCTAAAAAATTCCAAGTTGATCTCAAGATATAAATGAATCACCAACATTAGGGTTTCATCCCACAAATTGCCTGGATCACTGCTTTGATACCACTTGATAAAAACTTTGCATATAATAAATCAATAAATTGTAGAAGATAACACAACACCAGATATATGGGGGGCCAAGATGCCCAAATATGCAGAATAATACCCTTAAGGTAGGGCACCACCATATAATGCTCCTTAAGGAAGGAGTAACTCCACAATCTCCTAAGATGGGAATCCACTTCGAGGGGGACACCTCCAATATACCTCTACCAAGTAGAAGAATAAACTCATACCTCCATCACCCTCATAATGATACTCACATCCTTTAAATAGGATGGGTAACACCTAATCCCAATGTAGGCTGACCCATTACCCAATATAATTAATTCCTATGTGAGCCCATATAACTAACTAAAGGGATGTGTGCCACATGTAGACATCTCCATCAACCCATATACATTATAATATTATATCCAATGTGAACCCATACATATAACTAAGGGGATGTGTACCACATGTCGGCATCTCCATGAACCCATATATATTATATTATCATATCCCAAGGTATATAGCAGGCATATCGTGGGATACAGGGAAATCAAATTGATTAATTTTACCTACTTTAGAAACAAGTGGGACAACAACAAAATTTTCTTTGTGAACACTCAAGAAAATGACAATTATTAATTTAAGCACAATAAAAAACCATTTAGAAAATAAAATTGAACATTAGGATTTTTTTTAAAATTTTAATAGAGTGACATACACCTCGTTAATTATTAATTTTTATCAAGTGTGACTTCAAAGTTTTTAAAATATAATGCGGGTTAATTCGGGGGATAGGGTGGGATACGAGGAAATGAAATTTATTAATTTTGCCTACTTTAGAAACAAGTGGTACATAGACAAAAGTTTCTTTGTGGACTCGCTGGAAAATGACAATTATTAATTTCAGCATAATAAAATACCATTTAGAAAATAGAAGTGAACATTAGGAAACAAAAAATTAAATTTTAAGAGAGCAATAGATGCCTCGTTAATTTCTCTCTACTACAAAGTCAACATTTTATAAATATAATTCACGTTAATTTGGGGGATAGCGTGGGATACGGGGAAATAAAATTTATTAATAATACCTACTTTAGAAACTAGTGGGACAACGTTAAAAGTTTCTTTGTGAACTCGCGGGAAAATGAAAAATATTAATTTAAGCATAATAAAAACATTTAGAAAATAGAAGTGAACATTAGGAAACAAAAAATTTAAATTTTAAGAGAGTGATATACACCTTGTTTATTATTAATTTTTATCGAGTGCAAATTCGATATTTTTTAGCTATCATCTACGTTAATTAAAAAAAATCCAATAAAATGTGGCATCTTGCAAGTTTGAACCACTTAATTACACAATTATATAATTGACACATTTATTAATAAAATTTCAATTAGTGATAGAATTAAAAAATATTTTTTACCTATAAAAATCCACATTATTAACTTGTAACGGTAATCCATTAAGATGTTGACACGTGGCATAAAAATTCTAATATATCTTGTGATCATCAATATTTTGGTGTTATTTATGCTTTACTCTATAAAAAATAGTGACCGCTAAGGTCCATTACGCTTCACCAGAAAAAATAGAAAACATAATTTCATGCTTCGCTAGATTTTGAGAGTACCTTATAGATAGGAAAGAATATAGTGACTGCTAAGCTCCATCAGAATGATATTTTTTCAACACCGAATTCAAAATAATAAATACTTAGATTTTATAGGGGATCAGGGTAATCTCTTCAGCATGTGTTAATGAACAACTCGTCTTGTCATATGTTGTCTGTCTATTTGTTGAGTAGAAACCTAGCAGTCACTAGCCTCTACAACTCCTATGTTTTATTTCCAACAATGTAAATAAATATCTATACATTTTTCGATCACTATAATCTTATCTTATTGACTATACATTCCTTCCACAACTAAGTGTGGCACTACATACAATTGAAAGATATCTAAAATTCTATATTACTCTTAAGTTTTTTGTGTTTAACACATTATTTATATCGGTTCGTATCAAGTAAAATACTTAGAGACCGCTAATATCCTTTACTTGAACAAGATCAATCAAACAATGCATGTGAAAGAAAATGCTTAGCAACTACTAAGCTCAAATACTTAACAAAATGAATAATTATGCGAAAAATATGCTAAACAATTTCTTGATAACATAGATGCTTTATGAACAAATCATAGTAATAGATATTAATAGTTGCTAGGCATTTTCCATAATATATTTTGATTAAAGATATGTGAGATATGGACAATTTTTTTGTCGAAAGCTATGGAGGTCTTTGCATAGCCAGGAAGAAAGATGATTACTATTTTTTTTTTCACGGTGCTCATATAACATCATAGGGACTACTAGGAACACATCTTTGCATCTTGTCTTTTTTTACACATATGTGTGCATCAATGAAAATGATTACCGACCGCTAAGTTCCACTACTTGTTAGGTGTTATCCAAAATAAGCCCCATGCTTATTTTTGGTTAACTCCTTCTTCTTTGTTGGCACTTAAATGAATTTTTGGCATGCTTCAGGTACTTAAAAGATTCTAGAAATGATCCCATCAGATAGGATTTTTCCTCACCTTTCCAGAAAGGTAAAATTTTCCTCCTAACTCCTTGTATTTCTCAAGTTATGGCTCGGCGGAGTTTTTGAGGGAAATTTTCTCTCGAAAGTCCTGCAACCAATAGGAATGTGCCATGTGGCAGGGCAGAATGGCGGGTCAGTAGGGGTGAGTTGGAAAAATAGCCAAAGAGTGGGTGGGGCACAAAGGAGAAATTTTTGCCCGTGGGCCCGTGGAGGAAAAGAAATGGCTTGAGGCCTGCGCCAATCAATGAGGAAGCGCCACGTAGCGGCAGATGTCGGGCCGGTGGGAGTAAGTTGAAAAATTTGCCAAAGGGATCGGTGGGGGGGGTGGAAGGAGAAATTTTTTCCCGAAGGCCCGTGGACCAATAGGAGGCCGCCAAGTGTCCAGCCAGAGGTGAAAGTCGGAGGCACGGAGTAAATTTTGAATTTTTGTCAAAGTAGTCAGAGGGCGCAAAGGGAAAATTTTTCCTGTGGGCCCATAGAAGAAAGAAAATTGATTAAGGCCAGTGCCAAATCAAAGTGTGCCACGCATCAGCAGAGGTCGGAGGCGTGGAAGAATTTGGCAAAATTTGCCAAAGTGGTCAAAATGGTGCAAAGGAAAAATATGACCCGAAAGCCTGCCAAGGTGGAAAAGGAAAAATTAGAAGCGCCTCCCTGCCAACCAATGAAGAAGTGACACATGTCACCAGGACAGCAGAGCGCGGGGAAAAGTTGAGAAATTTTCCCAATGGAAAATCAAAGGGACAAAAGGTAGGTTTCTACCTGTGATCCCATCAACCAATGAGTATGTGCCACATGGCAGCGGAGCAGCGGGGTGCGGGGATTTTTGTGGAAATTTTCCCAAATTCAAAAAGAGGGAAAATTTTAAAGTTTCAGCCCGCCAATCCATTATTGTCCTATTTTTTCCCTAAATCTTCAGAGGGGCATAAATTTTGATCAAGAGCTCAGATTTTTACATTCTTGTTGTCATTGGAAAGATGGTGAAAATCTCTACATGATGGAGGGTTCAATTTTTTATTTTGATGGATATTTGTGAGAGAAAAATAGGAAAACATCTTTGGCATGCAAACAACACAGAAAACGACTCTAACCACCAAAATTAATGGAGTATGGGCCTCTGTTTTGCTCTGAAAAGCAATGTACTATGGAGTATGGGATTTTTTATGGAAACCCGTCATTTTGTAGGCCATTTAGATCAATCTTATTGGTGGTTGAAGTTAAAAAATTGATTTGCCCACATTTTTTCTTTTTTTCATTTTTTGGTTCGATGGTTAAAAGCCAGTTTTGGCTCATTTTGTAAAGGGGTTGTTCATCATTCTTTTCTGCCCTCCTTTCTTTTCTTCTCCAGGGTTGAAAATGGAGTTAGAACCTCCTTCCATGCTCTATAGTGGCATTTTTTTACCTCTTACCAGCTAAATGATGTTTTGTGCAAACTTCTGGAGCAATAAAAAAACATGTTTTGTGATGCATTTTTCCATCCTTGCTCATTTTTACTTGTTTTCTTCTTGCCTCTCTTCATTGCAGGTATTTGTACATGTTTGGATGTTCATTGCAAGTTTTGGAGCTGTGTTCATGGAGTTTTGGGACATTTTTTGTGTGAAATTTATCCTTGGTTTTGTGATGCACTTGTCCATCCTTTCCATTGCTCACCTCTTCTTGTTCTATGGAAATTTTGATAGATGTTCAACATTTTCCTTCTCTAGTGTATCACTGTTTTAGTGTAGGCTCTGTTTTTCCCTCTTTTCTCTCTCTCTGTCTCCTTGGCATAGTTAGATTAGGATTATATTAGCTTGCCTGCACTGAAATAGCTTGTGGCAGGTAGTTTAGGAAGAGGAACCAACCTTCTCTGGAGAGCTTTCCCCATTTTCAAAGGTCCCACACTTTGGGATGGCTAAATGTTGTGCATTCATACCAAATGACATTGCCTTAGAAAAGTAGATCCACAAGTCATTTTGTGGGTGCTATGAATTTGCACTAATAGTTTTGGCATGCCCGGTGGGACCTTAGAGGTCTTCCACCTTATTTTTGACAGGTTGGTGTGTTCCTGTTAAGGATTTAGCCTTTGGAGGCATATTCAAAAGTACATCTGGCGACTCCATCTAGTAAATAACTCATTCTCTGATTTGTAGACCTACTTTCCATCCATTTTCATCCATTCTTCTTTCCATCTCTTCCATCTTCTTTCATTCCATGAAGTTGTGCAATTATGACTTCATTTCCATCATGGAATTCACATTTACAACAACAACAATATATTTCACCTTGAACATGTTTTACAACTCCTTCAAATCATCATTTTGATCATATTCAAGATCAACATGCTTACCCATATGAGCAATACCAAAATTAGTGTGGTTGTGAAGCACATCAAGAGCAAGGGTACACATGCAATGAAGAAAATCAAATGGAAGATGATTATTTTGTGGAGAAAATCCAAAAGATGGAGGAAAAAATGGTGCAATCAAGAGTAAAAACTCAAATGAAGGCTTTCAAAATTGGTTGCAGGACTCCTTGTCCATGGGTAGGCCCTTTTATAAGACACTTCAGCCCCTAGGAGAAGCTGGACTTCATAATGGAGATGCTACCCCAACTTACACAATGGACAACAGAGATAGAGGCCTATAAAC
This sequence comes from Taxus chinensis, assembly GCA_019776745.2. Taxonomy (NCBI): domain Eukaryota; kingdom Viridiplantae; phylum Streptophyta; class Pinopsida; order Cupressales; family Taxaceae; genus Taxus; species Taxus chinensis. The sequence continues at coordinate 99,297,315 of CM034149.1, forward strand.
TTGGTGCTGAACAACCTTGTCAATGGGTAAGTTCTACACCATCATCTAGTTTTTCTCTTTCCATTCCTCAAGCAGCACCATCTCATTTGGAATGCCAAATTTCAAATCCAGTCCATGTTGCCCCAAGTGTTGATTCCATTTCTCCATTCCCTAGTCTTCCACCCCATATCAATTCTTCTGTCCTTTTCCCTTCCAAACAACCATTCCCTCCAAAGAAATAAGAATTTCTACCTCCTCTAACACCACAAAAAATTACAAAATCAATTAAGTCACAACCTACCCCTCCTCTTGCATTCCCAAATCCATGTTGGGAAGATCAAAAATTAGAATTCTAGTCAAGGAAAACAAGAAGAAGAAGAAGAGACAAACACAAATGAAAATATCAAAAGTTTGGTAAGCTTGGCTCTCAAATTTGGGATAACAAAGATCCCCTTGATGGTTAGACCTTCAGAGGAGGTGAAAATTGAACAAGTTGTGGTTAGGATTGATTTTGTTGCAGTAGAAGAAGAGCAAAAAGAAGAAGTAGTTCAGCAATCAATTTTCTCAAAATGTAGTGTCCATGTTGGCACTTTATTTGAAGGAAATGATAATCCAATTCGAGTTGCACAATCAACCATGGAAGAAGAAGATCTTACAGTCCCAACTTGTCCTCTAGAGCAGCAGATTAAAGAGTTTGACTTGACAAACCTCATGCTAGAAGGAGAGTTTAATCAAGAGCAAGATGGTCTTCAAGAAGCAGAGGAGGAATAACAACCAGCTCCAAATCCCATTGAAGAGGAGCAAATGGATGGGATCAAGTCAATTTTTGCAGTAGCAGAAGAAGGCAACATTATCGATACATTTTTACTTTCATTTGAAGGGGTTGATTTGATTGATGAAGCCATTATGGAGGTGAACAAAATAGGTCTGAATTTTGTGCAAGAGGCACAAAAAAATTTATGTTTCTCTCCCACTTCATCTCTCCAAAAATCTGATTTTTTGGATGCGTTTGAGTTGACAAGTTTCATGCTTGAAAATGAAACTACACATGGTGAAGAAAATGTATATTTTGAGGTCACCACATACAAGAGGGAGAGACCTTGTAGCAGTAGGACATTGAAGAGTTTGATTTACCATCAGACTTAGAAGAATGTTTGGATGAAGAGCCAACTGAAACTACAATATTTTATTCTTCACCATTCATTCTCCAACATCAAGAGCCTGTTGCCACAAAGGAGAAAATTGAAAAACAACATCCAGTGTTTTGTGATAGCTCTTTGGAACCAATGTTGGAAGATATTAATCTTCCATGTTCTTCACTGGAAAAGGAAGGAAAACGACAGAAGAAATTCATCACTTCTTCCACACCATCCATTCAAGAAGGTCTACAAGAAGACTCCATTTTTGGAGTTGAAAATCAGAGCTTGGGCATATCAAATGGATCAAACATTGCCCAATAAGGTACTTCACTTCATTGGAGCCAAAGGAGAAGTCACAACTAGTCACACTTGCTTCTAAGCATGAGGATGAGCTACAAAGTACCAAGGATCAGTTGCCATACCTATTCAATCCAAATGCAGAGCAACTAAAAGAAGTATTCAATTTTCTTTCAGTTGACACCTTGCTAATTTGGGTAGAAGACCAACTTCTTGTTGATTTTCCACTCATCCAAGAAGCCATACTCAGCTCCAAATCATTTGCATGGCTACAAATTTTGAAGAAAGGAAGCTATTTTACACAACTAGTTACAGGGTTTGTTTAGCCCACCTTTGCTTCCAGTTAGAGTAGAGTAGGTAGGTTTGATTTTAGTAGAAGAAGTTCTTGTGCACACTCTACATGTTCCATTTGAAGCATGTATGATTTTCAGTTTTGTACATAGTTTTTGGTGCTACTGGTTTTGCTCTTGCATAGTCCATTAAGTGGCATTTTGGTGAAAACAAATCCAGTTCAATGGGTTTCCAAGTGGCTCAGAGAAGAAGTTTTCAAAGTTCAGATCAGTTTACAGGATACAACTGATGACTCCATGCCCAATGGATGCTTCAAAGGCTACTGATCATTCATCTAGCAGGTAGATGACCCATTTGAGTCGCCAAAATTGTTATCCAAAATAAGCCCCATGCTTATTTTTGGCTAACTCCTCCTTCTCCTTTGCTAGCACTTAAATGATTTTTTGGCATGCATCAGGTACTCAAAATATTTTGGAAATGATCCCATCAGATAGGATTTTTCCTCACCTTTCCAGAAAGGTAAAATTTTCCTCCTAACTCCTTGTATTTCTCAAGTTATGGCTTGGCGGAGTTTTTGGGGGAAATTTTCCCTGAGAAGGTCTATGGCCAATTGAAATGTGCCACATGGCAATAGAGGTGGAATGGCGGGTCAGTAGAGGCAAGTTAGGAAATTTTTCCAAAGAGTTTGGTGCGAGGGCAAAAAAGGAAAAAACCAGCTTGCATCCCCGTAGGACTAATGGGAGGAAGGAGATAAATTTTTCCTGAAGGCCCGTAGACCAATCAAGGAGGCCGCCACGTGTCCATGTCAGCAATGGAGGTCGAGACAACGGAGGCGTAGATTGGAAAATTTTTCCAAAGGGCTCAATGGGGGGGTGCAAAGGAGAAATTTTTTCTTAAAGGCCCATAGAACATTTTGAGGCTGACCATGTTTCCAGCCGGAGGTGGAAAGTTGGAGGCGCGGAATAAATTTTGGCGAAATTTGCCCCAAAGTGGTCAAAAGGGTGCAAAGGTAAGAAATTGGCCCGCAGGTCCGCCAAGGAGGAAATGGAAATTTTGTTTAAGGCTTCACAGACTAATGGGAGTATGCCACATGTCCTCATTCAGAGGTTGGAGGTTGCAGGAGCATTTAGGGATAATTTTCCAAATTTTTCCAAAATGGTACAAGGGAAAAATTTGACCCGAAAGCGCACCAAGGTGGAAACATGAAAAATTGGAAAGCGCGTGCCCACCAGCGAATGAGGAGGATGACACGTGTCACCGAAGCGACAGGGGCGCGTAAGGCAAATTTTGGAAATGTTTCCAAAATTCAAATCAAAGGGGTAGAAAGGACGGGTTTGAACTCATGTGATCCCATCGACCAATGATGAAGGTACCATGTGGTAGCGGAGCAGTGGGGTACGGGGATCTTTGGAATTTTTTTCCCAAATTCAAAAAGAGGGAAAATTATAAAGTTTCGGCCCGCCAATCCATTTTTGCCCTAATTTTTGCCCTAAATCTTCAGAGGGCCATAACTTTTGATCCAGAGCTTAGATTTTTGTGTTCTTGGTGTCATTGGAAAGCTGGTGAAATTATCTACATGATGGAATGCTAAATTTTGAATTTTGATAGAGTCTTGTGGGTGAAAATTGAAAAAATGTCTCTAGACATGCAAAAAAATATAGAAATAGACTTTCGACCACCAAATTTAATGGAAGTATGGGCCTCGTATTTTGGATCTGCAGAGCAATGTACTATTAGCGTATAGGATTTTTCCATGGAAGCCCATCACTTTGTCAGGTGAGATTAAAGGGATCTTTTCAGTGGTTGGAGTTCCAAAATCAGATTTGCCCGCATTTTTTGCTTTTCTTCCATTTTCTGGCTTCAATGGTTAAAAGCCAATTTTGGCTCATTTGTAAGTGGTTGTTCATGATTCTTCTCTGCCTCTCCTTTCTTTTCTTCCCTAGTGTTGAAAATGGAGTTAGAACCTCCTCCCTTGCTATGTAATAGCATTTTTGTCGCTTACCAGTGAAATGATGTTTTGTGCAAACTTCTGGAGCAACAAAAAACGTGTTTTGTGATGCATTTGTCCATCCTTGCTCGTTTTTTCTTGTTTTCTTCTTGCCTCTCTTCATTGGAGGTATTTGTGCATGTTTGAATGTTCATGGAGTTTTGGGGACATTTGGTATGTGAAATCTATCCTTGGGCCTGCGATGTATTTGTCCATCCTTCCCATTGCTCACCTCTTCTTGTCCCATGGTAGTTTTGATAGATGTTCAACATTTTCCTTCTCTGGTGTATGACTGTTTTAGTGTAGGCTCTATTTTTTCCCTCTTTTCTCTCTCTCTCTCTGTCTCCTTGGTATAGTTAGATTAGGATTAGATTAGCTTGCCTACACTAAAATAGCTTGTGGCAGGTAGTTTAGTAAGAGGAACTAGCTTTCTCTGGAGAGCTTTCCCCATTTGCTAAGGTCCCACACTTTGGGAAAGATCAATGTTGTGCACTCACACCAAATGATATTGCCTTAGAAAAGTAGATCCACAAGTCATTTTGGGGGTGCTGTGAATTTGCACTAACATTAGGAGGAGTAGATTAGTGGACACTAGGCTCAACTAATTTTTTATTTTGAATATAGAGATTAAACAATAGTTCGTATTAAATCAAATGCTTAGCAACTACTAAGATCAAATACTTGTAGGAAGGAATGATTTGGCGATAACTAGGCTAAACAATATCTTATTTCAAACATTACGCTCTAATAACAGATCATATTAATAGATATTATTGGGCACTAGGCATTTTTCGTGAACTTTTTAGATGCAAAATATGTGGGATATAAAAATTTTTTTACTCTCGAAAGCTATGGAGGTCTTTGAGAAAGTAATAGATTAGTGGCCTTAAGGCTAAAATGTTTACTAATTTCAAAAATAGAGATAGAAAATAGTTCGTATAAAAGGAATTCCTAGGGAATGCCAAGCTCGAATAATTATAGAACATAGTGCTCTACACTTATTGTTTATTGTTAAATGACAAAGGAATAAATTAGTGGCCTCTAGGAAAAAGTTTTTCTTAATTACAAAAAATAGAGATTGAAAAAAAGTTCATATTACAGAATATGCTTAGTGACCGCTAAGCTATGATACTTACATAATACAGTGCTCGGATAAAAAATCATATGAATGGATGAAATGGCATCACAAATAATTTTTCATGTCGTTTTTTATCAAAGAAATTGTATAGCAATTGCTAAGCTACATTACTTATTGAAAGGAGTGGTTTGGCACTCACTAGGCTCTACTTTTTCTATTTTTAAAAAATGTCAACCTAATAAAAAATCATTGTCTTACTTAATGAAAAAGATAAGAGTTAGAGCATGATAATAGAATTACATATTTTAAACCTTAAGACATATCTTGATCATCTTGACCTTGCATATTTCTAGAAATAACTCGTTAAAAAAAATAATCCTAAATGTTTTACTAAAAATGGAGGGCAAAGATGAAGATAGGTCTTGGTCAAGAATGAATGATCTGAATCCATGAAGAGAAATTCATGTTTTATGTTTACCAATTGTTCATTGATGAGAAGGCTATCAGCCACTATCCTCTCTATTGTCGACGAATCTATTTTAACATTACAAAAAAAAATTCTCAGCAGATTTGAAGGCATTATTTGTTATTATATTATATTCGATGGACTATCCTTGGTAGAGCCAAGTCCTTGAATACAAACCTTTGAGAAGGATGACTAATGACTAGAATTTTTGCAATCGATAAGAGTCATTAGTTAGTGAAAGGGAAGGCTTTGCTATTGCTATGATCGAAAATTTCTTGTAATTAACATAGCCACGTAGTATGGCAATATTAGATCATCGTAATAGATGTACATCATTTAAACTTGAAGGCATGTTATGTTCATCTTGGCCTTGCATATTTTCTTAAAATCATCCTTCCAAGAAAATATACCTAAATAATCAACCACATATGAAGGGTGAAGGTGAAAAATATTCTCACGCAGTAGTAAATGACATAATTATATTGCATTGATCAAATATTTTTGATATAGTATGACCAATGGTGTGTTTGATAAAATATACAAACTTTTGTTTTCCTAGGAAAAACAAAAATTTGGGTCTAAGTGCTATATGTGTGTGCCATCCTCTCTCCAATTCTCAAAGCTAGTTTGACAAGATAGCCGCAAAAAAAAGGGTGACCTTCTTCCAGCTATTAATTACATAATTAATAACATGACTAATGACTAGAATTGTCGTTGGAATGTGTTAGTTAGATTGATAGAAGTTGATAATGTTGATAGAAGTAAGAGAAGTGTGGTTGTGCAACTATGTACTAAATTTTGAGTTGTTTAGCGAATGCGGAAGGTGTTATTATAGAGAATGCTGAAGAGGGTATTGAAAAAAGAATTTTAATGGAAAGAATGTTGTGGATAATTTGTGTAGAAGTAATTGTCTATAATCAACCCCATTGATATAATATTGTATCGATAAATGTTTTTCCAATATAGTGGTTCGTAGTGCCCAACTATATGATTTGTATCATGAAACAAGATGCAGTATGGAAGTTTTAGACTATTTTCATTAAATTTTAAGTAAAGATTATTTTTTTCAAGACCACAACGATATTTTTTATTTTGAAGGAAAGCAACAGAAGGGAATTGTCTATCATCGAGACTTGTCTGGCTCTTGATGGCATGATCAAGATCTGCACCCTGCTGGTCAGTAATTCAGTGGCAGATTTGGGGAGTGCTTCCATACCACCCAATTTTTTGGTGAATATTCTTATATCATTTTACTTGTTAATATAATATAAGATGTTATTCATAAATAAAACACACCATCAATCCCAAATTAGTAAATTAAAATTATATGTAAAAATTATTGAGATTATTCAAAAGGACTAAATATAGAATTTTTATTTTTCAATGATTATTAATAGTTTAAAGATTGTGCAGTATCATGATATTAATTACCGAGGTTGTCCCTGACTGTAGATTACGGACCCTGTTCCCACTGAAACATTTACATTTTAAAGCTTTAGAAATAAGGGAATTTTTTTTGAATAGCATTCTCAGTTCTAAATTATCATAATTTAGAACACATGTTTCAAGTTTTTAAATAATGTTCTCTGTTCTAAATGATCATGATTTAGAACACACATTCCATGCCAATAAATATCATAACAGTTAACCATATGCATTTGTAATGACTTGGTGAACTACCAATCTCTCATTTCATGACTCAGAGTTTCATCAATATCTCATTTCATGACTCAGAATTTCATCGATCTCTCATTTCATGACTCAGAATTTCATCGATCTCTCATTTCATGACTCAGTTTTCTTACCAATCTCTCATGTTAATTCAATGTATCGTTTACTAAGTATACTTGGTTCTCTTACCCTTTTCTTGGTATGGAAGTGTTCTGTTTAAGAGGCCTATCTGAATATTTGTTACCAATATTCATTTGGAATCCTACTTCTTAAACTAGGTGACATAGAACAAAGTAACCAAATGCTTGCGATACTTTGGCCAAAGATTTTCACATGCTGTGCATGTTCATATTCCTAGATGAAATACTCATCAAATGGAATACATCCTTCACCCCCACTTCATCTGTTATCTAGAATGGTCTTCACTGACTCCTCTCAGTCCACTTGTCCGAGGTTTAACCTTAACCCATGTTATCAACATGGAAAGGTATAAAGAGTCACTCGCAGTGACTAAGGTACATAGACATACTCAATTGACCCAAGTCGATTACATGTGTCTAATTACCTTTATTCATTGTGAGTTTCCCCCTATACAAAGGCATGTCCCTGACCTGGCCTAAATTAAAACTAAGGTCAAGTCTGAGTTTATTTAGATCTAGATGATCCAATTCAGAAGGGTGTTGTGACGTGTCAGCTGCAACATTGTGCCATTATGAAGACCCCAGTCTTCATGATGTCACAGTACTACAGTTGGCATGTACCAACATCCTACGGAATCACCTCATCTGGAGGTACATAGCTAGTTAAGAAGTTAAACACTTAGTTATCTTCTTAATTAAGATTTAATTTCAGCAACCCTACTGAATCATTAATTTCTTTGTTCATTAAGGTTACTAACCATAATGATTGATAGTTATTGTATGATGGAAAAGTAACATGCGAGCATGGGAATCTACAAGTACCTCTTCCTTGTACCCGACCTCTCGAGGTCGTGTTGAGACAGCTGGTGAATGTTGAATGTGGATAGATATAGACAAGTTAATTGGGTAATCTTAAATCCTCAATACGTAATAATGGAATCTATGAATCTATGGCGAAGAAGGCCCTTCTAATCTGAGTTGGTGTAATGGTTTGTTCAGATATAATCGCTTCTCAGAAGGCTCTAATAAATGTCAAGCTCTGCCAAGATCTTGTTTCTTGGATGTTGGATACGTGGGAAGTGACCTATGGGAGCTTCGTATATATCTCCAGATAATGTCATGAAAAGTAGTGGTAGGTGGTTTAATGGATTTATAATTTAACTATGGGTGGTTTTCTAGTCTAGCCCAGAAAATATTAGATTGATTGGCCTCTATGTTTAATAAAGAGAATTATACTATGATATCTGGTGGGAGTGGTGAAGATCTAAATACCAGCGTTCATAAGCCGGTGTCAATACTTAACTGATTTGTAGGCCCATTGGGTTGTGAAACTTGGGGATCACAACCATGAGTTAGTGGTTATTGTGGACATGTTATGGTCATGTGAAGAATCAATCCCTTCTCTTAACTATCCAATAATTGTATGCCTTTTCTAGACTCTATGTTTAGAACTAGAAGTTGTATAATTTTCTCGGAATACTTAACAGGTTTTCTGGCAACTTGAATGCATGTAGGCTAGTATCTATGTCAACGAGGAGGTATCCTTACGTCAGGCTATGGTACTAAAGGATCACAACCAAATGTTTTTTCTCATTTCGAACCCTTGCACAGTCATTCAAATGTTTTATCAAGGCAATCTATAGTCTGGATGGTTTGACCAGAATGTGTAAGCTTTGTCGTCTTCGATGTTTAATCCTCTTAGTTGCTCACTAATTGCTTGTAAGTTTGCTATTGCTCGAAAGACCTATATCCTGAGGTCCTGATCTATATTAGCTAATGTTGTAGGTAGATTTGGCCGAGGCACTATGGGTTCAAATATATACTCTCTAGGCTCTCTAGGTCTTGTGATTGTCATACGAAATGATTCAACTTGTAAATAACAATTAATAAACTGATTACAAAAGAAGTATTTACACTATGCAAGTATTCTTCTATTTTTGTATTTTTCAATGACGTATTTTAATGAAATTAAAGAGCAGATACTCTAGTATATCTATAAAATGAACAACTAATCTAATAACAGAATAAAAACAAGCAACGTAGCCTAGTATGGCTATTTTCTTGTGCAGTTGTGATTTTATCCTATATATCTAAGAAACTATATATTTTGAATTTGAAAGGCTCTCGATCCTACCTCAGAAGTGAGGAATTAATCATAGTTTCTCAGAAACTATCAATCCTCATAGCTTTCCCTGGTGATATCGAGAGTGAACTTTTAACTAAAATGAAATAATTCACTACTTTATTTGATATGTCGTAACTAGAACTTTGATAACTCAAACCTGACATTTACAAAACAGTGGTAAATCCAGTTGTGTGTGATTTTGTCCCCTCAGTGTGATCTCCTCATTCCTTCATGTCCTCATGAATCCAAAAAATTAAGTATATGATTGTATCAATAGAAGATATGGTATTCGAGCAATGGAAGCTTTGGATATAGACTGAATACAATGCGAATAGGAGAGGGATAATGCAAGTGAACAGAGATTGACTATACAATTCCTAGTGGGATTTATTGAGGGAATACAACACAAGTGTACCGAGAGTTTCATAAGCTATCCTTGTGATAAGACAAAACCTGTAACTTTAATGGATTCTAGTCTAGAAATGAAGTTGTTCTATGTTAAACTGATTGTGTGCAAAAACAATGAAACAAGACTGAAAAAAGAAGATGATATGACCTCTAGAATGCCAACAATGGAAGAAAAATATGAAACTAACAAAATTCTAAGCAAGGAATTGAAAAAAAGAACAAGAGAATTGAGAGGATGAGGGGCCATTTGCTTGAAAACAATCTGGCTATTTATAACCAATGCATTTACCAAAGGGTAACTCCCATTAGAACTCTTTTACTATAAACAAAGGAAAAAAATTATTACACAGGGGGACCAAAAAACATTAATGCAAGCCAAAGTGGTTGAAGAAAGCATGTAAAATCCAATATTTACATTTGACGTGATCGTTGAAAGGAATCCAGAAAATGCATACAGGACCGCCGCCTTGTGCAAAGCGACGGTGTATGGGACTGCCACCTTGTCCTGGGTAGCGGTCATGGGACCGCCGCCTAGGCAGGGCAGCAGTTTCGTCACTGAAGACAAAAGGCAAGAAGAAAAGGGGAAAAAGGGAAAAACAAAGCATGCGAAGGCTAAGTAGGGCATGCAAGATACAAGCGTATACATGCCGAGCCTTTCTAGATTCTGAACACCTTGCAAGGAGACATGTATCATCATTGGGGCATGTGTAACATCGTTTTGGCGGTGTAGTACCCTACAATTTTGGGTACGTACATATTGCCCCCTTAGAGAAGCGTCTTAGCCATGAGAGAGGTGTAAAACGGTGGGTCCGAGTATGACGTGATCTCTAAAATGGGGAGTTAAGAATTATACCTGACACACCCGTGTGCTGGAAAGTCCGCTATCTGAGATCCCACTACCTGCAAAAATGAAAAAGGGGACTCAAGTGTAGCTAGATTAAAATAAATTGAGAAATAAGACTGAATTGACATGAAAAGAGGACTTACCATCTACACGGGGTTTAGAACTTACCTCCGTTGGCATGCTTCGAACCTGTGAAAGACATTCGAAATAAAATTAAGAGGTCTATTTATATAAAACAAAGTCATTTTACTATTCATTTGTGCACGGATTGATTTAATAGTTTTTTGAGTTTTGGGACCCACGGTGACAGTTTTCGATGAGAGTATAGCCAAAACGTTCGTGGTGAGATAGTGATCATGCCTGCTGAGAGTGGAACATCAACCCATGAAGTCTCAGGTTAGTTCTTCTCGATTTACTATGCTTTTAAACCTAAAATGTGGAAATGATGAAATCTTTCCCTTGGGGGGAGCATTTTTGAAAATGTTAGTTTTAAATGTGTCTTCTAGGGGGGCGCACCCATAGGGTAGGTTTCATTTTTTGTTAAAAAAAGGTGTTTTTGCTTATTTTTAAGCATTTTTTAGGGCTTATGACCCGTTTGAGGTTTGCGGGATAGGACCACCGCGTTGTGCAGGGTGGCATTTATGGGACCTCCGCCTTAGAAGGTGGCGGTTATGAAACCACTGCTCTGCACAGGGTGGTGGTCTATGACAGAGGACCAAAACAATACAAATTACCTTAACTTATTTTTACATTGTATAGAATTTTTATGTGTTTTTACAAGTCTTTTCCAACTGGGATTTCAGTACTAAATTACTCACTTATTTTTGTGTTTTTGGGTGTATGCAGTAGAAGGAGGAGTACATTAGATGGAGTCAGAGAGAGGGAGTGTGATTGGTTCCTAGCAGTGTTAGAGGCACTCTCCTAGGAAGAGTAGGATACTCTCTAGAGGGATGGTATTTGGAGGATTGCCCAGGTCCCTCACGTTGCACCTGCCAGTCACATACTGTGTGATTTATTCTCATACCAGGGATGCGGATCATGGAATACCTTCCAATTTCTCAGGAGTTAGGGGTGAGTGGTCTATCACCCTGGAGGATGTTTACTATATACTGGGGGTCCCGATCTTTGGAGCGGTGGACTTTTTCTTAAGACAACAATATCTAGATCATAGGTGGTTTAGTGGGCCACCTACATGGGAGATGCGGTTGCATCGATGGGATCAAAGAAGGGTGTGAGGATCCGCTCTATTGTTGAGTCAGACATTCCCTTGCTTTGCAAGGCCATCATGAGCATCCTAGCATCCAGAATGATCAGGGAAAAGGGAGGGGATACCCTCTTATATTGCTGGGCCCCCATTATTGCATAGATTGAGGGCCATGGACATGTCTATGCCTGGGTAGAAGATATCCTTGGGACTACCTACCATGACTTGTACAGGGTAGTTCCGATTTACAGGGACAATCACTGAGCCACCCAACTCTTGGCATGAGTTGGGTGTATGAGCATATCACCCCATATGGGAGAGGTATAGAGGTGGAGGATCCCGAGGCTGTTAGAGTAGCAAGGTGGATGGGGGATGACCAGTTCTTAGAGCACCCCACCAGCTAGTGCCCTCTTTGACCACTGCAGACATGGAGGCCACCCCTTATGAGGACTATAGACAGGAGTATGGGGAGAGGATACCATCACTTTGATTACCTGTCAGACCACCAGCCAGTTGATAGACAGGGCAAGGAAGTTAGAGATACATCCCTTTGATAGAGTTCCACAGTAGTTTGGCCTCCCCTATAGTGACATGCTTCCTCCAGATGATGCTAGTATATAGATTTATTCACGAGGCTCAGGGAGGCCCTAGGGGCTGGGGTTGGACTATTATTACTCCTGGTACTCCTATTGCGGCTAGGAGGGTGGTACGTGCACGAGGGAGAGCCGGTGCTCCTTAGGCACCCTTACTTTAGATTACTACGCAGGTCCCACTCATAGCAATGATGATCCCATTGACGTGGACTCTGAGTTTGAGGATTTCACTGGGGGAGAGACTAAGGAGGAGACAGAGGACATGGAGATCAGTGAGACAGGTGGGGGGGATGATAACGATCTTGAGTGGCATGATACCCAGAAGATATCCTACAGGCCGAGAGGGCAGAGCGGAGTGCAGAGAGAGTGACTTTAGTTTCAGAGGAGTTTCTCTCTCAAGACTTAGGTGGGGACAATGAATCTGTTGCAGACCATGTTATGTTGCCCCAGACGTGGGCGAGGGGCACTAGTCAGTGGCTGCATCAGTGGTGGGTGCGGATCTTAGAGATCCTTCTTGGAGGCCTGGAGATCCGAGTGAGTTGTCACTCTTCTCTTGACATTTGTTTTAGTTAGAGCTATCTTAGTTTATTATTTCTTTTTTTGTTTTGTTTATTCTTGGTTTTATTGTTGATCATTTTCTAACTCATTTTCTCCTTTGTTTGCAGAGACTGCTGATGAGTGGTGAGACTTGATTCTCTGAGTGTGCACTGATACCTTGCTTCTCCCCTCAGAGAAGACTCATGCTGAGCTTTCCATGGATGTGAGGGAGCCCTCAGAAACCGGTAGGCACACTAATGTTTTTTCCTTTGTCTGGCACAGAATGAAGATCATGACTTCTCTCCGCACGGAGGTAGCCAGATATAGGACAGTCGAGCACTTGATGAGAAGGAGTCATTCTCATAGTGAGATGACAGCTACCAGTCGTGACCACGAGCCCTCAGTACATTCAGAGCAACAGTGTAGCCGGAGTCCTACACGTGGCCATGCACCCTCTGAGGGATCCCATAGGGATTGAGAGACTATTTTTGTAGCATTTTGTCAGATGTCTATATGAGTGTTTTTGTACTTTTTGGGCTCATTGAGCATTTTGACCATGCCTAGTGCATGATGGCATTGTATATGAAACCTGATATATATATATATATATCTTTTTGGATCTAGACTCTTGGCATCTAGAATTTCATGACTTGTTTCCACATGCGTACTTTAGATATTTTTAGAATATTGTTTTCATGTTTTCAGAATGTATGCAATGGATAACAAATGATAGTAGATAGAATGGTTTACTATGTATGCTTTTGTAATACTGATATGAGATGATAATAACATATGGTAGTATTGAAATTTTGAACTCTTTGGGAAATGTTTGTAATTTCTTCTTATGTTGGCAAAATGTGATGAATGCATAGTGATAAAGAGATGAACTTGCCCCAATCCCAAATCCATGCAACTAGTAAGACATGAGGGCTCAACACCAAGAGTTAGGAAGGGCACAAGTTGTATGAGCTTGATTGAATGGAATGATGAGAGACAAACAAACCAGTAAAAAGAACCAAATTTGGACCTACACACTGATCCTACCCAGAACTACTACCATGCTTAGAAAGCCACTTACTTTTCAGTTTATCTAGACTTAGATTCATGAATGGCAACCTGGTTAACAAAATCTGGGTTTGAGGATATGATCTCCTTGGAATTTGGATATTTGTTTTCCCTTAATAGAATTTTATTTGTGTTTTTAGCATACCAAGATTTGTTCATTTGTGTGACTGGACCCCCTACACCCTACCTCATGCCACTAGTAAGAAGCACGAGTTTGCCACCAAAGGAATGATATATGTGAGTAAGGGCACTTCTTTCCTTTCCCAACCTCACACCACCAGTAAGAGATGTGGGCTTATCACCGAAGGTTGATGGGGAAAAGAAGTGTGTAAAATAAAATATTTTGTTTGCTTGGTGCTTTTGATTTCATTTGATTTTGACTTTTCTGACCTATAAATTTGGGATATCCTTTCATTCCAAGAGATTTAAGAGGGATAGATATGACACCAAGAAGATTCTAGAATAGACCGTAGGCAAGGACAACTTCACCTAGTAGAAAGAAAGAGAAAAGCCAAGTATGTAGGCCTTGGTATGGTTTTCGTTAATGTTTGTCTGTCGAAATTGATGAGAAGATTTGAAAATAGTTGATGATGCTTGGAGAGATGTGATAAGATTGCTTTTCCAATACGTTCAGAAATTTGTAACAGATTGTTTAAGAGAAAGTTCTTACACTACCACTTTTACGAAATGGATAGAATGAAGCAGCTAAAATACTAATGCAATGTAGGTAACTATAATGTACAAGTGGTGATTTTGATGTTTTATGTGTAAAATCATTTAAGATGCAAGGAATTGATAGTTTCACCGAATTCCTCACCTTCTAGCATGCACAAGAGATACACACTATTTCTATAGTCTTTCATGACTTGGTATGGGCCCAACCATTTGGGCTAGAACTTTCTTCGTTTGCCAGTTTTCTTATTGATCTGGTTGTCTAGTCTTAGAACTAGATCTCCCTCATATATTTCTCGCTCATAGACTTTTTTGTTGTACTGCCGGCACATCCAGTCAGCATAGGCTTTGTGTTGTTGTTCGACATTTAACATGGCCTCGTCAAGGCTTTCCAGTTGAGAGAGGCATGCCTCCCTGTAAGCTTCTTCATCCAAAATCCCTTGTAATGAGATACGAAGACCGGGTATTTCAACATAAAGCGGGAGAACTGCTTCTGCTCTGAATACCAACGAGAAAGGAGTTACTCCTGTTGGTGTTCTTATTGAGGTTCGATGGGCCCACAAGGCTGGATATAGTTTTAAATGCGAATCTCACTTGTTCTCCTTGACCATTTTGAGGAGAATACTTTTAATGTTTTGTTTGTTGCTTCGGCCTGCCCATTGGCTTGAGGGTAGTAAAGAGAGGCCGTGTGATTGTTTATCTTGAACTTGCTACATAACTAATGGACTTCATCATTTTTATAGGAAGTGACATTATCTAAGATAATGACTTGTGGGACACCATACCTACAGATAATTTGGTTCAGAATGAATTTGGCAATTACCAAACTTGGTACGGTGGTGAGAGGCATGGCCTCCACCCATTTGGTAAAATATTTCGTGGCTGTAATTATAAAATTATGGCCATCAATTGATGAGGGAGAGAACTTCCCTATCAAGTCTAGACCCCACATGGAGAAGGGCCATGGAGTCGCTATTGGTTGCAGGGTTTGTGCTGGAATGTGAATCTCATGACAGAATTCTTGGCATTTGTGGCACTTACATACAAATTCCACTACGTCATGCTCGAGAGTGGGCCAAAAATAGCCCATCCAATGTATTTTACGAGTGGTGGTGTGACCACCGAAGTGGCCTCCACATATCCCATTGTGGGATTCATGAAGAATCTTCCTGGATTCTTCCGTATCAAAGCATCTTAGAAGCATGTCGTCGAAGGCTTTATGATATAGTACCTGTTCTAAGACAACATACTTAGTGGTGATAATGCGTAACCACCTTCTTTGTTGTGACGTGGCACCTTCTGGGTATGTATGGTCTATGATGAAATTGATGATATCAGTATACTAGGGACATGTGGAGATGGGAGGCCTGGTTTTGATGAAGTATAGACACTCATCAGGAAAGTCTAGATTTACTAGATTACCTCCATCTAGTGAATTGTCCGCTAGCCAATTTGCAATGATTTGTCCCTTAACAGATTTTTGGTTTACGAATGTCGACTCGAATTCACCCATTAAGGTTATGAAGCGTCCAACCTTTTTAGATAAAGATCCTTGTGTGAGAAATGTTCGTAAATGGTCTGTCTTTACAATGACCCTTGTTTCTTGGTTTAACATATAATGTCTTAAATGTTTTGTTACAAACACTATGGCAAGACATTGTCTCTCTTCCTTTGTGTAGTGTGTCTCATAATTGAGCAACGTTCGGATGATGAAATAGACCGCACATTCCCGTTTATCATCATCTTCTTGAGCCAGCATGCAGGCTAGTGAAACGTGAGTGTCTCGTGAGTATAGGATCAAAGAGCAGTCTAGTTTGGGAGGCATTAGCGTGGGTGGAGACAAAAAGAAACATTTAACTACTTTGAAGGCCTCATTGCATTCTTTAGTCCAATCAACACTATAATCTTTCTTCAATAGATTGTTGATTGGATGAATGACAAAACTTAGATCTGGGATGAACCTGTGGATTGCACTGATTTTCCCAAGAAATGACCTGATTCCAGACTCGTCTAAGGGTGGGACCATTTCGAGAACAACCCCTTTTTTGGCTGGATCAACATCAATCCCTCATGATGATATAATGTAGCTTAGAAGTTTTCCTCCTGTCACACCAAACATGCATTTCTCTAGATTTAATGTGACGCCATATTTAATTAATTATGAGAGGATGATATGGAGCACTTCTGGATGATCACAACGTTTCTTGGATTTAGCCAACAAGTAATCCACATATGATTTCACAATTTTATGGATAAGATCATGGAATATATATGTCATTGCCCACTACTACGTAGCATTGGTGTTCTTAAGACCAAATGGCATGACAACATAACAATAGGCTCCCTAGGGAGTTATGAATGTAGTTTTGGCTTGATCTTGTTCAGATATTTTAATCTGATTGTACCCTGAGAACCCATCCATGAGGGACAATAGTTCAAATCCAACTGTTGCATCAACAATGACATCAATGGATGGTAATGGGAAGTCATCCTTAGGACAAGCTTTGTTAATATCCCAAAAATCTATGCAAATGCGTATCTTCCCATTCTTTTTGAGAACAGGGACAATATTAGACACCCACCCATTGTGAATAGTCAACGGGCTTGATGAATCCTACTTGGAGAAGTTTTATTATTTCCTCTTTTACCATGAGAGCCACTTTTGGCTTCATTGGTCTTGACTTCTGTTTAATTGGTTTCACATCTAGTTTAGTGACAAGATTATGTACCACGACTTGTGGTGCAATGCTCATCATTTCTTTATAATTAAATGTAAAATCCTTTTGATGTTCTTTGAGGATTTGGGTGTGTATTTCTATCTCCTTTGGAGTTAATGAGGATCCTAACTTTAAAATCTTTGGTTCTTCCTCCATTCCAATGTTTATGTCAATGGTTTCATCTATTAAAGAAGCATTACCTTCTTCAAATTCAGGTGGGGTTGGAGGTAGTTCCAAACTTTCTCTGTCTTCTATCTCATAGATATTAAGATCCTTCTATGGAGGAGACTCTATCATGGGATTTCCAAAATAGGAAGAGGAACGTGGTATTAAGGAAAGATCAACTATAAGGTGAGCAAGGTGTAGCTCTGCGTAGGTGTTTAGATATTTGAGAGTGACTCTATCATCGTCAAAGCGTTCTATGATGGAAAGATCATCCTCATCCTCTCCATAATTTAGGAGTGAGTTTGTTGGTATTTTGCGCACTACTGGCTCGGTACGAAGTGATACCATGAAATTTATATCCTCCAACTCACTATTTGGGGTGAAACGGGAAGTTGAGGTTGTTATTGAGTCTGCGAGAAGGTTTTACTCTCGTGGGATTGCTTCAATTGATATGAAGCTAAATCCCTTACTTAGATCTAATAATATTGTCTTATAGAGTTGTAAATATTTAGCCCTAGTTTCATATACCTCAGAGACTTAGTTTACAACCAATTGCGAGTCTCCTAGTACTCTAATGTTGTCAACACCCATTCTTTTATCTAGAATGAGGCCAAGGAGGAGAGCTTCGTACTCAGCCCTGTTGTTTGTACATTCAAAGTTTAATTTAAAGGCGAAAGATAGGATCTTTCCATTAGGTGAAGTAAAGATCACTCCCGCTCAGGCTCCAAAGTGACATCTAGCTCCATCGAAGTGGAGAGTCTAATAATTGTTTAGAAAGATGGATGTTGGGATATCTGTCGTATCTGTTTCTTTTGCTTTAGTTAATTCTACCATAAAAACTTCATCTGATGGAAAAGAAGCAATTCCCAAGGTGTCTCCCATACCCATGGAATCAAATGGTAGGAGAATAGGTAAGTCCTTCTCCAGAAATTTGACAATTTTGGCGGTAGTCCCTAATGACACCATTTTTATAACATTGGTCTCATTTTTGAGTGCCAGAATGTCCTCGGCTGAATTTGTAATTTACAACTCCATGGTGGGTATCAATTCTTCTTTTGGTTTGGAATTAATTGTTTTAATGAGTTGATTTTTTGGGAGTTCAAACTCGGAGTGAATGCCCAGTCTTTTCTTCAAATAGGCTAGGTGTATATCGAAGGGTTTTCGGTCACCTTGTGCCATGAATATTTTCCCTAAGTGTAGAAATCTTACTTCTTGAAATAGTGTGGAAGGGATTGCCTTCATGTGGTGTATCCATGGCCGTCCAAGTATCATATTATAATTGGTTTCTTGATCTATAATATAAAACTCGGTGAGGACTGTCATGGGCCCTAAAGTGACTGGTAAAACTATGGTTCCAATTGAAGTGGCTTTGAGGCTATCATAACCTCTTAACGTATTCCGCGTTGTGGAATAGTTTGTCTCTCCATATCTTAAATTTTTAAGAAAAGTGAAGGGGACTATATTAAATGCTTCCCCATCGTCAACCATTACACATTTAACATAATTATTATAGACCCAAACTTGTAAATGTAAAGTTGGGTCGCCTCTTCGTGAAATTTCAACGTCTGTTGGCATTTTGCTTATATCTAATATAAATTCCGTATCCCTATCTGGCTGCCCCGGAGGATAAATGTCAAAGTCCACATGGTTTACTTTCATTTCTAGGGGAGGAGTGATGTTGATTAAATGACCAAGGCCTAATGCTTTTAAGAGAGCAGCCCTGTGGGTGGGAGAGTTTTTTAACAAATCCAAGAAGGAGATGTGTGAGAAGGTTTTAGTTAAATCATTAATTAAATCATAGGCGCCTATGGGTTTTACCAACATTTGTTGATTGTTGTCTAGTTCTAATGGATAGATTGGAGTAGGTTGGGATGAATAATCCCGTGTTCTTGTTATGGTTTCTATGGGTAGCTCGGTGTCTAACTCCACTAAACCAACTATCTTAGTTTGAGGTCGAGTTCCTAATTGGGGTGCGACTGGTGGATTTAATGAAGTTGAAGCTTCATGATCATTGTTTCCTGTTACAACACCTTTGTTTTTTCTATTAGGATCTAGCCTATTGTTGTTGGGGTGGTTTAGGAGTGGGTCATTGAAGATCTTGAGGGATGCATTTTGAGGGGAAATTGCCCCTGCATAAGTGTTTGGCGTGGGTACTACAGAATTTGCTAAAAACATATCTATAAAGAGTTGTTTTTTTATCTTCTAGCGAACGTTGTATGAATTTATTATATTCACGAAAATTCCTAGTATCGTGGCCTTGAATCTTGTGGAAGCCAAAATATAGCTTAGGATTATAGTTTCAAGGTTGTTGATTTATAATCTGTTGTGGTCCAAAACTCTAATAAGGTTGCTGGCTGTTAGAGTTAAAATTTTGAGGCTGTTGCCTTTGGTTTTGACTCTGATATCCAGCTGGGTTTCAATTTGGATTTTGTGTTTGGATTTGTTGTTGTTGTTGTTGTTTCCATGGTGGATGATTAAAATCCACCGTGTTGATTGTTGGAGTAAAATTTTTATTTCACTGATTATTAACTGGTGGTGAAATGTTTACAATGTTTGCCCTTTTACCTTGATCAATTACTCCATTTGTTGTAACTTTGTGGTTCTTGTTAAGGATATTAGGTCCTTGATTAGCATTCCCTGTATTAGAATAGGCCACGGTGTTTTGAGTGGGAGTGGTTAATTTCCCATTTGCCCCATATGTCTTGTGACCACTATCTATCGTTGCTTGGTCGATTCGAAGAGCACTCTCGAGTACTTCATCGTATGTTCTTAGTGGGAACTTCTAGACTTCTTCCTTTATCTCTCTATTGAGAGAATTAAGGAATAAATCACATAATTCCATTTGATCCATGTTTGGAGCACTTGCTAATGAGTAGAGAACCGTACGCCATCTTTGGATAAAATGAGTAGTGGATTCATTATGTTCTTGTTTAATATGTAAGAATTCCCTGATTCCCGTTCTTAACAACTTGTTCATGTTGAAAGCTTTAATGAATTCTGACACGAGTTGTTTGAATGAGTGTATCAAAGCTTCAGGTATTCTGTACTACCAATCAAGGGCAATACCCTCTAAGGTTTTAGGGAATATTTTAGTGACAACTCCATCCCAAGGGAGTAACTCCCGTATGGCTGTGGCATAGGCCTTAATGTGTGCGTTTGGGTCTCCTTCCCCTTTATATTTGGGAAAATTGGGAAGAGGTCTTGGAAGCATAACACTTTGTATGGTGAAGTCTAGGGGCTCTTTTCAATATTCTAAATAAGTCCCTACCACGTAGGCCTCGACCATCAATGGGGCTTGCCGAGGGGGTGGAGGTGGAATGGTTTGTTGATATGGCATAGCATATGCGTTTGTAGGGACATAAGGGAATATCTACAGTTGAATGAGCATCCCGAGAGAAGAGAACATGTCTCCTCATGGTGACTTTGAATAAATGTTTAAATAAGGAGGAGCATTGTTCTGGTACGAGTTGTTTGGTGTCAAGCTGGGAGGTGTCATGTTTTCAACTAAAATGATGTTTGAAAACGTGGTCCTAGCTGGTGTTTGCTGTGGATAAATATAAGGATTTTGAGGAGGCATGCCCAACATGCTTGTTCCTGTAATGAGGTCGACCTGACTAGGATGATGTGGAGGGTTGGGAATTCCTGCTTGCCCAAAATATGAATTTTGGTTTGCTTGAGCAAGTTCCATCCCTCTAACCTTTTCAACTAAGGCTGAAATGACCTCCATTGGTGAAGACGTAGTGTTTTGCCTTAGGGGTGTTTGTTGTATAGCTTGAGGTTACAAAGGGGTATGATACCTTGCTATGAATAGGTCGTTACCCTGCCAAGCTTCACCGAGAATATTTCCCATAGGTGGAGGAATGGGGGTATTTTCCTGGAATATGGTATCAGACTATATTTGAAAACTTCCTATTGGTGGATACATGTTTTGGAAATGTTGTTCACTTTTAGTGAAGCGTGCTAAGTATTCCTCATCCAAAAATGGGAGTGGATCTGATTATCTACTGATTTGTGGTCTAAACAAGACCTGAGGAGATGAAACAATGTCCTCAGTAAACATCATATTATTAGAGCCTGATGGCTCTAGCTGTTGTGTTTATGCAAACTGATCAAATTCCTCAATTTGGAACAAAGAACTTGAGCTAGTTCTTTGAGGGGGAGTTTGAGATGACAAGTAGTTACTTGAATAGTTATCCGCCCATGTAGAAACTGAGGGTGATGGTTGCTTATTTGTTTGACTATAGTTTGTTTCAAGACCTGAGAGAGGTCTGCCATATGCATAATATCCCGACATATTCGGGGGGTATATGAATACCCACAGAATGATGGGAAAGAGCGAAGGAGGATGAGAGAAAATAAAAATAAAAGAGGAAGAATCGTTTGTTTCAAGTCGGGTTCACCAATTTTGTATGATGGAAAAGTAACATAAGAGAATGGCAATCTACAAGTACCTCTTCTTCGTACCTGACCTCTCCAGGTTGTGTTGAGACAGCCGATGAATGTTGAATGTGGATAGATATAGACAAGCTAATCAGGTAATCTTAAATCCTCAAAACGTAATAATGGAATATGCGAATCTAAGGTGAAGAAGGCCCTTCTAACCTGAATTGGTGTAATGGTCTGTTCAGATATAATGGCTACTCGGAGGCTCCAATCAATGTCAAGCTCTACCGAGATCCTATTTCTTGGTTGTTGGATATGTGGGAAGTGACCTGTGGGAGCTTTGTATATATCTTTGGACAAGGTCATGAAAACAGTGATAGGTGGCTTAATGGATTTGTAGTGAACTATGGGTGGTTTTTCTGGTCTAGCCCAGAAAATATTAGATTGATTAGCTTTTATGTTTAATACGGAGAATTGTACTATAATATCTGGCGGGAGTGGTGAAGATCTAAATACCAGCATTCGTAAGCTGGTGTCAATACCTAACTGATTTGTAGGCCCGTTGGGTTATGGGACTTGGGGATCACAACTGTGAGTTCATTGTTTTTGTGGACCTGTTATGGTCATGTGAAGAATCAATCCCTTCTCCCAACTATCTAGTAATCATATACCTTTTCAGCCTCTATGTTTAGAACTAGAAGTTGTATGATTTTCTCAGAGTACCTAACAGGTGTTCTAGCAATTTGAATATGTAATTTAGTATCTATGTCAATGAGGAGGTCTCCTATGTTGGGTTATGGAACTAAAGGATTGCAACCAAATGTTTTCTCTCATTCGAATCCTTGCACAGTCATTTAGATGTTTTATCAAGGCAATCTATAGTTTGGATGGTTTGACTAGAATGTGTAAGCTTTGTCATCTTTGATGTTTAATCCTCTTAGTTGCTCACTAATTGCTTGTAAATTTTTTGTTGCTCAAAAGACCTGTATCCTGAGGTCTTGATCTATATCAACTAATGTTGTGGGTAGATTTAGTTGAGGCATTACAGGTTCAAATATATACTCTCTAGGCTCTCTAGTTCTTATGATTGTCATACAAAATGATTCAACTTTTAACTAACATTTAATAAACTGATTACAAAAGAGGTGTTTACACTATGTAAGCATCCTTTTATTTTTGTATTTTTCAATGACGTATTTTAATGAAATTAAAGAGCAGCTACCCTAGTATATGTATAAAATGAACAACTAATCTAATAACAGAATAAAAATAAGCAACATAGCCTGGTATGGCTATTTTCCTGTGCATTTGTGATTTTATCCTAAATATCTAAGCAACTATATATTTTGAATTGAAAGGATCTCGATCCTACCTCAAAAGTGAGGAATGAATCACAGTTTCTTGGAAACTATCAATCCCCACAACTTCCCCGGTGATATCGAGATTGAACTTTTAACTGAGATAAAATAATTCACTACTCTATTTGATATGTCATAACTAGAACTTTGATAGCGCAAACCTGGCATTTACAGAACAATGGTAAATCCAGTTGTGTGCGATTTCCTCTCCTCACTGTGATCTCCTTGTTCCTTTATGTCCTCGTGAATCTAGAAAAGTGTGTATATGATAATATCAACAGAAGATGACATTCAAAAAATGGCAGCTTTGGATATAGACTGAATATAATGCAAGTAGGAGAGGGATAGCGCAAGTGAACAGAGCTTGACTATGCAATTCCTAGCGGGATTTATTGTGGGAATACAACACAAATGTACTGACAGTTTTAAAAACTATCCTTGTGACAAAACAAAACCTACAACTTTAATGGATTCTAGTCTAGAAATGAAGCTATTCTATGTTAAACTGATTGTATGCAGTAGTAATGAAACAAGACTTGAAACAAGAAGATGACATGACCTCCAAAATGCCAACAATGGAAGAAAAACATGAAACTAACATAATTCTAAGCAAGGAATTGAAAAACTAAACAAGAGAATTGAGAGGATGAGGGGCCATTTGCTTGAAAACCAGCTGGCTATTTATAACCAATGCATTTACCAAAGGGTAACTCCCATTTGATCTCTTTTACTATAAAAAAGGAAAAACACTATTCATAGGGAGCAGAAAACATTAATGCAAGCCAAAGTGGTTGAAGAAAGTGTGTAAATTTGAAGATTTACGTTTGATACGATCGTCGAAGGAATTTAGAAAACGTGAAAAAAATCACTGCCTTGTGTAGGGCGGCAGTTACCGGACCGCTACCTTGTCCTAGGCGGCGATCACGGGACCACCACCCAGGCAGGGTGGTTCCGTCACTGAAGATAAAACATAAGAAGAAAGGGGGAAAAGGGGAAAAACCAAGCATGTAGAGCCTGAGTGGGGTATGCGGGATACGAGCGTATACATGGTGAGCCTTTTTGGATTCTGAACACCTTGTAAGGAGACGTGTATCATCATTGGGGCATCTATAACATCATTTCGGTGGTGCAGTACCCTACAATTTTAGGTACGTACAGTTACCATGCAGATAAATATGTAATCAATCTGTCTTCCTGAAGTTTTTTGTTTCATTCCACGATATCTTATCATAAGATTCAAGCTCATAAAAAATCAGTATACCACAATAAGATTATCTTAATTTTCTTAATCAAGTTTAAGCATGATTAAATTTAGATTCTGGTTCCTTATTAATAGACTTCATTAAGATGAATTCTATTCATAACGTACGTATTTATTTCATTTTTCTTACCTTATTATGATTTTGATTTAACAAGAGGAAGTATGTTTTCTTCCTTCCAAACTTCATTTGAGTATGATTCTCAAAAGGTATTAACAAAATTCTTATCCCCTTAAAATGATTGTCTTTCTTTTAACTTTATATTCTTTTAGGGTTCATTGCTGTCATTTACTTTATACAAGAGTCATAAGTAAATTTCTCTTTTATTTATGTCATCTAGTAAACCATAATGACCTAGTTGTATTTTCATCTATGCATGCCAACTTAGAAGTTACATTCGATAAACGAATAAAGTATCAATTCCTTTCCTATTGATTTCACTTGAGTTTAACTGAAATGATTCAAAACAGATAGGTTCACGAGAGAATAATGACAAGTTTACAAAATTTCCTTTACAGTAAACCCAAAGTGAATAATACATAAAATACAAATAACACTCAATCCTTTTTCCCATTCCTCAAAGTAAATTATACAATTTACAAGTCTAAACATTATAGACTTCACTCATGCCAATCAACATTGATAAACTCAAACAAGAATACAACTTTTCCCTTTTTCAATTACATTTTAATAAGAATAATAATTCCTCATAAAAGATGTAGCCTTTAGGTAAACACAAGAAGCATCATAAAAGAACTTGTCTTCTTTTATCACTTATGGAATCCATCTGTAAAAATTGCTAGCACGGGTCAGTTCGTCAAACTGAGCATGGTAATCACTAAACATTAAAAGTACGTGCTTTCAACTAACTATCTCACAAAAAGAACTATGCTTTTATGAAACATTAAATCAATTCAGATAAATATCTCATAAAGGAATAAGGATCATAACAGGAAGGTCAAAATGAACAATCCACATTACATTATGTAAGGATCATGATCAAAGCAACACTCTTCAATCAGTAATTTCACAGGAAGGATTACAATAGATAAGTGATAATACATCTCGATTACTTATCAAACTCATACTATAGATGTATGTAACTCATTCTTGATTCAAACAAATGTTCCAGAAGGGTGCCAACCCTACAGTTCTAAAAACGGAACTATTTTAAAGAAGCAATTAATCATAATCCATAACACTAGCATAATTCTTCATGCAATATCAAAATCCAAATTCATTCTATCTAAAAGGATGGAATTTAGGATGAACCCATAATATTCTACACAAGAATTACCTTCTTTCTAGCATTGAATCAATATCAATCCAATTCCAATTTATCGATTCAAGGGAATAAGAAGTGCAGGATTATGCCTAATTACCCATTCAACCTCAACATGGTTAATATAGATGAAAGGAAGCAAAAAGTTGAAAAGAAAACAACTTAAGTCATCCTTCAGTTTTCAAGAAAATAACATTGCATTCAACAATTCAGAGAAGAGAAAGAATTGAATTTAAATTCTTTTTACATTTTGAAGAAAAACAATGATTCATACCTAGCTCAAAAATAGAGAGAACATCCCAATAATCCATCCTATTAAAAGGTTAAACACATTCGACATCCAAAGAAGACTGAACTGATCCTTACCTAACAACATCCAAATTCAACAACCACTGCCACACAAACAACATAGTTGAAATTGAATCGATATAAGATAAGTAACTGAATCTAGCAAGGTAGGGCCGAAGAGAGGGCTTCTCATCAAATAAAGAGAACAATCACAGTAGCACAAAAATTATACAAGTTTTCAAAGCAAAAAGCTCAACAACCAATTCCTTAGCTTCATTTACGTGAAGATGGCCTATGCCCAGATGCTTCCTCATTTCCCAAATAGAGAGAAACCTATAAGGTATTCCTATGTGCTCAAGAGGAATGAATACAAGCTATAGCCAAGCCAAACATGTACCCACTTTATAGGAATCAAGGAGATAGTCAATACGTAAGAAAGAAAGGACTCCATCCCATATTTGAACAAGATGAAGGTAAATCAAAAGGAGATTTAACCCCAATTCAGTTCTCAAAATTGAACCCAAAAGAAGGAGAAGAGTAAAATCAAAAATTTCTAACTCATATCCTTTAATTAACTAAAACTGAACTAATCCATTCTTTCAACAACTTCTACATATGTAAATAAAAAGGTTATTCACAAACCAATTCATACATGGAGGAGAGAGAGAAACATCAATATCCTCACACGATCCCAAGAGAAGAATTTAAATTGTAATTTACCATATTTCGAGAAAGGAAGAACAAAACAGAATGAAATCCTTTCTTAACAGTCCCAAAAAGTTCACAAATTCAAAACGTGTTAAGCTCAGAACGTCTCAACATATCACTATTGTTTTCAAACAAGTTTGAATCCATAGGAAAACAATGAATCTGAAAACCCATTTCAACATAACTTAACAACAGTGATACAATTCGAAGCCACTTCAGATTTTAACTGAAACATCAATTTTCTTACCTTCTCCTAACAAAGAAAGATAGTCCCGATCAAATTTTAAAAACACCGTTATTTTTCCTTAAACCATTTTAGCACAAGTTATCAGAAGTCCATGCGACTTAAGCAACATTCCATTTTCAAATAAAATAAACATGATTTACTCAAACATGCATCAAGAAAATACCCATATTAATCTTTTCCAAACAACAAACTCAAGCAGAAGATCACAACAAAAATACACCAAGGCATTTCTACAAGACCATTTGTTTATAAGAGTGGAGTTCTTTTAATGAAGACATTTAGAAAGAAGCATAACTATTTAATAAGAAGAGCCTATCATGCCTGATAGTGTTTTCTTTTGTTTTGCAGAAGATCTCTAGTCG
Organism: Taxus chinensis; assembly: GCA_019776745.2. Lineage (NCBI taxonomy): Eukaryota > Viridiplantae > Streptophyta > Pinopsida > Cupressales > Taxaceae > Taxus > Taxus chinensis. The sequence goes on from CM034149.1 coordinate 99,324,580, forward strand.
ATCCTCCTAAAAACCTCTTATTTCCAAAATGATGCCAACAGTCAAATCTCTCAGCTTCCTCTATGTTTCCACAGGTTTAGAAATAGCTCGAAGATACCCAAGATCACAATGGATCGAAAAATAAACTTGTTGGTTTGAAGAACCTGAACTTTCATGCAGAGAAAAAAACTAGAAAGATCAAAATGACCAAATTTTTTCCAAAAAACCCACTTCTCATCTTTCCTAGGCAGTTTCCTCACCGTAATTGATGCCATTAATTACATTGAATGCAGATTTCCTCCTCTTTCCTTATGCCACCACCAATTCAAATTTGGCGAAGTTAATTTCAAGAATTCCCATGCCTTTTTAAAATTAGCAATGGTGTTAGGTAAGCATCCTACCAATCTTCCTTGCCTCCACCAAACTTGGCAATTTAAGATTTAAGGACATAAATTTAATCCTCATTAATACCTTAGAAACTGTCACCACCAACTTCCTACTTTCCACGTAACCCTTAGGTCCCCTTTAGGCTTAGTAATAGTTTAGTTCACCTTAACATTAGTTAGCCTTCCACCTTAGTTCTTAGGTCATTAGAATTTACCTTAGGTTATTTCAATATTCATAACCATATAACATACCAACTTAGGTTAGGTCTTAACCCCTTAGATTGGAAATCCATATACGGTAGGGCACTACTACATAGGTTTAGGTGTCAACCGTAATAGTTTAGTAATAGGTCCTAGGTAAGTATTGTTACCTTAGGTTAAAAATCCAAATAGGATAAACATTACAATTTAGGTTAGATCTGAATAGCATGAACCATTCTGACCAAGGCTAAGGCATTTGCCTTATTAGCCCCTTAACAGATCCTCAATCTCCTTACGCTGCTCAGCATTATAAAACACTTATAAAGGAGGTCCATGTTAAACATTTATAACATGATGCCAAGTAAGGACACTTGTACTAGATTCAGGTAATCATAACCAAAATAAAACTCAGTTATTCATTACCTTTTTTGGTTCCAGATTTCAGTTAACAAGATGAAAATAAAGAAGAACTGAAGCATACCTTGGATCAATGGAATTGATTTAAGGTGTGTTATTAACATAAGGAAAATGTGAAAACAATAGTACAAATTTACAATTTACAATTCACAACGCTGAATGGCTCCACTTCCAAGTAAACAGAATCACAATAAGCATGAATTTTGAACAGTAATAACTTACCCATTGCAACATGATTTTCAGCATCAAAAGAATACACCTTCCTAAGACAAATCACATGTCAACATTTGCGATGTCAAAAGTGGAAGTCATCATAGTAACAGTCATGATCATGATGTTACACCCACCCAATGTAAATTAATAAATGTATGAATAAATAAATTAAAGTGCTAGAACATTTTCAGTTTGTTGCTAATGACTTGAATAGTAATGATTTAATTATTAGAGGTGACTCTCGTTTTATTGGTAATGCCGCCATAAAAAAACTTGTGCGAGTAAAATTCCTTTTTTATGCTTTCATTAATTATGGATTGGATCTTAAATATTATATATTGGGAGGCTACTAAATAGGTGGATTTTATAGAAAATCATGGGTCTTTCAAAGCGTTTTGTGATAATATTGGAAATAAATATGTTGATCTCCTAAACTCATCACATTTTCCAATAAAGGTCGATATTAAAGCCCCTAGCAAGCTTGTATTAATTACAAGCATGCAATGGCATAGTCATTCCATATATTTACCAATAAAATCTTCCTTTTTTCACACCTTTCATGTTTATTTCACTCGCTTTCATTTCGTCTATCATGGTCTTTATAACGTTTACTTTCAAGCAATTTTTTGTGTCGTCGTTTGAAATTCATTTTCTGAATTGAAACAGAGAAAGACTAGTTTCTATTAAGGGAGTTCTTAGAGATGATTATCTTAATCTAGAGGGATGTCCAAGGGTAAATGTGGAAGTTACTTCGACATTCGTTTTCCATTTTCTTATCATACACCTAGTGAAGGATTGGACTTTGGAGATGGGTCATCACTAGATCAAGTCAGCGTATAGGATTGGCATGGAAGTGGAAATGGAAAAAACCATGAGTGCGTCATGGCCCTTTCTATCTGAGGATTGTTATAAATAGGAAGGTTTTGTGGACGTGGTCATTTTTTCATATTTGTACAAATGGTTTGATGTCCTAATGTAATTTGTGTCTGGTGTGTCCAAATGGTGTAAGACACTAGGTCAGGATATAGTTCACTCCCCTTTCTTGACTTGGATGATATTTTTTCTCTGTTGTAATAGGAATTAGCATGTAGGGATCTTCTTCACTAGGAAGGTCGCAAGGCATATGATTGGTTAAAGAGTCACGTTGCTGCTGGAAAAGAGCATCTTTTTCTAGAACCGCCTGTGGAAACCATTTTCATCCCTATTAAAGTGGAGGTTACAGAGGTGTCATCTAATTCAAATAAATACGTACTTATAAAATTTTCAAGTTCTAACTTTGTTTTGGTTGTTATATAGCCTTTTTAGTTACATTATTACCAAATCATCATGTTTGTCTTACTGGTCTGGGTTTTTTTTGTATTCCCAACCACTTGTTTTTTGACATAGGCCCTTAAGCATTTTTTCACCAAAGTATTGCTAGATCGTTCAGGTTTTTTAGACTGATCCTCTCATTGTATATGTAATGTAAAGGGAAAGGGACCTTTCAACCCTCCTTCAATTATAAAAATCAAGAATTCTTTAATAAAATTTTTTAGTTTTGTTTTACACTATGAAATTTTTACAATTAATCGCTATTAAATTTGCTTTGTTTGAATATGTCAATTCATTTCTAAAAGTGAAGATTAGTGGCTACTAGCATCAATTATATTATAGAATATATTTCCATCAATGTAAAAAACAATCTATACAAATTTAGGATAGAGGAGCTAATGGTGGATTGATGGCTATCTTCCCATCACTTTAAAAAAATATGAGTTATACTACATCATTGTGGAATCCTAGAGGCCTTCACTTTCAAAATCATATGGAGTTTCTTTGAGAAAGGAATACATTTAATTCTCTTTGCCCTAATAATTAAATATATTGTAAATGGCTCTATTTATTTTATAGAAACCTCTCCTAAAACAATTTGTCTAGGCGAAATTCATGTCATTAAAATTTTTTCATGTTTTCCTCCATACAGTTGTATATATAAACACAAATTTTCTTTACATACAAATTCAGTTTTGTTTTTTATGGTTTTTGTATAGCACCAATTAACTGATGAAAGAAATAGTAGTTGTTTTTCTAAATAGCTCAGGTTCCAAAGACATTCTTCTATTGTTGTAAAAAAATTTAGAAAACTTGAATATGTATGATGTTGTCTAACAAAATTATTGTCCCAATGCAATGAACAACATCCATCTAAAAACTGGACAATTGTTTGCTTTTGTTAGGTTTCAATACTACTATTGTGCATAATTATAGCTCTGTACCATTCAAATCATCCATAGGTATTTACAAAAGGCTCTGCAAACAACATGGAGCAAGGTGTTAAAACTAACATGGACAAGACATGATTTCATATTGTATATATTATCAGATGAAAAATAAGAAAGCAATATCATATCACAATTTCTTTATTCACACATCTATTTGTTAAATTTAGTTTCTCTAAGGTGGGTCATACAACACATGAGTAGGGATCTCTACATGTACAACGACATAATGAAAATCACAAAAAATCTTAAAGAGAAATATGTAATTGGCTATGGTGCTACAAGAAATCTGTATAAATGTGATCTAAAGAATTATAAGCCAATTAATATAAAGAGAATGTACAGTCGTTACCCACTAAGATTGCTTGCATTTGAAACTGATGTGGAAATAGTTGGAAGCATCAAGCATCGTAATATTGAGAGTATGCATATATTTTTGCTTTCTCCACTTGGAAACATAATGTTTTATGATTACATGGTAAACATAAGTCTATGAAACATCCTACATGGTGATTAAAATGATTATGTTATGAAGAAAAATGAATATGTACATTGTAGATTCAATTATCTGAAATAAAAGTGTCCAATCAACCTCTAACCTTTATAGTAAAATGGATATTCAGAAAATCTAACAAGTTTTTTATTAATTTTTATTTTCGTATAGGATCATCAAATATGATTAAACTAGACTGGATTAATTGGTTAAAGATTTATAATGGTGTTGAAGAAGGATAGCCATATCTTCATTATTACTGTAACCCACACATTGTTTACAGGGATGTGAAGACTTCTAACATTATTTTGGATTATAATTTTGATGCAAAATTTTTAAAACTTTGGCATTTCCAATTGTATTTCCTCATGGCCAAATACCACACCTCTACCTATGTTATGGGTACCATTTGTTACATTGACCCAAAATATGCAAGAACATCAAGGCTGAATAAGAAATCTGATGTATACAGTTACGGGATTGTTCTTCTGGCATTGCTACATTGGAAGGAAGTTATGGCCAATAACTCAAATCTGCTAAAGTTGGTCAGATTTATATTTGTTAATTTTCATTTAGAGCTTACACTGTATGATGTTTAAGTATTTTTAAGGTTTTTTGTCAGGAGAAATCAAATGTGGATGGAATTTTCTTTGACATTGGAAAGTTAACCCAGATTCTATCAAAAATAGACTACAACACACTCATGGAAACTATTGATACAGAAGTTGCAGAAACCTGTAGGGATCTTGGGATTATAAGAAAAACTTCTAGTTTTCCTTGCTTTGTACCAATAAACAGCCATTTGTTTGGCCTACCATGTATGATGTTGCCATAGTTATAAATTCGAGGATGTCGGTGCCTGCTCCTATGTAATTTCCTAGTATCCAAATGAACCAACTGACCCCTAGTAATAATTACAGGATGTATTTGGATGGATATGCAGATGGTAAGCACAATGATGTTACAGGGAGCACAAGCTGCGCTTTTGAAAGGAATTTGTTTGTGATACTTAGTAAGGTGATTTCATAAAACACTTTTTTACTAAAACGAGACTTGGACGGTGTTGTGACAGGAAAATAAAATCATCTCATGGAGTCCTCTCTTTCTCGGGGTTTGCTTTTCTCAATGGCTGAGCCGATTTTCAAGTAAACAATGACTAGTTTTACATGTCACAGTCTATATTTTTTTCCATAATAATTCAAACCACTCCGAACCCTTAAAATAGATAAAAGTGTGCACAAATTTCTTTTAGAAGGGGCAATATTGGGTTCTGGGAAACTTTTTCTTTTTCCACTTATCAAATAGGATAGTTTTCATCATAGCTAAATCAATCCACTTCTGATGTACTAGTAGTAGTACACTCTTCTATTGCTTCCTGCTTCGTAAATACTAGTCTCTACTTTGATAGTACCTCCACTGCTACTTTACTCAACACTACTTGTATCCAAACCAGCAATCCCCTTCTAGAGGCAACAAATGTATTCATTTTTTGTGCAAATAAATTTTTCCATAAAAGGTAACGAATCTTCATATAATATTTACATCTGTATATGCATGAATTTTTAACAAATTTTAAATGTACAGATAGAACCTTTCAATGTAAAGATGATGAAAGATCATTTTTGTTATTTCTTGACTCATGAAGAATACAATTGTGGCATAATGAGTGTTTTGATTGATGTAAACTATAAAATAATGGTTCAATGTATCTTCGAGGGTGTAAGACAACGTTTCTCACAAATTTTTTTGCTTGCATTGTGTCAAGGATTATTTCATTTTCTTTCTCACTAAAGTGACTCATTGTTTATACAGAGAATGGAACAATTTACAAGCATAAATTCTACTATCTTTGAAGTAATAGAATTTTTGATATACATAAACTCCCAATTTTGTTGTTTGTTTTTAATGATTACTCATAAGATATAGTTTATAATAATAAACACTAGTGAACTTGTACAATCTAAAAAACAATACTTGAGTTGTTACAAGGTATATTTTAGGGTGAGAAGGTAATTTTATTGTGAGTTACCACAGAAGTAAAAATAACACCACTAACATTTAAGGCCCAGTGTCAAATTTAAGGATATGTGCATACTAAACATTGAAAGTGTGTGCTTCACACTTTCAAAGTTTGAGATTCACACTCTGAAAGTGTGAGTGCAAGAATTCACACTTTCAAGGTGCAAATCTCAAACTTTGAAAGTGTGGGGCTCGCAATTTCAGAGTACGAGGATCAATTTTTTAGAGTGCAAGGATTGGATTATTTAGAGTGCAGGGATATCACTTCGTAAGTGTGAGGCTTAAAATTTTCATAGTGTGAGGCTTGCACTTAGAAAGTGTGGGGCTCTCATAATTTCAAGAGTGTGGGGCTCACACTTTGAAACTATGAGGCTCTCAGACTTTAAAAGTGTGATCCTCTCACTTTCAGAGTGTGAGGCTCACACTTTTAGAGTGTGGGGCTCACACTTAAATACAACAAGATCATGAATTATAATAGTTACTAGAAGCTAACCTTACATTGAGGCTTTTTCACTTTCATTTAATATAACATAGTGACTGCTCATCGACTTATAATAGTTAGTGACTGCTCACCTTAGATTGAGGCTCCTAACATATAATAGTTAGCAACCACTCACCTTAGAGCGAGGCTCATGACTTAGAATAGTTAGCGACCGCTCACCTTACATCAAGGCACATGACTTATAATAGTTACTGACTACTCACCTTAATACAATGGGCTTAGCAAATAATAGTTTAGAACTGCTCATGACTTTGAACTAGATTTTGTAGGAAGTTATTGTTAATTTTTTTTATTAATCCAACAGGATCATGCCTTATAATAGTTAGCAGTTGCTAGCCTTACATACTCCAAACATTGAAAATCTAAAACACGGAAAAATTGGTTTCCAATAATAGTGATATTGGAATCCAATAATAGCAATATTGGAATCCAATAATAGTGAAATTGGAACTAGAATAATTCTAATAATGAAAATATTGGAATCCGATATTTCTACTAATGGATTCCAATAATAGTAATAATGGAATCTAGTATAGAAAAAAATGGAATCCAATGTATGCCAAGACATAGATGGATTTCTCTTGAAATACTGAAGTATCAATTCATTGGAATATATCTAGATTTAGTGAAATAAGTGTTACCTACATATTGCATATCCCTTTGCACATCTAACGTGATATCTTCCTGTAAATCACACTTACCTTACATATTTTGAGTGAATTTGATATGAATTATAAAATAATACTATCTCAATAATCCTTCTCATCCCAAGTTAATAAATTTATTTTAGATGATGTATTTTATCACATTTACCTGTCTTTAGTAGCTTATGTTTGATGCATTAAGTATGTGCAATATTTGTGTGATAACTCTTTGAGTAGACATTACATTTATGGCTATAGTTTTCTCAAATTGACTTAGTAATTACAGGAGATTGACTTGTAATATTCCTCCTTCATTCAAGCTACCCTTTAGGCTCTCTTACCTTAGTTCAGGCATATCCAAAAGTAACATGAGTTAGCCACTTACTTTGTACATGATTCCTAGTCATTTCCTATACCTAGTGATAAAATAATTTTATATTCCTCCTCGACTATAGACAAAATATCTAACATCTATCATTCTTTAAGCTATTTTTTTGTACTAAAATTATTCATTGTCTTTGGGGTGTAAAACTTGGAACCAACACGCTTATAACGTCATTTCCATGGAATCGATAATTTGTTCTTTAATGTTGATTAAGAAGTATCTTAAGCTTTGCCAATATTTGTTTCATCTCTGGTTAAATCTATTGAGTATTTTAGTGTAGGGTTTTGCAAAGGTTTATCAAGTGTTATCTAGTGTATTCCTTGTAGAGTGATTTATCATTTCTAGAGTTTAATATCTACTGGTGTATCCTTTTAAAAGTTTTTAGTTAGACCAGTGTTATAACATTTCTTCTCTATTGTTGATTTTTTTGTATGGTTAAAGTTGGAAGGATTCAGGTCATTGTTTAGATCGGATCCAACTAAGAACCTTCTTCCTGAATTAAAATATTTACAAAAAGGAAGGAAGTAAGTATGGAAGCCAGTAAGTGGTCAAAGTTTAAAAGGTTAGAGCATTAAACCTTATATATTTAGTGATTCCCCTTTGGTTTAGGACTATTTTAATTCTTATGATAGTTTCGAATAAAAAATTATTCATTATCACCTTCACCCCTCATTCCAACAAGGATCTAATCCCAAATTAGCTAATAATTTCATTGAGCCTACATATTTATTCATAAGTGAGAATAGAGGTTTTGGTTTTGAGGATCCTCCTCCAGAAATTTGTTACAAAATACAGGTTTAGGAGCATAGATTTAGATCTAATTATTTTCTATCTTCCTACTTATTGCATATCACACATACTGTTGATAACACACAAACATATATTGAACACTGAATATATTGATCTATTGTAATTCATACATTCATACTGCATATGTATTCATTACAACATAACGGTTTTGGCTTATATTACAATCCAATCTTCTACATCACATTCTATTAACTCTACATATTTTCCCATAGCTATGCACTCCATTATATAGGATCTGCATAGTAACAACTCTCATAACAATGTATTTATCTTTACCTGTAACCTTCTCAACAATCTTTGGTTGCATATGAAACCAATTTACCCGAATGGTTTCAACCATTAATAATAACATTGGTAATAAAACAATATCTCATTATTTTTTATCTGACTTACTAACTTACTAATTTACTAATTACCATATAGTAAATACTATTTACTATATGTAATATTGCATTCACATTATAATAATATTATTCATGATATTATTATATTCATCAAATCTAATGTTCACACTATACAATATCACTAACAAAAATTTCCATCACATTGACCACACTCCTCAAGTCCATAGACCACATGTAAAAAACTTTGTAAACCCTCCCTCTAAAGGCCTACTTCATATTAATATGGCTTACCCTCCTCCCCATGCTTCTTTTAGAGTGAATTCTTTTAAACCTATTCATTTTAATGGTATGATTGGATACCCTAACGAAGTACCCAATGAGATCAAAAATAAGTTGCCCAAATTTCAAGGTAACAATGCTAGTTGTAGTGATTATCACCATAAATTGTTTCAGAATGTTATGGATGATTATGAAATTGAGTATGAGGATGTTTATGTAAAATTATTTGTGCATACTATGGAAGAAGATACTAAAAAATGGTTTAATGCATTACCTTGTGGGTTAATTGATTTATGGAAAGAAATAAAAAATGCCTTTAGAATTCAAGATGGTGATATAACTGATCCCAAAGTTCTCTTATCATAATTTGAAAATATTAAGAAGAAATGTTGTCACCTTTTGAAAAATGTGTGTATTTTTGCCTTAATATTTAAAAACTTTGGTAAGTTGTCTTTTACAGGGTCTTTGTTTACCTTTATGAAGTATGAGAGGGAAGAAATGGTTTCCAAAAATTAGTCATTTCCTGAAATTTTTAGTTTGGGGAATTTTTATGTGTTTTACAGGTATTTTAGGTTTTGGTGTTCCTCATGTCCCATTTTCAATTGAGCTTCCAGTTCACTGATTCCCATCTTTACCCACATTGAACTACCTTTCCTTTCTTATGCAGGTGTTTCGGCCTTACAGTGAACTTGTTTCTTAATGCCCCGTGGACCTCCAGTACGTCACTGCCTGATTTACCAACTTTTCACTGCCCGCTAGTCTTGTACAAAAGTTTTAGCCCTTCATGTTCCAAATGTATTGAATGCTCCTGGGCCTCCTTTTCCCTGAATCCCCATATTTTCCACACCCCAAGCCTTTTCCTTTGTATGCAGGCATTTCAAATCTTATTATTACAAGTGTCTCAGGCCTCTCGTGTAACTTTCTTTGGACATACCCACACTTGGATATTTTCCCCTGCTTACCATTAATGATTTCATTAATTGCACTAAGTTGACCTCCTCCAAAAAGAATGTTATAAAATAGAAACGGGGTTAAGCATTTATTTCACAATTTGAGCATTATATACCCCATTATAAGCTTCCTAGCCATAATGCAAGCCATCCTCGGCTAATTTTCAAAATTGTAAGTGCTTCGCTACTGGTCCAGTGTTTACAGGTAGGAGTTCCATAGCTCTCTTTACGATTTTCAAAGTCAATCTAGTGCCCTAATGATTTTTTGTTTTGAACCACTATCCCTCAAGTCCTTTACTAAAATGAAAATTCATTTCAAAGGCCATGAACATCTCTCTAACCTAAAAACGTCAATACCCAATATAGGGGACATAGATGTGTAAAACTTAGACTTTAATAACTTTTGGGCTCAAGTGAACGATGTAAACCCTCAAATAATTGCACAACTCATCAAATATTATGGGATAGCATACGTTGGAGGATTCCATGTCTCTATCTAATGTGTAGAAACGGTTTTGGCTTATGGGTCTCACTTCAATCCTAATACTAAGGAAATCACAGATCCTCAAGGGGAGGTAATTTCTAGGTTCGATGCATCATGTATCAACACTTCACTTGGGATTCTATTTTTTGAAGACTCCAATGTTCTCACTGTGGTGCAATCTCAACAATTATTTGATCAAGAGCCTTAAACATACAAGAATAGAGTATCTAAATCATGGTTTAACGCTCTAAACAAGGGAGCTTCTAGGTTGCCCAAGAATATATACAGAAGTGACCTCAAATAAGAACTCTCTGACCTTGTCACCCTTCTACCTAGGATAATGGGGCTACCCATTAACAATTAATTTCATTTCTAGATGTTCCCATTTATCAACATCATATGTGAAGGGAAACACAATCTACATTGGGGTGAAATCATTCATCTCAACCTGACTGAGCAATTGATTAGTGTACAGAGAACTCATACCTTCTACATGAATTCTTATCTTATGTACAAAATTAGAGTAGACAGAGAATGGTTGGGTCTGTCTTCAGATGATGATATGAAAAATTCTCCAATCTATGAATAATATTGAAAGCTAACTCTGAATAATAATAATCACCACTTCAGGAGGGTCAATGATGCTTTCACCATGTATATAGTCAAGATCTTGGAGGGTGATATAGCTAGAATATTATCTGATGAGGTTATTCAATTGATATCCCCCTATGACAGTAATTTCATCCAATTCAACAAGTTATCTTACATCATATTGGCAAGTTTTGAAGATTCTCCCTATAATTTACCAATGTACTGCAGTGATAAAATTGCTTTGGTAGAAATATGCATGCAACTTGATAAATTACACAGGACTTGCAAGGATAGAAAGATAGGTGGAATACAATTCCCTATCACTATAAGCAATTACACTTGCAAACCTACCTTGGATGCTTAGAACATTGAGAGGATAGTAACTTCCTTAAGTTTCCACTTCTTTCAAAAAAGATCTTATTTTTACCTTAAGAATTTTATCAGTAACAATCTCAAGTTTTCCTTTTATCATGCTCTTGAAGTAGAATAGTATTAGGTAGATTTTTCAGATAACTTTGAAGTAAGAAGGAGATACTATGGTCATCTCTCTTTTCATCAAATCAAATATTTTAACCTATACAAAGTACTAGAGGAAATGTAAGATGATGATGAGGAGCTTCAGTCTCTTGAATATGAAAATACCATCAGACATAATTCTCTTAAAACCATTGAATGGTTCAAGAAGGAAAAGGATAATTTGTAGGAAATCATCAACCTAGTTGATTCTCCCTACAAGTTACCCATGTATTGCAATGATAAAATTTCTTTGGTAGAAATATGCATGCAATTTGATAAATTACACAGGACTTGCAAGGATAGAAAGATAAGTGGAATACAATTCCCTATCACTATAAACAATTACACTTGCAAACCTACCTTGGATGCTCAGAACATTGAGAGGACAATAACTTCCTTAATTTTCCACTTCTTTACAAAAAGATCTTATTTTGACCTCAATATTTTTATCAGCCACAATCTCAAGTTCTACTTTTATCATGCTCCTAAAGTAGAAGAATATTAGGTAGATTGTTAAGATAACTTTGAAGCAAGAAGGAGATACTATGGTCATCTCTCTTTGTAGAAAATCAAATATTTTAACCTATACAAAGTACTAGAGGAAATGCAAGATGATGATGAGGAGCTTTAGTCTCTTGAATATGAAAATACCATCAGACATAATTCTCTAGAAACCATTGACTGGTTCAAGAAGGAAAAAGATAATTTGTAGGAAATCATCAACTGAGTTTTGGTCAGAACTAAATTATGGTTTGACAAGAAAATGAAAACCTTTAGAGCCCACAAGGTGAGATCTCCATCCCACGAAGCATCTTCATCTCAAAAGGAGGCCTCAACTTCAACACCAGATATGACAACCCAAAATCCCCATTCTCCTCCCTGTGCTTCAACATTGGTGTATACTAAGAAGATAAAGGTTGAAAAGATGGAAAGAGTGGAGGAATTAGTTTAATAAGAGAAAAATAAAACAGAGATAGTGCTTATGAATGAGAAAATTGTAGATTTATCTGATAAAGAAACAACGGGAGAAGAAGAAGAGGACAATCCTGAAAATGGAAACATAGAAAGGATAGAGGAAGATGATAGAAAAAATAGCCCTATAGTTGAATCTGAGATAGTATTTACTCTGGAGATAACTATCTAAGAAGTCCCTATCTAAGAAATGCATACTTTTAATGTTGAAGCATCTATTGTTGAAGTATCATCTACACAAACCTTGGGATCAATGTGTAATTTTGCTTTGGGTCCTATTGTTACCCCTTTAAACAGTTCCTATTTTTCTTGGGTACAACCATTTGTAGACAGTAAGAAAAGGAAAGATTCATCAAAGTTTATAGTTCCCAAATTTGATGTTGTGGCAGCTCTCTTGGGAACAAACCCAACTCCTCCTTTCAAGAAATTAAAAACCACTTCTAGATTGGCGTCTCATTCTCAAGGTTAGACATTTTTGGAGATTGTTAATCCTAAAGTGGATAATGATGAGAAAGACTTGATGATGAATGATTTGGAATTGAAAAGGATTCCTTTGAGAGAGTTTACCCCTAGAAATGAGGTGTAAAATTTAAAAGAAACATTGTCTAGGGTGATTGAGGGAGTAGAAAAAGGAAAGCAGTCTCAAGAGTAGCGTGAGGAGCATATACAAGTTCTTTAAGATTTTATCAGATCTCTCCTAGCCAATGATAAGGTAAATGATCCAACTTCTCTGAATGTAATGTCCCCTCCTGTTGTCCCAACCAATGAGGAAGTTCAAGTTATTAAGGAAATTCATAAACATTTTGCCTATGGAAAGGTGATTGAAGCAATGGTGGATGATATGCTAGTTTCATGTTTGAATTTTATGGATGAAGCATACAAAGTATATGACAATATTTTCTCAATTCAACAAAGATTCACCACAATCATCACTGGTTTTGAAAAGGAGCTCAAACTATGGGTATATTGTATATAAGATATGAGACATATAATTACAACTGATGAGCAGACCCTCATTGCAAATAAAATCTTTGATAGTTCAAATAACAATCTATCCAAGAAATGGGTGCATAGTGTGGACTAGAAGATAAATATCCTTGAAGAGGCAATCAATGAGTTGAGGAATATGTTTCAAAGGAGTGAATATTTATAGACCTGCGTGTAAGATGAATTCAGAGACCTTCACTTCTAATTTTGGAAAGAAGACTCCGTTAGTAGAAACATAGTGCAAGATATCAAAGTTGAATTCAAGAGCCTCATCAAAGAAAAATTGTTCAAGTATGAGGATATAACCAAAGAAAATATGAAATAAATCTGTGGACTGCAAACTATAATTATTGAAGCAATCAAAGGTTTTTTATAGAACGGATATTTTTGGGAAGAAATGGAAGGTTTCTTGAATTTCTGGACTAATTCCATTGCTAAAACTACCATCCCAAGATGCATGGAGATATATGGAGTATTGGTCAAATTCAGAAATTAGATGTTGAATAAAAATATTGTGGTTGCTTCCTCTTTGAATGTCCCTTCAGCTAGTTCTTAAGTCCTTTTAAATTCTCTTGTATTCTTGAAAGTTGGCAGTATGTTAATGATGTATTTTTTAATTAAGGCCAACTTAATATATTTTTTATTAAGCATTAACGAGTCATTAAAATAAGGGAAACTGAAGAGAGTCAGTTTTTAACTGCCTAAGTGGCTATAAAAGGCCCCACCTTTCATTTTAATGGGGTTGGATTTTGATGTCTTTGGTGTAGAAGCACTGAATTGGCAATCAATACAGAATAATTTCTACATTGTCTTATGTTCTATCCATTTTTTCTTTCTATCTGATTCATGTGAGGTTATATATGTTTGAACAGGAAACTTTGTGTCTTCCATTCGATGTTATGCTTAGAACTTTGTGTCTATTGCATATATGTCTTGTATTCAGATGTGTGTAATTATGATCGTATTACACTTGCATACATATGTAAGATATCATTCTGTAATCTATATGTCTGAAAGTGTTTGTTTCCTCATTTTCTTAAATATTAATTCTTCTGCATTCTTTCTTCTGTATTGAAAATTTTATGAGATGGAGACATATAAAGCATCAAAATCCTCATTAAAATATTGATATTTTGTACATTTGTAAATAAGTAAATTTTCTTATTTTTTGTGTGTTCAATAAGGGAACCTTTCCCATAAAGAGGAGGGACTGTTGTCCCTTGAATGTTGCTTGTTTTCAAGGTCAAATTTAACAACCAAAATTTTTTGGCGCCCACCATGGGAATGTATAGTGTTGCACACTGAAGCAATTTTCAAATCAACATCAACATCACACTAATGGATAAAATATATACATGAGGTTAGAGAGTACGAGGCATTGAAGTTATGGATTTTAAGTTACTACAACAACAAGGTTTTTCCCTAACTCCATAAAGAATAAATGGAGGGAAAATATCCACAAGTACTCCTCCTACCAAGGATAGAGCTGCAACAAATTTTGATATTCAAACACAATCAAGCCCTGTTATGGAAGCTTTGGTATTAGCTAGAGTTGCACTCCCTTTGCAAACCATTTTTCCAATAATGGTAGCACCTCTACCTTGGGGACAATGGGTTGGACCTTTGGCTCTTCCTCAACCTTTGCATGATCTCCTAAAAGGGAATAAAAATAATTTTCCCAAATTCAGAGGTGATGGGAAGGTGCATCTAGATGAACATATTTTTGCTTTCATTGTGGCTTGTGGAGTACTCGGAGTTGAGTATGAAGATGTCTTTGTTAGATTGTTTGTAGAAACTTTACAGGACAATGTTGGGGACTATTTTTATCATCTTTTGGCTGGTGTCATTACTAACTAGAATACTATGAAAACTCAGTTTGAAAATTGGTTCAAACCTACGGAGGATGTGCATGCTCTTCTTGTTAATATTTCTCAAATAAATAAAAAACCCTCTGAGCCCATGCAAGATTTTGTTGAAAGATTTAATAAAATGGTGAATAAAATTCCAATATCCACTCATCCTTTTGATCAAATTTAGAAATGCTTCTTCCTAAATGCTTAGTTACCAGAAGTGAGTTATGAAATACTAAGAGCTAATCTTGCTAGTTTGGACGCCAATCAAACCCTGAATATAAGTGTCGAAGATTATTTGATAATGTTTGGGTAGTTAAAAAAGGAACCTCCTAAAGTTAAAGCTTCCCCTTCAAGAACCAATTCTGATTAGTTGGCACAAAAATTGGAAAATGATCTTATAGACATCAAGAAGAAATTGGCTCAAAACACTCCTTATAAAGATATCCCGAGAAGGAATTTTCAACCTTGAAATTGTTTGCCTTCCACCCAGTCTAAACTAGCAATTTAAACACCTCCCCTTAAGGTTCCAATCAATGCAATGTGTGAGGTCTAAGAGCTTAAAGATTAAGTAGATGTTGAAGAGTATGAGGAGTCTGAGAAAGAAATAGATGAGTTTCTAGAAGAAGCTAGTGATTTTGACGAGAATTTCCTTACCACTGAAGGGGTTTGTGATGATGAATATAATCATGATGAAGTAGTGGAAAATATGAACAGTGAATCATATACTATTATGACCAGAGAACATATGAAAAAAAATAAGGAGGTGATCCAACTCACAAAAAAATCTAAAGAGGTTCTGGTCACTATTCTAGTTGTTGTAAGAAAGGGAGCTCCTATCCACACCCCTTCTACTCAAAAGGTAAGTAACACTTCTACTTCTTTGTCTTCTGCACCGAAATATAATATAGCTTCAACCTTTATGTCCAAAACAACCTCAAATACCAAAATTAATAAGCCTAAGGCTTCCACCTCTTATAGTGTAGATGCCCCATCTATCTCTGGATCTTTTAACATAATTGATCATATCAAGAAAAATAAGATCCAAATTTTTGAAGTTGAGTTCTATCAAAATCACCTTGATGCCTTTTCCTAGGTAATCAAGTTTTCCAAATCCAAACCTAACTCATCATTTACCATTTCTAAAGGTCTATTTCCTATTCCCACCTCTTCACCGCAGAAAAATTTGATGGTTCCAACACCTGCTGTGATTAAAAAAATTGAGCCTTTATATGTCACATTACTTACAACTGACCATAGGTTTAGTAATTGTGTTATTGACTCAGGAGCATCAAAAAATGTGATGCTTTCTAAATTTTCTCATGCTTTAGGATTGACTTTGACATGCATGTTTAGCTTATGTTAATCTGTGGAAAGTAAGGAGGTGGCACTCGTAGGGAGGATCAAGGATGCACAAGTAGCTTTTTTTGATTTCTGAGAGAAGAGGGTCAAGGTTACCATTTTGGTAGAAGAAATTCCTCCATCCTATGGTATGTTTCTGAGTAGGAATTTTTGTAAATAATTGGGAGGAGAAATTCAAATGGATTGGTCACATGCTCTCATCCTAGTTAATGGAAAAATGAAAAAGTTTCTACTTGAAAGACAAACTGAGTATATTGTGTAGAATACGGATGACCCTAAAGCACAAATTCTCTATGAAGACATTAGTCATGGTAATTATATGATCATGCCAGAGGATGAGATGAAGGCCCCCAAAGGTGTGATAGATGATCCTAATGGTGTTTAGATTCTAGAATTTGATGGTAGTTACTCTTCAACTGGTTCTGGAGTGGGTGTGGTTTTGTTTTCTCTTGAAAAAGAAATCTTATCCTTTCTCTTATAAGCTTCAATTTGAAAATACAAATAATACAATGGAATATGAAGCTCTTCTTTTAGTTTGGAAATGACAAGAGAAATGGGAATAAAGAACCTTTATGCATGAGGAGATGTGGAAATCATTGTTAAACAAGTCAGAGGAGTGTTTCAGGTAAGAAAATAAAATGCTTAAGCATTACAGAAACTTGGTATGGGACTCAATTGAGTTATTGGATACCTTCTCCATTGAGGTTGTACCTAGAGAAAAGAACATTAGGGCTAATGCCTTAGCTGTATTAGGATCTTTGTTGATCCCTCACCCTGACTTCGCTAAAGAGAAGTTTATAATCGAGATGATACACAGGCCAAGTGTGCCTGATAATGTCAATAATTGGCAGATATTCAATGATGATCAACACTTGCTCTCTTTTCTTGAGATTAAGGACAACTTCAACCAGCTATATTTTCAAGGAAGTGAAGTTATTCCTTGTGAGTTTGTACCATCTTCGGTACCTAAAAAAGAAGTCAAGGAGGAATCTAGAAAGGATTGTTGTATCAGACTAAAAGGTAAAAAGATACCTAGAGGACTCGTAATCCTAGAGGATTTGTTTGACAAACATGATAGGAATATCAAGTAAAAGTATCTCATGGAGCTCACCAATCAGCAAAGCATGAGAAAATTAACATTGGGAATGAAGAAGATCCTAAGTTTGTTAATATTGGAAAATGTTGCACTCAAGAAGAAATGAATAGAATGGTTGACTTGTTAAAAAGATATGTTGATGTGTTAGCTTATTCATATGATTATTTAAAATCTTTCAAACCAAAGGAAATGAAACATTACATTCTTGTAAAGCTGGGAATTAATCCTTTCAGACAAAAGTAAAGGCACTACAATCCCAAGATTACAGATACCATTCACCAGCAGATTCAAAAGTTGTTGAATGTAAGGATAATTTTCCCTATCCACCATTCGTCCTAGATAGCCAACATTGTGCATGTAAGAAAGAAGAACAGAGAGATACAAATTTTTGTGGATTTTTGAAACTTATACCAAGCTTCCCTCAAAGATAACTATTCACTCCCCATGACAGATCAAATCTTACAAGCTATCACTGGATCGGAGATGCTATCTATTTTGGATGGTTTCTCAGGGTATAATCAGATTTAAGTAGATTTCTCGGATCAACATAAGAAAAATTTCACAACTCCCTGGGGTACTTTTACGTATAGAAGGATGTCATTTGGTCTCATCAATGCTAGTGCCACTTTTCAGAGTGCAATGGATTTAGATTTTAGTGATTTAAAGGGAAAGTGCATTGTAGTATATCTTTATGAATTGATTGTTTTCTCCAAGAAGAGGGAGGATCATTTCCAACATCTTGAGGTAGTTCTCCAGAAGTCTAGGGAGTATGGGAATAATTTGGCAGCTATTTTGGTACAAAATAATCCTCAAGGATGTGAACTCCCCATTTCTTCTATGAGCTATGTCTTGAAGGCTCATGAATTGAAATACACACAAATGGAGAAGCATGATTTTGTTGTAGTTAAGGTAGTTAAGCGAATCCACTTCTACATCCTCAATTCTCACTCTATTGTCTTTGTGCCTGACTCAACTATTAAATCAATCTTCACACAACATAAATTTGAGACTAAGAGAGGTAATTGGGTGGAAAAAGTGTAAGAGTTTGACTTAGATATCATGCCAACCAAGCTACTTCAAGGCAAGGGCCTCTGTGCATTGGTTGAAAATAGTGCCAAAGGTAACCTATCCAAAGAAGAAAATGCTTATATCCCCATTTTCCTCTTTCTTAGTTCAACTGATGAATGGTATGCTGGTATTTCTCAATTTTTGACATATGGAGAATGTCCAAGTCATTTTAATGCTAAATAAAAGAGAGTTGTTAAACTAAGATCTGCACAATATGTGCTCTGGGAAAATTCCTTATTCAAAAGAGGGATTGACAGAATATTTATCAAGTGTGTGGATAAAGAACAATAGAAGAGGTTGCTGAGAGAATTTCATGATCAAGCTTGTGGAGGAAATTTTTCATCTGTTTTGACTACTCATAAAATCCTTCATGTAGGATATTACTGGCCAACATTATTCTAAGATGTAACGAAATGGGTGAGCAAGTGTGAAGCTTTTCAAACTTTTGAGGGAAGACCCAAGTTATCCACCTTACCACTCAAACCAATAGTAATTTAAGATTCCTTTCAGTAGTGAGGACTAGACTTTGTAGGCACTCTCAATCCTAATTCCAGTGTTGGGCATACACATGTTTTGACTACTACTAGCTACTTCAAAAAGTGGGTAGAGGATATCCCTGCTAAAAGTACAACTTCTAAAGTAGTATGTAATTTTATCAAAGAAAACATCCTGATCAGGTTTGGAGTACCAAAAAAAATGTCACCGAAAAGGCCCCCAATTTCTCATCATATGAATTGATGGATTTTTTCTATGGATATGGGATTTCTCTTACACATTCTTCTAACTACTATCCTCAAGGAAATGGACAGGCAAAATCAACAAATAAAAATTTGGTGACTATTATTTGAAAGCTTATGAATGAATCTAAAAGGAATTGGCACAAAAATCTCTATGATGCTCTTTAGGTAGATAGTATAACACCTAAAATAGAAATTGGGATGTTTCTTTTCTAGGTGGTGTATGGAACATAATCTCAGCTACTAGTGACAATGGAATTGCCAGCCTTACAATTAATGAAAATTATTGAGGATTCTAATTTCACTAGTTCCTTGGAGAAAAGAATCATGTACATGTAGAAGTTGGATGAGGATAGTTGCAGGTGGTGGAAATAATTACTACACATCAACAAAAGGTGAAACAACTATTCCATAAGAAGTTCAAATCTAGGGACTTTCAGGTTGGAGACATTTTCCTACTCTAGGACAAGAGGCAAGAAACTCAAGGAAGTCATGGTAAGTTCGATTATCTTTAGCTTGGTCCTTTCAAGACCAGACACTTTTTTGGTGAGAACTCATTTTATTTGAGCTATATATATGGAACCTCACTTATATTTCCATATAGTGGGTAGTATTTGAAGTTTTTCTAGTCCTAGGTGACTAGGTGGTCCTTTGTACAGTCTTGTTTAGTTCCTATTTTTGGTCTTTGCTTTGTTGTCTCCTATTGTCTCTGTGTGTCTTATCTAAAGCCCCATTCTTTGATCTATTTCCCAATGGTCTTGTATTGGTCATTTCCCAGAGATTCTGGGGTCCTTTTTCCTACCTTATTCTTTTTTGGTCCAAGTCATCTCATCCCCAGAAAGATCCACCTGTTGTCACCTTCCCAAAAATGTGTGTATTTTTTCCTTTCTCTTCAAACTTTTTGGTAATTTGTCTTATATAGGGTCTTTGTTTACCTTTTTGAAGTCTAAGAGGGAAGAAATGGTTTCCAACAGTTAATCATTTCCTGAAATTTTGAGTTTGGGGACTTTTTCTGTGTTTACGGGTATTTCAGGTTTTGGTGTCCCTCATGTCTCATTTTCCATTGGGCTTTCAGTTTGTTGATTCCCTAATTTCCCCGCATTGAACTTCCTTTCATTTGTTATGTGGGAATTTTTACCTTACTATGAACTCGTGTCCCAATTTCCTATAGACCTTTAGTGTGTGGCCCACCTGATTTACCTAATTTTCACTTCTTGCTAGTATTGTCTTGAAATTTCTTCCCTTCATGTTACAAATGTCTCGAATGCTCCCAGGCCTCTTTTTCCCCACATCCCCGCATTTTCCGCACCTTGAGCCTTTTCCTTTATATGTGGGGATTTTGAATCTTATTGTTACAAGTGACCTAGGCCTCTCATGTAGTTTTCTTCCAACATACCTACACTTGGATATTTTCACATGCTTATCATTAATGCTTTCATTAATTTCATCGCGCCGACCTCCTCCAAATGGAATGCTATAAAATGAAAAATGGGGTTAAGAATCTATTTTAAAATTTGAGCATCACATACCCTATTCTAAGCTTCCTAGCCATAATTCGAGCCATCCTTAGTTATTTTTCAAAATTGAAAGTGCTTCGCCACTAGTCTAGTGTTTGTAGGTAGGAGTTCAATATCTCTCTCTACGATTTTCGCAGTCAATCTAGTGCCTTAATGGTTTATTGTTTCAAACCATTATCCCTCAAGTCATCTACTAAAATGAAAACTCATTTCAAAGGCCACAAGCATCTCTCTTCCCTAGAAACCTCAATACCCAATATAGGGGACACAAATGTGCAAAACTTAGACTTCAATGATTTTTGGACTTGTGTGAACAATGAAAATCCTCAACCAATTACACAACTAATCAAATATTATGGGATAACATACACTAGAGGATTCCTTGTATTTGTCCAATGTGTAGACATGGTTCTAGATTTTGGGTCTCACTTCAATCCTGATATTAAGGAAATCATAGATCCTCAAGGGGAGGTAATTGTTAGGTTGGATGCAACATGTATCAACACTTCACTCAAGATTCTAGTTTTTGAAGACTCCAATGTTTTCACCATGGTGCAAGCTCAAAAATTGTTTGATCAAGACCTTGAAACATAAAAGATTAGAGTGGGTAAATCATGGTTTAAGGATCTAAATATGGGAGCTTCTAGGTTACCCAAGAATATATATAGAAGTGATTTCAAAGAAGAGCACTTCGACCTTGTCACCCTTCTGTCTAGGATAATGGGGCTACCCATTAGCAATGAATTTTCTTTCTGGATCTACCTGTTTATCAACAACATATGTGAAGGGAAACAAAATATAGATTGGGGTGAAATCATTCATCTTAGCATAAGTGAATAATTGGCCAATGTAAAGAGAACTCGTACCTTTTACATGACTTCTTATCTTATGTGCACCATTAGAGCATATAGAGAATGGTTGGGTCTGTCTCTAGATGATGATATGAAAAATGCTCTAGTCTTGAATATTATTCAAATATGACTATGAAGAACAATAATCACCACTTTATGAGGGTCAATGATGCTTTCACCATGTATATAGTCAGGATGTTGGAGGGTGATACAACTAGAAGATTCTTTGATGAGGCCATGTAATTGATGAAATTAATATCCCCCTATGGAAATAATTTCATCCAATTCAACAATTTCTCTTACATCATATTGGTAGGTTTTTAAGATTCTCACTACAAGTTACTTATGTACTGCAGTGATAAGATTACTTTGGTAGAAATATGCAGGAAGCTTGATAAATTACACATGACTTACAAGGATAAAAAGATAGTTGGCATACATTTCCCTATCACTCTAGACAATTACACTTGCAAAAATACCTTATATGCTTAGAACATTGAGAGGACGGTAGCTTCCTTCAGTTTCCACTTCTTTTAGAAAATATCTTGTTTTGAACTCAAGAATTTTATCAACAACGATCTCAGGTTCTCCTTTTATCATGCTCTTGAAGTAGAAGACTATTGGGCAGATTTTTTTGATAACTTTGAAGCAAGATGGAGATACTATGGTTGTCTCTCTTTGCAAAAAATCAAATATTTTAACCTCTACAAAGTAACAGAGGAAATGCAAGATGATGATTAAGAGATTTTGTATCTTGAATATGAAAATACCATTAGACATACTCCTCTTGAAACCATTGAATGGTTCAAGAAGGAAAAGGATAATTTGCAGGAAATCATCAACCCAATTTTGGTCATAACTAAATTGTGGTTTGACAAGAAAATGAGAACCTTTAGAGCCAACAGGGTGAGATCTCCATCCCAGGAAGCATATTCATCTCAAAAGAAGGCCTCAACTTTAACACTAGATATGCCAACCCAAACTCCCCCTTCTCATCCCAATGCTTTAATATTGGTGTATACTAAGAAGATAAAGGTTAAAAATATGGAAAGAGTGGAGGAAGTAGTTGAAGAAGATAATAAACAAAGATAGTTCTTATGATTGAGAAAATTATGGATTTATCTAATAAAGAAACAGAGGGAGAAGAAAAAGAGGAAAATCCTAAAAGTGGAAACACAGAAAGGATAGAGGAAGATGATAGAAAAAGAGCCCTACAATTGAATATGAGATAGTAGTTACTCTAGAGCCAACTATCCAAGAAGTACTTGTCAAAGAAATGCTTACTTCTAATGTTGAAGCATTTATTGTTGAAGTATCAACTACACAAACCTTGGGATCAATGAGTACTTTGGATTTGGGTCCTATTGTTACCCCTTCAAACAGTTCTTATTTTTCTTGGGTCCAACCATTTGAATACTATAAGAAAAGGAAAGCTTCATTAAAGGTTATAGCTCCCAAATTTGATGTTGTGGCAGATATTTTGGGAAAAACCCCAACTCATCCTACCAACAAAGTAAGAACCACTTCCAGATTGGTTTTTGATTCTCAAGGCTAGCAAATTTTTGAGATTGCTAACCCAAAAGTGGATAAGGATGAGAAATACTTGATGATGAGTGTTTTGGAATTATAAGGATCCCTTTGGGAGAGTCTACCCCTAAAAGTGAGGTGCCCTATTTAAAATAAACTATGTCTAGGGTGATTGAGAGAGTAGAAAAAGGAAAGCAGCCTCAAGAGTATTTTAAGGAGCATATAAAAGTTCTCTCATATTTTATAAGATCTCTCCAAGCCAGTGATAAGGTAATTGATCCAACTCCTCTGAAGCCCTCTTGTTGTCATAACCAATGAGGAAGTTAAAGTTATTAAGGAAAATCATAAACATTCTACTTGTGGAAAGGAAATGGAAGCAATGGTGGATGATATGCTAGTTTCGGGTCTAAATTTTATGGATGAAGTATAAAAATTATATGACAATATTTTCTCAATTCAGCAAAGATTCATCACAGTCATCAGTAGTTTTTAAAAGGAGCTCAAACTATGGGTAGATTATATATAAGATTTCAGACAGATAAGTACAACTAATGAGCAGACCCTTATTTCAAATAAAATCTTTAATGATTCAAACCACATTGTCCAAGAAATGGGTGCATAGTGTGGACTGGAAGATAAATATCCTTGAAGAGGAAATCAATGAGTTGAGGAGTATGTTTCAAAAGGGTGAAGTTTTCAAGACCTATGTGTAAGATGAATTCAGAGATCTTCGCTACCAGTTTTTCAAAGAAAACTCTGCTAGTAGAAACACAGTGCAAGATATAAAATTTGAATTCAATAGCCTCATCAAATAAAAATTGTTCAAGTCCAAGGATATAACCAAATAAATAGTGAAATAAATCTGTGCACTACAAACTATAATTATTGAAGCAATCAAGGGTTTTTCACATAATGGATATTTTTGGGAAGAATTGTAAGGTTGCTTGAACTTTTGGACTAATTTCATTGCCAACACCATCATCCCAAGAGGTATGTAGATAGTTGGAGTATTGGTAAAATTCATAAATTAGATATTGAAGAAAAATAATGTGGTTGTTTCCTCTTCAAATTTCCCTTCAACTAGTGCATGAGTCCTTTTAAAACTATTTTATATTATTGAAAGTTGGAATCATGTTAATGATGTATTTTGTAATTAAGGCCAAATTAAGATATTTTTGATTAAGCATTAATGATTCATTAAAAGAAGGGAAACTGAAGATACTTGGTTTGTAACTGCCCAAGTGGCTATTAAAGGCCCACCTTTCATTTTGATGGGGTTGGATTTTGATGTATTTAGTGTAGAAGAATTGAATTGGAAATCAATACAGATAAATTTATACCTTTTCTTGTGTTATATCTAGTTCTTCTTTCTATCTGATTCATGTGAGGTTATATATGTCTGAATAGGAAACTTTGTGTCCTCCAGTTTATGTTATGCTTAGAACTTTGTGCCATTATCATATATGTCACGTCTTCAGATGTGTGTAATTATGATCTTGTTACTTTTACATGCATAAGCAAGATATCATTCTGTAATCTATATGTCTAAAAGTGTTGCTTTCCTCATTTTCTAAAATTTCTTCTACATTATTTCTTCTGTATTGAAAATCTTATGAGATGGAGACATGTAAAGCATAATAATACTCATTACACTATTGATAGTTTGTACATTTGTAAATAAGTATATTTCCTTATTTGTTTGTGTGTTCAATAAGGGAACCTCTCCTGTAAAGAGGAGGGACAGTTGTCCCATGAATGTTGTTTATTTTTAAGGTCAAATTTAACAACCAAAAAGAATCCTAATGAATGTGTTCATAATTTTAATACAAGGTTTAACAAGATTTTGACAAGATTACTAACTAACTTAAGACCTAGTGATGAATATTTCTTAATCAAATATTCTGATTCTTTTGATAAGAAGTAAGCCGTCTATTTGAGAGATAGGAATATTATTAGTATGAGGAAAGCATTTATCATGGCCATCCAAATTGAAACTAACATCAAGGATATTGGTAATCCCCTAAAAATAGAAGAGGTAAAACTTGTTAATCCTGAGAAACCACAAGCCAATAAGTATACTAATTAGGAGGAAGTGGTCAAGAATTTGGTAGGATAAGTAAAGGAGATATCCTACAAATTAGCAAGAGCTGAGAAGGGGTTGTTTTATCGCCCTCAGAATAAACATCAACCTCAAAATAAAAATAAGTTCAAAGGATACCATAAGAATTATTGTTGAGAGAAAAGACCCATGGGTCTAAATGATAGAAAACATATTTTTAGAGACAGTATAATGGTCCTTGACCCGTTGGAAGTAAAAATAGTAGTAGTTGAAGAAGAACACATCATTGATTAGTGTGATAAATGTTTGTTACCTCATGTCTCATGTGAACAGCCTGCTTCAGCTGAGGATACTATTGGATTATATTTTCAGGACATCTGTGTACTTGATTATCAATCATAGTTTGAACAAGGTACCACCTCTAATGATATCCTTTTTGTTAAAACTATAGAAAATTTTTGGGCATGTGTAAGCAAAGTATGTTATCTTCCTATAGAATTTACTATAGATATTGATATGGATTAATATTTTTAGTTTCCCAATCATGATTTTGAGTATCTTAGGGATTTGCTGATAAAAACATGTGATGGAGATATCCCTTCCAAGGAGGATAGATAATTATTGATAAATGCATTTGTTTCTCAAGAAAAGGAATACAATTTAAGGACTAAAAAGGTTAAGGGGCTTTCCCCAACTTCCCAAGCTAAATTTTTTATCCTAACTAATGTTCCCAAGGTTACTCCCAAGATATTTGAGCCTTGAAAAGACCCTATAAATGACCCAAGTATGAGTAACCCTCTTGTTGTTTCCGCTTTAAAAGAGTATATACCATATAACAAAATAGTCACTATTTATCCTAATACATCTCTACCTAAATATAATGTCTATAACATGGCTCAAATCCTAATCCAACTAAAGATTATTATACCCTTGGTGGAACTGCTTAGGATCCCCAAGCATAGAAAAAAGGCATTTGAGATAAATAAAAAAAAATATCTTATAAACTTGAAACAAGTGTTGTGTTTTTCTTTAAATACAACATACAAAAATGTACATTGGTCTAGGTGACTTGTATGTTCTTGCATGTCTTTACAAGGGATACTTGTGGAATTTTTAAATTTGGGAGGGTATATGAAAATATCCAACCACTAATAAAAAATACAATAAACCAAAAAAATCATGGTTTGAAAGGTTGCAGTCATGACCTGGTCAGACCTTCCACCCTCTTTTTAGTAGCAAGTTCAACCATCCTATCACCTCAAAACATGAAAAAATCACATTTCATATCTTATATGGTCACGAATACTAGCAGAATAGGATAATCCTTCTATATGTTATTCAAGTGCCAAAAACCTACTAATTACAACATTTCAACAATAAGTCAACCCCAACAAATGTTTCTACTAATCCATCACCGATGCAACCTAGGCACTTCCAAAACCAATTGATTAACCACTTTTCATTTCCTATCACCTTCATCCTACATGATCTCTGATCTCCCCCTACACACTCCACCCCATGTGCTCTTCGGTCCTCTTCCATACACGCTATGCCCTGTGCAGTCTCTATTTAATCCCCATGTGATATCCAATATGTCATTGTGTATCCTCTTCCATCAATTCTCTCTATTCCAATGTCATGTCCTCTCTAGTTTTCCCACACACATACTCCACCCCAATTGCTATCTAGTTCACCCTTTCACATGCTCCAGCTAGTGTTCTCTCTAATTTGTTGCATGCACTCTCTGATCTACCCTTGGATAGTCTTTGGTCTCCCCACACATGTTCTACCATTGCACGTGATCCATCCCAATTTATTCCTACATATTCCACATGCTATATATTTTCACTAATTTTATTATGCATCCCAGTTTAATTACACCACAATCTATATCATCTCTTCAATCTATCAACTACCATAATTTTTCCTATTGGGGCATCTTGGGCCTTCCAAAAATATTTCACTTTTGTGGTGATATTATATCAAACCATTCTCATAAATATTATGACATTAAAGCATCATTCATATTAGTCAATTATCCACATAGTATGTTCCTTGTGAATTCAACCTATCGATCCCTTCACAGACTTTCGTTGAAGTAACACATCGATCTCATTTCTAGGTTCCTATATATCAATTCAACCATCTAAGCCTGCATGTGTGGTAACCATTTTCATCAGGTTGGATGACCCCCATCTTGTCTTTAATTTTTTTGTTGCATCTTATGTAATGCAACATGTAACCCAAAAAGGTAGAAAATGTAGACACTAG
Source organism: Taxus chinensis (assembly GCA_019776745.2). Classification (NCBI taxonomy): domain Eukaryota; kingdom Viridiplantae; phylum Streptophyta; class Pinopsida; order Cupressales; family Taxaceae; genus Taxus; species Taxus chinensis. The sequence goes on from CM034149.1 coordinate 99,352,348, forward strand.
AAAATGCACCTTATGTATAATATCTCCTAAGCTAAAAATACCAAAAACATTATAAAACAATAATAATCCCTAATAATCAAATAATCCCACAAAATCAAATAAAAATATAAAATCCCAAAAAAGGGTGATAAAAAACACCTCATCACTCATTTACTAACCTTCACCCACTCACACTTAATTTTATCCACTCCACCTACCAATTTTCATCTCTAATGCACTATGAACCCTTATTATCTCACCCTTCTATGAACATTACACACATATGTTTCACAACCTTCTATGTACCCATAAACTATAAAATAACATCCATACCCCTCATTCCAACCCCATGACTCTTTATGCACTTGAGCCGGTATCATAGTTTTTACTTCTTTTCTCACATACTTTGGCATTACAGGTTTTAGAGAGGAGAATGTGGATCATAAAATATTGGTGCAACCAATGACACTTTTGTTTTGGAAAAAAATCAACATACATTTCAGTCACACCTGTGACTAGATTGTAACCTTCTTATGATTTTTGGTGAATCATAATCATGACTAGTTTGCGAGTGGGACAAGTATATCATTTATTTTTACTCATTATAATTTTCATTTTTCTGCAATAAATGTATTTTATCTCATTAAAATGGTTATGGATCTCACCAAGGTAGGTCCCTTGGTGGTATAAATAAACTTGCAACAATTAATATGTTGTACATTAAGTTACATTCATTTACTTATCAGACCACGTAGAATAGACTTGAAATAATGTCGGTGTTGTACGCACACTTATAGTGACATAAGAGGTTGGGAAGGAAATAACTGTCACATAACAATGTTGACAAAACTCAATCTTGAAAATTAATTATTGCTAAATTCTATTACTAAAACAAATTTGTAGATTCAGAAAGAAAATTGTTCATAAGGAAATATGCATGAAATGAAATAATGGAGGGGATGTAGCAGACCTCAAGTGGGCCTTGAATTGGGTGCTAATATCTTCCTAACTTTGTAACTAAAAAATAAAAAACATAACTCAAATTTATTTATTGATTTTCATAAAAATGTTACATCCAAGAACCAAAGATCAAAGTAATATCTTTTCTCTAATTCCAAATATAACTCACTAACTTCTTACTACTTTCTAACTAACTTGTTACAAGGCACCAACCCTTTCCTTTATATCCTAACATTTACATCACGTGAGAAGAAGAAGAATACAAGGATTCTTCAACTAAACAAGTGAGATATTCAACAAGTGTTTGAAACAAACAACAAGTGTTCAACTATCAATTAGTTCTTCATTAGTTCTTAATCAATGACCAAATCAAAGATTGATTTGTTTATCAATTTTCCATGTTTCTATTGTAACTACGTCTCCAATGGCATTTAAGGACTTAAGTTCCTTCACTTCATGTTTCAAAATATCTTCATAAATACTTTGTCACTTGTTGTGAATGATTTCCTTATGCTGCAGATGAGTTACTACGGATAAGTTCTTTGGTTGTGAACGAGTTGTTGCAGATAGGTTCCTTTGCTACATATGAAAAATTGCTTACAACCAAGAGTGGCATCAACACATATAATCATAAAAATAATCTATTGGAATGAAAAGAATAAATGTACACATAATATCACAAGATATATATAATTAGATATAACTAAATTAATTAGTCATTATGCAAAAAGTTCATGGTTGTGATGGTGATGTTCAACAATGTACTTAGGAAATACATAGGCATGGTTACAATAGTATTATCAAAATACAAAAGATGAGTTATTATGAAATAAATTTATACAACTCATCACACCCCTAGGATTAAACGCTTGAATGTCCTCATTCAAGAGATTCATATCTTCTCTGCTAGAAACTACAGTCTTTCGTGAAATCTATGGGTGTTCTTGTTCCTTCCTCTTTTGAATAGAAATATCCATAATTTATCCTTAATCTATCCCAAACTGTTTCTTGCACCCTTTGATTAATTGGTAAAATTCCTGTCCAAGGTGAAATTGGGAAATGAAATGTTGGAGGATGATAATCTATAGGAAACCAATAATCCTCACATTTATTTGTTGTTTCAATATATGTGTTCACCTTGCGGAATGTGGGAAGTAAATTTGGATATGGGTGCACTTTTTTTCTTTAGAGTGTAGGTGAAAAATCTGACCACCTTCTTCTGCATGCCCTCATAACATGAACTAAATATTCTTTGATCATTTTCTTGAATTTTTTGCAGGATTCCATCCTCATTCTCAACACTCATTTTTTTATTGCATTCATTTCAATATAGCGGTCATATTCTTCTCCAATTTCTTCTGATGTTGTTGCCTTAACTCTGATATAGAGGTGTAAACTTCTCTAAATGTTTGTATGCCTCCATTTTCTGATCTCTTTCCATTTCATTTGAGATATAAGAACATAATTCCTTAAATTGTACATCCCCAATATATAGTATTGGGATCAAATCTCTGTCATATGGAAGGGCATAATTATGCAAATATAGCTTGCATAATAAATTTTGTAGTTCATGAGTACTATGTTGATACAGAGTGAATAATTTCTTGGTTGATCTAATGTCATATACCATATCAAAATTGATGCAAGTAAATTTTTGATAAAGCATCTTTTCTTTTAGGTATATGGCATAGACATTTGATGGGGATCTATAACTTAACATGTCAAATGCTACCTTCACTATCTATTCTTCTTTTTTTTCAGCCTTTTAATCTCTTTGTCTTTGTCTTTGCCTTTGTCTTCCATTTCCTTATTATGTTTAGAGATAAGGTCCTCCTTTTCCTTGTCCCATTTCTTCTTGAGGCTATTGATGTAATCATCACTTTGTAATAACACATTTTCAACATTGGGCCCCATAGTTTGTGTTCCCATCTCATTGCAAGATGGTTTTTCAGGTTCCTTTATGATTTCATGGATAATAATTTGGGGTTGCATTGGTGCTACATTTGTTGTTTTTAGAATTTGATTGTTTTGTTGTTCATAAACTTTCTTAATGAATGGTTCATTAACATCCTCTGTAGTCATTTGATCTTGTTCATTTCCTCCATTTTTCCTTCTTTCCGAACAAGGCTTAAATATTTTTTACTTTCACAAAGTCATCCCATGATATTTGAGGGTTATCCCTTTGCAAGGTGTGCTTAACCACTAGGGTTATGAAATAGTGATGTGCTAGGGATTCCCTACCCATTTGGACCTCCTTACTCATTTTCTTAAGCATTTCATGAAATAAATTTGGAACATTCACTTGATGATTATTTTCAAATGATTTAACAACTTGAAATGCACAATATTTAACCTTGAATATATCCCTTCACAAGTAAGATATTGAATGAAAAAATTGGTATCTTGTGCCCATAAAGGTTTGAGAGATGTTCTACAAGTACATTGGCAGTCTGAGATGAACTCATCATCATTTTTTGTAAATTTTCTTCTTGCTTCTTCTGGGTTAGCTTTGTCTAGAAATGGATCTCCCTGAGCTGATAGACTGGTGACCTCTATTAAAATCTCTTCACTTACCTAATTGTTAACCCTTTTACCTTTGTCTCTCCATAATTCAAGGTATTTTCAAACTCTACCACAACTGCCTCATCAAAGCCTTGAAATTTGTTAATGCATTACATCTAGCCATAATGCTCAAAATACTACACAATTTCAGAATGATTCATAAATTGAAAATGTGTAGATTGTTCATATCTAATAAAGTCACCTCCCATGGTGGATACATAGCTTCTCCCAGGTGTAATACACAACCAGACATTTTTTATTTGAAAGAACTTTGCAAAATGAATTGTGCTAATGGATTTGCATTGTTTTGAAGTTTATTACTAAGGGGATAAAAAATACGTGTAGGGGTGATTAATTTTTAATTGGATGTGATAACATGAAGCAAAATGATGTGACATGTCTACTTATATAGAGGGCTTAAGTGGACACATCAAACTAAAAGACTGATATTTTAAGTGAAACATGCTTTATGACTTAGCATAACTCATAATTAAATAAAATTAATCCAATCATACTTAATTAAAGTAATATATGTATGCACTAATCTCATTGTTTCTTGTAATGATTGATGTGCATACTTTATTGAAATGGAGTCTTGGCTATATACAAGTGCCCTGTGATTCTACAGACACATGTTTAACTTGTGTTGACTACTCCTTACTGCAAACAGATGCTTCTATGAGAGGGAACTCCAATTTGTTGAGGTTACAATCATTCATTGTAGATCATCTACTTGTGTATGCTTTTTTTGTGTCCTTTATATAACCATGAGTTTTTCCAGATGCTACAAACAAACAAGATTTTATTTCTTGTGGCTAAAAGTTGAAACCTTGGTCATTGCACTCTCTCCTTGTGATGGAGACCATGCTCCCCTGAAATCACTTGTCAATAAGACCCGCAAAACAAAAACTTACATAAAAATGGGTTAGTAGAGTGTTGATGATCACCTAGAAAGGTAGATCTCAACACTTTTATTTAGCCTTAAATTATTCAGCAAGATGAATGTTCCAATACTACTAAAATATCATCAATTCTCTGCAATCCTAGAAGGTGATCCAACAGGCTCAAGCTCTGAGGTTAATTTTGATGTTTCTTTCTCCAGTCGTCTCTGAATAATTTCATAAATGAGCCTTTATCAGCTGGATTTTTATACAACCTTAACCTGTGGCCATTCACCAACAACTTGAATCTCACCAGATCAATAATAGTAAGCTTCATAGATCTATTAGGGAATATCTTCTCGATTTTATAGGGGTCTATCCACCTTGTTCTAAGCTTCCCTATGTGATCCTTGTATTTGAAATCAAACAAAATTACATAGTCACCTTCCTAGAACTGTCTTGTTTTAATATACCAGTCATGTCATTTGATTATTTATCTTTTCAATATCTTTGTGTTATGAACTACTTACTTTCTTAATTCATCCAACTCATTGAGATAGAGAATTCTTTGTCTCTGAGCTTCTAATAAGTCTATTCCTAGTTCAAGTGTAGTTCTCAATGTTTTATGCTCAAAATTTATTGGCAAAACAACAGTTTTTCCATATAATAGTTCAAATTATGTGAAGTCAGTTGTGGTCATTTATTGAATGCCCAAACTAATTCTACAATCATGTATGCCTAGTATCTTCTGTGGAGTGTTATAGCCTTTGTCAATATGTCCTCTATCTCTTTATTTGTAACCTCTGATTGGCCGTTATACTAGGGATGGTATGGTGTAGACTTATTATGCATGATTTCATATTCCATAACCAAATAAACAATCACATCAACAGTAAAATGTGTACCTTATTATGTCACAATATCCCTTGGGAATTCATACCTGGTAAAGATTTTCTCATACAAGAATTTAAATACCTTCTCACTAGTCTGGTTTGGAAATGCTTTTACCTCTATCCACTTTGTTAGGTAATTTTTACAAGCTAGGATATACTCTTTCTATTGGGATGGAGGATCTATAGGGCCAAATAAAATATAAGCACTAGCTTATGAAAAGGTTGCAGAACCAATTGAGCTCGCAATGACATCTCATCAGACTTAGTGGGATCTTGCCCATTCTCTAGCATTTTTCACATCTCTTAGTGTATAGTGTTACATCCTTTTGTAAATGTTGGCCAATAGTAGCCTAGTATTCAAGACCTTCTGTGTTGTTCTCTTTGTAGAAAAATTTACCTCTAAAAGGTTCATTATGGAAGGCTCTCACAGGACATTAAATATCTCCTCATCATATATATACCTTCTCATTATTTGATCTTGATACTTGTATAAAAGAGAAGTCCAACTATCCAAGAAAAGGATAAACTCTTTTCAACTAAATACCTTTTCTCATAGGATGAAAAATGTGGAGGTGTTTTACCCTAAGACCAATTACTTGGCTATGTCTACATACCAGGGTGCTTCTTGTAGAAATAGAAAACATGTTCTCATCTAGTAAATTGAATCATCTAACTACTTGCTCTTAATTGTTGGTCTCCATCCTTAAGAGAAAATATACCACTGCACATTATCTTTGTCTAAGTTTGTCCACTATGGTGACAACAAATTCTTGCAAGAGGAGAAGCCACCTTATAACTCTATTTCTTACTATGGGTTTATTTACCAGATAATTAATTCAATGTGAATAAACACTATATATCCTATGATATAATGTCTGAATTTGTTTATGGAATATACTACTGCCAGGAACTCTTTTTATGTTACTATATAGTTCAATTCTGCATGTAGCAAATTCTTGCTAACATAGTATATTCCATAATTCAGACTACCATATCTTTTAAACATAATGACAGCTCCAATACCATGATCTGATACATCTATGTGTTGATATGAAAAGGTAGATTACAGTTAGGTCCTATCAACACAGGAGCAATAGTTAACATATCTTTTAAAGTTTGAAAATTAATTTCATAGCATTCACTCCATACAAAATCAACATCCTTTCCAAAAAATGCAAAAAGTGTCACTCTAATTTTGTGGAAGTTTTGTATAAACCTTATGTAATATCCATCATGGCCTAAATAGCTTCCAACGTATTTTTTATTTTCTTGGTGTTGGCAGGTTGATAATGACAAACACTTTTGTTGGATCTACCTAAATTCCTGCTGAGGAAAGGTAGTGCCCCAACACTATACCCTCTGAAATCATCATTTAAAACTTCTCATTGCTCAAGGAAAAATTGTGATCTTTGAATCTTATTAAGAAATTATTTATATTTTGTATAGCTTTCTCAAAATTATTTCCATGAACAGTGAAGTCATCCATAAAGACTTCCATCTTGTCATTTTTCAAATTAGATAAGATACTCAGAACTTCCCTCTAGAATGTGGCAGGTGCATTACACAAGCCAAATGAGAGAACTGAATAGGTAAATTTCCCCCATGGATATATAAATGTAGTCTTATCTTGGTCTTCTGGTGAAATCTAGATATGATTATAACCATTATAGCCATCAAGAAAGGAGAAGTACTTTTTACTAGCTAGTGTATCAAGCACATGATCAATGAAGGGAAATGAAAAGTGGTCTTTCTTTGTGGTTGAATTCATATCTCTGTAATCCACACAAATTATCCATTTATCATTCTTATTTGGTAAAATACTAGAGGTGATACCCACTAGATGTCTGATATGGAGTACATGAATCCAATATCTAGCACTTCTGTAGTTCACCCTTCACAATTTCTCTTATTTTTGGGTCCATGCATCTCTATGGTTATCTGATTGGTTTACATTATTCTTAAATATTAATTTTGTGAGAATAAATCCTAGTATTAATCCCATGCATATCACTATAATCCCAAGAAAATGTTGTATTATGTTCTTGAAGAAGAGCAATCAATAAGGTCTAGCATTAAACACATGTTGTTACTAATAAAATTTAATATGCAGTTATGAGGAAGAAGTTGGTAAAAAATACAATTCTTACTTGGAATACTCATGGTGCTCTATTGTGGTAGAAATTGGTTCAAAGGACATCTCAAGCACCCCAATCTATCATCAAATTCATTGTTTCTTCCATATTTTTTCTGTAGAATATTAGAGAGAACAACATCTTCCTCCTGATCTTCAATAGTGCAAGAATTTCCAACATCATCATCTGTTGGATAGTGAAATCACCCCAAACTCTACAAAGCTAACTACAAAGCTAAACAAGGAAGGCTAACACCATTGTCACCTAATTAGCTAGGGCTCTAAGTCTAGGAATATAACATTAAGATATAAGCTAAAAGGAATACTTAACTAGTACGAAAACAATGCAAAATCTAACTAAACATGCCTACTAATATGCTTTAATTACCTAACATGGGCCTAAATAGACCTAAGAGGACAATCAAATGGTTATGGTTGCTACTCCAAATAATGGTGAAATGACCTCTCCAAATGACTTGTTAAGTCACTTTAGATATTCATCTACTAACCTTGTTGAAGGCTTTAGACAAGGATAGAACTTGGAATGAGATGAGTTGTTTTTTATAGTTTTCATTTTGGTAGAAACTTGTATTTTGGTGCATGTGGGACTAAAAGCCCCAAATTATATTAGAATTGCTAATCATGATTAGTCCTTGATAATCATAATTAGTGAATTACCAAGTGATTAAGAGGTGTGGAGCCTTAATCAACCACTTAGGGTCAACTAGGAGGCTGAGATAAGCTTTTGAGGCTTGCATAGACGTTGTGGAGGTGAATGGGGTGATTTTGAGTGGTTAGAAGAGGGGTTTGAGCCAATAGTAGGGTATATTGACTAAAACAAGGGGGAAATGGGCTTAATTAGCTTATAAATGCTAATTGTCTATTTTAAAGAGGAATTTGACTTACAATTCGTCGTGAAGTGGCATCATAAATGCAAAAGAGGTTTAGTGATCAACAGAGTGCTTGTTAACTGACCAAAGAGGGAAATTAAATGGTTATGGTTTCTACTCCAAACAATGGCAAAATGACCTCTCCAAATGACTTGTCAAGTCACTTTGGTATTCATCTACTAACCTTGTTAAAGGCTTTAGGAAATGATTGAACTTGGCTATATATCATATTTATTATATGAGATGTGAATCAAAGCATGGTGTCAAGTATAAAGGAATGAGGTGATTTTTTTTATAGTTTTCCTTTTGGGATAAAATTGTATTTTGGTGCATGTGGGACTAAAATCCCCAAATTAGATTAGAATTTCTAATCATGATTAGGCCTTGCTAGTCATAATTAGTGAATTACCAAGTGATTAAGAGGTGTGGAGCCTTAATCAACCAATTAGGGTCAACTAGGAGGCTAAGATAAGCTTTTGAAGGTTGCAGAGATGTTGTGGAGGTGAATGGGGTGATTTTGAGTGGTTGGAAGAGGGATTTGAGCCAATAGTAGGGTATATTGACCAAAAAAAGGAAAATAGGCTTAATTAGCTTATAAACGTTAATTGCCTGTTTTGAAGAGGATTTTGACTTACAATTCGTCATAAAGTGGCATCCTAAATGTAAAAGAGGTTTGGTTGACTGACCAACATAGTGCTTGTTAACTGACCAAAGTGGCAAGAAACATTAGTTAGTTAGTAAATATCACTAATTATAATGGAATTGGCTAGAATGAGAGTGATTTGTGTGCGTTTTGGAAATAAGGTTGCAAAATTTGAATTTAGGTGTCTACATTTGCCCCTATTTGAGGTGAAGTTAGTGAATTCACTTCAAATATAGTAGACAAGCATAAACAGGTAAATTTTTGAAGAAAAATTAGTAGGATGAAAGATGCCCCCTCAAGTGTCGATGGGGTGATAGAAGAAGTCAATCAACAATCAAAAATATGATTTGAAATTAATAGAATAAAATGGGTCAGAACATGCATGAAACCCTCGGGTATTGAGAAAGAAAAAGGATAGGGATAAACATGGCTATTTATTGCACTAGGTGATTTGGAATAAAAATTAGTAATGATAATAAATGATAATGGAGAATATAAGATAAGCCCAATATTTCCATCCAACCTTTCAATTAAGCAACCTGTTTATATCATTTTTCCCCTAGGTCTACATCATTGGCCTTTATTGAAATGAAAAAAAATGTAAGATAACATGAAAAGATAAATTACTAACATTTGTCCATTTCTACGTAACTCCATGCAACATATATAATGCAATGCAATACAAGAAAGTAAAATTATATCTAACTCAAATGCAACATACACAATGTAATGCAATACAAGAAAGTAAACCAACTAACCTAACAAAGAAACTAGAAAAATCACATGCACTCAAAAAAATAAAATTTAAGGAAGTTGCACCAATGTTTTTGTTATCAAGCTGCAGTTCCAGAATGTTCGTGTTGTAATGAAAAGGGTTAAAAATGGTGCCTCAAGTAAGGATACATACGAGGGGAATAACAGAGGATACAAGTAGTCCCATGGAAAATCTTTCATGCACTACGAAACAGTCTCTTGCAACTCACTATGACATGGGAGGACCGGCATAACATGCACCTAAGCTTTTGTTAATGGGGGTAGATCATGATGATCCGTAAGTCATTAGAGACCAGAACAAGAAATAACTGTAGAAATATGTTTTTGTAGGACAAATTTCAACATTTGAGGACAATGCAATGGACACATGCTTTAGCTGCTATATGATGTTTACCATTTTTTGTCATTTTTTGAATTTTGCAATTTTTTGCATTTTTAACGATTTTATCAATTTTTTTTAAAAAAATTTGGTTGTTTTGATTTTTTTAAATTTTTATGGAAGAAAATATTATATAGAAAATAACTAAGTCGTTAGAAAATGTTAAAAGTGACTGTAAGCAAAAAAATTCCCTAGGTAGTAGAAAAGGTTGCCGTGAAGCAAAAACATGCCCCAACATATCAAAATGGGCACACAAATAATTATTTATTAAAAATAATCATTGTGGCAAGTGTTAGAAGAATTCTTAGAAAAAATACAGAAAATTCAGAGCACTTCGGGGGCGAGAAACATGTCGTAAGAGGAAAAGGAGCTTACGTGGGAGAAAATGAACTCACATGGGAGAAAAGGAGCTCATGCGGGAGAAAAGGAGCTCATGCGCAACTAGTAGAAGAAATTCAAGGGTGGCTAGGTGCTTGTGCAACACTGAGTGTACAACCTATCTTCCAGAGGCCATAACTTTTTCTCCCGACCTTGAAACGACTTTGTTCTTATTGCAATGGAAAGGTATTGAAGTGAAATATGCAATGGCAAGATAAATTTGAAATTTTTATATTTTTTGAAATTGGGGCCAATCAATATCAATATATGTGATAAAGAACTCATGCAAGAGAAAAGGAGCTCATGAGGGAGAAATGAAACTTACGCAAGAGAAAAGGATCTCACACGCAACTGGTACAAGAAATGCAAGGGCACTTGGGAACCTGTGCATGAATGAAAGGGCGTATGGGTGCTTGTGCATGCACCTGTGCAACACTGAGTGTACAACCTATCTTCTGAAGGCCATAACTTTTTCTCCCAACCTTGAAACAACTCTGTTTTTTGTTGGAAAGGTATTGAAGTGAACTACACAATGATAAGATAAATTTGGGTTTTTGAATTTGTTTTACTATTTTTTGGGGATTTTGATTTTTTTTACCAATTTTTTTGGATTTTTGATGTTTATTTGGATGTTTTGACTTTTTTGACTAACATATTCGAATTCTTTTGGGAGTTGTGAAACATATTTGAATGTTTTTTATTTTTAAGAATTTTTCCAAAGCTATGTTTAGGAAATGAAGAAATGTGGATGCCCCAAGTGATACACGGGATGTATAAGGGAATAACACGACACACATGTGCAAGAAAGTGAAGATGTGAAATTTCCCCCAACATTAGATAGTAATTTTCAAAGGTAAAATCTTCACGTGCAAAATATGGATCAAGGCTAATATGAATTGTTTCAACACGATGATGAACATAACCCAATGACATGCTAGGAAGGAGAAAGGATGCCCCTAGTGTAAGTTGGCCAAGAAGCACATGATAGAAAGAAGTAGAAAAATGTTTTTGTGAAAGGAGACAAAGGTTCCCAAGAACATGGAAAAAAGGTAATCTTATACATATGGATTTTTTAAACGAAGAAGAAGAATAGCGAATGTGAATGAATGTAGCTTAGAAGCCTCGCAATGAAGAAGTGATCAGCCAAAGACACGAAACGTCAGACAAGATACAGGCTAGAGTAAGAGTTTGAACAAGGTACCAAAAAAGACACTTAGAAACATACTAATATTGTTTGCTTATAGAGATCTAGTGTGTGCATGTGCAATTATTACCTCTTGGAGGGAAGATTTGATAGATAACAAGTGAAAACACCCTAGCCAATGTGTAGGAATGATTTATTTTTCAAAGTTTATTATTTTGTGAATGGATTTGTGGAAGGAGATTTGTACATTGCTCCACTACTAGCCAGACATCCATAAGGAGAGCCTTTTAGAGTGGCGTGAGGTAAGAATTTCTCTTTGTTAGATTTTCTAGGAGCAATGTACCCACCATCATCAAGGAGTACCATGGGAAGGAGCCCACCTCTTTCCACATCCAAGAGTGCGAACGGGTATGGAGAGAAGGAACGGAAGCTTTTCACCATCCCTCTAGGTGCACAAGTTGTATTCTACAGTACAGGGTTGTGGGTACGGATGGTATATACATTCGGAGACATGCCGCCAGATAAGGAATTGGTAAGAGCTTGCGGATGACCTTATTCAAACCTTTGAGTATCAGAGTACCAAACCATCGGTTGATAAGGCCTTATAGGGTATCAAGAGCCTTACCATGGGGGATAGGGCCAAGATAGAAGATAGGCTGTTGGAATTACTAGGTGAACCAAGACTGGGGACGCACTTTGAAGAAGAAGTAGAGGAAATAGAAGAGTTGCAGCTTGAGCATGCATGTTTGGAAAAATAAAAAGGAAAGTTGGTGTATGTGATTGATGGAGAGGAATCAGAAATCTTAGATGTTATCCATTTTGTAGGGATGCACGAGGTAGTAGATAGTGTAGATACCCACATGCATGCCTATAATGAACCCTTAAAGATGAAGAAGGTTAACATTGGTTCAGGAGAAGAACCTAAGGAAGCTATTATTGGAGATTACCGGTCAGAGAAGGAAGTATCTAAGATCATTGATCTACTGCGTGAATTTGAGGATTTATTCCCACGTGGGTACCATGAGTTCAACGGAGCTCACCATTCCTTGGGGGAGATGAAGATAAAGTTGAAGGATGATGCACGTCTGGTTAGGAAAAGGCCTTACTAGATGAATCCCAATTTGCATGTGAAGGTTAAGGAGGAGATAGAAAAAATGATAGCTTCTGGGATTATTGAGGCAGTGGAAGAATTGGAGTGGATAAGTTTGATGGTAATCAACATCAAGAAGTATGGGCGGATTAGGATTTGTTTGGATTATAGGGAATTGAACACAGTTTGTGTCATTGATCCCTTTCCAACCCCCTTCATTGAAGAAATTTTGGAAGGAGTCACTGGACATGAAATCTATTCCTTTATGGATGGATTTTCAGGGCACCACCAAGTCCAGATTACAAAGGAGGACCAGGAGAAGACAACTTTCGCCACTGAGTGGGGAATTTTTTCATATACGGTCATGCCCTTTGGGTTGAAGAATGCGCATGTTGTCTTTTTGCGCATAGTGGTGCAAGCATTCCAAGACTTCATCCATAAGTTTCTTCTAGTCTATTTAGATGATTGGATAGTATATGGTCTGGTTAAAGACCATTGTGACAATTTAAGGTTACTGTTTGAGAGGTGTAGGCAGTTGAGGATATCCCTCAACATTTAGAAATGTGTGTTTGCTACACCCTTTGGGAATTTATTGGGGCATATCATATGTAAGGAGGACTTGCTGGTAGATCCCACTAAAGTTGTAGTTATTGTGGAGTTAAGGGAGCCTACTATCCAAAGTGTAGTGCACGGATTCCTAGGGTATATGAGCTATTACAGGAAATTTATTAAAGGATATGCCAAGATCGTCACACCTTTAGAGGAGTTGCTTAGACATAAAAGTGCCTTCTATTGGGGAAAGGCACAATAAAGGGTGTTTGATACATTAAAACATAGGCTTATCACCGTGCCTATTTTATGTTTTCCCTCTTGGGACAAGCCCTTTCATGTCTATATAGATGCCTCAGGGACCACCATTGGAACAGTGCTTGCACAGCCAAGTGAAGGGATTATTGATCATCCTCTATGTTTTGCAAGCAAGAAGCTGACACCAGTAGAGAAGAATTATACCACAACTGAGCATGAGGCATTGTCAATGATCTATGCACTTTTCAAGTTTAGACAATATCTACTAGCAACACCCTTTTTGTTTTACACTAACCACATGGCATTAAAATATTTGGTGAGCAAGCTCATCCTAAAAGGGCGTATATGTTGGTGGATGTTGTTGTTTCAATCATTTGAATTCACCGTTGTAGTAAAACCTGGAAAAAGCAATTGTGGGCCTGATCATCTATCAAGAATTGATTTAGGGGAGGACATGTAGAGTATTGAGGAAACAATGCTAGATGCGCAATTGTTTAGGTTGTGGCACGCACCCCCAGTCTTGGAAGAGATTGCAATATTTTTGAAGGAAGGTGTGGCACTTGAAGAAAAGAAGACTTTAGAGAAAAAGAATTTTGCCATACGCACCGCACCCTACATGTTAATTAGTGGAGACTTATACAAGTTGGGACATGATGAAGTTTTACACAGGTGTGTATTAGAGCATGAGCGCCTGACCATCATGGAGGAAGCACGTGGAGGGAGTGCGGGTGGAAATTATGTAGGTGATGCCACCATACATAAGATATTAATGGCAGGTTTGTGGTGGGAGACCCTGTACAAGGATTGCAGATACTATTGTAAAGCATGTGACCACTATCAGTGCATTGGCAAACCAGGAAGGAGAGATGAAATGCCTTTGCACCCTATCCCTAATGCGGATCCTTTTGAAAAATGGGCAATAGACTTCATAGGACCTATTGCACCAACAGTGCATAGGACTGAGTCATGTTATGTCATCACTTGCATGGATTACCTGACAAGGTGGGTAGAGGTAGCCTTGACTAAAAATTACACAGCAGCAACAACAGAAAGGCTCTTGTGGGAGAGCATTATCATGAGGTATGGATGCCCATTAAGTTTGACCAGCGATAGGGGTATGCATTTCTTGAATGAGACCATGAGGATCCTATTATCAGAGTTCATGATTGCTCATCACAAGACTACGCCCTATCACCCATAAGTAAATGGAACCGTGGAAGCATTCAACAAAATACTGAGTCATACCCTGACCAAAATTTGTGATGTCAGAAGACAAGATTAGGATGACAAAGTATCAATAGTATTGTGGGCTTACAGGACAATGTATAAAAAACTAAACAAAGCCACACATTTTTAGTTGGTGTTTGGTGTGGAAGCTGTTTTGTCAGTTGAATTTATATTTCCTTCTCTACGAATAGTGTGCACAGGAGGGTTAGCTGATGAGCAAGCACTGGAAGAAAGAATTGATGAGTTAATGAATCTGGATGAGAGATGATCACTCGCCAGGTGGAGCCAAATAGTAGAAAAAGCAAAGCAGAAGGCTTGGCATGATTGCCACATTAGAAACAAGAAGTTTGAGGTTGGGTAGATGGTGTTACTATATGATTCTAAGTTTTTGTGCCATCCTGGGAAGTTGAAAGTCCATTGGTTGGGTCCTTACACAATCTCGTACATCCTTGGTTCAGGCACGTGCCAGTTACAAGAGCTAGATGGGACAAAGTTTCCTGGACACTTCAATGGGAGTAGGCTGAAGCCCTAATATAAATAAGTCTTCTTGGTGTTTGTAAATAAGACAGTTTTTCCAATTAGTTTAGAAGTTTCCTTTATGCATTTTTCTTTCTTGTGTTTCCCTTTTGCGTTGTTGTTTTGTTTTGTGCCTTGGGCACCGGTAACCTTATTGCTATTTTGGAGAATTTGTGAGTGCCTAGAGGACGACACATCTTTTTAAGTGTGGGGTGGAGAAATGTGAAGGAGCACATGATTAGAGTGCCAAGAAAGTTGTTTTAAAAAGCCTGGTTGAATGGCCCGGTAGAAAGGTGTATGAGGAAAAAATATAGAAGAAGAATGGTTGGTCCCACATATTGAGGAGGAGAATGTGCATTTAAGAAACATGAGGTAGGTGAGATTAAGATAGAAGAACTTCCTTTAGCACAGGTTACGCGTGTGCAAGTCTCCTGTCATGTTGGATTGGTTACACGCCAGAAGGTTGGAGGAGGTTTCATGCAAGGTTGGGCACGTGAGTGAAAGCGCTAAGGACGAGCTTTGTTTGAAAAAGCTACATTAAATGAACAAAGTATGGTGGTAGGTGAAGTAGCATTTAATGTTCAAAAAGAGAAAAAACTATAAGTAAAGGGTCGAGGTAATTTCATTTTCACTTTGCAAAATAGAGAAAGGAGTGAGTTTTATAAACTAGGGTTTCCAGATTCGATCGTGTGAAAAAATATTTGTGAAATTGAAGCATGAGTAGCTAGTTTGAGTTTGCAAACTAGAAGTAAGGGGTTACACAGGTGTGAAAAGATTTGTGAGGAGGCATTGTCTTGTGGAATTTTGATCCCAGTTAGGGTTCGACAAACTAGGGCACGGGTTCAAGAGATTTATATCATGGATTTGAGACCAAAGGCTAGAAGAAGTAGGGTAGAGTAACAAGGAGGGAGTGGAGTGATAAGAAGACCTTGAAAATGGCACCTAAGAAAGGAAAGGGAAAGGGCAAGGTGAAACAATAAGAACCTGACGTGAACACAAATGAAGAATGGTATGCAGAGATGCAATACCCAGATGGGGTGATGATGGGTAAGGAGTGGGAATCCCACTTGAGAAATGTGCCTGTAAGTGATTATAACCACTGAAAAAACATGATAGAGAAGGATATGGCACTAGAATTAGTATGCCCCATAAGTAAACGAACACCAGAGGGCTTTCCTATCTATGATGATGATGTGAAGGTCAAAATGGAGAAGGCAGTGTTGCTGCAACTCTATGAGTTTCCTTATTTTAGAAAACAAGAGCACCTATATCAATGGTTAATGTCGTGGGTACATGAGGATTACTTACACTTTGTAGGGCATAAGATGCATGTCACTCCCTAGCTTATCTCCTAGTTCACAGGCCTCATATGTGAAGGCGACAACCTGGAGGATGACTTGAGAGACAAGGAGGTAATTCAGGAGACCATAAATGAATATGCCTGCAAGAAGGGGTCATAATATTATGACATTTCAGACATCAAGGACCTCGTGATGAAAATGGCCGCGCACCTGGTAACAAAGCTGAACGGCCAGGAGATTCAGACCCAGGTCAATAAGCATTGGCTACATGTTTGCAGAAAAATTACATAAGGCACTATATACAACTTGTCTGCTTACATTATGGAGGAAATTTTTCAGTTGCGTGAAGGAGGGGGAGAGAATACTCTTCGACAATTTCCTCCTAACCATTGTATTTTTGGAGATTGGAGTGCCTAATGCACCAGACAAGTTTGTATAAGAGTACCCTGCCAAGGATCCTTCACCCACGAAGATATTCAAGAATTAATCATGTGACATAATGACTGCACCCCATAAGGCGTGACTGGAGAAATGGTATACGCACCTGAGGAACACATTTGAGGTAGAGTGGAGAATCCTTAAACAAGTCCTAGTAGCCACTAAAGGGGAATCTGAGTTTGTTGTCTATCAACATTTCTACTTGGGTAGGTTCAACTGATAGATGAATCATGGAGCCCTTGGTGAAAGCTTTCTTTTGCATTCACTGCTCAGTACGTCCAAGTAGGAGTGAAAAAATTGAAGGAATCAAAGAAGTTGAAGTTAGAACTAGGTAGTCTGGACTAGGAGCATAGAGATATGTGTAAGAGATTAAAATAACCCACTGACAAGCATGCGTATGTAGAAAGGTACACATTGCATGAGATTTAGATGGCAAGGCCAATAACACTACCCATTGCAGGAGGATCCGTGGCACGCGTGTACCTCCGTATAAGGCCAAAGTTTGAAAAGGGCACATACCTGTAGAATGAAGTCACCATACTTGAGGATCCCATAGAGAGGAAGAATCACATGGCTAAGAAGAGGGGAAGAGAAGATAAAGCACCAACTGTGTCGACTACTCAGACAGTGAGCTTGCCAACAACAAGTTCCAAGCCAAGAACTTACATGCAGAGGAAGAAGTACCCGGTGAAGGAGAAGACACCAGAAGTGGAGGCACCTAGGCAACCACTCACCAAGGAAGAGTTTCCTGAGGAAAAAGAAGAGGCTGAATCCCTCATCAAATAGACACCTCTCAAGAAGAAGTAGAGGGTAGAAGAGGAAGCTGACTCAGAGGAGATGGACAGCTTAGAGAAGTACATGGGGAAAAGATAAGGCGAGAGTGAAGAAGATGAGAGCAAGGAGGAAGAGAATGAGAAATATTAGGAGCCACATGTGTTCAGCATCTATGACTCGGAAGAGGAGAGTGGGGAAGAGAAGTAGGAGTTTGTATTCATGTGGCACAAGAGTACACAGGATGAGGAAGGCACCGGAGACATGGAGGGGAATGAGGAGGTTGCTAGGGAGAAGCAGGGAGCTATAAGTTTCAAAAAAGAGAAGATCATTGAGATGGCAGAGAGAGAAGCAAATAGAATGCTCAAGGCCCTAGTATACCAAGAGTTAGAGCACAATGCTGACATAGTGCTGGAGGAAGGGAAGGAAAAAATTGATAAGGAGTAGGGCAGCATGGGAGGAGGTCCCACTCTAACAGTGAGTTTCCCCAAAGGTGCATGCTCCAGTAGGAGGGCCCTCGATATAGAACAAAGACAAGTGATGGGCTACATCAATGACTCCAAGAAGGTACTATGTGTATGGTTCTAGAGCACAGTACCCATAGAAAGGATTTTAGCCATGGGATCATTTGAGAAGGAGGGCGCGTACCCCAGAATGAAGAAGATGCTCTCTTGGGAGTTTGAGTCCCACATTGATGAGCCATACTTCGAAGTCAGAAAAGGAGTGATCATCATAGTACCAGAGTCTAAGGGAGCCAATCCCTTGGTGAATGCCCAGGAACTCTCAGATGAGCAAGTCTGTAACGTGCTCAACAAGGTCGTGGTCGAGACAGAGGCTAGGCTCTTCGCGTGCAATGACAAAATAAGAGTACTGGAGGAGAAACTAGGGAAGAAAGAGGAGGAGCTGGTGGAGAAGACCCAGAGCTTGAAGTAGGAAGAACTGACTAGCACACAGCTAAGGCGCAAGTTAAAAGAAGAAAAGATAAAGGTGCAGGAAGTATACAAGAAAATGGAGTCTATCAAGGGTTCCATCCTTTTAAAGCACCCAGACTTAGTGCCACCCGCATAGAAATACTCATCCCTTTTGGAATGTATACAAGACCTAATGCATGTCCTCACTATGGAGAGATGACCTTTGGCCCTGGAGTCTTTAGAGGAAGTGGCCACGCGCTTAAAGGAGGAAGATAGATTGAAAGTAGTAGTGCTTGTTGTGGAGTATAGCTAGGTTCTCAGGGAAGTTAAAGTCACTACCCAATCTACTGAGGCCGCATACGATACCTACGCAGATAGGGATAAGGTAGCAAGCTTCTTGGTTGCCACACTTGAAGCAGAGCTGAAGGAATTCCAGGAGAAGAACAAGGGAAATAGGACAGAAAGTGAAAAGGTTCTTACCAAAGTGGAAAGAAAATCTGAGGCAATTGAAGCTTTAAGGAGCTCAATCAAGGCCTGGCTGAAAGAACTATATCCTCATATTACCAGGAGTGTGGACATGCTCGAAGACCTAGGCAAGGAGATGGAGAAGATCATGGAAACTTTGGGTACCCAGGGAATTTTCCTGAGTTTTGATGAGGTGAGCATCCTGGTCGGTGACCTCTGTCAGAAGGCACAGAGTGAGGTCAACATTTGGAACAAGCTGGATGCAGACTTACAGAGGGATTTTCCCAGCTTGCTAAATTGATGCCCCCCCCATTCTTCATTCTTCCCCTATTCTTTCATTCCTTTATTATTTTATAAAATTTAAGAATACACCTTGGTTCTTTAAAGAAGCCTACATTCTTGGCTAAGTAGATTGTTTCCATGGACAGAGGACAGATGTAGTTTGGGGTGATGTTGGACCCCTAGAATATTGGCCAAGTGTGAAGGCACGTAGGCACACAAGGTCCCAGTTATGGAATGGTGTGTAAGCCAAAAGTGTTCAAGATAAGGGTATAAGGAAGCATGTACCACGTGTGCCGTGTGAAAGGATTGGGACTTAGTCATTTTGGATGTCCAGAGAAGAACATGTGAAAAGCATGACCCGGTTGCGCATGGATAAGATGCCAACCTGGCAACAGGTTGGCCCAGGATGGAGCATACTTGCGATGGAATATTCCAGAAGAACATCATGGAATAACATGGAGAGCTTAGGCTTGGAGAAGCATGCTCACATGGAGGACCACATTCAGACACTTGGCACCGGATCTGAGGACGGGTTGGCAGTCCAGGAAAGCTATAAATACGAGAGCCTGCAAAGACAGAAATACATAGATACATATACACATAGAGATAGACATCTAGAGAGTGAGTGGAGCTCTGCAGAAATGCTGTGAGGACTCTATCAGTGAATGGTTGTAATCAGGAGAGAATGCATTAGGCCTAGGGGTTGTAAATTTTATTTTGGGAAGCGTAGTTACATTAATTCTAGTGCAATGCATGACTACAGTCTGCTTCTCTGTGACCCTCTGTAATGGTTCCGTGGATGTAATAAGGTTACTTGTTATAATATATATATGAATATCAATGGTTCTAATGCATATTTCTCTGTTATGAATTATCTTTCCTTTCATACTAAGTATGAATGCTTATATGTTTCTTTCTGTCACAATACCTGCTATGGATTCTATTAAGCACCCGATCTGAAGTGATTGCAAGGATCTAGAGTCCATTCTGAGCCCTATGGTTCTTGTATGTCTTCCCCTCTGAAATCTCTTACACTAATCATAGATGATGTTTCCCACTAAACTCATATAAAAGAGAGACTCGGTACCCGCACATGCCTCAGGTGAGTTCTTAGCTTTTGCTGGGTGATAGGCCGACACACAATGGGTTCCTTTCTTTTACAATAGCAGTAAAAATGACTACACAAACTTACTCATGAAAACTAGAGGTTCAGAAAGGTGAATATTTTAGGTGTTCGAGTATGATTACTTTAGTAGGGGGAATCTCATGATTTTCTTCTTTATGTGGTCTTGCCATTTCCACCTTTTAACCACTTTCATAACACTCAAGTGCTTACTAGTAATTTTTTCTCCCTTTTTATCGCACATTCCTGATAAACTTCATTTTCTGATGATAAAACTTTACATCCCCTCAAAATTATTGATTTGGCTCCATAATAAACCAAAAATGCATCTCATGGAGAAATGACAAGAATACAGAGAAAAAGAATGAAGAATAATCCATTCTTGCATTTTGTAGAGCTCTGGTTCATTAATGGCGTTAAAAATTAGATGAGTGCATTTGGCTATCTTTTCCCCCTTTTACCTTCAAATTTGGACCCTACACATGGAAATATCCAAGCAATGATGACCCTGGGGGAGAAAACTATATTTTGTGACATTTGGGAGAAAAAGCATGATTTCTCATTTTTGCTCCGCCCCCCGCAGCTCCACCAAAATCTGGACACATGGTGCCATCTGAGTGGCTGAGGAAATGCGGTTCAAATCTTCCATTTTAACTTTTTTTAACAAAAGATCAAATTCTCAAAAACCTTCACCAGCCCACTTTGAATTTTCAACGTGAACACGTGGCACACCACGATTTGAAATGGGGTCGTGGCTCAATTTGCAACATTTTAACCCTTTGGTGAAAAAGGCTCAAATTCTCAATTTCCTTCGTGGGCTTGTTGTTCTGATTTCATTCTTCGACACATGGCATCATGTGACTGGTTGTGGGAATGCACTTTAGTTTTATACTTCATCCACTTTTGAAAAGGGGAAAAATTCCAAAACTTCCCCTGAAATTCCATGCCCCTGCCGTTGAATTTTCAACGTAGGCAACGTGTCCCTTTCTGATTTATTACGGGCCTCGGCTTAGAAATTTTCCCTTTGCATGAGGGGGGCTGCAGGCCTTTTTAGAATTTTTCACTCTTCATGGAAACAAGGCTAAAATTCCCAAAGTCCTTGGCCCGTTTGCCAAAGTTCCTATGAACTGAAAAATGGCCATGTGTCCCTTTCTGATTCTTCAACACGTGACATCACCTGATTGGTTGCGGGGATGTGCTTCAATTTTAATCTATTTGGAGAAGGGGAAAAATTCCAAAATTTCCCTCGAAAGTCCATGCCCCCACCATTGACTTTTCAACATGAACATGTGTCCTTTTCTGATTGACTGTGGAATTCAACTTGGAATTTATCGTTTCACATGGGAAGGCCGTGGGTCATTTTATAGCTTTTCACCCTTTCACCATAATGCCTTAAAGAATAAAATTGATTCGTTGCCCCGAACTTCTGCCAAAACTGCTCCAGCCAATCAGGGACTAGTGGGCATGCCAGACAACTCTGACATTTTTTCCAAAATCACCAAAAGTGATAAGTTCAAAAAGGAACCCATCCTGCTGCATCTAATGGGAAACAAATGCATAGATTCACCTTTCCGAGCAAGAATTGGACAGGGAAAATAATGTAAGAAGTTGTAGGAAATGGGAAAACACCATTTTTACTCCCGATTAAGAATTTATTTCTCTACAAAAAGGTTAAAAACAAAAGATGCAAGGTCCCACACATTCCAAATGCATAAAAGAAGAAATAAAATCATTTCCCATCCATTGAAAATAGGTAAAACATTTTAACGGTAGCATACTGAGGGAATTTTGATTAATCATCGAAAATGAAAATGAGCATCTGAGGAGTTTAAAACACGAATTTCTTCTACAACAGGGCTCTAATTTTCACAAATTTAGATTCGAAAGGGTGGGGAAAATTGAGAGGACAATAGATAGCTCCTTTTAAGGATGATTTGGTAGAGGAAAGAGGTAAAATCAATAACCTTAGAGAATTCTGGGTAATCAGATTGAATCAGTGTCTTTGTCAATGGGAAACAAAGTAAAAAAGAATAAAAACCAACACAGAGGAGAACGTAGAAAGGAAACCAACCAAAACAAAAACAAGGAAAGTGAAATGCTATACAAAATTTATAGAGGGACCACCAAAACTCCTAGGTTTTGAACAACTTCAAAAATTGCCCACTATAAGGAAGTGGGAGAAGAGAACCATCCATGTAATCTAGGTAAAAAGAGTTCTCACCAGCAAAATGTCTAATTTTAAAAGGAATGAGCCAAAGGGAATCAAATTTACCATGGCTACCTCAAGGTTCGTGTCTTTTGTCCCAAAGAAGAACACTGTCTCCCACTTGAAAAGTTCTGGGTTTAGCCTTTTTATCACATAGAGTTTTTACCTTGAGTTGATGAGCTGATATTCTGTCAACCACTTGCAATCTGTCTTCATTCAAATTTTGGAGGTACATATATCTTTTGTCCAATGAATTGGTAAATCTGGCATCCTTAATGGCCTTCATCAAATGCAACGCTGTCAGTTCTAATGTCACTAGAAGCTGAGCTTCAACTCCATATACCACTTGAAAAGGAGACATTCCAATGGCTCTCTTAGGTGTAATCCTATCTGCCCATAAAGCATCATATAGTTTCTTATGCCAATTCCTCTGAGAGTCATTAACAAGCTTCCAAAAAATGGTGACCAAGTTTTTGTTAGTTGATTCTGCTTGTCCATTCCCTTAGGGATAGTAATCTGAAGAGTGTTCAAGGGAAATGCCATATCCATAGCAGAAATCCATCATCTCAGCAAAAGAAAAATTAGAAGCATTGTTAGTGACAATCTTGTTTGGTATCCCAAACCTTATTAAGATATGCTCCTTGATGAAGTTGCATACTACTTCATAAGTAGTAATTTTAGCTAGAATGGATTCCACTCACTTGGTGAAATAATTAGTGGTAGTCAAAAAATGAGTATGATGTTAGGTTGTGGAGCCTGTTTTCATGTGTGAAAGTGTTGAAGATTGTACACTAAGAGTATTGTACACTTTTCATGTATCCTCATCTGGGTTCGGGGTTGGAAGGGGCCCCGAGTGGGGGTCTAGGGGTGTCAACCCTTGGTAGCAAGGGTTGGGGAGCATAGCCCCTGAAATTATTTTTTTGGGCCTTAAAACATGCCCAATATATCGAGAAACGTGATTTTCTCATATGGGCGGGATTTTGACCCATAGGTTTATGGGATAATTTTTTCCCATGGTTTTGATACCCATGGTTTTTAAAAACTACTTAAGTAGTTGTCTATTTATATGGTTTTATGCATATGATAGAAGGATGAAAAGAATTGCAGATGTGCTTTGAATTCGGGTGTGAATTCTATAGAGTTTGTTGAGCATAGCTCCAAATAGATCTGGGTATTGTATTGAGAGAGTGGTGGCTTGTAATAAAATATGAGCAAGTGATTCTTGGTGGACGTAGCCCTAATTGGGTGAACCATGTTAAATATAGTCTCTTTGTGTTGTGTTATTTTATTCTGCACTTTTATTTGAGATCTATAATATTTTCTGCATATTAATTTCTACTATTGTGATTCTGTGAGGGATTATTCCACATATTTTATCCCTTATTTTCTAACAATTGGTATCAGAGCCTAGTTTGGTTTGCTGAAGTGTTGAATCACAGCGAAATTTTTATCTTGAGTGGGAGCTATGGCAGATGATGGAAGATCTAGGGTTGATAAATTCAATGGGCAGAATTTCAGTCTTTGGAAGATGTAGATGGAAGATTACCTTTATCAGAAGGATCTTTATAATCTACTTTCTAAGAAGGTGAACAAACCCTCGAGCATGACAGATGTAGAATGGTATTTGCTAGATAGGGAGGCACTTGGGACAATCCGGTTGTGTCTTGCATCTTTGGTATTATTTAATGTTTCAAAGGAAAAGACTACAAAAGATCTAATGGATGCATTAGGGAAGTTGTATGAAAAACCCTCTGCCTCTAACAAGATATTTTTAATAAAAAAGTTGTTTAATATGAAGATGTCTGAGAATAGTTTAGTAGCAGATCATTTAAATGATTTCAATATGGTTGTGAATATGCTAGCTTTGGTTACAATAGAATTTGATGAAGAAGTTAGGGCTTTATTAGTTCTTTGCTCTTTACCTGAGAGTTGGAATAACTTGGTAATGGTGGTAAGCAACTCGGTTCTAGGTAACTCAAAGTTGAAGTTTGAGGATGTTGTAGGGGTGATTCTAAGTGAGGAAATGCAAAGAAAAAGCTCTAGTGAATCTTCTACTTCAGGGAATGCTTTGACAGTGGAAACTAGAGGGAGAAAAGAATAGAGGAAACCGTGGAAAATCAAAGGATTGGGCAATGTCAAAATCCAAAGCAAGATAGTATGCTGGCACTGTGGAAAGTCTGGGCATGTAAAGAAGTAATGTTCAAAGCTTCGGGACAAGAACAAACAACATGAAGAAAATAATGAGGTAAATGTGGCAATAGGTAATGTATGTCAGGATGCTTTGATTCTTTCTTAGCACAATATTAATGAATCTTGGGTTTTAGATTTGAGGGCTTCTTTCCATGCTTGTCCACATAGGCATTATTTTGTTGATTATGTTCAAGGAGATTTTGGGCATGTTTTTCTTGGTGATGATGAGCCTTGCAGCATAGTTGGAAAATGTTTTGTTCAGGTTAAGATACAGAATGGGAATACTTGGCTATTGAAGGATGTCAGACATGTGCCTATATTAAGATGAAATTTGATATCGGCAGGGTAGTTGGGAAGTGATGGTTGTACTGTGATATTTACAGATGATTTTTGGAAGGTTACCAAGGGTGCTCTTATGGTGGTAAGAGTTAAGAAGGTTAGAACCTTGTATTTAACCACTTATATCACTAATGTTTATAATCTTGTGGCTTCAGAAGTAGATACAACATTGTGGCACTATAGGCTTAGTCATATGAGCCATAAGGGCATGGAGATCATAAAGAAGGATTTTCCCAAATATATAGAAATAGGTTTGGAGTTCTGTGAGGACTGCATATATGGGAAACAGAAGCGAGTAAGGTTTCTCAAGGTTGGACCTACAAAGAAAGAGAGTAAGTTAGAGATGGTGCATTCTGATGTGTGGGGGCCAACTCAGGTATCATCTCTTAGGGGTTCAAGTTATTATGTTACTTTTATTGATGATGCAATAAGGAAAGTTTGGGTTTATTGTATTAGAAACAAATATGATGTATTTGACACTTTTGTTAAATGGAAAGCCTTGGTAGAGAATGAAACAGGTCTTAATCTAAAATGTCTCAGGTCAGATAATGGAGGGGAGTATTATAGTAATGAATTTGATGATTACTATTCTAAGAATAGAATCCATAAGCAAAAGATGGTTCCAGAAACTCCGCAGCAGAATGGGGTATCGGAAAGGATGAATAAAACAATAATGGAATGTGCTAGGAGCATAAGGTTACATGCAGGACTGCCTCTTTATTTTTAGGCAGAAGCAATGAGCACAACTGTGTACTTGATAAATAAAGGACCCTCAAGTTCCTTGGATGGAGGCATACTTGAGGAGGCTTGGTATGGTAAGAAAGTTAATTATTCATTCCTTAGAGTTTTTGGATGTGAGGTGTTTGTTCATATAGACAAGGATGATAGAACTGAGCTAGAGGCTAAATCAGAAAATGCACTTTCATTGGTTATGGTGGTGATGACTTTGGATATAAATGTTGGAGTATTAAGGACAAGAAAATCATTCGATCTAGGGATGTGGTCTATAATGATAAGCAGCAGTTGTAGGAAAATAGGGAAGAATCCAAGAAAGAATATGCAACAGTAGAGGATCTTTCGGATAGGAAAGTGACACATGAATCAGTTCAAGACACCCCTCAACAGGAACCCCAAACTCCTATATTGAGGAGGTCTTATAGGGTAAGAAGAGAACCTGAACATTTTTATCCTTCTCTTTATTACTTATTACTCATTGATAGTGGAGAGATAGAGAGATTTGATGAAGCAATGAAGATAGATGCCAGGAAGAAGTGGGAGAAAGCCATGGATGAGGAGTATCAGGCTCTCATGGAGAACTAGACATGGAATTTAGTAAAGCTACCTGAAGGAAAAAGAGCATTACATAACAAATGGGTGTTCAAAGTCAAAGAGGAAGAAGGAGGGAAGAAAATATACAAGGCCCGGTTGGTGGTCAAGGGGTTTGCACATGAAAAAGGTATAGATTTTGATGATATTTTTTCTCCTGTAGTAAAAATGATTTCTATTAGAATTGTTCTAGGAATAGTTGTAGCAGAAGACTTGCACTTAGAACAACTTGATGTAAAGACTGCATTTCTCCATGGTGATTTGGAGGAGGAACTATATATGCAGCAACCATAGGGCTATGAGGTAAAAGGTAAAGAGGAGATGGTGTGCAAACTAAAGAAGAGCTTGTATGGCTTGAAACAAGCTCCATGTCAATGGTATAATAAATTTGATAGCTTCATGATGGAGCAAGGTTATATTAGATGTCATTCTGACCATTGCATGTTATAAAGAAATTTTAGGATGGCAGTTATATTATCCTTTGTCTGTATGTGGATGGCATATTGGTTGCAGGTAAAAACATGCAGGAAATAAAAGTACTCAAGAAGTAGCTAAGTGAATCCTTTGCTATGAAGGATTTGGGGGCAGCTAAAAAAATCCTTGGTATGAGGATATCTTGGGATAGGAAGGAACAAAAGTTGGCTTTATCTAAGGAAGAGTACATTAAGAAAGTCTTCGAGAGGTTTAATATGCAGGATGTTAAATCGGTTGGGACTCCTTTGGTAGGGCATTTCAAGTTATCAAAGGAGCAGTGTCCCAAGACAGAGCAGGAGAGAAACCAAATGTCCAAGTTACCTTACTCATCAGCAGTTGGTAGTTTGATGTATGCCATGGTGTATACCAAGCCTGATATTACCCATGCGGTGGGAGTGGTGAGTAAATTTATGAGTGATCCAGGCATAGATCACTGGTAGGCAGTAAAGTGGATCCTTTGGTATTTGAGAGGGACCATGGGGATAGTTTTGTGCTACAGTGGATCAGACACTACTTTGTGTGGTTATGTAGATTCAGATATGACTGGAGATGTAGACAGCAGGAGGAGCACGATAGGTTATATTTACACTATAGGTGGGATAACAGTGAGCTGGATTTCATGACTACAGAAGTTGGTGACTTTGTCAACCATAGAGGTCGAGTATGTTGCTGCCACAAAGGCAAGCAAAGAAATGATTTGGTTACAAAAATTACTTGAGGAGTTAGGGCATAAGTAGGAGGAATGAAAGCTACATAGTGATAGTCAGAGAGTTAAGAACTCCACTTTCCACTCTAGGACGAAGCATATACAGTTAAGGTACCATTTCATCAAGATAGCTTTGGACGAAGAGAAGTTGAAGCTGGAGAAGATCCATACCAGCCAGAATCCTATAGACATGATGACCAAGGTGGTCACAAGGGAAAAATTGAAGTTGTGTTCAGCTTTGGTTAGTTTTCACGGAAACTAGTGAAGGTTTGAGAAGCTTGCTCAGAGGAAAACTAGTCTCCAAGTGGGAGATTGTTAGGTTGTGGAGCATGTTTTCATGTGTGAAAGTGTTGAAGATTATACACTAAGAGTATTGTACAATTTTCATGTATCCTCGCTGGGGTTCGGGGTTGGGCTAGGCCCCAAGTGGGGGTCTGGGGGCACATCCCCCTGTAGCAGGGGTTCGGGGGTACAACCCCTGAAAAAAAAAATGGGCCTTAAAACGTGCCTGATATATCGGGAAACGTGATTTTCTCATATGGGCGGGATTTTGACCCATAGGTTTATGGGACAGTTTTTTCTCATGGTTTTGATACCCATGGTTTTGTAAAAATGCTTAAGCAATTTTCTATTTATATGGTTTTATGCATATGATAGAAGGATGAAAAAAATTATAGATGTGCTTTGAATTCGGGTGTGAATTCTATAGAGTTTGTTGAGCATAGCTCCAAATAGATCTGGGTATTGTATTGAGAGAGTGGTGGCTTGTAATAAAATCTAAGCAAGTGATTCTTTGGTGGATGTAGCCCAAATTGGTGAACCACATTAAATATTGTCTCTTTGTGTTGAGTTATTTTATTCTGCACTTTTATTTGAGATCTGTAATATTTTTTGCATATTAGTTTCTATTGTTGCGATTTTGTGAGGGATTATTCCACATATTTTATCCCTTATTTTCTAACATATGCCCTACACTTGAAGGTGGATTGAGTGTCCTAATGAAGTTCAAACACCATTGTTGAAAGGTTTCCTCAATCACCATTGGTTTGAGAGGTAAAGTAGCCAATTTTGTTCTTCCAACAAAGGTTTGACATGCTTCACACTTGCCTACCCACTTTGATGCATCTTTGAATAGGGTAGGCCAATAATATCTAGCACGGAGGATTTTTTGGGCCATGACAGGAGAAGAGAAATGATCTCCATAGGCATGGTCATGAAAGGTTGAGAACAATTTCTTTTTCTACTCTTTGTCAACACATTTCAAAAACCTTCCATCTATGCCACGTTTGAACAATGCATTTTCCCACAACACATATTGCACAGACCTTAATTTGATGGCTCTCTTATCCTTGACACTCAAATGGGATGGAAATTATCCATAAGTAGAAAGTGTGCAATGCCAGCATACCATTCGTCAGTTGAGCTGAGGAAAATAACAACAGGGATATTAACTCCCTCCTTGGACAATTTGGCATTAGCTCCTTTAGCAATGAGTTCACATAAGCCCTTTCCTTGAACTAGATTGGTGGGTTTGATGTCAAGATCATACTCCTAAACTTTGGCTACCAAATTTCCTCTCTTGCTTCCAAATTTTTGGTGTGTAAGAAGGGATTTAATAGTTGTATCATGCACAAGAACAATAGAATGAGAGTTGAGGATGTAAAAATGAAACTGCTTCACAGCTTTGACCACTGCAAAAGCATGTTTCCCCATCATGGTGTACTTCAACTCATGGGATTTCGAAATATAACTCATTAATGCTATGGGGAGTTCACGACCTTCAGCATTCTCCTGGGTTAACAAGTAGCTAGAGTAATTTCAGTAGTATAGCAATAGATAATGAAGTCTTTTTTATAATCAGGGCATGCCAAGATTGGAGTCTTTGTTATAGCTCTCTTGATGTCTTCAAATACAACCTTTCCTTCAGAGGACCAACCTAAAGTGTGCTTCCCTTTCATCATGTAAGCTATGTTCAAAGTAAGTTTAGAAAAATCAGGTATGAATCTTCTTAAGAAGTTGATCTTGCCAAAGAAAGAGTGCACACCCTTCTTGCTTATGGGGAGAGGGATCTGCTGAATTACCTAGAATCTTTTTAGATAAATCTTGATTCCCTCCTTGGAGACAATGTGTCCCAATAATTTACCCTCGGTGACACAAAAGAAAAATTTCTTGGTATTCAAGGCGATGTCATGCTCTACACTTTTAGAGGATAGTTTCAAGGTGCTGGAAATGATCAGCTCTGGTTTTTGAAAACACTGTCAGATCATCAAGGTATACAACTATGCATTTTCCTTTGAGACTTCCAAAGGCTGGGTCCATTGCCCTCTGAAAGGTGGCACTGTTAGGAATTAGAGAACAAATATGCATAAATAATTCCTCAAACCACAACAATAGGAAACTATACAGCAGAATTATACTTGCAGAAATATAACAACATAAATGAATAATACACAAAAGAAGACAAGACAAGATTTAACGTGGTTCACCCGATGTGGGCTACGTTCACCAAGAACTTGCTCAGATTTTATTATCAACAAGATTAAAACAACTCTTACAGTCTTCTCTTAGTTGTGAATTCACAACAGAATTCCAAAGATGCTAAACCACATTTAAACCACAATTGACACCCAATTGCTTAACCTCGATCACTCTTGATCACCTCTTGGTCATTAAGAATCAAGACCTCTTGAACACTCAAGATATCTACAAGATACCCTAACACCTCTATTTATAGGATTACAATCCTTTTAAGAAGTCCTAAAGCCAACAATAGAATTTTGAAAGTTGTGATTTTTCAACTTCCCACAGCTGGAAAAATTGTCCTGGCATTAACAACCAATTAACAACATGTTAACAGCAACGTCACAACAATGGTACAACAACTACATAGCAATGTCATAGAAAATGACTGTAGAATGCTCCTGAAGTCTCCAAACTTAACCATTTGAGCTCCAGAACTTCAACACTGATTCAAGAAGACCAAAAACAGGCTCCACACCCCAACAATCTCCCACTTGGAGACTGTTTCCACTGAGAAAAGTTCTTAACCCTTCATTATCAACCATGAAGGCCAATCAAAGTTGAACACAACTTCAGCTTCACTCTTGTGACTTCCTTGGTCATCATATCTATAGGATTATGATTGGTATGAATCTTTTCCAGCTTCAACTTATCTTCTTCTAAAGCTATCCAAATCTCCTGCCATGTCTGAATCTACATATCCACGTAATGTACTGTCTGATCCACCAAAACACAATGTTGCTCCCATGGTCCCTCTCAAATACCAAAGGATCCACTTTACTGCCTGTCAGTGCTCTCTACCTGGATCACTCATAAACCTACTCACTACTCCCACTACATGGGAAATGTCAGGTCTAGTGCATACCATAGCATACATCAAGCTACCAACTATTGATGAGTATGGTACCCTGGACATCTGGATTCTATCCTCCTCAGTCTTGGGACTCTACTTCTTTGATAATTTAAAGTGACCTACCAAAGGAGTACCAACCAGTTTAGCATCCTATATACTAAACCTCTACAAGACCTTCTTTATGTGCTCTTCTTGAGATAATACTAGCATCCTCTCCTTCTTGTTCTGAGTTATTCTCATACAAAGGATTTGTTTTTCTTCCCCCAAATCCTTCATAGCAAAGGAGTCACCTAGTTGTTTCTTGAGCACCTTTATTTCCTGCATGTTCTTCCCTATAACAAGCATATCATCTACATACAGGCACAAAATAATATAATTACCATCAAGAAACTTCTTGATGTACATGCAATGGTTTGAGTGACACTTGGAGTAACCCTAATCATGCATAAAATTTTCAAACTTCAAGGCCATACAAGCTCTTCTTCAATTTTCACACTAACCTCTCCTTCCCTTTAACTTCATAACCCTGTGGCCATTACATGTACAATTCCTCCTCCAACTCACCATGAAGGAATGTAGTCTTCACATCCAACTATTCTAAGTGTAGGTATTCTACTGCAACTAAACCAAGAACAATCTTAATAGAAGTCATTTTAACAACCAGAGAAAAAATTTCATCAAAGTCTATACCTTTCTTTTGTGCAAATCCTTTGACCACCAACCGAGCCTTGTATCGTTTCCTACCTCCATCTTCCTCTTTGATTCTATACACCCACTTGTTCTGCAATGATATCTTTCCCTCAAGTAGCTCCACCAGATCCCAAGTTTGGTTTTCCATAAGAGATCTATACTCTTCATCCATGGTCTATTCCCACTTCTTCTTGGCATCCACCTACAATGCTTCCTCAAAGCACTCTGGCTCTTCACTGTCAATAAGTAATAAATAATTCAAAGATGGAGTAAATCATTTAGGTTCCCTTCTTACCCTAGAAGACCTTCTCACCTTAGGAGTTTGGGGTTCCTGATGAGTAGGTACCTGAATTGGCTGTGCCGGAACATGATGTACCTGAACTGGCCCCTTGAACACCTTGTTGTCTGCAATGTCCTCTAACACTGTGTATTCTTTCTTTGATTCCTCTTTCTGTTCCTGCAAGTAATATTTTATACATGATTTTTTCATTAAAGACAATATCTCTAGACCGAAATATTTTCTTTTCTTTAAGACTCCAAACACGGAAACCAAAATCATCTTCACCATATCCAAAAAAGGTGCATTTCTTAGACTTAGCCTCTAACTTGGTCCTATCATATTTATCAATGTGAACAAATACCTCACATCCAAATACTCTAAGAAATGAGTAATCAATTACAAGACCAAGCCTCCTCAGGTATACCTCCATCCAAGGCCATAAAGGGTCCTCGATTAATCAGATAAACAACTATCCTTACCGCTTTTTCCCAAAACATGAGTGGCAGCCCCGCATGTAACCTCATACACCTAGCATGCTCCATGATTGTCATGTTCATTCTCTTTGACACTCCATTTTCCTGTGGAGTATTTGGAACCATTCTTTTCCTACGGATTCCATTTACAAAACAGTAATCAAGAAATTCATTGCTGCAATATTCTCCTCCATTATCCAACCTAAGACATTTCAGCTTGAGACCTGTTTCATTCTCAACCAAGTCTTTCCATCTTTTGAAAGTTTCAAACACATCAGATTTCTTTCTAATTCAATATACCCAAAATTTTCTAGTTGCATCATCAATGAAAGTGACATAATAACATGAACCACCAATAGAGTTTACCTTAGCTGGACCCCATACATCTGTATGCACTAACTCCAACTTACCCTCCTTCCTGGTAGGTCCAACCTTGAGGAATCTCACCTACTTCTGTATCCCATAAACACAGTCCTCATAGAAGTCCAAATCTAACTCCTTTAATCTGGGCAACCTATCCTTTATAATCTTCATGCCCTTATGACTCATATGACTAAGTCTTTGGTGCCACAAAGTTACATCTCCATCTATAGCAACTAAATTGCAATAATTAGCACCACTGGTTAAATACAAAGTACCATTTTTCTTACCTCTTGCAACCACAAGAGATCCCTTGGTAACCTTCCAAGAATCCACTATAAAACTAACTATACAGCCATCACTACCCAGTTGTCCTGCTGATATCAAGTTCCACCTCAACTTAGGCACATGCCTAACATCCTTAAGTAGCCATGTGTTCCCATTCTACATTTTCACCTGAACACAACCTTTCCTTACTATGTTGCATGGTTCATCATCACCAATATATACATGTCCAAAATCACCTTGAACAAAATTAGTAAAGTAATGTCTATGTGGGGTGGAATGGAAAGAAGCCCCTGAATCTAACACCCAAGATTCAACAATATTATCTAAAGAAAGAATTAAGGTGTCTTGACAAACATCACCTACTGCCAAATTTACCTCTTTAGTTTCCTTCTTCTTGTTCTTCTTATCCCGAAGAGCTCAACAACCTTTTTTAGCATGACCAACCTTCCCATAGTGCCAACATTATGACTTACTCTTGTACTTTGACCTTCCACGATCATTTGACTTCCCATGGTTACCTTTCCCTCTGTTCTTTTGTCTCCCTCTGCTCTCCACTGTAAAATTGTTTCCAGAAGTAGAAGAATTTCCTGTGCCCTTCCTTTACATTTCCTCACTTAGGATCACACCTATTACATCCTCAAACTTTAGCTTTGAGTTATTAGAGACTGAATTACTTACAACCATAACCAAGTTGTCCCAGCTATCTGGCAAGGAGCATAAAATCAAAAAATCCCTGACCTCATCATCAAAGTCAATTTTTATTGAGTTTAACATACTCACAACCGTATTAAATTCATTCAAATGATTGGCAACAAAACCATTCTTAGAAATCTTCATATTAAATAACTTTTTCATCAAAAATATTTTATTAGAGGCAGAGGGTTTTTCATATAACTTCCCCAACGCACTCATGAGACCTTCTTTGGTCTTCTCCTGCGATATGTTGAAAGCAACTAAAGATACAAGGCATAAAAAAATTTCCTCAAGTGCCTTTCTATCTAGCAACTCCCAATCCTCATCCAACATGGCTGTAGGTTTCTTTTCTTTTCCAGCCAAAGGAACATGGAGGTCCTTCTGATATAATTAATCCTCCATTTGCATCTTCCATAAACCAAAGTTCTACCCATTGAACTTCTCAACCCTCGATCTACCCTCATATGCCATTGCTCCCACTCAAGCTAAACTTTCCCTATGATTTGTAACTTCAGCAAAAAACCCACCAAAGCTATGATACCAATTGTTAGGGATTAGAGAACAAATATGTGGAAACAATTCCTCAAATGATAGTAATAGGAAACTATATAGCAGAATTATACTTGTAGAAATATAACAACATAAATGAATAATGTGAAAAAGAAGACAAGACAAGATTTAACATGGTTCACCCAATGTGGCTATGTCCACCAAGGACTTGCTCATATTTTATTATCAACAAGAGTAAAACAACTCTTACAGTCTTCTCTCAGTTATGAATTCACAACAGAATTCCAAAGATGGTAAACCATATCTAAACCACAATTGACACCCAATTGCTTAACCTTGATCACTCTTGATCACCTCTTGGTCATTAAGACTCAAGACCTCTTGAACACTCAAGATATCTACAAGATACCCTAACAACTCTATTTATAGGATTACAATATTTTTAAGAAGTCCTAAAGCTGACCCTAGAAGTTTGATAGTCGCGATATTTTAACTTCCCACCGCTAGAAAAATACCAATTAACAACATGTTAATAGCAACATCGCAGCAATGGTACAGTGACTGCATAACAACATCAGCAAATGACTACAGAATGCTCCTGAAGTCTCCAAACTTAACCATTCGAGCTCCAACACTTCAACACTGATTCAAGAAGACCAAAAACAGGCTCCACATCCTAACAGGCACCAATATTGATGAGGCCAAAAGGCATTCTCCTATAAGTAAAGGTGCCCCAAGGAGTGGTAAAGGCAGTCTTATGCTGATCTGCAACACTTACTTCTACTTGATTATATCCTGCAAATCCATCAAGCATGGACAACATTTCTGAACTTATAACATCTTGCAACACTTGATCCATTATAGGGAGAGGATAATTATCCTTCAAAGAGGCTTGATTCAAATTCCTAAAATCAACACAAATCTGGATCTCACCATTCTTCTTCCTGATAGGCACAATATTAGCAATCCACATTGAATGGTGACTGGGGAAAATGATCTTAGCCTTTAATAACTTTTGGATCTCTTGAAAGATTGTATTCGAAATTTTAGGGTTATACTGCCTCTGCTTTTTCCAGAAGGGCTTGATCCCAGGCTTTAGAGGAATGAAATGTTGCATCTCTTTTGGCTGAAAAGCCTTGAGATCATCATAAGAATATGCAAGAACATGAGCATACCTTTTTAACAGATTTGCTACTTTTTTCCTCTCCTCTTGTGTGCAACACTTTCCAATATTTACCAGCATGGGTTCATTAAGACTCCCAATGTTTATCTTTTCATAGTCAACAGACTGCTGAGCTCCTTTGGAAGTTTTGGACTTTATGTACCTATAATATTTATCAAATAACTCTTCCAAACTTACCTGCCCTTTAGGTATCTTATTACATTTTAGTTTTATGTAGCCATCATGATCCATTTCTTCTTGGTTATCTTCTTCATTTGGAGGCACACACTCCCTAGGAAGATTCCCACTTCCTTCAAAGTACAGCTAGTCAAAATTATCTCTGAGTTTAAGGAAGGAAAGCAAATTCTGATCATCATTAAAGACCTTCTAATTGTTTGCATTAGCAGGCACACTACGTCTATGAATCATCTCAATGGTGAATTTATCTTGGGAGAAATCTGGATGAGGAATTAGTAGAGACCTCAAGACAGCCAAGGAATAAGCCCTAGTGTTTCTTTCCCTTGGCATGGCTTCAATTCAAAAGGCATCAAGGAACTCAATGGAATCCCAAACCAAATTCCTGTAATGTTTCAACCTTCTATTCTTCACTTGAAAAAGATCTCTGATCTGTTTTACAATCAGCTCTGCATCTCCACGAGCAAGGAGATTCTTGATCCCCATCTCTTTTTTCATGCTTAAACTGAAGATGAGAGCCTCATAATTAGTTTTATTATTTGTGTTTTCAAATTGGAGCTTGAAAGAGAAAGGGTGAATTTTCCCTTCAGTAGAAATAAGCACCACACCAGCTCTAGAACCAGCTAAGGAGCAGCTTCAATCAAATTCCAAGATCCAAATGCCATTAGGATCAAGAAACACTTCCTTAGGATGGTTAGCCTCATCTTGTGACATGATCATCTAGTTACCATGACTAATGTCCACATAAAGTATTTGTGCCTTTGGTTCATTTGTTTTTTGTATGATATATTCAGTTTGTTTCTCAGGTAGTAGCTTCATTTTCCCATTCACTGGAAGAAGAGCATGTGACCAATCCATCATGATTTCTCCTCTGACATTTTTACAAAAATTTATACTCAGTAGCATGTCGTAGGAAGGGGGAATATCAGCTACCAAAATAGTGGCTAAAACTCTCTTCTCTGGCAAAGCAGCAAAGTCTACTTGTGCATCCTTGATCCACCCAACCAATGGCACTTCTCTACTTTCCATTGAGTAACATGAACCAAAAGTGCGGGCTAAGGTTAAGCCTAGGGCATGAGCTACCTTAGCAGGCATCACATTATCTAAAGCACTAGAATCAATAACACAATTGCTAAGTTTGTGGCTAGCTATGAGGAGAGTGACATAAAATGGTTTGATCTTCCCATCAGATGAAGTGACTGCTGCCACGAGGCTTGGTTGAGATGAAGGAGAAGGATTGGGCAAGAGACCTTTAGAATTAGGGGATGAAGGCTTGGATTTGGAGTTTACAAAGTCTACCATCTTAGCAAAGGCCTTGAGATGGGTTCGGTAGAATTCAGCTTCTGAGATCTAGATCTTAGTTTTCTTGATATGGTCAATAATGTCAAAATAACTAGAGGTAGATGGAGCATCATTGATAGGAGTAGATGAAAATTTTGACTTATCAACTCTATCATTTTAAGGGAAAGAAGTTTTAGGAGAAGAAAGAGAGGAGGAAGGAACAAAAAAAATTACCTTAGATGTGGAAGCAGTTGGAATAGGAGCTCCTCTCCTTGTAATCAATGGAATGACCGTAGGAGGCTCCTTAGATCTTTTAGTAGGCTACACCACTTTCTCCTTCTTGTTGGCTTGCTCATGAGTCATGACAACATATGATTCATTGTTCATCTCTGTAACTCTTTCTTCATACTCATCCTCTTCATCTATACCTTCAATGGTGAGAAAATGGATGTGAGATCCACTAAAATCTTCTAATTATTCATCAACTTCTTCTTCATGTTCTTCACAAGTTTCTTCCTCCTCCTCCTCATCAGGCTCTAGCACTTCACATGTTGCATTGACTGGAACTTTAACAGGTGGGCCTTCAATTTCCAGTCTGGTCTGAGTAGAGGGCAACCAATTCATGGGCTGAAATTTATTCCTAGGAACATCCTGATAAGGAGCATGCTGGGTGAACTGCTTCATGAGAGTAATAAGATCATTAGCAAGTTTCTGTACCAACTGATCTGCATTAGCTCTAGGAGAAGATGTGGAAGAACGAGATGCTTTGGATTTGGATTATTCTCTCCTTAGCTTGCCAGACATGATTAGATCATCTTCAACACTGATAACAAATCTCTGATCAACATCTAAAGTGGCAATATTGGCTTTCCTAAGTATATCGCTCACTTCAGGAAGTTGGGCATTAAGGAAGAAACATTTCTGAATCTGATCCACAGGGTGTGTGTTTTGTGGGATCTTGTTAACCAACCTATTGAATTTGGCCACAAATTACCTCATGGGCTCATGTGACTCTTTCTTGATTTGAGAAATCTGGGCCAAGAGGGCATGTACATCCTCAACAAGTTTGAAATACTTCTCAAACTGGGTCATCATGGTGTTCCAATTGGTGATGGATCCAGGAGGAAGATCATAGAACCAATCAACAACATTATCTTGCAATGTCTCCACAAAAATTCTAACAGGAATATCTTCATGTTCAACTCATAGAACACCATAGGCAACAATGAAGGCCACAATATGTTCATCTGGATGAACCTTTCCATCACCTTTGAATTTAGGTAAATTCTTCCTATTGCCTCTAGGAAATTCATGCAATGGCTGGGAAAGAGCAAGAGGCCCAACCCTTTGGCCCCAAGGTAGAGGAGCCTCCATCCTTTGAAATATTGTTTGGAGAGGAACTGAAACACTAGTGAGAATCAAGGCATGCAAATTATGATTGATTTGATCTTGAGGGATGTCACTCCCAAAAGGTTTGTCTCTAACAGGAGGAGTTCTTGTAGATCTTGTTCCTCTTGTTTTTCTTATTGATGAAGGGAGAGAGAAACCTTGATGATCTAAAAGTTAGAAATGAGGGTCTTATCCCCAAGGGTTATTCTACCCCGAGTGTATCTTGCAGTCGCCAGATCAAAGATGATCAAGAGGTTGTCATTCAAAAACTAGAATCCATTTGTAATGAATTCCCCAGTGGAATCACCAAAAACTGTTGGGTTTTAGAATGGAACATGGGTTGAAACCACAGTCAAGGGATAAAAAGGCCCTCCTCTTTAATAAGAGAGGTTCCCTTATTGAAAGCTGGAAAAAGAAATGTACAAATCTACAACTATCAATGTTTGGACCTTGGTAGCCTAGTTTGTTTTCATACTAAATTTTTTATCAATCAAAAGGAATGGAAGGATAAAGAGAAGCAAGAAGGAAGAAAAAAAAATGCTTTTGGGAAATATAGATAGAAGAGTATCTCCCTACTCACATTGAACCAAGAAAATATAGAAAGGGATCAATTACTTCACCACCGATGCAAATCTGCAGACACAAAGTTCTAAAGATTACACAGACCACAACACAAAGTTTCTACTGAATGTAAAACAAATGATCCATTGAAATGAGCAAGGAGAGAGAAATATATAATAGAGGAAATAAGAAAAGAAATAACTTCTATATTGAATTACTTCAAAATTTACAAACTTCCCAGAAAACCAGAATCCCCTTTTCTATGGCCAAAACCATGTTCTTATAACAATTCGTATACATCCATACTTTGTCCCCAAGAAAAGAATATCCAAAAGGAATAATGTTTGTTGCAGATCCACTTTTGGAAAGTAGCATGAAACAAACACACTCATGAAAACTAGAGGTTCAAAAAGGTGAATATTTCAAGTGTTCGAGTATGATTACTTTAGCAGGGGCATCTCATGATTTTCTTCTTTATGTGGTCTTTCCATTTCCACCTTTTAACCACTTTCATAACACTCAAGTGCTTACTGGTAATTTTTTTTCCCTTTTTATCGCGTATGCCTGATAAAATCCATTTTCTAATGATAAAAATTTACATCCCCTCAAACTTATCTATTTGGCTCCATAATAAACTGAAAATGCATCTCATGGAGAAACAACAAGAATACAAAGAAAAAGAATGAAGA
Organism: Taxus chinensis; assembly: GCA_019776745.2. Lineage (NCBI taxonomy): Eukaryota > Viridiplantae > Streptophyta > Pinopsida > Cupressales > Taxaceae > Taxus > Taxus chinensis. The sequence continues at coordinate 99,392,078 of CM034149.1, forward strand.
ACGATCCATTTTTGTGTTTTGTAGAGCTCTGGTTCGTTAATGGCATTAAAAACTAGATAAGTGCATTTGGCTATCTTTTCCCCCTTTTACCTTCAAATTTGGACCCTACACATGGCAAGATCCAAGCAACGATGGCCCTGAGGGAGAAAACTGCATTTCCTGACATTTAGGAGAAAAAGCATGATTTCTCAATTTTTCTCCACCCCTCGCAGCTCCACCAAAATCCGGACACGTGGCGCCATCTGAGTGGCTAAGGAAATGTGGTTCAAATCTACCATTTAAACTCTTTTTAACAAAAAGCTCAAATTCTCAAAAACCTCCGCCGGCCCCTCTTTGACTTTTCAATGTGAACATGTGGCACACCACGATTGGAAATGGGGTCGTGGCTCAATTTGCAACATTTTAACCCTTTGGTGAAAAAGGCTCAAATTCTTGATTTCCTCTGCGGGCCCGTTGTTCTGATTTTATTCTTCGACACGTGGCATCATGTGACTAGTTACGGGAATGCCCTTCAGTTTTATACTTTATCCACTTTTGAAAAGGGGAAAATTTCCAATTTTTCCCTTGAAAGTCCATGCCTCTGCCATTGACTTTTTAACATGAACACGTGTCCTTTTCTGATTGACTACAGACTTCAAGTCAGAATTTATCCTTTCACATGGATGGGGCCATGGGTCATTTTAGAAATTTTCTTGCTTTCACCGTAATGCCTTAGAGAATAAAATGGATCCGTTACCTTGAACTTCCACCAAAACTGCTCCAGCCAATTAGGGATTGGTGGGGATGCGGGGCAAATCTGAATTTTTTTCTAAAATCACCAAAAGTGATAAGTTTAAAAAGGAACCCATCTGGCTACATCCAATGGGAAACAAACACGTAGCTTCACCTTTTTGAGAAAGAATTTGATAGGGAAAAGAACTTAGGAAGTTGAAGGAAATGGGAAAATGCCATTTTTACTCCCGATGAAGAATTTCTTTCTCTACAAAAAGGTTAAAAACAAAAGATGCAAGGTCCCACGCATTCCAAACGCATAAAAGAAGAACTAAAATCATTTCCCATCCTTTGAAAATAGGTAAAACATTTTAACAGAAACAGAAATTATGATTAAAAACATCATGGGAAATCAAAATGAGCATCTAAGGAGTTTAAAACATGAATTTCTTCTACGACAGGACTCCAATTTTCACAAATTTAGATTTGAAAGGGTGGGGAAAATTGAGAGGACATCAAATTGTAAAAGTAGAACTTAGGTTTCTATAGATAGAGTATTGATCAATTTTTGTCTCTTCAACCCAAACTATTTGATCCTCATCATTCAATGGTTGGGCAGGAGGATAGATTATAAGTTTCTTGGTACCATTTCCATTTGAGATCATGACACTGCCAAACATGCACCCTATAATTGCATTAGAAGTGGCCAACCATGGCCTTCCTAGTATAAGAGGGCAACCTCCTAGAATTTCCTTTGGTTATAGGAAAATGAAATCAACAAGGTATTCTAAAGATTCTACCACCACAACAATGTCCTCAAGGATTCCTTCGAGAGTTACTGTTGATCTATTTGCTAGTTACAATATTGTAGTTATTTGCCTTAGTCATCCTAACTTCAGATCATCCATGAATTTCTTGGTCATGACATTGATTTTTGCCCCTAAGTCAGTCAGGGTATTCTTTATAGTAGTTCAATTGATAGTAACATTCACCAAAGGACTGTTTGGAGCTATGTATTTAGGTAGCATATAGTTTCCAAGCATGATGTCAACCATTATATAATGGATGGATCTTTTCTTTTTTTACTTAGATTCTTTATACATAGATCCTTGATCAACTTTTTGTAAATAGGAACATCCTTGATGGCTTGAATGAGTGGAATTTTTACACAAATGTCCTCCAACTGATTGATAAAATAAGAATCAAATTCTGATTTAGGGTCATATTTTCTCTCTTGCAATATTTTTAGAAATTGGGATCCATTGACTTGCATTTTAATTTTTTGGGAATTCTATTCATGTTTTTGCGGATCAATTTACGATGCCTTTTGGATTTTCTTTGGATCAGAGTGCAAAAATTGTGGTCCATTTGGTATCTTCATGATTTTAGGTTTACTTAGTGGCACTAGTGCTCTTCTTGAACAAAGATGGATATAGTTGACATCAACTGAATAAGAAAAGTATTGAGTTGATTCAACATTATAGGATGGCTAAGTAGCTTTATTATTGGGGTTAGCTATTTGTTGATTTGGAAATTGAGTAGTTCTTGGCTGAGATCTAGATTGAGGATTTGGCATTAAAGCTTGTTGTTATGGGTAGGGAGGTTTCTGGTAGGGTTGTTGGTAGTTAGGAGGTTGATTTCTCCATTTCTACCCTCCTCTCTATGGTTTTTACCATGAATAAGGGGGTTCTACCACTATTGTCCTGAGAACTGAGGTTACAACGGCTATTGGTATTGGCTAGGGTAAGGATGCCCATCCAAGTTGAGTATTATCCCAATGTAGGGGTTGCATATTATTATATGAACTACTAGCCCAATTTTGAAAAGACTACATGGGATCTTGTGACATACCTCCTTGTCTTAGTGGCCATGGATTCCTTTAGGAAAAGTAGAAAACTTTCTTATCCTCCATTTCTACCATTTTGAGCTCTGGTGCAGCCTCCTTTCCTTCTGTAATGCTTGTCAATCCCCTGCATGTGCAATCAACTTCTTTCTTATGAAAGAATGGTATAACTCTACAACTATTACCTCTACATCCTCTCTCTTCTTCTTTTCATGTAGAACATCAATTTGGGTTTATATATCATTAACTATTTCTTGTTGCATGTTCTTAAACATGTTTGTAATTTATGATTTAGATATTTCCCTAATTCTTTTGGTAGTTTCTCCACCCTTTGATCTAACACTTCTTATTATTTTTCTAGTTTCTCTAGAATAGTTCCTATAGGCTTCACAAATTTCCTCATAATTGGCTTTGGAGATGTCTCCATATCATATTAGATCCAAAACACCTATATCTTCCTCACTCAGTCCTTTTAATAAAATTAACTTGAGAGACTTAGGAGGTAACCTTGTATTTCTTGAATTTCGAGCACAAAATAGGAATCTCTTTAGGTGATCTTCTAGTGTCTCATCTTCCTTCTATGCCATCTTAAAGATTTCATCTCCTCCTCTAGTACTTGGTCAGAAAATTATCTTTCATCCCTTGCCATGTAGTAATAACATCTCTTCCTAGGCCCATAAAACATCTCAAGGATGCATCCTTGAGTGTAGTAGGGAATAACTTCAGCTTGTGTACATCACTTGTGTAGTCATAAGTCTTGCATGAGACATCAAACTGAAACAAGAAAGTGTATGGATCTTCAATCATAGATCCATGAAAATTAGGAAGATTTGATGAAGAGATGGTTTTCATTTGAGAAACCTAATTGTTATTGGATATAGGAAATTCAAATGTGCTTTGTTTACTTGCCTCGTCTCCTATGTTTTGATTCACCTCCTCTGTCATGTTAGGATCTTTAAGAACAAATTCAGAAATATCACTTAGGAGGAAGTGTTCTATCAGCAAAACCTTTATAGAAGAGGATGTTTCTTATTCAAAATTAGAAGTAATTTATACTGTTTGAGGATTGGGTAGGAATCTACCGTATGCATCTCTACAATTGTTCATACATCAGCTGACTAATCTCAATAAACATTCATTATTGGGGGATTTGAAGGTGGAATTTCTACAACCTAATCTATTATAAGAAAGTTATAAATGCAAAACATCATAAAATCATATAACTTGGAAATATCCCTGACAACAACACCACAAATGGTGGTGTAAATCAACTTATAACAATTAATATGATGTACATTGAGTTACATTCATTTAATTATTAGACCAGGGAGCATAGAATTGAAATATTGTCAGTGTTGTATGCACAGTTATAGTGATGTAAGAGATTGGGAAGGAAATAATTGTAATATATTAATTTTGAAAGTAAAATAAAACTCAAACTTGAAAATAAATTTTTACTAAAACAAAGTTATAGATTCAAAAAGAAAATTGTTCCTAAGGAAATATGCATGAAATGAAACAATGGAGAGGATGTAGAAGACCTCAAGTGGGCCCTGACTTGGGTGTTAATCTGTTCCTAACTTTGTAACTAAAAACTAAATTAAAAAACTCATATTTCTTTATTGATTTACAGAAAACATTACATCCAGGAACCAAAGATCAGAGTAATATATTTTCTCTAATTCCAAATCTAACTCACTACCTTCTTACTACTTTTTAACTGACTTGTTACAAGGCTCCAACCATTTCCTTTATACCCTATCATTTACAACACGTGAGAAGAAGAAGAATACAATAAGGATTCTTCAACAAAACAAATGAGAGATTCAACACATGCTTGAAACACACAAAAATTACTCAACTAACAATCATTTCATGTTCAACTATCAATTAGTTATTCATTAGTTCTTAATCAGTGAATAAATCAAATATTGATTTGTTTCTCAATTTTCCACGTTTCTGTTTTAACTACTTCTCTAATGGCATGTAAGGACTTAAGTTCCATCACTTCATGTTTTAAAATATCTTCATAAATGTGTTGTAACTTGTTGTGAATGATGTCCTTATACTACAGATGAGTTATTGCAGACAATTTGTTTAGCTGTGGATGAGTTGTTGCAAATAGGTTCCTTTAATACATATGACAAATTTCTTACAACCAAGAGTGGCATCAACACATATAATTTTCCAAAAAAATTATTGGAATAACAAGAATAAATGCACATATAATATCACAAAATAAAGATAATTAGATATAACTATATTAATTAGTCATTATGCCAAAGGTTCATGGTTATGATGGTGTTGTTCAACAATGTACTTAGGAAATACATAGGCATGGCTATAATAGTCTTATCAAATTACAAAATACGAGTTTTTATGAAATAAATTTATATAACTCATCATCCCTTAACCATCAAATTTAACTAACTTTTTTTAGTGTTTGCATGTAGATTTTAGATTCAAATATGGAAGTTTAGCCCACTTTTATTTAGTGAAATAACCCATGGTTATCCTTCTCATTTTTAATGGGGGGAAAGTAATCTCATTTTATTTAAATTGCATTGATTTTGGGTCATATATTATATCAACTACCAAATCCTATAGGGGATATAAATCTATGCATAAAGGTTAAAGGGGCTATATAGGGGTGAAAGGAGTGGGAGAGTGGGGAAGCATCTTGATTATAATGTCAAAAATAGGTGGTAGTGGAGTTGAGGGGGCCTATTGTGGGTGAAACTGAGAGGGGGATATGATTAGAAGTGGGAGGGAGTAGTGAGAATATAGTCATTGATGTGTCTAGATAGTGGGATGAGCATCATGAATCCATATTGTGAGCTAGGTTTAGTGCAGGAAGTTGAGTCACAGTAGTCATTGGGAAGAGTGAAAAGTGTTCACATGTATAATTGGGTGGAAAGTAGCACATGATCAAGATTATTGTTGATTTTTTATGTAAGGTATATGTAGTGATTGTGAGTAATAGAGGGGCCCATTGTGACACATGGAGGATAGAGAGCTCATATATGAAAGACATAACACACCCATAGGGCATAATGGTGTTGGGAAATAGGGCCGCCCAATCAGAGGTAAGATTATTTTTATACATTTTTTTTTTTAAGTTCTAGGTGTATTTATTGAGACATGAAGTTATTGCAACTAGCCCACAACCACACTGCAACTGCACTGTAACTTTATTGTGATTGTGCTATAATTAGATTGCGATAATGACATAACCACCAATTATGAAATGTTGAGTGATGTTTTTATGGACTGAGGTACTGATGGAGGGATATGTTTATGGATGAAAGGGATACCTTTGATGGTATTATGACACATATTTTTGAGCTTTATGTACTAATTTTGACAGGAGATGACTCAGCTAGAGATGAAGTTTATTCAGGGGGTTGGGTTGTTTTATGTTAGATGAATGATAAGCTTTGAATGGATAGATTCTTATTGGTTGTGTTATTATAGAGATGTGATAATTAGACGAATACCTTTCATCTATGATGAGAGAGATGATGAAAACATTAACGTATATATGGCAGATATTATAGATTTTGATTGAGGGTGAATAAGTGATCTTAGAGGTAGATCTAAACATGACGGATACGATACCATGGTGATTGAATGAGCTAGCAAAAGATGGAATTGAGATTGATAGTGGGCATTTCAAATATCAGGAGTTGTATAAGCAGAGGAAAGATTCATGTGTGATAGATTATTTTGTAGTGTTATTTGCAACATTATTTTCTTAGATTTGTCAAGATATTCCTTCCAATAAGGTTTTGTTGAGGTGTTGGAAAAGATTATAGAGTAGGGAAAAGTCTATGCACAGGGGAAGGTGCTACTAACATATAAATATATATACCTTCAACAATATACCAATCATCTACATGTGGGTTTGATTATGGGATTATTGATATAGTTGTGGGTATGGGAGTATATAGAACTGGATAGGATGCACATATTGTAATATTATATCCTCGAGTAATTATCTCTAGAAGAACCATTCTATCTACAATGGAGGTTAGATTGAGAGCTATTTAGGCACAAAAAATATGACGGAATGACAGAGCACTATCAACAATGATAAATATTTAGGGATGTATCCCATTTTATGAGTTGGAAGAAGGATGTAACACAACTACAAAGGGTGCAGAGGCCTAGATGGGTGATTGGGAAGTCAGAATGAGATAAAAATTTCTTTTAGTATGAGTAGGTGTTAAGATAGTTTGGGCTATTATAGGGAGCATCTCCAAATACTGTTACATATTCATGATTGAGTGGGGATGGATGGAAAGAGTTTTTGTATGAGGTAATCAAATATGAGAATGACCCAACAATACAACTCATCATGGGGATGGTGCAGGGATGACACAATATTTTAATACTTGGTGGGTAATTTATGGGATGAGGGGACACATAACAAGGGTGACCCCAAAGATGAGAGATCCATAAGATTGAATGATATCAAGGAGGATAAAGACAATAGAGATGGAGGATAATGATACTTCAGTATAGAACTAGTTATATAGTGTAGAGTGATCAAAGGAGGATTGTGATGAAAGGAATAGTGAGGAAGAGGTAATGATGTGCCATAAATTAGAAAGGATTGATATGGAGAGAGGATAAATGAGATGACAATAGAGGTAGAGGGGTTATAAATGTGAAAAAACATATAGAGGAAAGGGAAGGAGTTGATGAAATATGTGGAGAAACAGGAGAGTAGTGGGTAGTGGGCATCGAAAGGATGATCATGTCAAGAGATAGGTCAAGATGTGAAAAGAGTAGCATATGTAGTATTGGTGTCCTTGGATGAGGTGATGGTAGACCATGAGAGGTTGTGGATATAACTAGTTAAGTCATAAAGAGGCCAAGAGTTAGATCAAACCTGTATTGAGGAATTAGAGGGGTAGATGACATTACATCTAGATGTCACACGGTACATCTATCACTTAGAGGTTATAGTGACCTAGTGAGAGAAATAATGCTAGTGGGTTGTTAAATTTGAGGTAGTTTTGGTAGAGCATAAACATGAGTAGGTCCATTGAGATCATTTGAAGGAGACACTAGCCTACATGAGTTAGGAGATAACAAGGGAAGGTGCACGTGCATGCTATTATGAAGTGTTATTATGAGTGCATGCCCCACATGTAGTAGGGTATGCCTATATTTGGATCACCTGCAAGATGTGTTAGTCGCAATAAAATATCCAAATCAATGCTACTAAATAAATGGGCTTACTTTTCCATTGAAAAGAGAAGGAAAATCATGGGTTCTTTCAATTAATAAAATTGGGTAAAACTTCATAATTTAAATCTATAACCTATACAAAAACAAAATTAGAAAAATGTTAGTTATTTTTGGTGGTTAGGGGACCTACCTCAGTCAGATAGCTAATCATTTGAGGAGAAAAAATACATTTTATTTAATAAAAATGAAAAAATAAGGCATGAATTCGAATTATATACCTGACTCAATCACAAACCAATCACGGGTTTCATTTTCCAAAAATCACATGGAGGTTATAGGCCAGTTCCGAGAGTAACTGAAACCTATGCTGAAATGTTGCTAAAATAGTGATGTTGTGAGTTGCACATGTCCTTTTTGATCTGGCTACACATCTCTAAAACCTAGAATACCAAAATATGTAAGCAAAGAAGTAAAAATTCAGATATGGGCTCAACTGCAAAAAGAGTCATGGGGAGATCAAGAGGATGAAATGATGGGGTGAGTGGTGTTTTATATTTTTTGAGTGCATAGAATATTGTGACACATTTGGGTCCAATGTGAATATCTAAGCGAGATGATAAAGGTCCATAGTACATTGGGCATGCAAATGGGTAGGTGGGATGGAAAAAATTAAATGTGAGTGGGGTGAGGATTAGTAAATGAGTGATGAGGTGTCTTTTATCACCATTTTGTGGGGTTTTATATTATTTACCTGATTTTTAAGGATTATTTGAGCTTTTGGGATTATTGTGTTTTATGATGTTTTTGGTATTTATGAATAGGAGGCCTTATGTGCAAGATGTATTTTTTAGTGTCTACACTTTCCACTTTTTGGGCTGCATGTTGCAACACAAAAACTAAAGATGAGATGGGGTTTGTCTAACCCCATGATAATGTTTTCAGTAGTTGTAATAATAGATGTTGAATAGATAGACATGTACCTAGAAATGTGATCGATGGGACCATTTAAGTTGGAATCTATGAAGGGATCTATAGGTTGATTTTGCAAGGTAGATAATATTGAGTCAATTGAATAAGATGCTTTTATGATTGCATGTCACAAGATTGATAAGAAGGATTTTATATGATATCCCCCTCCACTGATAATTTTTAGAGCAATGGGTTGCTCTAGCGTAATGTTAGATGAAAATTAGAAATTGGTAATGATAAAAAAGAACATTGGTGAAGGCATGATGAGTGAAAGAAAGGACAATATTGCCCCAACTATGTGTGGGTTAAAATGTGATGATAGGTACGTACAAGAATGGATGCAAGTTAGAGAGCATGGGAGCAATGTTTTCCTAGACTAAAGTGATGAGAAATGATTACAAGGTAAATGACATGAAAATTGGTGGTTAGGAAAAAGTGTATAGAAGTCAGTGAATGCCCATGGATGTTCATTCTAAATGAGTTGGAATGGAAGTATAAAAGTGACATGGTTGCAATAATGGAGTGAAATTATTAGTAGTGAATGAAATTGACATGGTTTGAAATAATGTTTTTAGGTGACCACGTGATGAGATGGGAGACATGAGTCATGAGACAAAGAGTAAGCTAAAATGAGAGCTTGCACAAGGTATAAACATTATGAGGAGACATATTATCCTTGTTTCTTGTTGAGATCCCGTGTGTGTGCATGAAATTTAATTTTTTTTGTAAGTGAATACTTCTAATATAATGAGTAAAAACACAAGCCAATGTGGAGGTTTGTGTGTATCGGGTAATTTATGATATATGTAATTAAAGGAAAGTGTAATTTTTGCATAACTTTGATTCCATCCATGGATCTTTATCCCCGACAGAGATACATTTTATTCTATTCTCAAAATTTATCTATTACCATCTAGTCATCCATAGCCCTAGTAGAGATACTGGAAAGACCCATGAGAGAAAGAGAGAGAGTGGTATTTCTATTTTTTTTGAATTTTAACTTTTTCTTGTGATTTTTGTGATTTATTTTTGACATGATATTCATCTCTCTCATTTTTTTGAGGGGTTTATAACCACTAGTGACCTGAAAGAGGGAGTGGAAGTGATTATATAGATGACATTATAAAGTGTCAACAAATAATGTCATAGGGCATTCACAACAAGTTTTTATGTATGTAAGAGTGCATATATCTCTAGGAGGACAATCATTCTTAATTCACCAAGTAAGGAGATACCAAATTCAAGAAACTATAGTAAATACTATTGGCTCACAAAATGTGATAACAAGATAAGCAATATTTCATCAAAAGTTGTGAAAAAAACTAATATGTGGAATGTGAATGAATTGTAAGTGAAGTATGTATTAGTGAACTAATAATTGGAATGGTGTATGAATGAATGTAGAAAATTTGGAAGAACATCCATGAGAAAGCACTGTTTATTGCAATTTTTAGTATATATAGATTTTTTTTATATTTAAATATGTTTGAATTTTTTAGAGGTGTGTGTGTGTGTGTGTGTGTGTGTGTGTGTGTGTGTGTGTGTGTGTGTGTTAATGGTGATAGAAAAAAAATTTGTGGAAAATCAAGGTTTGTTTTGAATCCAAACTAGATGAAGATAATAAAATTGCATGGAGAATGTATAATGTAGTAGTTAAGATAAATGAGAGTCCTCCCAATCCATGTAGGGACTAGATGAGTGAGAGACATGATGTATAAAATAAGATGATAAATGAGGTAGATAATGGGATTGGATTGGAGGATGTAGATGATGGGTGAAGAAATGATGAAAACTATAGTGGAGGAAGTGAGTGTGGGGATTAATAAAAAAGGAAGGTGTCAAGTGTGGTGAATGTGTGATAATTTTGGGTGGAAAATGACATGAAAATATATCAATGGGAGAAGATAAAGTGACATGAATCATGGTACTAGTGATGATGACAGGTGGACAAGGAGTGGAGAACATATTTATGTTTTAAGGAATCATGAGAAATAATGGTGTGGTCTTGTGATGAGGAGGTGTTATGAGAGGATGACAACATGGAATAGGGAGGGGTATGTAAGAGTGGATGTCAAACAAATAATAATTTTGGAAAAAATAAAAATTATGTGAAAGTGTAATTGGATGTAGAAGAGTCTTTTGAGGTAAATGTGTAAGAAAAAATGGTTGTGTGGTCATGAGAGATGATATGAATGAATAAGAAACAAGTAATAATAATAAGAGTTTCTAAGCAAGTGGTGATGGAGGAAATAATGTGCATGTGGAATAATGATCCAAAATAGGTTAAGCAATGAGAGAAAGTGTAGGTGACTTGAGAGGAAGAGATGGAGGAGAAAGTGGATGCTAATGATGGGTAATAGATGCAAGAGGAGTATGAATGAACACAATAGATGTTATAGGATGAAATGGAGCTGCATGAAGAAATAATGGTTCCGAATGAGTGATGATGAAGGAAATAATATCTAAATTGAAGAGGTATATAAAATAGACTAAGTGATGAGTGAATCAAGATGTGATGAAGAGAGTAATGTAGGTGTGGTGATTTGTTTTCAGCTAATTGAGGTGTATTCAATCAAATAAAGTGTTGAATTAGAGAATGTAGTGTGTAAGATAGAATCACATGATGATATAGATTGTGGTAATCTAGATAAATGTGGTGATAATATGGAGAACTCCATAGAGGATAAATATGATACCATGTTCAAAGTGGAAGCACATGATAGTGGATATTAAGAAGGAGATGATGTAGAGGATGGGACAATAGGGGGGCACAAAGGTGTAGTGTCTAAGGTGATAACATGTGATGATGTTTATTATGAAATGGATGACATATATTAGGAGACACTAGGTGCACATGATGATTGGGAGGGAGTGAGAAATGATGATTCAAATGATGGAGACATAATACATGGAGAAGAAGTGGAAATAACAGTGTGTGAAGTGATTGGATTGGTGTTAGGAGGTGAATTGAGAGAAGATAAAGGCTCTTCAATAATGTTATACTTGCCAATAAGATCGTGAATGATGGTATAAATTTCAGGACATGAGTTAGTGGAATGACCATCAATATGATGATAGGAACATGTTTCTTGGGAGGCACACCCTAATGGTGGGGGAAGTATGAGAGGGAGAGTGATGATATTGGCCTCAAGAAACTTGTGTAGAATAGAAGAAAAGTACTCAGTCAAAGGGGTGAATTTGTGAGTGGGTTTGAAAAGTGATGAGCCCTATTAGAACATGATTAATGTGAAGATGGGTAGATAGAAAGTGATGAAATGTGAGAATAATATAGTTGGATGACATTTTTGACATGGAAGTTTGATGGTGGAATACGTGGAGGAGAAACAAAAATGTGTGGAAAGGAAGTAGGACACCCAAGATGGAAATCCTTGATGCATTGCACCATGTGTAAAACCTTCTCAAATTCATGTAGTAGATGAATTCATAAGTGTTGAGATATGTACAAGATGTAACTTTTTGAAAAGAGTTCAATGACCTTAGATTGTGGGAGTGGAAATGAGAGGTTGCAAACAAGTACATGCCAACACGTAATAAATCCAACAATAGACTCGTTATGGGATTGTCAAAGCATTTGGAAGTAAATTAGTGTTGCTTTGTGTGTAATATGGATGAAGAAGTGGGATATAAATGTGTTATCAAGTTTTTTGAATTTATATAATTTTATGTTTTGGGATGTAAGAAAATCAGTCAAGTGTTTGGCTAGTGAGTGAAAGTGGGGAGGTTCATAGGAGGAGTGTGTCGTCATGTTGAATGAAAAGTCATTAATAGAAAAAAAGATGCAAGTGGTGTTGGGGGTCCTTGGTGCCATCAATTTTTTCAAATATGGGAAATTTGAAATGTAGTGGATACAAACAACATGGTATCATGGGGTGGATAGGATCATTTCAAATTGTGTGATAATTTGGTGTGGGTGGGAGTCCCCCAAGTCTTGGGACTCAAGTTTGGAAATGTGTTCAATGAGGTGTTGATGGATCATGTTAGCATGAATGAAGGTTGGATGGTAAGGTGGTTTTTGAGGGTGTAGGGTGGTTAAAATGTGGTTACAAGGTGGTTACAAGTTGGTTACTAGGTGGTTATAGGGTGGTTACGGGGTGGTTGTAGGATGATTGTGGGGTGGTTGCGGTGTGGTATTTTTTTTTATATTTTTGGTGAAGAGCCTACTGTTAGCACAATCGGATCAATGGATAGTGAGACCATCCCAATTATAGGCATGACTGGTCTAGGGATATTTTTCAGAGAGAATTCAGTCACATGCACAACTATCTCAAATGGGGATGACACTGTTTGACATGTTTCATTGTTGTTATCATTGATGTCAAGTAGAATTTATGCCAATGAGATTATTGGTGTGCATATGAGTCAGCATGAGGTGTTAATCTTCAATAATTGTGAAGTTTAATTGGTAGTGCCTTGTTTTGGTGTCATGAAGTGTTGCATTGGTGAAGTGGCATGGTGTCTAGGAGCGAGTGTGTGTTCTTGATGCATGGATCAAATGATCAAGGTGGTGTGTATTAGCTTCATAGGTGTTCAAAGGTTTCTTTAGTGTCTAACATGTTTAGAGATATGTGTCAGAGGTATATGTGTGTCCACAAGGTGATATCAAGGTCATTTTTAGTATGGAATGGGTTAAAGCAAGCCTAACTAGGCCTAGTCATAGACCTAGTGAAAACATTGCATGAGGTATGAAGAAAATCAGGTCAAGGTAATTTGGTGTAATAATGTGAGGAGTATTCTTACATTACAGAGCATATGTGAAAGGTGTATAAAGTCATGGTTCAGGTGTATAGTGCATATTCAAGGTCCTTGGAAGAAAGTGCAAGAGGAAAAGGAAAGAAGACATGGGAAAACTAGGTAGCAGGATGAGTTTCAGAGGTAAAAAATAATGGATGAGCATTTTAAATCATGGAGGAGGTCATTCTAGAGTATGATCCAATTTTGAGGTCAGGAAGTTAATGATAAAGCATGAAAATTTGTTTTGATCTCTACTCAGCTCTGAAAACTATCTTTCCAAACTCGATGGTCAACTTTGAATGTGTACTCACACATGCAAACTTTGCATGGGGAACTAAGCCATTCATTAATGTTGAGGCATGGAGTTAAGAATCTTTTATAGTTGGAATGAGTTAAAATGATTCCCTATCCTTTTTGAATGATTTTTAAGAAGCCAAGTGGGTTTAAACACTTGTAAAACCATCGTCAGAGAGTAATGGAAAAAATATGAAGGTTTGGTCTCCAAATGGAATGGGAAGACTATTATGAAGGTTCATGATTGTATAGAACTATCTAGAGCTCATTTTGGTGGTGGCATACTCTAGGTGTGATGGTAAAGTACAAAAAAACCTCTATTTTGTGAATATTTTCATGTATAAGTATATGTTACATGGTTCATGAAGTGAAACCAACTAATTACTCAATCTTGGTATGTGTGCTAAATGTCCATAAAAATATTGGGATAGGTTATGTGAAAGAAATTGGTGAAACATTTCTCTCAAATTTCTCTACCACTAATGGCCTTAAGAGTGCAAAACCAATCATGGAAGTCTAAAAGGATTTTGATATAAATGCATAGTTTAGCAGTGAAATATGAGGATGCATATCTTGTAGATGTTTGACATGATGTTTTTGAGCTCATATTTTTATCAGAAGTGGTGAATTTTGGCTTAATCCCTAATGGCCTACACTTCCCTATTATGCTTGGCAAGTGTGAAATATGCATATTATTGCTTGAATATGTTTTTATGTCCCTGGTGAAGTGTTCAATGTAGTGATTGAGTGTGGAAGTGTAGTTTGAGGTGTTGGAGTTTGATAAGCTCGAGACTCATTCTTGAGTCCTATATGTAGATTTGAGCAGTGTTACAGAAGGAGGTATTTCGGATTGTTAAGCCATGAATTGGAAATTGGTATGAGTTGAATAAGTTTCTTGAGGTCAATACTTTTCTAGTGATGTGCCACATGTGTCATGAATATTTGTTTTGAGGTGTGAATTTGTTAGTTTTTGGAGAGTGTATAATTAGGTTTTAAAGACCTAATTGGTGGAGCTTCCAAATGGAGAGATCCATGTTGAAGATGGAGGTTACAGAGGTACTTTTTCTTACAAATGGTTATGAGAGGATGTTTCTAAAGTGTCCAAAGCTGATGGATTTTTGGTGGAGTTTCCTTATGTCTTTGATATTCAAATTGTGACCGTTGGAGTAATGACTAGTGTTTTAGGAATAGTTGAATAAGTTTATATTGTAAGGATTATACTGACCTATATGTTATTCTCATGTAGCTTGTTAATTTTTTTAATGAGTCTTGATATGTTTTAGATGTCTGGCCTTGTATGTTCATATGGTTATTTTTTACCTATATGTTATTGTTGCATGTAGCTTATATATAAGGCAAAGTGTAAATCTCATTTGAGGTAGTGCGGAAAGGATGGAGTTTTGAGTGAGAAAGAAGAAGTTTGTGAAGAGGTCAGAGGGCTCTAGAGAAGAGAAAAAAAGAGGCATGAGGAGGTGATAAGAGAATAGGTGTAGAAATTCAAGGTCATATGACCTAATCAACACACTTTGATGCATTCATGAGCGAAGAAGGAGAGAGAATTATTTGAGAGAGATTTGACTGAAGAGGGTTGAAAGAGTGATAATAATCAATTGGTTGAGAAAAAATGTAATCAATAGATCTTCATATTTAGGTGGCTAAGTGTGTTCTTGGTCATCTTGTGGGGTTATATCCTCCTTTTAGAGTGGGTTCTCTACTAAAAATGGTTAGTGTTCCTTGTGGGGTTGGTGCCTCACTAAATAAATATCTTGTGTTATGTAATATACACATGATTACTTTGTGTTGATTAATATATGTAGAGGTGTGGTGGGTTTTATTCCCCTTTATTTTTCCCTCTTAAATATGGTTTTCCTGTGTTCTCTCTTGTTTCATGCTTATGTGGATGGTTGACTTATTCTTTGATGGTTTTCTAAAATACTTGATATTTATCATATAATGGATATTGAATGTTGAATGGCTAAACACAATTCAAGTAAAAATTTTAAATGAATTATTCACCCCCCTCTCTCAATAATTTTGATTCCAAAAATTGGTATTGGAGCAAGGTCCTTGTGAAGAAATTCTAACATCTTAAAGGAGATCTTTGAATCACATGTATGGAAAGAAGTCTAGTTCAAGATGAAGCAACACCTCTGGTCAGATTGAGAGCATGATTAAAACCATTGGGATTTTACATAGGGAAATATATCCTTGATTTAATCTCTTCATCCCCTCTCTCTCCATATGCTTCTGCTAATAAGAGTTATGAATATGAAAAATAAAATAAGGAGGAGCATGTTATGTTGTTAGGTCTTATGAATGACAAGATAGAACAAAAAGAAAAGTAAGAAGAATGTAAAATAGTTGTAACTAATTCCCACACTCAAGATGAAGGATGGTATGGTAGTGACTTAGAGAGTGAATATGATGATATCAATGTTGACACATTTTTCATGGTTGTGGAAGATAACAGTAGTTCAAAAGGAAAATACTAGGTTGGTGAGGATGATTCAGATGAGGAAGTTACATGAGTCAATCTTGAAGCTGAAATGGTTAGTACCCTATAAGACCTATATATCACAAGGAATAAGAATCAAATGTTTAGAGAAACACATAAGGAACATTAATTGCAAATTAATTTTCTAGAAAAGATACTGAGGAGGAAGAGGAGTATAAAAAATCAACAAGGAGCTTGGATATCATCTTGGGATGAACACAAAAATACTAGAAACCAGAAAGGACACTTGTGCCAAGATGAATGTAGTGTTGGATACCTTAAAAGAATACCTATAACTAGCCTCAAGAAATTTGAAGATGTATCAAATACTTTCAAGAAGAGCACTAACCATCGTGATAATTTATTGAACTATTAAAGCACATTTAGTGATAAATCTAGGTTGGGATTAAAGGAAGAAACAAAGAAGGAAGAGAAGCACCTAGAGACAAGTAAAGGACCTGCTGAAGATAAGGAAGATATTAAGGTTCAAAATAATGTCATAAAACAACCTAATGCAATGAGGTTCTCAAGTAAGTTTAATGGTTATTGTTACTCATGAAACCTTTTTTATCATAGAGCTAGGGAATTCAAAAGGGAAGTCAAGAATGATTATCCACGGAGTAAGGGTAGAAATGAATATTCATATTAGTCAAGAGATAATACTTTCTATAACTATTATGAGAAGGGTAACATTGTTGGATACTGTCATCATGAGCCACCTAAATGGAATTGAATAAATGAAGGTAATAATAACGTTGTATGTTTAAATTGTAACTATGTTAGGAATATTTATAGCTATTGTAGATGGAGGAAGAATAGCTATGAGAGGAAGGCATATGAAAGGTCTAACCTCATTGAGAAAGCTAAGGAAGAACATAAAGTAGCTTTCTCTAACCATGATGATCCCACTATTCAAAGAAGCATGTTTGTTATTGAATAAGCTCAAGAAATCATTTTATCAAAACAATAAGACAACCAGGTGGATTATGGAAAGATGAAAACACAACTAAGGAAGTGGGTTCTTAAGTTTGTTGACCCATCCCATGAGGAGATGGGTGTTTGGAATTGTTAAATGTATCCAGTTGAAAGGAGTTCCTCCACTATGCTTTATGGAAATATTTTCCTATCGTTAGAAGCATGATGAACCCTTCACATATCCATGTATCATAGAGGTATGCATTTGAGCTAAAGAGAAAAAAAATTTGATTCTTTCTTGAATTGTACATAATTGTGAAATTTGATTAGTAGCTCTATGTTCTTGAAAATTCAAGTTACTTTGCTCCATGTAGAGACTGTGTGAGTGATCTAGGGTCAGAGTTATATTGAGATGTCTATGGTCTAGATTGATAAAATCCTAAGATGAGAAAATTTTTTTGATATTTTTTTGTACTTGTGTATGAGGTTATGGTAATGGATAATCTGAATGAGGTTGAAAATTAATCATTTTGAGGATAATGTTAAGGCCTCATGAAAATGTGAAGAAACAAGAGGTGTGTCAATGATATAAGGCATAACCAAGGTAGGATGATCATGAAGGAAGTCAAAATGTTGACTTCTGTGTGTTTTATTGGTTCCATGTAGCTGTGAATGTGTGCATCATCCCAAGGGGACTTGAGTTGAGTCATGAAGGTTTCCTAAGCCAATGGAAAAAAAAAGAATGAACAAATCCAAAAGAATGTCTACTTGAGTAAGGTATTAGTGCTAATATGTCACTTATTAAGGTATTGATGATCAATTAGTTGTTTTGGTCCAAAGAACCAGAATGGTCTAAATTTGAAGAATATTCTCTTTCTATCTTATGATGGCTTACATCAAACCATAAAATGCATGAAGGGATGTTGTATGATGTTGAAGGAATGAGTTTCCTATATGATTCAATGTATTCTCTATAGGTTATGTTTCATTCTTGGATTAATTTTAAAGGACAATTTGAAGAATGTTTAGGACTGGCAGATCTGTGATGATCAAAGGCCAAGTTTTTTCTTGATGAATAGAGTTCAGAAAATAGTATGAGGGTGGTAGATGTCAGAAAATGTTGTCTACTGATTTATTCAATGGTTCTTTTGAGTTATGAGTAACATGTTGGGCTCACCAGGAGAAATTTTATGTAGTGAAGGAGACATACCTATTCCATTAGGTCTCTAAGGTTATAGAGAGCATGATTCCAAGGGGGAGTCAGTTCCATGGATGGAAATAGTGACAAAATAGGTATGCCATAAGTTATTTATTGTGTCTATGAGTTGTGAAGAGGATGAATCATCTCAGGGGGAGATGGTTTCGATCATGAATGTTAAGAAATTCCAAGGTGAATAAAATTAAGAGGATGATTCTTACAGGTTCGGGTTGAGAAGATGATCTATAACTAGTGAGAAGTCAAAATGAGGTATGTATTTTCTCATGGGGATTATTGTGAATGTTTGAATATCATCTTCACATATATGTAGTAACTTTTAAAGTCAAGAATTTGAACATAATCTCAAGGGGGATAAGTAAGTATGTTTACATTTTTGTATTTGTGTTGTCAATTTGTTATAGGAGCATTTTTCATAGATGTCAAAGGAGGAGAGTGAACTCAAAAAAATATATATTAAGGTATGAAGGTGCTTGTATAAATGGTTTCCATCAATGAAAAAGTGGGAGATTGATGGACATGTTTCATTGTTGTTGTCATTGATTTCTAAGGGATGTCTTGGTGTGTGTAGGATTCAACATGAGGTTTCAATAATCAAGAAGTATGAAGGTTTATTTTTAGTTTCTTATTTTGGTTTCATTATGTGTTGCATTGGTGAAGTGCCATGGTGTCTATAAGTTAGTGCATGTTATTGATGTATGGTTCAAGTAAGTAAGGTGTTGTGTATGCGATCCAGAGGTGGTACAAGTTTTTATATGGTGTATATCATGTTTAGATATATATTTCATAGGTGTTATGAGTGTCTGCAAGATGGAGAACAATGTCATTTTTACATGAGACATGTGGTTGATATTAGCCATTACTATGCCTTTTCCTAGACTCAATGCAAGAAAATGGTATGGTAGCATGAGATATGAAGAAGATTATACCTATATGTAAGAATGTGATGAGTGTTTTGACATTTAATAACATGTGTGGAAGGTATATAAGTTCATGATTCAAGTTTATAGTGCATGTTCAAGGTCCTTACAAGAAAGATCTAGAAGACAAGGAAAATAAGGTATTAGAAAATTACAGGTAGCACGATGAGTGTTAGAGGTATTTGAGAATGGATGATAATTGGAAATCATAGAGGAGGTCATTCTAGAGTAATGTCACATATTTTTATGTTAGGCATCTAAAGGAAATTCATGACAACATGGTTTAGGCTCTATTGAGCTCTCAAAACATTGTTTTCCATCTCGATGGTCAAATTTTGAATGTTCACCCACACAGTGCAAAATTTTCATCGATGTTGAGGCATCAACATTGAGGCATGGAGTTAAGATTATTTTGCAATTGGAATGAGGTAAAATGATGTCATATCCTTTATTAACAATTGTTAAGAATTCAAATAGTTTTAAACCCTTGTAAAACCCTAATCTTCTACTGATGGAAAAAATTTGAAGGTTTTGGAAATGTAATGACTTGGGAAGGATGGTATGAAGGTTTAGGCATGTAGATAATTCATCAGAGATCATTTTGGTGGTGGTGGCATGTTTCATGTGTGATGAGAAGCTACAGTAAAACCTTTATTTTCTAAATAATTACATGTACATGTATGTGTTATAGGTATCATGATGAAAGACCAGTTATGGGAGATATCTTGGGATGTGTGCTAAATTTCCATGAAAATATTGGGATACATTATGTGAAATAATTTGGTGAAACTGTTATCCTAAATGTGCATACCATTAATGGCCTAAAGAGGAAAACGCTAGTCAAGGAGGTCTAAAATGTTTTGTTATGTTTGGCATGTTATACTAATGTATTATGATCATGGATAGTTTTTTGAGGAACCATATGATGTTTTTGAGCTCATAGTTTGATCAGGTGAGGTGTTGTCATGCTTCATCCCTAATGGCCAAAACTTTCCTATTAGGTTTTTCAATAAGACTTATGGAACATGTATGCAAGTGTGAAATTCTAAGTGTGACATATGTATATGAGTTCTTGAATATGTTTTTTAGGTCCCTGGTGAAGTGTTCTATATAGTGGGAGAATGTGGAAGTAGACTTTGAGGTGTTAGAGATTGAATAGCTCATGTTTTTTTCTTGAGTCCTATATGCATATTTGAGCAATATTAGAGAAGGAGGTGTTTTGGAGTGTTATGATATGAATTGAAGGTTTCCATGAGTCTTGTGAGTTTCTTAAGGTCAATACCTTTCTATTGATATGACATATGTGTCTTAAAGAAGATTTTTGGTGTGAAAATGTGTTTGCTTTTGAGGACTGGCAAATTAGGTGCTTAGACCTAATAGTTGGTGCTTGCCAAATGAAGTGGTCTACACTGATGATAAAGGTTATAGAGTTTTTTATGTATATATATGGTGTTGAGGTGTTGTTAATGACATGTCTTCATCTTGTGGATTCATGATAGAGCTTCCTTGGGCCCTTTAAATTTAAATTGTGACTGTTGGAGTGAAGACCTAATATTTTAGGCTTAGTTGTGCAAGTTTGTATTGTAAGGATTATGCAGAGCTACATGGTCTTCTTATGTAACTTGTTATTGTTTATAACGAGTATTATTATGTTTTTAATGAACATAATTACATGGTTTAATGGTATTTTCATATCTAGAGTGGTTTGTGGCAAGGTTCATGTATATAAAGAAAATTGTAAATCTCATTTGAGCTAGTGGTTGGGAAACAAAGATGTGAGTGAGAAAGAGGAAGTGTGTGAAGAGGTCAGAGAGCTCTAGATCAGAGAAAAATAGAGGCATGAGAAGGTGAGAAGAGCATAGGTGTATAACTTCAAGGTCATATGACCTTATCAACACACTTTGATGCATTCACAAGTGAAGAAGGAAAGAGAGTTGTTTGAGAGATTGTTGAGTGAAGAGGGATGAAATAGTGATCATAATCAGTTGGTTGAGAAAGAAGTTCATCAAGTTATCTTCATATTAAGGTGGATAAGTGGGTATTTGGTCATCTTGGGGGGTTTTATACTCCTTTTAGAGTGAATTTTATACTAAATAGGGGGCGGTACTCCTTGTGGGGTTGTAACCTCACTACAAAAATCTCTTGTGTTGTGTAATATACACATGATTACTTTGTGTTGAGTAATATATGTAGAGGTTCAGCGGGTTTAGTTCCCCTTGAGGGATTTCAACATATATCTTGTGTCATTGTGTCATTTTTTCATATATATATATACACACACACACACACACACTTTAATTTGCATGGTTTAATCGTCTTAATGCTTAAAGGTTTATAATTGTGCATGGTTAATTAAATGAAAGTTTTAAAAGAATAATTCACCTCGCTCTTAGTCATTTTTCTTCCAACAAGGACTAGTCCATTTGAAGGCACAATTGGCCAATGGATTTTATTGTTTTTTGATGAAGAGTTGATTACGGGCATGATTGTATCAAGGGGGAATGGGAACAACTCATGTGCAGGTGTGAATGGCACATGGTCTAATTTTTTTGTTAGGAGTCATTTGCAAGTGGGACCAGATCAAGTGTGAATGGGACTGTGTCAATCACAAGTGTAACTAGCCTAGGGACTATTTTTAAAGTGATGTCAGACTAGTTGTAGAAGGGTTTGTTATCACTGATTCACAGTACCCTATGGTTTGCACAAGTGTGTGTGCTTGAGCTTATAGTGTGATTGGATAACATGGGTACTATCTCCAAGTTGTGGGACTTGCTACTTGAGATAAACCTCCAGAGAAATATGGTTCTTACTCCTAAAATACCTACCATAATCTACTCTAATGCAGGTAAAACTATCTAATCCTAATCTAACTTTTTAATGGACCAGGGAGAGAGAGTGCATGAAAAAAAATCCTACACTAAAGTGGTGATACACTAGAAAAGGATGGAACGAGGATAGCTTTCCAATGTGTGAAAATAAGAGAAAATTACATACTAAAAGGGGTGATAACAGTTCTCCACAATCTAGCAAATACATTCACAGTAATATTCCATACATGCACAATGATAATGAATCACTACAAGAGTATAAATATACACAATATATTTGTAATGAGTTTAAAAGGGCAAGAAGAATGCAAACAAACATAGCAGGGGAATATCCATCCACAAACTTGCATCTATTGCTTCATAAGTATGTACAATTCAATCTATTACAAGATAAGGTCATGGATCACCATGCAAGGATTCCACTAGAAGGTCCTGTAGCACGTTGTTTTAATAAAAACAATTTGGAAAAGTTTTGCTACACAAAACTATCTCCCTTAACAATGAGCCCAACACTCCAATTTATAGAAATCTAAGAAGAGAGAGAGATGGGGAAAATGGAAATCCTGAAATTTGTCCTCTCACCACTTGTAAGATGTCATAAATGGATTGAAATGATGGTATGTTTCTTGCAAAAGGCCCCCCATACTATCCCATAACTTGCAGCAGTGAGAAATGGCATCCCATGCTTCATTGAATGCATCCCAACTACCAAATAAAATCATTATTCTGAACTGGTCACGTTTTCTAAAAAATAACCATTGGTTCCTCATCAAATTCCATATTTCCTTATTTATGTGCATTGGTCTCAGAACCACGATTCCAACAATACCAATTTTGCATGTTTTCATTGAGAAGTACAAAAGTTATGGTCTTCTGAGTGTGGGCAGCTATTTTGGGTTTGCCATGCATTTATGTCATTTAATAGGACTGGGTGTTTAATTAACTAGAGCTAAAGACATTTCTTTTATTTTCATATAGCTCATTCTAGAAAGTCAAATTTCATGAAAATCGGAGCTCCAAGTCAAAAGTTATGGCCATTTTAAATTTGGGAGGGTCAAGCATTGAATTTTCCCTTGTATGTAGCTATTTCGACTATTTCAGGTCTTGGTGTCCCGGATGTCCCTTGTGTGACTTAGTCCCCAAAAACCTCCACTTTATTCGCATCACATTTGACCTGCTTTACAAATCAGGTAAGTCAGCTTTTCAGGGAACTCATGTCACACGTGTACTAACATTGACTAAGCCGTGAGGGCCATTGAATTTCGCTCCGCCTAAATCCCTTTAGGATCAGCTATTTCAGCATTTCACCGAACTCATGTCCCGATGTCCGACAAACCGTCTGGGACAAAAATTTCTGACTTTTCTACAATATGCTAGCATAGGCCAATTTTTTTAGATTTTTTGCAATTTTTTCTATCTACTTGGATTTTTCTTGGACATGGAAGATAGAGAAAAGCCAGAGGACCCCCAAAATAAATTTTTTCTCCTTCCATCATTTTTGTTTGCTCAGGCCTAAAGAAATCATGGAAGTTATCCAATTTATGTCGAGGGGTGAATTTGGGATAGTAGGGTTACATGATTATTACAAGTTGGGTGTAAGGAGGCTACACAATGGATAAAATGTGGTTGTAAGGTGGTTATAGAATGGTTCTAGGGAGGTCATGCTTGTGACTAGGGTAAAGTGAGGAGTTTGGAAAAATGATGGATTGGGGCGTGTAAATGTCTAGAGAATACAAGGGGAGGACCAGAGCATGCAAGGGAATAGACCCTACAAAGGGAAGACCAGAGTCTGTAAGGGACCAAAATGCACAAGGGGAAGACCAGAGCATGCAAGGGGTTGATCGAAGAGCACAAGGGAATGGAACACACGAGGGGTTGATCAGAGCACATAAGGGACTTAAGCACGCAAGGGGCAGATCGGTGAGTGAATAGTGAATGATAATTATGAGATTATTTTAGAAAGATGCAAAATTACTAGGATGTAAGAAAAATGGAAAATTGCAGGGTAGTTGCACCTGTGACTGAGATAGGAAAAAAATTGAAAAATGACAGAATATAGGAAACGTGTTGTAGATAAGATCTAAGTAATGATAGACTACATAAATGTGACTTATGGAAAAATCACAGGGTATTGGTGTGTGTAACTGGGCTTGGGAAATATATGAAAATGGAAAACAAATGTATAAATGATGTAGAATTTTGGGAAAATAGTGTCGGATGTCAATGATAGTCACGGATGCAACTAGTGAATGAATTAATGTGGTTAAAAACTATGTTTTACGAAGGTGACTTATTTTTGGATTTTTTAATTTTTAAATGCAAATGTAATAGGTTGTGATACATCCTAGTTAGTTAGGTTGCCTAAGGTTTTTAAGGATTCTCTCTGGCCACCAAAGTTATCTAAATGAATATCGATCACCAAAACAATTTTGGTCACATAATTACCCTTTAATCAATTAGGATGTGGCCATTTCCACAAACAACTCTTGGTTTACCTCACGATTGAAAAATAGGCAGTTAGGATTGGTTGTTTCCCTTTTCACTGGTAGGTCTTCTCAATGGGAAAAATACTTTGGGTTCCTATATTACTCATCACAATGAGTTTAAGAGCTTATGCCCAAATATTTCCCATAGTTATGCAGACAAGTATTTACCCATATCTAAAACTGTGATGAATATGAAATAAAGGTTCTTTCCCTTAAAAATAAATGAAACGTGTTATTTTTTTATTTTTTCAAAAACAAAATCATAAAATAGTCACATCTATGACTGCCCTACAACCAAATTGTTATATTGTTTGTATAAAATTGCAACATTGTCGTGGCTGCAACTGGCCTAGACCAAATTATTTTTTACAAATCTACTAAACCAAGTTTTATATCTACAACCAAAATGTTAGGGAAAAATAAATCCAATCTTAAAGGTTTATGAAACCCTAAAGAAAATGAGATTAGATTCAGAAAACAAAGTAATTTACTCACAACCAAAATGGTCTTACCATGGTCGCCAAAATGTATGACTAGATTTGGATCACCTACAATATGTTTTAGTTGATACAAAATCTCCAAACAAATGCTACAAAATAAATGGGCTTATGCTACCATTGAAAATAGAAGTACAATCATGGGTTATTTCAATTAATAAAGTGGGTAAAACTACCTGATCTGAATCTATAACTTGCACACACACACAATTAGAAATTTTTAGTTATTTTTGGTGGTTAGGGGGCTTGGCTTAGTCAGATACCTAACTATTTAAGGAGATAAAAGACATTTTATTGAATAAAAATGATAAAATAATACATGGAAGATAATGGCACATTTAACTCATTCATAAACCAATCGCAGGTGTAATTTTCCAAAAATCACATAGAGGTTGTAGGCCAATTGTGGGTGTGGTTGTCACCTACGCTGAAATATCATCAAAATTGTGATTTTGTAAGTTGCACATGTCCTTTGTGATCCACCTTCACCTCTACAAAACTTTTAATGCCTAAATATCTAAGTAAAGAATTAAAAACTAAATTATGGGCTCAACTGCAAAAACATTCAAGTGAAAATCAAGAGGATGAAATGATGGGGTGAGTGGTGTTTTATAGTTTTTGTGTGCATAGAAAATTGTGACACATATGGCTACAATGTGAATAGATTGGTGAGATGATAAGGGTCCATAGTGCATTAAGCATGTAAATGGGTAGGTGGGATGGACAAAATAAAATTTGAGTGGGGTGAGGGTTAGTAAATTAGTGATGAGGTGTCTTTTATCACCATTTTATGGGGCTTTCTATTATTTATTTTATTTTGTGGGATTATTTGATTTTTGGGGATTTTTGTGTTTTATGATGTTTTTGGTATTTTTGAATAGGAGACCTTATGAGCAAGGTGTGTTTTATAATGTCTACAAGTAGTACAACCATATTCAATATCATTAATTTTGAGGCCCTGTACACATAAGAATAAACATGTCACATCCCGTATTTTCATTTCATGATAGTCACAAGTTGGGTTAAACACGTAACGTGGTTCACAAAGGTTTGGGAGTGATAAGCGTTACCCAACCAATATTGCAATAAGGTGTATGCACATTTACCCTTAAGAGGATAAACATGCTTATGTGTAGTTTCCAAGTTGACCGAGTAACACATCTAGATACCAATCAATCACAAGTTATGTTGCAATATTATCCTATTTTTTTACTTGTGTGCTGAGTTATAATTTCGTGGAGTTTGACTATTCCATGTTTAAATTCCTTGTTTTCATTCTGCATTTTTATGTATTATGACTTACTTATTACTAGAAGTAACAATTTGCATGTATGGATGAAGTTATTCAAGGTTTCAATATATTATTCCATTGTGTGGAAATGATGATGATTTTTAAATGTGCTAACTCTTTTGACATTGAAGATCATTGAATGAACATTGATAAAGGACCTTCTATCAAGACAAGTATAAATTGGTCTCGATTAAGTGCAGGTATAAGTATCTTAATGATACAACACATTGAATAAGTTACTTGTTTTAATTTCTTTGTTGTATGATCACACAGTGTTTATTATGATCATTGTTTACATGGACTTGATGCAGTAAGTTGGATCAATTTATTCACTATTTGCACAGTCACACTAACCATTTTCCATGATAGCATTATTGGTTTTTATAGTTGTTAAGACACCTTTGGATAGGAAAGCATGAGTATGGCTGGTTAATAATATCATGTTTGGTTTATAGTCTTATACCATAATAATATGTGTGAATTCTATGTTTTATGGCATTGTTCATACTTAGGATTGTGGGATTTATTTGGGTTAAATAATTTGATTATAGTTAAAATACTTGATTGTTTAATGTTTGAACAATAATTTGACTAACGTTTGAATGGTCTTTTACATGGTTAATTGGACGGGAGATTTGGTTGAATCATGACCCATGCAAGTATTGTTTAAATTTAAAAATTATGATTGTGTGTATCCACCGACTTGGTTATTAGAGGGAAATGGTGAGTGGGAAGTGAAGGTTGATGCGAAGGTAACTATGTAGCACATACAAATATTAATTTAATTTAATTGTTTCCCATAAATATCAGAGAATGGGAGGTTTCCTCCAAAAGCTACCATGCAAAAACTTTTTTTCCATTTTTATTCTTTCTTGCATGCATTTCGAGATCTTCCGCCTCTCCTTCAATATGTTGCATGTGTTTTCCATTTAGTTAGACAGTTGAGCCTTTTTTTGGGAAGGAGATAATGGAGGATTTAACAATTATATTGGTGGAAGATGTTTTGAAATGTAGCTTTTTCCCTAATTTAAAAAGACTACAACAAAATATGATAGTCTACTAACTACATTCGATTACATACATCAATCCTTTTTCTACATTACTTTATATTAACCACTAAAAAATTATACATATCTAAATTTTGTGATTCTCTATTTTGTATAAAACTAATAAAATATTCCATCAATACACATAATACAATAAAACAATACATTCGCATGCACATTTGTCTATTTAAACATAAGATTTAACGTAGTTTTTTATTAATTTTCCATAGGGATTACATAGTTTTTCAGAGATAACTTATCTAAGATAAATGATTAGGAATTTGATACAAAATTTCAATGCACACACTGGTAACATACACAAGACTATGGCCACACTAAAATTCATGTTTCCCTAGTTAGGAACCATATGAGATTGTACATTTTACCCCCGGTTAGGACACCTCTGGTGCCCCTCTCTCTTGCCCTTTACCTGTCTATACCCTATTCAACTTTGGAATTAATCCACAAGTTAAATCTTGGATACAATTACACAGTTTTTTCAAAATCCCTTGTAATTGTTTCTCTTCAATCATAATCATGTTCTCTTTTCATTTTTATCTACATGTTTATAACATTTCATGGATAGTTACGAACCAGCAAAATGGATCCATATTTTCTTTACTTTAATTAATCCTCTTTAATCAAATGCTCTAGTTGTTCACTCCCACTTTTGTTTTCAATAGTTTATTATAATACCTTTGTTATAAAGAATATCAACTAAAAATTTTACTTTTTAAATAAATCAATAAGTCTTTAATGATTAAATCTTTAGGGATTTAGTCACATAACATTTCTCCCCCTATAATTAGCTACTATCCTCAGTAGTTCCAATTTTGTTCTGAGAATCACAACAAAAACACAAGTAATTAGTTAAAAAATTCATGATACTAATCATTTAGAAAATCTTCTCTTTCCCATGTAGCACTTTCAACATCACAAAAATTCCACTTTACTTTAACCTCTTTAATTTCTCTATTTCTCATATTTCTAGTCCTTCTTTCCAAAATTGACTCAAGTTCAATTTTAGATTCACATGTAGGTTCAATAACTATGTTTTTCCAATCTATAACATGGTTATCATCATATACATATTTTTTTAACAAACTTACATGAAACACATTATGTATTCTAGATAACTTAGGAGGTAAAACAAGTCTATAAGAAAGAGTTCATTTTATTTCCAAAATATCAAATGATCCACATTAGCAAGAAGATAATTTATTATATTCACCTAATTTTAAATAAATTTTCTTAGGTTTAACTCTAAGAAATTCTTGATCACCTATTTCAAATTATCTAATAGATCTTTTTGAATCAGCCCAATTTTTATACCTATTTGGGAAAATTTCACATTTTGTTTTGCTTTATTTATAATATTTTCCATTTATTTTAAGTTATCATTTGCATACCAAGATCTATGTTCAGGATTTGACCAAGAAATTGGATTAGTATAGTTCCTACCATAAACAATTTCCAAAATGGCCATTTTGGTTGTAGTATGATAACCTTGATTGTAATAAAACTCAATCAAGTGTAAATATTTCTCCCAATTTCTAGGTTTTCCACATGTATACATTCTAATCATGTCCTCTAAAATTCTATTTATCTTTTCAGTTTGTCCATCTGACTCTAGGTGATAAGCAACACTAAAACTCAAATTATTACCCAATTCATCAAACAAATATCTCCAAAAATAAGAAGTAAATCTAGGATCTCTATCAAATACTAAATCTTTAAGAAGACCATGCAAACAAAAAATTTCCTTAGAAAACAAATTAGCTATATTATAAGCAGAGGTTTTGAATTTGGTTAGTAGAAAATGTGCCATTTTAGTTAATCTATCAACCACCACAAGGATAAGATCATGACCATTTTTAGTTTTAGGTAATCCTATAGTGAAATCCATACTAAGTGACTCCCATTTCCAATCAGGAATAGAAAAAGGTTATAATGGACCAGGTTTACTACATTTTTCAGTTTTAACTTTTTGACAAGTCATACACTGTTGTACACACTTTCTAATATCTTGTTTCATTCTAGGAAAAAATAATTCTTTTTAACTGATAAGTATGTCTTTTGAAATCTAGGATGACCAGCTATAGGAATATCATGTGAATCTCTTAAAATTTTCTGTCTTAAGTTATGAAGGTTAGGAATGCAAAATTTACCTTTATAGTACAACAACCCATTCACACTAAGTAAATAAGTAAGTATATCCTTTAAATGCATATTTGATGTTCCATTTTTCAAACCAGAATACAATTCATGAAAGTAACTATCATTAGACAATGGATCTTTTATCTCTTGTTCAAATTGACTTCTTTCTAAGGAAAAAGAATTTGCACACATTATTTTTCTACTTAAAGCATCAAAAACTAAATTTTCCTTACTATGTACATATTGTATTTCGAAATCATATTGATGTTGAAAACAAGTACACTAAGAGTGGGGGTGAATCAGTGTCTAATCAAACATTTTCATTTTCTCAAACTTGTTAATAAGAGCACATAAAAACCATACACAAGAAAACAACAAAATACAATATACATTGAAACAATATTTTAATGTGGGAAACCCAAAATGGGATAAAACCCACTGAAATTAAGAACTAGGCTTGGGATCAAATTATTTTGTATAGTTACATTGATTTCATGGTTGAGATTCAACTCAACCTAGAGCTTCAACTCCAAAATTTTGACTAAGTTGTCACTAAGTATTTGATAAGCTTCAACCTATCTAGAAAATTCAACTCCCAAGTTTAGCTCAGCAACAATTGACCTTTAGTGAGATTCAACTCACAGGGAAGTTGCAACTCCCCGCCTGCTAAGCTGCCACTTAGACTTAAACAAAAATTCTTGATCACATCTACCTTGTTGTCTCAAACAACTGATAGTGACCTCTAAATTAGTTATTTTTTCCTGTGCTCCTCCTAATTCTCCTTTCCACAATCTATTACAAGTATTCTTCTTCATCTTCAAGGTACTAATTTCTACAAATTCATCATGTATCATGATTTGACAAGTTTCAATTCATTCCCTTTGGTCTATTGACTGCACTAATTTGTTGCTCACTCTACCTTATGGTTACAACTTCATAAGATGCCTCATTTTCCTGTATTTATAACCAATTCATCTCTACTCTTAGATCAATCTGATTCTAACTCTACACTCTTGCTCTAGGTCAATAACCCATTGTTGCATTATGTGTTGATCCCCCAACATTCATATTATGTCACAATATTGAATTTCTTGCAAGTATCTCACAATCTACATCCCACTAAACAATCTTTGACTATTTTTGTATATCAAGAAGATCATTTTTACCTTTTACTTTCTCACACTAACATCTTTTCTTCTATCTCTTACACAAGAATACATCTAAATCCTATTTTTCAACACCTATATATTTTATTTTTAACTTTTCTACATACCTGATACCTGAACTTTCATTTTAATTTCAAATGAATCTTCACCTATTTGTTTTTCACTCTAATGAGGTTCGAATTGGATGACATAGTTTTCAAACTTGTAACAATTCACACTATGTCAGTTTTACATCATAGGCTCCTAACCTTTCTCATGACTTTTCAAATTCTACAAGATCTCCTTCACCTTAAATAGGAATGTTACATGTCTCATGACTCTTTAGCTTCTACACTTTGAGTTAGACCTTACCCATTTCTATTAGCATCAACCATGTCAATCAATCAACATTTACATTTCACTGTTTTAAGTAACAAGATTGGTCTTCATCAATCAAACATCACTATCATGTGTCTTCAGAACCATCACATTCATTCAGGGACAAAGATGGTTTGTTTGAGTCATTTACTGGCCTTATGGAGAATTTCATGATGAGTCAGATCTTCAATTTTTGAAACATTGCATTTGTTTCACTTATATGATTCTAAACTAAATTGAAACCTTATCTTCAAGTAAACTGTCAGAAACAACTCGATCTACACTTAATAAATAAATCTTCTTCCTTCAAAAACATTTATTCGATACCCTGGTAGAAAATTCTTTCAAGTTTGAGATATTTTTGTTGGTTCCTTACCAAGTTTCACCATTTTTTCCCTTCAAAACCCAAATTTTAGGGTTTTAAACATTGTACGTGCTCTAGGAGTTAAATGAAGTTTTTTCAGGCTTGGGTTGTTATTTCCCTCTTTGCTGAAAGCTTCACAAACCTCATGTTAACCTCTACTAACTTTCTTCATGCATTGTGGCTCATGATCAAGCTCTTAAGCTTCACTGTAATGTTGTTTTTCATTGCACATTCACATAAAATGCTTAGAAATGAGAATGTACATCCTTCATAAGTCTTTCCTCCATTTTTTGGCATTTCTATTATTCTATGGATATCTCCTTAATTCCTACATGTTTCTTCATTAAAGCTTCAGAGCCCATTTGACATAGAGTGATATGCTAGCTTAATTGAAGGAGAGATATAGTTCATTCTTGACTGTGACAGGGGTTAAGGTCCAATTTTCAATAAGTGAAGAAACAAACTTGTTAAAACCCCTTCCCAAGAGTATCCAACCAAGTTTTAAGATTCATTTTATCCTCTTTGCTCTTCCTATACAGGATGTTACCATATTGAGTAAGTTTGACCTATAAGACATTCATTTGATACTGCAGACACTTTGTGCTAAAGCACTAAAAGGAAATCTTACCTTGAAGATATTTTCTTATCAAGTCTTGTTTCTAATAACCATTCATATCCAAAGAATTTTAAAGAGATAAATATCATCATTTCAAGCCTTTGTCATTTTCTTTGTAAGACTATATTTTGATAGAAGATGGAAAATTGGCTGATTCTTCATCAAATGACCATAGAGAGTGATTGGGGATCTTCTAGAGTAATGAGTAGTCTTTTATGCAAGATCTTACACCTGGTGGTTCACTTTGGAGTCTTCAACATCAGACTGAAAATGCAAATTTTACGAAACCAGAGCTAATTCATACAACCCAATAATGCTTGCAAAACACACATTCCACTATTTTGTCCTTGATATATTCCTTTGCACTTTTGAGAAGTTATACAACTTGCACAAGTCATTTGAGGTCAATACCATTCATTTTTTATCTATTGCTTCAAGGAGGATTAAGGAGAGAGAAACCTTGTTAGAGAAATGCTCATAACTTCTTCGTTTCTCAACCAATTTCTATCAAAAAAATTGTAAAAGTTTAGCCTCAGAGATATATTCAAAAATTCATTCTATTATTTATTTGAAGGAGGATTGAAATTTTTTTTTGGGTGTTAAGAATTCAGGGTTCTCAATTTGCATTCCCTAAGAATGTAGTTTTAGAAAAGCTTGCATAACTTTCACATGCCTCTTCAAAACTTGATGAAATTTAGAATCAAACACCACAAGACACCACTCTCCATAGTTTGGTTAGCCATATAATTTCCTGTACACCTCAGACCTATCTCATTTACCTCAGCATACATTGTTAGTCCTCAAAGGCAAATTTGGTGTACTTTTGAATTTTTCTGCTAGGCGCTAAAATAAACCTTTTGGATGCTCATGCATGCCCTAACAAATATTCCTAGGCTTCTCCCATGTTTACCTGATCTTTCCATGGCCTAAATTATCTCTTACACCTAATTAGGCTCCAAAACTAGACCTAAATGAGCTAGTTACAACTATGACTCTCAACATTTGACATGTTACTCACTCCATAAAATCATGCTCATGCTAGACTCATCATGTATGATCTATAGAAAAATTGTGTCAAGTTTTCCAACCATGTCCATACCTCCAGTGGAATCCTACCTCATTGACCAAGCCTGTAGAACACTCAAACCATCCCCAAACCATCTTGAATGCTAAAGATACCCACTGATAAGGAACTGTAGACACAAATATTACACATTAGACCATATTTAGCTTGGTCTTATACTACTATTTAGAAGGTTCTCAAGTGTAGAAAGTACCAAATAATCCCCCCTTTTTCCATCTTTGTTTTATGTTTTACTTCATCTTTCCCATGTATTTCCTGATACTTATCACCCTATTTTATAACTTCCCTACCCTATAATAGGGAGCCTTGAGGCACCCCAGTCCCACTCTAGGCACACCAATCTATGCTTATCCTCTTTTTCTCCTTTTTTGGTCACTTCTAGCCATTGCTCATCTTTATCTTTTCCTCATTCGGTATTTTCGTGAACAATTATGAAATTAAACCTGAGAGACCTATAAATATAAAGCTTATAAGATCATAATAGGGGTATTAGGTCATTACATCCTATCACTACCATCACTTCATCTAGGACTACATCTATTGCACCATCTTGTATCCACATAGCACTATACATTCAAGCTAGGAAAATCTACATCACACACATTCTTAGAGGAGGAGGGATTATATTCATTATATTCTACTATATACATCTTCTATAGCTACCATAGCTCATTATTTCACAAAGTACAACTAGCATGAGAGAACCTAGGGCACAACATACACACACTCACTAGAACTACATCAGGGTCCATAATGTAGTGCAAAACTCA
The DNA here is from genome assembly GCA_019776745.2 of Taxus chinensis. Taxonomy (NCBI): domain Eukaryota; kingdom Viridiplantae; phylum Streptophyta; class Pinopsida; order Cupressales; family Taxaceae; genus Taxus; species Taxus chinensis. Next base: position 99,426,050 of record CM034149.1, read on the forward strand.
ATGATAAGTCCACTAGTTTGGTAGTTGAGGTCATTCTAACCCCTTCTTCTTCTTCTTCATGTGCAAGGCATCATCTAGTTCATCCGAAAAATTTAGTGCGACAGACAGTGAGTATTCAAAGACACTTACCAATCATGCCAAATTAGGTTTTTTTAAATTTATATTGTGCTGAGCACCCAAAATCAAGACCAAAGTGCCTTAGAGCACCCCAATACAATCCCATGTGCCTATGTCACTTCAAAAAGTCCAAATCTTCCCTCTGCAAGGCCTTTGAGTGATTGTCTCCACTGTCAAGTTCCAGTTCTAGATCTGTGACAACCTGCGACAGTCTCCTATAATCAGCGAAGTCATTTTCCTTGTTACCTCTTGCATTCTATGGTTTTATTTCCATTAGATCAAATCATGAAATTACTTTACATCACTTTAGCATATTAATTTGTTGTTATTTAATATTGTTTAGTCTCTTTATTTACAAGAGTTTTAGTCCTCTTATTTAGATTAACATTAATGCCCTAATACCCCATTTAGGTCCCCATTACGGCTTATTTTTGTTAATCATTTTTTTGAACTTGACCATAATTTATACCACCTTCTCATTCTTTTTCATTCCATCATCATGAGCATCTCTATCACTAAATACTTGCTTACCCACCCTGATTTGTTTCATCGAGTCCAAACCCTTTTTCACTACTAACGATGTTTCTGTCGACATCCATCCAGAATCTATGTATGAAACATTTTCAAAGGCCTTTTCTCAACATATAACATTCTAGAGAAATTCTCCCATTGACATTCACCCTTTTGAAAATGACCCACCACTTTACATCATGTCCCACATCTGTCAAGCATACTCTTATCGATAATGGCTCTAAACTCAATCTGTGTCCCATGTCCTTTCTCCAAGCGATAGGTTTGTCTTCCCATGACACTAGCCCTTCTTCCATTTCCCTCTATTAATATGATGGTTATATTCATCCATGTCTAAGCCATGTTAATTTTCCTTTAACTGTCGGCCCTAAAACTCTCCCCACCATTTTCTTTGTTATTGATTTCCTTGACTCATATAATTGCTTGTTAGGTAGACCATGGCTCCACACCATGCAATCCTTTCTCTCTACCATCCACCTTTGCATCAAATTCTTACATGAACGTGTTGAGTATAACATCTTTCGAGATTATGATCCATTTCAATATTGTGTCCATGACCCTCATACTAGTATCCATATTCCTCGCATTGACACCACCAATGAACCTTATCCTTTAGACAACTAGCCACATTTACCACCACTTTAGGGAGCTATTTTTTTATTCAATGACATTCCCCCTCCATCACCCACTCCCACCACTATAGTTCCATATCAATCATCCCCTCCCTCCGTGAACACTATCATCCCATCTCTACTAGTACAAGTGACGCACCCACCATTCACATGTACCCTCTTTATTTGTGACTCATTTTGGGACCATGTACCATTTTATCCCACATGTGATGAAACCATCTATTCTTTTTCTAGTCTAGCTCAACTTGGCTTTACCTTTGATGACCTTCAGCCATCTACTCACACCTCTCATCTCTATTACATTTTTTTCACAATTACTTCTGCTTATGGTTTGTGTATCTTTGATCTCATCATTTATCCACCACATACCATGTGTTCTTCACCACTCACATTAGGGGAATCTTGGCTTACTTACATCAGAGGTACTTTAGACCCTAGTCACACTAACATCTCATTCCCCATTCCCTTTGGCCACATTTTCACCAAACCTCACTCGATGGTATGCACACGGTTGTCCACATCCTCCATTCATGATGAAGAATATGCTATGGGCATGTACCATTTGTCTCTCACTCGCTCATTATGTTATCAACATGATATTATAGCTTGTCAAGTTGTTAATTCTAATCCCTTTGACTTTTACCCAGAGGATGACGATCTCCCTAACGAGTTCACATAGATTATTCTCACATTACTATTGGGGGCATAGCACCTGACATGTTTCCTTTCCTTGAATTTCAACATTTCCATCATCTATCATCACATCCTTATTACCTGATGATGCACCCTAGTGCTTCAGTTCACATTGGACTATTGAGGGACCACTATTCCACTGAACCCCACACACTACACTACTGGACCTATCCATATACATCCTACATCATCTTATACATACCTCATCTACTCATCATTTCTACCTCATTTATCTCATACACTCTACACTATTCATAATCTTCTATGAGTCTAGTTTTCTATGTCATCCATACATCCTATACATTCTACATGCTACACTAGATTTCCTTATACTTGGGTCTAGTTTTATCTATCATCATTACACATTCTATTCCTATCTACACACTTATTTCATTACACCTTCCCTACCCACATTGCATTCATACACCCTACACTAGATTTCCTTATATTTTGGTCTAGTTTCATCTCTCATCAGTACACATTCTATTTCTACCTAACCATACACTACATTACATTACCTATACCACACATTCACATACCTTGGTCATCTACACTACATTGTTCTACGTGCTGCACACACCACCATATGATGCATTCTAGTTCCTTGGTCCATACTCGACTACCGAGGGTTTACCAATCAAATGGACCTTACCTACATGTGACATGTCATAACACATTTAATCAAACTCATGACCAATGATCTAGGCTATATCATCACCCACGCTCATCATCATATCATGTAGTGGTATACACCTTAGGTTAAATCACCACTCCTTTCCACATCCTACATTATCCTCTTAGATACTATCATCACATATTCTATCATCCTATTCTCAGTCATTCTACTACATCATCACCTCTCCTACTTGTCCATTAGTGGTATATGTTTTAGGCTAAATCACCACCCTTTCCTTCTTCATCACATAGTGGTCTACACTTGGTGCTAACATCACCACCTTCTTTTATTCACCACCTACTTATCTACACTTCATACACCTACTTATCTAAATCATAACTCCTCTATCCAACCAAACCGTGGTATACGCTTAGGCTATAGGGTCCATGCATAGCTTTCCATACATCTCATCATCCTCCACTTATCTTATAGTGATATATGCTTAGGGATAAATCATCACTCATATATTCAACAAATTCATGGTATACGCTTTCACTATAGGTTCCACGCACATTTCATTCCCATGTCACATTTTATCCCCACTACACATACACACTCACTGCAGCGCGCTAGACATAACTTACACTACTCGACCATTTCTCGGTGATGCACTCTCATTTACATTTTATTCATGACTTCTTAGGGGGAAAACAAAATGAACCTCACTACATACACTTCCATACACTCAGGGGACATGTTGCTCCTATCATTCCATCTTGCATTCCATTCCATCCATCCATAACATATTACATTGTCTTGGTAGCACTTACTTTTTCTTACTAGTGTTTTTCTTGTTCACTTTATTACACATGTTATCTTACTCTCCTATATGTCATGATCATACACACATGCATGTTCACGCCTTTTTTTAGTGTGATCACAGATGCATGACATTTACATGTGGTATGGATGTTTTCCTTCTACCCTTACTATACTAGTCGTTAGGGGCATTCACCTTCATCTCATACATGTTTTATTGTTTCATTTTGTACTTAGCATCTTATACTACTTGCTTATACACGTTTTTACATATTGGTTTTCACTCTAACAAGCTAATGGGTGTTTTATGTACAACACTTGTTTTGCAGGACTACATGTTCTCATGACTACTTTGTATTTCTATTTGTTTGTGTTATTTTCTACTGTATGCCATCTTTTCCCTTTTCTTGTGTCCACACTTTTCTATTATTTTCAGCCATGATGGCCTTGCATGTCTTGTAACATCGTGAGTGATGTCATATGTTTGAAACCCATTGTGTGTGGTCTCTTTGTTTTCTTGCATGATTACATTACTTTGCTTAGTAGTTTTTTTACATTGTCTATGTATTTTACACTTATTTGCATGCATGTTTTTGGAATAACACTTGTATTGGCTAGTCATCCCCTTTTTTGCACACCTTAGTAGAGACCAAGTGTTTCCCTTTCCCCCTGCAGGATAGAGTTCTACAAGGTCAAAGTGTGGTTGGTCCTCTTTTGGGGCCACATTCTCCTTCCAGTGTCATCACATGAACACCCAAAGATGGGGGTCATCATTGAGGGTTTCTACTAACACAGTATATCCACACCAATTTACACATAGCAAGTGAGTTCAGATTAGTCTACGAACTCCATACAGAGTAACCTTAATAGGACATGGTATCCTTTGACAATTATGCGAAGTATTCATAGGCTCAGGGGTTACATTAGGTGGCCTCTCTATAATTATCCATCCAATGATGTAGGATCTCAAAAAAAATCTAGTGTACTACAAATATCTCTTCAACAAATTGTAGTAGAAGCAATTAGATTTGGAGGACACCAAGCATTTCCTTACTACACTTCTTCAGCCAGGGTGGCATGAGATCACCCAAAAAACTCCCAACATTACATGATATCCTTTTATACCATTTTTCTTGACATGGATCAGGTGCACATGTTCCATTTTTCCATTTAAACTTTCTATTCTTACGTACTTTACATTTGTGTACTTTACACAACATTTATACATACATAAATATTTGACTACTTGATCATTTTCTCCTTCCAGATCCATAATATGAGAAACAAGCAGTCAAATTGGGGGCAACAAAAACAAACAACGAAAATGACAACACGTCATGATGGTACTTTCCATACTAACCATGCAAGTACACCACACACATGCAGCAACTACATACACATTCTGCCCTAGGTTCACTCTCATCACTTTTTACACATGTTTCATATTTAGAATCCACACTCCTCCACATCTTTCTTTTTTTCATTCCATGCTTCTAGTCCATCAATGTGTTTTCTTCTACACTCTGCATGAACATCAGGTATGCTTCTCTATCTACTTTATGTTACCAAGCTATTCGCTCACCAACATAAAGTGGGAGAAAATGTAGACACAAATATTTCACGTTAGACAATATTTAGCCCGGTCTTAAACTACTATTTAGAAGTTTCTCAAGTGTACAAAGTACTAATTAATCCCCCCATTTTTCCATCTTTCCCAGGTATTTCCCGATACTTGTCACCCCATTTTCTAACTTCCTTGAGATTCTAGCCCTAATTCCAAGTGCCCCACCTTGTACTGGGGCACCTCAGGGTGCCCCAGTCTATGCTTAGCCTCTTTCACTCCTTTTTGGGTCACTTATAGCCATTGGTCATCTTTATCTTTTCCTCAATCAGAATTGTCTGGATTAATTACAAAATTAAATTTGAGATCCATATAAATATAAACCTTATAAGACCATAATAGGGGTCCTAGGTCATTGCATCCTATCACTACTATCACTCCATCTAGGGTTACATCCATTGCACCATCTTACATCCATATAGGACCATACATTCAATCTAGGAAAATTTGTATCACACACATTCTTAGAGGAAGAGGGATTCTATTCATTCTATTCTACTATCTACATATTTAATAGCTACCATAGCTCACTATTTCAAAAAGTGTAATTGGAATGAGAGCACTTAGGGCATGACATACACACACTCACCAGAACTACATCAAGGTCCGTAATGTAGTGCAATGCTCAATGTTAAGTCCACCAGTTTGGCATTTGAGGTCAGTTCAACCCCTTCTTCTTCTTCATGTGCATGGTGTCATCTAGTTCATCTGACTAATCCAGTGTGATAGACAGAGTGTATTTAGAGACACTTAATGACCATGCCAAATTAGGGTTTTGAGAATTTATACTATTCTAAGCACCTAGAATCCAAACCAGGGCACCTTGTGGTACCCCAGTACACTCTCAAGTGCCTATGTCACTTTTGATAGTCTAAATCTACCCTTTATAGGGCCTCTGAGTGTTTGCATGCACTATCGAGTTCCAGTTCAAGATCTGTGACAACCTACGATAGTATCCTATTATCAGTTAAGTCATTTTCCTTATTACCTCTTACATTCTAGGGTTTTATGTCCATTAGATCAAATCATGCAATTATTTTACATCGTTTTAGCATATTAATTTGTTGTTATTTACTATTGTTTAGTCTCTCTATTTATAAACGTTTTAGTCCTCCTATTTAGATTAACATTAATACCCTAATACCCCATTTATGTTCCCATTCGATCTTATTTTTATTAATCAGGCACCACCAATCAACCTTCATGCCTCTGACTGAGATTCACTTCACCATTCATACCTTTGCCATCAATGACAACACCAATGACCAGGGTTCAACAATTGACTTTATAACTCCACCCAACTTCTTTGTCTCATATTTAATAAGAGTTGAGTAAAAATATATTGCAAACCTCTATGATCCATTTTCAAAACAAATTAACATCCTAATAAATAATGTCTCCAAATATTTGAAGCGTGAATAATCCCTAACAATTCCAAATCATGAGTAGGATAGTTCTTTTCAGTAGAAAACAATTTCCTAGATCCAAAACACACAACTCTATTATCTTGCATCAATGCACATCCAATACCAGAACCACAAGCATCAGTAGCAACAGTGAAAGGTTTAGAAAAATAAGGAGTACCTAACACAGGTGCACTCATTAATGATTCTTTCAATTTACTAAAATCAACTTCATATTCCTCTGACTAATTATATGTGTTACTTTTATTTTTTTTAATAATTCTTAATAAACCTTTTATAAAATTCAGATAATTAGAGAAAAATTCCAATTTCTTGCACATATTTAAGCATATCCCAATTTTGTATTGCTTTTACTGTAGAAGGATCTTGTGTTTATTAAGGGCAAATAGTTTTGAAGGGACTATACCCTGTATACAAAAGGGCTCAAAAGCCAGATAGTAAAGATGAGAGAAGCAGCCCAGAGAAGGGTAAAAAAGTCAACCAAGGAAGGCTCAACAGCCAAATATTACAATATAGGAGAAAAAAGGATCTAAACGTACAAAGATCCAGAGAAAAGAAGGCAAGATCAAAAAGGAACCAAAAGAGAAACAGCATAAGGAGCCCCGCCACAAAACAGCTCCAGAACCGCTCGATGACAGCCACATCGCAGCCAAAAAACAGCATCACAACAGCCCTTTACTTGATGGCTCTGTCAATTTTGGTCTTGATAGCCTGCAGTGACATGAAGAAGGCAATGGCAGTGGCCTGAGAGGGGTCTTGTAAATCAGCTTGGGCAATTGCAATGTCCCTTTTCTCTTTAGGGCCCCATATGTCCTCATTGATCCCACTTAAACTGCAAACATTGTGGACATGTTGCTCAATGAAATTGTAGATGCTTTTGAGGGCAGACAATATGCAGTCATTTCAGCTTTTAGCATTCCCCAATCTGCCATCTAGGGACTGTAGTTTCTTGAAGATTTCACCAATAACCCCCTCTTCCTCCTCACTTTGAAGGATCCTTTTACCCTTAGCTCTTTCCATGTTTTTTATAGCCCCTTTGAGCTCTTGAAGCTCCTTTTCTAATTTGTCCACCCTATCCAGCAATTCCTCCTCTTTGGGCTCCTCCACCGGCCTGCTGATATGCAGGAGGTTTTCAGCTAGTTCTAAGTCCTTGTGGCTCCTTAGGACTCGTTGGGAAGCAGGGATTTTGGCTTTGAGGCTCTTACTTTTCTTGCTGGAGGTCACATCTTCATTCTTTCTTTTTAGCAGGGGGGAGTGGGAGCAGTGTGGGCAGGTGTAGGTATGGAGGAGGGAGGTGGGATAGGATTCACAGGAGGGCAGCTGGAGAAATGGCGGTGAATCAAGAGGATAAGGCCCTGGTGCAAAGGGACAGCCCTAGAGTGGCTTTGAACTTCCCTTATAGATTTCTCCAAAGAGTTAATCAGATAATGAGGAAAGCTGATAATGTTATTTCTACGAAAATGATTCAGAAAAATTAGATGTTTTTGAGGTATAGTCACATATCTTCCTTCAAGGGTAACATACCTTACCACCATTTTGGCTAGTTCAGCAAATGGTTCAGGGATCGACTCCACCTTGAGGCCAGCAGTCACGAACTCAAGATTCTCTCCCTCTTCCAGAAATTTCTTGGTTTCAACCTCCCTGTCTACCTTCTTATTGAAGAATTTTGTGCCTTCCAGGCTGAGGCCCGTGATCTGAGCTATGAGCTCTTCTGTGATTTCCATTTTCATGTTACTATATTTGACTATTCTGTTCTTCCAACCCCGGGTGAATTTGATAGAGATGTCTTGGTCGAAGCCTTGGATCCTTTCAATGAAATTAGACAGGCCCCCGATTTGCAGGTATTCCCATAGCTCTGTGTTCTCTTTCCACTCAGGATTGTGGGTCGGTTCGGTTTTGCATGGTGGCCCCCCCATGTTTCCTCTGCACCTTTTCCTGTTCTCAACGGTAAAATAGCTATCAATGTGCGGAATAGGCCGAACTTTGAACTTGGGATTTGAATCTTTCCTTCCCGTGAAAGCCGATTTAATTATTATGCTACACTTGTTATTATTGCCCCGCGCCTTGGCTTTCCTCCTATACCAAGAAATGATGACAGCCCAGCCCACACAGATCGCAACAATCATCCAAATCTTTTGTGATGTCATCCACATGTACTTGGGGATCCGCACATTAGCGTCAAAAAAATAGCCGTTAGTTATGATTTTCACTGCCATGAAGATCAATGATTATGGCTTTATTGACATGAGCGGGTAGAACGTCCCCTCCAATCCAAGTTTGAAAGGGATTATTAACACCGAAGTTAGCCAAACTGTCAGCTACCCTATTTCCTTCCCGGTAGGTGTGGGTGATTTGGACATTTACAAAGCTTTTACATATATCAATAGCTTCTTCTATATAATCCCTAATAGACCAGCTGGGGTGTTGCTTTTTATTTCAGAAGATTGATAATATTTAGAGAATCACCTTCAATTATGATATTTGGAATATTACAATCTCTGGCAAGTCTAATGCCCCAAAGAGCCGCCATGGCTTCAGAATAATGATTAGTCTGTCTGCCCATTCTCCCAGAAAAAGCAGCAACATAACAGCCTCTTTGATCCCTGATGATTCCCCCTCCTCCAGAGTCACCTGGATTGCCCTTAGAGGCCCCATCAAAATTTAACTTGTGCCAATCAGTGGGGGGTTTAATCCATCGGACTGTGTTTCTGTCAGTACCATTGTTATTTCTATTGACAGTGGCAATATTCCATTCAGTCAGAATGCATTCTTCATTCTCCGGGTAGAGTCTATTTTTAGGGGGTTTAAATCTAGCAATATTATCTTGCACAACAATGATAATTTCCTTATATATTTTGTTACAAGCCTGTCTATTGTTTCTGAAAATACTATCATTACGAGCCTTCCAGATTCTCCACATAGTGTGGGGCAGAACAAGTTGCCATAGCCTTTTCACCATGCAATGTTTGAACGGAGAGCTCCATTGCTCCCAAGCCTGAGGGCAGGTAAGGGGAAAAATCCATCTCAGATTAAATTTTGCAAAAACAAGCTGCCAAATTTTGGAAGCAATCTCACAATGGAGGAATAAATGCTTTATATCTTCAGCCTCTTGCTGACACATGCAACATCTATTCGGCATGATGAATCCCTTCTTGATGAGGTTGTCATTAGTTAGGATCTTGCCATTAATAATTAGCCACCAAAAGAAGTTCACTCTAGGGGTTAGCTCCGGCATCCACAATTTGTGCCACTTAATTTCGCTTGCCATGGATGCAAAGAAAGAATTATATCCTACTTTAACAGTGTAATCCCCATCAAAAGAATCTTTCCAGATGAGCTCATCCTTAAGATTTTGATTACTTATATGGATTAGGGAAAGTTGATTCTGGAGAGATGTAATATCAGCCTGAATATTAACATTCTCCACTTTTAGCTGCTTCCATTTTCTTTTGTTTCCATTCCTCTCAATGTACCCCTGGATTTTGTGTCCATACTTTGTAATTAAGTTGTCTTTAATATGATCATAATCAGAAATCCAGTTAGAATCCGTCCACTTATCAGTCCAGAAGTTTATGTTTTGCCCATCTCCAAGCTTCCAGCTGCACCCCTGAGAAAGAATGTGTCTGCTGCGAAGAAGGTTGTTCCAGAAAATAGAACCACTCGGAAGGGACTGATCATAAATGAAGGAAATCTTGCTTTGATTTGAAAGATATTTGATCTTAATCAGCTCTGTCCAAGGTCTGTGCTCTTTTATAAGCCTCCATCCTAATTTTGCAGTAAGGGCAGTACTCATATGTTTGATATCTTTGATGTCTAACCCCCCTAGTCTCTTAGGTTTACAAACCTGTTCCCAAGCCACAAGATGATATCTGAATCTGTCCTCAGTACCGTGCCACAAAAAGTGTTTTTGAATCTTCTCAATACTGTTCATCACAGCTGTAGGCATGCTGAACATTGACAGAATGTAGATAGGCAAGTTTTGAAGCGTGCTTTTAACCAAAAGACACTTACCTGCACTTGAAAGAACTGCTCCTTTCCAGCCAGCCAACTTTCTTTGAAATCTCTTAATAAGATCATTCCATACCTCCACTGAAATCTTGCCAGTACTTAAAGGTAACCCTAAGTAAGTAGCTGGTAGAGAATTAATTGTGCATCCTAGAATATTAGCGATCTTTCTTTGCCTCTCCTCAGGAGTATTGAAGAAATAAATAGAGCTTTTGTCAAAATTAACTTTTTTCCCCGAGGCTTCCTCATAAAATCTGAGGACAGTTTTAATGGCCTTTGCCTCAATAATAGAAGCCATTAGTAGCAGCAAAGTGTCATCAGCAAACTGCTGATGAGAGGAGATCTGATTACCAGTAGTTGGAGGGAAGCCTTTTAGCATGCCAATGTCAATAGCTTTGGAAATAGATCTGCTTAAACTGTCAGCCATAATAATGAATAAAAGAGGGGAGATTGGGTCACCTTGCCGTATACCTCTATTACTGGCAAAAAAACCCACAGGTTCCCCATTAACAACCACAGAGAATCTAGAGGTAGAGATGCAAGAGTGAATGATTTTTCTGAATTTGCTTTGAAAACCAAATTTGGACAGGACCTCATCCATGAATCTCCAGGAGACTCTGTCAAAAGCTTTATGCATGTCAAGTTTGATGGCCATCCCCGCCTTTTTACTTTTATCCATAGAATGTATAGTTTCATGAACCATGATAATTCCATCTTGGATAATTCTTCCCTGAATGAATCCGCTCTGCTGTTGAGAAATGATCTCCATGAGAATAGGTTGCATTCTAGTGGTGAGAATCTTTGTGAAGATCCTATAAATGACATTAACCAAACTGATAGGCCTGAAATCTTTGAAGTCTTTTGCATCCATCTTTTTCGGGGCAAGCACAATGTGTGTATTATTTAGTTCTTTAATAAGATTTCCCGTTCTGTAAAATTCATTGACAGCTTTCAAGAGATCTTCAGAGCATATTTCCCAACATCTTTGGAAAAAGTTAGCCGAGAAGCCATCTGGACCTGGAGCCTTATCCCCTTCTAAAGCAAAGACAACCTTTTTTAATTCCTCAATGGTGACAGTTTTTGAAAGACTTTTAAATCTCTCAGCAGGTATTATATTATTAGGAATGGAGTCTAGGAGGAAAGATGCCGCTTGTTCATTGTAGGAGGTATCTTCAGTGAGGAGGTTCTTGTAAAAATTTAGCGCCTCAGTTTTGATATCTTCAGGATCCTTAGTAATGTTTCCATTTCTTTTAGCAACTTCAGAAATTCTGTTACAAGCTCTATGTTTGATGGCTGTCAGGTGAAAAAAAAATTGTATTTCTGTCTCCATCCTTAAGCCAAAGGGCTCTAGATTTCATTCTCCAAAAGGTTTCTTCATGGCTGTTTATATTATGCAGATCTGATAGGAGTTTTTTTTCCCGCTGATGATCCTCAAGGGTCATACCTTTCATGGAGACATTTAGCTCAAGCTCTTCAAGCTGTTGCTTAAGTTCTTTCTTCTTTTCAAAAATGTTTCCAAAAACCTCTTTATTCCATTTTCTAACTTTCTGTTTAACATTCTTTAACTTCTGAAGGAGCCTGAATTGGGCCGTCCCTGTGCCTTCCCAAACCCACCACTCTTTAATTCTGTCTAGAATGTCCTCATGTTCGAACCACATTTTCTCAAATTTGAAATTACCATGAAAAGGTTTTGTCCAATTGAAGAAATTGAGGACTATTGGATTATGATCAGATCCCGTTCTGGGGAGAGTAGAAAGATGGAAATTCTGGTCCAGGATCCAATTTGCAGAAATAAGAGCTCTGTCAAGTTTAACCTGAATTAAGCTCTCTCCTAATCTTCTGTTAGACCATGTGAATTGATTTCCATGAAGCTCTATGTCCATAAGATTAAGAGTCGAGATGAAGTCTGCAAATTCTTCCATACCAAGGGAGAATTCAGAACTTCCTCCAAACTTTTCTCCTGGATTCAAAGGAGTATTGAAGTCTCCCATAACCAACCAGTTCATGTTTTCAACCTTGCTTCGGAACAAGGTTAACTCTTTCCATAGCCTTCTTTTACCAGTAGCAGTATTGGGCGCATAAATATTAGATAAGATCCAACTATGATTATTTTCAAGGCTTTTAAAGATAATAGCTAAATGATTCTGGGTTGAGGAGAGTACCTTACCTTCAACCATCTTTGTATCCCAAAAGATCGCTAAACCTCCAGAGGCCCCTTGAGAGTCAACAGCAGCAAAGGCAGCGTTCTGCCAAAAATGTCTTTTGAAGTCTTCAACTGCTTTACTTTTCATTTTAGTTTCTTGAATGAGAAGAATGTTGGGTTTGTTTTCTCTTTTAATTTCCTTAAGCATTCTTTGTTTAGGCCCTCCATTGAGGCCTCTGACATTCCAAGAAATAACCTTCATTAAAAAAAATTTGGAGATGCATTTTCCGGATGGCTCAGAGTTCTCTGTGTACCATCTGCAATTTCTTTTTCAGTCTCTTTTTCTCTTGCTTCTCTCTTAGATGGCCTACCTTTTCTAAAGGTTACTCCAAAATTTGCAGTTCTTCTAGCAGTGGCCCTTGTGATTCTTGAGGTGGAAGCTTCCCAGCCTCCAAGCTGCTTTTCTTCCAGGCTTTTTGAACCTCTTTTCTTTCTTTTCACTAAGATGAATCCATCATTATCACAATCATTTTCCTTACTGATTGGGGTAATTTCCCCATCCTCCTTTCCTGTGGTAATATCAGCCTGCTTACCCATTTTAGGAGTCAGCTCCTCCACATCTGTGTCCTCTTTCTCTTGGTTTAGATCTCGTGTAATGGATTCTAGATCCTCTTTGCCTTTTTCTTGTCTCATTTTTAGTTTCTCCATAGAGCTGCTCCTTAGCAGCTCTTGATGGGCACTGATTTTGTCTTCCTCTTCTTCCATGTATGAGAGAGAAATGCTAACTTTTTCATTTTCTTCATCAATCTCCATGTTCAGCTTTACCAGATTTGGAGTCAAAGAGTTCAATATTGAATCCACTGACATCTCCCTTTTGTTTTCTTCCTCATTCAAACCCAGATCTAATACTTGTTGAGACTCAATCAGCTTCTTAGGTTTCCAAAGTTTTCTGTAAACCGGTGGTCTCTTTGCCTTAAACCCTTTTTTCCTTTCTTTTAGCTTGTAATGCCTCTCCAAATGCCTATTTCCAATAGATGGTTCAGATATCAGTTCTTTATCTGCCTTATCTCTCTGATTCTGTTCTTGATCTTCAGGAATAACTGAGAAATCTTCCAGCTTTTGAACTGTATGTTCAGGACATTTGCTGGCAAAATGCCCTAATCTGTGGCATTTGCTACATCTTAACTTGAAAGCTTCATATTCTATTTGCTGATTCCATTCTCCAAATTTGGATTGCAGAACAATGTTATCGGGGAGCTCCTGATCCATTTCTATGGAGACACAGAACCGAGCAAATGCCAGCCTAGACCTATTTCTCGTGGGCCCATCCAGGCCAATAGGTGAACCAATCGATTTGGCAATGTGAAGGAGGATTTCATCATCCCAAAGATGCAGAGGAAGCCCTGGGAGTCTACACCAGATGGGTATGGCATGAATATTTTCAACAAATGGATTAAATCCGGGGTACCATTTTTTTAAAAATAGTCCCATATTACCCAGACACCAGGGACCACCCAACAAGACCGAGTCAACATCAGATTGGAGATTAAATCTGGCCAGAAAAAAACCTTTTGCCATAGTGGTGATTATTAAATCCCCTTTTGGTTTCCATCTACGAATGGCCCATTTCCTAATGGTATCCACATTAGGTCGTGCCCCCAAAAATTTTCCGACAAGTGCCAGATTGGTTTTCTCCAGAGCTCTTTGCAGACATCCATCAGGCACCTGTAAGTGGGTCACCCCTTCAGCATCTTTTGTACTTTTAAAATCACATGCAGCCTGAGGTTTCACATTTTTGTCAGGAGGAGTCTTAACAACTTCCGCCCAGGCTCTAGACCCGAAGCTGTCACCAATGATCGCATTTTTCATTTTTACCGGTTCCTTAGCAGCTACATCGCAGTTCTTTGAGAGACATTTAGCAGCCAGAGCTGCTGAAACAGTGCTTTTGAAACTCTCACGCAGCCCGCCCGAAGGAGTTCCATTCACCTATGTGTGTCTTCAACTTTTCTTAAAGTTTCCAGTACTAACCTAACGTGTTTCTCATGTTCTTCTTAATTTTTGGAATAAATCAAAATATCATCTAAAAAATAATCACAAACAAATCTAAGAAAGGTCTAAAAAAAGCATGCATCAATATCATAATTTTTGGGGGACATTTGTTAATCCAAAAGGCATAACAACAAATTCATAATGTCCATATTTAATTCTAAAGGAAGTTTTTGCAATGTCTGGATCTTTTATTCTTATTTGATGATATCCAGAATGTAAATCAATCTTAGAAAAACATTTATTGCCATTCAATTGATCTAATAAATCATAAATTATAAGTACAGGATATTTATTCAACCGTCTATAATCAATACACAATCTCATAGTCCCATATTTCTTCTTAGCAAACAATACTAGTGCACCGCAGGGAGAAACACTAGGTATAATTTTCCCTTGTCTCAATAATTCAGTCAATTGTATTTTTAGCTCAGTTAACTCAAGTATAGATTTCCTATAAGGTACTTTTGATGTCAGTTGAGCTCCAAGAATGAGGTCAATAACATGTTCTATAGATCTCCTAGGTGGTAAATCTTCAACCTCAAAAGGAAATACATCCATAAATTCTTGGACTACCAGGTGAACATCTATATCTATTTGTAATTTATCATTTTGTTGAGTAATCACAGCATAGAACACTTTACATTTATCTTTAAGACTTATTTTAAGTTGAACAAAAAAAATACTTTTTAAAGTCAGTTGTCTTTTAGTTCCTTACAAAATGTGAGTAACTTCATATTGATCTTGAATACATACTTGTTTATTTTCACAATTAATAAGAGAATGATTATTTTCTAACCATTTCATCCACAAAATGTCATCATATTGACCTAAGTTAAGTACATGAAAATATTCAAGAGATATAATATTATCAATTCGAGAATCTAATTTTTCCACTAAAGCTCATGTTTATATTACTATCCATCCATCAGTCATTTCTACAACTCTGGGTTCAATTTTTCAACCAAGTTAGGTGATATGAAACTATGACTACTACTCAAATCAATCAAGAAAACAAGTGTTGCATTATTAATAGTCCCTTTTACTTTAATATGTTTATGTAAATTACTTGTATCAATAATGACATAAATTTTCATATTTTGGTTTCCTTTAACTTTTCCCCTAATTTAAAAAGACTAAAACAAAATCCAATAATCTACTAACTACATTCAATTACATACATCAATCCTTATTCTACATTACTTTATATGAACCACTAATAAAATTGTACATATCTAAATTCTGTGATTCTCTATTTTTTATAAAACAATAGCATATTCCATCAATACACATAATACAATAAAATAATACATTCACATGCACATTTTTCTAATTAAACATAAAATTTAACTTAGTTTTTTATTGCCTATCCACATGGATACATAATTTTTCATTGAAAACTTATCTGGGATAAATGATCATGAATTTGATACAAAATTCTAATACACACATAGGTAATAGACACCAGACTATGGCCACACTACTAAGAGGAAATGTTACACACCCAATGTATATATACATTTCCCTAGACATAAACCATCCAAGTTTATACGGTGTACCCCCAGTTAGCCAATCTCTGGTGCCCCTCTCTCTTGCTCACTTCCTTTCCGTGCCCTGGTCAGCTTTGGAATTACTCCACAAGTTAAATCGTCGATACAATTACATAGTATTTTTCAAACTCCCTTGTAATTGTTTCTCTCTAATCATAATCATGTTCTCTTTTCATTTTCATATGCCTCTTTGTAACATTTCATGGGTAGTTATGAACCAAAACAATGGTTCCATAATTTTTTTACTTTAATTAATCCTCTTTAATCAAATGTTTGGGTTGTTCACTCCCACTTTTATTTTTTTCAATAATTTATTATAACACCTTTGTTATAAATAATCTCAACTCAAAGTTTTATTATTTTAAATAAATAAACAAGTCTTTAATGATTAAATATTTTGGGATTTAGTCATATAACACTAAGGGTTGTTTCTTACAGGGCATTTGAGTTATTCTTTTAGGTTTTGGAGAAAATAAGCAAAGGATCTTGTTATGAGCTTCAAAATCTTCTTGCCAAGTTTAAGAGGCATGGTTACTTTTCCCTCTGTATGGATATTTTTTGAGAAATAGTTGAATGCATGTTGACTGTTAAATGCTTTATTTTTCAACTATGTATCTTGTTTAGTTGAATCTGGCCTATACTTTTTACCTGGGTTGGTACATTGTTTTATGTGTTCATATTTTTGTTTGAATGTTTTTTTAGAATTCATGGTTTTGACCTTCTGTTGATTGTTGAGATCTTCATGTTTGTTTATGTTTATGTGATTGGGTTGTTGTTACCATCACTCTTGGTTTTAAGTCATTATAGGTCATCTTGCTACTCACATTTTCATGGGTTTTATCTATTTGTGTATGCTTACTTAATATTGGTTATTTAGAGCTTATTAATTTTGACACATCACGGTTTTAGGGGCTATCTTTTGGGAGATTCATTAGAAAAACCAGACTCATCCTATTATGAGTCAATACAAATCAGTCACTTCTTTTGGGTTGCCAATATGGCTAGAATTAATCCTGGATGGTTTTTTTTTTGCTATAAACTTTGAAATGATCCTATATGAGTAGATCTTTTGATAGTGGAGGTGTTTAGGGTATGTTCCCCTAGAAGATAGGCTCAATGGAGTCATTTTGTTTCCTTGGTTTGTTGGGTTCGAATCGAACCCATGCATTTTGACTTAGGTTATGTGGAGGCATAGTTATGAAAGATACAATGTTGATTGTATCAATTTTTTCATGGAATATGACTCTGAGTCACTGTACTTTGTTAAGATGGGATCAATTCAAGCCAAGCACTAAGAAGGAATTTTCGTTTAATAAAACCACTATTGAGAAAATATGGATAGCTCAGTCTTGATTTCCCTTACTGTTATGCTAAGTTATTATGGGTAATTTCTTCTTTGAACCCACACAAATATGACCTTGATTTATCTCTCTTATGTATCAAATAGAGTAGAATATTGATAAGAGAAGTTTGATTTTACATGTTTGATCTATAATTTATAGTTCATTCTTACGGGTAAATTAATAAGTAAGGAGGGCGAAACCATAGATAAGTTGATTTGATTATTGTAGATGATAGTCTAGTTTAAATCCAAGTTTGATTATGAATACTTGAATGCTCCATTTCATTTCCAAATTATATGATGGACTGATTAAGAATGGGATGGTTGATTCCTCTCATGATTGATATTATAAGGTTGAAAATATTGAAGGATTATTCTAATGGATTGTATCATCCATATTGTAAATGATTATGACAAGAGTTATGATAGATCATTGTTTCCTTATGAATTATATATATATATATATATATATATATATATATATTGATAGATAATAATTAGAAAAAAAGGCTCCAATGGCCTATTACATAAGAGTTATTACAATAAAGATCCACTCGAACAAAAATTATCTATCAAAAAAACCCACAAAACTGGAAGGAGTCAAAAATAGATTGACCCAAACAGAGCCCAACAGAAAAAAAAAATAGCAGTAACGAAAACACAACACCAGTCAGCAATCTAGCCTTAAACACACTTTGCCCTAATCTATGAGCTGGGACCAACACCATCCACATGGAAATCATCCTCATCTGAAGAACTGATATCCAACTGCCTCTTCTTACCTTTATCCCTAACAATCATCCCCTGGAGGGTCTCTACCCTATTCTCTAAAACTTTCACCTCGGCATTCATCCTCTGCAATCCCCACAAAAAATTCCAATTATGAGATTTAACTTGACTAACCATGTCCTCGAGGGCTTCAATCTTACTGGTAAAGAAGTTAAAAATTGTGTTTCCTTCCACTAGACCTTCCTTAAGCATATACTCTTCAGCTTCCCCACAAGGTTTTGTAAAGCAGTCACCGCATCCACCTCCTTCACATCTCTCTCCTTCATTTTCTTAATCCTAATCCTATCAGCTAGAGAAATATGGTCTTGCCAATCATCCCCCAAATGAATACCATCCCCCCTAGTCTACAAATTTAGCTTACCTGATTTAACCAACATCAAAATTAAACCTTGATGAAGAAGGACCTTCGTTTTTTCTTCTTTAAAATTTTTAACCAAAAATTGTAGTGAGTTAAACAAATAAAAAGGAATACTCATCCTCCTGCCTATATGAAAATGGTTCAAGAGAATTAAATGTTGAGAATGTAGCTTCTGGTACTTCCCATCCAAGGTAATATACTTCATGATGTAGAAACAGACATCATCCCACCTCCCCAACAAAAATGTTCGAGCAATACCATCCTCCATGAAACAAATCTTCTCATCACTATCAAGAAAAATATGCACTTCCTCTTGAAGCCAAGACCCATACTTGAACAATTTACATCACCCACACTCCATCTTGGTCACATTACCAATGAAATCCTTAGAAACTAGGAAACTCACACCCCTCATAGAAACAAACCCATTATCCCAAGCCATAGCAAATTCCCTCGAGATATTTTCATCATACCCCCTTAAACTTTGAGTAAAATACAAAATACCACCATCCTTAAAAATATCCCAAAGAAAAGAATCCTTTTCCAAGCTTTCCAAAGAAGAAGGCTCAACCCTAACCCTAGCCAGTTTGAAATTTAGTTGTTTCTAGATTAAACATCTAGACAGGGAGATATAAATCCATGTCAGTTCGTTGAATTGACCATGTAAATATATCATTTTTATCTTTCATATTTTAGGAAGGATTAAATCTTTCGAGGAGATAGATTGGATTGTTACATGCATACTTGGCATGCTTTATATTGATATTTGATTTATATACATTGATTTAATGTATATGATAAACTTGGAATCTGTAATCCTTAACGAGTGAAAGTTACTCGCAACATTGAAAATGGCCTTTGGAAAATTATATCATTCTTAAAATAAATGATGTATGCTTTTTAAATATGAAATTATTCATACTTTAGGGTTCATGATATACCTTATTATTCTTATGAGATTAAATATTAATGTATGTTGATTTTCAATTGTTGTACTTAAGAACGATTGTGAAATTTTTTGGAATTGACTAATTATTTATACTTATGATTACATTTAATCTAATTTGTCTTAATGATAATTATAGTAAATGATAAACATGACAACATTAAATATTGATCGAATTAAGGATGTAATTAAACAACGTTGTTTGGGACAACTGGTAACAGAGTCGAGAAATACATGCATATTTCTAAGAATCGATTCTAATTAAGTGGATAAATTTAATTATTGGTTTATTACCATAGTACAACTAATTAATAATGGATTGTCTAATCGTACTTTGATATATTACACTAGCTAAGTGACATAATGATGACAAAGTACATTAGTCACAACTTCTATAAAAACAGTTGATTTAATAAGATTTAATAATTGCGAAAAAGCTTAAAATCAAACTGTAATTATTCACAATGGTTAATTGTATTACTTGGTTAGATGTTTCACATAATAAATGTTGTGATAAACACGACATTATCTAAAAAGATTTAGGAAGATTACCTAATCCTAATAATATGATTAATCTAAAATGATACCTTATGACGGAATATGTAAAGTGAAACTAAGAGTTTTATAACATAAATCAACATTAATGAATGTGTTATTAATTATTGTCATCAACCTTATAGTTTGACTTAAACTCTTGACTTATAATCATCTTACATGTTAAGTAGGCATGGACTCTAAGTCCCACCTTTTGATCTGAATGTACTATGACTGTACCATCTTAGGACGACTATAAGATGGGTAATGATTACCTTTGACACAAGTCAAAGAGTAAGAATTATCTATCCCATAGGGGTCCTAAGATGGAACAATCGACATACACTGAAATAGAGATATGAGACCTAGAATTCAGAACCTTCCTAACATGTTAGATTAAACATTAATATTGTTTAAATATGATCCAGATAACTATGTGGAATAACGATGTGGTGAAGGGACAAGTTTTGAGTGACTTATGTGCGGTCACAAAACTAAGCATGTAAAGCATAGCTTGAAATATTTGGCCTAAGTAGTGTACTAGCTAGTTACATTGTCAGTTCATCGAGTTCCAACAAAATGGTGTGGAATAATAGATGAAATTTAGTAAACTATTTTTCAGGTATACCCTTGGAACTGCATTAGTTCACAAACATGAATATAAAGGTTAACCAATTACATACAAGTTATGTACACTTGTAATAAGTGGAGATTAATGAGATTAGGTAGAACTATTAATCATGTACACTCAAAAGAGTGATAAAAGGGATTGGGTAGATCTAATGGACCTTTACAACTGCACATGCTTATGATGTTATCAGATGGATTTAAAAACTAGATTACTTGCTGGATTTCATATTACTAAATTATAAATCATTGAAGGCATGTAAGGGGAATTAAGGGGTTTGTATTTTTTTTCCCTTAATAAGGAGTTGATATAACATTAGGTGTTATATTATGATATCCAAGTTGAAGGTTAAAACAACTCTTGGACCTAATGGATCCTTAAACTAACACTGAACTTATTTATTTTCGAACATAACAATATGGTTAGGACAAGAGGAAATGTTGCAAACAAACAACTGAATGGGGCTGAGATTACCATAACCTAAAAATTGGATGAGATACTTTTTGTAATACAAGTGAAACATAAGCAAATTGATTGTTTTGGAATAACATATATTGATTCAGGAAGATGAAATAAAAAATGAGGAAAATGAACAACCTGAGGGTTCAAAAATCAATAACGCTGTAAACAACAATGAACAATGCATCAAATCACAATGATGTAAACCATGATGCACATGCTACAAATAACAATGCACATGTTGCAAATAATAATGATAATGCTGAAAACAACAATGCAAATGCTGTAAATCCAAACTGCTATAGATCATGAACCATCTTGAAAAATAAGAAGGCATGTTTGACAGACAGAATTATCAAATGATATCAAGTGAATTGGTCCCTCCAAAATTTTATGGGACAATGCTTGGGGATGGAGCTGAGAACTGGCTCAGTGAGATGGAGAAATATTTCACCATTAGAAAATTTTCTGAGGAAACAAAGGTAGATTTAGGGAGCATATCAACTCTCTCAATGAGGCTTCCTCATGGTGGGGAAAGCCAAAAGGTAGCAAAACTAGGGGTTAATGCAACCAAAATCACCTGGGATTAGCTCAAGTTTTACTTCAGGTAGCGTTGGTTGCCACAACTCTATTATGATCAGAAGATGTTTGAATTTCAGACATTAACTCAAGGAAAACTAACTGTAACAAAGTACTGGGAGAAGTTCACTAAGTTGCTAAAATATGTACCTCAATACCAAGCTGATGAAAATTTTAGAATAAGGAAATTCATCATGGGACTCAACCTTGTTATAGACAGGGAAGTGGAGGTACATGGGCCTTTGACTATGGAGGTAGTTTTTGAAAAATCCATCCGCAACGATCAGAAGATGCAAACTATATTTGCTCACCGTGATGAGAAAAGAAATAAAAAATTCAACTCACCATCACCTTTGGCATCGAAGAAAACTTGGTTGAAGAAGGTGGACAATAAAAACAAAAAGTGGAAAGAAAAGTACAACAACAAAACCTGCTACAAATTATAAGAAAAATGGACAAAGAAGCACAACAAAAAATGAGAATAAAACAGAGAGGAAAGGTCTTATAGGAGGATGTTTCAAGTGTGGTGGTGATCACTACGCAAACAATTTTCCTCTGTGTAACAAAGATAACAACCAACAACATAGGATACATGCTACAATAGTAAATAGGCAAGCTGAAAAACAAGCCACACCAATTGAAGTACCAGGTAAGTTGTACGAACTACTTGTAACTATTATTTTTGATACTGGTGATACTGAATACTTTATTTCCAATAAGTTAGCTAAAAAATTAAAAAGAAAAGTTGGATATATGAAGAAATCATAGACTGTGCAATACGGGAACAATGTTGTTCACATGGTAAACACATGCCTTTTTGGTGTAACATTAGAGCTGCCTAGTTTTACAACTGAACTAGAGCTTTACATAACTCCTTTAGGTTCATATGATGTCATCATAGATGTAAATAAGATGTCTTAACATAAAAAATGGTTTACTATTATGAAAGTAAAATCAAGTGCTTGGATGACCTGCAGAAAATAACAGTCATTCAAGGCATAAAAAGAGACATAGTAGTGAGACAAATCTCTACTATGCAACTTAAAAAAGCCAAAAACAAAGGCTACATGCTCTATGCAATTAAAATTTATGATTTCAGCGAAGAAGGCAACACTTCTTTGGTAGATTACCCGTTGTTACAAGAGTACAATGGTATCTTTCCAGAGGAGTTAGACTCCTTCCAAGATGTGAATTTGACTTCATAATAAACATCAAACTTGGAATAGAACCTATTTCAAAAGCTCTATACCGCATGACAACAAATGAACTTGTATAAATCAAGGTACAAATGAATGCATTGTTGTCCAAAGGACTAACCAGACCGAGTGTATCTCCTTGAGGAACACCGGTCATTTTTGTCAAAAAGAAAGATAACACACCGAGGTTATGCATTGATTATTGCATGCTTAAAAAATCCACAATAAATAATAGGTATCCTTTTGCCAAGGATAGATGATATTATTTGATTAGAATGCGTGATGAATTGGTTTATTCTAAAATTGATCTAAGATCATGATACCATCAACTGAGAATTAAAGAGGAAGACATACATAAAACATCCTTTAGAGACAAGGTATGGTCTCTATGAGTTCACATTTTTACCATTTGGACTCATGAATGCATCTGTTACATTCATGAATTTAATGAACAATATATTCTGATAATACTTATGACAAATTTGTACTAGTTTTTTTGGATGACATTGTGATCTACATTCCAAAAACATTAATGAGCATAATGATCACTTAAGAATGGTGCATAGACATATTTAGAAAAATATAATTGTATGGAAAATTTTCTAAGTGTTCCTTTTATCAAAATGAGGTATAATACCTCAGACAAATCATAAACAAGGGATATTTTTATTGTTAGGAATATCTTGTTTAGTGCTTCACATTATAATATAGTTTGTGTATTATTAATGTAAAAGGAATTACTATTGTAATTAGTTGTTTTATAAACAACTAATATTTGTTGGCTTGTGTAGTGGTTGAGTAGGTTGTACTCACCCACGTAAATAGGCTTGTATGGAGTTAGTGGTTATACTTGTTTCCTAAATTATAGGAACAAGTTATTCTATATATTCTGTAATACAAACTTGAATGAATATTGAAGGTGAATTATTATTCCGTGAATTATATTTTCTGTGCAAACCTGGTGTGTGCTTTACATTTGGTACCAGAGCAGGTTATTCCTATGAGAGCCAAGAAGATTTAAGAGGCCAAAGAGAATATTCAAAAATCCGTCCAAAAAAATACAGCAAGTAGTGTTCAGTAAAATGAACATATCTTCCTCATAAAACATCGGATTGAGGTGATTATTTTTGGGTTGAAAATATGAGAAAAAGACGCACAACTTTGTAGTTTACATCAGGGTCAGATTCAGCATGCAGATATGACGAAATTGCTGTCAAACAGACATTTTTGTGGCTGGAAATGCACATCCGGGAAAAGAAATGCAACACACAGGTTTTTTCTTATTGGTCAATTTTTTTAAATTATTTAGCAAAACTATAGTTTAAAATATATATATATATTTTTATAGTTTTTGCTTAATAATTGAATTTTGAGGGAAATTCAATTTTATTTTAATTGGACCAATTTACGGGAAATTGTAACCTCAATAACTTTTGCACGGTAACTCAAAATTGAGCACCGTTTTTTGCAAAAGTGTTTATTTTTTAATTCTCATTATAGTGGTTCTAATTTTGGGATAAAATATCCACTTTGAAAAATATCATATTTTTTGGCTATTTTGTGGGACGCATTATCGGTTGTACCCGACGTCCTAAAACTAAAATGTTTCACATTGCGGGGGGAGAATAACGTCAATGTGGAAACAAATGAGCTTCATATCCAAACCCGACTGAGCTAGTAGCATGTTAATGGAGGATGGAGGCATCGGAGGCTAGGAGGTCAGCCAGCGACCTCTCGTCAGTCACCAACGACGGGGCCGCACAGAATGATTTGGTGGCACAGGTGTGCAGTGTGAGTACTTGTTTTTGAGTATTGCAGTGTTCCAGTTTCAGCTTGGTGTGATTCTTTTTCAGAGTTCCTATTTTGTTTGGTATTTGATGGATGTTGGAAAGAAAGTTGTGTTGGAGCACAGATGACTGTCAGTGATCCTCTGACTGACTTGGTCCTCTGACTGTCCGTACTTCGTTGGAAGATGGTCAGCTAGGAGAATACGTTCACTAGCATTAGTGACCATGTGCAGCAAGACCTAACTAGCAAGATCCATTCAGGAGTATGTTCTTCGATGCATTTTACTTCTCAGTATCTATATGAGTGGAATTTCACATTGTGGGGGGGAATACATACCAATGTTCCATTCCCATTCTGCACCCAAAACGACTTAGTCAAGGAAAGCTTCCAGTGGCAGTGGCAGTTTTCTATGTTGTTCGAGATCGAGTGGCAGCGATCAATGACAGAGACTACGATTAAGAACATTATGATTCTTATAGGAAGTAATGTGAAATTTTTTCAGTATATCTTCTATTGTGCAGTTTTGAGATATGCAAGTTGTGTTTCCTACATAATTCCCTGATGTATAAGCATAGTGGTGAACAGTAGCACCAGAGTAAGTCAGTTCATGGATCTTGAAAGGGTTTGTGGGAGGATCCAGAAAACCACACGAGGTGGACAGTTGATGAGGTTCCTGTTCACATCAAGGTTTGTGGTAAGCCTGTTTAAAACCATGGAAGGAGAGAGCCTTTCTTTTGGATCAAGGTCATGAGTCACAGAGTTGGACATGCCACAGGGGTGAGCATACTGCAGTTGAGAGTGTGGATGTTTTTCTACCATGTTCGCACTAAGGGGGGGAATGTTAGGAATATCTTGTTTAGTGCTTCACATTATATTTATAGTTTGTGTATTATTAATGTAAAAGGAATTACTATTGTAATTAGTTGTTTTATAAACAACTAATATTTATTGGCTTGTGTAGTGGTTGAGTAGGTTGTACTCACCCACGTAAATAGGCTTGATGGAGTTAGTGGTTATACTTGTTTCCTAAATTATAGGAACAAGTTATTCCTATGTATATTATGTAATACAAACTATGAATGAATATTGAAGGTGAATTATTATTCCGTGAATTATATTTTCTGTGCAAACCTGGTGTGTGCTTTACATTTGGTACCAGAGCAGGTTATTCCTATGAGAGCCAAGAAGATTTAAGAGGCCAAAGAGAATATTCAAAAATCCGTCCAGAAAAATACAGCAAGTAGTGTTCAGTAAAATGAACATATCTTCCTCATAAAACATTGGATTGAGGTGATTCTTTTTGGGTTGAAGAGATGAAAAAAATATGCACAACTTTGTAGTTTACATCAGGGTCAGATTCAGCATGCAGATATGATGAAATCGCTGTCAAACATACATTTTTGTGGCTGGAAATGCACATCCGGGAAAAGAAATGCAACACACAGGTTTTTTTCTTATTGGTCAATTTTTTTTTAATTATTTAGCAAAACTATAGTTTAAAATATATATATATTTTTATATTTTTTGTTTAATAATTGAATTTTGAGGGCAATTCAATTTTATTTTAATTGGACCAATTTATGGGAAATTGTAACCTCAATAACTTTTGCACGGTAACTCAAAATTGAGCACCGTTTTTTGCAAAAGTGTTTATTTTTTAATTCTCATTATAGTGGTTCTAATTTTGGGATAAAATACCCACTTTGAAAAATATCATATTTTTTGGCTATTTTGTGGGACGCATTATCGGTTGTACCCGACGTCCTAAAACTAAAATGTTTCACATTGCGGGGGGAGAATAACGTCAATGTGGAAACAAATGAGCTTCATATCCAAACCCGGTTGAGCTAGTAGCATGTTAATGGAGGAAGGAGGCATCGGAGGAAGGAGGTCAGACAGTGACCTCTCGTCAGTCACCAACGACGGGGCCGCACAGAATGATTTGGTGGCACAGGTGTGCAGTGTGAGTACTTGTTTTTGAGTATTGCAGTGTTCCAGTTTCAGCTTGGTGTGATTCTTTTTCAGAGTTCCTATTTTGTTTGGTATTTGATGGATGTTGGAAAGAAAGTTGTGTTGGAGCACAGATGACTGTCAGTGATCCTCTGACTGACTTGGTCCTCTGACTGTCGTACTTCGTTGGAAGATGGTCAGCTAGGAGAATACGTTCACTAGCATTAGTGACCATGTGCAGCAAGACCTAACTAGCAAGATCCATTCAGGAGTATGTTCTTCGATGCATTTTACTTCTCAGTATCTATATGAGTGGAATTTCACATTGTGGGGGGGAATACATACCAATGTTCCATTCCCATTCTGCACCCAAAATGACTTAGTCAAGGAAAGCTTCCAGTGGCAGTGGCAGTTTTCTATGTTGTTCGAGATCGAGTGGCAGCGATCAATGACAGAGACTACGATTAAGAACATTACGATTCTTATAGGAAGTAATGTGAAATTTTTTCAGTATATCTTCTATTGTGTGGTTTTGAGATATGCAAGTTGTGTTTCCTACATAATTCCCTGATGTATAAGCATAGTGGTGAACAGTAACACCAGAGTAAGTCAGTTCATGGATCTTGAAAGGGTTTGTGGGAGGATCCAGAAAACCACACGAAAGGTCGACAGTTGATGAGGTTCCTGTCACATCAAGGTTTGTGGTAAGCCTGTTTAAAACCATGGAAGGAGAGAGCCTTTCTTTTGGATCAAGGTCATGAGTCACAGAGTTGGACATGCCACAGGGGTGAGCATACTGCAGAGGAGAGTGTGGATGTTTTTCTACCATGTTCGCACTAAGGGGGGGAATGTTAGGAATATCTTGTTTAGTGCTTCACATGGTTTATAATATATTTTGTGTATTATTAATGTAAAAGAAATTACTATTGTAATTAGTTGTTTTATAAACAACTAATATTATGTTGGTTTGTGTAGTGGTTGACGGGAGGTTGTACTCACCCACGTAAATAGGCTTGATGGATTTAGTTGTTATACTTGTTTCCTAAATTATAGGAAGTCAAGTTATTCTATGTATTCTGTAATACATAACTGTGAATGAATATTGAAGGTGAATTATTATTCCGTGAATTATATTTTCTGTGCAAACCTGGTGTGTGCTTTACATTTGGTATCAGAGCAGGTTGTAATGGTTTCCTATGAGAGCCAAGAAGATTTCATTCCATATTGCCATAGAGAATGCCAGTATTCAAAAATCCGTTCTGAAATAAAAGGCATACAGCATGGCGTAGATTGTTCAGTAAATTCCTATGTATTGTTAACATATCTTCCTCATAAAAAATCGGATTGAGGCGATTATTTTTTGGGTTGAAAAGATGAGAAAAATTACGCAAAACTTTGTAGTTTACATCAGGGTCAGATTCAGCAGGTTAGACTATGACGAAAATTGCATGTCACTCCATTCAGACATTTCTACTTGTGGCGGTTCAACTCCAAATTGCACATGCGGGAAAAGAAATGCAACACAGGTTTTTTCTTATTGGTCATGATGCCTTACTTTTTAATTACCTTTAGCAAGGAGATGCGAATGTATAGTTTAAGGCCTGAATATATACATTATTGAGTCTATGAAAGCTTTTTTGCTTATGATATGAAAAGTTGGTAAATTTTGTTTTTCTGGGCAATTCAATTTTATTTTAATTGGACCAATTTCAACGTGGAAATTAGTGTACCTCAATAACTTTTGCACTCTGGTAAGTTTTTTTTTCTCTCAAAATATGAGCACCGTTTTAGTTGCAAAAGTGTTTGTATCAAATTTAAAGTAATTTAAATCATTATAGTTGGTTCTAATTTTGGGATCAAATAGTGAAAATTTGAAAAATATTCAATATGATTTTTGGCTATTTCAAGTGTAAAGGGATGTCATTGTAAAAAAAAAGTACCGAAAAATAAAACGTCCTAAAACTAACCTGACATCTTGTAAAAATGTTTCACATTGCGGGGGGAAAAGAATAACTTTAATGTGGAAACAAATGAGCTTCATATCCAAACCCGGCTGAGCTAGCAGCATGTTAATGGAGGAAGGAGGCATCGGAGGAAGGAGGTCGAACAGCGACCTCTCGTCAGTCACCAACGACGGGGCCCGTGCAGAAGCTGTGGTGGCATATGTATGGTGTGAGTATTTGATTTTTAGTGTGGTTTCCATTTTCTCAGTGTGCTTCAATTTGCAGTGTTCCTGTTTTGTTTGGTATTTGATGGATGTTGGAAAGAGAGTTGTGTTGGAGCGCAGATGACTGTCAGTGATCCTCTGACTGACTTGGTCCTCTGACTGCCGTACTTCTTTGGAAGATGGTCAGCTAGGAGAATACGTTCACTAGCATTAGTGACCATGTGCAGCAAGACCTAACTAGCAAGATCCATTCAGGAGTATGTTCTTCGATGCATTTTTCTTCTCAGTATCTATATGAGTGGAATTTCACATTGTGGGGGGGAATACATACCAATGTTCCATTCCCATTCTGCACCCAAAACGACTTAGTCAAGGAAAGCTTCCAGTGGCAGTGGCAGTTTTCTATGTTGTTCGAGATCGAGTGGCAGCGATCAATGACAGAGACTACAATTAAGAACATTATGATTCTTATAGGAAGTAATGTGAAATATTTTCAGTATATCTTCTATTGTGTGGTTTTGTAATATGCAAGTTGTGTTTCCTACATAATTCCCTGATGTATAAGCATAGTGGTGAACAGTAGCACCAGAGTAAGTCAGTTCATGGATCTTGAAAGGGTTTGTGGGAGGATCCAGAAAACCACACGAGGTGGACAGTTGATGGGACCTGTTCACATCAAGGTTTGTGGTAAGCCTGTTTAAAACCATGGAAGGAGAGAGCCTTTCTTTTGGATCAAGGTCATGAGTCACAGAGTTGGACATGCCACAGGGGTGAGCATACTGCAGTTGAGAGTGTGGATGTTTTTCTACCATGTTAGCACTAAGGCGGGGAATGTTAGGAATATCTTGATTAGGGCTTCACATTATAATATAGTTTGTGTATTATTAATACGGAATTATAAAAGAATTACTAATTGTAATTAGTTGTTTTATAAACAACTAATATTTGTTTTCTTGTGTAGTGGTTGAGTAGGTTGTACTCACCCACGTAAATAGGCTTGATGGAGTTAGTGGTTATACTTAGTTTCCTAAATTATAGGAACAAGTTATTCTATATATTATGTAATACAAACCTGAATGAATATTGAAGGTGAATATATTATTCCGTGAATTATATTTTCTATGCAAACCTGGTGTGTGCTTTGAGAATTACAATAGTAGGAGCATATGTGTGGATGAAATTTGAATTTCTCCCATGTGTTGAAAGAATATAGTTTCTTCATTCTTTGTCATAGTTTGGAATGCCCGTATTGAATTTTAATCTGTTCTGAAATGAATCACAGGCATATCAGCTAATATTATTGCGAATAGATTCTTTACTCAGGTAGATTGCGTGTAGTGTCAAGACGTCAAACTCATGACAAGAAATCTGAATTAAAACAACATCAGAGTTTGGCATAGGTTGGAGTAAGAGTTGATGCATACATAGTATATGGAATTATAATATATAATCCTTGATAGATTTTGTATCCCAGACCTGATGTAAGGTTATTGACTGATTAGGTGGACGCATGAGTAACATCTAGGGCCATTATTCAGAAGTGATAAAATGATTCGCCTGAAAACATGGCGTTCCATGTCCATACAATTAAGTACGGTGCGTTGGAATGCTTAGGCAATGAGAAGATGGCACAGTGTACCATTGTAAAGGATCAGTAAATAGGATTACTATCCAAAGGCCTTGTTTTGACATAACCTATCAGGGCTTATAATATGAGCAGGCCTGAATATACCATACATTGGTAATGTCTGGAGATGTGTTATGAGGGCTAACTCTTGCTACCATTGATAACATGGTGTTAAATGTAGGCCTGTTTGTATATGATGTCCTCTATTCTGTTGCAGAGTTATTTACTTGTCTGTAACTTGGGAATGCTCAGTTTACATCTGATGTACTGATATTTAGGCTTGGTTGTTGTCAACTCATAATAAGCATAGTAAGCCCTACTAGTCCTGGAGGGGGCAGTGTTTGAGACTAAACCCTGATAATTGTAACTATAGTCTATGATATGCATGAGAGATATGATACCGCTATGAAGGATAGGTTATTTAGGACATATGGCAAATAATGTCAATTAAACAGTTGTCTCACTTTCCATTCTAGTCATGTCATTGTAAATGAATATCAAAGAGAAGTATAATTGTAAAAAAAGAGGTGCCTGCAATTCTAACTGGACACACTAGGAGTCGGTTCCAATCTTACGTCCTATAGTAGACGATATAGATGGAATACATATATACAGAGATAGGAGTAGCATTAGATCAACATCCCTAGCTGAGGTGAAGTGACCATTGGAGACACATCTATAGGAGGATGGATGCACTTAGGAGGCTGTAGATGATGTGATAAGAGCGAGATGAAATGGTACGAGAAGAAGAAACCATAAATTGACGATGGCTCATGCACTATGCTGTGATGGCAACCTCATGAGAAAGTAGTGATGGAGTATTCACATTTAGTAGAATGAAAATTAGGAGAATCAAGGCTATTAATTGTGTCATTAACATATCTGCAGTGACTCATATATGAGAAATTCATTGAATGTATTATCGATCGGATGTCATCGACATAATATGAAGTTGTATATGGAGAACTAGATGACTGTGAGTGAATCCTCTGACTGAATAAGTCCTCAGAAATAAGCCGTATTTCTTTAGAAGATGGTCAACTAGGAGACAGTACGTATGACTAGGGGATTAGTGATCAATATGCAGTATGTGCATGACTTGTCAATATCCATTCAGTAAGTAATTGTTAATAGAGTGCATCTATGCTTCTCAGTATATATATGATTAGGAGGATTTCACTAGTAGCCATAGAGCATGGTGCAATACATGATTGAATGCTTCCATTGACATCCTGCACCCAATACGACTATAGCCAATGGGAGAAGCTTCAAAATGGCAGTAGACACATATTGTTGACCATCTAAGAGCTGTTTGAGATATGAGCTGACACAGTAGCATTACTATGAAAGAGTCATAAGCTCAGTGATGAAGGACTCCTCATAAATAGGGGTTAACACTAAAGTGAGACATGATGGTCAGAGAACAATATGAACTTTTCTCAGTCATCATTCATGAATTTCTCATATGTGAGAAATTCATTGTAATGTATTGCCGATCGTGATCATCCGACATAATTCCCTGAAGGGAAATGAGAACTAATATGTGATGACATGATGAAAGCACATAAAGAAAAGCAGAAATAAGGAGAATCATGAGGTTGTTGAACTATAACTGTAGTATGACTAGGGCCTGAATCAGGTATGCACATGGTTGTCATGATTGTCAATACCTATCCATGTTGAGGTTGTTGGAAAAGAGTCCTCTATAATTTTCATCCAGATCATGAGCACGCATGAGCGATCACTAGTAGCCAGAAGGAGGAGTACTATTGTAGATTCTCCCATGTTCGCAATGGAAGAGAACTAGGGGATACAATGTTAGGAAATATCTTATATAGTGCTTCACATATTTATGTGTGAAAATAATATTTACATGTGTAATTATTAATTATGGAATTGTGAGAGAAATTACTATGTGTAATTAGTTGTTATAATATATTGTTTCAACAACTAATATTATGTATTGTTATGTGAAGTGGTTGACGTGAGGTTATTCTCTCCCCACATAATTAGGCTTGGTTGAGATTTTGTTGTTATACGTAGTTTCCTACATTATAGGGAAACTCCAGCCTATATATTAGGCTATTGTATTGTCTGAAACATATAAAAAATATGAATGATTATAGAAGTGTGAACTATTATTGCATGCAATTTATCATTTGGTACCAGAGCGACATTTTTCCTAAGCATGATGGTTGCTTTGAGAATTAAAAAGGCAGCAATGACAGGAATAGTCATATGCCTGTAATGGTTCTATTGAGTGAGTAGTCCAGGGGAAATTATAGTTTCTCCATTATTGTGTCATAGTTATGTGTTCATATGCCAGTGATGTTGTTGTTCTTAGTGATATTTTTTGTGAAATATAGAGGCAGTCTCCATTTGCTGATGGTGTATTTGTAAGCATGTACGCATTCCTGTGTATTGTTATATTGTATAAGTTAACGCAGTGCAGGTCAGTTAGCATTAGTACTGTTAGTATTTTACAAGCTATCAGTTCTCTCTGCAGTCAAGAAATCTGAATTACAGGCCTGCAAAAGTATCAGGCCAGTTTTTGGCTGCAGATATGGCGACTGCGTTTTTAAAAGTATATGGAATCTTTGATACACTCCTTTTTATGTCAATCCCATATCTACTTTCCACGGTTCATTGACTCAGACTTTCACGTGTATGCAAAACGCATGGTTAGCATAGTTTTCATTTGGAGATATATTTTCATCTTTCGCCTGATGTGGTGTTCCATCCACAATTATGCCTACTGCTTTCTAATCACTGCATACCAAGGAGAATGCGCACATGTTATGGTGTACGGAAAGTAAACATTTTAGGAGTCCACTGTCTTCTTGCCGATCAAATAATGACACTATGCGAAGGGCTTATGAGGTAGAGCAGGCCTGAATAGTACCCTACAGTTCTTGTCTGTAAGTGCCATATTAGAAGGGTCATTTCTCTTGCTTATTTTTAATTTATGTTGTTTCATCTGGTTAGTCTTCCTCAAGTCATGATGTATGTCATTCTGTTAGCTGTAGTCAATTCAAGATTCACTCTGTAACAAAGTTAATGAGTTTTTGTACATCTGATCTTAAAACTGATATGAGTTAGGCTTGGCTTTGTAACTCATTCATAAGTCTTATTAAAATTCTTTTTAGTCATGTTATACAGGAGGCATTATTTGAGCAATTTTCTGTATCAAATCCATGCACTAAAGTATTATTTTAAAAGCCATCACCAATGTCAAGTCATTTAGGTGATTGTCTAGGTATCAACATTGTGAAAATTGTGTTTAGGTGAATCATAGGTAGTCAATGTTAAATAGTCTGATTTTAGGATCTATTGTCTTGTCAAGTGTGTAAAGTCGTGTCATTCAAAGAGTAAAAAAAAAGTTTGAAAAATAAAATAATTTTCCTCGCGGACGAATTTTCGATGTTACCCGACGTCTGGCAAAATAATGTGTTTCACACTGTCAGGAGGGAATCCGAAAAGAATAAACAATATGGAAATAGTTGAGCTCCATGATCCAAATCCAGCTGAACTAGCAGCATTATGACTGGAGGATGGAGGCATCAGGAGGCTGGAGGGTCGAATAGGGACCTCTCATCAGTCACCAATGACGAGGCCACGTGCAGAAGCTTATGGTGGCATATGTATGGTGTGAGTATATAGATTTTTAGTGTGGTTTCCATTTTCTCAGTATGCTTCAGTTTGCAGTGTTCCTGTTTTGTGTGGTATTTGATGGAAGTTGGAAAGAGAGTTGTGTTGGAGCACATATGACTTTCAGTGATCCTCTAATTGACTTGGTCCTCTGACTACCGTACTTCTTTAGAAGATGGTCAGCTAGAAGAATACGTTCACATAGCATTAGTGACCATGTGGCAGTAAGACCTAACTAGCGAGATCCATTCAGGAGTATGTTCTTCGATGCATTTTTCTTCTCAGTATCTATATGAGTGGAATTTCACATTTTGGCGGGAAATACATACCAATGTTCCATTCCCATTCTGTACCCGAAACGACTTAGTCAAGGAAAGATTCCAGTGGTAGTGGGAGTGGTAATTTTCCATGCTGTTTGAGATCGAGTGGCAGTGATCAATGAGAGAGACTATGATTAAGAACATTATGATTCTTATAGTAAGTAATGTGAAATTTTTTCAGTATATCTTCTATTGTGTGGTTTTGTAATATGCCTGTTGTGTTTCCTACATAATTCCCTGAAGGAAAATCATATTGGTGACAAATGAAAGCAACAAAAGAAAAGTCAGCATCATGGATATTGAATGGGTTTGTTGGAGGGATCCAGAAAACCACACGAGGTGGGCAGTTGATGGGGCTTGTTCACCAGTCAAGGTTTATGGTAAGTCCTGTTTAAAACCATGTAAGGATAGAGCCTTTCTTTTGTATCAGGATTATGAGTCACATAGTTGGACATGCCACAGGGGTGAGTATACTACAAATAAGTGTGTGATTTTTTTTCTACCCATGTTTGCACTAAGGGGGAATGTTAGGAATTGATATGGTTAGAGCTCATATTTATATTGGGTTAGTTGTTAGAATATATTATTTGTTAGTAATATTGTTGTATGTTACAATAATATGTCGCATATGGTCAGAATGAGTTATATATTAGTTGTATGGTTGAGAGATTTGTGGAGAACTCCTATTATGAAGGAGAACACAGTCATGTATATGTATCCCGAATGAATTAGTAAACAAGATATTATTATTTGGTGTTTAATCTCTGCAACTTTGACCAAACCTAGTAATTGTTTAGGCAGTAAAATCCTAAATAGTTAAAAATAAGATCATATAGTGTGATTCAAAACTTCAATGGTTGTTAAAAAATCACTTCTTAAAAAATACAATTATGGACTATGAGAGTCTTACACATCTTATACACGTGTTGTCCTTTTCAAGGATTAATATGTTTCCTCTTGTGAATGGGTGTAACTCAAGGGTTGGGATTTGAGTGGTTTTTCATTTAGACGGGTATAATATCGGGCCTTGTACAATGCTTATATTATGATTATGCATTTTATGTTCATATGTATAGTATGTATGATTTCGCATTCATAACCTTCACACATGATACAAAAAAGTGAATTATGTAGCCTGGATTTTTTGATGTCATTGAGCATTCTACCCATTCATGTATGTGGAGATCAAATAGAAAATGAAGCTTCCATACTTTGTTATGATTTTTCATGGTTTTATTAATTGTTTTATTCAAATGTACCAAAAAAATGACAGATCTTTCACTATGATTTAATTATTTAAAACATAATTGTATGCAAAGAAAATTCAAAATAAGGGAAAGAAAAAAACAATAAGAACCTGATCCGTCCTTCTTACCTCCTTATAACCTTATAACCTCATATGAGATTGACTAAAGCTTGGAATGAAGCATTGATCTTGTTGAATATCTAGACTAATTGGATGTGGATGCTCCAAAAAATGTTCCAAATGGTAGTAGATTTCAACTACGAGCAATGTAAATGATTGATGATTGAATTGATTGGTAGATACATGATCAAATGGATAATTTAACGACGTGTGAATCGAATGAAAAATTGACACAATAACAATGTATATTCTCAATCTTCCACATATGAAAAATGGAGAGGAATGAGTGTTTAATTACATATGAGGGAATAAAATCTTAAATCCTTGATTTATGTGATTTATTTGTCTGATTGAAGTTAACTAAAACATGATTGGAGAGAATTGCTTGAGTTTACAATTTGATTGGCAAGATACACTATTATTTTGAGCTTGATTGAGTGATTTATCATTGAGTTGCAAAAGGTGGCATACCTTTTGAATATTTTTAACTTTTGTATTTAAATAGTGAATTCATTTCTTTTGTTTTATTCACCTAAAAAAGTGACGTGAATTTTAGCTTTGGGGAGATTTGTTTTAGTTTTGGAATGTCATGCTTTATGGGATATGTTTAGTTAACTCAAATACATGATTTGATTTAATCTAAACTTGTCCTCTTACATATATTTAATGATTTTATCTTTAATTGATTTGTTTTGCTCTAGTTAACTCAAGATGTTAATTAGTGAAGTGAAAGTGGATAAGAGGTGAGGTGGAAATGGATATGTGTAGGATTTATTTAATTATTTAATATGAAATTAGCTAATGGGATAGGGAATGAATAATATGAATGATAGGATTAATTAATTTATCATAAGAATGGGATATAAGAGTAATAAGGTTTATAGTATGAATATTTAATAATTTGAGACTGTGTGAGTGATAGGAATGATATAAGTTTATTCAAGACATGTCATAAAATAGCGAAATATATCAAATTTGGTCGAAAGTGGTTGAAAATGGGCATAATGTGTCATGAAGAAATTACAAGATGATTTTGGAGGCTTAGAATGTGTAATGGGATATTTTAGGGTGTCTACAAAACAATGGAGCACATATAGAAGGGAAAATCTAGGACATTACCACACTTAACTCATTATTTCATATCATGAGTGCAAGCTATCAATTTAGTGTGATTCCCTTATCATTGAGATCCCATGATTTCTTAATATTTTAAATTATATTTCAATCATGTGTAATCCATGTATGATAACTAGGATGATTCATTATCAATTTGGTATAATTCACAAGTCATAAAGACCCTTTGATGTCTAGCAAGTTACAGTTGCAATATTGAAGCCACTAAGCTAGTGTAACCTCTGACATCTTTTATATTAAGATTATATATGTATTTGAGCTTTAATTATTGCCAAAAAATAATCACCTTTAACTCCTTATCTTGCCCTAAGTAAATAACAATAACATTATTTACGCCTTAAAAAACTTCATTGGGAGAAATATTATATGAAAGAATGTTAGGTATGTCATGGCTTGAATATTCTGAATAAATTGATTCACATTAATATTATAATTATGTTGGTGAAATAATTTGTCGCATTGTAGATTATTGGTTTTCACCAATGGTCATGGGCTAAGTCCATCCTTCTTAGGTATAGGGAGCTCTGTATTATTGAATGTAAAAGTAACTAAAACTATGGAGTGGCCATTAAGCCAAGGTTCACATTTAGGAATACTCCACTACAACTGTGAAAAGTGTTTGTTCCAATGTACAAGGAAGAATGCATTTGGGGAAAGGAGTAAAGGGGAGTAGGATAAATATGGAGAAGGGTTAATATTGCTGTGTAGACTTACAAATTCACTAAAATTTATCCATAGTTTTTTCCACAATTCAATTAGAAGAACTCAAACATGAAATCAAAAATAAGGACTTAACAAATTGGAGACACAAAGTTTATAATGAATTCATTAATATAAAGAGACATAAAGTTATTCCTTGGTTATACAAGATTATAGTGTTTTGTAAAGTTGCGAAATTTTTTAATTCTCATTATAGTGGTTCTAATTTTCGGATAAATACCCACTTTGGAAAATATCATATTTTTGGCTATTTCTGTGGGATTTTGCATTATCAGTTGCTACCAACGTCCAAAACTAAAATGTTTCACATTGCGGGGGGAGATAACTAATGTGGAAACAAATAAGCTTCAAATATCCAACCCGGGAGCTAGCAGCATGTTAATGGAGGAAGGAGGCATCGGAGGAAGGAGGCAAACGCGACTCTCATCAGTCACAACGACGGGGCCGCACAAATGATTTGGGGCACATGTGTGCAGTTAGTGAGTACTTGTTTTTGATTATTGCAGTGTTCCAGTTTCAGCTTGGTGTGATTCTTTTTCAGAGTTCCGGTTTTGTTGGTATTTGATGGATGTTGGAAAGAGAGTTGTGTTGGAGCGCAGATGACTGTCAGTGATCCTCTGACTGACTTGGTCCTCTGACTTCCGTACTTCGTTGGAAGATGGTCAGCTAGGAGAATACGTTCACTAGCATTAGTGACCATGTGCAGCAAGACCTAACTAGCA
Source organism: Taxus chinensis (assembly GCA_019776745.2). Lineage (NCBI taxonomy): Eukaryota > Viridiplantae > Streptophyta > Pinopsida > Cupressales > Taxaceae > Taxus > Taxus chinensis. Next base: position 99,464,520 of record CM034149.1, read on the forward strand.
AGATCCATTCAGGAGTATGTTCTTCGATGCATTTTGATTCTCAGTATCTATTTGAGTGGAATTTCACATTGTGGGGGGGAATACATACCAATGTTCCATTCCCATTCTGCACCCAAAATGACTTAGTCAAGGAAAGCTTCCAGTGGCAGTGGCAGTTTTCTATGTTGTTCGAGATCGAGTGGCAGCGATCAATGACAGAGACTACAATTAAGAACATTACGATTCTTATAGGAAGTAACGTGAAATATTTTCAGTATTTCTTCTATTATGTGGTTTTGAGATATGTCAGTTGTGTTTCCTACATAATTCCCTGATGTATAAGCATAGTGATGAACAGTAGCACCAGAGTAAGTCAGTTCATGGATCTTGAAAGGGTTTGTGGGAGGATCCAGAAAACCACACGAGGTGGATAGTTGATGGGCCCTGTTCACATCAAGGTTTGTGGTAAGCCTGTTTAAAACCATGGAAGGAGATAGCCTTTCTTTGGATCAAGGTCATGAGTCACAGAATTGGACATGCCACAGGGGTGAGCATACTGCAGTTGAGAGTGTGGATGTTTTTCTACCATGTTCGCACTAAGGGGCGAATGTTAGGAATATCTTGTTTAGTGCTTCACATTATAATATAGTTTGTGTATTATTAATGTAAAAGGAATTACTATTGTAATTAGTTGTTTTATAAACAACTAATATTTTTTGGCTTGTGTAGTGGTTGAGTAGGTGTACTCACCCACGTAAATAGGCTTGATGGAGTTAGTGGTTATACTTGTTTCCTAAATTATAGGAACAAGTTATTCTATATATTCTGTAATACAACTTGAATGAATATTGAAGGTAAATTATTATTCCGTGAATTATATTTTCTGTGAAAACCTGGTGTGTGCTTTACATTTGGTATCAGAGCAGGTTATTCCTATGAGAGCCAAGAAGATTTAAGAGGCCAAAGAGAATATTCAAAAATCCGTCCAAAAAAATACATCAAGCAATGTTCAGTAAAATGAACATATCTTCCTCATAAAACATCGGATTGAGGTGATTCTTTTTGGGTTGAAAAAATGAGAAAAAGACGCACAACTTTGTAGTTTACATCAGGGTCAGATTCAGAAAGTAGATATGACGAAATTGCTGTCAAAAAGACATTTTTGTGGTTGGAAATGCACATCCGGGAAAAGAAATGCAACACACAGGTTTTTTCTTATTGGTCAATTTTTTTAATTATTTAGCAAAACTATAGTTTAAAATATATATATTTTCTATAGTTTTTGCTTAATAATTGAATTTTGAGGGCAATTCAATTTTATTTTAATTGGACCAATTTACGGGAAATTGTAACCTCAATAACTTTTGCACGGTAACTCAAAATTGAGCACCGTTTTTTGCAAAAGTGTTTATTTTTTAATTCTCATTATAGTGGTTCTAATTTTGGGATAAAATACCCACTTTGAAAAATATCATATTTTTTGGCTATTTTGTGGGATGCATTATCAGTTGTACCCAACGTCCTAAAACTAAAATGTTTCACATTGCGGGGGGAGAATAACTTTAATGTGGAAACAAATGAGCTTCATATCCAAACCCGGCTGAGCTAGCAGCATGTTAATGGAGGAAGGAGGCATCGGAGGAAGGAGGTCAAACAGTGACCTCTCGTCAGTCACCAACGACGGGGCCACACAGAATGATTTGGTGGCACAGGTGTGCAGTGTGAGTACTTGTTTTTGAGTATTGCAGTGTTCCAGTTTCAGCTTGGTGTGATTCTTTTTCAGAGTTCATGTTTTGTTTGGTATTTGATGGATGTTGGAAAGAGAGTTGTGTTGGAGCGCAGATGACTGTCAGTGATCCTCTGACTGACTTGGTCCTCTGACTGCCGTACTTCATTGGAAGATGGTCAGCTAGGAGAATACGTTCACTAGCATTAGTGACCATGTTCAGCAATACCTAACAAGCAAGATCCATTCAGGATTATATTCTTCGATGCATTTTGATTCTCAGTATCTATTTGAGTGGAATTTCACATTGTGGGGGGGAATACATACCAATGTTCCATTTCCATTCTGCACCCAAAATGACTTAGTCAAGGAAAGCTTCCAGTGGCAGTGGCAGTTTTCTATGTTGTTCGAGATCGAGTGGTAGCGATCAATGACAGAGACTACAATTAAGAACATTACGATTCTTATAGGAAGTAACGTGAAATATTTTCAGTATTTCTTCTATTATGTGGTTTTGAGATATGTCAGTTGTGTTTCCTACATAATTCCTTGATGTATAAGCATAGTGATGAACAGTAGCACCAGAGTAAGTCAGTTCATGGATCTTGAAAGGGTTTGTGGGAGGATCCAGAAAACCACACGAGGTGGATAGTTGATGGGCCCTGTTCACATCAAGGTTTGTGGTAAGCTTGTTTAAAACCATGGAAGGAGAGAGCCTTTCTTTTGGATCAAGGTCATGAGTCACAGAGTAAGACATGCCACAGGGGTGAGCATACTGCAGTTGAGAGTGTGGATGTTTTTCTACCATGTTCGCACTAAGGGGGGGAATGTTAGGAATATCTTGTTTAGTGCTTCACATTATAATATAGTTTGTGTATTATTAATGTAAAAGGAATTACTATTGTAATTAGTTGTTTTATAAACAACTAATATTTGTTGGCTTGTGTAGTGGTTGAGTAGGTTGTACTCACCCACGTAAATAGGCTTGATGGAGTTGGTGGTTATACTTGTTTCCTAAATTATAGGAACAAGTTATTCTATATATTCTGTAATACAAACTTGAATGAATATTGAAGGTAAATTATTATTCCGTGAATTATATTTTCTGTGAAAACCTGGTGTGTGCTTTACATTTGGTATCAAAGCAGGTTATTCCTATGAGAGTCAAGAAGATTTAAGAGGCCAAAGAGAATATTCAAAAATCCGTCCAAAAAAATACAGTAAGTAGTGATCAGTAAAATGAACATATCTTCCTTATAAAACATCGGATTGAGGGGATTCTTTTTGGGTTGAAAAGATGAGAAAAAGACGCACAACTTTGTAGTTTACATCAGGGTCAGATTCAGAATGTAGATATGATGAAATTGCTGTCAAACAGACATTTTTGTGGCTGGAAAAACACATCCGGGAAAAGAAATGCAACACACAGGTTTTTTCTTATTGGTCATTTTTTTTAATTATTTAGCAAAACTATAGTTTAAAAAATATATATATTTCTATAGTTTTTGCTTAATAATTGAATTTTGAGGGCAATTCAATTTTATTTTAATTAGACCAATTTACGGGAAATTGTAACCTCAATAACTTTTGCACGGTAACTCAAAATTGAGCACCGTTTTTTGCAAAAGTGTTTATTTTTTAATTCTCATTATAGTTGTTCTAATTTTGGGATAAAATACTCACTTTGAAAAATATCATATTTTTTGGCTATTTTGTGGGATGCATTATCGGTTGTACCCAACGTCCTAAAACTAAAATGTTTCACATTGCGGGGGGAGAATAACTTTAATGTGGAAACAAATGAGCTTCATATCCAAACCCGGCTGAGCTAGCAGCATGTTAATGGAGGAAGGAGGCATCGGAGGAAGGAGGTCAAACAGCGACCTCTCGTCAGTCACCAACGACGGGGCCGCACAGAATGATTTGGGGCACAGGTGTGCAGTGTGAGTACTTGTTTTTGAGTATTGCAGTGTTCCAGTTTCAGCTTGGTGTGATTCTTTTTCAGAGTTCCTGTTTTGTTTGGTATTTGATGGATGTTGGAAAGAGAGTTGTGTTGGAGCGCAGATGACTGTCAGTGATCCTCTGACTGACTTGGTCCTCTGACTACCGTACTTCGTTGGAAGATGGTCAGCTAGGAGAATACGTTCACTAGCATTAGTGACCATGTGCAGCAAGACCTAACTAGCAAGATCCATTCAGGAGTATGTTCTTCGATGCATTTTGATTCTCAGTATCTATTTGAGTGGAATTTCACATTGTGGGGGGGAATACATACCAATGTTCCATTCCCATTCTGCACCCAAAATGACTTAGTCAAGGAAAGCTTCCAGTGGCAGTGGCAGTTTTCTATGTTGTTCGAGATCGAGTGGCAGCGATCAATGACAGAGACTACAATTAAGAACATTACGATTCTTATAGGAAGTAACGTGAAATATTTTCAGTATTTCTTCTATTATGTGGTTTTGAGATATGTTAGTTGTGTTTCCTACATAATTCCCTGATGTATAAGCATAGTGATGAATAGTAGCACCAGATTAAGTCAGTTCATGGATCTTGAAAGGGTTTGTGGGAGGATCCAGAAAACCACACGAGGTGGATAGTTGATGGGCCCTGTTCACATCAAGGTTTGTGGTAAGCCTGTTTAAAACCATGGAAGGAGAGAGCCTTTCTTTTGGATCAAGGTCATGAGTCACAGAGTTGGACATGCCACAGGGGTGAGCATACTGCAGTTGAGAGTGTGGATGTTTTTCTACCATGTTCGCACTAAGGGGGGGAATGTTAGGAATATCTTGTTTAGTGTTTCACATTATAATATAGTTTGTGTATTATTAATGTAAAAGGAATTACTATTGTAATTAGTTTTTTATAAACAACTAATATTTGTTGGCTTGTGTAGTGGTTGAGTAGGTTGTACTCACCCACGTAAATAAGCTTGATGGAGTTAGTGGTTATACTTGTTTCCTAAATTATAGGAACAAGTTATTCTATATATTTTGTAATACAAACTTGAATGAATATTGAAGGTAAATTATTATTCCGTGAATTATATTTTCTGTGAAAACCTGGTGTGTGCTTTACATTTGGTATCAGAGCAGGTTATTCCTATGAGAGCCAAGAAGATTTAAGAGGCCAAAGAGAATATTCAAAAATCCATCCAAAAAAATACAGCAAGCAGTGTTCAGTAAAATGAACATATCTTCCTCATAAAACATCAGATTGAGGCGATTCTTTTTGGGTTGAAAAGATGAGAAAAAGACGCACAACTTTGTAGTTTACATCAGTGTCAGATTCAGAATGTAGATATGACGAAATAGCTGTCAAACAGACATTTTTGTGGCTGGAAATGCACATCCGGGAAAAGAAATGCAACACACAGGTTTTTTCTTATTGGTCAATTTTTTTAATTATTTAGCAAAACTATAGTTTAAAATATACATATTTTCTATTGTTTTTGCTTAATAATTGAATTTTGAGGGCAATTCAATTTTATTTTAATTGGACCAATTTACGGGAAATTGTAACCTCAATAACTTTTGCACGGTAACTCAAAATTGAGCACCGTTTTTTGCAAAAGTGTTTATTTTTTAATTCTCATTATAGTGGTTCTAATTTTGGGATAAAATACCCACTTTGAAAAATATCATTTTTTTGGCTATTTTGTGGGATGCATTATCGGTTGTACCCAACGTCCTAAAACTAAAATGTTTCACATTGCGGGGGGAGAATAACTTTAATGTGGAAACAAATGAGTTTCATATCCAAACCCGGCTGAGCTTGCAGCATGTTAATGGAGGAAGGAGGCATCAGAGGAAGGAGGTCAAACATCGACTTCTCATCAGTCACCAACGACGGGGCCGCACAGAATGATTTGGTGGCACAGGTGTGCAGTGTGAGTACTTGTTTTTGAGTATTGCAGTGTTCCAGTTTCAGCTTGGTGTGATTCTTTTTCAGAGTTCCTGTTTTGTTTGGTATTTGATGGATGTTGGAAAGAGAGTTGTGTTGGAGCGCAGATGACTGTCAGTGATCCTCTGACTGACTTGGTCCTCTGACTGCCGTACTTCGTTGGAAGATGGTCAGCTAGGAGAATACGTTCACTAGCAAGTGACCATGTGCAGCAAGACCTAACTAGCAAGATCCATTCAGGAGTATGTTCTTCGATGCATTTTGATTCTCAGTATCTATTTGAGTGGAATTTCACATTGTGGGGGGGAATACATACCAATGTTCCATTCCCATTCTGCACCCAAAATGACTTAGTCAAGGAAAGCTTCCAGTGGCAGTGGCAGTTTTCTATGTTGTTCGAGATCGAGTGGCAGCGATCAATGACAGAGACTACAATTAAGAACATTACGATTCTTATAGGAAGTAACGTGAAATATTTTCAGTATTTCTTCTATTATGTGGTTTTGAGATATGTCAGTTGTGTTTCCTACATAATTCCCTGATGTATAAGCATAGTGATGAACAGTAGCACCAGAGTAAGTCAGTTCATGGATCTTGAAAGGGTTTGTGGGAGGATCCAGAAAACCACATGAGGTGGATAGTTGATGGGCCCTGTTCACATCAAGGTTTGTGGTAAGCCTATTTAAAACCATGGAAGGAGAGAGCCTTTCTTTTGGATCAAGGTCATGAGTCACAGAATTGGACATGCCACAGGGGTGAGCATACTGCAGTTGAGAGTGTGGATGTTTTTCTACCATGTTCGCACTAAGGGGGGGAATGTTAGGAATATCTTGTTTAGTGCTTCACATTATAATATAGTTTGTGTATTATTAATGTAAAAGGAATTACTATTGTAATTAGTTGTTTTATAAACAACTAATATTTGTTGGCTTGTGTAGTGGTTGAGTAGGTTTGTACTCACCCCACGTAAATAGGCTTGATGGAGTTAGTGGTTATACTTGTTTCCTAAATTATAGGAACAAGTTATTCTATATATTCTGTAATACAAACTTGAATGAATATTGAAGGTAAATTATTATTCCGTGAATTATATTTTCTATGAAAACCTGGTGTGTGCTTTACATTTATATCCATCAAAAATTAAGGCAATAACAGAATGGCTAGCACCAAATAACGTTCATGAAGTTAGAATCTTCATGGGGCTGGCTGGCTACTATAGAAAATTTGTAAAAGACTTTTATAGAATTGTTGCTTTAATAACATCTCTATAGAAAAAGGATAAGAAATTTGTATGGTCTGAAAAATGTGAGAATGCATTTAATTTTCCAAAAGTAAAATTAACTACATCACCAATTTTGAAGATTTTGAACCCCAACGGAAGCTTCACTATGGTAATAGATGCCTCTGGTGAAGGTTTGGGTGGAATTCTTCTCCAAAATGACCATGTAATTGTATATGAGAGTAGAATATTAAAGGTGCATGAGCCAAACTATGCTCCCCATGATCTAGATTTTGTTTCTATAGTGCACGTACTCCAAGTTTGGAGACATTATTTGTTGGGAAATCCTTTTGAACTGAAAAAAGACCACTTGGGGCTGAAGTACATCTTCATGCAACCCAACTTAAATGCAAGAAAATTAAGATGGCTTGAATTATTATCTCAATATGATTTTTAGATAAATACATAAAAGGTAAAGAAAATAGAGTGACAGATGCAATAAGTCATTGGAAGCATGTTTTTGTGATTGTTACCCTTATAACCCAATTCAAGGATGAGGTAAAGAAGAAAATTAAATTTGATATTTATTATTAGCATGTTAAGGCTCCTCTAGCAATGGATCCTAATGAAAAAATGTATGAAGGATTCATATTTGACATTGAGGGAATTTTGAAATACAAAGGTATAGTCTATATACCTTAAGAAAATGACTTAAGAGTCAAAGTTATGAAATAATTTCATTATTCACCATACTTTAAGCATCCCGAAGTAACTAAAATGCTTATTGATGTAAAACAATGATATTTTTGGAAATGAATGAAAAAAGGACGTGATAAACTATGTTTCTCGCTGTTTGGAATGTCCAGCGTGTTAAAGTTGATCTTCTACACCCTGTTGGTCTGTTGTATCCACACAAACATTCTGAATTATAAATGGAAAGTTATAAGCATGGATTTTGTGTAGGGGCTACCTATGTCAAAAAATTAACATTACATGATACTTGTTTTTGTGTACAAGTTAACAAAATTTTCTCATTTTATACCAATAAATATGAAATATGATTCTCCTGTGCTTTCAAGAAGATTTGTGCATGATATTTTCATATTGTACAGAATTCCAGAGTTAATAATTTTATATAAGGATCCACTGAGGGTCATAACTTCCTTCTATAACTCTCAAAATTATTTAACATGCTCCTTTTTCAAAACTATCATTTCTTCATCTCCTTAAGAAATAAAACATCCAAATTAAGAGAAACAAAAGGCAATGATTTGGGTTTTTTAGTCAAAAGTGTATAATTCAAAACATTACCTTCAAGATATTATTCTTTTCTTAATTCCTCTAAAGATCCATCCTCATGTTGTTCATAAAACACTTCATATCTTTTATACATTCTTCTAAATAGGTGCTTCTATTCTTGATCATCAACTGGTGCAATATCCATTTTCTTTCCTCTAGTAGCACACTATTTGAATTGAAGCCACATGGATTATATAGTAGGATCTTTAGATGTATCAATTTTTTCCATTCTAGATATCATTTCCATAGCTTTTGTAGGAATATTACTGGCCTTATTTCCTTTTGTTGATTGCATATATTTGGTTGGAACAAGAGACTTCTTTGTTGTTTCAGAATCCATAAGCTAGTCCAAAATGAGGGCAAATAAAAATATGGATGTTTTGATAGTTGTCTTCTTCTTTATTTTTATTATCACTTATCATTATTGGATACCAATCATGAAACTTCATCATTATGATGTGGGAAATAAGCATGACATGGATTCATTCCTAGACAAACTCTCCTTTAAACTATTTTTATTTTCAATAATATACATTATTTTTTATATTTTAGAGATATTTATCGGGTGCACAAGGGTAGATCTTCCCCAACATAGTAGTCAAAAATTGTTGGTGAAATAATTTGTTACAATACAAATTATTGGTTTTCACCAATGGTCATGGGGCTAAGTCCATCCTTCTTAGGTATAGGGAGGCTCTTATTATTGAATGTAAAGTAACTAAAACTATGGAGTGGCCATTAAGCCAAGGTTCACATAGGAATACTCCACTAAACCTGTAGAAAAGTGTTTGTCCAATGTACAAGGGAAGAATGCATTTGGGAAGGAGGTAAAGGGGAGTAGGATAAATATGGAGAAGGGGTTAATATTGTGTGTAGACTTACAAATTCACATAAATTATCCATAGTTTTTCCACATTCAATTAGAAGAACTCAACCATGAAATCAAAAATAAGACTAACAAATTGGAGACACAAAGTTATATGAATTCATTAATAAAAGACATAAAGTTATTCCTTGGTTATACAAGATTATAGTGTTTGTAAAGTTGGAAAGTAGAGAGAGAGAGAGAGAGTAAAAGAACATAGGAAAGGAGATAGAAGAAATTTATCATTATTTCTTGAAATATTCATGATATAAATCCCATAAACTATCAAGAATAAAAAATTTACAACCCCTTGGAAAGGAGAATTCATTCCCATTTATAGCGTTACAAATGTCTTTTCATCTCCCTCTAAATGAATTTTCACCTTTCCTAATAACTTGTGACCTTTCATCTCCTAAACTTGGGTTAATACATTCAATTTGGACACAAATACAATATGTCGTTATTACATTCTAGTGAAACATTTTCCATTACTGAGTTATTTACAGTTTTCACATACTTCGTTTGGGTGACTAACAGTTCATGTGCAAATAGATTTGACTTTGTATTGATTTAGTGTGGTTGTGAGTTTTGGTGTTTGCAGATTAAAAAGCTGAGGGTTTATAAAACTATGGTTTCCAAAATCACGAAATTTACTTTGGTGACAAAAGAAAAATGTGGGGACTTTGTTAGGATTTTATAGCTAAGTTAGCTATATGTGGTTAAATAATGTGGGGGTCTAATGTTGGGACTCGTTTTGATTCTGGTTCAACTCGTGGCTCCTAGCTCAGTTTGCACCACTAACTCAATTCATTGTACTCTTCATTCATACATGTATTTGAACCATTCATGGCTCACCATCACACTCTATCATCATGGCTCCTCTCACCTAGATACCTCCACCTATGATCTACATGTGCCTTTCTTTTCCCAAACTCTGTGCTCCACTCTGTAGTCTCCTTTAACTCAATCAATGGTGACTTTTTTCCTCGTCTCTTTGGAAATTGACTCGTTTGGTGGTCAATGACCAACTCAACCTTTGGTTCTTAGAGCCTTGACCTCCTTGTCTCTCTTTTATCCTCAAACACTGTTGATTGGATATTCTTGGGTGTCTCCTCTTATATCCTAGTTTTACGTTGTCTTGGCTCTTAGATCTACCTATATATGACTTGGCCTTAGATCCACATCCATCTTAGCCCCTTCCGTACATCACATCTCACTCAATTCGACCATATGCATTGCCTATTGGATGGGATCATGCCCTAGCAACCTATGCGTTACCCTCCACTCAGCCATTTCTTGGCCCATATGCCTAGTTTGTTAGCATGGTGGACTAATCCTAACCCTTTTCATCCCCAACAAAACCACCATTTCTACATCTATTTCATGTGTGTCCTTTCCTGAATCACGGGAATTTTGAATAACTAGATGGGAAATAATTTTTTACATGACTCGACCTAGTTTGTTCTCACTCACCAACTCCTTTTCCATCTCCCCAACAGTTCATAGCTCACTCTTTTTTATCACTTCCAACTCTAGTCACCTTGACCAATCAACAAGGTCAAGTTAGAAATCTCACTCATTTTCAAAGGCAAGGTTGATTTTTATTTGCATAGTATTGTAAAGGGAAGGTTGAAGTGATTTTAGTAGTTAGTTATGTCTAATAATAGGTTTGGTGACATATGGTACTTAGAGTTGATGCAAAAATGGGTGGCTCACTTTTATTGTTTTTTGTATAAAAACAATATCATTGGCATTGTAAAGGAGAGGACTATTATTGTTTTTCTTGTTTTTAAACCTTGTATCTTCACCCAACAAAGACAAAGGGTGACGCATGGGTTGGTAGGAGGTCAATTACCCCTCACAAGCTAAACCATTTTGTTCTTTATTCTTTTCTGGTTCTAACAAGTATACACATGACACCCTTTCCTCTCATTTCATGTGTTTTTTAAATTAGTTCATAAAATTTTAATTAAATAATCTATTATTTACAAGAAATTGTATTTACTATAAATGTTTATCTATGGATCGATTTTGAGCATTATTTTGATAAAAAGCGTGTGTTTTATTACACTCTTCATAATGGTTCCATTTATTTTTATAAACACTTTACTTTATAAAGTGCCGCATTTTGGGGGGTGTTGCTAAATTCTATGGGGACTTGTACTTTATGCACTAAGTTAGAAAGTGCCATTTGGAATAATTTTGGGGGTATATATGCATTATGGAGTTTCATCATTATATTGTTATGCTCAACTCTAGGAGATTTCTATCTTGGAAGCTAGGCATTATCAATCATTGCACTTTGCATGGCTTTTTGCCCTTGTTCCTTAGCCTAATGAGCCTCTACAGAAGGATGAGTGGTTTAACCACAATTATGGGGTTTATGGATTTCTTGGTCTTACTGTATCTATAGATATATTACATGCATTTGAGCACATTGAGTTCCCTTTCACTTCCTAGAACATTATTCGAAAACTATATGGTGACCTTCTTTCACCATCTGAGAGCGACACTTCCCCAGTTCAATCTAACGCCACCATAGATTCTCCCCCTTCCAATATCCCTTTCATTGTTGATTTTTATTTTGTAACTATTACTAGTTATGATTCCCATATTGACCATTCACCACAAAATCTTTCTATTGAACACACTCTCCCTATGGTTTCCTCCACATAGCTCATTGGTGTCCATGTTCATGCTTCCATTCACTCTTCGTAGGAATGTTCTATTAGAGAATCTTCCTCTAAGATAGATGTGATCATTTCCTCTTGTGCCCCATTTCATCTTGATTTTTCAGTTGAAGACACTCCTCATACACTAGTTTCTACATTTGAGTGCAGTGTTGCTTCATCTTGGACTTCCAACAACTCTTTGTAGCATTATTTTCCTCCTACTTCATGTAGTGATGCTAATACATTCTTGTCAGACATTTCTCTCATTGACAAACCCCATTGGGATGATTATTTACCTGACCTAAGTAGTCTATTTGCATATTTCACTTGTGTTTCATTATAAGAATATGCTCTGAATAAGTCATCACACATTCTATAGGAACCATTCATCTATCTCGTTGGGAATTCCCTCCTTGGGACATTTTTCAGTTCCACTATTTCAGTGATGTTTCATGATCCACCTCTTCTCGTGGATCCATTTATAAGGGTTATTTTCCCCCACCATTTTCTTTCTCTTACACGTATACTGCATTGGCATTCCCATTGTATTTTTTGTACACTTTTTCTAGACCTATGCAACCTTTTAGTTATAGACTAGATGTAGAGATAAAAGTATTGTAGGATTATTATTCCTTTGTGGAGTGGGCCGACTTTCAGTGCTCCTTTTTTTTCCTTCCCAAGGGTAGGAACATTGTTTGGTACTAGAAGATTCTTTTTGGTATTTAAGCAGAGAACTACATCATCACCACTCTTCTTAGGGGACCTTCTTGTCCTCACTTATTTCTCTCTATACTTCGGGGGATGATCATTGTAGAGGGGTACCTCATCAGGTCAAGTTACCAGGACCCACTTCTTATTTTTCTCTAGTTTTCTTGTGTGATTTTCTTGTCTCTCTTTGGGGGGAGATTTTTCCAACTGGGTTTTCTCCTTTTCTCCACTTTATGAAATATTTTTCATTATATGTGGGTACCTTATCAGGCCTTGTTTCTAAGACCCACTTTCCATTTTCATTTCCCACCTGATTTGTGATTATGGGGGATGTTATTGTAGGATATTCATTTTCCTATTTTTTTTCTTTACTTGGATATTTCGTACACTCGTGGGATATGCTTTCTTAGGTGTACCGGTTGTGTTGAGTTAGCTTACTATTTGTGTGGAGTCAACTATATTGCTAGTATCATTTACTGAAAGTTATTCAACACTGATCTAGGTGGTATTTGCACTTTCCTCCTCTTATATGTGTACATAACTTACATCATTATATGATATGGAGCATTTGAGTTGATTTGGATCCATTCTTTCCTTGTTAGTTCTTAATGATATTGCACCTTATTGTTAGTTATTTCAATTTCTACAATTGTGTGTGCATTTGTTTTTCATTAGAGATCTAGAAAATCTAATATATTACAAAATTTGAATAAATTTTGGGACTGTGAGGCTTAACAATAGGGGAATAATAACCCAAACATTATATTTTCCTATGATTCCCAAAATTTCAAATTTTTACTAAAGAACTGGTTAATCCTAAAAATTTTGGGAGCTTTGCATGGTTTAAGAAGAAGGATAAAGACAAATATTCCATCCACAAATAGGTATTATATGACCCTTGATTGTCTCCTTTATAAAATATAGAAATCATTGATTCTTTAAATCTAGTTCATGATGAATTTTGATCACTAAGGCACCAAATTCTTGCCCCAATGAAAAATTAACAACATATATGTCATGACATGGCCTAGGAGAATCATGTGCTTCAAAATATGTTCCAAGAGAGGATGGGATGTGACCATTGAATAATTTTCCATCATTATATTCTTGTACCTCTACAATTCGTATCTTTTCCTTGAAAAATGTACTTTTTTTGAAAAGTTAGCATTTATACTCCCAATTTTAAAGATATCATTGTGTTTATACATAGTTTACATTGTTGTTTATCTTTGAAGGTTGCAAAGATTATAGTAGTTATATGAAAATATAAGATATGATTAGCATTGGTATCCTCTTCTTTTTTATATTCCAAATGATGTAAAGAAATAATATTGATGCAATCCTCATTGTGGAGAGAAGGTTCCATATATTGATTGTCATTTTTTGCATTTTTTGAGAAATTGTAATAAGGTTCATGTAGAAGCTGCAAAAACTTGGATTTACACATAATATTTTCAATTCTTGGAAAAAAAATTATGTTTCCATCATGTATAGGATCCCAATGGATTTCCAATAACTATTGTTTTCCTCTCAACTCCTCATGAAACTCCCATAGTCATCCCGACAAGTTAGCTTTCACCATTGGAGCCTTTGTTCAATGTACCCAACATTGTACCCTATATTTCTCAAGTTGTTCTTGACTTCAATTTATTCCAAAACATTTACATAAAATTCATTGTACAACTTCATTTCTCTCCTATACAATTTCTATATGGATTGAATCTTCCCTATCAGCGTATGGAGGGTGTTCACTAGTTGCAAAATAGCCAAAAATGGCCCTTTCTAGGCCTCTGAGGAAAGTTGTTCTTAATTGAATCTTGGTGACTTCTTCAATCACCTTAGGCATACATCCATGCACATGAACCACACTTTAAATATTTTTATCATGTTCCTACTAGCTAGAATGAGGATTAAAATGTGGGTAAGATGGATAGAGGAAGGGTTTATAATGATTGGGAGAAGAATTTTAAGTGGGGACTTGGTTGTCATGGCCAAAATTTTCAGTTTTGCAATGCTATACATTTAGCATGACAACATGGCCTTTTGGTGGAAAGTATGTCATGATAATTTGGTGAGTCTGTGTGGTAATTTGTGGAATTTTAATTAAGTTGCAATATTCTCATACCAAATATGAGGGGGCATGGTTTTGATATTAAAAATATTAAGCATGTTTGTGTGATTGAAAGATGGTTGTGATAGGACATAAAAGGGAATGTGGAGAATATCAATATCTTTGTTAAAGGTATATAAGACCTTGAAGAAGCCATGGTATTTGTAAACCTATTGGAATATCATGGGGTAGACTCAATTTCAAAATGTGTGAATTGGGTAAGAAGTGACTCTATAAGGGTCTTATATTATTGTAACATATCATCGTGATATTGGAATGACCCATAAATTTGATTAAAAGCTAATTTTTAGTTACAAAATATGTGTAAGCATTTGATTTTGATGGATGTATTTAATTATATGCTAATGATGAGTACTTCATATTAAAAAAATTAATGCATGGAAAATACATCTTGAATGAAATGGGAATGGAGAAACTTTGAGGCATGACAAAGATAATGCCTACACCAGTACCTTGGTCTATTTTTGAGTCGTCAAAATGCAAGGTCATGTAAAAAAACTCTTTGGTATCAATGTGATCTTAAATTTTAGATATAGTAAATATAGAATCATCTAGAAGGTCAATATTAAGGGGCCATGAATCCAAAAGTGGTGCTTCGATAAGCTAGCCAATGATTAATTATCCCTTAATGGATTTTTAGGAGACAAAAATTTAGATCAAATTGAGTGAGCAACATAATCCATTTAGTTGTATAAATGTTGTGGTTTTTTTTCTCGTAATGTAGTGGAGTGGATATGTTTATTCTACAATATTGGTCATGTGATTAAGCATCTAGTGACATAGTTTATGTGTAGAGAACGTGACGGCTAAGAAAAGCTTCTCAATATGCACATAGTTGAGCTCACAAGTGATAACTGTGTTAATGATATAATAGATAACATATTTTTTATTTATCACATTTCATTGAGAAAGCATACTTCTAAAGTGAAGTCAGTAGTGGATATATATAGGTGAAATGGAAAATATGGTTGTGGTGGTGAAATAATAGGGGGTTTGAGGAGATGGTGTTTGATCTATTCAAAATCAATACAACACTCCTATAGTCAAATCTGATAGCCTTCCTAAGAAGGTGATTGAATGGTTTGTAATGATCATACACTTGTGCAATAAATTTTTAAATGGATTAGATTTTACCTTGGAGACTGCTTAGTTGTTTGATATTTTTAGGAGGCATGTTTATAAGGAATTTGACATTGGATAGATTAATCTTGATACCATAACATGAGAAAAATAATAAAATAAATTTTATCAATGTAACTCCAAAGACACATTTCTTATGGTTGATTCATATTTTGTGTTCAAGAATGTGTACAAATATTTTTCAGATTACACATATATGGTCAAAGTGTAGTTTATATTTCATTAGTATATTGATAACATAGTATTCTATGATGTCATGAATAAAATAATAGAACACATGTTTCATGGTGTCTTGATAGGTAGCACTGACATTGTTAAGACCAAAGGTCGTATACTTGCAGCAAAAGGTCCCTAAAGGCGTAGTAAAGTAGGTCTTGTGTTGATATTCCAATTCTATTTTGATTTGATTATATCCAAAAAACCATCCATGAATGAAAATTTCTCATGACTTGAAGTGGTGTCAATGATAATATCAATGTTGGGTAAAGGTAATTCATCTATGGGATAAGCCTTGTTGAGATCACTAAATTCAGTACAGATACATATACTTCTAGTTTTCGTTCCTATCAAGACCATCTTAGAAACCCACTCTGGATAATCAATAGGTTAAATGAAACCCACATCAAGAAATTTTTTTATATCATATATGACAAGTACCACATGCATGGGTGGATGTTTAAATGGATTTTTCATATGGCTTGAGCACTAGATTTTGTACAATAGTGCCTAATTCTATTCATGACATGTCAGTGTAGGACTAGGTAAAAAAATTGATGAATTCATGTAAAAGTGATGTGTATTCAACAAATTATTTTATCAAATAAGAATTTATTGAGTAATATGATGTGAGGTTATTTAGGAATACTGATATTTAATTCAAATTTTTCCTCAATAATAATATGTGATGCATCATCAAGGTGAGCAAAGGTTTGGATCTCATCATTCTCTTCTAGGGTCATATCCTTAGTATCCTTAAAGTAGGATAAACTCTGAAGTTGGGTATCTAGTATGGAAAATTCGTAAGGCTCTTTATATATCTAACCTAGGTAACCTAAGATAGATTCTTCCAAAGATAATAGATCAAAAGGTATGAGTCTCTCCACAAGATAGTAATCAATAGAAAAAAATTTGACGTGATTGATAATGAAATTGTTTCTCATGATATGGCTATCAGTAGGTGGAGTACTAGAGGAATCATCTATATTAGGAAAATGTTTTGGTAATGTATATGAGGTGATATTATCACTATACCAATCAAACATAGTCCCAAGATCGTGAAATAACTCAAAAATTTATGTGTAGAAATTGTTTCACCAAAAACTTGAGGCATTAGGTAATTCACACACCATGATCATAACATCCCACCACACTCTTAGGCTAGGACCCCTGCTATATTTGCGCCCATATAGTAGGACTTCACCCAACCTTAAATGAGCCCCAAGTGAACATTGTAATGCCATCGTAGCCACCTATTTCGGGACTCAAACCTGTGTGAATTTTTTGATACCAAATGTAATAAATGGTTACAATAAAACATCAAGGAATTAGTGAATTCACGCACCAAAATCATAATATTGTGACCTATGTTGAACCTACCCCTCCTACAATGATTTAATGAGTGATGAAATGGGATAAAGGTAGCCACGTAGCATTGGAAAAGAGTAATTTGTTTTTTTCTGATATGATTTTTCAATGTTATGGTATACGTGTATACAAGTTTGAAATAATGCAAAATGCAAATGTTCAATTTTTAAAAACTCCTTATAAATATGTGATCCCATGGAATTCCTTAAAGAAGTAAGGTCTTATGGACTCCTATGGTCTCTTGAAATGTCAGCAAAGGGGTTGTTGAAAATTCTTGATTAGTACTGGACAAGTGCAATCGAACCAAATATTTATTATTTGATCAAATGAAAGAATATTCAAAATTGAATAAGGAAGGATTGTGATAGAAAATATAAACCCATATTTAAGTCTAATTTCCTTTTTGTGATACATTGAAACTTAAGGATGATATTTTTAGCTCTAAAAATGTGGGCACATGTATGAGATAGGTGTACTATCTAAAAAATATCTCAAGATCATGTATTGTTATGGAAAAAATATATAGCAATATATGCACAATTGGTTTTTCTTTGACAAGACTTTAGTAACTTTAAACCAAATGAAAATGGTAGTGTAAAGCCAATTTCCTCAACCCTTATGATCATCTTACCTATGTGTGTTAAAATGGGGGATTTAGAGCAAGACATGGATATCCATCAAATCATAAATGATAGAGGAATTTTTTTTGATGAAATTACAACTACTAGGTAGACATGCAAGCTAAATGTGGGAGCGTAATAGAGTCATCTGAACTACGTGATGGAATGCCTCAACAATTTTTGGTCTTATGGATCACAAATACGGGCTTCCTAAAGCACTCCTTGTACCTTGTTTTTATTTGAGTAGGCATGGTTATCTCCCTTATATCTAGCATTTTTTTCATGGTGTTAGTTTTATATGTTCTTGGTTATATAAAATGTTCTTGTTTGTGGTTTAAAATGTCAACATTTATTTTTTTCCCGCACAACCAAATTGATCATCTATAGTGTTACATATGATCCCAAATCACATTAAGGCTAGTTGAAAACTTAGATGAATAAATTTGGTAATGACATTCTCTAAATTTGTGATTTGAACATGATTTTTTGTTTACACATGACACTTACACGTCCTTGTAAAATTAAGAGGAAGTCCTTTAAAACCATCTTAAAAAATATATTTCTAACTCCCATGGCAAAGAATTCCAAATTTTACCATGTTCCCTAGTGACATGGAATATCACATCCACTTTTAAAACAACTTTATATGATCATTTTATCAATTTATAGCATGCATTTAGGAGCCCCAGTGGCTATTTTTGTAGGTTGGGGTAATTTCAAAAAGTTGGAAATTGGTTTCGAATTTGGATTGTGGTTTAAAGATCCGTGTTGGGAAATTGATTTCTACCACCGCATACCTCTATATTTTCTTGATGAAAATTATAATAAACCTTTATTTTAGAGAAAACTACTTTGGAATTCAGTTTTGTAAGTATTTTTCTAGACCATCGTTTGTTCTGTAACAAGGACAAACTAGTGCATTTACGATAATTGGCTCAGGAGAGGTAGGCATAGATGGAATCATGGTTTCTAAAAATAAGTTACATTTATTATGAGGGTCTCTCTATATATAGGGGAGTTTATTAGAATAGAAAAATGTGTGTTTGAGTCTTTTACCTTAGTTTTTAAACTCAGTTCCATAACCACTCTAGCTAAATTAGGCACTTTTGGTAAACTTGAAATGATATGAGGAAGAATGTCGTGGAGCCTATTACCTTAGGACATATTCATGAGACTATATGGAACATATATTAGTCACTTGCTTAAATAATTTCTTTTCTAGATAATATTGTGTTTTTCTCTCTCCTCCCTCTCTCTCTCTTTAAAGTTAAAAATGCATTTAAATTGAATATGTACTTATTACCATCTCTAAATGCATGTAAGGGTTTTTAAATCATTGTGAATGGAAAATATGCATATATAAAATGTGTTAGATTCTAGGATATTGTCATTCCAATTGTTTAGGTTGATGATGCATTTGGTTGTGGGTATCCAGGAAAAAAGGATTTAGTAGCATTATTATGTCGTTTTACATTCACATGTTTATATTTAAAAGTATGTACTTACCATGAAAATTAGTGCCTTATCTAATTAATTTTTTAATGGAAATATCATTGTTATATTAATTTAATTGAGAGCTACAATGTCACATTGCGAGGAAATGGCAATGGTATGGTGTTGGAAAATAGCTAACTAATATTCTTGAATGATTAAAAATGTTCTTTCTAAAGTAACAATAGATAGACATGGAAAATAAAGGATGTTTGTATGATTGTAAGAGAATAACTTGGTAACTTGAATACAGTAAAGGAAGATAATGTCATAATTTTTTGAAAGAATAATATTTTTGATCTAATATTGTGTGTGTGTTAAGTTGATAATGTAACATCAAAAAATAAAAATAAATTATAATCTTGAAAATAATATTTTCCATAACCATTTTTAAGTCATGTGATGGTGTATACCATTCACGATGGTGTGTAATGTATAGTGTGTAGTTGAATATTTGTGCAATTCAAGAAATCAACCCAAGTTTCTTATTATGATCAAAGTGGCATATGGTGTTTGGAATCTTAGTTATCACCACATTAAGGGAGTAGCTCGTAGCACACAAAGTAGGATTTTTAGTATCAAGATATCTAAAGGGAAATTCTATTTGAATTATAATCTAGGAGAAAATTGGTTAACTAAGGGAGACCCAAGTGAGTGGGTCACACCAACATTGCATACCTTGTTAAAATATTCAAGCATATAACATGATAATCATGTAAAACCATTATTGTCTCATATATTTTAGAAACTGTTATCACCAAAAAGTAGCACCCTGGGATTTTTAGTTATGGATCCCTACCTTTTGGGAAACATTGGGTCATCTCTTAAGCCATGGGACTTGCGGACTTGAGATAACCCTCTAGAGAAGGTTGGCTCCTGCTCCTAAATTTCCTACCACAAACTATTCCTAATGCAAGAAAGAAAACTATCTAATCCTAATATAACCTCCAAAGGGAAGAAGAGAGAAAGTGCATGAAAATAAATCCTACACTAAGCATGGTGGTACACCAAGAAAATGAGGTTGTTAATCAAGAATCCAACTTCTTGAAATGGAGAAAGCTGAGCAATGGAAAGGGTGTACAAATGCACCACAGTCCACAGATAGATTCACACAGAACATTGATTCAAACCCATTAAGCACAGCTTCTATAACATGTAGTGAACATTTGAAATATACATAATATACCTGCATTGAATAAAGGCAAGTAGAGACAACAAAAACATGCAAAGGATGGACAAAATGCATCATAGGACATATTATATTGCTCCAAAAATATGCACAATACAAAAATAGTAGGAAATAAGGAAGGAAAATTCCATTACTAAGCTTTGAGAGAAGGCTTGAGTTCCACATTCAACACCCTAACAGAGAAGAAATAGGGGCAAAAAAGAAAATGACTAACTCCCCTACAAATGAGCCCCATATTACAATATATAGAATGAGAAGGAGAGAAGAGTGAAATCCCAAAATTACTTTTTTAACCACTTGTGAGTTGTAATAAATGAGGTGAAATGATGGAAATATATTTGCAAAATCCTCCTCACACTGCCCCATGACATGCAGCTAGAGAAAATTATGGCCATACTCATTAAATGCAATCCCAACCACTTTCCAACTGCCTTTCTAAAACAGGTTCGTTTTTTGTGAAAATATCCATAAAATCTTCATTAATTCCTAAATTTCTTGGATTTTATGAGTCAGAATTGGAGCCATGATTCCAACGACACCAATTTTGTGCAATTTTGTTAAGAAATTCTCAAGTTATGAGCATTTGAGTGTGGGTAGGTGATTTGGATTTTCCATGCATTCCTTCATCTCCATGGGACTGAGAATTAAATCCCTTGGCTATAAAATTCAATTTCATAAATTTCTCATCTTCCCAATGTTTTCCATATCTTTTAAAACATTTTTGCATTAAAAAAAAAGTGGTTCTCAGTTATGATTTTTTCTATTTACCTTACGAACGGTGCTTATTGTTTTAGTTCCTGCTAGCTTTGTCGAGCTGGCTCTTCTTTTATACACTTCATCAGGATTCTTCTATTTTTGCATCAGTAGGATCTTATGCACAAACCCTTTCACATGTTGGGTCTTCCCTCAGATAGCAAGATCCTCCATCCATTAAATTGAGTCAATAAATCATCCTCGTTGGTGTCGTGTTGGAAACTCTCTTGCATTGTGCCACGGACCCACTACCTTCTAGCTAAATGTGCCCTTATGGCAAGCTCCAAAACTTTACATTAAAGAGTCTCTCATACTCTTCCAGCTTGGCCTCTAATTTTCCTTATATTTTTTACTATCCCTTGGAAGGTGTGCTCTTGGCGATGGCAGATCATGCCACATGGAGGCTCCACATATCGTTGGGGCCTTCATTCTTCCTTTTCCTTTTTGAAATGTGCCAGTGTGCCACGTGGAGGCTCAGTATGATGAAACTCATTTCCTTGGACTTGGCTTAGGACTCATTGAGTTGGTTCGACAAGCTACCTTTTCTTTCTTTTGGGTCACTGTGACTCAAATCTCCATTATGCCATTCGGGTTGTGCTCTGCGACGTCCCGTTGACTCCACTACTTCATCCATGATCTCTTTGATTTATGTGCTCTTTGTTATGGCTCGGTGAACCCTTGGCCTATGAACTCTTCACTTTTATCCTATGAGGATCCCACGTAAGTTCCTAGAGTTTTGAGGCTGAGAAAAATCCTTCAAAGCCAACTCGGACACCTATCTCTCAAAGTGCCTCATCTATTGTGTTTGACTCTCTAGGCAAGTTCTCATACTTTGAACCGCTTGCATACTGCACTCATTTTTGTACCAAAATGGCTCAACCTATGGTTCTACAATCTCATTCTAGTTGATATTTTCATCTCATTATCTTTCACGTGCATGGTTTGAGTCTTTTTAACATCGCTTCATTTCTTTGTCTATTTGAGTCCAATCCTGAGCTTTTCTCTTTGTTGCTAGATCAGTCCAACACGAGTGAGATCCCTTTACATGTACTGTGACCATCCCATCCTCTATCCATAAGATAACTCAGATCATCCCCCACATGAATCTTATCTTGAAACCCACCTGGTCATCTTGGTGCATAATGAAAATAACTCGGTCCCATTACAAAACAACTCGGGGTCAATTTCCATGTAACTCGGTGACAATAAAGCATGTAATTTTTTTGTTTGGGTGAGACACCACTCAGGCATATGAAAATGGCTCATTCCCTTAGAAGGAATAGCTTAACCTCTTCGTGAATAGCTTGGGGAGATAAAAGTATCTCGATTCCAAACATTTATCTCGATCTATCTCTTCAAGCACCCAAGGCACATTCTTTTAAGAATTCTTCCAACCTAGTCTGAATCTTATAAATCTTATGGGCCTCTTGATGTGTATTAGAGACTTATATAATGTTGGAGAAGCGTTATGTAGTGCCCACTTCCCTTTGACACCTTTTTCTACTAATCTTGATACTGTTGATTACATTATGGACATTATTATGGTTTTGCTTTAGTATGATGTTAGATGTTGGACCATGGATTATTGTTGATTTTGATTTAGTTATGATGCACGATGATTATTAGAGACACTTCATATGTGGATGATGATATACTATTTGACATGGATATATTATGAATTTTGTTCGGACATGTGATTTTTGGATATTGTGAGTAGACCCAGAAAATGGACATTATATGATGATGATATAGTTGTTGATATAATTGTAAGTGATATTGTTGATTGCCTTGATGTTGTTGTGATTCATATTTATAGATGATTTTGTGATTATATTGATATCATGTTAGATGTTCTAATATGGCAACGAGGCCGACGGAGGTATTTGTGTTTTGCAGGTTAAAATATCACAACAAACATCGGGGGATTGGAGACCAACCACATTGGAATTCTAGATGAATTCGACAAGGTCACCATGGCAACATGTTTTGTGTGTGTGTGTGTGTGTTGTTTTTTGTTAGGGAGTCCCATGGGGGGATTACCTTTAAATGTGACCAAGGGGCTTTGTGTATTTTATTAATGTGGTTCCTTTCTATTATTGTTTGCATGTGTTTATTTTGTGTTGCATTTACCCCCTTTCATTATTCTTTTAATTGTGGAGGATCAATGTGAGTAATCATATTGTTAAAAAAATAATAATAAATCAATTTGGGATATAAGAAAGTAATTATAGAAGTTGTTGGCTTTTGTATTAAATATGTAAGTGATGTGTAAATATGTGTAAGAGTTGTGTAAGTCAGATTTTGGAGTATGAAACACTCCACCTCCTTGGAAATTCGAATTTTTCCTTGGAGGCTATTTTTGGAGGCTTGTGGGACAAGTAAAACTTGTCCCATACTCTTAATTTTATTTACCAACCATTTCTATGGTTGGAGGGTTGATTTTAGACCCTTTTAATGCATTTTGGGAAAACAAATTGTAAGTTTTAATTGCATTCTTCTTACATTTTATTAAATCCAGTCCTTCGGGGTGTGGGCTTTTCGGAGTGTGTAAGTTAATTGTCATATTATTCACCCACCTGTTTATTGTGATTTGGGGAATGAAATTGACTTTTTTGTTGGAGTTGAGGATGTGATATGTGGCATCCTACATGGATCCACCTCATCCTCTTCTCTTCCCTCTTCTATAAAATTTGAACTCCTTGCTTTGTTTTGGGTTGTTGAAACATTTTGCATGCTTCCTTGGGGTGAATTTTCTTGTTGATTGGAGTTCTTGATTTTGTTAGGAGATTGGAGAACTTTGCATGCTTGTTGGTTACTAATTTTGGGACTATATTTTGACATTGAAATCTTGTTGTTTTGGAACAAAAGCTACCATGGAGAGGTAGGAGTTTATCTCTTCATATATGTTTTTATTTCTTTTTATGTTTGTGTGAATGGTGAATGTTGTGTGTGTTTGTTGGCTGGTTGGGTAGACTTCCTAGGACTGGTGTAGGAGAAGGCTATGGGGAATCCATGTGGGGGGGGCATAAGGGAATTTCAGTGGCATCATAATTCTTATGGAAGGATTTTGGGATTGGGATCCACCATGGAAAAGAAATAGCTTGCATTTCTTACTTTATGGGGGGCATAAGGAAAAATCTTTAGGGGGCATGAGGAGGGATTGTGGGGGGCATAAAGATATGTGTGATGAATTATATTGGTGGTTTGTTACAGGTGGATGCCCAATTCCCATTGGGAGGCATAAGCAGCTTCCCCCATAGCTCTTGCTCCTTTGGCTTGCATGATGAAGCCTGAGCTATGTCTTAATGTTTCAATGCAGTTGTAAATTGTTGTTTTGTTTTGGACTGTGTTGTTAAATTGAAATGTGCATGTTGAAATATTGTTGTGTGTATGTTTTCTGGAAGCATGTTGTTGCCATGAGTTGAAACACACCTTCTATTGCATTGTGTTTGGGGCTCAAGGGACAATGAAGAAGGATTTCTTCTCCTCTTCATTGGATGTCTTGGTTGGGTGGAGAGCGTTGCCTTTCTCCCACTTTTGTTGTGATCAAATTGGAAGAAAAGGGAGCTTGCATGTTGTTGTTCTAGGGTAGAGGAAAATATAGTTTGACAGTACCTTGAGAAACAAAATCTTTTGTAACCTTTCCCACTTTGAAGTGGATGACATTAGTAAATATCTTGTAATGGAAATACATTGTATTGAGCTATGAAAGTTGTAAATTTGAAATGTGACAGATTTATATACTCTGTTTTGTTCTTTGAAAGAAAGAAATTGAAATCTGTTAATTGCATTCAAGGAATTGAGAGATGTAAATTTGTTTTTGGAAGTCGATAAAAGATTACAATACCTTTCTCCTTTTGCATTGTTGCATTGAAATCTAAACTTTAAATATTATTGAAATCTTTGTTTGAAAGAAAGGAATACATATGAAGCAATTGTATTACTTTGTCCTTTTGAAAATATGACAAAATTGGAAACCAAACTTTACATTTTAGCTTTTAAATGGTTTATTTATATCAACTAATTGTATTAGACTAGAATAGAAATGAAATTTCCATATATGGAAGATGAGATTGATAAACAGATCCCTTAGAAATTGATCTCTGTTGTAAATTTAAAACTAACAAATAATTTATCTAAAATGCACAGTTCAAACTTACAAACAATAATCAACATTGAAACATTAAAATTTAACATGCTATGATATCCATGAACTCAATTTAACAAAAAAAAAACTTAAGGAAATAGTTTAAAACATTGCACAATAGGGCCCAAACCTTTCACAGCCTTTTTGCTGTCAGAAGTTGTAAAAATTCAAATTGGAAATCAACCAAGAAAAATTTCTTTCCAATACATCCTAAAATCCTTCTTAGGATAATTTTCCATGTCTGTTTGGCATGTTGAGTGAAGGAGGAGATCAAATTGAACAAACTTTTATAAGTTAAAAATTACCAGTTTACTTTTAAAAAGCCTATAAGCCGTTTTCTTAAAATTTACCCCATAAACTTTATCAATCTAAAATTAATGATTCCTATGCAAAGAGGGTGACGAGAGATTTTCAGAAAGTCCTCGTTTGCCCAAAACTGAGTTTTCTATCAAAAGTTTTGGCCTTCTGAAGTTTTCTTCACTGGCATTAAAATTTTGGGAAAATTTCTCCTTGGCGGGCCGGTGGCCTACATTTGTCCTTGAAACACTTAATAAAATTTTTGGGAAAATTTTTAACATTTTTCCCGCCATCCTGCAGCCAATCAAAGGCTGCCACATGGCCTCACGAGGCAATGTCAGAGGTGTGGCACAATTTTCTTCCTTGGAAGCTTTATAAAAAATTTGGAAATTTTTCTTAATTTTCTTTACTGGCCTGCAATCCCGTAGCCAATGAAAGGCTACCACATGACAGCATGGGGTGACAATGGAGGGGGGGGGAAGCCATGCAACTTTATCCTTTAAAAAAAAAAAATTGGAAATTTTTTGTGTTTACCTTCGTGGCCCTGCACTCCTGCCCTTGCCTTGGAAAAATCCCTTTCGCAGACGCGTGGGCCTGCATGTGCAACTTACACCTTTGCACCCCTTTGGAAAATTCTCCCAAACTTCTCCACCACCCCGCCTTTCCTCACTTTCTTTTCCCGCTTTAGCTTAGAGGGCACCACATGTCCTCTTTAGACCCGCAGAAGTGTGGAAGAAAAAGTGGTTTTCACCCCCGCACAGTAAAAAAAAATTCAAAAGACTCCTTGCAGTCCGCAAACCTGCCTTTTTAGGAAAATTTTCAGCCCTAGGCCCACAAGCCCACTCTTGGGGGAAAATTTTCACTCTAAGGCCCGTCGGCCCATAACTTGAGTTTTATGAGGAGTTAGGAGGACTTCTTTCTATCATTGGAAAGGTGAGAAAATTTCCTATCCAATGGAAATGATTTAGGGAAATTTTGAATGCATTGAGTGTGAGAAAAATCAAGTTAAAACTCTAATCCTGTTAGAGAGTGGGTATGGTGATAATTTAGCCTCTGAACCTAATTGAAACTTCTAACCCTAAATTTTGGACCTTGTGACCTCTAATAATTGTTAATAAAGGAAAATTATGTTCTAGTGAATTTGAATTGTTCCAGAATCTATTAGTGGCAATTGTTGCCTTGTAGCCTGGTAGTAGACTCCTTTAAACAAAAAAAATTTATTCCATAATTTTCCTAACTAATCCTAGGTTGTTTCTTGGGTCTCAAGTGAATTTTTTTAGTGAGCGTTACACATTATTCATGTAAGCTTGTCATTCATCCAATTTCACTAGAGGGTGAAATGGGATAATAGTTTGGTGAACCACAGGGGCCATTAGCCTGCTAATTGGAGCATGACCAGCTACATGTATCCTTCCATTGGGCATGGAGTCTGCATTATCATTATGAGCTGATCTGAACTCTAAAAATCTTTACTCTAGGATGCTTAGAATACCATTGTTCCCTTCTATAGTTGTCGCTTGCTACTTGCACTTTTCAAATCTTATAATAAAATCCTAAAATTTGTGTTGTGAGAGTAGAAAATTGTCTTCGAACTTGAATTTCACTCATTCCCATGACTATGATTTCCAAGGATGGATGATTGAGTTGATTCTAAAATGGGTTGTCAACTGATCGTGTAAGGGTGTAGAGGCTTGTTGCAGTTCATTCTAAAGAGAATCAACAAGATACTTCCTTAATTGATTTTAGTTGCCCCGCATTTATTTGATTTGAAGTTTACAACTATTACATGTAATTATGGATCTCCCTTCTACAATAATTGAAAGGTGTGGTGTATTGTACCACCTAGAGTAACACGGAAAAAACTATATAAAAAAGAGAAAAATCATACATGCCTCGAGTAAGACATTCAAATTGTGCACAAGATCTTCTTCTGCTGAAATAAAATCTACTTTTACTTCTACACTAACCAAAAATAAGGAAGAACTAAACAAATCCTATAACTGGAAAGGAGAAATAGATTCCCTTTTTTACAAAGTGTGGCCATGTAAATAATTTAGCAATGGATATGACCTGTAATAAGAGTTAAAAATTACCTTCTACTCTTCCACCCAAGGTATCAACAAATAAAATGAATACCTCGTCAAGATGTTCATCCTCTAGTTGGAGGTATTGTAGCTAATCCTTAGTGTATTTAAGATCAACTGCATGCTCAAAAGTGATCATGATCGGTGTTGGCTCCTCCCTTGGTTCCAATTAATCCAAATACTTGATTAGACATGGGGCCTTGGGAACTAATGAGATTTTCCTTTTTGTTTTCCCATTTTGTTGAAGCTCATCCTCATGAATGGGGATATCTTTCAGAATTTCTTGAATGGAGCTATTTTCACGTTGATTTTGACTTTCTTGTGCATCTTCAAATAGTTGGTCCTATGTTTTGATGACTGGTATGGAATTGGTGTCACCCTTTTCCTCTTTTTCCTTCTTCTTCATAGTAGATTCATCAAGAAGATTAGACTCCTTGATTGAAAGCAAAAATCCTTTAATGATTGCATCTTCATTAAGATCTTCTAAATTTGATTCATTAGAATTTTTATGAGCAACAAGTTGTTCTTGAATGTTCTCTTTAATGGAAGCAGGCTCTTGTTGTTGGAGAATTAATGATGGAGCATCAAATATTGTGACTTCCATCGGCTCTTTTCCATTAAAACACTCCTCCAAGTCAGATAAGAAATCAAGCTCATTGTTGTCCTGTTGTGCCAAGGTCTCTCCCTCTTGTATGATGATCTCTGAATCTAGTAATTTCTTATCATGTATAACTTCATATTCAAACATGAAGTTCGTGAGCTCAAACTCTTCAAAACAATCAAATTTACGGAGAGATTGAATGGGAAGGAGATTTTCAATATTTTTTGTAACTGACTCATGATTCAATTCCTCTAAATTTATTTCACTCACCTCCATGTGCTCCTCTGCGACTGAACTTGGAGCTGGTTGTTCCTTCTCTTCTATGAGTTGAGATGAATCAGTGTCCACCTTTTTTTTTTAATTCCAACCTTTTGTGAAGGCCTGGTGATCAATGGTATCTTCTTAATATTGAATCTTTCATCCCACTCTTTCAAGTCTCTTGTAATTTATTCCTTGTTATGCTCTTCAATTTGTTTCCCTCCTTGACCAATTTTTTTATCATGTTCTTCCAAAAATAGATTTTGAATTGTAAGAGGAGGGGTGGGTTGAGATTCAAGTGGTGAAATTATTTGTAGTGGTAGGAGGGATAGAACTTCCTACTTGTATGAAGGGAGTGACCATTTGGGATGGAAAGGGGTTGAAGAGTTAAGATGAAATAGAAGGTTAGAGGATGGAGAATGGGAATCCACACTTGGGACAACATACAATGGACTTGACTCATGAAAATGCTGAGATGATATATCTGAGGGATGGGGAAAAGAAAAGCAAGGAGATGGTGACTGATTTACCCATTGACAATGTCATCTTGCACTTTTCTCATATGTTTCAATACCCTCAATCCACTGTGTAATTTGGGTCACCATTTTATCCATGAAATCAAGTTTTTCCTACAGGATATAGTGTTTTGGAAAAGGGCCTTCCCATGGAAATTTCATCCTCCAAGATGAGGATTTCTTGCAGAATTTTCTGAATGGAGTTGTTTGCATGCTGATTTTTAATTTCTTGTGCATCTTCAAATAATTGGTCCTATTTTTTGATGACCAGTATGGAAGTGGTGTCATCCTTGTCCTTTTTTTTCTTCTTCTCCATGGAATATTCATTAGCAAAACTAGACTCCTTGACTAAAAGCAAAAATCCTTCAATGATTGCATCTTCATCAGCTTCTGAATATGATTTAGGAGGATTGTTATGAGAAGCAAGTTGTTCTTGAATTTCCTCTTCTATGGTAGTAGGATCTTGTTGTTGGATAATTAATGATGGAGCAATATAGGTTGTGATTTCCATGGGCTCTTATTCATTAAAACACTCCTCCAAGTCAGATAAGTAATCAAGCTCATTGTTGTCCTGTTGTGCCAAGGTCTCTCCCTCTTGCATGATGATCTCTAAATCTGGTAATTTCTCATCATATATAGCTTCATCTTCAAACTTGAAGTTCATGAGCTCAAAATTCTCCAAAAAATCATATTCTTGGAGAGATTGAATGGGAGAGAGATCTGCAATCCTTTATGTAACCAACTCATGATTCAATTCCTCTGAATTTATTTTACTCACCTCCATGTACTCCTTTTCAACTGAACTTGGATCTTGTTGTTCTTCCTCTATTGTGAGCTAAGTTGAATCAGCCTCCGCCTTTTGTTTTTGAACTCTAACCTTTTGTGAAGGTCTTAATATTGAACCTTACAACCCACTCTTTAATTTTATTGCAAGTTCTTCCTTGCTAGGCTCTTCAATTTATTTCCCTCCTTGCCCAATTTTCTAATCCTATTCTTCCCAAAATAGGTTTGGGATTGCAATAGGAAGGGTGGGTTAAGACTCAAGTGATGAAATTATTAGTAGTGGCGGAAGGGATGGAACTTCCTTCTTATATGGAGGGAT
Organism: Taxus chinensis; assembly: GCA_019776745.2. NCBI lineage: Eukaryota > Viridiplantae > Streptophyta > Pinopsida > Cupressales > Taxaceae > Taxus > Taxus chinensis. Next base: position 99,494,803 of record CM034149.1, read on the forward strand.
TTTCCGTTCAAGATGAAAAGGGGTAGAAGAGTTAAGATGAGATGGAAGATTAGAGGATGGAGAATGGGAATCCACACTTGGGACAACATACAATGAACTTGAATCATGACAATACTGAGATGATAGAGCTTAAAGATGGGAAAAATAAAAACAAGGAGTGGGTGACTAACCTACCCATTGAAAAGGTTGTCTTACACTTTTCTCATATGTTTCAATACCCTCAATTCATTGTGTAAGTCAGGGTAACATTCTATCCATGAAATCAAGCTTTTCCTATGGGCTATAGTGCCTTGGAAAAGGGCCTTCCCATGGACAAGGTGCCTTGTAACCAATCTTGGATGCCTTCATTTTTGTTGTAGCCTGAGTTTGAATCTTATCAGCCTCCATTCTTTGGATTTTCTCCAGCAAATAAACATTCTCCCTTTGATTGTTGTCACCATATGCATACCCATGCCCTTGATACACTCTATAGCCAAACTGGTTTTGGCATTTCTCATGTGGGTAAGCATAGTGGTTTTGAATCTGGTCATAATGTTGATTTGGAGGAGTTATGAAGCTCATGAAAGAAAATGAGAGATATGTAAAGAAAGATGAATGGAAATAGATGGAAGAAAGGTATGCAAAATCAAAGAATGGGTCATTCGGACCAAACGGAGTTGCTAGATGTGCTTTGCATGTGCCTCCAAAGGCTGAATCTCACCAAGAACACACCAAATTTATGAAATAAAGTTGTAAGTTGGTTCAATCTTATCCTACCGGGTGTGCTAGAACTTTTATCACCAAAAAGTAGCACCCTGGTATTTTTGGTTATGGATCCCTACATTTTGGGCAACATTGGGTCATCTCTCAAGCTATGGGAATCACAGACTTGAGATAACCCTCCAGAGAAGGTTGACTTCTGCTCCTAAACTACCTGCCACAAAATATTCCTAATGTAAGAAAGTAAACTATCTGATCCTAATCTAACCTCCAAAGGGACAGAGAGAGAAAGTGCATGAAAATAAATTCTATACTAAGAATGGTGATACACCAAGAAAAGGAGGTTGTTAATCAATAATCCAACTCCCTAAAATGGAGAAAGATGAGCAATGGAAATGGTGAACAAATACACCTGTTAGTGCAAAATCACAGCACCACCGAATGGCTCGGCTGTGAGGTGGGGCATTTGATGTGATTTCACAACATGGGACCATCTCTCAAGTTGTGGGACTTGCAAAACTTGAGATGGACCTCCAGAGAAATTTGGTTCTTACTTCCTAATCTACCTGCCACAAGCTACTACAGTGCAGGCAGAACCTATTCTATCCTAATCTAACCTTTCCAAGGGGATAAAGAGAGAGGGTGAAAGAGCCTACACTAAGTGGTGATACACCAGAAAAGGAAGTGGATGATCATAGACACAACTTCTTGAAATGGAGAGAGGTGAGCAGAGGAGAGGGTGGGCAGAACCCACCATAGACCAAAGATAGATTTCACACAGAACAATTCTTTGAAACCCATTAAACACAGCTCCCAGGACCTACAATAGACATCAAAAGTATGTACAATATACCCTACAACAATGAGAGGTAAGGAAAGACAACAAAATAAGCCAAGGATGGACACATGCATCAAAAAATAGATTTTATTGCTCCAAAATGTTACATAGTGTACCATCAGTGGGCAAGAGGCAAGAAAACACCATTACAAAGCCATGAGAGGAGGCTTAGACTCTACATTTGACCCTAAGGAAGGAAGAGAGAGGGGGTCAGAAGAGAAACAATGACCAACCCTTTGAATGTGCCCCTCTATTACAATATATAGGAAGAATGGGAGAGAGAAGAGGGAATAATTCAAATCCTGCTCCAATCACCCTGAGATACGCATTGAATCCCATTTTGAAATATTAACCACTAAATATTGATGCCTTCTATAAATCCTCCCATAATATGTCACTTCTGGTTCCCCGGCAAATCAAATTGAATCAGATCTGGTAGTTAAAGAGATTAGATTCTGCGTTAATGGGATGGAAGACTTTTTCCCATTTTTCACCTACCAGAGACTTCCCAAAATGATATTTTATGTTCCCAAGGCACAGAGGGCATCGAGATATTTCCAGAAAGTCTTCTCCCACCCAAATTTGATTCTCTAGTCGAAATATATGGCCATTTGAATATTAGGGTTGCGGGGTGCAATATTTAAAGAGACTGCCCCTATAGGGTCCACGTGGCGGCCTCGCGCACCTTGGATATTTGGCCCCTACCCTTTGCCCTTAAAATAGCACCATACTTACATGTGACAGCCTCTAAGAGCTCCTTAGGGTCCCTTGTATTTTGTGTGAACATTTTGCTTGGCAGGACAAAAATCTGACCCTAGACACGTGGAAGCTTAGCACTTGTTTGAGAACCTACCCCCAATTTTACCTTTGAAATGGCATTGTGCTAACACTTGGCACCTTCCACCAGCATGCCTTTTCTTTGACTATTCAAACCCTGAATCTATCCCTTTTAAAAAAAGTTAGGACACGTGGCAAGCGTACACTCATTTGAAAACTGCCTCAAGACTTTTCTTTTGACAACGTGCTGGTGAGACACGTGGAGGCTTCCACGGGGTTGGAGACTTAACCAATTTTTTTCCCACTCTCCTTTTGACCTTTATTGACCATTAGCTATGTGGATGGTTGGAGCAAGTTTGAGAATACGCTCAATATTTTTCCTTTGGAGATGTGTCGAGCTGACACGTGGTAGCTTCTGTTAGCACTTCTATACTTAGTATTTTTTGAAGCCTACCCTATCTACCTTTTGAATTTTAGCTTTGAATCTCCCTCCATTTTGGACCTGGCACACATGGGGGCCTAGCACTTTTTTTATTCTACCTCTTGGGATTTAATCTTTGGAGGTGTGCCACTTTGACACTCGGCAGTGTCCGCTGTCTCCTCCATACTTAGTCATTTTGAGGTTTGTTTTGAGTCGTTTAAGATCCTGACGGATTTAAACCTTCATCATTTCTTTTCTTCGAGCCTCTGGCTCCTTTGACACCACTCATCTAGCACACTGACTCTGCTATTACATTTCAGAGCCTACCTGAGTCTGTTTGTTGGATTTGAAGCATGAATTTTCTTGAGAGAGTCGTTTCTCAAATTTTTTATTGCACATGGTCGTTTGATCTTTTGTAGGCCCCCGCCACTCCATTATAGAGTCCCTCTATAACCTTTTTGTATGATTGGAATGTGATTTCTCAGGTTCTTTCTATGCAGGGTCGTGGCTGATCCAATATTTTTTCAGGGGGAAAAATATGGATAACAACACCATAGTACAAAGATAGATTCACATAGAACACTACTTCAAACCCATTAAGCACAACTTCCAGAACCTATAGTGAACATTAGAAATAGGCACAATATACTTGCAGTGAATAAAGGTAAATAGAGACAATAAAAACATGCAAAGGATGGAAAATATGCATCACAAAACATATTATATTGCTCCAAAAATATGCACAGTACAACAACATCAAGAAAAAGGAAAGGAAAATTTCATTACTAACTTTGATAGAAGGATTGAGTTCCACATTCAACACCCTAATAGAGAAGAAAGAGGTGTAGAAAGGAAAATGACTAACTCCCATACAAATGAGCCCTAGATTACAATATATAGAATGAGAAGGAGAGAAGAATGAAATCCCAAAGTTACTTTTTTAACCACTTGTGAGTTGCAATAAATGAGGTGAGATGATGGAAATAGATTTGTGAAATCCCCCTCACACTTCCCCATGACCTGTAGTTGGATAAAATGATGGCCATACTCATTAAATTCATTCCCAACCACTTTCTAACTACCCTTGTGAAACAAGTTCATTTTCATGAAATTATCCATGAAATCTTCATTAATTCATGAATTTATTTTATGATGTGCATTGGACTTGGAGACATGATTCCAACGACACCAATGTTGTGCAATTTTGGTAATAAATGCTCAAGTTATGAGCCTTTGAGTGTAGGTAGGTGATTTGGATTTTTCAAGCATTCCTTCATCTCCACGGGACTGAGAATTAAATCCCTTGGCTATAAAATTCAATTTCATAAATTTCTCATCTTCCCAATGTTTTCCATACATTTTAAAAGATTTGTGCATTAAAAAATAGGTGGGGCTCATTTATGATTTTTTCTATTTACCGTGTGAGGGGTGCTTATTGTTTTAGTTCCTATCAGCTCGATCGAGTTGGCTCTTCTTTTATACACTTCGTCAAGATTCTTCCATTTTTGCATTAGTAGGCTCTAATGCACAAACCCTTTCACGTGTTGGGTCTTCCCTTAGATAGAAAAATCCTCCATCCATTAAACTGGGTCACTAACTCATCCTCTTCGGTGTCACATTGGAAACTCTCCTGCATTGTGCCACGGACCCACTCCCTTCTAGTTGAATGTGCCCTTATGGCAAGCTCCGACACTTTGCATTGAAGAGTCTCTCATACTCTTCCAACTTGGCCCCTAATTGTCCTTATACTATTGACTATCCCTTGGAAGGCGTGCTCTTGACGATGGTGGCCCATGCCATGTGGAGGATCCACACATCATTGGGGCCTTCATTCTTCCTTTTCCTTTTTGAAATGCGCCAGTGTGCCATGTGGAGGCTCATTGAAATGAAACTCGTTGCCTTGGACTCAACTTGGGACTCATCGAGTCAGCTTGACAAGCTGCCCTTTCTTGCTTTCTGGTCATTGTGACTCAAATCTCCATTACACCATTTGGGTTGTGCTTTGCGATGTCCCGTTGACTCCACCGCTTTTTCCATGATCTCTTCGATTTAAGTACTCCTTGTTATGGCTTGGCAAACCCTTGGTTTGTAGACTCTTCACTTTCATCCTATGAGGATCCCATGTAATTTCCTAGAGTTTCAGGGCCGAGAAAAATCCTTGAGAGCTGACTCAAAAATATATCTTGAAAAGTGCCTCATCGATTTTGTTCAACTCTCCGGGTGAGTTCTCAAACTTTGAGTCGCTTGTATATTACACTTGTTTCTGCACTGAACTCATTTGACTTATGGGTCTGTGAGCTTATGCTTGTTAATATTTTCATCCTCATCATCTTTCACGTGTATGGTTCGAGTCTTTTGAACATCACTTCATTTATTTTTCCATTCAAATCCTATCCCAAGCTTTTCTCTTTGTTGCAAGCTTAGTTCAAAACAAGTGAGTTCCCTTTACATGGAATGTGACCATCATGTCCTCTATCCATAAGACAACTCGGCTCGGTTCAAAACAAGTGAGTTCCCTTTACAGGTACTGTGACTATCCCATCCTCTATCCATTAGACAACTCGGCTCATCCTACACATGAATCTTATCTTGAAAACCACCTGATCATCTTAGTGCATAATGAAAATATCTCGGTCCCATTGCAAAACAGCTCTGTGCTAATTTCCATGTGACTCGGTGACCATAAAGCATGCAATTTGTTTTCTTGGGTGAGACACCACTTAGGCATATGAAAATGGCTCATTCCCTTATAAGATGAATAGCTTGGCCTCTTCATGAATAGCTTGGGGAGCTAAAAGTAGCTCGATTCCAAAAATTTATCTCGATCTAGCTCTTCAAGCACCCAAGGCACAATTTTTCAAGAATTTCTCCAACTTGGTCCGAATATTGTAAATCTTCTGGGCCTCCTGAGGTGTAGTAGAGACTTTATAGAATGTTGGAGAAGCCTTTTTCATGTAATCCTTTCACTCATCCAATTTCACCACAGGGTGAAATGCGATAACAGAAACTATAATGTAGGTGTTTAGGTGTATTTAATAACTTTTATCATGATAACTAAGTAGTATCGTGCTCATTTAAAGTAAACTAAGAAGAAATGAAAGGATGGATTTTTTCTTATCATAAGGAGATATATAGCAATGTATAATGGTAGTACTACTGATGCAAGGGAATCAAATTCAAGACATCTATTTTCGGTTCCTAAACATCATTGGAGGTTGTAGGATGACAATGGGGTAGATAAGAGGTCAAGATTTCCTTCATAGAAGCAAAAGAGCACTTTCCGTTCAAAATTCATAATTCAAATTTTGAAATTTCCAAAGAGCCTATAAGGCATGTAAAAGAGATGAAAATTCTTGGTTATATTCTTAGATGTTAATAAGTCAATTTGGAGAGTTAGTTAATTCATGAGGGGCTCTTAAAAAGTAAATGGGCATGTTGATGTGTTTTAAGAATTGGAAAAGAAAGTACCTTTCTTAGGTTTTAGAAGCTATGATATGAAGTAAGTTAGTTAGGGATTTGTGTGCATGGATGGAAAGGTTAGAAATAGATCAATCATGATTTATTTAGATTTGGTGGAGAGGAAAGGCTCGTGAGAGGATCCCTAAGAGAGAGGAAGGATAAATTTTGTAATATGAAGATTGCATGCAAATGAAGAAGAACTCAGTTTTGTGTCATAATGATCATATCTCTGTTAACTAATAATTGTTTTATTTAAATTAATTTTCTTGTGCTCAATCATTTGGATAGTGATTTGTGTTTGATGAAGGGTTTTTTAACATTCTATGAAAGTTAACTTTTTTTAGCCATAGGAAAACCATGATAAGCAGAGAACTCTATTTTTGTGAGGTCATGAACACAATTTTGACTGTGCAAACACACAAATTTCAAATAAGTTGTTGAATAGGTAATATATTTTTGTTTAAAACCTCTTGAAAGATAAATAAAACTCTATATAATGATTTTTTGAGCCTAATCTAGGAGGTGAGGACCTTGATTAAGTTTTGTATTCTTTTTCATGTAAGAGAACTATGTTAGCTATGTACATAACAGTTATAGATGAAGCCATTTTCATAGTTTTCATGAAATAAAGAGTATAATTTTAAATTATCACATGGAGTAGGACAAGATAAGTACTTAGGAAATTTTCCAGGCTTTGAAGTGGTGCATTACTCATTTTGTAGGAAACCCCACTTAGGGTTTAGCAAGGGTTTGAGATTATAAGGCCTTAACGGTCAAGTTAAGGCATAAAATTTGATACATGTGTTTTGAACACCTCCCCTTCCTGAATATGAAGGTTTTAAAGCTTGATAATCCCCATAAATTCTACAATTTTTGACAGTCTTGTAAATCAGAGCTAGCATAGTCAAGATACCTAATAGAAAAAATGCATTATAGAGAGAAGAAGGGTTTACATGTAGATTTAGTCTCTAAACATTTGTATAAAGATGAAATAAGGAAATGGGTGCCTAAATATTTGTATTTTGTGTCTTTTTATCTTCCACAAGAAAATTTAATCCAAGAAAACTCCTAAGGTAGGGATGGTAAGAGCTAAAAGCTAGGAAAGAGAAAATGGAATTTGAGGGAAAAGGGTAAAGATTTGAGTCTCAAAATTTATACCACGCCTTAATAATCCTAAAGGTTACTTGTAGAACTTCATAACTTGTTTTACGTATGTTCCAATCATTCCAACCATGAGTTATCCAAGAGTATTTCTCTTAAGACCTAGTTGGCACAATTTTATCAAGTATGGAGTCAAATGAAGTTTTTCTTGGCCATTAATCATTACGAATGTTATAATGTCATGATATTAAACTACATGAGAGGCTATCTTGAGTGGAGATGTCATTTAGGATCAAAAAGAAAAAATTTGCATGTTGTTGCTTAGTCAAATTTGAAGAGTATTAAGGACAGTTTTGGGGTAAGAAGATAAATTAGTTAGTTCTTTTGTTATAAATCATTATGAAGGATAATGTGACATTACTAGGGGTGAATGAGTCAGGGTATTTTGCTTGATAAATATAATTAAGGTGAAAAATTGCAAATTTTGCTAGTTGAGCTATCTAGACTAAGAGTAAGATCCCCTAAAATAGGGTGTTGTATGATTGAATTGTTCTTAACTTAATAAGTGGAATGAAATTGGGTATGAGATTTGCATGATTTGGTATCAGAGCAGAGGTTTGAATTTTTTGGTTGCCAACTTTGAAGTGCATGTGACAGGTGGTTTAGAAAGTAAGAGATAAATGGATAAGGAAGAGGTAGTGAAATGGTTAGTGATGTTGTTAAGTCAAAAGAAGCAGTAGATCGAAAGAGAAAGAAATAAGAAAAAAGAAAGGAGAAAAAAGGAAGCAAGAAAACAATAACTATGGTTTGAACAAGAGATAAGAGAGATCATGAAGGATATAGACAAATTGGAGGAATTTATGAGCATGGAGAAAGAAGTAAGCAATGTGATTGGATATGTGATGAGAAGGCAGGTAAAATGGACTATAGAGATGCTTGCAAGAAGAAGACAGAGAATGGAAGCTTTGGAAAGAAGAAAGGTACATGAAGAAGCAATTGAAAAAGAGATGAAGAAGAAGAGGAAATTTTCTAGAAAAGGGGCACTCATTGAGACATTTTGGTCTCTTATTTTATTATCTAATATTGTATTTCAGTTCTTTTTTACATGTATGAAGAATATGGGAGAGAAAATTAGAGATAATGCAAAGAAAATTATAAGAAATGGATCAAGAAAAGTATCAATAGAAGAATATGAGAGTAATGAAGAAGAAGTTTAGATGGAGGAAGAGTTTGATAAGCTTGACAGTGAATAAAATGAATTATATATAGTGTTTCATGATGCTTTGGATATCACACGAGCAGAGGATGACAAGAAAGAATGGTTAAACAGGAAGAGCACAAGCAATGAAATCATGTAGGATGACGAGCTCAAGAAGTAGGACATTGAGAAGGTAAATGCAACTTTGAGTTTTGTTTCTAATCAAGTAATTTAGAATGAGGATATTGATGTATAATTGAATAGAAGGAAAGGCATTGTTAAGCACACAAGACAAGTAATATATCATGTGTACATGATGCCTAAATGACTCAATAAATCAGTAGAAGGAAAAGATAATGTCAATCCTAAGAAAGTGAATGAATAAATTTGGAAATCAAATCAAGAGCAAGAGCATAATAAGAAGGATGGACCAGACTTCATGAATACAAGAAATATACACAAGATGACAAGGAAAACATGATGAAAGAAAAATTTCATACAAGAAAGAAAATATGGAAGGATGGAAGAGATGGAACTGTTATGTTTGTGGAGCCTATTTTCATGTTAGAGTGTGGTACACCTTCTATGTGTTACACTTGGGTATTTTTACGGTGGTCCCACTCGCCAGTGAGTGGGTCAAGGGGGTTCAGGGGGGTGAAGCCCCCCTGATCGATGGGGGTTCGGAGGAGAATCCCCCGAAGTGAATTTTCATGGGTGGTTTATTAACGCATGGGTAATGGGTAACCGTTATGGGTTGTTTTTGGGCCCATGGTTTTTCGGTACCCATTGTTTTGATACCCATGGTTTTTTGCCCATGGTTTTGATACCCACGGTTTTGTATCAAACTACTTAAGCAATTGTCTATTTATATGGTCTTATGCATATGATACAAAGACAAGCAAATGCATTACAGATGTGCTTTGAATTCGGGTGTGAATTCTGTAGAGTTTGTTGAGCATAGCTCCAAATGGATCTAGGTATTGTACTGAGAGAGTGGAGGCTTGTAATAAAATCTGAGCAAGTGATTCTTGGTGGACGTAGCCCAAATTGGGTGAACCACATTAAATACTATCTCTCTGTGTTGTGTTATTTATTCTGCACTTTTATTTGAGATCTGTAATATTTTCTACATATTAGTTTCTACTGTTGTGATTCTGTAAGGGATTATTCCACATATTTTATCTCTTATTTCCTATCAGGAACATGCAACAGTAGTAGAGGTTAAGAGATAGGAATGTGAAGAGAATGAGAAGGCTTCAAGGTAGGAAGAGGCTAAGAGAGATGAAGTTGATAAGGTAAAAAAAGAGATGAGGAAAAGATTGGAGAAGCACATGCGAAAGTGCTTGTGTACTAAAAGGAAGGTCTATCAGATGATGAATCATATCATGAAGTTGATGAAGATGATGAGAAAAAGGAAAATGAGGAAGAGGATATCCATAAAGGATGGATAGACACAACCTAAGAAGATAAGAGATGGAAAAAGCAAGAGAAGAAGTCTCAAAATTACATGCAAATTTTTATCAAAGACATTCATTTTGTAAACAAGGTCAAGAAGGCTTAGTAAGAAGCCATGGATGAAGAAGAGAGGGATTAATCTATCAAGAAGATGGAAAAGGCATTTAAGCCTCCTATTTTTCAATCTAACCTTGTTTTGGACTATGATTGTGTAGGTACAAATGAGTTACATGAAGATGTGAATATTTTAATAGACATAAAAGTGATAGAATAGATCCAAAGAAAATACAAAGAGGATATACAAAAAATTAAGAAAAAGACACCTCTGAAGCATATCAAGGAAGAGAAATACAAAGAACATGTTGAATTACTCAAGAACTGGAAGACAAGGAAGAAGACACACAATGCATTGAGTTGGAAGCTCAATTTTTCTACTCTTGAGAGTATGATACAGGGGAATCAGCTTCAAGACATATAATTTTTGTTCCTAAACATCATTGGAGGTTGTAGGAGGACAATGGGGTCCATAAGAGGCCAAGATTTTCTTCATAGAAGCAAAATATCACTTTCTTTACAAAATTCATAATTAAAAATTTGAAATTGCCAAAGAACCTATAAGGCATGTGAAAGAGAATAAACTTATTGGTTAGAGTCTTGGATATTAGTAATTCAAGTTGGAGAGTTAGTTAAGTCATGAGGGACTCTTAAGAAGTATATGGGCATGTTGATGTGTTTTTAGAATTGGAAAATAAAGTATCTTTTTTAGGTTTTAGAAGCTATGATATGAGGTAAGTTAGTTAGGGATTTGTGTGCATGGATGGAAAGGGTAGAAATATCTAAATCGTGAATTATTTAGAGGTGGTGGAGAGGAGAGGCTCGTGAGAGGATCCCTAAGAGAGAGGAAGGAGAAAAATTGTAATATGAAAATTGTATGCAAATGAAGAATAACTCTATTCTATGTGATAATGATCATATCTATGTTAACTAATAATTGTTTTATTTCCATTAATTTTCTTATGATAAATCATCTAGATGGTTATTTTTGTTTCATGAAGAGTTTTTGAACATTCTATGAAGGTTAAAGTTGTTGTAGCCATAGGAGACTGTGACAGGAAGATAACTCTATTTTTGTGAGGAAATGAACACAAGTTTGACTGTGCCAACACACAAATGTCAAAGAATTTGTTAAATAGGTAATATATTAGTGTATAAAACCTCTTGAAAGATAAATCAAAATTTTTATAAGGATGTGTTGAGGCTAATCTAGAAGGTGACCTGACTTTGATTAGATTTTTTATTCTTTTGTATGTAAGAGAACTCTGTTAACTATGTACAGTGCAGTTAGAGATGAAGCTGTTTTCATGGTTTTTATGAAAGAAAGAGTCTACTACTAAAGCTAACATGTGGAGGAGGAAAATACATGTAATTAGGAAAATTTTCAAGCTTTGAAGTGGTGTATTACTCATTTTATAACAAGATTTCTCCTACCAAGTTTTTTAGGAAACCCCACTTAGGGTTTAGCAACAGTTTGAGATTAGAAGGCCTTAACGGTGGAGATAAAGAATAAAATTCAATAAACATGTTCTAAAAACATCCCCCTTCCTGATTATTAAGGTTCTAAAGCTTGATAACCCCCAAAAATTCTACAATTTTTTAGTCTTGTAACACTCTAATTTTGTATGTTAACTTGGTGAATGTTTTACATACTGTTATAGCTGCTGAAATGAAAGCAAACATGTTAAGATATGTTTTGATCTTAAGAGAATGTGTTGCTAAATTTGGATTCTTGCATACTGTGATTTATTGCATGGGACAACGAACACTGTACTTGTGTGTTTACTGATGTGACGACAGATTGTCGTATAATTGCTTGCTTTTGTTGCTGATTGACAGCATACCTCTGAATCAATTTCATTGATCCAAGTATGCTGAGGTCCTTTTGTGTTTCCTATGTTAATTCACACTTGAACTGGACTAGAAATTATTATAAGAGTGCAGCGCCTGATTACAGACGTGAATAGCTAGCACGATAGATGCCAACGACAGGGGTTCGATTCTTGAACCCTGTACTGTCGAACTCGGGACCTTGTGGGGCGAGAAACCGCCTGGACACGGGTGACCTTGGCATGTAATCCAAAGGACGTAACGTCCTGCTCTGCGTTAACGCATGGATGTTAGCAAGAGAGGCTGGAAGGAAGTTGTTAGTGTTAGTGGTTAGTGCGAATTAAACCTAAACTAACCCTAAGACCTAACATACATCCTACACTACTATCCTAAGTGGATTTTTAAATTATATAAAAAAAAAAAGGGGGGGGGGAAATAAATCTAAATCCTAAAACCTAAGGTCTGAACTAAGCCCTAGGTCGAATAAACTATGTAACCTAAAACTCATCCTAAGTTAAAGGGGTACGCAGACCCTTGGGAAGAAAAGGATAAGGATGGTTAGGAGGCATTCATTGGCATTTAATGAACTGTCCCTTCGGGGACACGCGCCATTTTTGGCGGGACAGGTAAGGAACTAGAGGCATCCATTTAGGAATGGAGCCAAGTTCAGTTTTGCTTGGGAAATTTTGAAATTTAGGAATTCACCAACCCAAGTGGCGGGTGGCGCAGAAAGTAAGGAAGAAGGGCAAAGCCTTTAATTGCGTTAATGGTTTTTGGTCCTCGCGACCAGCTTGCCTTGGAAGCAGCGTGAGGAAATTTTGATTCTCATTCATTGTTGATTCGATCTTGGTTTGGCCAAAATTGCTCTGCATTTGGTTTCTTTGGTTTGGTTTAGTCGAACCAGCTCTTAGCATTTGACATTTTTCTTGGAAGTTTTGAGGTTGTTGATCAGCCGAGAAGAAGGAAGAAAGTGTTGGGAATATTGTGTTGCCGTTGTGGAAGAAAAACGCGGCAAATACGAAGCTTTCTTCGAGTTCTGGAAAAGAGAGAGAACACAGGCATGTTAATCCCTTCTCTTTAAAAATCTTTGCTTTGATTTAAATGTTTCATTAAAACAACCCTGCTCTTGGGTTGGGATCGCATGATTGTTGTTGAGTTGATTGGGAGATGGATTTTATTGGTTCTTGCTTCTTTTCTTTGGGAAATGTTAATGAAGATTTGATTCTGGTTGCTCTGCCTTGATTTGTTCTTGCTCGAATCATGTTGGAAATGATTTTCAGTCTTGATTGTTGACGTGTATAAATGATTTGAAATGTGGATATTCCTTTCTCTGTTCGTGTTGTTTGAAAATGGAATAGACTGTGCGATCACTCCTTATGGAGAAATTGTTTCTTTAAATACAATCTTTTCTTGCTGTTATATGAGGAAATGTCCGTGCATGTAAACAAAAAGAGACAAGTGGAGATACAGTCATATATATTTCTATGAAATGGGTTTCATTGAATCTTGCTGTCATTTTGGAAACAATAGGGAAATATTGTCTTGACTGCTGAGTTGGGTTGTCTTGTAGTTCTTGAATGATGTATCTTCCCGTGTGCTGGACGTTTGACAGTAATGGGAAAAATTTATTGATTATATATATATATATATATATATATATTGTGACTGTACACTTTCTTTTATGAGTGGTTACCACTATCTGAACAACCGTGTATTGTTAACAAACTGGAAAGGAAGAGAATAATGAGTTGATGAAGTAGTTCTTATAGAAATCTTTCTTTTGAGAAAGTAGACCCTTCTTCTTGTATTGTTTTGGGTTTTGGTTGGGAAGTGGCATTCGAGTTTTCTGTGAGTAATTGAACTCGAACCATAGGAAGTTTAAGCACTAATATTATTGCTGTACCTCTTTTTGAGTAGAAACTAAGCGAATACGTATTGGGTATTCAAGTGAATATAGGGAAAAAGACAACTATTTTTCCTTCTTAAATTTATCTATGGGGATTTCGTTTCTCCTTGTTGAAAGAATAAGGTAATTTCACTTTGTGTTATAATGTTGTTTGGTCTTCCTATACGGACTGTTGATACAATTACAACTTGATTGTCTTTTGTGCAAAGAATGATTAAATTTCTTGATACTACAAAGGAAAAATTGATTTCATTGCGTCTTATATTTGAGGTTTACCATTCTGATTGGAATTGTTTTCTGAATGCAAACTTGACTTGGATTTCTATTTTAAATTAATGGAAAATTTGGATCTAACTTGTCTTCCGAGTCTGCTCTAGCTGTACCAAGCTCATATAATTAACACCTAGTTCGGGGTTTGTTTTTATAGAGGTATTGACAGTTAAATATGAGTTGTTTGTGGTATTGGATTGAACGGTACAGGCTATGAGAGTTTGTTTTTCGATAAGAACGATTGTTCCGTTATCCTTATAAATCAGTTGTCTTGTTTGAGATGAACACGGATTAGGTGTTCGATTCTCGTTTTGAACAAAATAATGTTTCTTAGTGAAATTAAAAAGAGAATGAATTCTTTGTTTTCTGCCTGCTGTTTTTATCCTGTGTGAAATTCATCGTCAATGTGAATAATTCAAATTGTTGTAGGTAACAGTAATGAATAATATATTATTCTGAATGGGGTACGTTACTATAGAATTAGAGTCATTATGTGATTAAGTGATTGCATGGTTGAAATACTGTTTGTCTGTTTAGTATGCAGCGAAAGAAAATACAATTTTCTTTATTATGGCAATTATATGGTATGTAACCTTATATTGTTTGATCTCGGATGTACTTAATGTTGTACTAATATGTTTTGGATCCTTAAACGAGTCTGATTCCAAAAGAAATATGAATATGGATGATGAGTTCTTTCTTGATCTTCATTTTAAAGCTGAATTTTTATGAAATTATTCATGCTCCCGGAAAGCGAATTCCGAGTGGATTTTGTAAGTTTCACTCTGAACTGTTATCTTAAATTGAATTTCGTTTGGGTTACACTGTTAGGACAGATATGTGGAAGGGAATAGAGATATGAAAGAATGACTATAGAAAAGTGATCTTTTCTTCTTTCATTTAGCTGGAATTCTTGAATTCGTGAATGATGAATTTTATAGTGCTTAGGTGGGAGCTACTATATGCATTGCTGTTCGCCTTCTTGTTTGTACTTGAATGCTCTAAATTTAACATGTTTCATTAAAACGGAACCCTGCTCTTGAAAGTAATGGGATTTCATGATTGCTGTTGAGTTTGATCCTTGGAAATGGATTTTGTTGGTTCTTGCTTCTTTTCTTTGGAAAATGATAACTGAAGATTTGCTGTATAGGTTGCTCTGCCTTGATTTGTTTTTGCTCGAATCATGTTACAAATGATTGTACAGTATTGGTTGTTGCACTGTATAAATGGTTTGAAATGGGACAGCATTCCCTTTCACTGGTTCGTGGTTATTCGATAATTCTGAATGAGGCTGTGCAATCGCTCCTTATAGCTGAAATCTGTTCTTTAAGGTAATCTTTTCTGCTGATTATATGTTTTGCTGTCCTTGCATGTAAACAAAAAGCAGAGAAGTGGAGATACAGCCATGTATATTTCTATGAATTGGTTTCAGTTGAATCTTGCTGTCATTTTGGAAACAATAAGGAAATATTGTCTTGAGGTGCTCAGTTTTATTGAACTTGTAATTCCGTGCAAATGATGTATCTTCCTGTGTGCTGGACGTTTGATTAGTAATGGGAAGACTTCACCGTAAATATCTTGATGCCTCTACACTAGATAAATTAAGTTGTTTTCAACTATTGAACAATCGTTTGTTGCTAACGAACTGGAAGGAGGGAATAATAGTTGATGAAGTAGTTCTTATTGAAATTTTTCTTTAAGAAAGTAGATCCTTCTGTCCTTGTAATTGTTTAAATACTTTGGATGGAACTATACCCAATCAGTTGGATTTACAAATGTAGTAATTGATGACTCGAACTAAAGGAAGTTTAAGCAATATTATCAATTGCTGATACCTTTTCAGGAGTAGAAACTAAACGAATACAGTGTTGGGTATTGCTGTTGAAATAGGAAAAAGATAACTGGTGTTTTCCTTCCTAAGTTATCTATGGATTTTGTTTCTCCTTATCCTTGAAAGAATAAGGATGGTTCACTTGTGTTATAATGTTGTTTGGTTTATCCTATACGGACTGTTGATACAATTACAACCTGATTGTATTCTGTGCATAATGAATGATTAAATTTCTTGATACTACAAAGGTAAAAATTGATTTCATTGCGTCTTGATATTTGAGGTTTACCCTTCTGTTTGGAACTGTTTTGTGAATGCAAACTTGAATATGGATTTTATATTTTGAGGGTAATGGAAAATTTGGGATCTAACTTGTCTTCCGAGTCTGCTCTAGCTGTACCAGAGCTCATATAATTAACACCTGGTTCGGTTTGTTTTTATAGAGGTATTGGCAGTTGAATATGAGTTGTTTTGGTAACCTCATTGAATGGTCCAGTTTGATAAGAGTTTGTTTTTCAGAATAGAACGATTGTTCTATTATGGATATAATGAGCTGTCCATGTTTGAGATGATCACGGGTTAGGTGTTTGACGTTGAAGTTTTGAACATAAATGGTGTTTCATAGTGAAATCTCAAGGAAATGAATTAGATCTTCTCGTGTTGTTCTGACGTGGTGAAATTCATAGTTCATATTGTGAATATTCAAATTGCAGTTAGGTAACAGCAATGGGTAATATGTTGTTTTGAACGGGATACGTTCATAGGATTAAACTTAACTCATGTGCGATTCATTGACTACACTGATTTAAGTCTAACGTTTGTCTGTTTAGAAATAAACCAAGTGAAAGGAATATGGTAGCTCTTCGATTATGGCAAATAGATGGATACATGCACGAACTTATATTGTTTGACCTTGTTTAGTCCTTCTTAATGTTATATACTAATCTGCAACGGATCTTATATGAGTCTGATTCAAAAGAAATCATGGATATGGATGATGAATTGTTCTTGCTTTCACTATTAAAGCTCGTGGCTTAGTCACTTGGGCAGGATGTGTATTCTTGCTGTTGGAAAGAGAATTCCGAATGGACATTTTGTATAGTTTCAGCTACTGCAAGGTGTCTATCTTGATTGACTTTCGTTTGGGTCTTCACTGTTAGGACAGATACTGTGGAAGCTGAAATATCGCATATGAATGAATGACTTGGAATTAGTGATCTTTTCTTCTTACATTTAGTTGGAAATCTGGAATTCGTGAATAATGAATTTTATAGTGCTTAGATGGGAGCAACTATATGCATTGCTGTTCGCTTTCTTGTCTGTACTTGATATGCTTTGAATTTAATATGCTTCATGAATACGGAAAGGAAAGTAATCAGATTTATATTTCAGTTAGTCTTCATCCTAACGCATTTGCTATTAATGAAAGGCATGGAAAGGATAACTGCGTATGCTTTAGGCAGCAAGCTACTTGTATTCCTAACTTTACAAATATTGTAAATTGATAGCTTGCAAGGATTATGTGGGAACGGGACAGCAGTCCCTTGGCTGATTGTGATGATATTTTTGATAGTTCAGTTGTTATGCTGATCTTTCTTCTGTGCCTATTTCGTGATTAATGTTTAACTATCATTTCATAAGACCAGGGTTCTTTTATTAACAGGTGACAGTGAAGTTGAAGGACCCTATTTCCGTAGATGTGTATCACATTCAGGAATATGATCATGCTCAGTTCATGTGAAAATCTTTGGCCAAAGTATCGTAATTGCATGGTTGCAGTTGTCCTTATCACTTAGATTTAAGACTTGGCAGGATGTCAGATGCTTTTTGATCAGATAACAGATATTGTAGATAGTTGCTTCTTAAATGGATCACTTCGATAACCGGGGAAGGTTATGAGAAAGAAGTATATAAATATATACTTCTGCATAAACATGACATGTAAGGATCGGTTGTTGCCGAGTCATGTACTATGCCCAACCCGATCGGATTGTTGCCGATGTCATGAAATGAAGGATCGTTGAAACTATTGAGCCATGACAAATGGAAGATCGTGCAGTAATTTCGAGTCATTTACAGCAGCATATAGATATCTGTTATGAGATTGAATTGGGAATATGAATGTGTGTTTCATGATTGTGGAATATGTGAACATTGTCCTTGAACATTCGTTTTTGAATTGAAATTGTATGATCTATTCAAACTGTAAATGCAACTTTGGGCAGTTGAACAATGCAATAAATCTCGATACGTGTGTAAAGATGAATTTTATTATTGACATAACAGAGAACGTTATTTTAAAAAAAAAAAAAATTCCCTTGTTCTGAAGTGTTTTAAATTGGGGATGTTAGCATAGTGAGCTAAGGAAGTATCAATTCAAGACGGTTCGTAGTAACTAGAACTTCGCTTTCAAAGTTCCATCTAATGATCTTGGTAGATAGAAGATTCGTATATTTGAGAAGTTTGTGTTCAAGTACATGTAGATTAATTTAAGTTCCATAACTAATGGACCTTTAAATAGTGAAAAAAAGTTAAGTGGGACCTAAAGTGAAGAAAAAGTACAGAAATAAATAAGTTTGAGAAACCTCATTTGAATGACGTCTAATAAAGTAAATAATTCTGAAATTAGTTGAAATTGGAAACATCTTGAAATCATAAAAGTTTACCATAGGTCACTAATTTATATCACTGACACATCGGTACGTACTGCTAAGATCTTATGGATTAAGAAATGAACTTAAGTAAGGCAATTCAGTAGCCACATCGATAGCTAAATCTCCAGATAGATAAAAAAGTAATTAAGGGGGTAGTCACTCTTAGTTAAATACAACTGCAGTTGAAACGAGGATCAAGGGATCAGCACGAATGCTGAAAGTTGATTTTAATTATTAACTCGTGGCTAAGTCACTTGAGCAGGATGTGTATTCTCGATGGGTGGATTCTGCAGGACATTGCATACGCCAGCTACAGCAAGTGTGAACAAGTTCATGAAGACGGGGTCTTCATAACTAGACACAATGTTGCAGCTGACATATAACAATGCCCTCCCGAATTAAAACATCTAGAATATATAGGCTGAATGTGTAGATCTTAGCAGGGGATAGGGTAATGATCTGGTATACGGAGTGACTCCAGAATACTAAAGACAAATAGACACACGGAGCAATCGTGGGGTAACGACACCGTATGTCTGCGTATCTTTAGTTACCATGGAGTGCCTTCCTATACCCGTTCATATTACTAGCTGGAATTGAAAGTTTAAAACTGACCTTAAACGATGAGGACTGGTAGGAGCCAGGAAAGACCATTCTAGATAACAGGTGAAGTGAAGTGAAGGACGTATTCCGTAGATGTGTATCACATCATGAGGAATATGATCATGCAAAGCATGTGAAAATCTTTGGCCAAAGTATTGCAATTGCTGGTTGCGTTGTCCTTATCACTTAATTTAAGATGCAGGATGTCAGATGAATATCAGTAATAGATATTCAGATAGGCTTCTTAAATGGATCACTTCGATAACCAGGAAAGGTTATGAGAATAGGTATATATAATATTACTATGCATAAACTAACATGAAGGATCGGTTGTTGCCGAGTCATGAACATGAAGGATCGGTTGTTGCCTGAGTCATGAAATGAAGGATCGTTGATAACTCCGAGCCATGAAAATGGAAGATCGGCAGTTCATCGAGTCATTTACCAGCAGCATGTAGAATCTGTTATAAGATTGAATGGCATGAATGTGTGTTCCATATTGTAAATATGCGAACAGGGAACATTCGTTTTTAAAAAGAAATTGTGTGATCCAAACTGTGTTGTTTGGGCAGAGAACAATTATTAAAACTTGAACATGTGTTTTGAATTTCATAATTCATAACAGTGAACGTTATCAAAAAAAATCCCAAAAAATTCCCTTGTTCTGGTGTTTTGAAATGAGGATGTTATAAGTCTGGGAAATCAGAAGCTAAGGCAGAGTCAAGTGAAATGCTAATAGTACAAACCCACACATACCAGAGAAAGAAGTGTGTACATACACAACTTCATATGCCAATCTTACTTTATTACATAATCTAGGGTCGACATATGAATGGTCAAAATGGGAGACTAAATCATTATTATTTTGCACCTAAAAACACTTCCACAAGAAATTCTTCATCATACCATAGAGATACTCTAAAGGTTATATTTTAGTAAGAGCTAACATGGTATGATTCCCACTAGATGTATAATTGAATGTGCGATTGAAGAAGGTTGACATGACTGTTGATTCTAAATGTTTTGTAATACACCCACATAATAATTCTCAAAGGGTACTTGGAAGAACCTCAGGTAACTTTAATTGGGTCTCTCCCACTCATTTTAAAACCCTGAGTTATCTAGGATCATGTGGACTTTCAAGGTACATAGTTAGGACTGTTATTGTCTAACTATCAGATTGGGATGTATATGACCTTAGCCAATTGAACATTTATGAATAGGGGCTATAGTGTGTCATGGGATTAAACTTGCCTCTTAGGTGACCTTCAAGAAGATGAGTTCAAGCAACTCAGATTAAAAAAATAAAATAGTTTACCCTATGAATATTCTCAATAGTTCAAATATGAACTAGATTAACGATGATTTTCGAAGAACTTAAAAAATAGAAAAGGGTACAAGGCATTTGGAAAGAAAATCATTATGAGGGATAATGTCTCATTCCTCAGGGGTCAATGATTGTTATAGGTATTTTGCTAATGATCCAAATCACCTATTATTAAAGCATACAAAAATTAGTAGTCTCAATTCCTCTAGTTAAGCTATATAATACAATTAATAGTGAAATTACATCCTAAGAATCATGGTTTTTACATCATCTGAAGTGTAAATAACTTGATTAGTCCATTCACAATTGGTTATGATATCAAAGTCATTAACTAGCTGTAGAAATTTTTATCCAAGCTAATTGGATTCTAAACACATTTACAGTAGCATAACATTCACTAGTCAACATCATTTTGGAACTTAACTAAAAACCCTGAGTGTTATGATTTCCAATGCACATTAACAGAATTCAAGCGAAAAATATATTATACTAGTGTAAAATAATGTAAGATTTCCAAATTAACCTTTAATCTCATTCATAATTTTTGGAAGAAAACAAATTAGGTGATATCTTATAACCCTATTCAATACATATTAGGAGATAATTTCTATCTAGTCAATCAAGACATGAGATTAACAATTAAAGACAAAATAAATCTACAAAAGGGGATTCTAAAGTCTCCCTTGTTAATATTTCTTTTAATTAACTTCACGAGTGTCCTGATACCAATTCAAAATGACAATAATTTGTCTTTTATAGCCATGAGACACAATCTCCTTGTGCTTTATGATTTGCTATGATTATTGGACCTCACCTAATAAAAGAAACTAAATTGAAACTTAGAGCAATGTATGAAGTGCATCTTGAGAAATTATCTAAAGCTTGAAAATCTATTAATGAGAGCAAATTCTCTACATGTCTACATAAAGGTTCTAGCCTAATTATAGATCTACTCTAACCACCCAATGTTAGAATCATCGGAATTGAGTGTGGTCATTGCCCTTGAATGTGACAAATATAATATGCAATAAACCCTTTGAAATATAAATCCAAGCTACCTTTACTCGGACACTGTGACCCATATGATTCATTCTAGAATTTATATTGATACTTTGAGCCTATTGGCACAATTTATTAATCCTAGCTTCCACCACTTGTGTACTTATGAGAGAACTGGTTTGCATGGTCTTTCACTAATGTTGCCATCTATTTAATATCATGCAAGGTAAATCCCATCCAGAAGAATTGTTTTATTCCTTTAGCCCTTTCTAATTTGAATGGACATGGAGAAGGATAAACTCCCATAGCATTCTAACATTGTATCTTCTATGAGAGGAATTCGATTGTCTATTGATGGAATAAAGATCAAACTTAATACTCGAAAGCAAGTCGTCAACTATTTCTCTATCGAGAAAACCTTGATCAATTGCATCTAAGGACCGTTGCATTAACCCTACATCAAATAAATAGTGAACACCACCCAATAACATGGATACATGTACCTAGATGTTTATATGTTTTGTGGAATTTGTTTCCCTAAGAGAGAGAATCGTGTTTAATTGATGGTTCTTTGGTCGTCGTAGTTTGGGGAAATGTTATGTCATTTCCTAAAAGAACTCTTGTGTTGATTGGAGAATATCCTTCTAACCTAATTAAGAGGAGGAAAATGGTGATTGAACCTACTTAAGTATCTACAAACAACTTGGTAGGAAATGGTGGTTACCAATTTAACACCCTGGACAAGGTAGTGATGTAAAGAGAGTAAGGAGAAAAGATAGATCCCTTGATATGTCATTTTGAAACTAAGGACAAATATATCTACCTATCTTGATCATGCCTTTGGGGAATGATAGGGAGGTACGTGAATAAGGATGTGGATGTTATCTTACTACTTTATGGATCTGCCTAAACCAAGGTTACCCTGAGGGGTGGCTTTAAAGAGACAGGGAGATATTATAGTAGTCTAGATTTTACCCACAAAAGCCCAAGGCATGCTAGCACATCACTTAGCCTGAAATGAGCACTCACCCAAAGTGTGCAAGGGTGTCAGGTCTCTCTTTTATGTCAGCTTGTTCACAGAATTAGCATGATTAAACAGATATTCCATACCCATAACAATTAATCAAGTATATTGCAATGCATTAAACCAGATCTAGATCTTTAAACCAATAATGCATGAACAATACTCAAACAAGAACCAAGATTAACCTTACCATGTATGAACCAGTAACATAGATGTGTTTACAACTCAATATCCAGCCACAAAGATCCATTGTATTAATTGCTGTAAAACACAAAAGCTTGTTACATACATAATAATGTCACCATGAGTCATGCATGCATACAATAATCTAGTAGCATAACTCTATTACAAAAAGTGGTGATCCGTAAATTGTGAAAATCAATACACTATTTATAAGGGGTGGGGACTTTCCCTTCACCACGCATGCAACCCTCTCAAAAAAATGACTACATGCCAATAATAGCCATGCGCCCTTACATGATAAATACATGAAATCATACAAGCGCTGCTATTAATAGATTATCTAATAATACAACAATAGTATAATCCTATTAATAGCTCCAAAACCCTGCATGGCGCTTGATCTTCTACTTGCATCCAAAAATAGCCATTTATCATGATCCTTAAGTCTTCTACAAAATGTGACACTATACTCCATGTCCCTATACTTAGCCCCAATATTAGCAAAAGGGCTAAGTCCCTAATTTCAAACCATCCTGGGCATTGCCCTATTTTCACCATACTTCCACACGCATCTACGTAGCCCTTTGCCCACGCGCCCAATTCCTCACATGCGCTTTTCATACTTAAGTTGTATATATCATCAACTCAACATTACCTCCCACTAAAGTCATTGCCACCCCTGACAATGGGTAATCACAACTTATCTCTCCATGAATCAAAGAATAAATGAATAATGAATGAAAGAATAAAGGAAATGACTGCACACAAATAATGAGAAGACTATTCAGTGCACTCTACTCCTTCTATCAAGTGGGATCAACTTTGGATATTCATTCTTAATCTCTACCTTCCAACACATTCCAATCTACTTAGCACTTTATTTTATTCTTATCTAGGAATGTCTATAACTACAGTACTTCCTGCATCTCATCTAAGAATCATGCTTTTCACCTTCATTCTACAAGACCCTAAGAACATTAGCCATGCTCAAGACCATTCCCTCCATTATATCCATCCTCCCTGTACGATGAGTTTCCTAAATCTCTTTTATTTCTCTCCTTGTGAGGGACTCGGGAAGCTTCAAGTGCATCACAGATTTTCTTCTACCAGTGTAAGTCTCTATCCATGCACCCAAGTGTTTCATTCTTCACCTGCTTTGAAGGACTTCATCTCTCTTCTGTCATATGATCCTTGTCTTTATAATTGTATCAGAAGTCTAGTGCACATATGCAATGCTAGATCTTCTTTATTCAATTCTCATCCTTTCAAAGTCTGTACAGTATGGACCTCATAACCTATAATTTTCCATGTAATAGTGGCCTTCGCCCTCACTGCCTCCTATGCAACATCCTTCAACTTTGGCATTCATATTGGGCCTTCATCTATCATCAACTTTACAAGCGTGTATATGTAATGTATTACTGAAGGAAACATTTTTGGTACTTCTATTTCCAAGTGTGGCCTTACCTTTGAAATATCATCCCCAATTTCGTCAGCCATACTCATCAGCACTTCCACCTTTACCTCATATTTTTCCTTCTCTTCTGTCAGGCATTTTATTTCTTTTTCTTTGTCCTTCTTATCATCGAGCAGGGCCCTAATAGTTACCACTTTATCTATGTTTCTGCACATGACTTCTACAAATACCTTCACCAAAGCATTTATTACCTATTAATCAGACATGACAGGGGGCTTAATAGTCACATGGCATGACTGGGGTGCCTTCTTCAATCTACGTGAGACACATGACTCTTCACACATGTCAAAATTAGGATCATATATGTGATTCTGCATGCTCTATGATAATTGCTTACATATACATATGGTCACCATCTATGCATCTATGAGCTCCCATCCATACAATTCCTTAGGCTCTAAAGTGATTTCAAACTACACACGTATGATTTTGCTTGGGTCATCAACATACCCAATAGATGGAGTCTCATATGTCCCATCCTTGTTTTCCTTTCTAGAGTGCTTACCCTTAGGGGTACGTACTTCCAAATCCAACACTAGTCCTTTACCTATTTGTGTAGTATGGGGTGTGCCTCATGGCCCGCCCTTATCTTCACCTATCTCCAGGAAAATGTCCCCACTATCTATGTTTTTCTCCTTCAACTCCTCTTCATTTTTCTCTATTTTCTCTTTCTTAGGCTCTTTTTGTATCCTCAGTCTGAATTGAAGTGTTCGGCATGATTTCTCCAGATTAATCTTCATCATCATCCCTCTAAGGAATTTACTTACGCATTTTCTTCTTTTCTTGCTCTACCTTCCCAAGTAAAGTCCTAGGTGACCTCTAAAGGGGTTGTGAGGTTTCTGTGATCTGTTTCCTCGTTCTTATTATAACTCTTTTAAATTTTGTCTCATTAGTAGTCTGCTCCACATTTATCTCCATAGCGCCTATCTCCAACACTTCATCATCAGGATCTTATAATGGAGGGGTTACCTTGCACTCTCTTTTCTCGCCTACAGTAGGCTATTTTCTACCCCTGTCCTCCAAGCCACCATTATCTTCCTACAGTTCTTCTTCCTCTCCTTCTTCAACAAGGGGCGAGACTGGCTCCTCATCTTCCAAAGTGCCAATTGTATGTTTCCCCTTTGGTGGTCCAAGGAGTTTGAACTCATTCTCCACATATCTTCCATTTTCCAATCTGGGCTTAAGTTGGCTATATACAAGGGCTTCCCCACTTTTCCCAATGGCAAAAATCATTGCCTTCATGTTAATATGATCTAAAATTAATCTCTCAATATATGTAGAATTACTTGAATACACGTAAGTCTTCCTCAATGTGTGGTAGTCACATTCTACCTTGTCTGCATTAAAGATCAGTCAGCGCATGTCTGAGAACCTATGTACATATTATTAGAAGTAACGTGTGGTGAAGGCATAAGGGAGCTTACACCAAGGGCTCTACTTCCCATCCTTCATCACAAAGCATGCAATACAAAAGTGTTGGTATACTAAAAATTATACATGTTTATGTAATACCGAAGGTAATTCCTTGGGTATCCTCCATTCTTCCTCAAACACAGTGTGGAGTCATTCATACCACATTTTTTTCCTTTGTTTAAAGGGTCCACTGATAGTCCCATTGCATGTATACTTCTCAAATCTCTCTACAAGAAATTTCTTTTTTATAGGATACTTCCATAATTTTTCCTTTGGCCCATTGAGCACTCCAATTTCTACAAAAACAAGGGTTAATAGGATCGTGCCGAAACTTATGTTATCACTTTCATGTGCTTCCTCAATGATGGTTTTAGAAATGAAACCCGCCAAGTTGTAGATTACATCTTCAGTCATTTTTTCATTATGTGTAGCCACAATGTATTTACCTGCGACCACTGCTTCTAGATATTTAACTTTGTAAGGAGGTGCATTGTTTTTTGGACCACTAGGTACTTCTGTAGTTTGTCGATATCCATTCTACACCCTCCCTTGAGGTAATCCAATGCCTTCCTTGTTGCCATTATGCCTTCTTTATCTGAAAATTCACTACTTACTTCAGTACCCAAACTCCTAAGTCTTGTCAAGCTCTGAATCAAGGGCGTGGTGAGCCTCATCCATTTCCAAACAAAATAGAACAAGTCATCATGGAGCCTACTCATCAACCACTGGTATAGTTTTTCTAGTTTTCCAAAATAGGGGAGTTCACATAACTGTAAATCTCCCACATTTTTCAACATCTTCTTGTTCACATCATCATACATGGCCATATCATTCAATTTCCTCTTGTTTGTCTTCACATCTAGTAACTTATCTAGTTCATCATTATTATCCTTTTTTCTGTGATTATAATCACTCACCTTACACCGGCGAACATGTGAGTCCCAATCACAACCCATGTCAACCCCTTCTAGGTATTTCATCTCTGAGAAATAACTTTTGGGGGTGTCCTCTACTTCAACCTTGACTTCTTTTTGCTTCCTCCCTCTTGTGGCCACTCTTGTTTCTCTCTTAGGTGCCATTGAAATGATAAAAGTGTGTTCTTTTAACTAATTCAATCTTTGCAACTCAACTCCACATGCCCTAGCTCAAAATCACGTGCCCTAACTCAAATATGAACCCTAACTGTCAATTTTTTCCTCACACGCCTCTGCTTCACTCAAACACTTCTCCAAATGGAGTGAAAATCACCCTACTACATAAATATGACAAATTTAACTGGTTTGTAGCTCTCTGCACTTCACAGCTTGTTCACTAGCTCACTCATCAACAACTCACTCGAATGCTCTAGATTGCAAATGTAAAAATGATTTCCCAACACCTCCTTATATAGATTTTAAAAACAAATCCACATTTATTGCTCACTAAATACCACCATACTTTACATTAACTTGACATTTCTTCAATTTTCCACAGTGAGTTTTTTGTACCATAGTCATAACCTTCTGGTGTGCCTATTACTCCCTGGCCATAGACCCCCTTTTACGTGCTTTTATGTGCTAAATTACTTCACCACTGCATCTTTCACTAAGTAGTTTCCACTGCTACAGCCTTCCTTTTGTTACATTATACGTCCATTTATCCATATGTGGTCTTCATCCATGAAAAATTTTCCTCCATCTGCACCTTTAGTTCAAGCACTTGGACAAAATCTCTTTATGCATATCCATATTTAAATAAATGTAGATACCAAAATTAGGTCACACCACCCTTATAGCCCCATTAATTAAATTAGCCATGCCTTAAATATTCATATCCCATAGTGCGCATGATAATTACATTAATTATTTTAATTAATTTAATAAACATCCTCACTTGACCACCTCACCTAGCCACATCACCTAGACACCTCATCATGGACCTATTCTTAACATGTTTATTTTAACTAAGACTAAATCTCTACTTACCATAACTAACAGAGACTTAGTCTAACCCTAAAATCATATGTCTATTCTTTCTCTAACAACATGCCCACTTATCTAAGCACAAAATACCATTTTAGACCTAGACCAATGGGCAGAACTAACCAAAGGATAGCCAAGATCTACTATTTTAACAAACCTAGGATTTCCTACCATAACTGACGTCAGTTAACCCTAAACCGACATTGGTTAACCTAAATTTTCTTTGGTTACCATATATTGACTTTGGTAACCTTGTTCCAAAATTTGGAAGTATTATCCAAGTTTGGAAGAGAAAGATTTGCATGTAAGTATGAACCAGATCCATCTCATGTATTCTAACACCCCTAGCCAGCACCAAGACTGATATGAAGACATTGGCATTCATGGTAGCATCCTGAGAAGTACTTCCATGGTACTAACCACCAGTTTCATAGATCAACCATCATGTTCATTCAACCACCAAGCCTGTAAATACAAGTGTGTTTTGATCTGCATCATTCCATACTTGCTTAGATCATCATTTCTTTAGATTTCTCCTTTAAATCCTATTCTCTTTTACATATTATCATTCTCACCTTCCTTTCAATCCACCCATAAAATTTTGGCTCCCCATATTCAACCCCCATACATCTCTGATCATTCTCAACTTCTTTACAAACCTAGCCATCCTTCTTCTATTCTCTATGCAATCACATAGAATCTCCAAAACCAAATTTTGTTGAGTTTCTACCATTCTGCCTCGACCGATTTTGGTTAACCTAAACCATCATCATTTTCCATCTCAATAGGCATCAGTCATACCAGACCGATGTCAGTCTCTGTAACTGGTAATCCTTCCTGTAACACCAGCCTAATAACCTTCACCCAAATAACCCAAAACCACCCCAAAACTTGATCTTCACCTTTTCTAATCAAAAACTTGATCTTGACTTGTTCTAATCACCTTGGCTACTTGCCCAAGCTCCAGATATGATCATAACCCAACCTATCAGATTAGATTTTCTTATTTTATTTGAATGAGATACCTAAATCAAATCAACTACAGTAGGATGTTGTTTTTTATGTTATTTCTTGCATTAAATTGTATTAAACAGTGGATTGAAAGCCATCTAGGAAGTATCACACTTTCCAGATCTAGCACACGCTAGGCAATCCACTAACATATATTATTTAATATTCTTCTTATGGTCTTGTTTTGCATTTATAGGTAGTTCCTCCTAGCAAAAAGGAATTTCTCACAATCAGCACTGGATCGGGAAATCAGATCATGCACACTCTACCTTCCACCTTCATTTCACAGGTATTCCTCCTCACCTTTACCTCATCTATTTTTCTCATACGTACGTAACTTATTGGTGAAACAATAACATTCAAATTTGGTCCATGTACCTTATATAGAGTCCACCCCACACTAAGGGTATGCATGCTCCTCTGTGCATGAAACCACTTAGATAGTAATCATCTTTTGGCGTGTAAGTGAGCTTATTACACAAAACAATGAACTAAATTGACGAAGCATATCAATGATGAAAGGAAACACATATGATGGAATGCATTAAGGACATATAATCTAGGTCGTAATATTGCCTTATTACAAACACCAAGAAGACTTATTTATAGTAGGGCTTCAGCCTACTCACGTTGAAGTAACCAGGAAACCGTGTTCCATCCAACACCTCTAACTAGTAAAATCCTGAAACAAGTATATAAGTTATAACATACACTCTCAACCAATACACCTTAAGCTTTCCCAGGTGGCGCAAAACCTTTAAGTCATAAAGAAAAACCATCTCTCCAACTTTAAGCTTCTTATCCTTAATATGTTGATCATGTCATGCCTTATGCTTGACCTTTTCTATCTTCTGAATCCATCGTGTTATAGCACGTCATTCATCCAACTGTATAAATTCTTCAATATGCTCTTCAAGTTATTTCTCATCATCCAAACCTATTGCACATGTAATACATAGAGATGTTAACATGAATTCCACTAGTAGAATAGCCTTTATGCCAAACGCCAACTGAAATGGTGTGGCTTATTCAACCTCTTGTAGGTTGTCCTGTATGACCAAAGTACAAAAAAGACTTTATCATCCCAGTCTTTCCTTCCAACATCAAAAATTTTAGTTAATATATGGCTCAATATCTTGTTAAAGGCCTCGGCAGTTTCATTTTCTTGAGGGTGATAGGGTGTTGTTTTATGGTGTGCTACCATAAATTTTGTCAGTAGTATCCTTATGGTCTCATTAAGAAAATGAGTACCCCTATCACTTGTCAAACTCAAAGGGCACCCATACCTACCAATAATGTTTTCTCACAGAAACCCTACTATTGTAGATGTTGTGTAATCCTTTGTATGCATTGCTTCATCCCACCTTGTAAGATATTTTGTACAAGTTATGATGTAGTTATATCTAGTCCTATGTGTGGGTGGGGAAATAGGACCCACAAAGTCAATTTCCCACTTCTCAAAAGGTATTACACTAGCAATCACCCTTAAAGGCATTTCATCTCTATGCTTAGGTTTTCCAAGGCCCTGATAATGGTCACATACCTTACAATATTCTTTGTAATCCTTATACAATGTTTCCCACTAAATTTCTTCCAATAAAATCTTTAACTCAGTGGCATCACCTGCATAGTTTCCACCTATAATTCTCCCATGAGCTTCTTCCATAATGGCTTCACGCTCATGCTCAAGTACACAATGAAGTAAAACTTCATCCTATCCTAGTTTGTATAAGTCTCCACTGATCAACATATAAGGCGCAGTGCGTATAGCAAGCTATTTCTTCTCCAAATCCTTCATCCCTTCAGGTGCCACACATGTTCTCAAAAATACCGCAATATCTTTTAAGTCAGATGGTGCACAGTTCAATCTAAATAGTTTTGTATCCGACATTATTTCCTCAATGCTCTACATGTCCTCACCTAAATTAATCCTTGACAAATGATCTGGGATAGAATTACTCTTGTCTGGCTTAACTACCACCGTGAAGTCAAATTCATAAAATAACATAATCCATTGACATATGCACCCCTACAAAATGGGATTTTTTACCAAGTACTTTAATGTCATGTGATCTGTATAGAAGATAAAAGGTGTTTCCAACAAGTACTACCAAAATTTATGCAAGGCATAGATCATAGACAAGGCCTTACGCTTTGTAGTAGTGTAATTATGTTCTACTGGAGTTAGCTTCCTACTTGCACAGCAAATACAATGATCAACAATCCCTTCTCTAGGCTGGACTAATATTGTGCTAATGGCTATGCCAAAAGTGTCCACATGCACAAGAAAATGTTTGGTCCATGAAGGAAAGCATAGAATAGGTGTTGTAGTAAGCCTTTCCTTCAATGTCTCAATTGCGTGTTGTTGCACCTCACCCCAATGGAACTTGCCTTTACCCTTTAAAAATTCCTCTAAGGGTGAAACAATCTTGGCATAACCTTTGATGAGCTTCCTATAATATCCTGTGTGCCCCAATAATTTGTACACCTCGCTCTGGTTAGTAAGCTCCTCTAAACTAAATATAACAACAACCTTAGCAAGATCTACTATCAAGCCTTCCTTACAGATAATATGTCCCAACAAAGTCCCAAAGGGTTTAACAAATACGCACTTCTTAATGCTTAAAGAGATGATCAATTTTCAGCATCGCTCAAACATAAGCCTCAAATTATCACAGTGATCTTTCACAAGCCCATAGATTGTCAAATCATCCAGCTAAACCTACAAGAACTTATAAATAAAGTCCTGGAATGCCTGCAAAATAATGCACAAAAATACTACAAGCACGTTCTTTAATCCAAAGGGCATAACCATGTCAATGGTGAAATTTATCTTCTCTTGATCCTCTTTAGCTATCCTTACCTGATGATATCTAGAAAATCCATCAATAAAGGAGTAGATTTCACACCCTGCAACATCTTCCAATATTTCCTCAGTAAACGGTGTGGGGAAGGGATCAATTACACAAGTAGCATTTAACTCCCTGTAATCCACACAAATATTGATCCTTCCATCTTTCTTTATACTAATAACCATAAGGCTAACCCACTCCGACTCCTCAATGGGATCAATGATTCTAGAATTCAGTGTTTTATCAATTTATTGTTTTATCTTGATGCATAGGTTAGGATTCATCATGTAAGGCCTCTTCCTAATTAGACGTGCACCTTCCTTTACCTTGATTCTCATCTCACCCAAAGATTCATGTACCCCTTTCAATTCATGATAGCCTCTAGGAAACATGTCCTGGAAGTCGTGCACCAACTCAATTATCTTAGCAACCTTAGAGTCAAACAAATAATCTCTAATGATGGTCTATTTTGGTTCAACATTTGTCCTAATGTTGACTTTTTTAGTTTTCATCGGCTCATTGTAGGTGTGTTCCTTCTCATCTACACTGTCTAAGACCTCACACATACCCTTAGTATGTTCAACATCCAGATTCTACACTTCTTCATCATCAATGACATAGACCATCTTGACCTTTTCTTTTTCTATGTAGGCGCACCCAAGTTGTTTTACATGTCTCTTCCTCATCAAATCACACCTCCAAGTCTGAATCACCTAGTAATTCTCAAATAAGTTCCTCATCATTTGCATTATCTCCCATAGTCAAGTTCTTCATAACTTGTAATGCTTCATTCATTGGAGGTTTAGTGGGAAAATAGTCAAAGGTCTTAATCATAATTGTAGTCAGTTCTTGTCAACTTCTTGTCTCTCTATTCAACTCCGCATAGACATATCATGTGCGCACGTAGGCTCACAAGGTGTAGTAGAGCATGTGCACCCACAACAAAGGTGGTAAAGCTTCATGCCCTGTTATCTAGAGTCTCTCACAACGCTGAACGTGGTGTTGAACATGATCCTTACCATGAAATTCACATATCTAAGTAGGTGCATTGCTCCTGAGAAGTCTAGTAGAGAAGGCGATTCTCACTTCTCGCCATTCTAAAATATTATCCCTATGAACTATCCACCAGCGCACTACTATCCCACACAGGGTATAAACTAGTATATTTTGTCTTTCCACCTTATATATCCATTAAACTTCCATAGCGCACAGGAATAGTGCAGGATTTCCTTTTCAAGTGTACCTTGGTACCTGGTTACTGCCCAAATTCCTAACACAATGCGGCATACTTACATGTGTAACTACACTCCTCACTTCACGCCTAACCATGTCATAAGTTCCATGTGCCTAGTTTTCACATGTAACACTTGTAATATCGCTTATGGACTATGCATCATCCCACTGGAGAACTCCTTCCTTTTATGGCTTAAGTACTTATGTATC
This sequence comes from Taxus chinensis, assembly GCA_019776745.2. Taxonomy (NCBI): domain Eukaryota; kingdom Viridiplantae; phylum Streptophyta; class Pinopsida; order Cupressales; family Taxaceae; genus Taxus; species Taxus chinensis. The sequence goes on from CM034149.1 coordinate 99,527,589, forward strand.
TCTAATGGTGTACACATAAATTCTATTTAAATATTCTTCACTTAAGGGCTCTACATAAGGTGTAACTTTTCCATCTTCCAAAGGAAAGATGGCACACTCCTCCTTGTTCTCAAAACTAATATAACCCTTATTGAAGCATAGATCATCATTGTTTAAATAACACCAAGGGCTCCCAAGTAGTGCTAGAAAATTGTCTACTTCTAAAAGCGCCAAGACCTCAAAGTCTCTAGTAACCTTAGCCTCTTGTATAGTAATCATAACATATTTTAAAACCTTGATAGGCATGGTTTAATTCTTGTTTTCCATAAGCAACACATTTAAAGATGGATGCAATGGTGGTCTCCCCATTATAACCCACGCATCCAAAGTGAGTACATTCACTTTTGTACCTGTGTCAATAAGAGTGTTACTCAAAAGCCATCCATCAACAACAACATTCAGAGTAAGCTCCTTCTCATAATCCAAACTATGAGGAGGAAGGTTAGCATGCAAAATCTATCTTTTGCGCTCAATTCCACCACACAAGGTGTTTCCCTTTAACCACTCCCCCAACAAAGAATGATTTTCTCGTGTTGTAGCATCTTGAAAACTTCCTTTAAATCATCAACATTCGTGTGATGGAGCTTAGCAGATTTATTTTTCTCTAACTTTCATGACTATTCTTTCAAACATTGTATCTCACCCTAAAAATTCCTAATATCCATAGTTTGTTGATAAACCTCCTTCTGATGCATAGGGTCTGATACTTTGCATGCATTACCTCCTCCTTTGTGATAATAATATTCTACTTTGGAACTTCTCTGGCATGCATAACCTTAGCTCCTGTAGTGATCTTCACAGGTACCAACTTAGGATTAGGCGCTAACTTCAGCATCGACTAGTCTTCCACAGCTCGATGTACTATAACCATCCCTGTGCATTTGTCTTGTTTATGCTTCTTACTCAAGTGTTCATACAATTTTGGACATTCTTCGTGGTTGTGATTCTTCCTAAAAAAAGAACCAACAATGTTCTAAGGGCATTCACACCTGTAATGATCAGGGGATATACATGTATAACATGTTCCTCTAGGAAATTCACTTCTTCCACCATCATGGCCTCGACCTCTGAATCCTCCTCTGTATCCTCAAACTCTACCATGGCCTCCATCAGAGCGCCCTTCATTATGATCATGATCATGATGCTCACCTTTTTCCTTTGAATTATTTGAAACATTGGTCTGACGTACACCAGTATCAATGGCATCATGAATCTAATCAATTAGTCAACAATTTTCAGTATTATGAGTGGTAGACCTACAAATCTTACAATAACAAGATACTTTATTTCTTATCACATGTTGCAGCAATGGGAACCTACTTGAATCATGATCCAAGTGAAAAATCTCATAGTCTAACAACATGGCATGCACCAATTCATGAGGATAACTATACTTAGTATGCCCTTCTGCTTCACAATTTGTGCACGAAATTCCACTACACGTCTCATATGTTGAGTTACCTAAAAATTTCTCTAACTATTTAGCCATAGTTGCAATTTGGGCTTCTAAAAATGGGCTCACTCCTATGTCTACACTTCTCATTTCCTCGGCATGCAGAGCTTCTTCAAGTGCCTCATGTGGATTTTAATAAGTCTTGTGTGAGAGCACCCTTCTGAAAGGTGTGATCATCCCTCCAACAAACCAGTGATCATGCTGATTCAGATGTATATCATAAGATAACTAAGACAAAAGGGTTTTGAAACATTTATCATACTCCCGAACACTCTCAGTTTTACCCTGCTTGATGTCGTTCAACACGTTGATGCTCTTTTGCTCAAATTTAGGTATATAAAAATCTTTCAAGAAATCATCCCACAGCATGGTATAATCTACAAAAGTATGGTCCAGATCAAATTTCTTGTACCAACTATGTGTGCACCCTTGTAATATAGTTGGAAACTAACTTACCTTAGGCTCTGGAGATGTAATCCCTTCCGCGTGCTATAGTATCGCACATATATGTATGTGCTCAGCTACATCTTCTATCCCTCTGTATTCTAGAAGACAAAGAGACATTTCTATATAAATATTCTTTGTTGGTGCTGACCATGCCCACTAGATCCAGAACCTGTATTTCCTCCGCCCCCAGATCCACCAAATCACAAGCCACTTAATCCTCCTAATTCCCCTCCTAAAGTAGGTAATGGACCAGAGGATGCACCACCTTGTGTCCCAACATTTTTGTTAAATTGAACTCCCACAGTATGTGAAGTTGTGCTACTTCCAGACGTTACACCAATGTTCTATGCACCCAAGTTCTGTGTTGATGACGTGCCAAAAAACATACCTCCAACTGGACCTTCGAATAACATAGAGAACAATTTTGCGACCATAGATGACCTGATTAACTCCTGAACTTGACTATAAATTAACTCTATATGTCACTACTCTACTACCCACACTAGCTTTCTTACTAACAACTATCGTATAAACTAGAAAACCAAGTGCAAGGGCCAAGTCACCAGGAGGGATCAAATGCACACATGCGCCCCATGTAGCTTCCACTGACATGCTCTTATCTAAGTTCGAAGAGGGTTATCTACCATGATTTCCCAAATGGGGGAGTTCTAGATGCTTTGGCTCCATGTTCTCTATATGAGCTCCAAATCCTTCACAAGCCATCTCTCTCCACAACGCCATTCACTCCATAATTTCACGTTACTTCTCCAATTCCCTCTTGCACACCTCATTAAACTTAATTTGCCTTTCTTATCTCTATATTTTTTTCGTTATATTTGTCATCTTTCACCCCATCTACTACTACCCCCACACGTGGTGAAGTTTTAGCTAGCCATAAGTTTCTCTTCCAAAGTCTAGTTCATAATCAAGATCTGAATCGCCAAAGGAATACCACGTAAATAAGATCATTTGGGTTCATGCATGATCTGAAACTTGGTAACCTCTGGACATGAATAAGTAGAAACTGCATACTCCAGAATATAGCTATTCATAACACCACAGAACCAATGATTCACAACACATGTCCACGTCAGATCTACATCATACAAGGCCTATAATTCTTCTTGTGTCCAAACCAGTGTGCAAAACCTCCAGTTTCTATTTAATGCATTAGCAACCAACCAATCGTACATCTCTATAGGAAAGATGGAAAAGAATGTCTCATACATCTCATGATAAATAATTTTTTCAACCCACATGCGTGCATTAAATTCATGTCTAGGGTTAAATCTTCGAGTATAGTCTTCCTCTAAATTTTCTAACCACTCTTCAATACTTACCAAGGTCAACTAGTATGTCTTCATCATGCAACATCCTGAAAAAAAACTGAAAAATAGGTCCCGACAATGGAACCAAAATGTAGCCTAGATTTTACCCACAAAATCCCAGGGCGCGCTAACACATCACTCATCCTGAACTAAGCACTCACCCTAATCATGCAAGGGTACTAGGTCCCTTTTTTATGTCAGCTTGTTCACAGAGTTAGCATGATTAAATAGATATTCCAAATCCATAGCAATTAACGAATTATATTACAGTGATTAAACCAGATCTAGATCTTAACCATATGCAAGAACAATTAAACAAGAACCAAGATAAACTTTACCATGTAAGATCCATTCACAGATGTGTCTACAATCAATATCCAACCACAAAGATCCATTATATTAATTGTTGTAAAACACAGAATATTCTTACATACATAACAATGTCACCATGATTCATGCACACACATAATCCAACAACATAACTCTATTACAAAAGTGATCATCCCAAACTGTGTAAGTCAATACATATTTATAGGAGTGGGGACTTTCCCTTCACCACCCATGCACCTTTCAAAAATAGACTACATGCTAACAATAGCCTTGCACCTTTACATAGTAAAAAAGAGATAATGTAAGCTCATTAATAATAGATTATCTAATAATAGAACAACAGTATAATCCTATTATTAGCTCTAAAACTCTACATGGTGCTTGATCTTCTACTCATCCAAAATATCCTTTTTCGTGCTCCTTAAGTCTTCTACAAAATGTGCATTGCACTCCATGTCTATACTTAGCCTCAAACTCGAAAATAGCTAAGTCCTGATTTTAAACCTTCCTGGGTGCGCCATGTTTTCCAATAGTTATGCGCATATCTACGTGCCCAATCCTCCTGTACTTTCATACTTAAGTTTTATTTCATCATTTCAACAATTATACTTCGAAACCTCAGAATTATTATAACCTTGGTTTGAGATCAAATGCAACCACAAAATACAATGATCCTTCAAAATATTGGTTGCACAAGCATTACAAACATTTGGTACATCACACACAAGCCACTGATGACAGATAAAAATGTTATCATAGACATAATTTATGAAGAAACTATTAACAACTTGGGATATGATAATATTAGGATGTTAAACTGCACACATCACCGAAAATACACTTGAAATATGTGGGATGGGTATAATTTGCAAGAAAACACATGCAAAATAGGAAAATGTAATTTGACTTTCAAGGGGAAGAAAATATGGTACTTAGTTAAATGAAGTGGGGTGGTAGATCTAATGGGGAGAATTTTCAATGCTTTTCACCCCAAACTATTGTTTCCAGAATGCAAAGGGTCAAAATCAAGAGAGAGTAACCTTCAAAGGGGCATTTGGATTCATTGATACCAAATTCATGCAAATACTACCACATAACCTCTAAATTTTTATCACAAACACTTATGCATAAAATTTCAATAAAATTTTTGTTACATCAATTATAACACCCAAGATACACTCAAGGGATATAAGCAGTCACCTCCTAAGTAATATTTTAGAAAGGATTTTAAAACTAAATAAACATTGCAAAGCAACACTATAACATAATATTTATTCAATAACCAATTCTATGCAATATACAAAAATAACTCCATCGTACTTCATTGATTTAAAAAACATAATATTACATCAAAAGTTATATTCATAAACTATGCTCTCATTTACATTCTAGTATTTTAGACTAAAACATGGAAAATGGTTTGATACACTTCAATTTAGACAAGGAAGACATACAAAATTCTCTCAATTCTTGTTAATGAATATACAATGTAATCACCTTAACAAAAACCCAAAACTAGAACTAGCCCTTAGAATGAAAACAGTCCTTCATGCTTATACAAAAAATTCCCACAAGGAAATATACCTAAATACCCCCAAGAAGCATTGAAATAAATAAAACGTGGGATAGTGATCCTTGATCTTCAAAATGGACAGATTATTTGTTCCAATGAAAAAATTCCACCTTGATATGTCATGTTGGAATGATTTGGTATCATGATTAAGCCCATGGAGGAGAGGGGAATATTCCATGCTTGCGAATAAAATATTTTATCATTTTGTTCCCTGTCATCATTTCTTGCATAGGGAGGTGTTTATTGTACATTGACATAAAATGATTTGATTCCTTTTTTGAAATAATAATGAATGGAGAAGAATAGAGAACAAGGAAGAGGAATAAAGAATAAAGAAGATATTCAAGACGGGTCAAGATCTATTTGTTTTCCCTTTAATTTTTCTTCTACTTTATCCCTATACTTGTCAAAGCACTCAAACATCCCCAAACGGGATTCATGTCTGTCCCCATATGATAAAGGAAGATTATTTCTTTTTTGGATAGGTAACTATCAAACTCAGCTGAAATAGCTTTCATTTTTATTAATTATTTTGTCCATCTTATTAATATAACTCTCCAAATGAATGAATTTCTGAATGAAAGAATAATTGAAATCTTTTATAGATTCTAGTTCACCTGCCACATATTGTTGAATAATTTCAATTAGCAAGTTCTTGGAGTGTATGCACATATGAGGGGAAATATTTTTTCACTCAATATCATCTACGTACTCCCCTATCTTCTCCCTCGTGTTCTAGATATTCCTTATGCAATCTCTCAAAGTATCAATTCTTAGTTTGATATCCCTCTCATATTCATATTATTTTCCATAGAAATATGAGGGAACTATCCCTTCCTTATATACCACCTCATTATCTATAAATGTGATGGTTTCAAGATTGGGTAGTAAGCCATCCCAATATTCAACCTCATCCTAATACTTTCTTATTAATAATTTACATGCCTCTAGTTGCTCATAGAATTGATTGTAGCCTTCAATTACTTCTTTAATAACTCTACTACCATCACTTATCAACCTCTTATCCCATTCTTTGGTGGTTTTTCCTCTTCATTTTATATCATAAGCATTCTTTATCACTTCTAGAGTGATAATAGTGGCAATTTCTTGGTTCACCAAGGGATGTTGTATCCATTTTTATACATAAGCTAACAAGATATCAATTTTTGCCCTTATTTACTTCTTATTATCTTTATCTCTATCCATATATTGGAAGAGACCTCCCATTTTCATTGTAACTTCATATTTGAGACCCTTTGTGGTAGGTTTCCTCAGTGGTAATTTCATGATATAGTATTCTAAAAGGGAATTTTCATCCCTTAAAACTTCAACTTGTGGAGTGGAAATCTCCACAAATATGTCTCCTTGAGGTACCACCATTTTTCTTGAAAAAACTTTGGTGTTCTAGTTGGCCTTGAGAAGATGATGCTTTCAAGGTCTACTTCCTCCATTTGCACTCTTACTTTCCTTTTTATTGGGATTGTTTCTCCTAACCATCATTCAATCAAGGTACTACCCTCCCCTTGTGCTTGTTGTTGGGGAACTTGGAACAACCACAATTTATTATGATTTGGAAAATGTGAGAGTGGAGTCATGAACATGTGCTAGTGGTGTATCCACCCTTTCAGTTGATTGTACTTGAATTTCATAATTTTTTGCCTCCTTCTCCTTTGTCTCTTTTTCCACCTCTGTTGAAAGGTGTGGGGTACTTGTATTTGTAGGTTCAATAACTTTAATTTCTTCTCATTATTTCCTAGATGCATAAGTCTCTTTGTTTGGCTTAGTTTTTACCTTTTCCTAACCCTGAGATTTTTTTTCCACATTTTCTCCTCAAACTTCATGAGTTTCTATCACTTTCTCCATTGTTTCTAGAGTTGTTTGAAGAAGATCCATGGCCTCTGGTTGTTCAACCTCTATCACTAGAACTTATTTTATAATTGGTTGCTTAACTCCAAATGTTGTTTCCTATTATTTGGTGGATTTTTGAGGTGATAATGGTCTTCCTCCCTTATCTTTTATTGATGTAACTTGAGGAGATGCATCTTATACATTTTTAGGGTGAAGGTCAACTCCAAGATCCTAACCCCGACCATATAACAAGTCTGTGAAGACTTTCTCATGAGATATGTCTTGCTCTTCTAGAACCATAACTCTAACTAATTCAACTTGATCTTCATGAATTGGGGACATGAAAGTAGTTTCTTATGACACATGAGGTGGGGTAGTATCAAATACCTTGGGAGTCTCTAATACCTTGGAAAGTACCTCAAGGCATGGGGCATCTTGTTTTATGGGTGTCTATAAAACTATTTCTACTGCATGTAATGCCACCTTATACCTTTTCACCCTCACAAAGTTCTTAGTCACTGGTTCCTCCTCCACTTCCTCAAGGATGAGCTCCAAAATTGGAATCATCGTGGTTCAGCTAGGTGAAACACTTACCCTCATTATTTTTCCTTTGCTAGGTGATCCCTCTTGAGAAGAGGATGATGCACCTACTTGGTTTTTTCCTTGGTAAAGAGTTACCTTGGTCCTAGAGGTGGGATGTGGCACTACTTACATTGGGGTTGCTTGAAAAATAGGAGCATCCTCATTTACTTTCCTCAATATTTCTTCAGTTATTTATGTCAATTCAAACACAGAGGGTCCCTATTTTTCTTGTGGTAGCACTCAACTCTTCCACTACTTGTGTAGTTGGTCCCTTGATGGAAATATGTGGAGATTTTCCCTTTAAAGGATCTAGACCTGTAGCAATTTTTCCACCTTTTCAAAAGGTGGAAGTACATCCTTGATTTCACCCATGGCCTTGTACTCCCTCAAAACTATACAAATATATAAGAGAGATTATTCCTATTTTCTAGGAAATTCTAGTACCTATAATATCTCCCAAATAATCTCTCTAACAATATTAACCTCCAAACAACCCTATATTCGAGTATTGTTGTAACTTGCAACAATACATCTAACAAATATAATATTCTAACCACTAACCCAAATATATGTTCGCTCACACATGTAAGCACTAACATGATATTTTCCTAACATTGCCCCCCTTAGTGCGAACATGGGGAAAACACCATTTCAACCAAGCAATCATGTCGTTCAATAGCCTACACATGGTCTCAATCGTCAACACTGACTGTGGGAACTACATCATCCATGAATAGGGACCGAAATCAACCTATTCAGGTGAATACATGAATTGGGACCGTTCAACCAATTCACATCAACCATCAAGTCAATTTGATCAAGAACACTTCCTGCAATAGTAGTAATGGTACAAGTCTCCAAATCATCATCATCACGGGGGAAACAAAAACATCGTACTGCACACAGGAATAGGGATGCTCATATGTTCTTTATTCATCACACACAAAGCAAACAAATGTCACTAGAGCAATTTGTGGCCTCTAAGGTAGTGACAAACTCGAGGACGGTGATTTTCCTCTTGCCTTCGTTGCCTCTGACCTCCAGTGCACAAGATGCTTACTCAGCTGATGAAGACATGATGCTCAATGATTTCCACATTTTGTTTATTTTATCTCCCCCTGCAATGTGAAAACATTTTATTTTTCAGGACGTCGAGTTACACCAAAAATGTGTCCGTAAGGAATTTTTTATTTTATTTTTATTTTAACAACTTTTTTTTTATTTTGACAATACTTTGACTTTGACTCCAATGGTAACAACTCTTTTACAAAATGGAGATCCCCCTCTTTTTACTTACACATTGTTTGACAACTCTGCATCTAGAAACCTCCACCTGGACTCATGTAATTGAAACAACAAGTCTTTAATGAAATTTACCGGCGGTGTTGAGTGGATACATGTAAAGATCTCGACCTACTCATGGAAGCACGTTGTACAGTCAAAGTAACTGAAAATGAGATCTCTGTGTTTGAGATGCACGAGATATTTTCGCCCATCTGATCTATTAACGTCACATTTGGAGGAGCTATTCGCATCCATCATTGATCACGTCGAGTTGAGAGACTTTTGAACGTTAGACTGAGAGAAAAATATCTTTTCGTTGCAGACGATATCGAGGTATGATGCTCGATCCACAAAATTTGTACGTCTTCAGATGCATACGCTTCATTGGCTTGATCTGCAGTTATCACTGAATACAAAGTTACAAACCCTTGAGTTGAGGTCGCAACTAACGTAAATTACAAACGATTGTATCTTCAATGTTGGTTAGGATCTCTTGAATCAAAAAACACAATGGCGTCATCCAAATGCTAAATCTGACATTGTTCTTATGATGTGACAAGATAAAGTTTCGAGCCACACAGTTGACAGATAAAAATCTTTGAGGATGCAACCTGAGTGCATATGCGGTCCTGAGAGCTCTCGTTGTGTAATGTGCAATGCTATGGAAACATAAGAGTACTGAATGAGTAGTGCGAATTTCTTCTCCAAATATTCATACCACAATACATATGCTTTGCGAAACATTGTTTTCTTTGCGAAACAAAATTACACATAATTTTGTAGATAAGAAATCCATAAATTGGGGCAATAGAATAAGTGAAATGCCCCTCTAAAATTTTATCCTTTCATAATAGACACAGAAACTACCTGGTCTGATACCAAATCTGAGATTCGGTGAGCCAAACACAGTAATAACTCTGCTTTATTGATCAAATAATGGAGAACACCATACAACTATATAGGAGAGATTATTCCTATTTTCTAGGAGATTCTAGTACCTATAATATCTCCCAAATAATCTCTCTAACAATATCAACCTCCCAACAAACCTATATTTGAGTATTGTTGTAACTTACAACAATACATTTAACAAATATAATATTCTAACTACTAACCCAAATATATGTTCGCTCACACATGTAAGCACTAACATGATATTTTCCTAATAAAACTAGATGTGCTACAATGTTATTATTTATATAATACTTTCTCACTACATCTCCTTCATCTATTAAACCTTCAAGAACAACTACAATCTTGTAATAAATGACTTGGGTGATGGTCATCTTGGAGAATTATCTAACTCTCACTTATTCCTCATCCTTGTAGTCCATCCAGAAGTCCTCATAATGATGCTCATATGTATTTCCAAGTGCTCCATGCACTATTCACTTGATGTCATAATTTTTCATGGCCTTAAATTTGTTCATGAGAACCTTGTTCATCTCAACCTATAGGAGCCTGGCCTTGACCAAAGTAGGGCATGTATATCTCCCAATATTGATTGATAACTTGAAATTGGTTTTTTATTTCCCTAAAATAATTTTGTGGACGTCCACAATCTGCCTTGACAACTCCAAAAATTCCCTTGTGTCATCTAAGTATATAAGCAACACATATAGTGTGCCTTGGAAACCACTTACTCTAATGTAAGTGAAGAATATGAATTAGATGATATAACATCTGTATTTAGTAATCATTTCTCTTTCCCTATATGATATCCTATATTATTCTCATTCAGGCTTGAACAAATAAAGGATAGGGGTGAACAAGGCATCATGCACCAACCTGAAGTTATACTTTCGATTGTCTAGTTTGAGTTGTGGACATACATCATATACCTTGTATTGAGTAAATTATTTGACCTTCATCAATCCAGGGAATGACCTATGGCATATAATGTTGTATACCAAATAAGAGGTTGTGTAGAATTTACACTTAGTCTTAGACCCCTCCTGAATTTACACTACCATTTTGATGAGTTATTGATGAATAGAGTCACTTATTAATTACACCCAGTAAATAGGTGTCTTACCACTTAGAATGACATGGATGTACCTAAACATCTAATCATTGTAATGATATGAATACTCATTTCCCACCACACTATTCAACAAGGTGATGATGTCCTCAATATCTTCATTGAAATCAGACCTACGCAATCTTTTAGGGATCCTGGTAACATAAAATCTTAGCTTCTAAAGCCATTGGTTGTTCAATACCTTGGAATACTTTGTATGATTGGAATTCAAAATTTTGTCTAATTTTTCCACTAATATATTTGTTATCTCATCAGCATCTGAGAGTCCCAACATTTCATCAAAAGCGTCTAGAGTTATTTATAAAACTAAAGAACCACTCCCATATTTAACATCCCTCTTTGTCGGGTCATAGTTCTCTGCACAAGCCCATATTCATTACGGGTATTGAGATGATGGGGGAAATGTAGCTACTAGGAAAATGAAAGTGTGGTCAATATTTTCCATGATTTCCTTCCTATAAGCTGCATGCAATCTTCGAACAAAACCATCCAAATCTACATTGCCTAGTTTTGTGTCTATTATAGTGGTCAAGTCAAAAGTGAGGTGGGACAAATTTGAGAAACTAGACTATTAGATATTCATTTTTTAGAGAAAAAGGGTGGAAAATTTAACTCAAGGGAAAAATTGAGGACGTAAAAACCTTCTCTAATTCCCGACATGACCTCACAATATCATAAAACACACTGAAGCCAGAAAAGTAGTTATAACTCTTTTCTAAACCAAAATGAATCTTAAAACACCATTAAAGCTTCAAACACAAACTTTGCACAATTCAATTGCAAAAATTAAGGATCTTTCTCATTCTAGGGCTAAAAAATTCTTAGTAATCTCCAATTTTGAATGTAAAGTATATGACTTAGCATGATATTTAACCATATAGAGCCACTCACATGATTTCACTAATGGAATCCATATACTCCTGACTTTTTCATATTTATGACCGTTGATTTTTTAATATGTACTTGAATATGAGCCTTACACATGGATAGATGGGCCACATCAAGCTTACTTAAGTGACATGTTACTCTTTCAGTTGTTTGGTCCCCTTACATGGATTAATAGTTTATTGTGTGTTTATGATCCAGGGCGTGTTGACATGTATCCTTGTCTTTAAGCTGATGGGGGTAGGAGAGTAGTTAGTAGTAGTGCAAAAATTGTAAAAATGCCAGTTATGAGGCTATAAAGTTTCCCCGATCACCAACTCTCACTTGATCATGCCACGTTTCCTCCTCTTCAGGCCTCGAAAGTGAAAGTATAACTTGTAATCTTGCAACAACTGTGAAGTTACAAACTACAAGACTACAAATTTTCTCTATGCCTAATATCATCTGATATTATCTGAATATTCCTTATGTCAGGCTAGAGGAAGAACTTACAATTTACACATTTGCATGACATTTTAATTTGCAGAAAAGTCATCAAATGGAGGAATATTCCCGTAATATTCATTTACCGGGGCTCAGAAGTGTAATTACAGTTTATAAATTTGTAAAATTCTAAAACTACTCATAAGGCCCACATATCCCCAGATGTTTTGAATATTCCCTTTATTAGGCCACAAGGGTAGAATTACAACTTGCAAACTTACAGAAATGAAATCTTGCATAACCACAAATTACTAAATCCCAAAGGACAGGGGTCATTTCTTTGAAGGCTCGAGTATGCCATTAGATCATTAATAATGTCACCCATGAAATTAATCCTATAAATCATTAAAATGAAAAAAAACAGATGAAACATTAATGCGTTTGTAAAAGCATGTCTAATTTTATAGGAGCATGATAAGTTTTCAATAGTTGAAGCTCGAGAAGAGACATGATAACTTGAGAAACTAGAAATATGACCAAAATAAGCAAGCTATATAACCATTCCCATGGAGGAATATGAGTTATGTCATGAATTTTGGTAGAATCAAATTAGGCACCAATAGCATGTGCACAAGACCTCATTAAAAGTGTTTCAAGTTATATTCATCTCATTTTGTATAGTATGACTTCACGTGACCTAGAATCCATATAAGAAGGGTGGCTAGGAAACCTATTATGGTTTAAACCACTCATTCATGAGCATCTCACTTTCCTGAGTGATGACTAGTGATCGTTTTATCTCATGCTAAAGTTGCACATACTTGGACCTAATATTGGTGCTAGGAATCGAAATCAACTTTTGTTTTAAAAATGAGAACAAACATATGGTAACTAACACATGATTGAAACCATGAATGAATTGAACTTCTTTGGTAGTATGGTATTATGTTTCATAATTTTTGTAACCATACTTCCATAAGTGAAATACTTCTTAAGTAACAAAATGTAATGCATACAAAATTAAAATTTTAAACCATGTGTGCATTGGTTTATTTTAACAATAAGTGTTAATTTTATGTGGTCAAGTGTTGTGTATAACAACAACTACTATAATAATGAATAATTTGTTTACCAGTTTTACTATCACATTTTGGGTAGTGAAATTATGGGGTGTTATAGTTGGTATCAAAGAAATGTTGAAACACTTGAACCTCTAGGAAAATTTGGAAATGAGTCTTATGTAATTTTTGAAATGTGTGTAGCATGAGTGTCATGTTGATTCTTGTTGGTGGTTTATATGGATTTATTGTGATTTTCTCTTGACCACTTATTGTACTATGTGTGAGCAGTGAAAATCTCAACAAAAGTTGAAAGACAAACTAATAAATCAGCATACCTTACTTCTAATATTTTTCTTGAAAACCTCGAGAGAGATTATGAAGCATTTGGAATTGTTGAATCTTGTAGATAAAAGGATTGTGGATGCTCTTGATTATTCTCCAAATGTGAAATTGTAGATGCTACGAGCTCATGAACACGGCGATGCAAATGTCAATTTTGGAAGAATTTGGTTGTAAATTGCATAAGCTTCCAAGGATAATTTAAAAAGGAATGAACTCCTTTTTATAGCTGAGGGTGAGGCGATGAGAAATGGATCATAGTTTGAATGCTATCCAGGATAATAATTATAATTTCCTGAAATAGTAAGAGGATTTCGTGTGTGCAGTTATAGTTTTGCAGGGGCAATGAATATTTGGATTTTTTATAGGAAGATGGTTGTAAGTGCAATCTTATTACCCCCAACATTATAGGGTTTTAGAAGTGGAGTGGAGTGGAGTGTGAGTAGATAAATAGGATTATTTAAATAACTAATTTTATTAGTTATTAGTTTTGAGAGGATAATTAATCCTTTAATTTAATAAATGTTTAATTACATTAGCTAAAGGGTGTTAGGAATTAATTTAATTAAATCCAAGGGCATGATATAATTAAATTAATTTATTCTAAAGGGTAGGAGTATATAATTATAATTAATTTAATTAATGTGATTTAAATGATAGAATTAATTTAATTAATTCTAATAGGATGAAAATATGCTAGAAATATATATGTACCAGTTTCCCCTCTTTAAAGTGTTATTACAAAGTAATAGAATTTTAAAGATAGTAGATGCATGAAGACGTAGTGAGCGGAGGGAAGTGAAGTATTTGGATGCCCCTGTTAGGAAATTTATGAGTACATTATTTGTAATTACTGTATGATTAATACAGTAAGTTATAATATTGTTTGTTAGATGGTTAAGGCATATATATATTGTTGTAACAATATATATTATGAATAGTTAGAGGTTGGAAATATTGTTTGGGTGAGTTATATCGAGAGATATGATCTCGATAAATATAGGAAATACATAGGAATGTATTTCCTATATAATTGTATCTTGTTTATGGAATCATATAATGTAGTATTTTTGTATATTCTTTGGTGCATTCTGAACCAAACTTGATATTTGGTATTAGAGCAGTTTGATTCTCTGTATGTGATGGAAGTGTAAATTGATTGAAGGGGCAGTTAGTATTTTTCATGTCCCTTGTATGGAAATTTGAATTTTATCATTTAGTCATTACCTGAAGGTGCATGTTAGACTTAATTTGCATTGTAAAATCATTGGAATCCATTTGAGCATTAGGGGACTGTCATTTTAAGATTTACATAATTATATTCAGAGTCATATTTTCAGAAAGTAGACTCAAAAGAATAGGACTGTTGGAGAGAGGCAAAAGATCCAAACATAATTTTGTAATCAAAGATATGCTACTATTAATCAATGACACAATTATTCACAAGGAGATATATTGAATTGATATCACTATCTTTGCATTTATTCTATTTATTTTGCTTTTGATCGACGTTAAAAAAATCTTAGCGGCCAGTATGATTTCTTGAGGATAGAATGATTCTTGACAGACCAACACATTTCCTCTTCAAGTAGTGGCTTTCTCATAGGATTTGGCTTCTACATTGAATGTTTTTTCCAGTTTTGATCTTTGGGAAGGATCTGGTATATAACAAGAAGAGTGGGTTGTTTATTGTGACGTCTCATTCACTGATTTGATTAAAATCATTTTCTTTGCCCTTGGCATCTAGCACATCCTACTCCATTCTTGTCTTTTCAAACTCAAAGGAGGACGTTTGTGAGGCTCTTCATGGTATAGTCTTCTTGTGAACTACATTTACTTTCTGCGGTGCCAAGCTTGGAATGAGAAATGTTTTAGACACCCCTATTTATGATCTTGTTGGGTAAATAGACTTCAATGCACTAACTTCACTTCTAGATTGAGATCCTCCTCATCTTGTTTGCATATATACTCACAGCGAGTGGTGCATCTAACATCCACAACATGGCACATATCAGGAGTGTGTTGCATGTAAGACTTTGAGACATCATTGCAACGATCTGCTCTCAGAGTTAGAATCTTTTCCACAAGATCATATCAGTTGTGGATGCTCTCAAAATATCTGTAGATCCCTGTACGTACCCAAAATTGTAAGGTACTGTACTGTCAGAACAGTGTAACAAATGCCCCAACGATGATACAGGTCTCCTCGCAAGGTGTTCGGGATCCGGAAAAAGCTCTCCGAGTGTGTGTTAACATCCCGCATGCCCCGCTTAGCCCCCGCGTCCTTTGTTTTTCCTTTTTCCTCTCTTTTCTTGGCCTTTTGCTCTTCAGTGACGAAACCGCCGCCCTGCTCAGAGCGGAGGTCCTTTACGCGTTTTCCAGAAAGTGTTTGACTCGACTCACGTAAAGATCAACGTTTCACCAGCTTTTCCTTGCCGACTTGGGCTTGCATTTATGTTTTTGGTCCCCTGGAATAGTGTTTGGCCATTGTTTATAGTTTTAGAGTTCAGTTTGGTTTTGATTTTTTGGGTGATTGAAAGCTATAAATAAGTGGCTTGTGCTCAAGCAAATGGCCCTGAAGTTTGTCTCTGAATTTCTCTTTGTAGAAAACTTAGCTTTCATTTTGCTTAGAGTGCTTGTTTTAGTTCATTATATGTCTAGTTAGCATTGTTCAACTGTTGGTAAGCAACATATCCAGCTTGTGCAAACAGTGTTGTTGTTTTATCCAATCCATTGGAGTAGAATAGCTTAGGAAGCCATTAAAGTTGTAGGTTTTTCTCTTCAAACAGGATAGTTTCAGGTTCTGGACGCTTTATGTTGCATGACTCGCAGTAAATCCCACTAGGAATTGCATAAGCCAAGCTCTGTACTCTTGCGCTATCCCTCTCCTACTCGCATTATATTCAGTCTGCATTCTGAACTGTCCTTGGCCCAATATCTACTTCTGTCGATGCTAGCATTACACGCTTTTCTGGATCCACGTGAACACGAAATAACGAGGAGATCACACTGAGGGGACAAGATCACACACACCATCAGATTCGCCACTGTTCTGCGGAATCCAGGTTTTAACTTTCAAAGTTCTAAGTTAGAATCATATCAAATAAAGTAGTTAATTGCTTCACTTCAGTAAATTCTATTCTCGATATTGCCAGGGAAGCTGTGGGGATTGATAGTTTCTGAGAAACTATGATTCACTCCTCACTTCTGAGGTAGGATCGAGAAATTGCACAAATAGATCAAGCAAGTTATTTCATTATTTAGAATAAATCTACAAATTACACAGACAAATAACTACACTCGGTTATTTTGTTTGTTTTAAATTGTTATTTAGTTATTATTTCTAGATACGTTTAAATAGCTTCTTTTCTTCTTAGAAAGTTAAAAACAAAAATAGAAGTTATATATGTTTTAGATAGTTAAAATTTGTTTTGTTACGGTTAGATTTATATTTTGTTTTATATGACAATCACGGGACCTAGGGAGCCCAGGGAATACGTGTTTGAACCAATCGTGCCTCAGCCCAACCTCATCACAGCAATAGTTGACATAGACCAGAACCTTAGAATACAATTCTTCCAAACAACAACAGATTTACGACTGATCAGCTCTCAGTTGAGAGGGTTAAATATAGAAGACGACCAAGCACACACATTTTGGTCAAATCAACCGAACTACAGACTGCCCTAGGAAAAACATTCACATGACTGTAGAAGGGTTTGAAAGAGAACAAACCTTTGGTTGTGATCCTTTGGTCCCACAGCCAGGTGCAGGAGACACTCTTAGAGACATAGATACTAGTTTAAGGATCCAAGTTGCACGAACGCCTATGAGATATTCTGAGAAGATCGCGCAGTTATTGGTCCTAAACATAGAAGCTGAGAAATCATATGATTACTGGATACTAGGGATTAGGACTTGATTTCGTACATGACCATAACAGGACCGCAACAACCTAGAGTCTATGGTTGTGATCCACAAATCCCGTAGCCTAACGAATCCATAAGTCAATCAGATATAAACACTGGCCTACGCACACTAGTATTCCAATCCACTCCACTTCCACCCATCATCGTCGAACAATTGTCCTTACTAGATATAGCGGCTAACGAAGCTAGAGAATTTTGGACTAGGCCAGAGAATCATCCGTAGAGTCAATTGTATTCCACCATCCACCATATACATACACGAAACTATCCCAGGTCATTTCCCACGTATTCCACAACCCATAGATCGAATCACACCAGAGCTCGATATTGATTGGAGCCTTCGAGCATTCATCCTTGCCGATCGATCTATCACACCAGTCCAAGTTAGAAGGGCCTTCTTTGCCTTAGATTCGCAAATTCCATTAGTGCATGTCGAAGACATTAGATTGCCTAACTAGTTCATTTGCATCCCACGCATATTCTACCCCCACCGGCTGTCTCAGCACGACCTCGGGAGGTCGGGTACGGGGAAGGTCACTTGCCGATTATCATCCTCGCATGTCACTTTTCCATCGTACAAAATTGGTGAACCTGACATGAAACAAACAAAATTAGTGAAGCTGACATAAACTTCCTACTTTCTCTTCCGGAGTCATAGTATCACGTGTTCTTCCAAGTTTAGTATACCTTTTCATCTTCTTCGCCTCATTAGCCTTTCACAAATCACCTTCACTCCTTCCCATTATTCTGCGGGTATTCATATACCCCCCGAATATGTCGGGATTCGATGCATATGGCAGACCCCTCTTGGGTCTTGAGGCATACTACGCCCAACAAAATAGACAATCATCACCCTCACTCTCATTATGGGGCGATAACTACTCAACTAATCAGCTGTCAGCACAAACTCCAAGGATCAGATATAGCTCGTCCTTTCAAACGACGGAGTTAGATCAACCCCCTCAAACGCAACAAACAGAGCCTTCAAGCTCGAACAATATGACGTTCACTGGAGAATCTGGGTCATCTCCTCAGGTATTGCTTAGACCACGAATTAGTAGACAATCGGATCCATACCTGGTCTTAGATGATGAACAGTCAATACGTTATCCTAGGAGTGAACAACGCTCTCAGGGTATGTACCCATCTATAGGAGGTTTAAAAACACAACCCGAGGTCTCTTTTCAAGAAAATACCTCTATACCACGGTATATAGGAAATACTCTCAGAGAAACTTGGCAGGACAGCGATCAGTTCATAGTAGGATATCACATGCCTATACAACACCAGGGTACACAACAAACACCGCCAAGGCAAGGCACCGTGACTTCACTAAATGAAGTCATTTTAACATTAGTAGAAAAAGTGAGAGGGTTAGAACTTGCTCAAGCAAGTCAAATCCTCAGTTCATGCAAGCAGGAAGTTCCAATCCTCCATACCACCCTGGCCAAGTAGATCTCCTCACAGGAGTAGGCACGTTAGGCATGCCTCCTCAATATCCACAACAAACACCAACAAGGCCCATCATCTCTAAAACCATTCCTCCCAGTCTAGTATCAAATAGTCCATTGCTAGACAATGCCCTGTCATACTTAAACATGTACTCCAAATCACCACAAGGAGATATGTTCTCCTCTCCTGGCATGTTTACTCAAACACAGGGGCTTCCTTATGCCCCTGCCAACGCATACGCTGCGCCGTATCAACAACCCATCCCACCACCACTCCCTCAGCAACCACCATCAATGGTCGAAACCTATGCAATAGGGACTTATTCATAATATTTGAAAGAGCCCTTAGACTTCACCATACGAAGCGTCATGCTTCCAAGACCTCTTCTCGATTTACCCAAGTACAAAGGCGAGGGAGATCCAAATGCGCATATCAAAGCTTACGCTACAGCCATACGTGAATTACTCCCTTGGGATGGGGTTGTTGCTAAAATATTCCCCAAAACCTTGGAAGGCATTGCTCTCGACTGGTATTATAGAATACCTTGAGGCTTCCATCCATTCGATTTAAGCAACTCGTATCAGAGTTCATTAAGGCGTTCGACATGAACAAACTGTTGAGAATAGGAATCAGGGAATTCTTGCACATCAAACAAGAACACAATGAATCTGTTGCCCATTTCATCCAGAGGTGGCGTACAGTTCTTTATTCTTCAGCCAGTGCTCCAAACATGGATCAAATGGAACTATGCGATTTATTCCTTCATTCTCTCAGCAGAGAGGTGAAGGAAGAAGTCCAGAAGTTCCCGCTAAGAACTTACGATGAAGTACTTGAGAGCGCTCTTCGAATAGATCAAGCAGCGATAGATAGTGGTCGTAAGACATATGGAGCAAACGGGAGGTTAATCACCTCCAGCCAGAACACTACAACTACCACGAACGTCAATCAAGGACCTAAAATCCTTAACAAAAATCGTGGTGTAACAACGGATGGAGTAACCGACCAGCCCAAGAAGGTAAATGTTGTCAATACTCCATCACAAACAAATAACCAAGGAAACAACAACTTTACCCCGACAATCAATACAGTGGATTTTAACCACCCACAACAACAACAACAACAACAGAGAAATCCTATACAAGGGCAAAGCCAAAACTCATTTGGTTATCAAAACCAAAGCCAGAAACAACAAATGTAAAATTTTAATCCTAATAGGCAACAGTTTGATCAGAATTTTAGGCCACAATATACACCAAAATAACAAAACAGGAATTACAATCCCAATTCTTATTGTGGTTTCCACAAAATTCGGGGTCATGATACTAGAACGTGTCGTGACTACAATAAATTCATGCAACGTTTGCCAGAAGAACAAAGACAGTTCTTCACAGATTTGTTTTTGGCAGATCCTGTATCACCACCACCAAATACGCTCGCAGGGGCAGTTTCCCCTCAGAATGCTCCCCTCAAGATCTTTAACGATCCACTCCCAAATCATGATAGCAACAGGCTGAATCCAACTGGAACAAACAAAAGTACAATGATGGGAAACAATGATCATGAAGCCTCAACTTCACTAAATCCGTCAGTAGTGCCACAGTTAGGAAGTCAACCGAGACCCAAGATAGTCAGTTTAGTAGAATTAGTCACTGAACTACCGATCGAAGCTATAACAAGAACACGAGAATATTTCTCTCAACCGAGCCCAAGTCATCTGCCAAAAATGGATAAGAGTCAACAAATAGTAGAAAAACCCGTGGGTACCTATGATTTAATTAGTGACCTAACAAAGACCTTCTCGCACATTTCATTTTTGGATTTACTAAAGAACTCTCCTACTCACAAAGCTGCTCTTTTAGAAGCATTAGGTCTAGGTCATCTAATTAACATCACTCTAACTCCTAAGACACAAGTAAATCATGTAGATTTTGATATCCACCCTCCGGGGCAGCCGGACAAGGATGTCGAATTCATATTCGAAATAAGTAAAATGCCTACAGATGCTGAGATCGCACGCCGAGGTGATCCAGCCTTACACTTACAAGTATGGGTTTATAATAACTATGTAAAACGGGCAATGGTTGACGATGGGGCCACAGTTAACATAGTCCCTTTCTCTTTCCTCCAAAAACTAGGATATGGGGAAACAAACTGTTCCACCACTTGAAATACATTGAGAGGCTATGATAGCCTTAAAGCCACTTCGATAGGAACTATAATACTGCCGGTCACCTTAGGACCCAAAACAATCCTGACTGAGTTTTATATTATAGATCGGGAAACTAATTATAATATGATACTCGGCCGACCATGGATACACCGAATGAAGGCAATCCCTTCTACGTTATTTCAAGAAGTAAGATTCTTGCATCTAGGAAAGGTATTTGTAGCCAAAGGTGATCCAAAACCTTTCGATTTGCACCTAGCTGATTTAAAGAAAAGACCAGGTGTGCACTCAGAATTTGAACTTCCGACAAACCAACTTAATAAACCCACTAACCCAAAACCAGAGGAGAAGTTAGTACCTACAACGGATCTTAAAACTATCAGCATAGCCAAAACAACCCCAACCCCCAAAGATAAGGCTATAGAAATGGTATCATTAGGGACTACTGCAAAAATCGTTGAGTTAATAGAACAAGATTCACCAATGTTTTTACCATTTGATTCAGCAGGCATAGGATATTCCCTAGGTGTTGGTTCCCTTCCAGCAGAGGACCTCTGCATGGTAGAAGTTGAGTGCGCAAACACAGCAGATATCCCAACATCTATACTCCCGGCTAAATATTGGACTCTCCATTTCGATGGAGCTAAATGCTGTTATGGAGCGGGGGCAGGTATAATTCTTACTTCGCTCGAAGAGAAAGTCCTACCATTTGCCTTTAAGCTAAACTTTGAATGCACAAACAACGGCGCTGAGTACGAAGCCCTCCTCCTTGGCCTCACCTTAGCCAAAAGAATTGGTATTGATAACATCAGAGTCTTAGGAGACTCGCAATTAGTGACAAACCAGGTTTCCAAAGTATACGAAACCAAAGCCGAACATTTGCAGCTTTACAAAGAAGCCGTATTAGATTTAAGCAAGGCATTTAACTTCATATCCATTGAAGCGATCCCGCGAGAGAAAAATCTTCTCGCCGATTCAATAGCAACTTCAGCATCACGTTTTACTCCAAGCAATGAGTTAGAAGATACCCAGTTCACGGTGTCCATTCGTGATGAACCATTGATAAAAACAATAACAAATCCCCTTTCAAGCGGAAGTGAATCTACCATCCTAGACCATATTGATAGTGATGCGGCTACTTTGGATTACTTAAATGCCTATGCAACACTACATCTCTCCTATCATATGCTAGATTTATCCTTAATTCCACATTCGTCTTCCTACTTCGGAAATCCCGTGATGGATCTTCCCTCACAAATGGAACCTAGCATATACGCAGTAGAAAATGGGGATGATTTGGATTTACCTCCAGCACCACCTGAGTTCGAAGAAGGTAACGCCTCTTTGATCGAAGAAACAATCAATGTCAACATCGGGACAGAAGATGAACTGAGAATATTGAAACTAGGATCCTCGTTAACCCCAGAAGAAGTAGAAATACATACTCAGATCCTCAAAGAACATCAGAAGGCATTTTCATTTAATTATAAGGAGATGACAGGAGTCGCACCCCACATTGCGGTGCACAACCTCGTCACTAAATCAGATGCAAAGCCAATTAAACAAAAATCAAGACCCATGAAGCCCAAGGTAGCTCTCATGGTAAAGGAAGAGGTAATAAAACTCCTCCAGGTAGGATTCATCAAACCAGTCGACTATTCCCAATGGGTATCTAACATCGTTCCCATTCTCAAGAAGAATGGAAAGATACGCATCTGCATAGATTTTCGAGACATCAACAAAGCATGTCCTAAGGACGACTTCCCATTACCATCCATAGATGTCATTGTTGATGCAACAGCTGGATTTGAACTTTTGTCTCTCATGGATGGATTCTCGGGATACAATCAAATCAAAATATCTGAGCAAGATCAAGCTAAAACTACGTTTATAACTCCTTGGGGAACCTATTGCTACGCTGTTATGCCATTCGGTCTCAAGAACGCTGGTGCTACCTACCAGCGAGCTATGACATATATATTCCACGATTTAATTCATAAAATCGTGGAGTCCTACGTAGATGACTTATTGGCTAAGGCCAAGAAGCGTTGTGACCATCCGGAAGTACTCCGCATCATTCTTTCACGCCTAATAGAATACGGAGTCACACTAAATCCAGAGAAATGCGTCTTTGGTGTAACAGGAGGAAAACTCCTAGGTTACATCATATCGTCACGAGGGATAGATGTTGATCCAACCAAAATTCGGGCTGTCCTCGAAATGGTCCCACCTTCAAATGAATCTGGAATCAGATCATTTCTCAGAAAACTGGGTGCAATCCGGAGATTTATCCCGGACTTAAGCTTCGCCATTCATCCAATCAACAATTTACTCAAGAAAGACTATAGCATTGATTAGACCAAAGACTGTAATGAAGCCTTTGATGCAGTTAAGCGTTTCCTATTATCACCCCCTATGCTAATGCCACCAAAGCTAGATTGCCCGTTAATTTTATATTCATGGGCTACCAATGTCTCGTTAGCTTGTATGTTGGCCCAAGAGGACGATGACAAGAGAGAACGTGTGATTTATTTCATCATTCGAACACTGCTTGACTATGAAACACGTTATACACAGGCAGAACGAGAATGCCTTGCCATAGTCTTTGCTACTAAATGCCTAAGACACTATATGCTGAATCAAGAAACAAGGGTCATGGTAAAAACGGACCATTTACGAACTTTCCTCACACAAGGGTCCTTGTCTAAAAAGGCTGGACGTTTTATAACCTTAATGGGAGAATTCGAATTAACATTTGTAAATCAGAAGTCGGTTAAAGGACAAATCATCGCAGATTGGTTAGCTGACAACCCATTAGACGGAGGCGATTTAGTAGATTTAGACTTTCCAGATGAGTGCGTATACTACATCGAAACCCGACCCTCTATCTCTGAGTGCCTTTGGTACACAGATATCATTAATTATATCATGGACCATACGTACCCAGAAGGAGTTACACTGCAACAAAGAAGGCGGTTACGCATTATCGTAGCTAAATACGTCATTATAGAGCAAGTGCTCTACCGAAAAGCATTCGATGGAATGCTCCTAAGATGTGTCGACACGGAAGAATCCAAGAAGATTCTCCATGAATCTCACAGTGGAATATGTGGAGGCCACTTCGGTGGCCATGCCACCGCTCGAAAAATACATCGAATGGGCTATTTCTGGCCCACTCTAGAACATGACGCAATAGAGTTTGTATGCAGGTGTCATAAGTGCCAAGAATTCTCCCATGAGATTCATATGCCGGCACAAGCTCTGCAACCAATCGCTACTCCATGGCCCTTTTCTACATGGGGTCTAGACTTAATAGGGAAATTCTCTCCCTCATCCACAGATGGCCATAATTTTATAATCACGGCCACTGAATATTTTACCAAATGGGTAGAGGCTATGCCTCTTACTACTGTACCTGGTTCTGTAATCGCCAAGTTCATTTTGAACCAAATCATTTGCAGGTACAGTATCCGCAAATCATTATCTCTGATAATGGAACTTCTTTTAAGAATGAAGAGGTTCGCGAACTATGCAATAAATTTAAGATAAGCCATCATACGGCTTCCTTGTATTACCCCCAAGCCAACGGACAGGCTGAAGCGACAAACAAGACACTGAAAGCCATTCTCCTTAAAACGGTAAAAGAAAACAAATGAGATTGGCATTTGAAGTTATATCCGGCCTTGTGGGCCCACCGAACCTCAATAAG
The DNA here is from genome assembly GCA_019776745.2 of Taxus chinensis. Classification (NCBI taxonomy): domain Eukaryota; kingdom Viridiplantae; phylum Streptophyta; class Pinopsida; order Cupressales; family Taxaceae; genus Taxus; species Taxus chinensis. Next base: position 99,552,479 of record CM034149.1, read on the forward strand.
AACACCAACGGGAGCAACTCCTTTCTCGCTAGTATTTGGGGCAGAAGCAGTTCTCCCACTTGAGGTCAAAATACCCAGTCTCCGCATTTCACTACAAGGGATTCTGGATGAAGATGCTTATAGAGAAGCACGTCTTTCCCAACTAGAAAGCCTAGATGAAACTAGGTTAGATGCTGAACAGCGGCATAGAGCTTATGCTGACCGAATGTGCCGGCAGTATAACAAGAAGGTCTATGAATGTGACATATACGAAGGTGATCTAGTTCTAAGGCTAGACAGCCGGATCGACAAGAAGACCGGCGAAGGAAGGAAATTCCGGCCCAAATGGTTGGGCCCGTACCGAGTCATGAAAGACTATGGAAATGGTGCTTACCTCTTATGTACGCTAGAAGGTGAGGAATTTGGTGAAACAGTCAATTCCCTGCACCTCAAGCGGTTCTACGCATAAGCAACTAGCACTACTTGTATAATTATCTACATTGCATCTTCATATAGATTAAGATCATTTTGTCCACTTGTTTCTTACATAAATGGTGATCAAGGAATCTATCCTCAAAGTAATTCATTACAAACTCATGATGTTGTTGGCATAAACTTTCTAATCATACCTCTCCATTTTCGTGATATCATCAAATCATCTCAGAATCATTTTATCAAATAAAGTCAGACATGACGAAGTCTTAACGGTAACCATACCAAGATCTGCAAGTTTATTCTCGCTTTGATTTCTTCTTAGGATAGGTGCCTTACCTATGGTCTGTTCTAGAAGCTTCAGGGTGTCACATCTATCCCATATGTATATCTCTTTGGAAATAAGCACATACTGACATTTTACTCAAGAAAACAAGTCAACAAGTGATTAAACAGAAAATTTTATTTTTACACATTTCCTTGCCCCACCAACCTTCGGTGATGAGCTTGCGTCTCTTACTAGTGACGTAGGGTTGGGAAAGGATGGAAATGCCCTTACTCGCCTATACCTTGCCCACGGTGATAAACCCACGCTTCTTACTAGTAGCATGGGGCAAAGTACAGGGGGTCCTCTTGACAAAGCAAACGTTAAAAGTCATAAACAAACAATTCAAACTTTGAGTCAAAAACGAATGAATCAGATGTTCAAAATTCCAAGAGTTAAAATCCTAAAAACCCAGATTTTGTCTACTATGTGGCCATCTACGGATCTAAGTCTAGATAAACCGCAAAGTAAGTTGCATTCTAAACTATGAAGTCACTCGGGTAGAGTAAGCTTGTAGCTTCCAATTTGGTTCCACTAAAGCTTTGTCTGTCTTTCATCACTATCATTTCAACTACACCTCATAACTTGTGCCCTTTCTAGCTCTCGGTGATGAGCCCTCGCATCTTACTAGTTGCGTGGAGTTAGGAGTGGGGCAAGTTAATCTGTTCATCATACTGGTTATATTCATCACTTTGCAAAACAAACATGAGATATCAAAAATTGCTTACGGAAGCTAAGATTCAAAATCACATTGTATCTACATTGTCATATATCAGCATCATGAAATACAAAAGGAAACAAACATTTGCATCATTTGTTCTCCATTGCATACATTCTAAAAAGCATATAAACATACATCGTAGTATACACAAAGAAACTGGAAATAGAAAGGAAACCATAAGTGCCCAGATTTTGATCCAAAACAAATGCATATATATAAATAATCAATGTTTATGTACAATGCCATCATGCTCTAAGCATGGTCAAAACGCTCAAAGAGCCCGTGATATACAAAGAAATATATAATACAAAATACACGAGAGCCAAGTGGCCTCTCAATCCCTACGCGACCCCTCCGAAGGTGCACGCCCACGCCTAGGACTCCGGCTACGCCGGCGCTCGGAATGTACGGAGGGCTCAGGATCCCGAGGGGCAGCCGCAGCCTCACCACGAGAATGACTCCTCATAAGGTGCTCAGCCGTCCTATAGCCCGCTAACTCAGTGCGGAGGGTCGACACCATCCTGGCCACGTGCCAGACAGGAGCAAAAATGTCGGTATGCCTACCGGCTGCTGAAGGCTCCCTAGCGTCCACAGACAGCTCTGCGCGGGTCCTATCCATGGGGATCATCAGGGAATCGGTACATACCCTGCGGATCAAATCCTGCCACTCATCAACAGTCTCTGCAAACAAAGGAGAAAATGAATTAGAAACTAAGCAAGAAACTAAAAGATACAAAATGACAACTAAGGAGAGCCTGCAAATAAACATTAAAAGGGAGAAAGGGTAACTTACTCGGATCCCCAGGCCTCCAAGATGGGTCGCTGGGGCCGGCACCTGCCGCGGATGCCGCTGCCGACTGAGGGGCTGCTCCTGTGGCAGGAGCAACATGTCACCCTGCAACTGACTCATCCTCTCCACCATGGCCCTGAGAGAGTGGCTCCTCTGAAACTAGAGTGTCCCTCTCTGCGCTCTGCTCAGCCCTCTCTGCCTGCATAATATCCTGAGTGTCATGCCACTCAGGATCGCTGTCCTCGGTCTCCTCCTCTGTCCCTCCCTCTGTAAACTCCTCGGACTCAGAGTCAATATCAATAGGGTCATCACTGCTATGAGCAGGACCCGCAGCAATCTGAAGCAAAGGTGCCCGAGGCGCACCGACTCTCCCTCTAGCACGAACTATCCTCCTGGCTGCAATGGGAATGCCAGGAGTAATCACTGTCCAACCTCGGCCTCTAGGCCCCCCTCTGGCCTCGCGAACTGATCTGTAAACTGGTGCCACTGGGGGAAGCATACCCGCGTATGGAAGGCCAAACTGCTGAGGAACTCGGCCAAAGGGGTGCACCTCCACTCGTCCCACTCTATCAATAAGCTGCCCTGTGGTGGAGCAGGAAATCAAGGTAAGGGCCTCCTCGCCCCATATACCGGCCATGGTCTGGTATGGTGTCGCCTCCATATCGGCGGTAGTCAGGGAGGCAACTGGCTGATGAGGTGCTCTAAGCACCGACATGTCTGTCCATCTGGCTGCCCTAACAGCTCCAGGATCTGCTACCTCCACACCCCTGCCATAAGGGATGAAGTGCTCATAAACCCAACTCATGACTAGGGTCGGGTGGCTCAGTGACTGCCCCTGTAAATGCACCACCCTATATAGATCATGGTAGGTGGTCCCAAGAATATCTGTACCCCAAGCGTATATCCAGCCATGCCCCTCTATCTGTGCAATGATAGGGGCCCAGCAGTATAGCAATGTGTCCCCTCCCTTGTCCCCGATCAACCTCGAGGCAAGGATCCCCATGATGGCCTGTCGAAATATGGGGATAGGCAAAGAAGGAATGGATCGAACTCTCACCCCCTTCTTCAACCCCGTGGAGATGGCTGCATCTCCCATATAAGTCGCCCACTGTGCAATCTGTGCCCGTGAGCTAGTTGTCTCCAAAGTGAGTCGCCTCCCGATAATCGGGACCCCCAGAATGCGGTAGACGTCCTCCAATGTAATGGTCCACTCGCCACGGACCCCTGGCAATCGGAAGGTGTTCCGATCTGCATCCCAGTAAGAGAATAAGTCACAAAGGATGTGACTAGATGGTGCAACATGGGGCACGCGTGATATGCGCAGTATACCAGCCCTCTGAAGTGTGTCCTCCTCATCCTGTGAAAGGGCATCTAATACCCCTGAGAGCCAATCACACTCTCTCTCTCTGCTCCATCGGATGTACTCCTCTCTCGCCTGCATACACCCAAAAACACACAAAACAAACTAAGTTAGCATCCAGACAATGCTGAGAAAGTCATAAAAACACGTAGAAATGCTAAAAATATAAACACAATCTCAAAAACAAGTTCTTTTTGCATTCTGTGCAAAACCGCCGCCCTGAGCAGGGAGGCGGTTTTGTAACCGCCGCCTTAAAGGCGGCAATCATGTAACCGCCGCCCTGGCCAGGGCGGCGGTCGTGGTCCGAAAACCCACGCGGGCTTTTAACCTAAAAAGGCCTAAAAAGTGCCAGAAAAGACCATTTTAACTAAAAACAAAGCCTACCCAGTAGGCGCCCCCCCTAGGTGGACCTTTTGAACCTAGCATTTTCAAAAATGACCCCCCCATTACAGAGTATTTAGCATTTCAAAATTAAGGGGGGAAAAACAATAAACTGAAGAAAACTAACCTGTGATCGCTGAGGTCAGTGTTCCGCACGTGGAGGCATGATCACGATCTCGCTGCGAACGTTTCGACTCTACTCACGCAAGAAACCGTCACCGTGGGTCCCAGAGCTCAAAATCAATCAAATCGACTCGCACAAATGAATAGGAAAATGGGCCCACTTTCATATATATGGCACTCTGTTTCATTTTAAAATAACTTTTTCACAGGTTTGGAGCGCTGATGGAGGTAAGTTCCTATCCCCGCACAAATGGTACGTTCTCATTCCCTGTTATTCTTAGCGTTTATTTTTCAAACTATTGTATCTATCTGCACTTGAGTTCTCTTTTCATTTTGCAGGTAGCGGGAATTTTGGATGGCGTCATTTCAACACACGGACGTGTCAGGTATAACTTCTAACTTCCCATTTCGGGACTGCCATACTCGGACCCACCGTTTTACGCCTCTTCATGGCTAAAACGCTTCTCCGAGGGGGCAATATGTACGTACCCAAAATTGTAAGGTACTGTACTGCCGGAACAGTGTAACAAATGCCCCAATGATGATACAGGTCTCCTCGCAAGGTGTTCGGGATCCGGAAAAAGCTCTCCGAGTGTGCGTTAACATCCCGCATGCCCCGCTTAGCCCCCACGTCCTTTGTTTTTCCTTTTTCCTCTCTTTTCTTGGCCTTTTTCTCTTCAGTGACGAAACCGCCGCCCTGCATGGGCGGCGGTCTCGTGACCACCACCCTGATCAGGGCGGCGGTCCTGTAACCGCCACCCTGCTCAGAGCGGCGGTCCTTTACGCGTTTTCCAGAAAGTGTTTTGACTCGACTCACGTAAAGATCAACGTTTCACCAGCTTTTCCTTGCCGACTTGGGCTTGCATTTATGTTTTTGGTCCCCTGGAATAGTGTTTGGCCATTGTTTATAGTTTTAGAGTTCAGTTTGGTTTTGATCTTTGGGTGAATGAAAGCTATAAATAAGTGGCTTGTGCTCAAGCAAATGGCCCTGAAGTTTGTCTCTGAATTTCTCTTTGCAATAGACTTAGCTTTCATTTTGCTTAGAGTGCTTGGTTTAGTTCATTATATGTCTAGTTAGCATTGTTCAACTGTTGGTAAGCCACATATCCAGCTTGTGCAAACGGTGTTGTTGTTTTATCCAATCCATTGGAGTAGAATAGCTTAGGAAGCCATTAAAGTTACAGGTTTTTCTCTTCAAACAGGATAGTTTCAGGTTCTGGACGCTTTATGTTGCATGACTCGCAGTAAATCCCACTAGGAATTGCATAAGCCAAGCTCTGTACTCTTGCGCTATCCCTCTCCTACTCGCATTATATTCAGTCTGCATTCTGAGTTGTCCTTGGCCCAATATCTACTTCTGTCGATGCTAGCATTACACGCTTTTCTGGATCCACGTGAACACGAAAGAACGAGGAGATCACACTGAGGGGACAAGATCACACACACCATCAGATTCGCCACTGTTCTGCGGAATCCAGGTTTTAACTTTCAAAGTTCTAGTTAGAATCATATCAAATAAAGTAGTTAATTGCTTCACTTCAGTAAATTCTATTCTCGATATTGCCAGGGAAGCTGTGGGGATTGATAGTTTCTGAGAAACTATGATTCACTCCTCACTTCTGAGGTAGGATCGAGAAATTGCACAAATAGATCAAGCAAGTTATTTCATTATTTAGAATAAATCTACAAATTGCACAGACAAATAACTACACTCGGTTATTTTGTTTGTTTTAAATTGTTATTTAGTTATTATTTCTAGATACGTTTAAATAGCTTCTTTTCTTCTTAGAAAGTTAAAAACAAAAATAGAAGTTATATATGTTTTAGATAGTTAAAATTTGTTTTGTTGCAGTTAGATTTATATTTTGTTTTATATGACAATCACGGGACCTAGGGAGCCCAGGGAATACGTATTTGAACCAATCGTGCCTCAGCCCAACCTCGTCACAGCAATAGTTGACATAGACCAGAACCTTAGAATACAAGTCTTCCAAACAACAACAGATTTACGACTGATCAGCTCTCAGTTGAGAGGGTTAAATATAGAAGACGACCAAGCACACACGTTTTGGTCAAATCAACCAAACTACAGACTGCCCTAGGCAAAACATTCACATGACTGTAGAAGGGTTCGAAAGAGAACAAACCTTTGGTTGTGATCCTTTGGTCCCACAGCCAGGTGCAGGAGACACTCTCACAGACATAGATACTAGTTTAAGGATCCAGGTTGCACGAACGCCTGTGAGATATTCTGAGAAGATCACGCAGTTATTGGTCCTAAACATAGAAGCTGAGAAAGCATATGATTACTGGATACTAGGGATTAGGACTTGATTTCGTACATGACCATAACAGGACCGCAACAACCTAGAGTCTACGGTTGTGATCCACAAATCCCACAGCCTAACGAATCCATAAGTCAATCAGATATAAACACTGGCCTACGCACACTAGTATTCCAATCCACTCCACTTCCACCCATCATCATCGAACAATTGTCCTTACTAGATATAGCGGCTAACGAAGCTAGAGAATTTTGGACTAGGCCAGAGAATCATCCGTAGAGTCAATTGTATTCCACCATCCACCATATGACCTTATCTGGAGACATACACGAAACTATCCCAGGTCATTTCCCACGTATTCCACAACCCATAGATCGAATCACGCCAGAGCTCGATATTGATTGGAGCCTTCGAGCAGTCATCCTTGCCGATCGATCTATCACACCAGTCCAAGTTAGAAGGGCCTTCTTTGCCTTAGATTCGCAAATTCCATTAGTGCGTGTCGAAGACATTAGATTTCCTAACTAGTTCGTTTGCATCCCACACATATTCTATCCCCACCGGTTGTCTCGGCACGACCTCAGGAGGTCGGGTATGCGGAAGAGTTACCTGTCTAGTTATACTATTAGTAGTAAGTGAGGGTTCTCTATTATAAATCTATAGTCAAAATCAAATATTAATGTATCTAAAGACTCATTGTCATTTTATATTCAAAAGTCTATTTCATTTACAAATTCATTTCCAGTCGAGTCTCCTTGTCCGAGTTAAAATTATTAATTTGCTTTTTTTGAAATCGTTATGTTGAAAAGTCAAAAGTTTTATTGTCAACATTGTTAGAATTGTGTTTAGGTGAATAATAGGTAGTTAATGTCATATAGGTGATTTTAAGTTTTTTAATAGTAATTTTCTAAGTCATATGTTATATAATTTCAAAATAATTTTTCCTTATGAATGCATTATCGGTGGAATCCGACATTCATTTAAGGTATGTAATACATATTATTCCACATTGCGGAAGGGAAACTATACCAATAAATCCAATGTGGAAACTATTGAGCTTCAACGTTCAATTTGCTGAGTGAGCAATGTGATACTGGAGGATGGAGGCATTGGAGGCTGGAGGTTAGATAGCGATCTCTCATTAGCCACCAACAACAGGGTCGCATGAAGATGTGGTGGCATTTTTTAGTGTGAGTTTTCTTTCAGTTGTGTGCTTCAGTTTTTACAGTTTGTAGTTTTCAATAAGTGGAAATTTCACATTGAGGGGGAACATGATCCAATGTTCCATTTCTAGTTTTTTAGTTGTGTATGTGATTATTCCTACTTAAATTCCCCAATGTAAAAACATGGTGAAGAACAGATAGCACAGTGAAATGCAACATCATGAGTCTTGAAATGCAACATCATGAGTCTTGATGAGGTAAAATAGTCAGATGTGTTCCTATTCGTACCTAGGTTTGTGGTTAGCCTCTTTAAAACCATTGAAGGCTGCTCAGATGTGTTCCTTCTTGAGTTCCCACACTGTTAGGTCATATGTGTTCCCTAGAGTGATTAGTTGATAAGAATATGATTCTTGAGCATGTTCCCATCCTCGTCAGTCAGATGTGTTCCTGACAGTGCATGGTCAATAAGAAGTTGATGTGTTCCTTCTTCTACCTTCAAGTCGAGTGTGTGTCAAGATCTTGAGCACACAGAGGTGGAAAGCTGTAGAGAAAGTGTGAAAGTTCTTTTATTACCATGTAAACATTAAGGGGGGAAATGTTAGGAAATTTATGTTTACATTATTTGTAATTACTGTATGATTAATACAGTAAGTTATAATATTCTATATTAGATGGTTAAGGCATATATATATTGTTATAAAAATATATAGTAAGAATACTTAGAGGTTGGAAATATTGTTTGGGTGAGTTATATCATGAGATATGATCTCCATAAATATAGGAATGTATTTCCTATATAATTGTATCTTGTTTATGGAATCATATAAGGTAGTATTTTTGTATATTCTCTGGTGCATTCTAAACCAAACTTGATAGCCCCAATGAGTAGAATGGTAAAGTAATTCCCCCTCAAGTAGGTAGGTGATGTGACAAAACAATGGATAATTACTTGATAGGAAGAAGACAAGGAATTTGAAGGAAGATGTGAGCGATTCTGCTCCTAGCATGAACGTCATTTAGAGAGTGAATATTAGAGAAACCTTATTTTATTGTTGCACAATAGAGTTGTCACCATGATTATAAAATAATCATGATCTTTAACTTATTATATGCATAAACAAACACAAATACATCAAACAAAAGTGAGAAAGGAAAACAAACCCAATATACATAGCAGATGCAGGCATCATGGTTATAAATGAACCAAATGTGTTATCATACTACATGTAATTGGTCTAAAAATTAAGATCAACAATGTAATACAACTTCAAAAAGAAGACAATTAACTATGCCCCTAATATGTGCCACAATGATGATTAAGCACATGTAAATTCCCCCAACCACTAAACTTATGAAATACATGGGGATATGATCATACTGAAGAGTGGAGTAATCTTAGATACTCCTAATGACACTCTTGTTGGATCCATAGTGAAGATTGATTTGAAAGTGAAAAAGGATCATTACCCTCAAGCATTAAACTTATGAAATGCATGGGAGGGAATGAGAGCCAAGATTTCCCCAAGAGAAGTTATATCATGAAGGAAACAATTGATTTGTCTTTCCCCAAGAAAAGATATTAACATGCAAAGGGAAGATAATGTAGTGTGTTACTCGTAAGATTTGAATGATCACTAGGGAAGTAGTTAAAAGTGTGATTTTATCAAGATTGTGTTAAATTGCTGAAATATGTTCATGTGTTTGCGAATTTTTATGATTGTTGTGAATTTTTTTATTTTTTTTATATTTTGGAATTTTTATGAATATATGATTTTTTTAATTTTATTTTTGAATTTTTGTGAAGGATTATTTAATAAACTAGGATGATAATACAATACTTACAAGTGATTCAAAAACACAAAAAAAAACATGTCAAACAAGCCCAATATGAACACGAATTAACTAAACCGAAGTCATATTTGAATTAAGATGTTAATAATTCATCTTAAATTGGTCTACAATAACAAAGTACAACAAAATAAAAAGCTAACATAAGCAAAAGCATCATCCTAATTTTGACAAACTGCAACCGTATAAAATAATTTGTAATAATAACATCTAATTACACCCCTAATGTGTTGCACATTGAATAATTAAACAAATATGAATGCCCTCAAGTGATAACTTGGAAGCAAGAGGATTGAATCAGGCGAAGATTGGAGTGATGCGTAGATACTCCATAAACAACTCTTTTTGGATCCCATTGAAGTGTAATTTGCATTGGATTTAATCCAAGTATGTCCCAAGTAAAGTTATATTACAAAAGGGTAATTGATTGTTTTGCCTCGAGTATAGATATACAACACAATAAAGAAAAGTGATTATCGGAAGATGATCTGGAACAATCAATAGGATTGCGATCAAATGGAAATATTGTTGAACCATGTTATTCACTTGTTGAGATTTTGTAAAACATTCTCTGCATGTTTTGATTTTTGCCAATTTTATACATTTTGGTTTTTGCCATTTTATAATGTTTTTCAGTTTTTTGACATATTTCACTATTTATGATTTTTTAAACGTATTTGAATGTTTTTGGATGTTTAAACATATATGATTTTTTTTTAAATTTTTGAACATATTTCAATGTTTTTTAGATTTTTGAAAATATTGAATGTTTTTCTATGTTTAAAAAGATTTGAATGTTTTTGAATTTTTGAAAATATTTTAATGTTTTTATATTTTTGAACATATTTGAATGTTTTTGGAGTTTTTAAAACATATTTCAATGTTTTTTTGCATTTTTAACATATTTCAATATTTTTGTGATTTTTGAACGTATTCCAATGCTTTTTATATTTTTGACTTAGTAAAACGGTGCACTATCTAAACTCATGTTCAAATAATTGTAAGTATTTCATTTCATTGACATAATGTAGATGATATAGTGATAGGATGTCTCACTCCATTCGTGACTCCACACAACTAAAAGATGTGAGGTCTCACCGCTGAGAGCTAAGAAGGCCATGAGAATGAGGAGAATAGTGATATGAAAATGAAGATGATGGATGCCAAGACACAAGGTGTAATAATGGTCCATTCAAGAAAATGTGACTCATCTCCAGTCAAGATTACTTGACTGATTCCAAGATGATTTCACTTCATAAGTTTTGACTAGACTTAGATCCATTGATGGCTTACTGATTGGCAAGATCTAGTTGAAGGATTTGTTGTCTCTCTTAAAATCGGAAACTTCTTGGGATGTGTATGAGTAAGCACTTTTGACTCAATTTTTTTGAAGGATTTATTGTGTGTGATTTTTTTGAAAGGACGCCCCAAATCTTGTCTCATGCCACGAGTAAGATGTAAGGGCTCAACACTAAAGAAAAAATGTATGCGAGTAAGGATATATGCATCCTTTCCCAGTCTCATAATAATAATAAGAAGTATGCTCTCATCACTTAAGATTGTGAAGGATGAAAGGTGTAATAATTGATTTTTTTTGTTTATTATATTAATTTTTCCTTATAGGTTGGTATTGTGATTTTTGGGAAGGAATGTTTTGCCCCCAAATCTCAGCCTTATATGACTAGTAAGACATAGGGATTTAATATTGTAGATTGATATGGGCGGTTAAAAGGATAAAGTAAAGGAGTTAGTGATTTTTGTTAAAGAGAGAACTTGTTTAAAAGGAGTATTTTCCATCAGTAAACTTCTAGACAAAACTGCAGGTAAAAAGATATGGAATGGTAGAAACCATAACAAGAATGAGACACATCATACATAATAGGAACAAGATTAATTGTAGATACCAACTCCTCATCTCGCATTCACCCTTCTTCATCACCTTACACATAAATATTCCCCTTCCCATTTTAGATATATAGTTCCCTCCTAAATTTCTATTTCCCTCTCAAACCACATTAACCTTCTTAACCCCATTACCCTGCTTAATTCTCAATATCATATCCTAATCCTATCTTAATCCCATTTTTATTTATCCCCCCTTAATCCATCCCTAATTATATCTAATCATCCATTAACTTACACCTTATATTTAGTCATCCCACTATCTTAATAAATCACCACATTCTTCATTCCTAATTCCCATCCTAAGATTATTATGTGCACACCCCTGATTATATTTAATCTCCCTAAAACCTATCCACTTTCTTAGGATCCCCCCCCCCCCATTTATGAATCCTAGGATTCCCACCACCCATTTATGACTCCTAGAATCCCCTTACACCACTTAACCCCTCTTTGTCCTCCCACTAACCATTTATTCCCCCCATGCATCATATCTTGTCCGAAACAACCAAAATCCTTATTTTAGCCCATTCAAACCTCCATTTTCAAGTCAAACCATGCCTTCACTGCCCAAGCATATAGTTTGCTCCAATCTTCGGTGACTCATTCTAGTTTCCATCGACCCTATATGTTCACGTCCACCCCTCCCCTCAAAAGGTTGGGAAATTTTGGATGTTCGAGCTACCTTATGAATTTATTGTCTTCTCCCTCTTCCTAAGAGTTATTATCATCAACTGGAAACAACCTTAGAACTATTAACATGTTTTCAATGGAGCTTTAAACATTTTAAAGTTTCCTTGAGATCTTCTTATGCTTTTTCATGTATCTTTTATAGGTTTGCAGGTCATCTTCGAGAGTAGTTGTCTCTCTAGCCTTCTCTAATTGTCTTCGGATCCCCTTTCCCCATCCTTTCAGCTCATCAAAAGTCCCAAATCCTTCCTACATTGCCATCAACCTAGCCTGGTTGACGTCAAAATAACTTGTATTTACCCTACTTTCTATCTGCATCATTATTTACCTTTGTCTCATAGCACCTCCATCATCTAAAACACTTTTTTTCTACCACCCATTTGTTTGACAGCTCTGATCTCGTTTTCTCTATTCTAGTCGTTGTCGACCCATCCCAGTCACCATCGACCATATTAGTATCTCTGTAAGACAATTCTCCTATTACATCCCATCTATTCCTAACTATCCCAAGATTGGACTCAACATCTCAGAGTAGGTTCCAGATCTATTATCTGCTTATCTTCTTCTCATCCTTGCAGTGGTCATCGTCGACCGTACTAGTCACTCTCAGGTCATCATCAACCCTAACACATTTGGTTTTTATTTATCAGCACCTTCATTATCATATCTTTACTTCAACATATCTAGCTTAAATTATATCTTTGTCTTAGATTATTATGTGCATATTTTTATTTGTTATCATTTATCTATCATATCATCAAAGTGGGTTTACGTCCATCCTAGGAAGTTGTCACTTCTCACGAATGACCTAGTCAGGAAACCCACCATCTTATTTGCTAATATTATTCGTGTTAGTCTCTCTTTGTTTTGCAAGTTGTTAATCTCACAGCAGAGATGATCATTTGCATTTGTACCCCCATTCTCACTATCATCATCCACATCAGGAGGTAGCTTTAAACCCTCCCATAGTTTTGAGTTTTTTTATTTCTTGTGTCCTTCACATTAAATTGTAACATGAGTGGGGAATCTTGTCAAACATTTTGGCATGCCCGGTGGGACCCACCCTTTCTCTTTAGTGAGTTCTTTCATTATTTCATTTCCATTTTTCTATTTCTTTCATTCTTCTCGCTAACCTTGCAGGTGGGAGCTTCACTTTCTCATTTTCATGGTGGATTATTTACTTGGATCAATAACGCATGTGCTTGGAAATCGTAAAAAAATAATTAAATAAGGAAATAACGTTATCTAGGTATTCTTCATTTTTCTCCTTGTTTTCTCTTTTTTGCATATTTCTCCCTTCTCTTGTTTGTATGATCTCATCAAAGACAACATTTCATTTTGGGACTTAAAAAAACACCTTCATACTTGTTTCCTCATCTAGTTTAAGTAGGAGGTAATTTGTTGCATCCACTTTTTTCACACACATCTTAAACATATTCTACTAGGTGGAACTATTGGGATTTCATCACTCAATAGGAAAGCCTCCATGGTGTTCTGGCCATGTATAATTTTTTGACTATCAGTATATTGGCTAAGTGTCCGACGCCCTTATCATTGTGATATGTGGAATGCAGGATTAGGACCCCCTATATCATGCCACATACTAGTAGTTATCATAGATTTGTGCTTCATGTACCTTTAGATATATCAAGGATCCCATCTAAAACAAACTGAAACTTTCCCTAGTTTGTCCATTTCCTAGGTTCCCTTTGAGCCTATTTATTTTCTTTTTCGCATGCTTCTAATAAATAAGATAATTAAAACATCGTTGCTTTCTTTGTTTTCCTTATTAATAACCAACATTAGTTCTAGTTTGTTTCATGCCCATTCTTACTTGATCTCAAATCAGAAAAATGGAACACATAACTTCTTCCAACAACATCTCCACCTCCAACAACATTTCCCAACAGTCATCCACTCTTGACATTGTTTCTTCTTTTCCTTTTATCACTTCCTCGTGATTTTTAGAAAATCCAAGAGAACAAAGTAGATTAAGAGACAATAGATTATGCTTATTATGTGGTTCAACCAAGACACTACATGTGGGGACTTGATTAATAAATAAATAATTATACGAAGTGTTTAAGACAAGGGTATCATCCATATCAAAGTCATCAAATTTAATAACTAGTGTAGAAGGTGGCATAGGATTAACATTAAAAGTAATTGCATCTAATGGGTGGTCATAAGAAGGTAGAGGTTGTAGCACATGATGAGAAATATGCATTTCTGAAGTAGATTTTTCAATGTTATGATTCGAAAGTGGATCATTGAAGATTTTTAGTTTTTTATTATCATTAGCAGACAAGAATAAATTGGTGGGATCATCCCATTTAATTTCATTTGCATCAATAAGATCTTGTATAACTTGCTTAATATTAATACAACATTTAGTGAAGTGAGCAATAATACATCAATGATAGTCACAATAACAATTGACATCAAAAATATTACCATGATGTTTTCTTGCATCAACCTCAAGCGGTGGAGGGAGAGACATGAGATTGCATTCAAGTAATTGATTGAGAATAATGTGTGGATCATAAGTTAAACACATGAATTTTTGTCATGTAAGTTATAACTACAGCTTAGTAGTTTGTGATACAACATTGAAAATTTCATTAGTAGTAGGCTTATTGTCATTAGTCTTTCCTTTGAATGTAAATTTATTTGGAAATTAGTCACTAGAGTTAGTAGAGGAACTAGCAACACACTTAAGCTTGTTTATATGTAGTAACTTGGTCTCACATTCTTTGAGTGTATGACATAAATGATCAAATGAGGGGAACTTATCGAATATAAATAATTCTTGCAAAGGGGAAACCAAGATTTATGCATGAAGATATCTTGAAGTTAGCTATCAGCCAAGATATTATTCATTTTATTAGGCATAGTATTTTAGTGTAAAACATAATCATTGATGTGCTCATTAGACCCTTATCAAATTTTAAACATTTGAGCATAGGAAACTTTGTCCCCAATATTGATGGAAAATTTTCCAAGAATATATTAGTTTCCAAATTAGTAAAATATTGCACAAAATGAGTTGGGAGATCATATAACCATTATAAAGAAAATTCCTTGAGGCTTAGAGGGGAAATATTTGTAAGCAAGATATCCTCATATGCATATTTAATGCAAGCAACATGGAATGATCAAAGATTTTATGTAGGGTCACATTTTCCAACATAAAGAGGAATATTATGGATAATTAAACCAAGAGGAAAGGAATAAGAAGAAACTTCCATTCCATGAATTTTATGAAGTGGCTTAGTAGAATCCATAGTATGAAAAGAAATAGATGCACCTTATTGTAATTGTAAGATTTGAGTTTGTAAAGAATGAACAAGGGTTTTAAGAGTTTTTGTGCTAGAAGAAGAAACATGTGAGCCATTATGGTTGCATGTAGGGAAAACGGTAGATGTACGAATGTACATGGATATATTAGATGTTGGGAAATAAGGTGCCCCAATAGATGTAGACACCATAGAGGTGGGAATGGTAGATGTCTCAATATTAGATTGTGAAATAGATTTAAGTTATTATTGGACAACATAAAGGAGAATATCAATATTAATGGGATTTTCTTCTAAGAAATGCAATATGTTGTTATCAAATTTATTGTTAGAGCCTTCACATTGTACATGGTTGGTGATAATAGTGAAAATAGAATTGGAAAAGATATCAACAATAGAATATGAGTCAATAAAAGGGAACATATTGCCACATTGTGTACCAACATAAGGGGAATAGTATCTCATAATAGTAGGTGAATTAGAGTCCATAAGATTAAGGAAAATATCATAAAAGAGTTAGGGATTAATCATGATGATATATAGAAGGAAAAATATAGCACTAAGAATGAATGAGAACAACATACAAAAATGAACCCTATGGCAACTAGGGTTTGATCCAAAATGTTCTATGAAAGAGAGGGGTTCAAAAAAATGTTTATACATGTTTAAATATCAACTTAAGATTTATATTTTTATGGAATTCACAACAAACTAAAAGGGAATGAGATTTTAGAATACTGGGAGTGATTCTGATTAATAACTTCTAGACAGGAATCAAATAATAGCACTAAGAATGTAATGAGTACCTACAACTAGTGTCTATAATATTCTCTAATATTGAAAGAGGGAAAAATATAGCACTAAGAATGAATGAGAACAACATACAAAAATGAACCCTATGGCAACTAGGGTTTGATCCAAAATGTTCTATGAAAGAGAGGGGTTCAAAAAAATGTTTATACATGTTTAAATATCAACTTAAGATTTATATTTTTATGGAATTCACAACAAACTAAAAGGGAATGAGATTTTAGAATACTGGGAGTTATTCTGATTAATTAACTTCTAACATTAATCATATAATATCATAATAATGTATTGGTACCTACAACTAGTGTCTATAATATTCTCTAATATTGAAAGAGGGAAGATGTACTTAGCTATATATATATATATTGGTATAGGAGATATTTGGATATACAAACAAGACAAACTGGGGATAATGAACATGTAGATACTTGTTTTGAAAGTTGTAACTAGAAACTGCTCTAGTACAAAACCATACATAACAACTAGGAATGTTTATACAGTATTATACCTATTGTACGGTCTTGGACATGATTGAAATGAAGTTATACAACTTCTCGTGCTCTTCAATGGTCTGGAAATATGTCTTACTGTAAAACCCTAAGTGTTGCATAATCCTAAAACCATCTAAAATTAACTAAATGGAACTCAAACCTTAACTATTAGTGGAAGACCCTACAACAAGGTTATTTTTTGGATTGAAGTGTAATATGTGCACTACCTATGTCAAAACTACTTTGAAGAGGCCTCAAACCACATATTTCTCCACCTAACATGTTATATCTAGATGATTGCAACTAATTGAAAACTTGAATCACTTTGAACATGCTTGAGATGGTTGTGCTCTTGCTAAGGCATTAAGTAGGGCTATTTAATTTCTTAGAAATGATGAAATTTGAACTCCTTGACCTATTTGAGTGCTTAACAACTATAGTAGTGGCTTCCCTAGTGAATGTGTAATATATTTGGTAAGATTTAAGGAGTCTTGGGTGCCTTTTGTTTGTATTTCTAATGCATGTGTCAAGTGATTTTTTATATGATTGTTAGGTGAGTAAATGTGGTGATGTTAACTTTCTAATATAGGGATTTGAAGGTAATTTTTCATATAAATTTCATCCCAAGAAGATGAAAAGACCCAACAAAGATAATACATTTGAAAATAAAGTTGGAAGATGTGTCGGTCCAAGACCATACAATTTGACCAATACCAGATTCCACGTCCTAACCCTATTATATAGTTTTGGAAAGGGAAATGGTGGATGAAATATAGAATTTGTGTCATGGTCGGTAGAGGATACACATTTATTTTATGGATTCATATTCAGAAAGTGTTGGCACATCAATTTTTAAGAATAAGCAAGTTGGGAGAGAGTAAGATGTAATGAGTGGGAATAAGATGTAGGTGTTTGTCTTAGCCAAGAAGCATTGTCATAACCAATAGTGTAAAAATGATAAATTTCCAAATTTGAGTGTTTACAGTTTTACAACCCCTACTTGTGTATCCAAGATGTTATCTTCATGAGGAGAGCCAACCGATACCATGTGGTAAAGTATGTTAAGAGCCACATCATTTCACCCTATAAAGGAGAATAAAAAATATCTTTGGTAAGTTCCTCTGAAGCTAAGAATCTTATTAATTCTAGTGGGAAGTTTTCTTTGCTTTTTTAGAGATATTAAAGATAAGGAAGTTGGTACATCGAAGACCTCTTGAAAAAAAATTACTAACAAAGATACAAATTAAATGAAAGATTTGGTACAATATTACATTGAAGTTTTCAAATATCCTAAGGGGTTGCTACCATCTAGGCCAATTGAGCATGAAATTCATTTGTTACCACATAACCCTCTTCCAAATCTTGGTTTGTATAGGTAGTCATTAGATGATGTCAATGAGGTAAAATAATTGTTACACTCGTAGATTAATCGAGGTGTAATCCTTCCTAATACTTCTCCATGTGGTTATCCTATTGTTTTAGTTCCTAAGAGAGATGAAACATAGAGAAGGTGTGTTGATTATAGAGAACTTGATAAGATAACAATAACAAATAGGTACCATCTTCCATGGATGATGATTTTTTAGATCACTTGTAGCATGCTAGTTACTTTTCTAAGATTGATTTGGAATATGGTTACCACCAAATATGAATTAAGGAAGAAGACATTTTGAAAACATCATTCAAGACAAGGCAAGAGTTGTATAAGTGGTTGGTTCTACCCTTTGGGCTATATAATGCACTAGATACCTTTGTGCAGTTAATGAATGAGGTAATGAGGACATCTATTGATTCCTTTAGAATTTTGCATTTTAATGATATTCATGTTTTTAGTAAGATTTTTGATGAGTATGTTATTCATTTAAAACAAATTTTACAATTTTTGAAGGAGATCTAGTTGGTGTTGAATGATAAGAATTTTGATTTTTCTCAATAATCACTTGTGTTCTTGGGGCACATGGTAAAAGATGGGGAGTTGAGGATTGATCCATCATATATAGATGTCATTTTAAATTGGTCGAAGCCTTCTAATGTGACTGAAGTATGAATATTTTTTGGTGCAATTAGTATATATGTCCAAGTTCATCGATAAATTCTCCTCCATGGCTACTCCTTTACATTCTATTACATCAAGTGGTAAGACCTTTACTTGGGGTAAGAAGTAACAATATGCATTTGAGGTTTTAAACATGAGATTAGTCATGTTCTGGTTTTATTTGTTCCTAACTTGCAACTTCATTTTAAAGTGGAAACAAATGTTAGTGACTATGCTATGGGAGATGCCCTACTTAGAGGAAGATTTTGATTTAATTCATGGGAAAATTTTAAACTATCATACATATGATAAGGAACTATAAATATGCACCTTTTTCAAGTGGTCAACAAATGAAACACTATCTCATTGATAAGGAAAGTATTATTCATTTGTATCATCAACCTCTTCAATATTTGCAAGATAGAAATAAAAAACAACAAACAAGACACTATAAATGGATGGGTTTCTTGCAACAATTTCATTTAGTTTGGAACTATAAGAAAGGTGTGACTAACACGTCAAATGATATGTTGTCTAGACCTCCTTTTCTTTTAAAAATGGGCATGATAAATCTTCTTCATCCTTTTGTGGGTGATTCTTATATAGAAGGATATGAGCAAGATTCAAATTTTGGGGATCCATTCCTTTGAGCAAAGAAGCCCCGCGGCATGGTTTTTGAGCATAAGGGAGAATACTACCTTTGAGATGGGTTACTATACAAGAGGGGTAAACTTTATGTGTATAAGGAGGAAAGAGTTTAGTTGATGAGAGAAGCACTTAATACTAAGGTTGTAGGACATTTTATTTTTACAAAGACATAATTTTGGCCTAATATGAAAGTTTATGTTTCCAAGTTTATCATAGGTTTTGTTTTAAGTAGTACTAACAAGCCTAGTAATAGGAAGTTAGGATATATGTAGACACCAATTTTTGGTATGCTTGTCCCCCATCTCACATTCACTCCCCTTTGTCATCATCTTGCACATGTATACCCCTCTTCATATTTGAATTCATATTTCCCTCTTAAACCCCATTTATCCTATCTAATTCCCATTTTCCCATCTTAATATTATATTTATCCCACTATTATTTTATCCCCTTAATTTATCCCTAATCATATTTAATTACCCCTAAACCCATCCATTCTCCTAATCTCTTCCATAAACACCCAATTTATCATCCCTAGACTCTTATTTACCCTCATTCAATGCATCTCTACCCTCTAACCTTTTTTATCCTCCCTATGCAACCCTAACTTGCCTAAAGAGCTCGAAACCCTAATCTGCCTTCTTTATGCCCCTTTGTATTGAGTTAATCACCATCACCACCACCAAAATAAAGGGTTAGCTGTAGTCAAGGGTGACCTAGGTGGGTCATCATCGACCCTATAATTATACCCATCCCCCTCCTGTATTGAGAATGTAATTTTGAGAATTTGGGACTTCTTACGATTTTTTTTGTGTTTCTTTATCTTCTTTGGAGCTGCAGCCATCAACTTAGAGCAATTTTGAAGATCTTCCATGCCATCTTGGGAAATTTGAATTTGATTTTCCTATTTGGATCCCTCACCATCATTTCATCACCCTCTTTTCATAAGTTTTGTAGGTCTATCAGTTACCTTGGAGCTTTGTCATATATTAGCCATCACTGATCCTCCTTCACAGCTCATTATCCCATCCATTTAATCCCCTCAAACCCTAGATCTATCCCCAGTATCCATTGACCATATCCAATCGTCATTGACTTGATTTTTATCTACCTTACTTTCTACCTCCCATCTCTTATGCTACTTATTTTCCATTCCTTGCAACATCTAAGATTTTTCAGCCCTTTTTGTTCTGCATACTAGTTGTGTCACAAATCATCTTCACTACCCCATTCATCATCGATCCAAACTAGTCATCGTTGATTGGATCCACATCAACTCTATGTTTCCCCCTAATACAGTTTTCATCTACTCTCTAGCTCCTTCAGTGTTCAGATTCCTCTGTTTCTAAGATCCACTTGTTCAAGAGTCCAGATCTTACTTCTTGTCCCGTAGTCATCGTTGACCCTATCTATATTTATCAAATCTATCAATTTTCTTGCATCCTTTCTATTTCTCGAGCATACCAAAATCAGATCCAAAGTCTCTATATTTTAAAAAAAAAACATATTTTTTCTGCACTTTGTCTAATCTACTATGTTGCAGTCACCATTGACTATGCTCATCAGTCTCAGGTCGTCATCAACCTAACCAAGTTTGATCTTTATTATCTCATCTTTATCACTATCAATATTATAATATATTTAGCATATCTCATATCTCTATTTTATTTTGTTATTTGTTGCATCCCATCTATCCATTATCATTTATCTATCTCTTTTATCAAAGTGGGTTAACATCCATCTTTAGGAAGTTATCACTTCTCGGGACTAACCTAGTCAGGAAACCCACCATCTTATCTGCTAATCCCTTTTTGTGTTTAGTTTCTCTTTGTTTTACATGTTATCTAGCTAGCTATGGAGAATATCTTTATACATGTACCTTCATCTTCATCATCATCTCATATCAAGTGGTAGCCTTAAACTCTCTCATCATTTGGAGTTTCTTATTTTCTTGTATTCCTTTCCATTAACTTGAAACATGAGTGATAAAATTTGATCAACATTCTGGCACGCTAGGTGGGACCCACCCTTTCTCTTTGGTGATTTATTTCTTTATTTCATTTCATATTTCATTTTTGTCTTTCTCCTAACGTCGCAGGTTAGAGTTGATTGCTTGTGTGCATGGTGGATTGCTTCTTGGATCAACAATGTGTGTTCTCAAAACAAAAAAAAAAGGAAAATAACATTATCTGGGTATTCCTCATTTTGTCCCTATTTTCTCTTTTTGTATATATCTCCTTCCTTTTTTTGCATGGTTTGATCAAATATAACATTTTTTTTGGACTTAAAAAGAATACCTTCGTGTTTTCTTGGTAACATAGTCTAGGTAGGAGGTAAATCTTGTTGCATTCACACTTCTTCCACACACAACCAAACTCACAAATCAATTAACACATCTAAAACATCTTCTGCTAGGTGGAACTATTGGGATTTCATCACCCAATAGGAAAGTCATCATGGTATTCGATCTGTGTACGAATTTTTTTTATTATCGATATATCAAATAAGCATCCAACACCCTTATCATTGTGGTGTGTGAAGTGAGGGGGTAGGCCCCAATACCAAGCCACATACTGGTAATCATCACCAATTTGAGCCTCATGTACCTTTGGGTATATCGAGGATGCCAGCCAAAACAACCCGAAACCATCCTTAGATTGGCCACTTCTTAGGTTCCCTTTGAGCCCCTTTCTTTTCTTTTCCACACTTTTCTAATAAACAAGATAATTAACACTTTGTTGCTTGATTTTCTTGTCATATTAAAAATCATCATAAGTTCTTGTTTGTTTTTCCATGCTCGTTATAACCCACTTTCAAGCCAAAAAAAAATTGATCAACCAAATTATTCCAAAGACATCCCTACTTCCAATAATCATTCTCAACAAATTTCTGCACTTGTCATTGCTTCCTCTACACCTATGATCACCACACCTTTCATTTCTTAGCCTATCATTTCTATGGTCCCTTCTCGTGAGACCTATGTCATCCAAAATAACACCCATCTTGAAACCAACCCTTTCCTCTATCATCAGTTTATTCCTTCTAGACCAGCTACACCCCCATCTACCACTTCCTTATGAACCTTTGGACCTCCAACCATCCCTCGCAGATGTGCATAGTTTCAAGAGCTTCTTAACGCTAATCATGTTTCCCTTCACGACTATCTCATTTGTAAATCCACCAATCTCCCCATTGAAGGAGAAACCCTTTAAAAAATTTATGCTTATCACTCACAACTTGAATCTACCCAATTCCTTACTTCTCAACTTATCATTTTATTTCCAAGAGCCATGAATGAATTAGTAATGGATAAAAGTGAACATGTCCCCCAAGATTCTTCCACCATGCTCCCTCAATCCCATTAATCCATGTAATTGGTGGTACCCATACCACCTAACCAACCTCGCATCAATACTACCTCCATATCTTCTATCCCATCACTTCTTCATCTACCATGGTCATCAATGCTCCTACTCAAACCCATCAAGAATCCCATTTACTTCTTCCACCACCTGAGAAACATGTTCAAATCCTGGTGCCCATCTCTACATCTCAAGTCCATGCTAAATGTCGTCATCTCACAACCCCACCCTTTAGAGTTCACTCAAACTCATCAACCCCCATTCAGAGGTTTCTTTCAATAAATATCCCCTAATAAACCTATCCAAACATCTCAACCATCCTCACACACATCCTAAATCATCCTATGCAAGCTCAATCTAATATCCCCATCTCTCAACACCAATAAGCACAATCCTATCCTTCTAATTACATCCCTTTACAACATCCTATCTCCCAACCTATCCAATCACAAGCATTCAACTATCTTCCACCTTATCAACCACCTCCATAAACTCCTACTTATCCTCAACAATATCAATCTCATCTACAACCTAACCCATCCACTTCTTATAATCCGCAACCTCACCAATCAATCCCTCATCCTCACACATCTAATGACCCCATGCAAGCTTTGCTAAGTAGAATGGCCAATCTCAAAGACGCTACTTTGGGTCCTAAAAGCACTTTCACTTAGAAATAAATATGTAATGAGTCTATTAATCCATTGGTTCTCATCAAGCCTTATCCTCCACACTGGGAACTCCCTAAATTTTATAATTTCAATAGTAAGGAGGACCCTCAACAGCACCTTCATTCCTATAGGCATGCATGTTCTCTTATCACTCACGACCAAGACCTCATTTTTCACACTTTCCCATGTCATTGGTCAAACCCTCTTTAGACTGGTACAATGGAATTCCTCAACATTCCCTTTTCTCATTCACCCAACTAGTGTAGTTTTTCTTAGATCACTTTTCCATTAATATTGCATGAAAAATCACCATTACCAACCTATATGCCATTAATCAATTCGACGATTTATTTACATCATAGATTTCTTTGCTAGGTGGCGTGGCATCATCAATAAATTATCCTTTTATCTTCCATAAACCAAAATTATCAAACTATTCTCTCATCATGTACGAAGCATATCTCATCCACTCTTTAGATCCAATATTTTCAAACCTTAGAAGTGGCCTTCACCATGGA
This sequence comes from Taxus chinensis, assembly GCA_019776745.2. NCBI lineage: Eukaryota > Viridiplantae > Streptophyta > Pinopsida > Cupressales > Taxaceae > Taxus > Taxus chinensis. Next base: position 99,576,309 of record CM034149.1, read on the forward strand.
TTGCAAACTAGAACTTCATGCCCTTAAGAAAGGCCATGTCAAGCTTTGATCCAAAAATCCAAAAAATAAATTCACCAAGTCATCTACCCATAATGAAAAATCTAAAAATGCAGCCAATGCCATTGTAGTCAAATCCTCTTCTGCATCTACTTCTCATACCAAGCCTCCACAAAGGGCTCCTAGACCAACTCCTAACTATACTCCCCTCAGAGTATCCTATAGTTTTATCTTTGATAAACTAAAGAATTCGCATCGTATCCAACTTCCCCCTATTCTACCTGTTGACAATTTGTGCCCTAAACGCACATGGTATCGTGAAGAACATCATTATATACATCACCAAGTTTGTGGTCACGATATTGAAAAATGTCATGCCTTTAAAGACCTCGTAAAATGACCTATCAATCATGGGGACCTTCAGTTGGATAATGGTAATGCTCATCCTAAACAACCCTTAGATGTCTTTAACCAGCCCTTCCCTAATCATGTGTCAAACAATCAACCTAATCCCTCTACATCTCAATCACCCAACATCCATACGATCAACACTATAAGATAATATTCAACATAACCACCCACATCTATTATCCCCTTTACTCTACCTACATCTATTGCGCTTGTTTCTTCTCTGATATCCACCCCTACATCTATAATCACATCTACATATATACCCCTATCTATAATTGTTATACCCATACCCATTATACTCACACCTATTACATCTACATCTACCACACCCACATCTATCTCAACACCTATATCTATACTCATCCCTTTATCTATATCTACTTCCCTAACCCCATCTACAACCACATCCACAACTTTATCCATTCCCAAATCAACCCCAACATCTATCTTTACATCCATTCCTAATTCTACATATACTTCTTTGCTCACATCTGCAATCGTATCCATACCTACATCAACATCCAAATCTATGTCCACATCCATATCATCCCTTAAAACTTCTATCAAGCATACATCCCCTCTTAATGCAACCATAAGTGATGTCCCTACCCCATCCTAATCCTCAATAAGTACAATCACTTCTACACTAACACCTCCAAAATAAACACAATCTACATCCCCTTCTCATATTACCACTCGTGATATCAACCAACCCCTTCATCTTCAACCCCTACATCTACTACCAACTCTACACCCAAATATCTAATTCTACCTCTAAGGATCCCCACGTTGAAATCATTGTGATCCCCACCAAAGGTAAATCTTCATAGAAAAAATCTAATAACCTTGGTGTCCCTACTCAAAAATATCTCACTCATCCACATAAAAAATTGGAGCTCCCTCCTCCAAACCCCACAACCATATAAGAAATCCAACATCTCATCATCTATCTTAGGACCTTACTCATCTATTTTGGGATAGGTCCCTTCATCTAAATCCTCCATCATTAAATCCAAATCAAAAATATTCATCCCTTCTTCCAAGTCTAAATCAGAATCAAAGGCACCTATCAAACATCATAAGAGTAAGCCACCTCTTTTCCCTTCATCCTCCTCTCCCAAATCCAATCAATCTGTAATCCAAAAAACCCCTTCCTCAAAAACCCCCATTGGGTCATGTATAGAAATATTTTAGTGTATCATTCAGGCATCTGCAATCACTCATCCCCTATCAAATCCTTCTATTCATGGGAAAAAACCCACATGGTTTGATTATAACATCATTTACGCTTATCACCATACCCATGGACATGACACTGAACATTATAGGGCCCTCCAAACCCTCATTGAAAATCTCATAGAAGAGGATGACCTTCTCATTGAAGAAGATCACCCTCTTCCATCTACTAGTTCATCGTCATCCAGCCACAATCCTCCAATCAAATCCACACCTCCTAAGGCTTCTAAATATCCTTCTTCATCCAAATCCTTTTTGCAATCCCTCCACCAAACTATACCTCTTCCAAATAAGGTCCCTCTCTTTTCATTGATGTCATTCGTATTGCCACTCGCTCTCAACCTCATGATTCTCAACCATCTACCCAAACTAAAAAAAGTTCATTTGTTGCCCTTCTAATGAGCCTTCCCAATCCTCTTCTTCATCTAAGGCTAAGGTATCCATCCTAGTCTGTTCCACCTACTCAAAACCCCTACTTTCATTGAATAAAGCATTGTAAATCAGCTCCATCATGCCCTTGTTAAGATGTCTCTCTACAAGGTCATCCAAATCTCTCCTAATCATCGACAAGCTCTCATCGAAGCCTTACAATGTATCCTATTACCATTTATGAGACTCAACCTTTCACGGATCTTTTTAAATCCCTTACAACTTCCACCGCCATTTATTTGACAATTCTAAAATTCCAACATCTTACCTGAAGATCATGACCTTCCCCTTTTCATCACCATTTGTATCAATGACACCTTCATCCAATGATATATGATTGAAAATGGTGTCAGCATCTATATCATCTCATCCCATACCTTTGATCAACTCAAAATTCCCAAATCCATCATCACCCAATCACCTACACGGTTCTTCATGCCTTCAATGATGTTGTTGCCCCTGCTTTTTGAACATAGTTATCCTCCCCATCTGTGTTGGTGAAAAACTCCTCCACGAGCTCTTTTACATTGTTGAGGGGGATTTCCAATACAATGTCATTCTTGGATGTCCATGGATTCATGTCATGCATTACATCCCTTCCACTCTCCATTGTTGTATTAAGTATGAGTACATGAGGGGAAAATCCATACACTCCCCACATATCTACCTCCATTCAAAACATGCCACATGACTATTTTCCAAATGATGTGCTCATCCCTAAACCAGATTCATCTTCCAGAACCATCTACTAACTCATTCATACTTGCATCTAAGCTACCGAATGATGAATCTCTTAATGTCATGATGCAACATCTTTCAATGGGGGAGTATCGACTCCTCACCCTCAATGCTCTTCCCACACCTAATCCACTCAGTAGACCTGAAAAATATCTTATGCATTAACCAAATATCAAGGATATCATTTCCTTTGGTCCACCTCATCTCAAAACCAATCTCATCTATGGTGGCATTGATCACCCTTCCTCTCACATTGACAATCAACCTCACACTAAGCTATATACCAATAGTTTTGACTTCCTTTATAACAAAGCCTTTGCTTACACCTACTTCCATCGTTGTGCATGGAAGGGATTCAATCTTGGATGTTATGAGCAATGCATACATGATATTTTCATTGAATAATATTGTAAACCTCATGATAAATTCAGATTGGGTTTCAAAGAACAACCCACTGACCCTCTTGCACCTACTTCTTCATCTACATCCCCCATATACATTGATCCATCATCCAATTCTTCTCCATCGAATGACCCCATAGACATGGATAACACTGTGTCCTCTCTTATAGATTTTTTTTAATCTCTAGGATCACTTTGGGACCGGTCACTTATCAAGCCCAAAGTGAAACTAGGTCCCTTCCTCTCATATTTCCCGACATGGTAGAGGAAGATTCCCCTACCATTAATGTTCTCTAGTGCAGTGAAAATGAATCAATTCTTTTCTAAATGGGGGTAGAAGATTCTCATCTTCATAACTCCTTACCTCCCAACACATCCACCCTTTTTAACAAATCCACCATTGACATCAACATAGGGACTCCACAAGAGTACCACATCCTCAAAGTTGGTCAATCTCTTGATCCGCAAGAGTTAGAGGCCTTCACCTCCTTTCTTTCTAATCATATCCAAGCCTTTGTATAGTCGTACACCAACATGTTAGGCCTCGATTCCAGTATTTTTGTCCACAACATCATTGCCATCCTAATGCCAAGCCAGTTAAGTAGAAGTTATGTTCATGCATCCTCAAGTTATCATCCTTGTTAAAGAGGAATTGTAATGTATTCTTTCCAACAACTTCATCATACCCATAAACTATTTGCAATGGGTTCCTAACATCATACCCATTTCCAAATCCTCTAGAAAGATCCGCATCTCTATCGATTTTCAAGATTTAAATTTCTCTTTCCCTAAAGATGACTTTCCTCTTCCTAACATTGATCAGTGCATTGACCTCACTGCAGGCCATGAGATGATTTCTCTTATGGATGGATTTTATGGGTACAATCAAATATTATCATCACAGTAGAATACCAACATAAGAAATATTTCATCACCCCTTAGGGAACCTTCTATTATCGTGGCATGCCCTTTGGTTTGAAAAACGTAGGGGCCACTTATTAATGTCTCATGACCTTATCCAAAAAATAATAGATGATTATGTCGATGACATCTTGGGTAAGTCCAAGCATCGACAAGACCATCTTTCCATCCTTGAAATCCTCTTCACTCATATTATTTTTTCCTTCCTTCATCTTAATCCTGCCAAGTGTGTGTTTGGGGTTTTAACTTGTAAACTCCTTATTTTCGTCATTTCTATTACGGGTATTGAAGTTGATTCTGCCAAGATCAAAGCCATCCTTGAGATGCCTCCTCCCTCTAATCTAAAGCAGCTTTATAGTCTCCAAGGTCGACTCCAATTAGTCTGCCATTTCATCTCACAACTTTCTGATCGTTGCCAACCTTTTCATCATCTTCTCCACAAAGACACTCACTTCAAGTGGGATTCCAATTGCTAAAAGGAATTTGATGAGCTCAAGCATAATATTTTATCCCTGATTGTGCTCACACCTCCACACGAGGGGGAGCCTTTCTATATTTACATCTTTGCCACCGATCATGCTTTAGGTTCCATGTTGGCACACCGCGACGAGCAGTGTATGGAGCAGGTCATCTATTACATCAACCACACTCCTCATGATTACGAAACCTGGTACACCAAAGTTGAAAAGTTATGTTGCACTCTTTTCTTTTCCACTTGTAAACTTTGCCATTATCTTCTTAGTCAAAAAACCTATGTCACAACTAGGTCCAATCCTCTCAAAACCATGCATTCCAAGCCATATCATAATGATCACATCACTTGATGGATCATGCTTATGCCTGAGCTCTACCTAGAATTCATCTCTCAAAAAACCATTAAGGGCCAAGAAATCGCTAATCAACTTTCCAAATCCCCTATTATCAATAATCAAATTCCTCATAAACATCTTTTAGACGATTCTATCCATACCATCGATCACGAGTATTCTCCTCTCAAAATGACATTGTTATTTGATGGATATAAGTGTTAGAAAAGGGGAAGGTGTTGGGGTCATCATCATTCCTCCTTAGGAAACTCCTATCCTTGTTTCCTACAAACTTAACTTCAAGGGCACTAACAATATGGCTGAGTATGAAACCCTCATCTTAGGTCTTCATACCGTTATCATGCACGTCATCCAAATCCTTGATATCTATGGTGATTATCAACTCATCATCAATCAAATCAAGGGTATATATCAGTGCAAAAATGAAGTCCTTCAGAAGTACAAGGACATCATCGACTTTCTTCTCATGTCCTTTGACCAATCCACCATCCAAAATGTTCCTCGCTCATCCAATCATTTCATAGATAATATGACATCCCTCACATCTCTCATCCCATGGAAAACCAAAGAATCCAAATGCTTCATTTTTATTCACCGCATCGATCAACCATCTCATACCCATGAGCTTCCTCACATCAATCTTGTCGACTCCAATCAATCTGACATCTGGTATACCCATATCTTTGACTATCTATCTCAATCTAAAATTCCCTCTAACCTATCCAAAAATGGTAGGAGGCCTTTTCTTCAAGGCGCTAACCACTATGTTATCCTTGGCAGCATCCTCTACAAATGTGGGTTTGATGGTATCCTTCTACAACGCCTTAAATCTCATGAATCTATCCATGTTATCCAAGAAGTCCACAACATCATTTGTGGTGGACACTTTAGCGGTTTGGCCATTTCCAAATGTGTTCTTTGAGTGGGCTGCTATTGGCCCACCCTCAATAAATTGTTGTGAGTATGTTAAAAAATGCACCAAATGCCAGCAACATTCCAATATCATTCCCATCCCTATCTAGTCCTTACATCTGACTCAAGATCTATGGCCTTTTTCATAGTGGGGCCTCAACCTCATAAGCCTCATCAATCTACTGTCTTCTCAGCATCATCATTATATCCTAACCACTATTGAATACTTCACCAAATTGGTGGAAGCCATTCCAATTGCATCAACCAAAGCTAACAAAATTGTCAATTCTGTTTATCAACACATCATCTATCACTTCAACATTCCTCATAAAATCGTCACGCACAATAGAAAAGTCCTTCAAAAAAATATCTTAAGAAGCTTTATGACACTTTCAATATCAAGCTTAGCTTCTCATCTCCTTAATATCCTCAAACTAACAGTGAATCTAAATCTACTAACAAAACTCTCTGTAATATCCTTACCAAAATTGTTGATAAAGGAGGATGAAATTGGCATCTTCATATCCCCTTCACTCTCTGGGATTATCAAACTAGCATCCACACCTCTATGGGAATTACTCCCTTTTCTCTTGTCTATGGCTCAGAATCCATTCTTCCTCTTAAAGTTCAAATCCCATCCTTGCGTGTTTCTCTTCATAACTTCATCTCTAACGAAGACTATCGCCAAAAGCATCTAACACAACTTGAATTGCTAGATGATCATTGCTTAATCACTCTATCAAAAGCGCATCAAACTTTCCTATAACAAACATCTAAAAGAACGTGACTTTAACACCAGTGACCTTGTCCTCAAAGAAAATTAGAACGTCACTACTCTAGAAAGGATCCAACGTGGAAATTTTGATCCCAAATAGATTGGACCGTATATTATCACGCATAAATATGGGTCTTAGGCATATTATTTAGCTTCCCTTGATGGTAAACCATAAATGGAACCTCTCAATGCCTTGCACTTGTAGCCTTTCTACTGTTAACATATTTATCAAATGTGACCTTAGTCACATTTTAATGATCTTGATTCTATCACTAGCCTTTCCATCTTTCATCGTAATGATATGGAATTATGTGGTCTTCCATCACGATCCTATCTATGACCTTGAATATGGGCACCATAAATTTTTCCATACATATTCCTCATGGACAAGTTCCCCCTCTTAGGTGAGAACCCTACAATCATTATGTCCATCACCCTCTTAGCTACCTACTGGAACCATGATAAGGGTACATAGGTGTCATTTGTACATCTAATTTCCCCTCCCCAAGCGGTTTACTTAGTTATCCTCAACTCTATCCTAAAAGTCAAAAAAATGTGGATGCTCCTATCAAAAGCTATATCACCCATAAAACAAATTGCTCCCTCGAAGGTCAACTATTCATATAAAGAAAATAATTTCAAAAGTATAGCATGATCCCTCAAAGGACAAATATTATGAATTTTACTCTGCCATCTCAAAACTCAAAACTCAAAATCACAAGCAAAAAATCCACATTATAGACCAATCCCTCGAAGGATGGCTACTTTCATATATCATGGCAGTAAAGGCTTCTCATATTGATCAAACTTATAAATATCAAAAGCAAAAGAAAAATTCAAAATCAGACATCTTTAGAAAGCTTCCCACATTGATCAGTTTTCCCATCTCCAAAAAACTTCCCGCATTAATCAATTTGCACCATATTGCTTAGAGTTGGGGCATAGACCTAAGACAACCACCTAAGGAGAAACTACTTCCCCCATACATGCTACATCTAAACCCTTTTTCATGTCTACAGTAGGTGTATAAGCACACCTTCCATTTTTCACCTCACGATCTTATATGTGACTAATTATCGTTAGTTATGTGTTAACACCTATCATAGGCCACAAGTGCATTGCTTTGACTGTGTTCCTTTCACATTTTACCTCCAATCTTGTCTAAAACCATCTACTCTATGCACACCCTTTACTATGATGAAGGGTATTGTTCTATGTATGGTCACTCAATCCTGGTCATGTCTTATCTATCACATCTCATCCAATTACACCATCTTATATCTTATTCAATCCAATTAACATCTACAACTATCACTTTCATATCTAATCTAAACCCTCTCATCATCATTTCTACTACATCACATCCATTCTAATCTAAATCAAACCATAATATACTTATCACATCCATCATATCATTTTTCATCAAAATCCATCATGTTATCTACATCTAATCATGTCAATACCATTTGCATCCCGTTCAACACATCTAATCTAATTTCAATCACACCTAATCTACGTCTATCACATCATCTATAGCTAATCTAACATCTACATCTCATCCATCATATCTAATCATATCCATCATAATCACATCTAATCTAAGTCCATCATATATTTCTAAATATTTAAATCCGTACATCATTTCAACATCATATCTAACATCTAAGCTCATCACGTTAATAACTAAATCACTATCCATTAAATCAATATCCACATCATTAACATATCATCCATACATCATATCAAATATCTACAACATCATCTATATCTAATCATATCCAATCCATCACATCTAATCTACATCCAAATCATGTATATCATCATTAATATGCATCACATCACATCCATAATCTAAATCAAACATCATCTCATAATCTAATCAAACATCAAAATATATCAAAGCATCTAAATCATCACATATATCTAATATACTCATCACAACACATGGAAATAACACGAAAAAATCGTCATATATATATCATCAAATTGTCTATATATCTATGATAGGCCTCTAATGGGCTCTATCTCAAAATATATACATCTATATCATCAAAATCTATATACAATGTTTACCCTACTCGGTGAACACAATATCAGATGCTCTAAGTCTGAGCCAAAGGCTATCCTCTTGGTGTAGGGCCTATCCTCCTTCTCTGTCCACTATCTAGCCCATGATCACAGTTTCAGGTATGCCACATGGCTAGTTGTGCTCCCTGATGTCTCTTGTCAAGTTGATATCCTTGATCTCCTCTCTCCAGCTAGGTATGTCGCATAATACAGTACATAGATAATCATTGTCAGTCACTATTCTCTCATAGTAGCATGCCTCCTCTCCTAGGGCCTAGTACTACTCCAGTGATATTGTATACTAGGTGGAGCCATCTGTCTTGCTCCTATGTGGATTCCTAAGCCTTGATCCTCTATCGAGCATATACAATACCAAATCTCCATATTTGGCCCATAAGGCCTCTCGCTATCTGTAGTATTTATCTCGTTGTTATATGGTCAAGTCCCTCTCCTGACACATCATAAAAAGATCCTAACATGACGTGTCTCACTCCTAGCGAGTAACATCTATCTCTTGTAAGCCCCTATCTCCACCATCTACCTATAGGTTGTAGCCTCTCCTCCTGCTAGGACACTGCCACCTCTCCTCATACCTGTGTTGCCTCCCCCTCAACTCGAGTTGTCCACACCTGCATCATCCACTCCACAAATCACTCTCCAACTCCCACATCATCCTCATCAGTATCACATCGCTCCCACTCCTCCACCAATGGGCCTTCCATCACTAGAATCAGGGCTCTCAATCTCATCACGATTGAATCTAATCGGTGCTCTAGGCACCATCTGAACCACTCAAAATTGTCTCATTACTCATGTAAATTATATAACCTCTATCATCTTCGGCCTCCTCCCTTATACACACATGAACCTCCTCATCCCCATAAGTTGTATATCTATCCCAAGTCATGTAGAAAAGCCTCTATAAGGCCTCCATCTCACATCATCTACCTACAAACTTCCCAACCTCTCTGACATACCAATCCTCTGTGCACTCACCCCTGTTCTCCATGAGCCTAGTTAGATCGTCATCTCAAAATCCAACTGTCATTTCAATGTGATCACCTGTGATCCATGGAAGCCCTGGTGGCCTCACTATGGCTATGTGCTTATAAGCCCAACAGTGTAGTAGTAAGCCCACATCCATCCCTGAACTCCTCCCCGATACATACATCCACAGCTCGTAATATACTTTTGCTAACAAAGTTGATCCAAAAGAAAACATTATCATGTGCTCAACTATATCTGCCACACCCCTACTAATTCCCATGGGAATTAGGCTCCACACCTGAGTTAGAAATGAGTAGTATGATATCACCATCATAACCAAGTAAATCAGTCAGTTCCCTGGCATGGCAAGATGATATGGGTCTCAATATGGAATGCCCCTGATACAAAGGTAATCTATAGGGTATTTGCTCCAAAAAAATGTTAATTCCACCATCTTTCCCTCTACTGTAATAGGCACTATCGGTGCCCCTGAATCGGTTGTCTCAAAATAGGATACACGTCCTCCAACGTGATCGTCATCTCTCCTATCCTAAACCAAAATGTACTAGTCCTAGGATCCCATCTATCTATAAAAGCAATAATGAGCCATATATCTATGGGAACCATCTAATAATGGTAAAATACACCCAATCCAACTACCTCTAAGTGGTCCCACTCTACATCTAACCCTCATCATCCCTAACATGGTTGGGACTCTATCTCTCAGGTATAACATGTCTCTAGCCTATAAAAATCACCCAAACAGGCACCCATAAGCATCTAATCATCAAAAACCATCATTTTCATCTAAAAATTATCTATATAAACTAAATCCTACCCAATCGACATCGACCCTTCAGGTCGATGCCAAATTTCCCTGGTTGGAGGCAACCCATTTCACCGCTAACTGACCCTTGGTGCCCATCAAATTTCAAAAAAAAATAAAAAAAAAAAATAAAACAAAAATCAAAACTAAGCTAGGTTTTTATACTTACCACTCTCTATGACCTCATGTGTTTCCTTCCTCCTCCATTGGCCTCCATCTCACTTAAATCTCAAGATTTATTATCTCTTAAATCTCTCAATCATCAAAATTGTATCATGAAAATGAGATTAGTTAGCTGACTCCACCACTTATATAAGTGTGTCGACCCAATCATCATCGACCCAAGCCAAATCATCATCATCCCAATCAGTCATCGTCGACCTAGCCCTGATTTTCATCTTTTTCTCGTCTCATCCAATTTCCTCATCAAATTATCTTTTCTTCCACTTTTCACTTGTGTGTTACTCATAACACACCCTTATTTGTCCCACTTGGGCTTAGTTGGCTATCTTTTGGCTTATCTATCTATCTCATCATGTATCTTTCATCACATCTAGCAGCCCACTCTGTGGCCATCCTTGTGTTCCCTTTCAAGACACCATCTCTTATCTTAAGCCCATTGTGGCCATATTTTATCCTCATCCCATCCAGACTGCATATTTGATCAATTCCTCACGTATGAAGGATATCGCATCTGCTTTTTCCCCCACATTTTGTTAGACCATTGTCTTGACCATCCTCACATTTTTTGTGCATATTTTTGATGTCTTCCTTTGACCCATTGGTAGCACGGCTTGTACATCCATTTGAGTGGATTCCCATTGGATTCCCTCCATCTTCATAGTGGTTTTTTCCAACTCATAGGTCCATAGGACAATTTCGTTCTTCTCTGTTGAGGCCATACTTTATTCCCTACCAAAGTGATTCTAAAATTACTGCCATATTTTATTTTTTCCTTTATTTTTTTATCTTTTTATCCCTCTCCACTTGGGGCATCTTGTCTCATCTTCTCTTTTCTCATCCTTTCCATCATTTTCCTTTTCTTATCTATTTCTTTCAACCTCGTGATCGATTCTTCTTTGTATCATCGATCCCTAGTTTGAGGGGGAACACCTCAACCATCATCTTTTATCACTTCTAGTTTTTGTCTCACGGTTTGCTTAACACAAACCACTTGACAAAAAGGGGCAAATGTAGACACCAATTTTTGGTATGCTTGTCCCTCATCCCATGTTTTCTCCCCTTCATCGTCATCTTACACATACATACCTCTCTTCCTATTCAAATTCATCTTTCCTTCTTAAATATTATTTATCCTATCTAATTTCCCTTTTTCCTATCTTAATCATATCTTAACCTTATCATTATTTTATCCCCCTAATTTATCCCCAATCATATTTAATTACCCCTAAACCCATTCATTATACTAATCTATTCCCTACACCACATTTATCATCCCTAGACTCCCATTTACCCTCATTCAATGCATCTCTACCCTTCAACCTTCTTTATCCTCCTTATGCAACCCTAACCCACCTAAAGAGCCTGAAACCCTAATATGCCATCTTTAGGATCCTTTGTATTGGGTTAATCACCATCTCTATTTCCTAAATCAAGGGTCAGCTATAGTTGACGACGACCCAAGCAGGTCACCGTTGACCCTATAAGTATACCCATCCCCCTCCTCTCTTAAAGATGTAATTTTGAGAATCCATTTTGTTGTTTTTCTTTCTCTTCTTTGGAGATATTTTGAAGATCTTGAATGCCAAATCCATTTACCTACTTGGAGTCTTCACCATCATTTCACCATCCTCTTTGCATTGGTTCTATAGGACTACCCTTTACCTTGGAGCTTTTCTGTTTATTAGCCATCATTTATCCTTCTTCACAACTCATTTTTCCATACATTTAATCCCCTCAAACCCTAGATCTATCCCAAGTCACTGTCAACCCTATCCAATTGTCATCGACTTGATCTGTATCTACCTTGTTTTATGCCTCCCACCTCTTCTGCCACCCATTTTCTAGTCCTTGCAGCATCTTAAATTTGCAACCCTTTATGTTTCACATACAATTTGTGTCAAAGCCCATCTTCACTATATCATTCATTGTCAATCAGATCCACATCAAATCTATTTTTTCCCCCTTCTACATCTTCCATCTACTCTCTAGCTCCTTCAATGTCCATATTCCTCTGTTTCTATGATCAACCTATTTAGGAGTCCAAATCTTGTATCTTACCCCCCAGTCACCGTCGACCCGACCCATTTGTCATCGACCTTGTCTGCATTTATCAGATGTGTCAATTTTCTTACATCCTTTCTATTTCTCTAGCATCCCAACATCAAATCCACAGTCTCTGTCTTTTCATAGTCTGTTTCAGATCTATTTTCTGCACTTTTTCTAATCTACTCTGCTGCAATCACTGTCGACTATGCCTATTAGTTTCGGATCACCGTTGACCTAACCAAGTTTGATATTTCTTTTCTCATCTTTATCATTGTCGATATTATCAAATTTTTTTATCATATCTCATATCTCTATTTTATTTTTTTATCCATTACATCCTATCTATCCATTATCATTTATCTATCTGTTTTATCAAAGTGGGTTGAAATCCATCCCTAGGAAGTTATCACTTCTCAGGACTGACTTAGTCAGGAAACCCACCATCTTATCTATTGATCCCTTTCCGTTTTAGTTTCTCTCTGTTGTGCAGGTTATCTAGCTAGTCACAGAGAGTATCTTTGCATATGTACCTTCATCTTCACCATCATCTCATATCAAGAGGTAGCCTTAAACCCTCTCATCATTTGGAGTTTCCTATTTTTTTATTCCTTTTCCATTAACTTGAAACAAGAGGAAGAAAATTTGATCAACAATATGTATGCCATTTTTTTGTTCCTTCTAGGCCATGGGAACATATCTTCATGGATTTTATAGGTGGGTTGTCTATGTTAAATAAGGATCACAACCACCTCTGTATGGTTATGGACCAATTTAAAAAGATGTGTATTCTTATTCCTTGTAAGGGGCAATGATGTAAATGAGTTATTTTTTACTTATGTGTGGGTTCATTTTGGTTTTTCTAACTCTATTATTTCATATTGGGAATCAATATTTGTTGGCAAGCACTGGGCTATACTTGTGGGAGAATATGGATATGTAATTGAAATGGTCTACCACTTTCCACCCACCAAAAAATGGGCAGACGGAACTGGTAAATAGATTATTGGTACAAATCTTATGAGGGTATAATAAGAAGCATCCTAAGACATGGGATGAAATTTTGGTATATATCCAACACTCTTATAACCAGGAAATTCATGCTTCTGTTAGTAAAACTCCTTTTGAAACTTGTTTTGGTTGTCTACCTACATGTGCATTTGATGTTTTTTTGAGAAAACCATGTAGGAACAATGGGGAAGTGGATCCAAAAGTCCACAAAGTTGATAAATTCATTGAGAAGATTTATAAAATTCATTCCATGTGCAAGAGAGGTTGAAGGAGTCACAAGCTAAGTATAAAGAATGCTATGATCAACACAAAATTGAGTATTCTTTCCTTATTGGGGATAAGGTATGGTTGTACTTGAGTAGAGATAGGATCCAAGGTGCTTCTAAAAAGCTCAAGCCTTTAAGGTATGGTCCATTTGATATTTTGGAACAAGTGGGAAATAATGATTTTAGGCTTGATTCACCTCCTTACATGAAAATATATTTGGATGTCAATGTTGAGAAATTATATCTATTTAAGCCTTCTATGCTAGACAATAAATATAAGGGGTTGTTGATACTCTCAATTGAATATATTTCTCTTGATATTCAGATAGAGATGGAGGTGGATGTTTTATTGCAATGAAAGGAAATGACAACATGAAGAAGAGATTAAGAATATTGGCTTGTTGGGTTAAAGGGTCAACTACCTATCAAGGCTAAATGGTATTCCAAAGAAGATGTGGGGAAGATTTTTTTTGACTTGATCAGTTTATGAATCTTTTAGGGACTTAAAAGCCTAAAATTGGGGAGGTATGATCCAAAATTAGATCCAAGATATGCCCAATTAATGCAATTTCAATTGTAAACACTCAATTAAAATACATTAATTATAAAACCATTATATAACCTATATGTTTTAATGATATATTTGAATTCCTATCATAATAATACACACTTTCAAAAAAATGGCACTCGATTTCGAGCTCGTATGAAAAATTTATGGCGTCAGGAAGATAATATAAATTTTTGGTTGCAAAACCACCCCTAAAAGTAGAGTGGTGGTTGCACAACCACCAGTTTGCATAAGGAGGTGGTTTACAACCCTCATTCTGCTTAAGGTAGTAGTTTCATCATGAATCCTAGAAACATGTGGATTTGAAACAGTTGCAAATGTTTTAACTTCCACAATCTATTATTGGACTTCTTGGCAATTTTATGAGGTATAAGGAATCAATCCAAATCTGATGGATGTCAACAATCATCAAGAATTACTAGAGTTTTGGAATTGGATTCTCCATTACAAAACTACAAGACGAGGGCATGGGGATTTCATTCAATTCCTAGCAGTTGGTGATGGATTCTAGTGTTGTGGTAAAGGAAAAAGGTATGTAAGGTGTTCAAACAAAACCTTGTGCAAGCTTTGGAGAGGGAGAACATTGTATTCCTATCCATAAAGGCCATGTTTTGGAAGTATCTTGTACAAAGGTGTGAATTGCATAGTTGAAGGGGAGGCCTCAATCACTGAAGTTTTTTCCCTTCTTGGGTTTCCCTAGGATAAATCCTTGTGTTCATGTGTGTTTGCATCTATTCTTCTCCTTTTTTGTATGTTACAAGTTTTAAATAGTCATTTATAACACTTCATAACTCTCTTTTAATGTAAAGTTGAGTCTATTTATTTCATTTGTAGAGATGGGACTAAAAGATTTGTGTTGGTGAAACCTAGTGTGCAATATCCACCTAGTCTACAAATCATATACATTAGTTGTATGGTCCTTCCCTGCTTAGTTTTTAGTTCCAGAATTAGCACCCAAGCAGTTAGAGTCTTTGATCTACATATTTAACTATTATGCACACCCATATCCTCTATATAAGTTTTTCTTGTTGACTTTTCCACCCATTAGGCATTGACTTATATACTATTAGGGTTCTTATTTGAACTCAAGAAGTATATAAATACATGAATGCATTAGTGCATTTTCTAACAAAAACAAGAGAAAGAATAACTACTTTTTCACCAGAGTGAGATTGAAGTTGTAAGAGTGGAATTATTATTTCCAAGAGCATCCATGTGACAAAAGAAGAATTCACACATTTAGAGAACATTCTAACATTTACTATTTGTTTTATATGCATTGGAAGATAAGGGTTGGGAAACATGCATACACTATCTACTATTTGTTGACTGACATCAAGTGTTGATTTTGAGACTTTTTCCTTAGGAGGGGTCTAATGAATATAGGCCTCTGAATTCAAAGCTTATTTTTACCATTTTGTACAATATTGAGGCTAGATTATGATTTGAACAAGAAGAATAGTTTTGTATTGATGCATGAGAAAGCCAAAGAAAGTGAATGCAATTTTCGATGAGGATCACATTCACAATCTAATTTGGTACTCATGGAGAAGACCATTCCCATGCTCATAGTTACTTCAAAATATCTCATACTAAAACGGCGATTCAACTAAATCCAACGACTAGCAAAAACATATGATTAAGAAACGACGGTGCTGGCCTGAGATTTTAAAAAAAGAAAAAGAAATATGACCGTTAAAGGTTCCTCCCATACTTTCATTCTGCCACGTGTACTCACCGACTTGCAGCCGATTCACCAATACTTTAATAAATTAATAAAAAGAAAAAAGCATAATTTTGCTCTGTTTTATCGAAGTATACGTTGGAAAGATATTTTTATCTTCTCTTCTTAGGGTTTGGTTGTTCTTCTAAGCTAGGGTTTCATTCTATTCATTCATTCATTTATTTCTGTTTTTAACCGTTGCGGGCATTCGATTCTTTTTCTTTTGTTGGGGTTCTTTTCGCGTTGGAAATTCGGATCTGCGAAAATCTGGAGGGAAAAGAAAAAGGACAGAAGAAACGTGAATCGCAAGTTTTCTAGGGTTTAATTTCATCAATTGGAGTAAGATCAGTATACCAATTGCTTGCACGGATCGAGCCGGGCTATCGTTAAAATAAGAATTCAAGTCATGGGTACATTTTTCCTCAATTGATTTCGTAAATGTTTCTGTGTAATCTGAAGAATACGGTTGATTGTTTATGTTTCTATATGAAATATGGTATGAAAATTTGTGAGTTGAATTGGGTTGAGACTGATATTCTTGTAGCTGAGGAAACTAATCAGGTGCGAGCAACGAGGTGAATTTCAATTTCAATTGGTATGTAGGAATAATTATAAACTAGCAGGAATTTGGGATTCAACGAGGATTATAATCAGAAGGAGAATAGGATTTGTATGTGAGTTTTCTGGATCAGACTGCATGGGCAAATTCGAGTCTGAAGTTTCAGGTCTCCCTGCCGAACCTATTATCACTGAAATTATTGAAGCCAATGTTCCAATTGCTTTTAAATTTTATGATATTCTGAACGGAATTATTGAGACATTTGTGGTACAAACATACCCTACACTGCATTAAAGGGGGCTCATAACCTGAAGAAGACATGCAAGGAAAAAAAATATAGGAGGAAATTTCTTTGCGAGAATAAGTTGCTGTTTTGGGGAACACAAGTGGAGGATTTTTGTCTGAATGGAAGTATATATGGTAGATGAACTTCTGGAAACAACTGTGTAAGTGAATGTTTAAAGTTACATCACTCGACTCGTTATCAAGGAATGAAGCTTCACATGACCTATAGGGGAAAATGTATGAGTTAATTTCTGCGTGACATGGTAAAGGTGGAGTTATTTGTCGGATTGGAAGTATATATATATATATATATATATGGTAGATGAACTTCTGTAAACAACCTGGTAAGTGAATTTAAAAAGTTACACTACTGGACTCATCATCAAGGAAAGACGTCTTTACAAAGTATCTAGAACTGGGTCTAGTATAATGTCCTGTATTCCAGTGCCAGACTTATACAGGCAAAGTATACTACAAGAGGAGCTGGAAGTTGGGAAGTCCAATCTAGAACAAAGAGAGTTTCAATGCAGGCAGCAGTTATCAATGAGCCACTTGTTAGGGTCATCTGTTAACGGGGATGCAAATCATTCTCATCTTGGGTGGGTTGATATTGAAAGTGGAAGATGGGCATCATCCCAAGGGCAGCAGGGAACTCAAGTCAGGACTTCATCTTGCAAGGCATTTTCTATCAGGTAAGAAAGAATGAATGAGTGTTGTATCAGTTAGTTTATTATTTTGTCTATTCAGCCCTTACTTTTTTAATATTCTTTCCATCATAGTTTCTTACAATATGTGAAGAATGGAAATCACAACTTCTGCATACGGGTCAACAAAAAGGTCAAGAGTTGAGTTAGGTCTTCGGCACTGTACCCATTTAGAAATTAACGATGTACCCAATTTAGGAATTAGTATCTATATTCGAGGATAGTGAAGGAAATCATGATGCCTTCCACCACTCGTTTTATTGGTATAAGGCAGTGGCGGACCTTGGACTTGGACTTGGTCTTTGTTTGTTTGGATTAGTTTCTCTTTCTGAAGAACTAGAGAATTTAACCACTATTTCGGGAGGCTATAGACACAGAAAAACTGTTCTTTAGCTACAATTGAAAATTATGCACATTGTTTTGTGGTTACTACCCAAATTATGGCAGTAGTCTTAGGCTCTTATTATACACGAGATGTAGGTGGATTGGCGCGGGTCGAATTGTTTCCAACTTTAGTCACAAGGTTGAAACCTAGGATTAAAACATTTTAGCAATATATTAGCTAATTGGAAAGAAATCCCACTGTGGGCTTCCTAAAGGAGGTCTTATATGCCAATTGGTGCCTAGCTAAAACAACCTTTTTAAGTTTAAGTTTTAGATGTTTGCTAAATGTTTTATAGAGGTCTGTTTTGGAGCATAGCTGTTGTGTGGTGTCAGGTTATAAACTGAGCAGTTTTGTAACTTCTAACCCTTTTTAAAAAAAAAAGGGAATATAGTTCTGCATATGTCCATCATCAATAAAGGAAAAGGGACCCATGTGCTGCTGTCTAGAAGGCCCTGAGTTACATTTTGGAGCCTAAGGACCTGAGGACTTGGTCCTGCTGAAAGAGTTTCTCATCTGGGGCCTTCTATAACCTAATCCAACCAATGTGGACTTTTGGTTTGCTTCCCCAAGAGCTTTAGACCTTTCCCATCGAATGTGTGCCCAATTACTGAAATGTGTTTCTTTTCTGCAATCCATGCACTTTGCAAACAAAAGCTAACAAATAATTCAAGGTTATATTTTTATCAGGTTATTATATTTTAATATGAAATTCTGCTTTCACAAGCAAATTGAATAACCTGCATCGCTGTAATCACATAACCTGTGCATATATCAGGTTCTAGTGTTCTAACACTTTAGCTTCTTTGGTTTGATAATTCTTCTCTTACATCCATACTGAAGGTCAAATTAGGATTAAATTTTAGATATGCCTTTCTCTGCACCATTGAAGCATGACACCGGCCAAACCAAGATAGTTCATGCCTCTATTCTGAAACAAGAAATGAATGACATGGACATATGTGAATGTAATCTTTTGACATGTTCTTCTATGTAGATTAGTTTACGTGAGGAACAGTGCACTTGATATTTTTTTCTGTCCTAATTAACATCGGCATTGCCCATACACACTGAATTGAATTGTATTTTTTTTTCTTCCAAAATCTACATTTTTATCTTTGAAAGGCTCAATGTTGTCAATCTTCAGAATGTTCTCAAGATGTATTATTTTATTCTTCAGAGGCTATGTGGAAAATGTTCGAGAAGTAGATACACACTGAATTGAATTGTATTTTTTTTCCTTCCAAGATCTACATTTTTATCTTTGAAAGGTTCATTGTTGTCAGTCTTCAGAATGTTCTCAAGATGTATTATTTTATTCTTCAGAGGCTATGTGGAAAATGTTCGAGAAGTGGATCTAAGTAAATGCTGGCCTTTTCATCCACATTTACTGCAAAGAAGAATGGGGGAAAATATGGTCACATTACTTCCCCCACTTGAAGTTCCTACATACAGATATTGGGAATGCTTAGAATGTCTTGATAATAAATTTATATTGGATAACTCAGATAAAAGGAGGAATGGCCTGTGGCAGCCAGATAGCTTGACAAATGATGCACTGGTAAATAATGGTGATGCAAATTTGCCAACCAAACGATCTGAAAATGAATATGCTGGTTCAGGCAATGGAATTCAGGATCCTCGCCCAAGGGGAAAGGAAGCAAATGGATTAGAGGAAGAGGAAGCAGCCATAGAAGCGGGAGAGCGTGTGGAAGTTGATAAAAGATCAGGGTCTGCCTGTGTTGAAAATCATAAGGATACTCTTCACAATGATCAACAGCAGCCAGAGTACTTGATAAATGCTGCCCAAGTAAATTGTGATGCAACTTTGCCAATCAAAATATCCAAAAATGAACATGCTTGTTCAGGCAATGGAATTGAGTATCTTCATCTAAGGGGAACAGAAGCCAGTGGATTAGAGGAAAAGGAAGCAGCCATAGAAGCGGCACAGTGTTTGGAAGTTGATAAAAGATCACGGCATGCCAGTGTTGAAATTCATAAGGAAACTCTTCACAATGATCAGCAACAGCCAGATAACTTGACAAATGGTACGCCAGAAAATGGTGATGCAAATTTGCCAACCAAACTATCCAAAAATGCACATGCTTGTTCAGGCAATGGAATTCAGAATCCTCATCTGAGGCAAAAGGGAGCCTACGGATTAGAGGAAGAGGAAGCAGCCACAGAAGTGGCAGAGTGTATGGAAGTTGATAAAAGGTCATGGGATGCCAGTGTTGAAAATCATAAGAAAACTCTTCACAGTGAAGATAGAGCTGCATTACATGGCACAATCAAGCATTTGACATCACATAAAACATCAGATGATGATAATTCTTGCTCTGAATATGAAATTGTTGCCTGTAATGCAACTGTGTGGCCCACAGACTCTGAAGAAACTTCCAGTGCAAAACAAAGTTTCTCTAGCGAGGATGATGATCAAATCGTTTCCAATTGCACAAGTCAAATGAAAACTGAAACAAATACATTTAGTTTTACAGAGAAGGCAGACCATGTTAACCACATGCATTGCACAGTGAACAAAGCAGCTCTGTATGAGATAGATGAAGATATTTTCGAAGAAAATACTAAGACTATAACTGCAGAAGAGGAAACAGAGAAATTTATGGGTGAGATTCCAAAAGATAATACATCAGCATTGTCCATTATAGATGATGCTGAAGAGGAAGGTTGTATTGCTAAGCTGAAGATTGATGAGATCCCTCCAACTGGAAATAAACACGGTGCTAAAAGACAAAATGGTAAGGGAAAGACAATGAAAGAGCGGTCAATATCAGATCTTATTGCTGTTGCCCCAAATGAGAAACTTCAATGCAATGAAGAAAACTGGAAATTTAAGTTGAAGCATATGTCCAGGAGAGCAAAGATTGAGATGTGGAGAGTCTCAACAGCAGCTGCAAAATATAGTTCACAAAAATTCAAGGCTCCAGATAAACCAAACTCAGAATCTGAGGTTGATAAGAGGAAACTGCAATGCCAAGGCATCTCATGTCAATCTTCAACACCAGAAAAGTCTGTAAAAGTATGTATCTTTATTATTATGATTTATCCTGTGAAACTTCTTTCTTTTGAGCTTTCTTTGCTTTGATTCTCCTAAAAGCTTTTCATGTATTACAAGATGACTCAGCCATGTTGTAATGAGTATCCCCAATGTCATAGCCCTGGACTCAGGTTTCTTGCAAGGTGATTGAACCTTGCATCCTCTTGAAAACCATGCAAGAACCAATCCCCAAATTTACTCAGTAAACAAAATATTACTTTGCTGGCAACCACTAGGACTGATTGATTTTTGAAATGTAGTAAGTATCCCAGATGTCATAGATACGATCTTTTAATTTGTTTTATAACTGAACTATGCTTCTTCTTCCATATATGAATATTAGAAGAGAATGATGCTTTCTCCAACTATGATGAAAACTTAATTAGTTTCTATTCTTTATGAATTAAAGTTAAGATAGTCTTCTTTTAATTCTCAGCATGTGTTATTTGTTCTGTTGCTTTTAGGGAAGTTACATATGTGGCTGTAACTGGTTCCTTGGGCTTCCAATAATTGCTAGCCTCTTAGTTTAATAACAGGTTTTGGGAGATGTTATTGTTAGGAAAACAATGATCAAGGGTCTTTTTTCAATGTATTTTTAGATTCAATTTAGCCTGATCGATTCTAAACATTCTAGTCACTTTGCCATACCCTGAAGGAAAAACAGAGGTGCTGTCTTATTAGAAATATCTACAAAATGTATGAATGGATTATAATATGAGGAGGATGTATTCAAATCCTGAAATCCAATAGCATCTTTTTGTTGTCACTGATGTAGGAAGCAAGAAGGGTACTCAAAAGACACTTTGGCTCGAAGAAGCTTAGGAGTCCCCAAAAGGGAATGGTTGCAAAGGCTTCAAGAAAGCGAGTGCATATGGAAGAGCTGGTCCAGAATGAACTAGAGAAACAAGCAGTTTCAGATCCAGACGGTGATTTAATGAATGATTTGGCACATTTCATGGTTGCAAAGGCTTCAAGAAAGCAAGTGCATATGGAAGAGCTGGTCCAGAATGAACTAGAGAAACAAGCAGTTTCAGATCCAGACGGTGATTTAATGAATGATTTGGCACATTTTATGGTTGCAAAGGCTTCAAGAAAGCAAGTGCATATGGAAGAGCTGGTCCAGAATGAACTAGAGAAACAAGCAGTTTCAGATCCAGACGGTGATTTACTGAATGATTTGGCACATTTCATGGCTAAACACCAATATGAACGACATGCAACAACATCAAGATCACATAATCTCAAAGGTTCATTGATTCGGAATAAGGAGGATGAAGATGGTAATTGTCTTGTGGCAGAAAAATTAGATAAGTCCAGCGATCCAATTCAACCTCATAACAGCCATTCCTTGAAGGACGAGTTGGTTAAAGGGACACATACTTCCAGCTACTGTTCAGCTAAACCTACCACAGTGGATAGTGACGTCCATCATGTAAAAGACGGTGAAAAGATTAATCAAGTCCAAGAGTCTGGTAAGCATGAGATACGGGAGATGCCAGGAAACATTAAGGAAGTAGAAGTGATTTTAGATTCTGTGATTGGTAATCTTCAAGAAACTGAGTTTCTCAAAGGTCCGTTGATTCAGGAGGATGAAGATGGTAATTGTTTTGTGATAGAAAAATTAGATCAGTCCGGTAATCCAATTCGACTTTATAACAACCATTTCTTGAAGGACAAGTTAGTTAAAAGAACAGACACTTTCAGCTACTGTTCAGCAAAGCATGCTACAGTGGATGGCGAAGTTGTTCTTCTTGTAGAAGATGGCAAAAGGATTAATCAAGTCCAAGAGTCTGGTAAGAATGAGAAATGGGAGATGTTGGGACAAGCTAAGGAAGTAGAGGTGATTTCAGATACCGTGATTGATACCTCTTCAACTCCAGATCATCATGCTTGCAAGAGCACAGAAACAGTTGATGGGAACCAGAAAAGAGATGCAACTGCTCAATCACTCAGTGATAAAAACAGCATTGGTAATGATGGCGTGATAAACACTCAGAGAAACAGCGGCTCCTGTGCTTCTAAAAAGAAATCAATTGAGCATCTAGGAAAGCTCTTTAATTTAAACAGGGATCAACTGCCCATTCTTGAGCAAAGTAATGCTTCTTTGGATGCTGCAGTTCATGACTTTTCAGCCACTAGGTTTAACAGTTATGACAATGGCGTGGATGAATCTGTGCCCTACAATTCTTGCATAGATGCTCTTCAGAGTCATAACAATGGCTCACATCACTCTGTGCCCAAGAGTCCATGCAAAGACATTTCCCAAACAGTTGTAGTGACCACTTTTGGTCCTGCCCAAACAAATGCAGCAGCAGCAGCAGACCCCATTCAAACAGTGATCCAACCTGATTTATCTCCTCTTCATTGTCAAAGCAGGCTAACAAATCCAAATATGATTAGAGAATTTGAAAAGTCAGAAAGTTCGAATTTAAAAGCTACCCAAGTGTACCAAACAGAAACCTGTCCAAAAGTGAACAGAGACTATACTGCAGTTTCTGCAGGAAACAACCGACTGTTAGGTGTGATGCAGCCAAGTATGGGAGAGAAGAACTTTTATACCAACCTATTGTTGAGCTCAACAGATGGAGACTTCATGTTTGAGAGTTCAGAAGGAATTGTGGAGCAAGTAAAGGACCAGGTGAGCAATTAGATTAAAACTTATTTTACCTTATGGAGAATCTTTTAGACTGGATGATCTGATAAGTTGAATAAAGTCCACTTTCCAATGCCCAAATGGTCAGGATAAGTTCTGTGGCCTGAATTGATTCATAGTTTTTAGCTTTGTGCTCACATCGATAAAAGAACTACAGTCAGTAAATTTGGAAGAATTAACTGCCCCCGTTCTTATTCACTTAATAAGTCCTATCGGCACATTCCTAATTTAGGACTTGCATTAGAAAAATCACAAAAAACAGTTCCAATTAATCTTCACAGAAAATATTGGAGTATTAATTCAATTTAACCGATTATATTGGCCAGTGCAAAGGGGTCATTATTCAAGCAAGGATCTAACATGTGAGAATTTTTACCTTCTCAGATCAGTCAGAAACAAGGGGCACAACCTATTACTACTTTTCCAGTATTGAGTGGTACCGGACAGCAACCACTGAAAATTCTGAATGGTATGCCTGTGAAAAGTAAGTAGTTGGAAAATTTAGAATCTAAGAGTTAGTACTTTGTGTTATAAAATGGACCGTATTAAATAATGAGAATTTCTAGGTATCTTGTTTCTTGGTTTTCAATTCATCTAATTTAAAAATATTTCTGCAGATTTTTCCCTGGAACATGGGCCATCGAACAACATTGAGTTTCAACCTTCTTTTGATTGCAATCTTCCATACAAGGCCCCAAATACTCCTTCAAGTTTGGCTGCAGAACTAACAGCCAATGCTGCTGAACAACAGCCTTTAAGATTGCCAATTATTTTAAGCTTTGCTCAAGGTAAAATGGAGAAAAACAAGTGAACTAGAGAGTTAGATTTGCATTTTCAAACCTAAATATAAAGTAATTCCAATGAAAAGGATTCTTATGCAACCATATAAGACGACTCTGATCACGGAACCAAATTTTTCAATGCATATGTTTTGCAGGAAACAAGTTAGACACACAGACTACGCTATCTCAAGAGTGCTTTGATCAGGGAAAACTGGAACTCCAATCCTACATAGAAAAGAGACTTCAGAATTATGGATCCAGTAAAGCTCGTAAAATAATTGTAACTAGCCAAGCAGAAAAATGCTCCGAGGATGAAGACATCCAGACTGCCGATTCCCAGGATAAAAATCTCTGTATCATAAATAAGAACCTAGTTGAATATATGAACTCCAAAAGTAGTCTGACAAAGAAAAGGAAAATTTGCGACAGGCAGAGAATTGCTGTGCTTGCGCTGGGTACAAGTGGACATTGTACAAAAAATAAGGAAGTTAAGCTGGTTCAACCAGATAGTAGCATAGCTCCACAAAGTGTACCATCTCTTTCTCAAACTAATATGCTGGGAAGAAGCATGAAACCTATTATGAAGATTTCAGATGGACAAAATTGTAGAAAGGAAATGGTTGCAGACATGAGCCATGGAGGAAATATGAACATGACTTTGGAGAATGCAGATGAACAGATTCCTAAAAGGAGGAAGGTTAATAAGGGTCAACAGTCTCAAATAGAAAGTCAAATCTCAGAACCAACTGTTGTTGCTCTTTCTCAGACAAATTTACTAAAACAAAAATTTGACTCTCAATCAAAGACAACTCTGAGAAGTGGCAAATTGTTGGATCCCACTTGTCTGAAAACTAATATGCATGCAGACGGCCCAAAAAAGTATGTAAAAATAGCAGAAAAGGAGGCAGCAGAAACCAGAAGGAAACTAGAAGTGCATTCGCATTCCATTCAAACTCAGGCACATGCCATGGACTATCACACGCGGCGAGATAAAAATTCATCTTCACAAGATCTGTCTTCAGCTGCAAATGAGTTTTCTGGGTTCAAGCATGTGTTGAAACCAATAGCACCAAATACTCACCGACGTCTGCCTGTTCCACCTATTCCTTTTCCAGCAGATCAACAAGATAAGGCGGCAGAGGAAGCACAACTTGCAATATTGAAATTGAAAATGAGCATGATACATAACAAATTTGATCATCAAGCAATAGCAAATTACATAAAATGGGGAACATTCAGTGTCGACCCTCCATCTTTAGGAGATCTGCCTACAAAAGTTGGTGGAGGTGTGTCCTTTCAGTCTAAACTAAATCAAAATGGTAAATTTGTGAATCCTACCAAGTCTGGAGAAATACACTTAAACTTGAATGGAACAGAGAATAACATGCTTGGGGCTATCTCAAATACTAGCGGCCTTTCTCTTCCATCATATGCAATCAACACCAACAGTGGTACTCCACCATGTGCAGGCAATCCCATCATTGGTATTCCATCTCATACAAGCAATAGAAACGGTTTTACACCATCCAGTTTAGACAACGACGAAATTGTTATTCCACCGTATGCAGGCAATGGCAATGGAAACATTGCTAATGCAGCATTTTCAGGCAATATACCAGGCCTATTGAAACCATTGGCAATGTCTGAACAAGAGGTGTTGTTGTATCAAATACAGGCCTATCTTGACAAATCAAATCTTCATTTCTCCTCTTTTACTCATGCAGATAAGCCACTTTCTACTTCCATGGATTCTCCGCTTGAACCAAACTTGAGCACTTAGTCTTGAATTCCTGCTGGAGGTTCCAAAGCAGACTGATAGAGCGGCACTTTCAAGCTCAGAAAGTTCTTGCCACTGGACCAGTTTGAAAAGCTATAATCCTTTATAGCTCAAAGCAAATGGATGATGGATGGTTACCCAAACTATGTAACTACCAACCCCCATTATAGAAAGGTTTGCTTGCTAATATTACTGACTAATTGAACAGGCAAGCAGGCAGCAGTTGATGGATGATTTTGCAGTTTAAGGACAACCAACCATTGGTGAAGGGTCTTGTTCGCTGCCACTAGTTGCTCTAGTGAGCTAATAAGTTATCATTTTTTATTTTTTTACTGTTCTTAACCTATTTGATTCCTAATCTATCAAACTAACGGGTGGGCCCTCAGCCTCTATCCGACTCATTTGAACCAGGGCACCAGCCTTGCATATCTGGAATCTGGAGGGTTTTGATCCCAGCTTGAAAGCCCTCGCTTGTCCAATTGAATCCCACTAACCTAGGCCACTAATTGCCCTTGTGGGGTTTAGTGAGTTTTCACCATTTTTTTGATTGTATAGAGGCAGAGATAAAATTCTCCCCTGTATTGATTGAAACTAATCATTGTTATTTAATTCAAATTTAGTGCAGACAATTGCTATTGCTGCAATTTGCTTATCACTTTGTATTTGTATTTTTTGGTTCTTTACTCCCAAACAATTCTTATACGTATAAGTTCATTCTTTCTGACATGGGATTTTTGGACTTTGGAGCTTGATTACATCTCCTGTGAATTCTATAAAGGAAACTAAAATTGATAAATTGATATAGTGCATGCTATTGTTGCAAAAACAACGCTCATTTTTCAAACACTTTAAAATACGCCATTTCCCTTTGTATAGTCTTGGTAAAGACTTGTGAGCTCCCTAAAAGCCAAATGTAATACATACGGTTTTTTTGGTTTTTTTTTTAAATTTAATGGTGTGGGCGAAAAGCAGCCCTGGTCAGCTAGTCCAAACACTCCCTCCAACTTTACCTATGTTGACACAAGGGTGCCGATCAAACCAAGGACCCTCCCCCTCCTCCCCCTTGGAATACAAATAAATGAATTATGTTAATTAAGCATCCATAATGCAGTTAAAATACAACAATAATGCAAAATTAATGAATAGAACAAGAATGTGAGTAATACAAAGGGATAGAAATTGCACGTCTTATGTAGAATGTTTATATATGTTGCTGCTATTTGAACTCAGAAATGCACGCTCAATGTTGAAAGAAAGATTGCCTTAAATTTTGGATTCGTTGGGAAAGGATAATGTGACCAAAAAGTTCGCTCATGGTTAAGATTTTGCAATTGGAATATGGCTTTATGGGTTTGTTCACTTACTTCTTCTCCGTGGTTCTTAATCGTCACTTTTTGCATTGCACTACAAATGATTTGAAAAATAGATTATTGGTTTACATTAGGGTTTGAGTGGTTAGTGTTCATTAACCTGTCCTCCTAACTAGCTCTCTTAACATTCATAACAAGTCCAAACACTCCCTCCAACTTATTTTTGCTCGATGCGGAGATTCCAATGGAGATCAAAGCACGGACCTTCCAGTTGTAATGCAAATGAATGAATTATGTTTAATTAAACATCTAAAATAAATTTGAAATACAACAATAACACCTAGTTAATAATTAGAACAATAATATGAGAAATGTAGAGGGATAGAATTGACAAACCTCAAGTAAAACATCATAAATATGTTGTTGGAATTGAACTCGGAAATGTGCACCTAGTATTTTAAGAAAGATCACCTTGAAATTTGTATTTGTTAGCTAAATGTTGCTAGGATTGGAAATTTCACTTTGGGTTAAGTTTTTGCAATTGAGATCCAAATTTTGGGTTTGTTCGCTTGCATCTTCTCTTCGCTTCCTTATCCCTAGTTTGCATTGCACTCCTTTGTACCAACAATAGCTAAATCTTTCTCACCTAGATTATTGAGGAAAATAGATTAGGGGTCTATATTAGGGTTTGAGTGGCAAGTGTCCTTTAACTAGTCCTTCAACATTCGACCCTTGTGTAGAACAATAAATTTGCTAGGAACATTGGTGATGTAACATAGTATGACTCATGTATCAATAATATGCTCAATGCATGATGTGTAAGCAATAATCAAATAAGTATAAAACTTGTCTATTTAGATGTGACTTTAAATTCCAACATAACAGTATTGGCACACAAGTCAACTTCCAATGGCTAGAAATGGGAAAGAGCAAAAGGGGTAGACAAGCCTATCCATTTGGAAGGGCATGTGAAAGCTACCTTAGGACCATACAAAGCTATCTTGATAGAATGCTACAACCATACACATGGTCATAGTAACAAGAAAATAAATTTGCGAGGATCAAATGGACATTGTTCAAGGGGTGTGCAAATAGGGTTTTGGTTATGGAAGTCAACCAAAACATCAATATCACTTGATTTGAGAAAAAATATCTATACATATATAAGTGTGAAAAACATATAGAAGTTGATATAAAATAAAGTCGAGGGATCCAATTTTGCCTCATTGTGAGGTTTGGACTTCTACAAAGTAGATGACATAAGTATGGAATTCAAAGTAGACATGTCTATAAAGAATACTAGGATATTATTGTTCTAGATCTTTGTGCTACGTCACTAAATATTGGAGCCAACAAAACAAATTTTATTGTACACACATGGGTGAGTAAAAAAACGATAAGTGTTGAATGTGAAAACAAATGAAACAAGAGGTGGGTGATCATCAGGCTTATCCCCCCACTCTCCCCAACTACTACTAGGTGGATCAACATTTGGTGGGTTCCACTCATCATATTTATCTTTATCTTTATCTTCTTTAGTAGCATTCTGGTGAGAGGGAGAAATGGCTAGAGCCAAGAAAAGGTGCCACCTAGTGAGTAGAATCTTGCCTGACATGACCACCACCCACTGTTGTCGTCTTGAGAGTTGTGAGCCATAGAAGAAAATTGCCACTGCAAGGAATGAGATCTTCCATATTGGCCATAGCCACAACCTCAAGGAGAACAGGGGAAAGGCGAGTCTGAAGGAACTCGATTAACAACACGAGGTGCATTGCCCCTATAGTCAAGCAACTACTAGAGGTGCATCACCTTCAGGAAAACTTTCTTTGCTTACACCCAAATTGAGAGAGTAACATTGAGAAGCACATTAACTCTGTTCTAGTGACATGAAAGACCGATTCAATGTATATTATAGAAATTAGCATCATTTCTATCTTTCCATAGTTGATAAAGAATTTTAGAATTAAAACATTGAGCAAAATTGTAAAACAAAAAAATATTGAGCATGCTCGGAGTGTGATTCTTCCCTTTTTACAATCAACTTGTACTTTATGTTTATATCAACATATGGGGAAATATTTTCAATAAAAAAGAATCACGATACCTTGTTTATCCCCGATATGCAACGAAAATCCTTCGATCATGTCATACCATTGAAAGAGGTAGGAGATGAGTGGTGTTGGAACCCAATATGTTTTTTGGGGATGACAACATTGAATATGTCGAGTCACATTCACCTTTGTCCCTAATCTATAGTAAAAGGCCCCTTGGGTTTTTCATACATCAAAGGAAAGCATGCAATTGAAAAATGTAGTATGTGATATGTGCCCCTCTTTTGTCATGAAAGAAAAAAAATGAAGCTCATATCTCAAAAGAAAAAAGAGATATAACATTATTATATAACAAATGGTATCCTTTGGTGATATATTGCACAATTTTTTTTTAGGAAAACATGCACGAAAGATATATTACCTAGTATTGAACCATGATATATATACCAAGTAGCAACAAATCAACATGGAATATGAAAAATCATAGTGGTAAGTCCACAAGATGAATCCATGAAGATCATAAGCAAAGTAGTAAGGTCTTCCCTACTATATGTACCAAAAATGTGTATGATTTGGATCATGGTCACATAATCTAGATATAATCACAATGGATGCATGATAAGGACAATGTAAACACAATAATATTGTAAGTATTACGATTATGAAGAATGTAGCAGGCATATAAAAAAAGTGAACAAAATAAGGGACATGGAAGGAACATCGGTTACTACAAGGACATTAGACACGTGATCTTGGTAAGGAATGTAGACAACACATCAAGAAATTGAAAACATATGAAATATGCAAGTAGAATGAAAGACCCATTAAGCACATGAGCAACATGATAGAGTAAGTGTAACCCATAATCAACATTAATGAACATAAGGGTCATAGAGAACAACACAATTATATATAAGTATAATGGCAATGGTAAGAATAATGGGTAGTATAAGCATACAAGTAATGAGCACATGCAAAGCAATTATAAATCCTTGTAGGAATAAATCATAATTAAAAAGATAGGAGAATTGGAAGCATATGTAGTAATCATGTTAGAAATAACATTATAGAATATATTATATCATTACAATGATAAATGCCTTGATTTGTGATAAGTGTGCATCATAGATTAAACGTTAACAATAATATCTTATTTTGTTATAATTTTGCATCATAGATAAAATGATAACAACAATATATTATTAACAACACTAAAGGAAATATAACATACATACATCAACGTTTCTCCCATAAAATGGTGTTACAACATTGAATGGAGCAAATGGTTTTGATTAGGGCATTCAAAGACTTTCCTTCCAAAGAAGAAAGATTATATGCCCCATACTCGAGTGGAAAAGGAATTACCCCTTTCCCATTATCCTTTCCCATTATAAGGCTATAAATTATCATAGAATATACAGTTCTCTTGCCAATCAAATGATACATAAGTAAAAAGTCACAAGTAAAAGCAATAAAGACAAGGGAGTAAAGAAATTCAAATTTATTCATAGAAAACCCTTTTAGAAGGAAATTTAGAGATTTATCCCTGTGCTAGGTTAATTTCATTTTGATTTTAGATTTCGTTTGAGATAGGGATGCGATTCTTTGTGATCAGCTCTAGGTATGTGACTAACACTATCTCTTGAATATTAAACCTTTCTACCCTTATTTTAACCCCTTTATTGAATCCTTTAATATCAAGCTTGTTTGGGTTATATAGTCAAATCGTCCTCTCCATTTCTATATTGAATCATGTTTTCAAGCTATTGGAAACACTTTGCGAAGCTTTTTAAGTATGAAATTTTCTACTATGCTCTTCACCCACACCACTTATGCTCGCATTCAAGTGGATATGGATTTATCGAAATATATCCTTGCTAATATTGTGCTAAACATTAGTGATCGGTCTTGGTCGCAGTATGTGGATTATGAAGGTTTTCCTTTTTGTTGTTGTTGATGCTTTGAAATAGGTCGCATGGCTTTGGATTTCCAAAGTCTAAAATGTAAGATAAAGCTTTTGAATTCATGGTGGAAGGATGCTCTTCCCCACCATTTAATTGTTGAAGTACCCCATAACCCAACCCCGAAGATTTCCTTAGATCAAGTCTTGGAAGTTCCTTTGGTTTCTAATACACAAACCTCTCCTTCATAAATGTAGAAAGAGGGTTTGATTGAGTTGATGGGTGGTGGCTCTCTTGAGGCTTCCACTAGACTAAATTGTCTACTCGAAAGGAGCCTAAGCTATTTGATTATTCTAAGGGTTGAAAATTTCTTATCTCTCCTACTAATAAATAGTTTTGCCACACCAAGGTGGTTGAAATTTGCTTCCCTAGCACTCCCAACCCTAGTGTTGGGGGTGAAAACAAATCTTGGACTATAGTGCAAAAGAGGAAGACAAGACCCCCAAAAATGTTTCAACACCTCATAAAATGATTGTATAACCCTATAAAGGTTCCTGATTGAAGTTTGTTTGGGTTTTTGCACTGGTAATTGTCCAATTCTATGTTGTTCTTTGGTTATTCTCTTATTACAATATCACATCATTGTTTCATGGTCTTTTATATTGACTAATTATTTGAGATTTGTTGTTTTCATATCTCTTGGTTGAGCTTATATGAGGGAAATGGACGCTTTCAAAACCCTCCTCATTATTGAATAATTTGAAAAGAAGTCAAATTTATTTGGAGAAGGAAATTATGAATGAAGAAAATTCAAGTGACAATTTTTTTGGTGATAAATAAACCCAAAGAACAAGTCAAAACATATATACTTACAAGGTAAAAAGTAGAGTAAAACAATCATAAATATGGAGAAAAAATGTGTTAATATATTCTAAAATAAATTCAACCACGATAAAATCCAATCAATGCATAAATAGAGTATGCCATCAACTTATTTATTTATTCCACCGATATATATTATACAACTGACTGATGAAGTCTCCTTGGAGAAGTGGATCAATGAATTCTAGTTATGTTGAACATATGATGACCATAGTATAAATTACAACCATCCACTCCATCTCACTACTTTCCATTGCCTTTTTATGTTTGTAGGTCATTTATAGGAATAGTTTCCGAAGATTGAATCTACTAAAACAAATGCATGATGTAATGAATTAGTTAAATATATATGTAAATATATAAAAATTTAAAATATATAATTAATCCACTTCCAGGGGGAAACCTCCTAAATCTTGCAATAAGGCAATAACTCACACTTCATTCTTGTCGGTAAAGTTTACTCACCCATATATATGTATGATTACAAAGGGTCACACCCCTTCATTGTTATTAGTTTATACTTAATGAACAACTAAATAATAAATATAAATATCAACTTTATATAATTCATAAGTTGAACTACACATAACCTTATAAAGGGTATAGGTTAGAAGCATAACATGTTCCTCCCCTTCAAACAAATGTCATCCTTAATGTATACACATAAAAGAACCCCCTTTACCAATTATCCCTTCATCACATCCAACTTCATAACATCCCACATATCACTTCATCATAATTAATTTCTCTAATCAATCATCTAATCACATCATCTCATAGTATAGGAATTTAATATTCCTAGCTACCTACCTACACCTACTAACCTAGCCTATCCTACAAATCATCCTACCAATACATCATTAAATCCTAATCATGTCTAGAAACAATTAATCCTATAACTACCCAAAACATTTATCGAATTATCCAATAGAGTCTTCCTCTTCTACCACCCTCCACGAATTTTTAATTCATGGAAATCCCTCCTTCTCTTCAATCTTCCACCCTCTCAATCAACCTCAACCCTTGATCTAAATCCAACATGGCTTCATCCTAACCATTGAATCTTCCACCGTTCAACTATAAATCAAGCTATCCTCCATGTGAGAAGATATGAAGTATTGAAGAAGCACACTAAGCTATTGCTATCTTGGTCATCAATCCATCATCCTTCATCAATCATTCATTAAGCTTCCAAGGGGATGTGGTGACAAAATTAATACATAAAATCCACTTTGAAGCAACCAACAATCCATCATCTTGAGAAAATCTAACAATCAAAGGGATGATCCCTCTTTTT
This sequence comes from Taxus chinensis, assembly GCA_019776745.2. NCBI lineage: Eukaryota > Viridiplantae > Streptophyta > Pinopsida > Cupressales > Taxaceae > Taxus > Taxus chinensis. Next base: position 99,610,271 of record CM034149.1, read on the forward strand.
GGTAAGTTGTAGGTATATATTTCCTTACTTTTAGCTCAATCTAAGCGATTTATTTTGAGTTAGAGTAGAGAGATTTGGTGTTACATCCATGATTTTCTTATTCATGCTCTAATTTTCTTACAAACACTCAACATTTGACCAATTGTGGAAACATTTGTATTTAACCTTTGTCCTCCCATTACACATCCTCATATGTCAGGTGTTGTTCTTTAATGAGATCAAATGTGATCACCTTCAGTTGTAACTTGTTAAGTTAAGTTTGGGCAAGTAACTCTAGCTACATGATGATTATATTTGGTGGTACTTTCACATTTGAATTATTTTTTTGTGTTTTTATTGAAAAATACGCATTATTAATTTTCTCTAAAAAAACGTATAACTATGGATAATCAAAATTATTAAGTTTGTGCATATTATGTGAGGAGGTAATGGAATTTACAGTAGAAGGACCTCTATAGCCAATATATCTAAGGTTTTGACATCCAAAATGGGAACTTCCTATCTCATTCATCTTAGTTATGGTGTGATTGAATCTTCCATTAGCAAACATTTTCCTTGTAAATTCATTATTGCACTGAATTGAAACAAATCTCACATAGTGTTTTTTCCTCCTTGCATCCCTCCACCATTTATCCCAAGTACATAGTTATTGTCTCTATTATTAAATTTTTGGTGATTCATCTCACCTAGCTTGAAAGTGTTATTGTTGACATTATGCCTATTATAGTCTTTCATATGCTCATATGAGTCACAATTAGCATGCCCCCTCATTGTGTCTTCCATGTCATCTTCAATAACCATAGAACATGATTCTTCAATAACCCTAGGTTGGTTGCCATGGCCATTAAATACATGTGGATGAATGACTGAATTATTTTGAAAATTAGAAATTTGTTTTAGTCTTTGCCGAAGCTCATTCATTTGGTGATTCAATTCAATCATAATACCTTGTACATTGGGAGAAATATGATTTAATGAAGGATACATCATGTTGGAAGTCCCTCATATTACTAAGTTAGATTGTATTTTATCTTTGTAAGGAGTTTTCCATGGTTAGTATGAATTTTTTTCCCATCCTCTAGTTTGCGACCCTACCCTGTTGTGGCATGATAAGGTAGAAGTTAAGTGTCGACATTGACCAAATTTGACCAACACATTTCTAAATTTATAATTCTTCAAATATGGAAATACAAAAATGGACCCTACCTAAAATTTGATAAGATTTCTAAAAATGTAGATAAGTATGAAAAATCCCAAAATTTGTGGCATATAGAGTAGATTTTTCAATAACGCTAAAATTGCAATAACTCAAGAAAATATAATCCAAAAAGCCGTAATTTTTAAGGAAGATTATTTGTCATAAGATTCAAGATTCTTGAAAAATATCTGAAAAATTTGTAGTTTTTGTGAGAAATAGCAGGAAAAAAATGTTTCTAACATCAATGATGTAATATCACTTTGCAATGAAATTACTTGAATATAAATGTAAATATCTCACAATATATAATATATTACTACACCACTTCAAGGTGGAAACCTCTTAAATCTTTGAATAAGATAATAACTCACACTTCACACCTATAGGCAATTTACTTATTCATATATATATATATGAATGGTTACAAAGGGTCACACCCATTTATTATTATTAGTTTAGACTTAATGAACAATAACTAATGATTATAATATAAATTTTATATAAGTCATAGGTCAATCTACACATGGCCTTATAAATGGTCTAGATTAGGGGCATAAAATGTGAATACCCTGTACCACACTATTATAATGTTGTAAATGATTGGTGTGTCAATGCTTGAAAAAGAAATATGCATTGGTATTATTCCCGAGAATTAGTAACATTTGTTATTGTTAAAGTTCTTTTGAGATGGTTTGAAGTGGAAATCCACTGAATCACAAAAAAATTTGCCCTATTTCAGGGGCATCCACAACACTAGTTCTATAATTTTAATAGAGTGAATAATATACACATTTATAGTATTAAAACCCCTTGTTTCATCTTTTAATTTTGCATGGGCCGCAAACTAGCACTCTCACTAGAAAGTGATAGACAATCCCCTTTTAAGAGTATATCTTTAATGTGGTTGCAATTTACATTTGTACTCTAGAAAGGTGCAAGTGAAACTACACATTTACAAAAGGCTTTTGTAATAGGACATCAAATGGTTGTAGAGGACCTTATAATTATTTTTGATTGACATCCTCATCTTGTTCCAATTATTCAATGCATTATAGTTGGGTGGAAAATGCTCGGATGGACACCTTTTCGTGTCATGCCACATGAGGATATCTATTTAAAAAAATTAATGCTCGCCAAACTACATACAATAATTTTTTGAGTTTGTATGTCATCTATATCTATACATTGCTTACTCAATTTCTTACGTACATTGTCATATTTCGTGTCCTTGTTATAACCCCCTCGATTTATTCAATCCCACGTAGAAGTCATTCTAATGTTAATAACCATTTTGTAATTTGTTATAATGTTCTCCCACGTGGGTTGTTTTGTAAGTGGAGATAGGGATTTTTTTTTTTCCTTGTAGAGTCCCAAGGGTATAGGGGAGTGTATTGGGAAAAGTTTCCCCCTTTTTTTTTTTGGGCTCGGATGAAGAAGTCTATCCTAGAAAGGCTTGGAGAGAATAGATGACCTATATACCTTTTCGTTATGATCAAGGGTTAAATTTGACGGTCATCCGTACTTGTCAAGAAATTTTTTTGTGACAGTTTTTTAATTAATATTACCTTGCACATGATGTTGATTTTTTAGTTTTGACTTTCATTATTTTCTTATAAATACTAATATCTACATTTTCATATGATAAAATTATATAAAATAGAGATATTGTTGACATAAAGCTCACATCTCGTAGACTAGTGGATGACAAACGATAGTGCATTCACCGTTTCTTATTAAAATTATGCACCTTGTCACACAAGGATATGTCACGAGTGCCATTAAGTATTCACATAACCATCTCCAAATACTCTTGAGGTGTTCTTATTTGCAAAAATCTATGACATTTTAGAGTGTTGTACAACAAATAAATAAATATATGGCGTATAAAATTTAACTCTGAAAAATGTCATTATTTCAATTTAAAAGGACAATAACAACAAACCGCAGATACACCTGTAGATTATTGAGACAAGGTCAAAAATGCTACAAGATATATCATATACATTTTAGTCCTTGATTATTTTGCTTGTTATACCTAGTATTGCAAGTTGCCAAACCTCAGGAGTACTTTAAAATAAACCTTTTGTATTTTATAATTTTAATGAACTCTCTTTATTTCTTTTTCCTCTACAATTTTTCTTCTAACCAATAACCACAAGACTTGTCCCAAAAACTTAAAGAAGCGAATGGAAAACAATTTCAAAAACAAATAATTCTTTGAAATGCCATAATATAAAACTTCCAACGCACAATTCAATTAAGACATCCCAAGCAAAAGTCTTAAACATTACATTCATGCACAAAGACACAAAGCAGAACATTTTTAAAAATCTTGCATTCTTTATAACTACTTATCCCCCTTTATATGTGATTTAGAAAAATACAAAGTGAGTAAATAAACCCTTACAAAGGAAACACATCAATTTGTTCTTAATAACTAATCCAAAATGCAATTGATTTCTAATGGCAAACAAATTTGGCATTAAATAAGGTAAAAGATAAATTATTAAGGAGTATTAACTTAACTGTTTATGTATCTCACTACGTCAAATACAAATGTTTCATCTTTCCAAATCAGAAAATGGGCGTTCTCCATTTTATCCCTTGTGATGATCTGTAAATTGTGGCCATACAAAAAACACAAAGGTAATGAAACCTTAATAGAATAGAACAAAAAACCTTAACCATCCCCAATGGCCACCCCACGCTCCCATTCCCCTATCTCTAATTAGAGTGAAAAAATGTATAATCCATTGATATTTCTTCTGCCAAAACATTGTTAGCATCTACACAAAACAATGCATAAGAATGAAACATATTAGTTTGGGTGGAGTTTCATGCGAGTGGGATATTCAAATTCAAAATTGCATAATAAGTATGTATACCCAGAATAGACATCGATTAGAAGTTGAGGTGCCCATGCAGAGACGATACATTGAACAATAGACAAATAAATAAACTATGTCGTGGAAGAAAGAAATGCCTTTAATGAGACGGTGGTGTAACTGTTTTTGCTGTAGCTGGCAATGAGTGGATACCCACCTACAAAAAGAAATTCTTCCAGCTTTATTTATGAGGCAGATGGAAAATTGTGTTAGAAGTTTATTGGGAGCTATAAATTGGGTTCTTTAAATATTAAGTAGAACTATAAGGTCTCCTCATATACAAATTTCTGACTCAACACTTTATAAATAACATTAATTATTAATGCATCTGCAGCTGCACCACACTGCAAAACTAACTATAATCCCGATTCCCAATTCCCATAACATCGCAGCCTCTAAGATATAAGCATTATTTTTATACATATTGAAATGGTTGAATATGTAATTTACATGTCAATGTTACAGGTTCCAAAAAAATCACCCATCCTTGACTACGGCTTGAAATATGAATTGCCTATTTTTTACGGTTAAAAAACCCAAAAACGTGTAAACGAGCGTCAAATTTAACTCCTGGTTATGATAATAGGTAATGAGTATCAAGCTTGGCTTGTATAGCACCTAAAGGTGAGACTTTGGACTTGTTTCATTTCTAGGTCTTGGGTTATTCCTAGTGTGATAAGGTATAATTTTTAATGGATTCTTATATGGTGTTTTCAGGGACTCGAGTTACAAAAATGGTGGACATGCATATTGTCTTCATCCATAATTTCCTAAAGATGGATTTAACTAGTACGATTTACATCGATGACTTTGTTTTTGTTTATATGTAGATAAATTCAGAAGAGTTTTACTTGTTATTACACTATAAAGAAACCAAGCGTTAAAACTAAAAGGGTCATCGATGTCTAAGTTAATCAAATCACACGTATTAAATGCCACAATCCCATATTGTTGTATTGTGTTCATATTGAATGTGAGTCCTTTTCAAAATGACTTAATCTCCTTTTTCAATTGCATGTAGAGGGAGAATATGTGGTGTTGAACTTGTATTAGGAGATATCGGTACTTATTTCAAATTTGTTGATTGTAGAAGAAAAGTTGAGTGTGATATTTCAATTGAGAATAAGAATGGAATCTTAAAATCAAAGAGGTGTAATTTTGTTCTATTGGCAAGAGATTCCAAACTATTTTCTATTTGGTTTGTTTGTGTGGACACCAGAAATACTCCTTGCACATAAGGTCTCTATTTTAGTAGATTTTAGGATTCGGTCTTACTGTGTGAAACAAACCATTAAAACTTAGAAATAATAGGGTTTGATGATACCTCTGTAGATAATGATGAAAAGTGACAGATCCAAATGGGCACACGAATCTCCTCTTCCAAAGAATTGGGAATCTGCACACAAGTAGACAACTTGACAAAAGACATTGTAGATAAATATGAGGCTAATTACTTGACAAAGACCAATCCCAGGAATCCAAAGGGATTCCTTTGACGAGTGTCAACTCACTTTTTGACAATCAAGTTGGAAAGTAATGAAAAAATTACAACTAATAACATAAAGTGATATTGATAATAAACTGTAGATATGTTATATTTAGATGCGAGGACTCAATCGACGTCCTTGATGATAGGATGGGGAGGATTGAAAACATTTTCCTAGTAGAGATTGACCTCTTTGTTATGCTCAAGGAAAATATCCAACTATCCAAGGTTGTTGTCTATGTCAGGTGTGAGGATGATGACATACAAATTTAACTCGTGGTTGATGTCAGATTGCTCCCACACAAATGGTTTATGAACTATAGGTAGATCGTAGATGCTGTCGAACTCATAAGCTTCTCCTATAATGGTCATCTAACATAGGTACAAGACTAAAAATAATACAGAATTAGCCATGATTTAGGAATGTTATGGATAATTATGAAGATGTGTTAAAAAGGAAAGTATGGTATTTAGACAAAGATCGGTATCGATCTGGTAGATCGGCGATAATCTATGTGATCGGAGTCGATCACTCTGTTTAAAACCATCAATTTGAAATGACGTTAAGTTATAAAGGAAAGGATGATATAATATCATTCGTGACCTAGATGATGATTACTAGATCTGAATGCAGATGTTTACCAATTCAAAGAATGAAAATACCTTTTATGGGGTTGATGGTGACTTTGGAAAATTTGATTGAGATACTAACTTCTCTTAAGGGAGAATGATTTACTGATAATATCTTAGCTTCTTTACGTTAATAAAAAGTCTTTGTCTTGTATTGAAAATGCAAAATACATGAAACTTATCACCTATAAATTCTCGGATGGATGTCAGAATTGATTTTAAAATCCTTGGGCAATGACATGGGTTGATTTTCATAGGATCGATGCCATTTCAACGAATCACCACCGATCCACACCAATTTAGGGAATTGGTACTGACTAGTATACATTTCAAGGAGAAAGGTTGAGATTGGTTACAACCATGTCTTTTTACGGGGTTTTGAGGTTCATAATGATTTGGGGGTTGTTTTAAGTTCGTGGGAAGTTTTTCAGGGGGTTAGGGTTATTTATGTGTGTTTTGTTCCACCTACTAACTTCTAACCCCATGTGTGCTGGCCTATCACCCAACGGGCACTGGGAACTCACCTGAGGCATTCGCAGGTGCTGAGCCCCTCCTTTATGTGAGCATTGTGAGAAGATATTGCCATTGTTAGAGGATTAGTTGTAGAAAAGTAGATATTCATGTAAAAGAACAACATGAGCTACCATATCCTTATACCCATGCATGAAAATGAGAGAAACAACACAACATGGATTATGAAGAATAGATCTGATTCATAATATGAAGAAATGACACTAGGGTTTGCACCCATGAACAAGATATCCAAAACAAATATATATATTTTGATCAAGAGTGCTAAATAACCACATTACATTCAAAAGGCCATGCCATGTCGAATACAGTAATTGCCAGGGATCTACCCATACAATATATGTTAAAACAAATATCTAACTCATATATCAGGATTCTAGCTATGTCCCCCCAGTTCATCCTTTACTACAAAATTTAACGCCATACAGAGGCCTATTACATTCCTTATAACCCTTGGCACTAGTGCTCTAAACCCTAGACTGCAACATCATACTCTTTGATGCATTCCCTCCTGATCCCACACCTTTTTTCTTCATCGAGTTCTTCTTTCTTACTCTAGAGAATCTCTATATGTAGGTTCAACACCCACTGCCATGCCTTCTCTCTTGAACAGTAGATCACATGCCAAGTGTCAATGTGGTCCTCCAATGGTGAATTTTTATCTCCTTTCAAACCCTCCACTTTCTGTAATGATGTCTTCTAAGAATATTCCATGCATGGAATATTATTTTCTTAACCACCAAGTCTCTAGGTTGGCACCTTATCCACTCAGCATGCCTAATCGGGTCACATTTTTCCTCAAGTGCCTCTAGAATGCTGAATATGGCTAAGTCCTTAGATCCTATGTACTGTCTCCCCGCGCGTGCCCTGGTCTCTCCTAAACCCTTCTTAAACCTCTTTTTCCTGCGTGTGCTTCTCCCCCGTGCGCCCTTCTCTTTATTGCTCCTGCACGTGTGCCTTTTGGTACTTAGCCAATAATTTGGGGCCCAACATCACCCCACACTAAGCTTGTTCTCCATCCTCAGAAACATCATGCTTCCCCAAAGAATAAAGAATGGTGGGACTCGGATAATGAATGAAGAATGAAGAATGAAAGAATGGAGGAATTAAGAATGGGAAAATATGTTATTGTTACAAGAGGAGTGGGAACTCCTTCCTCATTGTTGCCTCAATCTTCTCCCAGCATCCACTTCACCCTGCACCTACTGGAGTAGGTCACCCACTAGAGCACTCACCTCTTCAAAGCTCAATTCATCACCCTTAGCATTCAACGTATCTACAATCCCTTCCAGCTGCTTGCTAAGGTCATCCAGCACATCCATTCTGTGAGTGACCTAGGGGTACAATTCCTTAAGCCATTTTTAACTGAACCTCATAAGGTTTCGATTGCTTCCATTTTCTTCTCAACTTTGGCTAGGATTTTATCCCGCTCTTCCCTATTTCCTTTGTTCTTCTCTTGGAATTATTTCAGATCCGCCTCATGTGTAGCAACTAGTATACTTGTTACCCTATCTCTGTCAGTGCAGTTATCATATACGGCCTCAGCCATTTACGTGGCGGTGGTCTTCACAGCGGAAAGGAGCTCAGAATACTGAGTCACTGTCTCCCTAATATTTATCCTTTCTTCCTCCTTGTGATGTGCCAATTCCTCTTCTATCTATTCAAGTGCAAGCGACCACCTTTCCATGGTAAGGATGCGGGTTAAGTCTTCCAAGCATTACAAGGTTGACTTGTATTTCTGCTCAGGTGGGGCCAGGTCTGGATGCTTCAAGATAATGGCATATGTAATCATCTCTATCTTTTTGTAGACCTCACGCACCTTCACCTTTTCCTCCCTTAGTTTGCACCTTAACTGTGTGCTGATCAACTCCTCCTGCTTTAGATCCTTGCTCTTCTCAATGATTTCTTCATTCTTCTTCTCCAGTTCCTCCTCCAAAACCCTTACTCTGTCATTCCTCCCAAAGAGTCTCACCTCAACCTCTACTGACACCTTGTTGAGTGCATTGCAGACTTTCTCATCAGATAACTGTTGAGCATTTATCAGGGGGTTCACTCCCTTGGTCTCTGGTATCTTCATCAATGCCCCTTGGTTGACCTCGAACTCAGACTCATCAACATGGGACTCAAAAGCCCAAGATATCATCTTTCTTGTACGAGGGTATGTGCCTTATTCTTCGAATGAAGACCATGTAAGGAGTTGGTCTGTAGGCACGGTACTTTGGAAGTGTGTGCGCAGTACCTTATTTGGATCATTGATGTAACCCATTCCTTGCTCCTGCGCCGCTACCACTCTTCCCTTCTGTGCTCGTTGCCTTTGGAAAGCTTACTGCTAAGCTGGGATCTCTGCCCATGCTCCCATACTCCTTCCCTACACTCTCCTCCTCTATCTCTTTGAGTATTTTCAGTGTTGTGCTCCACCTCCTACTCCACCAAGTCTTTTATTATGCCTGCTACTTCCCTTTCTGTGGCCTCCTCTATTTTCTCCTTGGTGAGGCTTGGGGTCCTTTGATCCTTAGTGTTTACCTCCTCACTTCCCCCCTTTCCATGAGCATCTCTTTCTTCCTCCTCTGATTCATGTACATCATGTACACATGATAGTACTGAGCCTCTTCATGCTCGTCATCATCCCTTTCACCTCTGTAGGCTTCCAAGCTCTCCGTTCTTTCTGAGTCTACCTCCTCCGCTACCTTTCACTTCTTCCTAACTGGCGACTCCAGTATAGGGGATTCTTCCTTCTCATCTTCTTCAACAGGTGACTCCTTCCTCGGTGACTCTTCTTTTACAGGGGGCTCTTCTTGCTCTGGCACCTCTTCCTCAGGTGTCTTTTCTTTTTCCTTAACAGGGGACTTCTTCCTTCGAGCATATGTGCTTGGCTTCACGCCTGACTCTTGCGTGCCAACAGATTGTGTTGTTTATACACTCAGTGCCTTCTTCTCTAGTGTTTCCTCTCTCTCCCTCTTCCTCGGCCTTCTTCCTCATGGTGGGGTCTTCTGGGATGGAGACATCATTCTCCATGTAGGTACCTTTCTCATACTTGGGCCTAATGTGCAGGTATACCCTTGTTGTGGTCCTTCCAACAATTGGAAACGTCACAGGTTTTATCATATGCACCTCATGGGAGACATACTTCTCCACATAAGCATGCTTCTTGGGGTATACTAGCTTTCTACGTAGCTCACGGTGGTCTTGGTCCACCTCACTGAGGTCAAACCTTAGTCTTTTGGCCTCCTTGAAGTGATTGACCCCGGCTTGGAAATATTGTGCAGTGAAGGAGAACAACAGTTTACACCATGGGCTCTTGGTCCCTTCTGACAGAGTGAACCTGCCAATGCAAAAGTGTTGCTATACAACAAACTCAGCTTCTCCTTACACTAGTGCTGGAAATTATTCAGGTATCCTCCACTCAACCCCGAACACATCGTGCATTCACTTATACCATTTCTCTAGGCACGCCTTGTGGGCGGTCGTCATGGTGTCACAAGTATATTTCTCAAATCTCTTGGTTGGGGAGGGGTTCTCATCCGGGTACTCCCACACAATTTTTTTTGGCCCATCGGGCACTCAAATTTCTTAAAACATGATGGTAAGGAGGACATTACCAAACATGATCTTCTCCCATTCATCGTGTGTGACACTGATGATCTCCTCTGCTATGAATGCTGAGAGGTTGTAGATGGTTCCTTCTGATATTTTTTTAGAAAACATTTAACCAGGACTTGTTGATCTGTGTCCACCTCTCCTGTCCATTCAGCTTGGTCACTAAGCACGTGGCCATCCTCATCACAGGGTTAGAAATCACAGAAATGTCAAAGTAAAGTGACCCTTCTTATAGTCATAGGCCTCCATAATTTTCTTTATGGCCTCCTTGCTAAGTCATCATCAAATGAATCTCCCTCGTAGGTAAGACCAGTAAATTTGGAGATTAGTTGGGGAGTTATCCTCATTCTTCACCCTACGAAGTAGAAATGGTCTTCATGTACACGTGACATCAACCATTGGTACAACCACTCGGGTTTACCAAAATAGGGAAACTCATATAGTTGCAATAATCCAACCTTCTCCATTTTCACCTTGACTTCATCATCATAGATGGGCATTCTGCCAGGTGTCCTCTTGTCTATAGGTCTAACCATTTCTAATGCCATCTCTTTCTCTGTGGCATTTGTGCAATGGTTGTAATCGCTTACCACCATCTTCCTTACATGGGATACCCACTCCTTTCCGAGCAACACGCCATCTGGGTATTGCATCTCCACATACCACTCCTCGTTGAAACTAGTGGAAACAACCTGTTTCCCTTTGCCCTTGCCCTTCTTTGGTGAAACAGTTTCCTTCTTTGGTGCCATCTTCTTGTCGGGTTACTAAAAACAAACTCTTCCTTGCTCCTCTTCCTTTCTCTGCTCAAATATGTGGCTTACCTTCATGTGAAAAAATCCCTTTACTCTCGTTCCCTAGCTGCAGAACCCTAACCTGGACAACCCTTCCACAAGATGATGTACTCTCCTGAAACCTTCTTCCCTATGCCCATGTACTTCTTCCACTCTGGTTTGCAAATCACACTAGTCACGCACTCAAATTTTCACAATTTTTCCTTCACACAAATCTTCTTCGCAGATGCCCTAGTTTGCAAGAGCTCTTCGATATCACAATTGCAAGGTAAACAATAATGTGCCCGACCTTCTACTTATAGCTTTTTCTTCTTTTCTTGCAATAAATGCAATGCCACCTACCAATGTACTTTTTCAATAAGGGTAGATTTTTCCACTAAATCCAACCTTAAGCACTCTTACCCATGTGCCCTATCCACTTGAAAAATCTCTACAACCTTCTGGAGCAAAAAAATCCTTACTGACCGAAGATCCTCACGCACGTGCTTGTAGCGCCGAAGGCACTTCTTCTATCCTTAACCTGATTTTTTCCCTCACCTACCTCATGTTGTTCTTGTGCTTCTCATCCTTTGTACGTGGTCTTTGTAAAGTTATCTTGACACCAAACTCCTTATGTCCACCTTTTCTACGTGTGATCTTCCACACTATGCGCCTTCAATCCGGGCCATCAAAACACAACTTCCACTACCAGCTTCCATTTTACTTCACATTACTCCACCCCACACAAAAATAGATGTGTGGTCCTCTGTGCATACACAACCTTTTGAAAATAATAAGTGGCTACCGATGCACAAGGTGCGTAAAAAAACAACACAAAAAGAAAGGAACAAGCAATGAGAAAGGGAAACACAAGGAAAAGAAATGCATTAAGGGGAATCCTAAGCTAAATGGAAATACTACCTTATTTATAAACACAAGGAAGCCTTATTTATAGTAGGGATTCAACCTACTCCCATTGAAATGGCCTGGTAATCATGTCCCATCTAGTGCTTGTAATTGGCATACACCTGAATCAAGGATGTACGAGATGATATATGGCCCTAACTAATGGAATTTTAGTTTCCCAGGATGGCACAAAAATTTGGAGTCATAAAGCAAGACCATCTGCCCAACCTCGAATTGTTTTTTTTAATATGGCGATCATGCCATGATTTTTGTTGCACCTTTTCATCCTTCTGACTCCACCTAGCAAGTGATCACATTTCGTACAACTGCATTAATTTCTCCATGCACTCTTGTAGTGCTTGTTCATCAGCTAATCCTCCTACATGTGCAATGCGCAAGGATGGTAACATGAATTCTACTGGTAACATAACTTCTATGCCAAACACCAATTAGAATGGTGTGGCCTTGTTCAATTTCTTGTAGGTAGTCCTAAACACCCATAGAACGACTGATACCTTGTCATCCCAATCTTGTCTTCCCACATCACAAATTTTGGTCAGTTTGTGGCTTAATATCTTGTTAAATGCCTCAACAGTTCCATTTGCTTGGGGGTGATAAGGGGTGGTCTTGTGATGGGCTACCATGAATTCTGCCAATAAGATCATAACTGTCTCATTTAAGAAATGAGTACCCATATCACTCATTAAGCTTAGAGGACATCTATATCTGCTGATTATATTTTCCCACAAGAACCTAGTTGTTGTTGTTGCTATGTGCAGTCCCTTGTAGGTGTTGCCTCTACCCATCTTGTTAAGTAGTCAGTGTAAGTGATGATATAGTGTGAACCAGTCCTTCACACGGTAGGTGAAATTGGTCCTACAAAATCAATGGCCCACTTTTCAAATGGTTCTGCGCTAGCTATCGGCCTCAAGGGCATTTCATCCCTTCTTCTTGGCTTGCCAAGGTGCTGGCAATGGTCACAGGCCTTACAAAACTCAATGCAATCCTGGTAGATGCTTTCCCACCAAATCCCTTCCAGTAGGATTTTTCACGTGGTGGCATTCCTTGCATAGTGTCCTCCTACAATCCCACCATGTGCTTCCTCCATGATTGCAACACACTCATGTTCTAACACACACTGGGAAAAACCTCATCATGACCTAGTTTGTATAAGTCTCCACTGATTAGCATGTAGGGTACGACACATATGGCTAAATATTTTATTTCCAAATTATTCATTCCTTCTGGTGCCACACCCATTTTGAGAAACACAAAAATATCTTCTAAGTTAGAGGCATGTGCCACAACCTAAATAGTTGTGCATCTGGCATAGCATCATCAATGCTCTATGTGTCCTCTCCTGATTCAATCCTTGATAAATGGTCATCGGGCCCTAAGTTACTCTTTCCTGGTTTCACAACAACTGTAAACTCAAATTCTTGAAACAACAAGACCCACCGACATATATGCCCTTGAAAAATGAGCTATTGTTCACCAAGTACTTCAATGTCATGTGGTCTGTGTAGAATATGAAGGGTGTTTGCCAAAGATATTTCCTAAATTTTGCAGCACGTAGATCATTGATAGTGCTTTGTGCTCAGTAGTAGTGTAGTTCATGTTTGCTGGTGTTAACTTCCTGCTAGCAAAACACAAGGGGTGGTCAACAATCCCTTCTCTAGGTTATGCTAAGACTGCCCCAATTACCATCCCTAAAGCATCAACATGTACATGGAATGGCTTATCCCAAGAGGGAAAATGTAATATGGGATGCAGTGATAAGCCTATTCTTCAATGTATCAAACATTGTCTGTTGCGCCTCTCCCCAGTGAAATGAACTTTTGTGTTTTAGTAACATCTCCAATGGCATGGCAATCTTGGCATACCCCTTAATAAATTTCTGGTAGTACCCCATATGCCCAAGGAATCCATGCACTACACTCTAATTGGTAGGCTCCCCCAATCCCACAATAATGAAAACTTTGGTGGGATCCACCAACAAGCCTTCCTTACATATGATGTGCCCCAACAGGGTTCCAAATGGAGTAGCGAAGAGACACTTCTTGATGTTGAGGGATATGCGCAACTACCGACATATTTCAAACATCAACCACAAATTGTCACAATGGTCTTTCACTAGTCCATACACTGTCTAGTCATCAAGGTAGACCTGAAGGAATTTATGGATAAAATCCTGAAATGCCTGAACCACTATGTGCAAAAACACAGCAGGTGCATTCTTCAGTCAAAAAGGCATGACCATATAGGAAAAACTTCCCCATTCAGTGGAAAGTTGTCTTTTCTTGGTCTTCTTTAGCAATTCTAACTTGATGGTATCCTGAGAATCCATCCGTGAAGGAATAGATTTCATGCCCAGCCACTCCTTCCAGGATTTCCTCAGTAAAAGGGGTTGGAAAAGGATCAATTACACATACTACATTTAAGTCCTTGTAGTCAACACAGATCCTTATCCTTCCATCCTTTTTAATACTGATGACCATGGGGCTTACCCATTCTGATTCCTCCACAACTTCAATGATTCTTGAATGTGATCATTTTTCTATCTCCTCCTTGAACTTTGACGTGAAGATTTGGATTCATTCGATAAGGCCTCTTCCGAATTGGGTGCACACCCTCCTTTAACTTGATTTTCATTTCTCCCAAGGAGTGGTGAATGCCTTTAAGCTCATGGTATCCACATGGAAATAAGTCCTGAAACTCATGCAATAGATCAATGATCTTTGAAACCTCCTTCTCTGACCAATAGTCCCCAATAGTGGCCTCCTTAGGTTCCATTTCTGAACCAATGTTAACCTTATTTGTTTTGAAGGGTTCATGGTAGGTGTGTCCTTGCTTATCTGCATTATCAATCACTTCACATGTACCTTCAGTATGGTTAACATCCAAACTCTCCATCTCTTCACCATCTATCACATAGACCATCTTTCCCTTCTCTTTCTCCATGCATGTGTGCTCAAGTTGTACCTCTTCTAAATCTTCCTCATCAAAGCACGGTTCCAAACAAGGTTCACCCAATAAATCCAGTATTCTATCCTCTTCCATGGCACTATCTCCCATCATAAGGTGCTTAACAACCTATAATGCCCTATCCACCGATGGTTTAGTACTCTGATATTTGAAAGCTTGAAGGAGGTCAATCGTCAACTCCTGCCAATTTCCTGTCTGATGGTGCATCTCTGAGTGAATGTACCATGTGCACACACAACCTTGTAAGGTGGAATATAACTTATGCACCCATAAAGAAGGTGGAAAGGCCTCCATGCCTTCCATCCATGCTTTCTCACATGCTTGGATGTGAAATGAGGTGGGTTCCTTCCCATGGTAGTCTTGTATGACAGTGGGTGCATTGCTCTTAGAAAACCTAACAGAGAATGTGATTCTTACCTCGTGCCACTCTAGAAGGATATCGTGATGTGTCACCCACCAATGCGTTGGTCCCAAGTAAGTTATAGCTGAGCATCCCTCTTCTTTCGATCTCATTTTTCCACTAGGCCTCCATTTCTTGTAAGAAAACATCAGGGTTGGCCCCTCTAGAGTAACTTGGAATTTTTTTTCCTCCCAGGCACTTAACTAAGTGCACCTTTGTCACCCTTGTAACCGATCCTCTTAACTGTCACCAAATTAACTCATAAGTATCATGCACCCAATTGTCACATGCCACACTAGTTGTATCACTCATGGACTAAACATCTTTGAACTGAATAAATCCCTTTGTAGGGTGAATCACCTTAGGGTCCCTGATAGAGTGTACATAGATTCTATCAAGAAATTATTCTCCCAAGGGCTCAGTATAGGGTGCTGAATTCCCATCAGTCAAGGGGATGATAACCCATTCTTCCTTGTTTTCAAAACTTATGTACCCCTTGTTGAACCGTAGGTCAACATTGTTCTTATAACACTGGGGGCACCCAAGTAATGTTAGAAAGTTGTCCACCTCGGCTAGCACCAAGACTTCAAAATCCCTAGTGAACTTTTCCCCTTGGATAGTGATAACAACATCCTTCAAGACACCAATGGGAATTACCTTTGTCTTGTTATCCATATACAACACATTTCAAGGATGGATGTAATGGGGGCCTTCCCATTTGATGCCATGTGTCTAGAGTGAGGACATTGACCTCCATGCCCATGTCAATTAGAATATTGATCAGGATCCATCCATCCACAACAACATTCAAGGTAATCTCCTTATCATAGTCAAGGCTATGGGGAGGAAGGTTAGCATGTAGAACCTTCTTTCACGCTCTGTTATATCATGTGGTACCTTTTCTCGTAGCCATTCCCCTAGAAAATGAATGATATTCTATTTCCTTAACATCTTTCATACTTCCTTTACCTCATCCAGATCCTTCTGTGGAGATTCAACACTCTTCCTTTACTCTAACTTCCTTGACTATTCCTTTCAGGCATTGGATCTCCCCTTGTAGGCATCAAATCACATCCATGGTTTCTTGATACACTTTTTTCTGATGAGTAGGGTCCTAAATACTTTCCATGTACCACCTCTTCTCTAATAACCAATGGTCTCTTCCTTGGTCCTTCCCTCATGCACGCAACCTCAGCTCGTGTCGTAACTAGTATAGGCTCTAGTTCTGACTCACGTGCCACCCTTGGCATCCATTGTGAATCGACCTTCTTTACACTTACCATTCTAGTGCCTTTGTCCTTCTGGTGTTGCTGGCTCATATGCTCAAATAATTCTAGGCACTCCTCATACCTATGCTTCTTTCCACACCAAGAGTATTGTAGCAAGATCTAGGCATTCAGCTTATAGTGCTTCCATAGACCCACAATTGTAATAAGTTCCACATGGGAACTCACTTTTTCCTCCTCCATGGTTACCACGACCAAAAAATCCTCCTCGAAAACCTCTTCCATGCACCCCTCCATATGTGTGCCCTTCATAGTGATGACCATCATCTTTGGAATTATTTCGTGAGGATGGTTTGTTACACACCAATATCAATGACATCATGTATCTGGTCAATCAATCTACAATCCTTGGTGTCATGAGTAGTAGAGGTGTAAATATTGCAATAGCAAGACACATTTTTACGGATCACGCACTGCAGTAGTGGACACCTACTTGCATCATGATCTCCATGGAAAATTTCATAGTCCATGATCATGGTACACGTACCGATATCCTAGGGAAACTATCCTTTGTATGACCCTCTACCTCATAATATATGCACCATAGGCCACTTTGAGTCTCATGCAATGAGTTCATAGAAGATTTCTAGCTACTTTTGCATTGTAGAAATATGAGCTTCAAGAAAAGGGCTAACATCGGTATCCACACTTCCAACAACCTCAGCACACATGGAAGCCTCCAAGGCCTCACGTGGGTCTGTGAAAGTCTTGTGTGAAAGTGCTCTCCTAAAAGGTGTTATCAACCCTCCAAAAAACCACTGAGCATGCTGAGAAGGATGAATATCATAAGAAAATTTTGATAAGAGAGTCTTGAAATGTGCATCGTACTCCCACACACTCTCTGCCATACCTTGTTGAATCTCCTTCAGTGTGCTAATGCTCTTTTGTTCAAACTCAGGGATATGAAATTCAGCCAAGAAGGCATTCTACAGTAGGGTGTAATCCACCACTGTTTGATGGGGGTCATAATTTTGGTACCAACTATGCGCGTGTCCTTGCAATCATTGCAAACTAAACTTTCCTTCCTCTCCTGGGTAGTGATCCCCTTTTCACGCCATAATATCTCACACTTGTGTACATGCTCTGCAACATCCTCAACACCTTTGTAGTCTGGTAGATGCAAAGACATTTGAAAAACACTTGCTGAGGTGGTTGAGGCCCTTGTCCGCCTGATCCAAGAACCTTGATTTCCTCCAGTGTTACCTCCACCACCAAATCCACTAGATCCACCAGGTCTATCCCTCCTGACCCACATATCCCTAAGATCCGCAAGGTCCACCAGGTCCTCCATCTCCTATACCACCAGATCCACCTCCTGTAGTTGGTAATGGGCCTGAAGTGGTCGTGCCTAGTGTCCCCAATGTCCCACTAAATTACATGCCAATCATTTGTGATATTGCACCACTACTAGATGTGTGTCCATGCCACTTCCAGATGTGATACCCAAACTTTGTGTACCTATTTTTTTCCCAAATGTCATTCCAGACAATATTCCTCCAAACACATGGAATGATTGTGCAGCCATAGATGTACCAAATGAGAAATTATATCTCTTAGGTGCAGATCGGTCACTCCCACCAATACCAACTAGGTTAGCAATACTTATCTCTTGATTTGGAAGACTAAGCACCAGGGGTTGGTCACCAAGTGGATTCAGATGCACGTCGATGACTCTCCTTTCTCCAAGTGATGAACTCTCATCAGAAGCTGAAGGGGTCTCTCTCCCACACTTTCCAAGATGGGGTAGCATAGACTGCTCAGGCTCCACATCCTCTACGTGAACCTCAATTCCTTCCCATGTAAATGTCTACCTCCATAGATCCATCACTCCTACAACCTCACATTTTCTAGCCAACTCCCTTTCATGAGCTTCACTATACTTGAGTCATCTCGCTTCCCTCTCCTTTTCCATCGCAAGGTTTGCCATCATCCTCCACCCTAGCTTCCTCACCCAATGCTCAAAAGAAGCTTAGCCGACCATAGGAAATTCTTCCAAACTTAGTGTAATGATTAGGATCTTTATGGCTAAGGGATAACACACAAAAATTATCCTCTAGGTTCCCTTAAGAACTCAAACTCAGCAACCTCTGGACAAGAATACATAGAAATAGCGTATTCCAGGGTATAACTGGTCAGTACTCTTCTCCACCAATGATCAACAACATGTTTCCAAGTCAGATCAACATCCTGTAGCCTCTGATATTCATCTTGGGTCCACATGCGAGATCTATAATACCATCTTGATCTAGATGTGTACGTAGAAATCCATTCATACAAATCTACTAGAAAGCAACAAAAGAAGGTCTCATACAACTCATGATACAGGTGCTCTTCTACCCATCTACGTGCATCAAACTTAGGTCTAGTACTAAATCTCTGAGAAAACTCATCCTTCATGCTCTTAAACCATGCTTCGACACTGTCCAAGGTCAAGCACTCTGTCATCATGCATCATTCTCACAATAGCTTCGAAAAGAGGTCCCAAAAACAATGGAACCAAGATGTAGTCATTTTTATCCACCTACTAACTTCTAACCCCATGCGCATCAGCCTATCACCAACAGCGGGTGTTGGGGCACTCACCCGAGGCATGAGTGTAGGTGTTGAGCCTCTCCTTTATGTGAGCATTTTGATAATTTCTTGCCATTGATGGAGGATGATTTACAAAATGAGAATACATTTACTTAGTTTAGATAAGGAAGAAGAAATCTCTAACAGATCCACATCTTAAATGCATTATAGAGATAAAGTACTAAGCATGCTAAATAGATTTGAACTATGATAGCCATTTAACAAGAGGGTTTACACCCTTAAGCATGATATACAAAATAAACCATCATATATATTCATTTAGAGTGATTATTGGTATCCATATTGTAATCAAAAGAGGTTGTCATGGACCATACATATCAAAAGACTAGGAATCATCTCTTACAGATCTTCCCTAGTATGATATTCTAGCTATGTCCCCCAGCTCATCCCTTACTACAGAATTTAATGCCATATAGAGGCCTGTTACATTCCTTGTAAAACTTGGCACTAGTGCTCTAAACCCTAGAATACAACATCATGCTCTTTGATGCATTCCTTCCTGATCCCACACCTTCTTTCTTCATCGGGTTCTTCTTTCTTGCTCCATAACATCTCTATATGTAGGTTCAACACCCACCGCCATGCCTTCTCTATTAAACAAATCACATGCCAAGTGGCAATGTGGTCCTCCAATGGTGCATGCTTATCTCCTTGCAAACCCTCCACCTTCTGTAATGATGTATTCTAAGAATATTCCTTGTGAGTAATATTCTTTTCTTAACCTCCAAGGTTCCAGGCTGGCACCTTATCCACTCATCACACCTAGCCAGGTCAATTTTTTCCTCAAGTGCCTCCAGAAGGAAGAATATGGCTAAGTCCTTAGATCCTATGAATTGTCTCCCTTTGTGCACCTTGGTGTCTCCTAAACCATTCTAAAACTTCTTTGTCTTGCGGGCTTATCCCCGCACCCTTCTCTCTTATTGCTCCTACACATAGACACCTGTTGGTACTTAGCCAATAATTCGGGGTAAAGTGATAGGGAAGGAAAAGTGCACGAAGATGGGGAATCAAAAAGAGGGAAATTTTTTTATTTGAAGCGAAATGCGAGCGTGCTTTGGGGAAACGAGATTGCATCATGAACTTTTAGGATTGGTAATTACCAAGCCTAAAATGCGAGTGCATTATAACACATACTTTTGGGAGGGATACAATTACTAAAATAAATGGTTTAAGTATAAGAAATAATAAAGTATAAAGATTTTTACTTTAAATTTATTTTAGTAAATATAAGAAATTAGGGTCACTCTGCACCTTATGGAACTAGTCTCACAGCTCCATCAGTCATGCTTTAGAAGATAATTTTTAAAATTCTAATTTGGTCAGTATATAGGTATTTTTAGGATTTCAACGTTTATCCTAAATATTTTAGGGTTTAAATTCTACAATTGATATCTATTTTGTGAAAGAATATAGTCATTGTATAGGTTTCAGGGTCTTCTTGATTGGTTATTTAAATTTGTAGGATTTTTAGATGTGTCAAGACTATATTTTATAAACCTCACAACTCCCAAAGGTAGAAATAATTGCTCGAATATATGGACTCATGCAATTCCTTATAACACATAATAAATCAAAAAACATATGTAAGTTTTTATCAATTCAAATGATCAAGGGATTGGTCATCATGAGGTTTGTTAAGGATCTAAAACATCATGAGGACAATGGGTGCAATCAGAAAAATCACGAGGTTCGTGAAAGATATGAAATATCAAGAGCTTCATCAAGATTCAAATCATCAATGGAATGGTCATCATGAGCATGATAAGATAAGCTCACCATGAGTGATGGTGGAAATCATCTCAGGATCACAAACAATGCATATTGTATGAGAGTGTTTCTAAACATGTAATCAATACTTGGTAATGAACTCACATATTGCAAGTCAATGATGTGGAATTTGCAGTGTTCCAGTATAGTGTGGAGGTAAATAACATGGAATTCATTCTCATACATTCCTCCAAGTTTCATTCAGGGATCAATCCTTCTATCAGGAGGAGGAAACCTATCTTTATGAGGAGCAATTAAGAAAGAGGGTGTCCAGACATCATAAGCATGCTTCCACTCAGGTGACATCTTAGGCAGGGAGGTGAATTATGAGATTAAGAAAAAAACATCATGTTCAAAGGTGAAAAGTGAGGCTCAAGGAGTGAATTGATGATCATCATATTGTGAATCTACCATTGTTTCCAAATCTCTTTGAGAAAAAAATAAAAATGATCTAGTCAGGATACTAAGCCATCCAAGACCATCATGTGTGAAGGATCAAGAAGTCACCTATTCTTATGAGAGGGATATGAAAAATAAGTGTATGAGAATCCTAAATATGATTCCATTCAAGGAGGATTTTGAATCCTAGAAGGGTAAGAGGATGATCTTCATATGAAGATGTTTTCATGTGAATTGACTAACCCAAAAATGTAAAACTTAAACAGTGAAAACCAAGCCACAATGTGAAATCTTGCTCCCAAATCTTCTTGAATCCCTCTTTGGGCCAACTTGCCTCCTATGTCATGATCACCTTTTCCTTGTAGGTACTCATAATGCATTGGGTGAACATGTATAATTTTGAAAAAATGTTTAACAAGGTCCATTATTCCATTCATTTAAATGCAGTAAAAGACTAATTCTCTAGCAAGCCTAGAAAGGAAACTTTTTGGCCAATTCAAATCCTATGTGCATCCTTCGAAAGGGTTATGAAAAGGTCTTAAGTATCCACATGTGGTATTTGAAAGACTTGAAGGTGTTTGAATAATGTTAGGAAGATTTAGGAAAGTTTTCTCTTTAAGGTACAATATTTTCATCGTCAAGTTTTTAGGTGCAAGGAATGAGTAGTCAAATTGTGAACCTTGACTTCTTCAGGTGATTCTGATAGCTTCGTAAGGAGTTAGGAGGAAAATAATTAGGCACCAGAAATATTGAATAATCCTTTACATTGTGGGAGAATTCATTTTGATCCAAGACCAACGAAGTTGATGCCAACAATCATCTCATACTCTCAAGAAATACATACCTCCCAAGAGTGTTTCTAAACACTTAATTAGTGCTTGGTAATGAGCTCAATACGTTGTGGAGGTCAAGAACATGTGATTCACCTTAAATTTCTAATTCCAAGTGGATAAAATTGATCAAAAGGGTGTTCTCTACAATGGTATCAGAGTCTTCTCCGCAATGGTCTGACTCAAGAATAATCCTACGTTTTATTACCCAATTCTAGGTATATTTAGCTTATAAAAATCCTTATTAGCTGAGATATTAATATTTTCTTGTTAAAACCAAGAAATAGGGTTTTATATAACCTAATAGGGGTAAAATTCAGATTTCTTATCATACACACCCTTCTTGACTCATTTACCTATTGAATAAGCTTTAGGAGGATTAAATTCAAGTTTCTTCTTTTATAACCCAGATCTGTGGGAACCTGATATGCTCCTAACATTAATATTTAGGTGAGAAAAAAATGTGAGAGATAACAAAAAACAATCAAGGTTGGAAGTAAATGCCAAATGTCATGAACTACCACTATAAATTTGTAATGAAATTACTTAAATAAATTTGAATATCAATAGTAATGGAGCACCAAGAACACAAAAATGTATATAAATGATCAAAATATGCAAGTATAAGCTATAGGACTAAGGACATAGCAATATTCAATCACTTTCCTCTTGATAGACATCAATACGTGAATTCTTCCAGTCACCGTGCATCCTTCCTATGACTATCATGCCTTCATTTTAGCCTTCAAGATGTCTCAGAGGAAATTCCTAACAAGGTTTTAAAGTTTTTTTAGTGTGCAAGGATGATTACCCAAGGTGATAAATTTATTCAATAAGATTAAGTGAAAGATAACTTCGTCTAGAGCCTTAAAAGGACATTTTTTTTTCCATTTTATAACTGGCAAACACACTTTGGGAATGTTCAGGGAAATTCTAATTCATCTAAGGATGATTTTGAAGAGAATTGAAGGTATTTGAAGCAATTTAGGAAAATTTAGGAAAGAAATTATCATTCAGGATCCATTTGTTCAACATCGGGTATTCACGGTGTAGGGAATGAGATCTTCAACTGTGAATGTTTTCTTCTATGGAAGATTTTGGGAGTTCCTAAATGATTTTAAAGGAAAAAAAATGCATTTAAATGTGTAATTGATGATCACTTAGACAATGGATGTAATAAGGAGAATCATGAGGTCTGTGAAGGATTTGAAACATCAAAAACCTCATTGAAACTCAAGTCATCAAGGGAATGATCATCATGATCATGACGAGAAAGGATCACCATGAGTGGTGATGGTATTCATCTCGAGATCACAAATGGTGTGTATCTATTGATATTGTTTATAAAAGCTTAATCAATACTTGGAAATATTCTCACATCTTGCATTTCAGGGAGTGGCTTTCAAAGTGCTTCAATGCAGTTGGAGTTCAAGAAGATGGAGCTCACCCTAAAAAATTCCTTCAAGTCTCATTCAGGGATCAATCCTTCCATATAGAGGAGGAAACCTATTTACATGAGGAGAAATCGAGTGAAGATGTGTCCAAATAATATAAGAATGTTTCCACTCATGTGATATCTTGGTTAGGGAAGTGAATTGTGAAGTTAAACAGGGTGTCATAATGTTCATAGGTGAAAAGGGAAGTGCATGGAGTAATTTGAGGATCATCATCTCTTGAATCTGCCATCATATTCAAACCTCTTCAAGGAATAAGCCAAGATGTTATAGTCAAGCTAGTTAGGCATTCAAAACCATCATGTGTGAAAGATCAAGGCATTATCTATCTCCATGAGAGGCATATGAGAAAATAGGTGTATGAGTATCCTAAAGTTGATTCCATCCGACAATAGTTCTGGAGATAGAAGGGGTAAGAGGATGATCTTCATATAGAGAACCATGCATGTAAGAATGAGAAATATTTTGAGTTTCACTTTATGTCACTCACTTGGTAGTGTTCTTAAACACTCATCCAAACCTTGTAGTGTGATCACACTTCAAAGGAGGAATAACACTACAACCACCTAATTTTAGTGCAACAGGTGGCCACATGACAAGAATTTCATTCAGTGAGAATTCATTCCATCTACATGATGAATATATATTTTAGTAAGTGATAGATAATCATAAAATGGTTTGAGCATCATGGAGTTGATTTGTGATCACTAGGGTTAATTACAGAGGCCTTTAAAAGTAAGAGAGTGATCCTCACTCTTTCCTTGTAATTAGAAGAGAGCATTATGTTCCCATCACAATGTATATCTCATAACAATGTTTCTAGACACTTAAGTCATCACTTGAGGTTTTAGAAACATGATTTCAACTCATGGTAACACATTTTTTATCAACTTTTCATCTTAGAAATTTATTCACTCAAAAACATAACTCGGTGTGTTAGGAAGGTGTTTTCAAATCATAAAATTTTGCCCCATCCTCATGATATCCTCATCCAAGGTAAAAAACAGTCTATTTATGACAGTACCCATTCTGAGAGGCACTTATCAACATTTAAAAATATTCACCTATCACCATGTGGCAACCATCTCTCTAGAGCCACTAAATTTAGGGCCATTTTTGTCTTAAACCGAAAGGGGAAGCTGCACTATTTTGAAATTATTTATGAAACATTGGAGTCTTAGATAAAAATGGATATTACCAACATGTATATGATTCACATATCTTTCCATTGTCTATTTTTTTCCCTCCTAACTCATTATGGAGCTCCTAAAATCATCTGGAGAAGTCAAATTTAACCATTCGAGTGTTTATTCGCCATACCTAGGAAACCTGTTATTGAGAAGATTATCCTTGGATGAGAAAAAAATTCCTAAATATTCATAAATTGCCTCCAACACTTCCAAGATTACCTGAAATCACCTCTGGATGCTTAATATATTTCTTGAACTCTCCTAGAGGGTGTTTGATAAGCTCAAAATGGCGTTTTTAGGCCTCCGAAAGAAGTTATCTTCCATCATGTTACACTGAACTCATAAATCATCATATTCAATCATCCCTGCACATTGAAAAAAACTTAAAAACCTTGTTGATAATTTATTTTAAGCCAGGTTAAGAGTGGTATTGAGGTAGGTTAGCCAGAAAAAGGACACACCAATGACTGGGAAGTGAAAGATTCAACTGTGGGCTTAGTTGTCATGCTCAAAATTTCAATTTTTCATTCCATACATTTTACATGACAACACCCTCTTACCACTTTCACCAAATTCCTTTTATTATAATGCGTTCAATCATTTCATTGGTGTCTTGTCCATATATGAAATTATTTCAAGGGTTTCTTGGCAAAAACACAAAAGGATTTCTGAAAAACATTTCTCTTAATGTTGATATAGATTTGATTGATTATGAAGTATGTGACACTCGAATAAACCTTCCAACTTATGCACTAGGGTGAGAATGTAACTAATTTACTTAGAATAAAACTTGATGAAAGTCCTGAGTTTCTTTACCCATAGAAAGTAAATGAATGTGTGGAAGATTTTTCACATTTTCACCTACTCCTACCCTAACTTTTGTTGAGTGTTATAAATATATCAATGTGATTCACTCTTTTAGCTTCTAACTCTTGAAGTTACCTCTTATTCTTCTATTGAACAAATGAAGATATTATAGGGTCCTTAGATAGATCATATTCTTGCCCACACCTTACTATTGTTAATCTATACTATAAGGATCAAAGGTTTATATACATGCCAACATGGGAACTAAGGTCACTCCCTTGCATTGTTGATTGTGAGGATCACTCGAGTGGTCCTCTTAAATATGCATTCCCTAAGATTGTAAAGTAGGTACTCATACATAATATTATTATACCATATTCTAAGATGAAATTAGGGATTCAAATCCATTCACAAGGGAAAATTCATGAGTCCATATATTTGATCA
Source organism: Taxus chinensis (assembly GCA_019776745.2). Taxonomy (NCBI): domain Eukaryota; kingdom Viridiplantae; phylum Streptophyta; class Pinopsida; order Cupressales; family Taxaceae; genus Taxus; species Taxus chinensis. The sequence goes on from CM034149.1 coordinate 99,636,429, forward strand.
ATTGTCATTACCTTTGGGAGTTGCGAGGTTTGTAAATTCTAATTTTGACACATTTAACACTCCTAGAAATGTTAGTAAACAATACAAAAGTCCCCACAACCTAAACAATGACTATATTCTTTTCCAAAATAGACATTGATTGTAGAACTTAAACCCTTAAAGCTTTAGGTTGAATAATAAAATCCTAAAAATAATTATGTACTAACCAAATTAGAATATGGAAAAATATCTTCTAAACCATGAATGATGGAGCTGTGAGACTAGTTCCATAAGGTGGAGAGTGACCCTAATCTATTATATTTAATAAAATAAATTTAAAGTATAAGAAATAATAAAGTATAAATATTGAATAAAAAATGAATATGAGAGATGGGTTTAACTAGAGATAATGTTTGTTGCACTAACCCTAAATGAAACCTTGATGGTGGTGCGAGCTTGGTAGGAGGATCTCAGTGGTAGAAACTAGGTCAGGGATCAGGGTTTGAAGATCTTAGATACAACGATAAAAGGGAACTCCCTCTAATAAATAATAACCTCGATTTACCTCATTCAAGGTGGCAGTGCAGTGGTAGGAAACAAGATAGACTGTTCTGTAGGAATATATTATAGATTTGGTAGAAGAAATGCCAAATTTTATTATGAAAAAGATGGAAATATGTGCCCATCTCCTCTCCTTGTCACAGTTAGTAGTTATAGGAAGATTCAACAGACTGTGGCTTACTTCCTCCACCCTCTCACTGTGGGTCCCCGAAAACTTAAAAAAAATGCAATATTTATTTTTTCTCAAAGGGATTCTTTGTGGTTCATTTTGAGGAGGAAGAAGATTATGTGAAATGCTTGGTGGATGGTCCATGGTTTTGGGGAAACACTGACTTATTCCTCTCACCATGGTTTCTGTTGTTTGATCTGAATACCTACATTGTTTCTAAAATTCCAGTGTGGGTGCATCTTCCAAACCTACCTCTGCATCTGTGGAGTGCTCTGGAAGATATAGGTAATGCTTTAGGAATATTCCTAAAGGAGGATACATGCAGGGATGAGGTAGGTCTTCAAACCTATGCTAGATTATGTGTAGAAATCGACTCAAGAAAAGGGATACCTGATAAGATCCAACTAACCAGAGTGAAACATCAACATGTGAAAACTTTAGAATATGAATATAAAACATTTAGATGTAGGTCATGTTGAATCCTGGATACTTACAGGCTGATTAACCTCTAGGGAGGAAGAATACCCATAGAAAGAATACACCAAATAAGGGAGGATGGTGCAGTCCTATTTCAAGTGCAGAGAGTAGGGAGGAGCACACTAAGGAATAGGAAGCTCCATCCTCAGAGAACTTAAGGAATATTTCTAAGAGTATGAACCCCATAGTCCCTTCGAACAGGGAAGATATTCCTACGACATTGGTTGGTGGAGTCAAGAGAGTGAACAAATAAGATAAATTAGATAAATCAGACTCGGATTAGGAGTAACATCCAAATTCCTTATATAACCTCTAGCTGGTAGTTGCCTCTAACCAAAGCATTTGGCAAGAGGTTAAGAAGAAGGAGGGAAAGAAGGAGCGTCATGTAAATATGAATGATTACTATTTTGCGTATGTAGAATAGTAGTAGTATAGGTTCCTTATTACCTCTTATCTATGTTATACAGTCCATAGTGTTTTTGTTGTCCTGGTTTAGTTGGTGGTTTTGTTTTTGGAATTGTTTGTTGAGTTGGTTGTAGTCAGGTGGGATCCCTCCAATCCCCTAGTTCTAAGCTCCAGTCAAAAGCATTTAACCATCCCAAAAAATAAAGTATAAATATTAATAAATGAAAACTTATACTTCATCCATTTATTTTAGTAAATATATCCCTCCTAAAAACACATATTTTACATTACAAACAGGAACGCAAGTGCATTATAACGCACTCACATTATATCATGATCATGGTATAGCGTGCTCACGTTATAACACGAGTGCATTTCATCTTATTTGGATTTGAAGTTCCCAATCCATAGGCTTTGATTTTCCTTGGATATCCAAACCTAAGGTTTGGACTATGTGATCTGTGAATAAATCCATGTTTTACAAATAACATCAAAATCTCACGTACACCCTGATATCTCATGCATTATAAAATACTATTCCAAAAAACAAATACTACGACATCAAGCTCAGTTTTACCTTGGTGATGATATAATTCTTTCTAAATCAAATTAGTTTAATGATTTCATCTTAATTACTATTATTAGTGCCTTCTTTTCTTGTCAAAATGCATGCATACATTTTTCTACACAATTTATGATTTTTTCATCCATTTTTTTTTTTAAAATGCCTCTTCTAAACTCCATTCTACACACATTAAAAATATGATTATTATTCTCAAAGTTACAGGGGTGTACACACAAACATTTCATTTTTGGGATGTGTGCACTTTGAAAATTAATAAAAAATTATATATTCATCCCAAAATTATGAAAAAATAGTGGGACCTCATACTTGGTCTTAGATAACTTTCTACTGAAATAATTTATAGTACTCAAAAAATGGCGGGGGGGGGGGTGCGGGGGGGGGGGGGGGGGGGGGGGGGGGGGGGGGCACACACAATATGTTGTTATATTTTTGACACAAAAATAGACATAATTTGTGTGTGCACCACATTTTACCTACTTAATCTCCACCATTTAATTTTTTTTAGTAGTTTAGAAACTAGATTCCAAGCACTACGATACTTATTCTTATCACATTGCCAAATTTTGAGCATATGCATGAAAAATTATTAGATGAAGTTTAGGTTTTGCTGATTTCAGGAAAAATGTGTCCATTTTTTACCCTCTTTTGGTCCCCCATTTCCATGCACTTACCCGGGAACCAATGGGTTCTCGACCTATAGACATGACTTGTAGAAAGTGGTAGGAAAAGGTTCCTGAGAGGATGAGGAATCCATGGCGTGTCAGGAACACAATTTCATTGTAAATAGGATATAATTTTTGGATTTTAGAGGGTCTTAGGGACCAAAAAGAAGCAAAAACTTGGAAATTCTACAATTTATAGGAAATCAATGTAGATTTTTTGGATCGCCATTGATTTGAAGGATCAAAATCAATTTCAGGGATCGATGTTGATCTTGGCATGATGTCTATATATAGAAATTAGATAGTTGTTGAAGTTATTCTATTCATTGTGTTTTTTTGACATTTGAGAGATTGAGGCCAGTGAGAGTGGACAAAAGAGATGACAACAATCACATATAGAGGTAGGTTCATTTTTAAATATTTTTAAGTATATTTTTTTTCTACACGAGGATATATGATCAATGCTGATTATTGGGATTGGTGGTGATTTGATATGTTTTGTGTTACTAATGTTTTCTTTTCTTGTTTGATGGATGTAGATGAAGAGATGCCTGGTGATGAGAGTTCGAGTGTTGAAATTGTTGGAGCAATTATATGAGCACTTAGATGATGATGATTGGTTGATTTTAGAGGTGTTGGGGTTGGGTGGACTGTGACATTATAGGTGTGTCCATCAGGATTTGAAGGTGATGGTTGTAATGTTAGATTGACAGGATGTAGTGACAAGGACATTTTGGTTTCCTATTGGGGAGATTATCATCACCTTGGAGGATGTATACAAGATTTTGTGATGGGCTATTTAGGGTGAGTTGATTGTTCCAATTGATGAGATAGGGAGGGGGGTTGTGATGGTGAGATTGTATGGTGATACCACTTTAGACGTGACATATGCTATAAGGGGGTTTCATTTTGAGTACTTTTTGGATGAGGGGTGGCTAGGAGTTTGTTGATTTCTATGACCATGGTGGGAATCAACTTATATGATTTACTAAACTCTAGTCAAGGCCATTTTCCCTAGACATTTGTGGGAGTTTTAGCTGATATGGTGGAGTATCATATTGTGTTTTATTGGGGGCCAAATCTACTAGCACATGTTTATAGGGAGCTGTGGGAGTGGTCTGTAGGGATGATGTTTGGATTAGATGTGAAATTTGTATTATAGTGTTGGGCATATGATTACATCAGAGTGATCAAACCATGTGGTCTTCCATGAGCTAGGTGGCATGACATGGATTATTGTGTTGGATTGTTATGGTGGTGGAGTGATTTTCCCTTAGATGTAACATCTCAGAGTATAAAGTACTATATAGGGTTACTAGAGGGCCTAGGGGTGGATGATGTTGTTTGTAGGACATATGTACATTTCTTGACATGGTCTGGAAAGGAGGTAGAGATGTATATCATGTAGTAGGAGTGGTGGATGTGGGAGTGGTGGGTGTAGATGGTAGATGTGGTGCAGTTTGGGAGGGTTAGGTGAAAGTTTGGCCTAGTATAGGATGTACTAGGAAATCCTATCTTATATGGGTAGATTGAGGGGGATATAGAGTTGTCAATAACATATGTAAGAGATATTTAGGAGATGGAAGAGGAGGAGGTATCACCAAAAAATATTGATGATTTCAGGGTGATAGGAGAATATGGTGGCTTGGAGAGAGAGGGTCATGAGGGAATGATGATAGTGAGGGGATGATGATGTGGAGATGGGAGAGGAGGTAGAGGGATAGAATGGGGGTGGGTTTGAGGTGGAGTTAGTTAAAGCACAAATGAAGGTGGAGAGGTTAAGGCTGAGATTAGGTGAGAGGGATGCACGGGTGAGTCCCTTGGAGGGGGAGGTGGTGAGGTTGATGTAACAACTAGAGGAGAGTTATAAGTGGGTGACATCCCTCGAGACAAAGTTTGAGAAGGAATGGTAGGATCATGATAAGTACCACCGTCATTTTTATATCTTGAGAGAGTGATTTAGAGTGACTGAGAGTATGATAATAACATCATGGCTAGTTAGATCAGTAGTAGGGATGTCGGGAGAGGTAGTAGGATCAGGAGAGGTGGGCAGAGCTACACCAGGAGGGGTGATGGGGCCACCAGGGACAATGATCATGGCTTAATACTAGGTGTTGCATGTAGAGATAAGGTATTATGAGGGTTTGGTGTGGGAGAGACTCCCAAAGGTGCCATGATATGATAAATATATGGCATGTCAATGATATACTTCTTAATGAGGTCCTGCCACTAGTATGATCTGGAAGGTGGAGCTGCAGGTTTGGGGTTGTCAGATGTACAATTTACATTATAATTATTATATGGGCCAAAGAGCCTAGTTTTTGAGATGTATATTGGATTTGATATATATATATATATATATATATATATATATATATATATGATGTTTTGGATATATGGATGTGTACATGTGTTTTGATGTGGTGTTTTATAAAAGTTGATTAAATATGATGATGACTATAGTAGTAATGAGATAATGTGGTGTGGATTTTTTGAGATATGATTTGAGATGGTTTTGGTTTGTCATGATGAATGTTATGTGATTTTAATGGATAGATGTTGATTTTATTTGATTGATGTGTTAAGATCATTTTGTGGGATGTGTTCGATTTTTGATTTGTCTTGATGCATATAAATATGTGATGGTAATTGTTGATGGCGAATCATAGCACCCCTGAATTTATACAACTCGATGGGTTGAGACTCTCAGTGTGATTGCATAACATGGGGGATTTTCCCAAGTGTGGGACCTTGTGAATCGGGAAAGCTCTCCGGACGAAGGCCGGTTCCTATTCCTCTGTTAAGATGCACACATAAAAATGCAGAGGGTTTACTAAAAAACCTAATCTAACTTGCCAAGGAGACAGGGTAAGAAGATGCATAAAATAAAACCTAAACTACGAAGGTGATGCACCGAGGAATGAAGAACACCTGTCTTGCCAATAAACACAAACCATTAAAATGCAATGCAATATCATGCATAGATAACAAAATTTGCAGTGAAAGATCAAGAGGATGCAAATGAAAATAGAGAGGGTTGAGAATCATCCATAGACATGCATTATTTGCTCCAACTATTGATACAATACACTACAAAATGCCAAGAGGCAAAGTTGCATTACAGTTTTAGATGGGAGGTTTGAACTCCACAAATTCACCTGCCAAAGAGAAGAAGGGAGGGGCAAAACAAGAATGTCCAAACTTTAGAAAGAAGCCCCTCCTTAAAATTTATAGGAAGAATGAGAGAGAAAAGAGAGAGAGATTCCAAATCTACCCCAACCACCTCTAGGTTGCATTTAATTCATCTCATTATGGTGGTAGGTGAGAACCCTAGCAAACCCAAAAAGTGGTGAACTGTATTTTGCATTTTTAAGAACTTGTTCCCACCCAATTAAAGATATCCAGTCGTAGTTGGATAGAGGACCTTGTAAGCTTTCCGAAAATTTTAACCTTGCATGAATCTGAGCTCCCTCTAAAATTTTATGGCCATCTGAATATCTGCACTAGGGTCTACTTCCTGTCAACGCTCAAAATGTTGCACCTCCTAAAGGTGCGCCTTAGGCACATCCATATTTGTGTCGACATCCTCTTACCTGCGCCATAGGTGCATCCATATTTGTGTCTACATCCTCTTACCTGTGCCATAGGCACATCCATATTTGTGTTGACACTCTGTGTCGTGCGCCCTTTACCTGCGCCAAGGCACAAATTTCTTCGTGTTGACACTCTGTGTCGTGCACCCTTTACCTGTGCCAAGGCATGAATTTCTTTGTGTTGACACTCTGTGTTGTGTGCCCTTTACCTGCGCCAAGGCGCGAATTTCTTCGTGTTGACACTCTGTGTCATGCGCCCTTTACCTGCGTTAAGGTGCAAATTTCTTCGTGTTGACACTCTGTGTCGTGCGCCCTTCCGGTTGGCAACGCAATAAATGTCAAGGGTTGAGCTTAGTTGATTTCTATATTCTTCTGTTTGTCTATATCTACCTGGGGGGGAAGATATATACAACAGTAATTTCAATGGTAATGCACTTTTAAATGGATAACTTATGTTAACATATAATTGACAAGATTTATTCTTTTGAAGATTGTGTGAATGATAATATGAGATGTGATATGTTATCTACTTTCTTGACATGTTCATGATTTATACGTATCATGTGTGGGGAACTGTGTTATCCTTGATGATCATAGGTTTTACTAAAACTTTTTTTTTGTTTAGGATTGTGCGAGCTGATCAATACGGGAAGTTTGCATCTTTAAGGGAAATTTGATTGATGTGGGAAGATTTCCTGGATGAAGAGAGTATTTTAAACATATTTTCGAAATTTGATCAATGCAGGAAGCTTTCAATTTGTTTCCATGTATGTGGGTTTGTTTAGATTGGGTAGTCATCCTTCAAGGGAATGGTCTATAATGATATATGGAGATACCAAATGTATTTGAGTGACAAATATCCTTTGAGGGGATATTATATAATTTTACATAATGATTTTCATCCCATAATGGATTTTATTGATTTAGCTAAGGGTGGGCCTAATATTTCATTTGAGAAGGGTAGGTTCGATATACAAGATTACATGTGTATCTTGAACATGTCATTTGTCAGGAGATTGAGTGAAGTAGGGGAGTAATGATTCTAAGGGTCCCTATGGTAACCAAGGGGACTTGTTAATGTAGAATATACTATGAGCAGGGCTGTGATGCTCATATTTAATGTCATATTGGATATATTGACAGGCGAACACAAAATACTAAATCGTTAGTAGGGTAAGGGGAGATTCAAAGTGGAGGATTTTAGTTTGATTGACATCATATAAGTAGGTATATTAACAGTAGAAAGGCCTCAAGTGTAAGGAATTAATAGGATCCTTTTTAGTTTTACCATCAAGAGTGGCTAAACGATAGGCCCCAGACTCATATTTATGAGTAATAATATATGGTCCAAGCTAGTTTGGAGAAAACTTCCCATGTTTACTCTTTTCCATATTTGTGACATGATGATATTATTTATGACCAAATCACCAAAATTGAATTCATGTTATTTGAGATGTTTATTATATGCACGTTTGATTCATTCTTGTTAGATATTAAGATGTTTGAGGATGATTAGTTGGCGTTCATCCGAAAATTTAAGTTGTGATAGGCGTTCTTGGAAATATCCTTTACCATGGATGAAATATTTAAGGGAAACTATAGGGATGAAATTTGGACATTGAGTGGGAGAACAACTTCAGTGTTGTATAATAGAGAGAAAGGAGTAGTGCCTATAGAGGAGTTTAAAAGCTAGTCCGATAAGCCCATAGTTCAAAGGGGATTTGAAGGTGTCAATCTTTACTAGTGTGATCAACAATTTTTGTAAGGATTTTGTTAAGAGTTTTATTAGATACTTCAGATTTTCAGTTAGCTTGAGGATAATATGGTGTGGAAAAATTTAGTTTGATATTATAGGTGTCACAAATTTTTTGAACGTATTTATTTTTGAGTGATTTTCCATTGTTTGTGATGATTTTATGAAGGATGTTGAAGCGATAGATGATGTGATGAAATCGAAGATCTTATTTTCTTTTGTGGAGATAAGAAGGATAACTTCCACCCATTTTGTGAAATATTTAGTAGCAATGATGATGGAATTATGTTGATGTGATGATTGAGGATTGATAAGAATGATGAAATCAAGCTCCCATTATGAAAAAGTCCATAAATATTTAGCTGGCTGAAGAACATGACTAGGATGTGTGTAAGGTTGGATTTTTGTTGATAGTTGATGCACTTATTAACATATTGGAAATAATATTGATTGAGCATAGGCCAATATTAACCTATCTATAAGATTCCTTTAGTGATGGCAAAATGATTAAATTATTCACCACATATTCCATTGTGGACTTCTCGAATAGCTTTGCTAGCCTCTAGAGATTTAAGACATTGAAGGAGGAGGCTGTCAAACCTTATTTTGTAAAGGACACCCCCAATATAACATAACATGAGGAGTGTTATTGGAAGGAACTCCTACCATTTTTGGATAGGTTTGAGGGTGTCTTTCTTTGGTAAATATAGTCATATATTTGAGTATACCAAATATTGGATTGGCTATCTTTCTATATGGTTAATGGTAGGAAGATCAATGTTGGTATAAGATGTTTGATCAAGTTTTTATATTACTATAAAGAGTTTAGAGTCATCTGGGGATAAAGGAATAAAGGATGTGAGAGATGGCATGGTATTTACGAGTTTATTAGATAAGTGTGGGGTTGTTTGGATTTCATAATGATTGAAGATATTTGTGAGACTGTTAACGATGAATTTATATTTTTACAAGGTTTCATTTTTATACTGATACATTCCTTTGATTTGATTGATGACAAGTTGGGAACCATCGTGGATGTCAAGGATTCCTACGCTAAAAAATGTGGTGGTTTGAAGACCCATGATGAGGGCCTCATATTCATCCATGTTATTTGTATAGTTAAAATTCAATTTGAAAGATAACAGGATAAGAGTCCCCCAAGGAGGTATTATGAATATTCCACCCCTAACCTTTTTTACATTTAGACCCATCAAAGAATAATTTCATTTTGAGAGGAGTGTTATCATGATCAAGGGTGTTGATATCAGATTTTTCTATAATAATCAACTCGGAACACCATGTACATCGATTAAGGTTTCACTTCAATGGAGTTGTGAATGCTTCATATAGTAAGCAAGAGATCGAATAAAAATGTGAATCAAGTATACAAATACAACGATGTGTCTGGAATGCTCATAGATTAAAAAAGAGAGGTACACATAGGAGCGATGTGTAACTCTTGTGCATGACAGGTTTACACAACCCTAAAAAATCCTATTGACCTATTCCACCATGACCTATTCTCACTAAGTGAGATGAATAACAATTTATGGTGGACAAGTAATCAAATGACGATGAAAAAATTCATATACACCAACACCCCCCTTCATCGAAGCTGAGGTTGAGGTCATGAAAAGTCAAAACTGAAAGATAACTCCCCTAGACAACTAAGAATGATGTGTCAATGGGGCCCAACTACTAAGCCTAATGAGGTACCCATTTACAAACAAAAAATCTCTAGAAAAGAGAAAGAGCAGAAGAACGGGTCCCGACAACAAGGCCTGATGAGGTACCCATATACAATAAGGATCTCAAATAATGGAGGAAAAAACCTTAAGGGAAAACATCCTCTTACAAGAGATAAAATACACCCCTAAACAACCTAAGAAAGATGCTTCAAATGAGTCCTTACAACTAAATTCCTAATAAGATACTCTTTTACAAACTACAATCTTTCTACAAGAAGAGAAGAGATGAAGAAACACTATCCATCCTCCCAAGACGAAGAACATGTTGAAGAACACCCTATATCAAATGAAGAAGAAGATCCCCAAAGTGACACGATGTGGTTATTATCTAAGGAATATGATCCATATGTGAAGTGGAAGTGCCAACTACTCCATGAAGAGATGGTGAATCCGAAGTAGAGATGAAGAAGGAATGTGGAATATCTTGTAATTATATAGAAGAGTGCCTGAAGTTTGATGATTCCTAAATCAAAGTACCTACTCCCTGAAAATTTTGAAGAGGACCATAAGTAGGTGGATCAAGAAATAACTCATCAATATGTGGTAGATGATAATTGGATGACAGAGGTGGATACCCATCAATATGACAATCAACCAAGATATAAGAGAATTCGTCATCATAATCAATTTTAGGTGAATCTGATGAAGAATCTGAAGGAGGAACAAAGTGAGAAAAAAAGTAAAGTCAAGTGTGATGGTCAACTATACCAACTGAAATAATACTTCACTTTGAATCTCTTTGACATAAATGGAATCCAGAGTGAACTTAACCCGAATGCCTTGAATAAGGTGAGTGATATGATATAATGAAAGGATATTAGTTGAAAGTTAAGGAACATGAAGCACATTGTTGAAAGTTCCACCATTCACTTCAACAGACCCTCTCCCAAAAATAAGTGTAGAAGTGTCGTCACCGATTCGAATAGAAGACATGTCACATGGATCTAATGAAGAAAACTCAATGTCTGATGAGACCATATGATGAGATGCACCTGAATCAATCACCCTTATAGGATTAGGTGACACAACCGCAACTAAATCTCTTGCTTTTGTTTTCTCCTTATTTGATTAATTTTATTTTTCTTTATCTTTCCCTTTCCATTGTATTTTTCCTTAGAACTTTCATGAATTGATGATGAAGATGGCCTGAGAGAATAGGGAACTCCTATGTTATTCTTTTCAAGAAGACTTGTGAGGAGGTTAATATTCTTCTTAAAAAAAATTTAATTCATGCCTACCACTTATGTACCCACATTTGATATGTTATTTAGGATTTTTAGAACTAAAAGAGGAAGTGGAAAAGTAATATTTGGTGGTGGATTGGTCCTTTTTATTCTCATGATCCTTATTGTTCTACTTCTTCTCTTTTTAAACCATAGGTTTTTCATGACCAACAATGAGAGCATAGGATTTTGTGGATCTAAGAGTACCCATGTGAATTATATTATCATGTTATCTATTAAAATCAATGATAAACTCATCAAAGGAGGGCATAGTCCAACTTGCACCAAGTGCTCTTTCTGTAGCATGGAAGGTTGAGACAAGGATATAATAGTCGGGACCAAGTTTTTTAAGGAAAGAAAGTATGAGTTACGAGTCCTTCCTTTCAATTCCACAATTTTTAAGTTACAATATAAGATATTTGAGTTTAGTGAAAAAATTTGGAGAGTGTCAAAACTACTAGGGTTGAGACTAATCAACTCACTTTCTAATTCATGCCATTTCATTTCATATTTTTTCCCACAAAGTTTATCTAAAGCATAACAAAATTCCTAGCGTGATTTGGTTGTGTTAATATGAAAGTACACTTTTGGTGATACAGAAAGACACAAAAGGTCAAAGTATTCATCACATTTGTCAAACCGCTTTTCTTTTTCAGCATATTCTATTGGTTTAGCTTACAATCCCATAGTTATATGGTAGAGTTTTTGTTTTCTCAAAGCGAGAGACAAGGCATCTTTCCATTCATGATAGTTAAATGGGGTAATCAAAGGAACAACATTAGGATCAATAACAGATAAAAGTGAGAAAATACAATAGCAGAAAGAAAAGAAACACACAAAATGAAAACCACCCCTGATTGAGACACTTTATAAGTAGTGCATTGATTACACCCAAGTGTTCATGTGACTTGAGATTATTGGTCACTCACCTTTTAATTAGCGAAATATATCATAAGAGTGAAGACCACAATATGATCAATCGTGCACAACAAAACAAGTGAAAAATTTAAAAGCAAGTGAGAAAGGAAGTAATCTATCTTGCCATAAGGTTGTGGTAGACATGTTCACTAACCTGTAAGTGAAGAAAATTGATTAAAAAAGAAAAATGAGATAAAAAATGAGTTCCTGAGACTTCCATAATGCAACAGGAGCTCCCAGAAGGCATAAAAAAACAAGAATGTCACTAACACTTCAACAAAAAATTAGTAGAAAAAAATCACCAATATCGTTATAGATTTGGCAGATCCTCCAAATTTATTTGTAGCTAGCTAGATTTGGCTGGAAAACACCTGTAACCCATATATGCACAACCAAAAAATTTGTACAAAATCTAAAAAATAAATGGTTAAACCTGTAAACAAGATTCAAAATTAACGAAAACTTACATGAAAAGCATAAAAACCAGAAAACAAAGCAATAACAACTATATTAATCGAGTGCATGTTTACCAAAAAATTAATCTGATACCATATTAGATTGTTCTACGAGAATAAAATCGGAACCCTGTGGACATCAAGAAAGGTTTCACTTCAATGGATTCTTGATCATTTCAAAAAGTAAACAAGAGATCAAATCAAAATGAGAATCAAGTACAGAAAGACAATGGTGTGTTTGACATGCTCATAGATAAAAAAGAGAGGTACTTATAGAAATTTTGTGTAAATCATGTGCATGACATATGTGCATAACCCTAACTAAATCTATTGACCTATTCAACTATGAAATATTCTCACTAAGTGAGATGGATAACCATCCATGGTGGACAAGTTGTCAAATGACAAAGAAACAAGTCATATACACAAACAATTGATAGATTCACTAGGAAGTTGTTCAAAAGGGAGTTGATTATTAGTAAGGGGAGGTTCTGTGAGGTAATAAGAAATAACTTACCCCTTGATGGATTTTTAAGAGATGAATTCAAGATCAAACTATGTCATGATCATGAGCCATCTGGTTATGAAATCATTATGATATGGATTAGATTACATGGATTTCATTGGATTAATGATTGTGACTACATAGTTTTTGTGATTGAGGAGGTAATGAAAAAGTTTGGAAGTTGTAAAGTATAAGGAAAAACACAATTTTTTTACTTCTGAATAATGGGTTTCATCATTGTGGAGGGTACAAATTATATAATAAATAGCCTACTCCTTACCTTTCTCATCTCGATGTGTTAGTATGGCTCCCAATGTATGATCAGTGAAAGATATATAAAAATAAAAAGTCTCCCCCTTATGTGGAGGTATGAGAACTAGTGGTGATAGGAGGTATTATTTAAAATCATCTAAGTCTTTTTGACAATCATCTTCCTATCTAAAGTGGATGTCCTTTCTAAGGAGGAGATGGAAGGATTAACAACGATATGATAATTGATGGATGAAATGACAGATAGAATTGATATTCCTTTGGAGGCTAAGAAGTTGTTTAATATTAGATGGAGGAGAAATTTTGATTATCAATTTGAATTTTATGGGATCAAATTTTATTTCTTTGATAGATACTATGAATCCCAAGAGTTTCCTTGTTAGGACCCCAAAGACGTATTTAGCAAGGTTGAGCTAAAAAAATAAATTTATTAGATGGGAAAATATTACGTCAAGGAAAATAAGATGGTCTTTTCAGTGTTTAGATTTACCAAAGAGATCGTTTACCTAGTATTCCACAATTTTATGGATAAGTTCATGAAAGCTATATTTCATGGCACGTTGGTAAGTTTCTCCTGTATTTTGTATACACCTAATGTTTCACTTGTAATGTTTCGTACTTGTTACTAACAATTTCCTTGTGCAAATAAGGGTCATTGATGCATATATTTCTAGAGATGGTTCCTTAAGGGGCCCATCGAGAATGGGGAATGGTTATTCATGTAACCATTATAGGTTATAAATAGTACATGGAGAGAGTTTAACTATTTTGTCTTAGCATTAGTTTTCTTTGTATTAGTTTTTCCTTGTCCCATTAGGTATCACACATATCGCATTCATGAAACTTCTTACTTGCATACCATCATCTTGGCACCTTATTCATCCACCTATTTGATCCAAGAAATATATTTTTACTTCACATTGCATTTTATCATCCTTATCCAACACAATCGCCTGCGGGAGATTGTGTCGGAATTTAAATTTTCCTTGGCTAAAAAAAATTCCCAAAGGTGATTGTGTTAGCTATATACACATACACCACTCATTGAAATTTAAGAGAAAGGAATATGGAACCATTCAAAATTCCATTTTATCTACTCTTTTTCGCTATAGTCGCATTTTCTCACCTAACTCTTGGTTCATCTCACATCTTTCTAAGATTGGATTGGATAATGTTATTCTTGGATGGTTACTTAGATTATTATGTCACCTATAATGAGTCTATGATATGAATGGTGTTCCCCTTCTCCACCTAATAATGATTCTCTCTGTTTGTGCTACTTATCTAGAGAGATAAATGCATCAATGACCACCCTACAGGTACAAGATGGGTTATCTAATGATATTTTGTCATTTTTCATAGATAAGTTCATCTCCTTCCTCATTGTGTATGTTATCTTAGTATTACATAGGTTTGGATGCTAGTTAGGATAATTATTTTATAAAAAATGAATTAAATCTAATTTTAGAGTAGCTAATATGACAAAATATAGCTAAAAAGAGATGTTAAGCACTCAGGTAATACAAGATCATAATTAAATGAGATAGATGAGTGACTTAGTTGATTCTTGTGTGATCTGTAGGTAGTAGGGACTATGTGAATACTAGATTTGACAGGAAATGATGTGATATGAGCTTGATAAAATATATAGGACTCTGCTCTAAGACTGGACATGGGAGCCTATGACAGGTTAGGGGCACCCGAGCGCTGGATACTGGTTCTAGGCATCAATGACTATGCAAATGCTTAGAATTTGATTTCTTTTGTGTCACTAGGGTTCCACATTTTCTCTCTATTGATCACCTCATAGTCACTCTTTGATTGACGATGATACTTAGGTAAGTGCATGGAAATGGGGGGCCAAAAGGGGGTCTTAAGTGGACACTTTTTTCTAAAAAATAAAAAACTTCAACTTGTACATGTTATTTGAGATAGTTACACTCAAAATTTGAAGATTTTATAAGAACAAGAATTGTAGCATTTTAAGTCTAGTTTCTAAACTACTATTTTTAAAAAAATGGTAAGTGTAAGTGGGTTAAATATCTAAAATTTCAATAAGTGTTCCCATTTTTGTAAAAAAACATAGTAGAGAGTCGGTCGTGCCCCCATCATTTTTTGAACACTATTTAGTATTTTTGAAAACCCTTTGGTAGAAAGATAAGTAGGAGCATCTAGTTTGGGATAGAATTTTTTTTTTGATTTTTGCAGTGAGTATTTTTTTTTTAATGATTTTTCAAGTATAAATATTTTGAAAATTAAAAAATAACTGACAACCAACTTGCCCCCCCAACTACCCCAAAACATATAAAAAAATTAGATTTTTTTGAATGTGTATATAATTAGTCATAGTTTGGGACTATAATTTTTTTTTCAATTTCAAGAAGTGAAAAAAAAGATATATGACAAAAGATAAGTGTTTACAGTCACTAAAAATAGAGGTATAAAAGAAATAGTTTGAAATAAACATAAATGGAAACCTTAGAATAGTCATAAAATATAAAAAGTATATATTTAGAAAGAGGATAGTTTTCTTGATATTGTAGAATTTTTTTAAAGAAAGATTAAAAAAAAAAAATTGTAAGATTTATCATGGTTAAAGGTGATTTTTGCATATTGTGTCAAAAATGCGTAGGTCACTAAGTTATTATAGGTCTAAGGCGCAAGTTTGGGAAACCAAATCAATACCAAGCTTGTTAAATCTTGGTTTGGGTGGTAATTAAGGGTAAACATATGCACTATAACGCGTACACATTCTGTATAGTAGAGGTATTATATGTGTTTATGGCATGCGTATAGTTACATAAATAAATGTAACTATATAAGAAATTAGGGTCACTTTACACCTTATGGAGATAGTCTCACAGCTCCATGAGTCACGGTTTAGGAGATGGTTTTTAATAATTTAATTTGGTTGGTACATATGTAGTTTTTAGGATTTCAACATTCAACATTATCTTTCAACATTTGAATTCTGCAATCGATGTCTATTTTGGGAAAGAATATAGTCATTGTTTAGGTTTTGGGGCCTTTTTTGGATTTTTTGGACATTGTGTCTTGTTTTTTCATTAATGTCAAGTGTCGTTGATGGAAAAGGGTTTTAAGGTGGTAGAGGATTCAGTATGATGTATCATTTATAATCAAGCGTTAAGGATGATTGGTAGTTTCTTATTTTATTGTCTTGATATGTTGTTTTGGTATCATGTCATGGTGTCTTAGTCTACAAGCATGGCTGAGTGAATGGGTCTAGCATGAAGGTGATTTTAGGTGTGCTACAAAGGATTTTTGAATTCTCTAAGGTGTCAAACATGTTTAGTAAGGTATGTAAAAGTTGTTAGTGTCTACATGGTGAAGGAAATTTTTTTTTTTGTGAAGCATGGGTTGAAACTAGCCATTCTAGGCCTAGTCCTAGACCTAGTTCATAATAAGTGATAAGGTGGCATGAATTATGATGAATAACCTGGTTATGTGAGTATGTGATATGTGTTTTTAGGTTACTAACATGTGTATAAGTTGTCAAAAGACATATTCTAGGAGTTTAGTGCATCTTTTAGGTCCTTTGGAGACATGTTTTTAAGGAAAAGTCAAGAATGCATGGGAAAGTGAGATGGAATGGTAAGTTGAAAAATTATCCTAGAATGTATGAGAATTGGAGATTGTTGAGGAGATCATTGGAGTGTTGTGTGCCAAGTTTTAGGACATGAGGATGAAGAAAAATTAAGATAAGTCAATTTTAGCTCTACCGAGTTCTCACAATGCTCATTCATAGCTGGAAGGCCATGTTTGGAGTGCTCACTTGCACGTGAATTATTTTCATGGATACCTGAACTATTCACCATTATTGAGGCATGGAAATAATAAACTTTTACATTTGGAATGAAGTCAAATGGTGTCCTACCATTTATGAATGATTGTTAAGAAGAAGAGTTGGTCTAAACCCCCCTAAAACCCAATTTACAATGATAGAGAATAAATGATTTATATGGTCTCCAAATGGCATGAGAAAGAAAATGTGAAGCTTCAGGGTTATAGATAATTTTTCTAAGCTCCTTTTGGTGGTGGTTTCATATTTGAGGTTTTTTGGTAAGTTGAAGAAAAAAAATTGTTTTGAAGATATTTACTAGTACAACTATGTGTTGCAAGTGTCATGATGAAATATATTACGTGGGATCTTTCTTGGGATGTTTTACAAGAGATCATGAAGAGATATGTTCAGGTTATATAGATAACATGGGTGCAACATTTCCTCCAATGTTCCCTACCACTAATGGTCTTGTGAGTGTAAAACCAGTCATGATGATATGAGTTTGTGTGTGTTTGTCATTTTCATGATGTATCATGATTTTTTGAACATGAATATATTTTTATCGTCTGACATGATGTGTTTTAATTATTGGTTTGATACGAAGAGGTGATTTCTTATTTAATCCTTAATGGCCTATTCAACCCTATTAGGCTTATCAAAAAACTAGTTAGAACATATATGCTTATAAGGTTTTATCCATGTGACTTATGGTTGTGAGTGCTTGAGAATGTTGGTAGGGATTCCATTGAAGTGTTCCAGGTGGTTCAAGAGCTTATAAATTAAGTTTTAGGTGTTATTTCATGTTGAGTCTAAGACTAGTTCTTAGGACCTAATTTCCAATTTAATCAGTTTCAGAGATGCATGAGTTTTGGGGTGTTGTACCATGAGTTGAAGGTCCTAATGAGTTGCATGAGTTAGATGAAATTGAGAGATTTATAATGATGTGTAATTTATGCCATGATAAGGTTATTTTCTATGATAACCATCTTAGTTTTTTAAGAATGTTCTAGGGTTCAAGGAAGACCTCAAGGGAAAAGAAATAATGCAAGAAGACATTGCTCTAAGAAAGGAGATTGTAGGAAAAATATCATAAAAAGAAAAAATTCAAAGGTAATGTGAATTTTTTTTATATAAGGTAGCCTAATGCATCAAGGTATGAGTTAATGGTTATTGTTTTTGGCATAGAGCAAAAGGGTGTATAAGGACAATCAAGGATGATCATCCATGGAGAGATAGTAGAAATGAAAAAATTCCTCCCTTGTACTATATAAAACCACTTTTCCATAGGTTTAGTGTATTATTCATGTGTGATCCCTAACATAAAAACCACCCACAAATTTTAGGTAGTTTACATTCAATAGTGGGACCCTCCCATACACAATAAGGAGGGGCTTATCCCCTGAGCATCGGTGAAAACTCAATAATTTTCCAACATGAATTTTTTTTTTCACCAATAGGTTTTTCGTGACTCTAATGGGGAGATATATACCCTTTTGCACCCTTAAAGATTTATGGAATATAAAAAATACAAATTCCAAAAATAAAATAAATAAATATCAAAGTAAAAAATTAGATTTTGAATGTGACACTATCAAGGAACGAATATTTCCTGCATCATGATGATGAAGTTTCAAGATTGGTGCTCGACATCAATAAGTGACTACAACCATGAAGAAGAAGATGAACACCAATAAATAAAGATTTATGATAATCCATCATTCTGGACTAGGGTCAAAGCATATAACTGTGTCTCACTTTTTCCCATTTTTTGTACCTTTAGCAAAATATGTCTGATAACCAAAACATGACGAAACACAAATAAAATGACCAAATATGTATTGTTAAGAGCTTAGGATTCTCATAAAGGCATGGATCTGGAACATTAAAGGGGTATCTTGATTCAAGAAAATATATGCAACCAACAAAAGGAAAGAAGGTTAGTAACATTTCTACAAAATTTATGGAAAGAGTATCTAGAATAGATAAATTACTGTTTGTAAAGACCCTACCATCAAATCCTTGTGGCTTCAATTCAAGTGGACTGATGCTAGAGGAAATAGGATATGAATTACACTTGTTAATGATGAAGAATTTAAGGCTTGATGAGAAAGGTACAAAAGAGATACAAAATTTTATATGAAAATAATGAAGATGACAAATCTCCTGAAGATAATGTTTTGAAATTCACACAGATGATTGAGAAACTCAAAGTTGTGTCTTTTGTCTCTCTTCCTTTGGATTATTTTCTTGCATATGGGGATGAAGAAATGAAAACATTGAAAAGAGAGTTCATGCAAATAATTTTGAACATTGCAGAAGGAAATTTTGATCCCCAAATCAATCTTGAAATTCAAGGTTATGTTGTGGCTATGTAAGAAAGGTATGAGAATCTTGAAGCACTTCATAATGTTGAGTAAGAAGATATTCATCCTTTAGAAGAATATTATGATGATTCTCCATATTATGAGGTATCTATTACTGAAATACTCCTATGTTTTTCTCATGTTTTCCCTGTTCTTAAGCCTTCTGATGGAAGTCAACTCAACACCTTAGAGGATAACGAATAAAGAATGAGGGTTGAACTTATTTTCACATCTTCATTTTAGCTCAAAGCACTATCTGTTGGAGGAGAAATATGCACCAGAGATGCTAATTCTTTCTTTCTGATGGATGATGTGGTAATTTATAAGAATTACACTGATTATGAAGATGTTCAAGGAATGAATCTTCTTTCCCCGCCATAAGTAATTCAAGAGGATTAATTTGAGGTACTCATTGATGGATTTATTTCCAATTTTAGCTCTTATTTTGATTCACAAATGTCTGATGATGAAATGGATAAAATGAAAGAATCTAATTTCCTTCTTGAGACAATTGTGGATGAACGAATAGAGCATAGTCTCTCTAAGGAGTTGATTTCCATGTCATCACCAAAGGAATGTGATAGTGATCATAATTTTGAACACGTATTTTTCTCTTTTCCCTACAAAGAAGAAGATTCACTTGGAGATCGTTAGAATGGAGTGAAGGATTATTCTCATGTTACAACCCTGACATTATTTTATTCCTCCTATCATGAGGATGATTTGATGAATCTAGAACTGAAATCTGTACCCTTCCTGTGTATCGTGGATCTCTTCTCTCTATTTGAAAATGATCAAGACTAAGTATGCCTGAAATTGCAAAAAGTTGATCCCGGATGATGAGAAGTGTGGATCAGGAGAAGGAGGATTTTTCAAATGATCCTTAACTAGGTAAAGATCATATTTATGATCATCTCCCTGAGATCCAATTTGAAGACTCTTCAAATGAAATTGAAAGTGAGTATGTTTCATATTTGAAAGAGGAATTCATGGAATAAATTTTGAAGATTGCGAAAGAAATTGAAGATCCTCAACCCAGTCTTGAGATCTTGACATATGCCATGACTATGTAAGACAAGTATGATTTCAATTGTGATCCTAATTTTGATGCACAAACATTCAACAATGATATGGAAAAAATAGGTAATATCAATGTTCTCTTTGAAGCCTTGATGGATGAGCATGAATGTGAAGGTAAGTCTTCCCCTTTCCCATTTTGTGCAGAAGATTACATCCATGATTAAACGAATGGAAAGGAAATTTTTGAATATCCCATAGATTTCTTCAGTCATGAATATAGCACCTCCATCATAGCAAGTGACATCAAGGCCAATGATGATTTAATAGGCACAAAGAAAAGTCATTTGAAATAAATGAATGAGAATATGTAAGAGCCTTGTGGATGAATTCAAAATAAATTTTCTTTCACCATTTCTAGATCCCTAATGATTTTGAACATGATCTATAATGAAAAATTCACTCAAGGATGATGAATGCCTTCACTTCAAGAATATAGACTCCATTTTTGAAAACATGAAGGAATGACTTCTTATAGTCACAAAACATCAGGAGGAGACTAATAATATTAGAACTACCCAACAAAAAACAAAGTGGTCATTATATGTGAAGGTGTTCTCTCTGTAGTATCTGTACAAATATGAAAACTTGGTATCTCCCCTTCTTTTAAAACCATACAGATCCATCACGAGAGCATGACATGATCATATGATTATCTTCAAGCTTTGGAAGTATGAATTCAACCCACATTTTTATGATGTTACATGCTTCTCTCATCTCGTTATCGGGTGTGTGTAAATTATTCTCCCACCTCAATAAATACACCCATGTACTATAATTTCCCTTTTTGTTGTTTCTTTCATTTCCATTTTTGGTGTGTTTCCTTTCAGTTTGGTGTGTTCGTTTTGTTTTCCCTTGTGTGTGTTTTTTGCTTATAATATTAGTGAAATAACTTAGTCTATTACCCAATTGAAAAAGACATTGGTATGATCATCCATGAGATGCATGAGGTTATCTATTTCCCCTTGTGGTCCAATTTCCTTGAGCTAGAGCCAACTATTATCATGTAAATGAATAGCCCAAAAATGCAAAACTCAAGGTATGACAACTAAGCCACAATGTGAAATCCTACTTCCAAATCTTCAAGAATCCTTCTTTTGACCAGCCTGCATCCTATGAAACCTTGATTTTTATCCCAGAAGATGGTTATAATTCAATTTTCAAACATGTTTCACTGTGCAAAAAAGTTCAATAAATATCATTAGATGATTTAATGAATTTTGGAGGAAGAATAATCTTGTTAAAATCCTAAAGAGGCCAATTTTGATCATTTCGGAGCCTTTGTGTACCCACAAGTAAAGTTTGAATAGGTTTTAAGTATTTGGAGGTGGTTTTTAGGAGCCCTGAAAGTGTTGGAAGGAATCTAGGAAGATTTAGAATTTTTCTGTCATTCAGGTACACTTTTCTAAACAATGTGTTTTTTAGTTGCAAGGAGTGATCACTCTTGCTATGAACATTAACTTCTCTAAATGATTTTGAGAGATCTATAAAGATTTAGGAGGAAAAAACAAGAATTGGAAAGTAATGATTATTCTCTACAATTTTGTAACATTCATTTTTCTCCAAGTCTTGAAGGTTTCATGAAGAATTCCAAATAGTGCAATTGTCACTCGTTGTCCCAAACAAAAAGGGGCCTATTTTTTGAGTTATAAGAAGAATCAATATTTGAAACCTATTCCATATATCTTATAAAGTATTTTGGAGTATAATTTTTTTCCCTGATGTTCCCCATGTCCCCAAGGTGACAAAAAAGTGTGCCCCTTGATCAATCTAACCCCATGGACTTCCATATGACATTCTACATGCTCTATAGGTGGTTTTTCAGCTCCGTTCTCTCATTCACACTAGCCCCCATGCTTCTACTTTTATCCATCATTCACCTTGGGTGTAATTTTGTGTCCCAATTTATAGGGGGGAAAGGGGGGCAAGAAAATGTGCCCATGCCCATGCTCAATCCCCCATACCTCCATACGACCTCTCCTGGCTCCATAGGTGGTTTCCCCAGCCCCTCATCTCATCCTCACTTGCTCCCATTATTCCACTTGTCTCTATCCTACTCCAAGAAAAAATTTAGAGCCACCATTATTCCTTATGTCCCCATTTCTCCATCTGTGCTAGCTCTTAACCACACATAAACACAGTCTTAACCTAGATTCAAACTAGAGTTAGTAGGGTAATACAAAAGTACAATAAACACAGTTTGAGGTCATTTTTTTCACACAATTGGTAATTCTGGTGAAATTTTTATCATCACGCCTTCCAACATCCATTAATGGATTCCATGCCATACCAATGAAAGGACATCAATATCCTTCTTTGTTTCCTAAATATCCTGTGGGTGAAATCACCTTAAAATTGGAGAAAATGGTCCTCAGACAATCTAGTTTCATTGGAACCATCTCTTGCACAATGAAGTAGCTGATTTTTAAGGATATTGATGAATGTGTTTCTTGCCATAATTCTTCCCTCCTAAAAGAATTTTTCACTTTCCCAAATATCTGGCAAGTGAAAAATCTCTGAAACTCAAAGAGAATGATCCTAAAATAATCTAGTTTCATCTGAGACATTTCTTTCACGATGGTGTTTCTAATTTTTCAAGATTTTGAGGACTCAGTTTTTCTTAGTATTTTTCCATCTATAATGAAAAACTCATTTTTTCACTCATCCAAATGAAGTAATCATTTGAAATTTGGAGTAGGGAATCTTGGAATAAAACCCATAATTTCAATACTATTTTTGTTACAATTTCGCACATGTAGTGCACTTACTAGAAATAACATGTGTTCATGGTAAGGCATTTATAAAAATATTAAGTGGTCAAATGAGGTTAATTATTAGCATCTATGGTTCCTTGAATAGTAAAGAAACATCAAGAAGTGAAAATATTGTAAAATTGCTAAAAACAAGTCCTAGATAGGACCTACCAAAAATAGTAATTCCCAAAATCGAGCCTAGAAAGCTGTGGAAACTCCCATTTTTGTTATCTCATTTACTTTTTCCATCATTGAAAGATTGGGAATTTGTCTCGTGGTCTAAAAAAGGTTAGGAAATACTCTGTAGGATCCTAAAACATCATGTTCAGGTGGCTTCTACATGACTGTTTTTTGACAAAAGGAGCTAGATGATCTAACCCATTCCAATTATGGCAAGAGGAAGTCACTCTGATCAATTTCATTCATGAAAGTAACATCATATGAATCAAAATATGAAGAGAAATGGATCAGAGTGAGTCACAGTGGTTGTGAATGATAATTACTTGGGAAATGGGAGAAACCAAGAACATCGTTGGGTCTAAAAATGATCTAAAACATTGAGAGTTCCACTCAAGCTCAAGTCACCAAGAAAATGATCATCATGATCATGATGTGAGAAGATCATTATGAGTGAGGATATAGGTCATATCAAGCAATGCATACCTATAGATGTGGTTTTAAACACTTGATTTATGCTCAAGATTGAGCACACATCTTGCAAGAAAGAGGATGTGAAATTTGCAGTATTTTAGCAGAGAAAAAAACATTAAACTCATTCTCATTCACTCATTTAAGTACCATTCAGGGATCAATATCACTATTAGGAAAAAGAAGCATATTGCCATGAGGATAAATTTATTAGAATGTTTAAAAACCATAGGGATGTTTCCACTCATGGTCAAGAAAGTGAGCGGTGAAGAGGTCATAATGTTTATAGGTGAAATGTGATACTCAAGGAGTGAGACAGTTATCACCAAATCCTGACTCCACCATGATGTTAAAATATTCATCAAGGAACAAACTAGAAAGAGCTATTCCATGGCATCCAGGACCATTGTGTGTGAAGAATCGATAAATGATACCTTCCCGTGAGAAACATGTGAATAGAAGGTGTATGAGTTGATTCCATTCAAGGAGGATTCTGGAGCCAAATTATTTAAGAAGGTAATGATATTCATTTGGATCATCATATTTACAGGAATGGGAAATCATCTCCATTTCATTTACTTTCATCCACTTGGTAGTGTACTTAAACACTCTCCTAAAACATTGTGGTGTGATCATGCCTCAAGAAGGAAGGATGTTACCATCACCTCATTTCATTCGAATGGGTGGCCACATGACAATAATTTCATTTAGGGATAATCCTTTCACCCGCATGATGAAGGCCTATTTTAGTAATAGATGAATATGTATAAAAAGGTTCGAGCATCATAGTGAGCCTCACTCCCATTATGAGATTAGGAAATAACCATCATGATTGATTCCCACAATCATCTAGTAGAAGGAGAAGATTTTGACCACCATACTTCAAATTGGAAAATTATCCATCAGAAAAAGTCTTCATCCTCATCAGATCAGTAAACCCTTCTCTCTCTCTCTCTCTCTCTCTCTCTCTCTCTCTCTCCCTTTATTCCCTCTCCATATTCTAATTTTCTAGTAAGAATGTGATTTTTCTATTTCATCTTATTCAATTAAGTGACCCTTTATTCAACTTATTAAGATTCCTTTTCACTAATAATAAAAATACTCACCTCCTAGGAATGTGAAAGGTCACAAGTGATGAAGATAGGTGAAAATTCATGTGGGGGAAAGATAAAAGGACAATTTGTAAAGCTATATATTGGAGTGGTTTCTCCATTCCAAAGGGTTTAATTTTTTTGATTGATTGTATGTTTTTTATATTTACCACTACTACATCAAGTAATAAAAGTTAAAATTATTATATTACTTTTCTTATCTTTCTCCACTCTCTCTACTTTCCAAATTTTAATACATGATAATATTGTAAAACTAAGAAAGATGTTTTCACATTTGATAAATGAATTAATTGAATTATTTGTCTATGATTGGTTAGTCTTATCATTGTTAGATTATTCTAATTGAATATCGACCTAATCTATTAATTGTATGTGAATTATGTAAGCCTACTCACAATAGTAACCCTCTCTCTCTCTCTCTCTCCTTATTTTTCTAACTCCCCTTTACCTTTCCTCACTGAAAATTCCTTCTTTGTACTCTATTGATGCAGCCTAGAATTTAGTTATAAAAATTTGATAAAACCCTAGACATGCTGGCACATAACTCAGCCTAAACTGAGTGCTCACTTGAAGCGCACAAAGGTATCAGGTCTCTCTTTAGGGTTGCTGTTGTAGGATGTTAGCATGATGAAGACTTAAGAGATACATATAGTTCCATTACTAACACATCATCGCACAAAGCATACCAGATCTATCCCTAAGGGAGAACAAAATTAAGTACTAACCACGATGAGATAAAAAACATACTAGATTGAGATACACACAAAACTAACACTTAGATTCATCCAATATCCTTAATTATATTCAATTCAATAAATATAAAGAAGCTTCATTACAATAACAGCAGTATGTTCATAACATATTTAAAAATATGTCTCTGTATATATCTCCTCTCCCCCTTTCTATTACATAGTTTACTACATATATATAAGGGTGGGGAATTTCCCTTCACCTCTTATCCATTCACAAAATAGGTCACATGCTATTATTAGCCACACGCCTTTAAAAAAATAGCCACACATGCAAGTGCACTAACAATAGACTACTGGTAGTTAATTGACAGTAATAGATCTATTTCCTACATGTGTCCATGCAAAGTGCTTCATATCTGATATTCCAAGAATAGAAAATGCGTTGTGTGCAAGTCTTTGCCTTGTTTGTGTGCTCTGTAAGCCATCTCTAAAAATAGAAACTCACGAGCGAAAATGGCTAAGTCTTTAAAAGATGAACTTCTATTCCACGCGCGTGTTCTCCCTTTCTATTTGCACCTTTGAATATGACCTGTTTTCCTGCATGGAATTCTTATGTGCTTGTTGTCAAGTGTTCTCTGATCAACATTACCCAACACTAATTTCATTGTCACCCCGACAATGGTCATCTCCAAAACTAAAGTAAAGACTATAAGAATGGAAAGAATGTTTTTACTTTGTATTCTCTTCTTCTGCAACATGAACAACTAATTCAGGATATTCCTATTTTACTTCAGCCTCCAAGGTCTGCCACTCAATGAGTGCTTCCTCTGATCTTTCTGGAATGTCCATAGCAATAGACTCCAGTTCATCTTTTGTAATCTCTCCTTTCTCATTTTGCAAGACCACCACAATGCTTGACATTGCAGTCATCCTTCCCTCTAGCAAATCCATCTTTTGCACAATGAGCTTCCCAAGCTCTTCCAGTTGATTCTTATGCTTCTGCCAGGGCCTCACACTTCTATTTAATCATTGATAATCTTTTTGCGCTGCCCAATATTTCATCCTTCATCACTTTCTGGACCTCATTGTTCTCTTCCAGGGTTTTTATGTTGATGAACACCTCTGGAGTTGTGCAAATGTTCAAGGCTTGGTCTGCTTTCTTCATTTCTTCTTCTAGCACTTGCAACAATCCTTCATATGATGCAATATTCCACATCACTAAAGCCTTTTTGTGCTCTACCTCTTGTGCTGGATCCTTTGGTGCTGGCATGCGCAGAGGTTCATCTTCAAGCACTAGGTCCACCAATGTACCTACATAGTGTATTGTCGAAGGAAATTTCTTTGGCACCTTTAGCTCTAAGTGTGGCCTAGAGAGACATTCTTTTGTTCTAAGTCTTTTTCCTACATTAGGCACACTATTTCCCCATCCTTAGTCTTAATATCTTCCCTAAGCACCCTAATTGTGGCAGCCTCGTCCATATTCCGCCTTGCCACATCTGTTGAGACTTTCACCAATGGATTGATTACCTATTCATCTGACATGACACTAGGATTTACCATCATGTGTCTAGCCCGAGGTTTCTTGTTGAACCTCCTTGATATGCATGACTCCTCACACACATCAAAATCTAGCTCATCCATGTGTGTGTGCATGGACCATGATAACTTCTTCCTTGTGTGCACTGTAGCCATATCTTCATCCATTAACTCCCAGTCATATAAGTCCTTTTGTGATAGTGTGCTTTGGAAATGGGCACAAAAAATTCTACCTACATCCTCTACATAACCCATGGCTGATGGAATGTGCTCTCCACTTGTTCTTCTAGACCTTGGTTGCTTAGGAACTTGAGCCTCCAGATTTGGGACTTGTGCCTCCATGTCCTGAGCAGTCTCTATAACTGTATCATCTGTTCCCTTTTCCCCCTCTTCTCCTTATTTCATTTATTCATCCTTCTGTTCTTCTACGTTCTCTAGAGGTGTAGGAGAATTAGGCACGCTTTACTCTGACTCTTCCACCTCCTCATTAGACTTTATTTTCCTTCTCCTTTTCACGGTTATCTCCTTCTATGGAGAGATTTTGGTTAATTTGTACACTATTTTTGGGGTAGCACCCTGGGTCCTTGTTCTCCTAAATACTCTCTTAAACCTATGCTTTCCTTGGACTACATCCAAGTCCTCATCATCCCCCTCTTATGGTTGAGGTGGTGTAGTGGTGCGCTCAACTTCATCCTTGTTTGTAGGATGTCTTCTACCTCTATGCTCCAAACCACCACTATCCTCGCACTCATCCTCCTCATCCTCCACTTTAATTGGCTCTGTGGGATTAGGCATTGGGATGTTCTCCATCGTGTGCTTACCCTTTGGTGGTGCTAGAAGTGCAAACTCATCCTCCACATACTTGTTATTATCTAACTTGGGCTTTAGTTGGAGGTACACCAGTGCTGCCCAAATATCTCCCATAGCCAAATTTACTGGTTTAATGCTCAATACATTTGAAATGATCCTTTCAATATATGCACCCACCTTGGATACACATATTTATTCCTTAGCATGTGGTAGTCACAATCTACCTTGTCTGCATTGAACATTAGGTGTTACACATCTGAGAACCTATGTATTGACACCTGGAAGTACCTTACGGTGAAGACATATAGTAACTTACACCAAGGGCTCCATGCTTCATCCTTCATGGTGAACCGCACCATGTAAAAAATGATATTATATAATGAACTGAACTGCCTTTCCAACCACCAAAGGCAAGTCCTTGGGGATGCGTCATTTTTCTTCAAAGGCCACGTGGAGCCTATTGTACCACTTCTCAGCCCTTTTATTGACTTGTTTTGTCATGGATCCTTCACACAAGTAATTTTTGAAGCATTCTGCAGGTAACTTATGCTCCATGGGATACTCCCATATCTTCTCTTTTGGCCATTCAAGTACTTTGATCTCCATGAACACCAGCAACAACATAACAGCTCCAAAGCCAATCCTTCCTCCTGTGCACGCTTCCTCAACGATTGTTTCTACAATATAACATGAAATGTTGTAAACTACTGCTTCAGACATTTTTTTAGCAATGTGCAGCCACATGGTATTCACTTGTGACCACCTTTCCTGGTCATTTAGCTTTGTAACGAGATGTGCGACTGCTTGTAAAAGTGGATATTTATTTA
The DNA here is from genome assembly GCA_019776745.2 of Taxus chinensis. Taxonomy (NCBI): domain Eukaryota; kingdom Viridiplantae; phylum Streptophyta; class Pinopsida; order Cupressales; family Taxaceae; genus Taxus; species Taxus chinensis. The sequence goes on from CM034149.1 coordinate 99,665,353, forward strand.
GTTTATCAATGTCCATGATGCGTGGACCCTTTATGTACCCAAACTCCTTTTTGGTTTCCAATATTGCAGTCTGCTCTATTAAATCATCTCGCAAATATTCTCCTATTCCCTTCAATCCCATTACCGTGGAGATGAGCGCGGCCAAAATTCTGGCTTTGCATCATGCAAAGTAGAAAAAATCTTCATGCACTCTGCTCATGAGCCACTGGTATAAGGGATATATTTCCTTAAGTAAGGAAGTTCGTATTTCTGGTAAACTCCAATCTTCTTCAAGATATTCTCGCCAACATCATCATACACTGACATGTCTCCCGTTATGTGTTTATTTGTCTTTTTGTTCAACAAGGCATCAAGTTCCTTCTTATTCTTTGTGGTACAACGGTTGTACTTACTCACCTTACTTTCTCTTATGTGATAATCCCACTCCTAGCCTACGATAACCCCTTATGGATATTACATTTTAGAAAAATTACTTTTAGGAGCCATCTCTTCTTCTTCGACGACCTTCTTCTTTCCCATCACTCTTGCTACAACTGCTTTCTTGGGTGCCATTTCTACCTTGCAATCCTTTGTAGATACTCGCCTCTTGAATTCTATAGTTTGTGAATCAAACCCTAGCTCAATTCAACATGCCCTAGGTGAAATCATGTGCCCTCGATCCTCTTTGTCATCTTTCTTTGCTCAAACCCTTCACCACCAGGGACACAAGCTCTTTCTATGCACAGATCTCTTTTTCATGACCGATTACACACCTCTCGCACCTCAATTCGATCACTCAGCTCTTTGCACTTATCTCTTTTTAAAATAATCCTAAATACAATGGTAAAAATGAATTCGCATCCCATCCTTATATATATTTTCAAAATTTTGATGCATTCATTGCTCCTTCACCTACCAAATATCCCCTCATTAATTGATCAATTCCATCATTTCCACGCATTACATCTTTGTGCCCCAGCTATAACCTTCTAGCGTGCCTTCCTACTCTCTGGTCACAGACTTCTCTTCAGTGCACTTCCTTGCACTCGAGTACCTTGCCACTGCATCTTCTACTGGTAGTTGTTATGGCCTATGATTACCTTACGTTATACTATCCCTTCATTCATCTCCATCTTTGGTCATTTTCTAGAAGTAATCCTTTGACTTGATGAGCACTAGTAGCAGCTTGTTCATTTCACCTTTCAATTCCCATGATTTTATACATGTATATCAAAAATCCACCCCGCACTAAAATTATGTGCAGTGCTCTGCACATAAACATGATTCATATAGTAATTAGCTTCATGTGTGCAAGCGCACTTATTACACAACACACCAACTAAATTGACAAAGTATATCAACAAAGAAGGAAATACATAATTGAAAACCTAATCTAAATGGTAATACTGCCTTATTATAAACATCGAGAAGACTTATTTACAGTAGGGCTTCAGCCTACTCCCATTGAAGTAACCAGGTAGTTGTTTTCCATCAAGGGATTCTAATTAACAAGCGCCTATTTCAAGGATGTAAGTGATAACATACGACCCCAACCAATGTACCTTAAGTTTCCCTGGATGGAGTAAGAACTTAGAGTCATGGAGAAGCACCATTTTTCCAATCTCAAACTTCTTGTTCCTTATGTTTCTATCATGCCATGCCTTCTACGTAGCCTTTTCCTAATTATGACTCCAACGTGTTATGGCTCGTCACTCATCTAGCTGAATTATCTTTTCAATCCGTTCTTCTAAAGCTTTCTCATCAGCTAGACCTCTAGCATGCGCAATACGCAAAGAAGGTAACATAAATTCCATAGGAAGAATGACCTCTACACCAAAAACTAACTAAAATGGTGTTGCTTTGTTCAACCTTTTATATGTTGTTCAATATGCCCAAAGTATTGTAGATACTTTATCATCCCAATCCTTTCTTCCAACATCACAAATTTTTGTCAATGTCTAGCCCAAAATTTTGTTGAAAGCTTCAGGAGTTCCATTTGCCTAAGGATGATAGGGTGTAGTCTTATGGTGTGCAATCATGAACTCATCCAATAAAATTATGATTGTATCATTAAGAAAAAGTGTGCCCTTATCACTGGTCAAACTCAAAGAACATCCATACCTTGTAATAATATTTTCCCATAGAAATCGAGCTGTTGTAGCTGCTGTACAATCCTTGGTAGCTACTACTTCTGCCCATCTTGTCAAATAGTCTGTGCAAGTTATAATATAGCGTGATCTAGTTCTTTGCGTAGCTGGTGAAATAGGACCCACAAAATCTATAGCCCATTTCTCAAATGGTTCTATGCTAGTAATAGGTCTCAGAGTCATTTCATCTCACTGACCCAATCTTCCAAGATGTTGACAATGGTCACATGCCTTACAAAATTCCTTACAATCTTTATAGAGGGTCTCCCACCATAATCTAGTGAGTATAATCTTGCACGATGTGGCATCACCTACATAGTGGCCACTTGCAATTCCACCATGAGCTTCTTTCATAATGCCTGTGTGCTCATGTTCCAATACACAACGACACAATACCTCATCGCATAAACCTAATTTGTACAAGTCATCACTGATTAACATATAAGGTACGACACGTATAGCAAGTTGTTTCTTCTCCAAGGATTTCATTCCTTTTGGTGCCATCCTTATGTCAGTAGAAAGACAACAATGTCATCTAGTTCTGATGGAATGCGCATTGTAACCTATATAACTGTGCATTTGACATGGTATCCTCAATTTCCTATGCTTCTTCTCCTAATTGTATTCTTGATAGATGGTCTGGTCCAAAATTAATTTTTCTTGGTTTTACCACAACTGTGAAATCAAATTCTTGAAATAAGAGCACCCATTGACATATGTGCCCTTGTAAAATAGGTTTATTTACCAAATACTTCAATGCCATGTGATCTGTATAAAATAGGACTGGTGTAGCTAGTAGGTACTGGCAGAATTTATGTAGTGCATAGATCATTGAAAAAGCTTCGCACTCTATAGTTGTGTAATTTTGTTCTACATAGGAGTCAACTTTCTACTAGTAAAATAGATAGGATGATCCACAATACCTTCTCTAGGTTGGGCCAACGCTATGATAATGGACATGCCATAGGAGTCAAAATGTACATGAAATTGTTTATCCCACAAAGGAAAACAAAGAATAATCGCGGTAGTAAGTTTCTCCTTCAATGTCTCGAATGCGCACTTCTGTTATTCCCCCAGTAGAATGTACCTTTCCCTTTCAGTAACTCCTCTAATGGTGCGAACAAATTTGGCATAACCTTTGATAAACTTTCTGTAATATCCTGTATAACCCAAAAATTTCCACGCATCTCACTTTGACTGGTAGGCTCCCTTAGGCCTATAATGACTGCAACCTTTGTTAGGATCAACCAAGAAACCCTCCTTGCAAATTATGTGTCCTAAAAGTATCCCAAATGGTGTAGCGAATATGCACTTCTTGATGTTCAAAGAAATACTCAACTATCCACACTGTTTAAACATTAAGCGCAGATTGTCACAGTGATCCTTAACTAATCCATACATCGTCCAATCGTCTAAATATACCTGTAAGAAGTTGTGAATAAATTCCTTAAATGCTTGGACAACAATGCGTGCAAAAATACAGCATGTGCAAATTTTTTAGATCAAAAGGCATGACAATATAGGTGAAGCTACCCCATTCAATAGTAAATGTAGTTTTTTCCTGATCCTCCCACGCAATTCAAACCTGATGATACCCAGGGAACCCATCTATAAATGAATATATTTCACGTGCCCTGCAACTCCTTCTAGTATTTCCTCAGTGAATGGCGTAGGGAATAGATCAGCTACACATGAAACATTCAAGCTCCCTGTAGTCCATGCATATTCTAATCCATCCATCCTTCTTGATATTGATCACCATTGGACTAACCCATTCTGACTCATTGAGTGGTTTGATAATTCAAGCATACTTCAACATGTTATCAATATCTTCTTTCATTTTTCACATAAATTGGGATTCATCCTATGAGGTATCTTTCTAATTGGGCGCGCACCCTCTTTAAGCTTTATATTCATCTCCCCCAATGATTCATGCACGCCTTTAAATTCATGGTACCCCTAGGAAATAGGTCCTGGTAATCCCTTAGTAACTCTATATGAGTTTTGCCACTTTAGAGTCTAACCAATAGTCTCCAATTATGGTTTCTTTAGGCTCAGTATCTGTTCCAATATTCACTCTACTTTGTCTTCATAGGTTCATTATAGGTGCGTGTCGTCTTATCTACACTGTCCAATAACCTCACGCCTTCCTGTTGAATGGCTTACATCCAGATTATCTACTTCTTCGTCATCTACTAAGTAGACCATTTTTCCTCTCTCTCTCTCTCTCTCAAGGAAAGCACATTGAAGTAATGTTACATCGGCCTTTGGTTCTGTTATCAAGACGCGCTCCTAAGTCCTTCTTTATCTAATAATTCCTGAAGGAGTTATTCAGTCCTTGGCACTATCCCCCAGAGTCAAGGCACCTTGATAAATTTTAATGCTTCTTCCACCAGAGGTTTCGTAGAGAAGAAGTCAAACATCTGGGCGATTCCTGCAATTAAATTCTACCAATTTCTAGTTTCTCTATGGAGTTCTGCATATACATACCAAACACATGCGCAACCTTGTAAAATGGAATAGAACTGGTGAACCCATAGCTAAGGTGGTAAAGATTCCTGCCATTCTTTCCAGAGTCATTCACACTTCTGAACGTGGTGCTGAACAGGTTGATTACTACGATAATTACATATTTGTGTAGGTGCATTGCTCCTAAAGAACCTAGTAGTAAGAGAAATCCCAATTTCATTCCATTCAACCAGATTTTCCCTGTGGACCACCCACCAACGTGGTGTTGTCCCACGTAGTGTATACATGAGCATATTTCTTCTTCTAGTGGATCTATCCATTTTTCTTCCATGGTGTGCAGGAATACCATGGGATCCCCTTCCCCTATGTAACAAGGTACCAAGTTGTTACCTATCCTCTAGACATAACGTGGTTTTGTGCCTCAAGTAAATATGCTCTTTACTTCATGCCCTACTAACTCATAAGTTCTATGAGCTCAATTATCACATGCAACACTCATAGTATCGCTAATGGAATGTGCATGCTCCCATTGAATTAGTCCTTTGGTTGGTTCAATCATCTCTAGATCTCGGATGGCGTGTACATAAATCTTATTTAGATCTTCTTCACTTAAGGGCTCAACATAGGGCATGAAATTTCCATCTGTTAAAGGGATAATAACCCTTTCCTCTTTTTTTTCAAAACTGATATAGCCCTTGTTGAACCGAAGATCAACATTATTTGCATAACACCAAGGACACCCTAATAGAGCTGGGAAGCTATTTGATTCTACCAGCGCTAAAACTTCAAAATCTCCAATAAACTTGGCTCCTTCTATGGTAATGGATGCATCTTTCAAAATTCCTATGGGAGTGGCCTTAGCCGGATTAGACATGACTAATACATTAGAGGATGACTGCAATGTGGGTCTTCCCATTTGTACCCATGCATCAAAGGTAAGAACATTGACCTCCGCACTGTATCAATCAATATATTACTCAACATCCACCCATCCATAACAACATTCAAAGTGATTTCCTTGTCATAATATAGGCTATGAGGAGGGATATTTACATGCAAGATCTATCATCCATTCTCAGTACTTGCGTGTAGAGTCTTCCCTTTCAACCAACTCCTTAACAGTGGAATGATGTTCTCCTGGAGAAACATTTTACACACTTTTCTTAAGTCATCTATATCAGTTTGGATCATCTCTGATGCTTTCTTCTTCTCCTTTAAGTATTGTATCTCACCCTGAAGATTCCTTAGAACTTCCATGGTTTCTTGATTAACCTCCTTCTGATAGGCAGGATTTTGGTACCGCGAATGAAGAACCTCATCCTTAGTAATGGTAGGTTTATATTGTAATTCCTCCTTGGCATGTGTTGCCTTAGTGCAAGTCATGATCTTCACTTGTAGTTCCTCAGATTCTACTTCCATCTTGGGCATCCATTGATTGTCCACCACGCACTGTATCTTAACCATCCCTACACCTTTTTTCTCTTTCTTATGTTGCTTACTTAGATTCTCATATAAGTCTGAGAACTCTTCATAGCTAATGTTATTTCTGTAGAAAGAACATGTAATATTTTGGGGGCATTCACGCCTATTGTGATTAGGTGAGCCGCATGTATAACATGTTCTGTGAGGGAACTCGCTTCTTCCACCACCATGGCCTCATCCTTTGAATCCACCGTGGTATCCTCGACCTCTACCATGACTCCTTCAAAATGCCCCTCATTCCGATCATAGCACACCTGATTGTGCTCTCGATCCTGATGCTCATTATTTCCCTTAGAATTATTTGAAAGTCCTGTTTGTCATACACTAATATCTATAAAATCATGGATCTGTCCAATCAGCCGATAGTCCTTCATGTCATGAGTCGTGGACCTGCATATTTTACAGTAGCTTGAAATTTTCTTCCTTATTGTGCGTTGTAATAGTGGGCAATGGATAACATCATGGTTTAAGTGGCATATTTCACAATCCATCAGCAATGAGCATAATGTTATGTGAGGGCAAGTATCCTTTGTGTGACCTTCTACTTCATAATATGTGCACCAAATTCCTGTGCGCATCTCATGAGCTGAATTTACTGATAGTTTCTCCAACTTATTTTCCATTGCTGCTATTTGTGCTTCTAAAAATAGTCTCACCCCAGTATCTATGCTTCCAATTGCCTCAACGCGTAAGGTTTCTTCAAGTGCTTCGTGTGGATCAGTGTATGTATTATGTGATAATTCCCTCCTAAAAGGGGTAATCAAGCCCCCAACAAACCATTGTGCATGATGGCTTGCGTTTATGTCATAAGAAAGCTTTGATAAAAATGTTTTAAACTATGCATCATACTCCCTAACACTTTCAGCAGTGCCTTTCTTAATATCCTTGAGTGCACTTATACTCTTCTATTAAAACTCAGGGATATAAAACTATTTAAGGAATGCATCCTTTAAAGCCATATAATCTACACAAGTCTGATCAGGGTCAAATTTTCTATACCAGCTGTGTGCTTTCCCTTGTAATGTAGTATAAAATTCTCTTTCCCTACGCTCAGAAGTTGTGTGATTCCTTTTGCGTGCCACAATATTTCACACATGTTCAACAATATATTATATGCCCCTATACTCTAGAAGATGAAGAGACATTTCCACGTAAATATTATGGGGTTGGTGTGGACCTTGCCCACATGATCAAGATCCTCCTGTGTTTCCCTTGCCTCCAAAACCACCAGATCAACCTGAACCAGAGCTACCTATGCCTCCTAATTCTAAACTTGTATCTGGAATAGGTTTTGTAGATGTACTCTCATGTGCTCTGTTTGTAGTACTATACTAAACCCTTATGGTCTGTGAAGTAGTTCCACTTCCAGAGGTGAATCTAACATTTTGCATGCTTATGTTCTGTGTGGATGACATGCCTGAAAACACACAACCAAATAATAATGAATCCGTCTGCCCTGCCATTGATGTGCTTGATCTCTTACTTCCCAAAATTTCTTGTTGAATACTTGTCATACTAGACACTGGAAAACCAAGCGTAAGGGCTAGGTTACCAGGTGGATTCAGATGCGTGCCTATGGCCCAGGTAGTCTCTGCTAGTGTGCTTCTACGTGAGGCTGAGGGGGATCCCTGTCATGCTTTCCAAGATGGGGGAGTTCCTGATGCTCTGGCTCCACATCTTCTACATGAGATTCAAATCCTTCACGAGCCATCTCTCTCCTCAATGCCATACTTTTTGCAACAATATGTTGCTTCTCTATCTCCCTCTCACGTGCCTCATTATAATTAAGTCACCTTTCCTCTCTTTTCCTTTCTACTGCTAGGTCTACCATCTTTCACCAATCCTACTCCTACCTCCGCGCATGGTGGGGTTTAGTTAGCCATCGGTTTACTCTCTAGATTCAAAGTTACCATCAGGATTTTGATCGCCAGAGGAATGCCTTGTAGGTAAGCTCCCCTTGGATATCGTAAGAACTAGAATTTAGCTACTTCTAGACATGAATAAGTGGAAATTGAGTATTCCAAGATATAACTGTTTAAAACACCACAAAACCATGTATCCACAACTCGAGTCCAAATCAGATCAACATCATAAAGGGCCTGAAATTCTTCTTGCATCCAGACAAGTGTGCGATACCTCTAATTCCGCTTAGATACATAAGCAATCAGCCACTCGTATAATTATAATGGAAAGATAGCTAAAAATATCTCATATAAACTATCATACAGATTTTGTTCCACCCACACACATGCATTAAACTCAGATCTTGTGTTGAATCACCATGCGTATTCTTCTTCCAGATCGCATATCCATTCTTCATCATGAACCATCCTGAAAACAACTGAAAAAGAGGGTCCTGACAATGGAACCAATGATGTACCCTAGAATTTAGTGATACAAATCCAATAAAAACCTAGACGCACTGGCACATCACTCATCCTAAATTGAGTGCTCACCCGAAGTGTGCAAAGGTACCAGGTCCCTCTTTAAGGTTGTTGTAGGATGTTAGCATGATGAAGACTTAAGAGATACATATTGTTCCATTACTTGCACATCATACCACAAAGCATACCAGATCTATCCCTAAGGGAGAACATAATTAAGCACTAACCATGATGAGATCAAAAACATACTAGTTTCAGATACACACAAAACTAACACTTAGATTCAGCCAATATCCTCCATTATATTCAATGCAATAAATATACAGAAGCTTCATTACAATAACAGTAGTATGTACGTAACAGATTTAACAGCATGTCTCTCTCTATATATATATATATATATCCTCTCCCCCTTTTTATTATACAATTTACTATATATATATAAGGGTGGGGACTTGTCCTTCACCACTTATCCATTCCCAAAATAGGATGCTTGTTATTATTAGCCACGTGCTTTTACAAAACTAGCCACACATGCAAGTGCGCTAACAATAGACTATTGGTAGTCAACTAACAGTAATAGATCTATTTCTGGCCTATGTCCATGTAAAGTGTTTCGTATCCGATCTTACAAGAATAGCCAGTGCATTGCGCACACGTCTCTTTCTTATTTGTGTGTTCTGCACGCCATCTCTAAAAATAGACCTTCATGAGCAAAAATGGTTGTCCTGAAAAGATGAACTTCTGTTCCACGCGCGTGTTCTCCCTTTCTATTCACGCCTTTGAATATGACATATTTTCCCACGCGGACTTCTTGTGTGCTTATTCTCAAGTGTTATTTGATCAACATCTATACAAACACTTTACCACATGTTTAGTGGAGTATTCCTATATCATCCCCAAACTAATGGCCACCCAAAAATTTTAGGTAGTTTACATTCAATAATGCGAGCCTCTCGATACACAAGGAGGAGCTTAGCCCCAAAGCGTTGGTGAAAACTCAATAATTTTCCCACATGACAAATTATTTCACCAATAGACAAACTCTATATTTTATAAGGCTTTAAGGGAATATAAGGAGGATGTTTCATTACAAGTTGTTCATTTTCACCCCTTTCCAGGTCTTGTGGTTGCATGTCAATTATTTGAAAAACAATTGGCATGTAGATTTGTAAACAAGAACCCCTGTACATGATATCAAAAAGGAAAAAGATCATAAATCCTCACTTAAAATTGGTCAAGATGGGACCACGTCAAGAGGATTGAATATATTCCATGCATCAAATAAATCAAACTTATATAAGGATCATAAGCCTCTCTTGATTGAAAAATTCCATATGTCATTCACACCCCTAAAAATCTTGAATTCTGACCTGCAAGTAGTTGTAGTGGATCCATCTCTAGGGGTGTGGTAGGAGATTAAGAATAAAATAAAAAGGGGAAATTTTGAGGTTTATTTGAGGAATATTCCCTAAGAATTTCTTGGAATTGGAATTCAGCTTCAATGTTTTCACGTTTCCCTATGGTAATCCATGTGTGGCCTTGTTGTTTCTTTGTTGGTGTCTCGCCTTCTATCAACTGGATGATGTTATTATTTCACCAATAGACAAACTCTATATTTTATAAGGCTTTAAGGGAATATAAGGAGGATGTTTCATTACAAGTTGTTCATTTTCACCCCTTTCCAGGTCTTGTGGTTGCATGTCAATTATTTGAAAAACAATTGGCATGTAGATTTGTAAACAAGAACCCCTGTACATGATATCAAAAAGGAAAAAGATCATAAATCCTCACTTAAAATTGGTCAAGATGGGACCACGTCAAGAGGATTGAATATATTCCATGCATCAAATAAATCAAACTTATATAAGGATCATAAGCCTCTCTTGATTGAAAAATTCCATATGTCATTCACACCCCTAAAAATCTTGAATTCTGACCTGCAAGTAGTTGTAGTGGATCCATCTCTAGGGGTGTGGTAGGAGATTAAGAATAAAAATAAAAAGGGGAAATTTTGAGGTTTATTTGAGGAATATTCCCTAAGAATTTCTTGGAATTGGAATTCAGCTTCAATGTTTTCACGTTTCCCTATGGTAATCCATGTGTGGCCTTGTTGTTTCTTTGTTGGTGTCTCGCCTTCTATCAACTGGATGATGTTTCACATAAGGGCATTATTTGGGAGATATTTAAGAACCTTTTAGACTTATTATTTTTATGTCTCTTAGTAGTTCCTTTTATGGTATTCTAGGGTCTTGTTTTTTTGACCTGATTTTTTATCCTTATGATCTTTCATGTTTTATCTTTGCGGTCTTGTACAAGGTTTTGGGAGCCTTTCAGAACACTGAAATTTCTATTTAGTAAAAAAACAATAGCAGAAGCCAACCCACACAGAATACTTTGTGAGATTATTATATATGAATGGATTTTCCACTTTTATATCTTTAGAAAAGTATAAGTAAAATCACATACATGCAAGTACGTGATCCATATAAGAATTAGAGAAGGATTTCTAAAAAATCTAAATTTTTTTTTTAGCATTTTTGATAACTTTTTCTATTTTGAATTTTTAGGGTCTCTAAAACATTTATGGGTTTTTTTGAGTAAATCTATACATGAATCTTCTTTAAAAAATTCATTCTATTTTATCGTGCCACATTTCCAATGTATCCTCCCATTCATAAAGTAGGTCAAAAATCTATAAGATATGACCCCATCAAGATGCACTAAAAAATAGGATATATTTTAAATGTTTTCCACTCCTTATTCAACTCCACCCCTAAGGTGGATACATGTTATATCCATATAGTATGATCTTTTGATTCCCATTAAAAACCCTTCATTTTCTATTCTTCTAGATACTTTTCAAATTATCCATTATACAACTATAAATTAGTATGGTAGATCTTCTAGCATACATCTATCTTATAGAATTTGCAATTTTGAATATATTGTAAATTTCAATAACATTAATTTATTTATAAAACAATTTAATTCTGAATTGATTTTTATAATGCATTAAATACAATTTTTGACATAAAATAGATGTTTTTGTTATTTTATTATGTTTCTTTGTTCCAGATAGAGTTAATGTTACACATAGGTGGATTTTATTATTATACATAAGCAAATAACATAGATGCAAGTGAATTTTGAAGTGGTTCTATGAATTTAACATATGAAATATAAAAAAATTAAAGTAACTTAAATTAGAGACTCAAAATTTCCTAAATTAACTCTGATTTTTTCATATACATTATTTATATTATAGATACCACTAAATACATATACTCTCAAAATCTATTGGACATTGTGTCTATGGTGTTGTCATTGATGGAATATGGAGTATATATGTTATATGTGTCTCCATGAGGTGTAAATCAACATCAAACATGAAGGTTGATTGGTAGTGTCCAATCATGCTATCTTGTAATGGTGTCTTGGAGCATGGTCTAGTATGCATGGTCATAGCATGTGCACTCCAAAGCTGTTTAAAGGTCTCCATGAGGTCCATCATGATCAATATCATGTCTAAAAGGTGTTAATAAGTTTGTAAGAGGTCATTGTCATCAATTCATGGGATGTTTGTGTTGATTCAAGTCATTTTAGTCCTATTCCTAGACTTAGCGTATGGTTCATGGTATGGAAGCATGAGAAATTGAGAATGGAAGTCATGAAAAATCATGGGAAAGGTGTCGTGATGTTGTATAACATGTGTATGAGGAGTTTTAGGTTATTATTCAGAGGTTTGATGACGTTTCATGGTCCTTAGAAGAAAATTTCTTGAGAAAAAGGCTAGAAAGGAAAAGTAAGTCTTAGTGGTTGGAGAGTTGTAGATGCATTTGATCATGGATGATGAGATTTACTCAAGATATGAGGTTTTTGGTAAAACCAAGTTATAAATAAGGAAAAATCCAACTCGATGGGTAACTTCACATGCTCACCCACTCTCAAAAAAATTTCATGTAACTTTTTGGATTTCAAGGATGATTTTGAATTGAGCTAAGTATGTTTTGTAAAAAGAATGGATTGATTTGATTATCAAAATTTTATGAACAATCATTAAGAAGCTAAGTTGGTTTTAAACCCTCCTAGTAGAATGATTAGATAAAAATACATGGTGTGCTATATAAATTATCTGTAAATGATAATGTGATGATTTATTCTTGAAGATAGTTCCTTTTTGGTCATTTTGGTGGTGGTGTCATGTTCTAGCTATTTCGGGAAGTGAGAGAAAAACCCTAATTTCATTGAGTTTTATAGGTTCTGGGCTGAGATGGAAGCTTCAGGATGAAAATTGAAATGTTCTAGAATCCTTGGGAGATGTGATATATGTCTATGAAAATATCTAGGTAGGTACAATGAAGAAATTTTTAGCTACATGTCTCTAAAGTTTCCCTTCCGATTTTGGCCTACAAGCGCTAAAACCTAGTCTTGTGCTTTGAGGTGACCTGAGTTGCTTTGCATGATGGAGCATGGTTATTTAGTCTTCGATAGATTATAGAAAAATAAAATTATGTATTGAAGCACTTAATTTGATCTTGGGTGATGGTTTTCGGTTGAAAACCTAATGGCCCAATTATCCCTATTTGGCTTGCCAAGAAGGTGTGGTGGTTCAAATGTGTAAATGTAATTTTATCCAAATGGCATATGATTCTTAGTACTTGAGAATGTGGATACAAGTTTCCTTGATGTGCTATAGGTGATGGCTGAGATTGGATTTGGTTTTGAAGAAAATAGAAGAAGAAGAAGAAGGGAGAAGGGTGGGCTGAAAATAGCCAACCGGAAGAAAGGATGAGGAAGGAGCAAGAAGAAACAATGTCGAAAAGAACTGACATCGGGGAAGAACAGGAGAGAAGGGAAGAGACAAAAGAACACCGAATAAACTACATCACCAAAGGAAAAACCAGAGATCAATGGTACTGAGTAACCACACGAAGATTTTCCTCCCAAAGAAGAAGACTAAACATGTTGCTAGCACAATCTATGAGCTTGTTATGCTTGTATCTATTGTTTTCTACCTTTTCCACCTATTTAGGAGAAACTGGACCCTATACACGTGGAGGTCATGTGCTCATTTAGGGACCTACCTTTGGATTTTACCTTTAAAGTTGTACTGATGAGGCACATGGAGGCTTTCACTGGATCTTCCCATGCTTATAATTTTCAACAGCTGGTGCAACTTTCTCTGGCTCTGACAACATGGAGATCCTGCGCTCACTTGGGAATATTTGTTAACTTTGTTAGACCCTAGACACGTGGGGGGCCTGTGCTTGTTTGGGGACCTGTCTTTGGATTTTACCTTTGAATTTGCACTGATGAGGCACGTGGAGGCTTCCGCTGGTTCTTCCCATGCTTATAATTTTCAATGGCTGGTGTAACTTTCTCGGGCTCTAACCACATGGAGAGCCTGTGTTCATTTGGGAATCTTTCTTTTAAGCATCAAACCAAAAGTGCGCCGAAGAGACACGTGGAGTCTTCTACTTGTTTCTAATGTGTTCTACCTTTTCTGCCTATTTAAGAGAAAAAAATTTAGACCTTAGACATGTGGAGGTCCTGCGCTCATTTGTGGACCTACCTTTGGATTTTACCTTTGAAGTTGTGCTGATGAGGCACATGGAGGCTTTCACTGGCTCTACCCATGTTTATACTTTTCAATGGTCAGTGCAACTTTCTTGGGCACTGACCATGTGGAGAGCCTGCACTCGTTTGGGAATATTTCTTTTAAGCATCATACCAAAACTACATCGAAGAGACATGCGGAGGCTTCCACAGGCATTTTTTATACTTATCTAATTTAGGCCTCGAGTGAACAAGTAAGCACTTCATCTTCGAGGAGGGATGAGTATCGGAAGACTTCAAAGAGACGGTGGCAATAAAATTCAGCTGTTGTGGCCTCTTTCAGAAACTCACAACATAGATAAACAAAGGGAGATCCCAAAAATGCCATAGTTGGAGGATGGGAGACCATATTACCGAGCGAAGCCAAAGATAACAACTAAAAATGAAATGCTTACATGGGGAGATGTGCGTCATTTCTACAAGGAATCAAACCGCTCATGTGAAATGATAGAAGGGAGCCCTCGCCACACCTTTGCATCACTAGAAATTTTAATGACTGCAAGATAATCAATTGTTTGGCTAGTAAGAAGATCCATGGCATTATTAGCTTCTTGAAAAACATGTGTGATGTGCCAACTACTAAGTTTCCTGAGCCAATAAAGGATGTTGGAAATGAATGGGTTAAGTTTCTAAGATGGGGTTGATCCTTTAGCAATGGCCTGTATGATGATTTGGGAGTCCCCTTCGATGAAAAGTGAGTCACAACCATAGTGGATGAATAGTTTAACACCTTCCAGGAGTGCTTGAGCTTCAACCATATTGAACGTATAGTCCCAAAGGGGGAAAGAGCCAGTTGAAATAAGGAAACCTTTATCACTTCTGAGGATGCATCTGAGACCTGATTTACCAGGGTTACCCCTAGAGGCCCCATCAAAATTCAATTTCCAAGAGCCCAAAGGGGAGGCCGCCATTTAACACTCCTTTTCAGAAATTTCTCCACTTGGGAAAGGCCACGTTTGACAATGGAACCGGAGCTGGGGATTTTAATGAGGGGCCAAGATTTCCTGATGATAACATCACACAAGGAGAAAAGAGGATTATTATGGCTATTTTTATTAAATTTTTTAGAGATGGCCACTTGTAATTTGACAAGGAAAACTGACAATTCAGAAGACTGCTCACGGAAAAGATGCAAGTTATGCTCCCACCAATTGGGCCAAATTAGGAAGAAAGGAGATATGGCCCAAATAGAAATAAGGTAGCTCTCTTGTCCTATCTTGGGCAAAGAAAGGAGAGTATCAATGATATTGTTACATGGAGCCCAAGATAAATTAAGCTTAACTAAAAGCCAATTCTAGCTCTCGGAAGAAAAAGTGCAGAAAAGGAGAAGATGATCAATATCCTCCTCAGCTTCCCCACAAAGAACACATTTAGAAGGACTAGTAAATCCCCAAGATATTCTATGTAATTGAGTGAGAATTTTCCTTTTAAGAACAAACCAGGCAAATAATGCTACTTTGGGTAAGATGGAGGGATTCCAGCAGCCGTAGGAACATGCAGTACCTTTACTAGACATGGAAATAAGCTTTGCATAATCTTCTTTCATAGAATAGGAACTTGTAGAAGCAACAAGACAATTGATCCTCACTATCTTTAAAGGAAGCAGTTCTGGATGAAAGAGCCTCCATGAAATAGGATGTCTCGAGAGGGGAAGTGCCAAGGGTGGTGATATCCTTCCAAAGCCAAGAAGGCGAGCCATCATGATGTCTGTGACCATAATCAGCAACAGAGTTTCCCTAAGAGGCCCTAGAAACATTCATAATTCTATTGAGATTGGGAAAAATATTCAAAGGTGGATGTCCATTCCAACTATCCTCCCAAAAATCAGTCAACCTACCATACAACCGAGTCCATGATTAGAAATTTACAGTTGTAAATGAAGTTCCAAATGTGGGACCCTTTAGGGAGTTCAGTACCAGAGAGTAAAAGTTTAGGATTGCCAGCCTCCAGATATTTATGGGAGAGCACTTGCAAAACCAACCTCTTGCCATCCGATAAAAATTTCCAAAAAAAATTTGCATCTAGAGAAGAGTTTTGAAGAGCGAGGTCCATTATTCCCAAAATGCCTAAGGATTTGGGAAGTTTGACAGTTTCCCAGTTGACCAAGTGAAATTTTATATCTTCATTGTTCCCCTAGCACAAAAAGGATTAGATGATCTTTTAAAAAAAATTTAGGACTGATTTAGGGATCAACAAAATCGAGAGCATGTAGTTTGGGAGAGCTAGGAGGACATAATTGATCAGAAGAGATCTGTCAGCCAAAGACAACAATTTTCCTTTCCAAGAATGCAATCTCAATGAGAGAGAATTGATGAGATCATCCTAGAGATTAGCCTTACCTTTACCATAAAAAATTAGAATACCCAGATATTTTTTAGGAAGGGCACCCACCACAAAACTCAGAGTTTCCTTGATTCTGCGATGCAAACAAGGAGAGACATTGAAAAAGAAGATAACAGATTTATGAAAGTTGATTACCTGACCAGCCGTAAGAGAATAAGAATTTAGAATATAGGACAGAATGCGAGCTTCTGGGATGGTAGCTTGGCCAAAAATAAAGGTGTCATCCATGAATTGCTGGTGCGAAAGGTGAGGCAAATTGGTGGTGATGGAGATACCCATAAGGGAACCATCACTAATTGCCGATTTGATACCACGACTCAAAGCTTCAGTGACAAGGAGAAATTAAGAAAGAGGGTCCCATTTCCTTAAACCCCT
Source organism: Taxus chinensis (assembly GCA_019776745.2). Taxonomy (NCBI): domain Eukaryota; kingdom Viridiplantae; phylum Streptophyta; class Pinopsida; order Cupressales; family Taxaceae; genus Taxus; species Taxus chinensis. The sequence continues at coordinate 99,682,151 of CM034149.1, forward strand.
ACAGCTACTAAAGAAACCTTCCATTGAACCATTAACCAGAATGGAGAATTTCAGAGAAGAAATGCATTCGAAGACCCAATTACAGAAATAGATACTGAAACCCATAGCTTGTAGAGATTTAAGAAGGAACCTCCAATTGATGCGATCGTAGGATTTACTAAAGTCCAATTTAATCATCATTCCTGAGCATGAGGAAGAGTGAAGAGTATGAATTAACTCATGCGATATGATGATGCCATCCGTGATGGGTCTCCCAGGAATGAACCCATTATGTTCAGAAGCAACAAGTTGATGAAGAAGGGGGCTCATTTTGGAAGCTATGGGTTTTGAAATAATTTTATAAAAAATGTTGCAATTCCTTTGTTATGAGTAATATTAACAGAGGTTTCAGTGGGTTTTCATCCCCTTGAGGGTTTCCCACTTATATATGGTGTTCATGTGTTCTATACTTTGTTTCATGTTCTTATGATTGGATGTTGCACACCTAATAAGCTCATAACTGGATATGCATGTTGGATGGCTAATTTTAATGTTTAATATATGTTATGGTAAATGAAGTGAAATATTTGAAAGACTAATCCACTGCCCCTTCTCACTATCTATTCTTCTAATCGTTGGTATCAAAGAAACTTCCTTGTGAAGCAAGTTTAACAGCTTGGAGGAGATCCTTGAACCATAGGTATGACTAGAAGTTCAATTCAGGATGGAGTGACTCCTTTGATCAGAGTGAGAATATGTTTTAAGTCATTATTTGTCTATATATGGTTATCTATCATTGAGTTATTATATTTATTCTCTATGCTCTATCCATTTTTGATGAAATGTCTCATGAAGGAGAAAGAGCACTGTCTTTGTGTTGATCTTGAAGCATGTTACCTTGAAGGAGAAGATTAAGATGATGTTGATGACCTAGGAGCAAAGCTTAAAAGTGTTCTAGATGTGTTTGAACCTCTCAATTCAAAGGATGAAACATATGTGTATCTTGAAGACCTAACCACGGGAATAAGCTATGAAGTGATCCAAGAGTGACTTGAAGAAGGGATGACAGTACATGAGAAGAAAATCAATTTGTTAGAGACAAGGTTATGTGAAAATGATATGGTAAGAAGTGTTGACACTATAAAAGAGAGATCATATGTAGTTCAACAAGCTAATAAGAGCATGAAATTATCAGGATATCATGAAGAAAAAGATTCATCATTTCATCAAGCAAGGAATGTGTTTATGTTTTATGAATATTCTTTCTTATTTAAGCAATGTGAACATAGGTATGTGGATAAGTTGAAGAAGGAGCAAGGTGGTACTAGGTTTTTTATAGTACTGAGAAGCAATTTTTGACCTAGTTGACTCTTTAATGTACTAACAATATCTTTGAAGTTTGTTACAAGTTCATGAAATCTAGAAGATGTGTTTGTTGATAAAGCTATGTAAATATTTCTAAAACAAGGTGAATATGCTAAGAATGGGAATGTGCTGATGATATTATTATGTTGATCTATGTCTAATTAGAATTTTTTCAATTAAGGAGACATATTGCATGAATGAGATCTGTGGAGATGTTTGAAAAAAAATGCCGTAAGGAATATAAGTGTTTTACTAGAATAGGTGTGCTTTTCACTGAGCGCTAAGACCTTAAAGAGGTATGTTGATACTACTGAGAAAAATATTTGATCTATAAGAAGTTTGTTAGGAATACTTAGAGTTCTATCCTTAAAAGATATTTGTGGTCTGTGGGTCATGATAGTTACTCTGCAAGTCAAATTACGAGCTTAGTGAAAGATGATAGAGGTGATCGAGAAGATATAGGGTTTATAAGATGATGACAATGTACTATATGTTGTTGAAATTTTATTAGTTGTTATTTCTATTGTGCAAGGAGGTCTAGAAGACTGGTTATCTCTATAATAAGATATAGATGTCTTGAAGGTATGTCAAGGACAAGTGTGATAAGGAATTATTTATATCAGTGAAGGTATGCTCTATGGTCATGTTTTTATTAGTCAAAAGTATGTTTGTGTGTTATCTTTTATCAAAGAGGTTTGTGAATATTGATAGTTGAGTCTTAAATTGTTGTTGGCCTTATTGTCCTTATACAATCTATCTGAGTTCATGGAAAGGCCAAAGGTTTTATTTTGTGTAACTCTATGTAGCTAAATATAATGCTCATCCTAGAGGGATTTCATCATGTTTGAGTTTCACAAGAAAAGTATGCAGTCATTCTTCTGTCTGGTAGAAGTGGTCTCCAAGAAGGTTTGGTCAAATGTTGAATCCAAGTTTTGTTTGGTTTATTATCAATCAAGTCAAGTGCTCTAGTTTTTACATATTCAAAAGTGGAGTATTGTCATAAAGTAATGTGGAATTCCATGGTCTGGTTCAATCTTATCAATGATGATACTAAGGTACGATATTGTTGAGAAGTCTATATGATCAAAATGCTAAGCATGTGATAATTGTTGGATTTCAAAGAAGATCATATGTAGCTTGAAGCTACTTTTGTTAATAATATGAGGGGGAGTAGATATAGGTTTGACAAAGGTTGAAGAGTGCCAAGTCATATTAAGTATTGTTATGGGATCATAAGTTCCAAAGCATGCCGAGTGTGTGTGACAATGTTGCAAAGTATAAAAAGGAGATCATATTCATGATTATAATATGAGCATGTGTCAAGAGGAGCTAGACCAAGAGCAAAGACATCTTAAAGGTATGTCACATAATATTTTCAGTTTGTGCCACTGGTGTAGCAAGTATGTGTGGCCTACAAAATCTACATTCATGTTGTAAGCTATAAAATTCTTCAAGGTGTGAATTCCTATGAATTCATGGATAATGATATGCTTGGGGATTAGAGGAGATTTCATAAAAATAAAGAGTGTCAAAATTGATCTCAATAAATTGAAAAAGGTATGCTGACACTTTAAGAGGATTTGATATTACTTCCAAGGTATGAGGTGATCCAATTGTTGTGTTTCAATTCTTAATTCATGTTTTGAGATATATCTATTATGTTTAAGCATTATGAAGACTGTATGAGATGAGTAAAGCACTAATAATACAATGAAGTTCTAACATGAATGCCCCAGTTGATAAAAATTAGACTCAAGTTTGTATGTTGTGAGTAAGGAGGTGTATTCCTAGTTACTAACTATGAATGTAGGTTCATGGAAATTTTTCTGATTACATATGTTGAGAGGGAGCTTAAAATATCATCGACCTAAGAAATATGTTGCTAGAAGTATGTTAGAATACTATATCACTCTTGAAAGCATGTATGACAGATCTATAGGTATACTCAGACTAGAAACTTGTTCCATGAATGTTATCAATGATTTTGAATACAAGGACATGTTTTTAAAATAGAGGTTTAAGGTATTAATAAGGAATTTCTAAGTAAGCCAAGGTGTGTAGGGTTTTAGACCATACTATGTTGTGTCTCATAGATGAAGAAGTATGAAAGGTGAGCCATAGAAAGGTGAATAAGGTATGATCTTGACACTATTAAGTTATGTGGTGACATGAGTGTTACATATTCTTAGGAAAATCAAATTTATCTATCTAGAATCTTATTGTTATGAGTTCTCTCAAGAATATTGAAAGCACTGAGTCCTAACTATGTAGAGTGTGGCATAATATTCTCTTATATTTTTGAAAGCATGATACGAATATCATGTATGTCAAATATGGGCTATTAGAGTGTTGACTATGTATTAAGTGTTAAAATAAATATTGTAATATATGATGGACCTAATAATGTGTGTAAGATACAAAGAAAAATTTGTTGAAATTAATGTAGAATTAGAACATATATGACATAATCTACAAGCATGCACAGGTTGGGAATTTACTTCATAAAGGTGCATATCATAATACTTAATGATTGTAAATGGTATTTCAGGTTATGAATACAGGATTATTATGATATATCATGTTGTAAGGATTGAAAAGGTCCATGATAAGATGCCTCGCATTTCTAGGAGACATGCATACCGAAAATTTGACTCAGAACAGGGGTGTTGATTGTAACCTTTCTTCACAGAATTTACTCAAGGTATGAGATGTTACATTTTCTTTGATAGTTAGAGATGGATGGTATCTTGATAGGGGGAGCAACAAGGTAGTGTTTTTTATGCTTAGTATGCTTCTATTACATTGAGAAATTTTTCTAAGTTAGACTGAAGGATAGCTTAAGGGTTTACGGTCCTAAATGATGACATAACAATGTTGGAGGCATATCTTGTGTTTTCAAACGTAGTACAGGTCTAGAATATTATACATAGAAGGTTTGAAGAAAAATATGGATAATATAATCTCAGGGGGATCTATTTGCATGATTATATCAGATCTATGGATCCTTTATTGTTGTTGTTGAGGTCAACAAAATATGGTACAGTCCACGGGGGAGTATGTAAGAAAGTAAGTTTGAGGCCATGCATTGTTTTCATTGTGAGTTGTCATTTTTCATGCTGACTTTCCATTGTATCCTTTTTTATAGATGTAAAAGAGGAAGAGCATGCTCATAAACATGAAAAAGGAGTCATGTAGATGTTTGGTCTTGTGGTTGCCATCAATATTTTTGAAGATGGTTTCCATCAATGAAAAAGGGGGAGATTGTTGTCCATTGTGCCTATGGTGTTTTCATTGATGGAAAAAGGAGTATATATGTCATATGTGTCTCCATGAGGTGTAAATCAAGGTTAAACATGGAGATTGATTGTTAGTGTCCAATCATGTTGTCTTGTAGTGGTGTCTTGGAGTATGGTCTAGTATGCATGAATAATATGTGCACTCCAAAGTTGGTTGAAGGTCTCCATGAGGTCCATCATGGTATGTATGATGTCTAAGAGGTGTTAATGAGTTTGTAAGAGGTCATCATGATAATTTCATGGGATGTGTGCATTGAGTCAGGTCATTCTAGGCCGATTCCTAGACCTAGTGCATGGTGCATGGTATGGAATCTTGAGAAATGGAGAAGGGTAGTTAGGAAAAAGCATGGGAACAATTTCATGATGTTGCATAGCATGTGTATGAGGAGTTTTAGGTCAGTATTCAAAGGTTTGATGATGTTTCATGGTCCTTTGAAGCAAGTTTCTTGATAACAAGGCTATAAAGGAAAGGTAAGTCTTAGTGAATATATATTTTCAGATGTATTTGAGTATGGATGAGAGTTGGGACAGTTATATGGGGTCATAATGATGTGTCATGCCAAGTGCCAGATTAATATGATGTGATTTACTCAAGATATGAGGTTTTTGGAAAAACTGAGTTCTAAAGAAGGAAAAATCCAGCTCGATGGGTAACTTCAGATGCTCACCCACTCATACACACTTTTCATGGAACCTTTTGGATTTCAAGGATAATTTTCTATTTATCTATTTTTTTTTTTAAAAATAATGGATTGATTTAATGTTCAAACTTATATGAACAATCATTAAGAAGCTAAGTTGGTTTTAAATCCTAGTTAAACCCTCCTAATAGATCGACTAGAGAAAAATTCATGTTTTGGTCTCCAAATGATATTTAAATTATAATGTGATGATTTATTCTTGAATAAAATTCCTCTGTGGTAATTTTTGTGGTGGTGTCATGTTCCAGCTATTTCATGAAGTGAGAGAAAAACCCTTATTTTGTGGAGATTTGCAGTTTCTATGTTGAGATGGAAGCTTTAGGATGAAAAGTGAAGTGTTAAAAAATCCTTGAAATATGTGCTATATGGTCATGAAAATATTAATTCATGTAGAGTGAATAAGTTTTGAGTTACGGGTCTCTAAAGTTACCCTATCGATTTTGACCTAAAAGGCCTAAAACCTAGTATTGTGCTTTGAGGTGATTGTAGTTGATTTTCATGATGGAGCATGGTTATTTGCTCTTGAATACATTTTAGAAAAATGGAATAATGTATTTAATCCATTTATTATATGTGTATTTATGGTTTTAATTTGAATACCTAATGGCTTAATTAGCCCTATTTGGCTTGCCAAGAAGGTGTGGTGGTTCAAATGTGTAAATGTAATTTTCTCCAAATGGCGTATGCTTCTTAGTGCTTGAGCATGTTTATACAAGTTTACTTGATATGTTATAGGTGATGGTAGACATTGGAAGTGGTTTTGAAGGTGATGTAGCATGTTTATCTCAAGGCTGGTTCTTGAGTCTAGTTTGGTAGTTTGCACATATTTCAGAGATTGAGCTGGTTAAACACCTTATGATATGATTTGAAGGTTAAAGTGAGTTGTTACAGAAAGTAGATTTAGATACATTTCCACTGATATGCTAATTTTTCCTTGATGATAATTTTTTCTATGTGAACTCATTCATTTTTTGGGTGCTTGAAGACCTAGTTATGCATGCTTGCTTTTTCTATGCTTCATGATGATTGTAGATGATGCTGAAGTTATTGGGCTTGCTGAAGGTTTTTAGAAGATTTCCCTTAGTTATTTGGTTATTTTTTAGCCTTGATAAATATTCTTTATTCCTTTTAAGATCATGATTCATTCATTGGAGATGAAGACCTTATTTTGGGCTTGTTTGAGTAGCCTTGTGTTAGGTGGCGTGTTTAGGCTATTTCCGACCATTGAGGTGTCTTGGAATGCATTTATATGATGTAATTGATATGATTTGTGTTGGTATGACTGACCTATATGGTCATGTCCCACCCAAGGGTGTTTATAATTTAGTTTCATGTATAAAATCATGTTATATTTGTTCAATGTGACTAGTTGAGAAAAGGAGGATGTGAACAAGCTAGAGAAGAAGGAAGAAGAGCTTAGAGGGATGAAGACTAGAGATGAGGAGATGTATGAAGGACTCGATAATATTGAAGAGTAAGTATGTAATGTCATTAGACCTAATCAACAAGATAAGGTTATGTTTGAGTGAGTAAGGAGAGAGAATTTTGAAGAGGGTTTGATGTGTATGGAGCTAAATATTTGATCACAATCAGTTGTGGAAGTAACAATACCTAAGTGATCATCATCTTCATGTGGTTGAGTGGGTGCTTGATCACCCTAGGGGTTAGTATTTTCCTTCTATAGTGGGATCTATACTAAATAGAGTTGGGTACTCCTTGTGAAATTGGTGCTTATGTAGACACTAAATCACGCACTTGGGTACATTTTTAGGTCCTAATCACATACTACTATTTATATGATTCCCTAGAGAGAAAATATATAATTGACATATATCTTTGGCATATTTTCTATATTTCTTGTTTCTTCTTTGGTCTGACACACCCCACAACCCAGTATGATCTTCATTGCTTTATCTTTATTGACTTTGGAAACTAGCACCCAGCTAGGATGCCAGTGCCTAGGCACCCTCATCCCTTCTAGGTGCCCCAAACATCTTGGTATCTTGCTAGCCCATTTTGGGCCTCTTTTATATTTTGGGCATCTTGTTTTCTTATGGGTCGGCCTTTTAGTTGTCAATTACAAAATTCAACCAAGGGAATCATATAAATACAAAGCTACATGACCATAATAAAGGACCAATCTCTAAGCATCTACTATCACTACCTAAGGTTACATCCAAAGACATTATAAGAGCATCAAAACATCCATCTAGCTATAATTCAAGGGAAAAGGTACTGAATTTTTTTGCATACACTTCATAGGAGGAGAAATTCATTTTTCCATACACACATCTACTTACATTCGTACATCTCGTTATTGCTCGCTATAAAGTACAGCTTACATAAGAGCCTCCTAGAGCACAATTCTACACACACGCACACATAAATACATGGAGTCTAAGATATAGTGCAACATTGGGTTGTAAATTCACTCTGTCAGGTGACTACTAGGGTCAGTGCGACTCCCCATTTACATCTTTTTTATTTTTTAGTATTTGATTTGTTTTGAGTTTTTGTAGGAGATCATTTATTTTATAGGTTACATTTGAATTATGTGGACATAGTACGACACATAGGCAATAGATAAAAAAGGTTAGCAACATTTGTGTGACACAAGAAGAATTAGTTTCTAACCATTTTCATAGTCACAGGAACCTTGAAAAGGTATACATTTCTTAGGTTCCCTTGACCTAGTACAGACACCCTAGTCCAACTTATTCTGATAGTTCCACAATTTTCTATGTGCAGTTGCAACAGTTTCCTCCTCATGTTAATTAGTATTCCAGTCTAACATACTTCAAGACCAATTGTGAAATCAAATAAGTATTATATTCTCTCTTACACCTAGGGTTTTATATTTCTTTAGCTTATTGCTTAGTTCAGATATGTGATTTATTATTTTATTTATCACATGTGACTCTTCATTTAAGGGTTTTACAAATTCTACATTTGTTAAATCAACTTCACTAAATAAATCTTACTTGATGTGTAATATTCTTGAAATTCCTTTGTTATGAGTAATATTTGTAGGGGTTTAAGTGATTTTTCTTCCCCTTGATTGTTTCCCACTTACATATGGTATTCATGTTTTCTCTAATTTGTTTCATGTTCTTATGATTGGATGTTGCACTCCTAATAAGCTCACAATTGGATATGAATGTTGGATGGATAATTTGAATGTTTAATATATGTTATGGTAAATGAATGGAATGATTTGAAAGACTCTTTCACCCCCCCTTATCAGTATATGTTATTCTAAAAAATGCACCCTACTCTCTATTCTACTCATACATCTACTCCACCATAAACATTTCACTCTTTACTCTATCACACCACTCACACTCTACCTTCACATACACATACACACTCACACTCACATACATTATCACATTTTATATATTCCTTCTACTCTCATATTTTTAGAAGTACATTTGTTACAAAGAGTCATGAATGCTACCCGTGTCTATCATACTATAGAAATTCAAATTTGGAAATATATCCTTTAACAATTTTGATCTTCACATTGTACACGTGCATGGAGAAATGAAACCCCTTCACTCTTACTTAGCACACCTTGATAGTACTTTATGAAATTTCTTATCTTTGCACACATATTTTTCACTAGTATTTGAAGATTAACTATATAAAATACATATAGAAACATGAATTATTAGGCCTATGAATTCAAAATATACTTTTCTTCCTCATGTCCAAAAAATGTGAGTTTATGTCGAGATGTAGAATTACATACTGACCCTTTTGTACGGTTTTGGAATGACATGTTTTGAACTAATTATTTCAGTTCCATCAAATTATTATGAAAAAAATATACCTCCTTGGTTATCCTTTCATATCATAACAACCTTCAGAAACATATATAAGAAATTAAATCATACATCATTTAAGGACCTAACATGTTATGAACTCCTCATGCAAAAGAAAGCACTAAATGGACTAAAATATCCATAAGTGGTGAAATAAATCATGAAAATATATTATGGTAGTACCATATACTTGTTTGAATTCTCCACCCAAGTATATGATTCTCCATCTTCATCATAAAAGTAATAAAAATGACCCTTTCCAAGCATTTGAGAAAGTGTGAAACTCAAGCTAAGCATTGTTAAAGCATAGTTGTCAAGTTATGATTACACTACAATAGATATCACATGTTAGGAGAGTGATGCGTGGTTTGATCCTTACTTAGAGTGTTGGTGATGTTGACAGTGCATAGTGCTTCCCACAACCCACCTAACTTTGTTTTATAGAAACTTCTTGCACTATAAGGGTTTTAGGGCTTAAGAAAAGTTTACAAAGTTATTCAAAAGGTGAGAGAAGAAGGCTAACAGATAACGACATACATTTCCAGGTAGGAGAAACACTCAAGAATATACAAACCCAAATTCCAAATAGGTCCAATATCATACAAAAGGGTTAGGAATGTATGAACGTTATAGATTAAAGTGTGCAGTTTTGACCAGGCTCAGTTTCATGTTACAGTTTCATTAATGAAGCATTTCCAGTTCTATATCTTTATGTTCTAGCACTCAGACAACCCAAACTCCTCCATATCCAATTTTTTTTAGCTAATATGATCTTGCTCTAATGTCACCAATTGTACTATTGGGAATATTTATTTATTAGTTCTCCATTTGGAAAGAATAAAATTATTTAGAGTTCGAGTTTTTACGTGAGTAACAACAGACTTGTAATAGAGAAGAGTTGTTATAGGAGATGTTATAACTTCCCTATAAACTAGGAGATGTTACTCCTATATAATTGTAATATGTTGGTTGAATGTATGTCAAAAATTGTTTGCATAAATATACTCTTCTCCTTTATGAGAGAATAGTATTATGGAGATATTTGTAATACGGTGTTAGTTCTCTTCATTTATTTTGTGTGTAATTTGAATTGAAAGATCACTAATATAGACTGAAGGTGGTTGTCAACAAATCCATTCAGATAGAAGGTGGTGTTTTAAATTTTGTCTTAGATCCAATCATCATGTCGCATACGTGCAGATCCGTGTCTTCTTTGTAATTGCATCTATTTGCTGGAAATATTATATGCAAGAGGATGATATGTTGAGTAAATTGTGGGATACAAAAATTAAATCGTAGACACCACTACAAATCATGAGACGTAGTCCCATCTAGTTCTATTGATTCAATCTTGCAGTGTTTGACACTTCCTTTACTATTCGTTCCTTTGTATCATTGGGAGACTTCATTCCATACATTGAGCTGACCCAATTTTCTGAATGTCATGATAAGTTGTCACGTACTCCTCCATCTGTGTGTGTAGTCCACCAATCATCGTCTAAGATGCAGCGATGATTTAATGCGTGAATTCAATGATGTTATTATTCCCATGATACCTATGTGTCATGGAATGTTAGATGTGAAACGTCAATCACTCCATGCCTAAACAACATACTCATACGGTCTGTAACGTATCTATTCTCTTGTTGTCTTTGAAAATGTTTGGTTCCGTAGATTGTTAATTATTATTACTTTTAAATATTTTTTAGTGTATTTGTGTTTAGAGCTCAATTCCTTTATGGGTGAAGTCTCTCTTTCTCCCATATACGTGAGTTAACAAACCTCCACGTGCAGGCTCATATTCATGAAGATTCGGTTTAGACATTGTTGTATTAAGTCTAGAGTTGAGTCACTTGAAATTGAGAAAATGCTTTTATAAGTTGGTTTATAGGTCTTCATTAAATATTGTCTATTGGGTAGGATTATACCATTTATTAAAATGTTTATTAGAGTTATTTGGTAGATTTTGTATATTTACATTTTTAAACCCTATTGTTAATTGTGTTGTCATTAAAAGTTTTTGTGTCTTTGAGTTATGAATTTGTTTATTTATATCAAAAGAGTCTTTTTCATCATCACATTATATCACAAAAAATGATTCATTAGTCGTGTGTCATATTTTGTCAAAGTCCTAAAAATAAAATTAAAAAAATTATCTTACGGATGCATTTCCGGTGTAACCTAACATCTATAATCAAGCTTTGTGATCAAATCCAGCTGAGTTAGCAAAAAATTAATTGGAGGACAGAGGCATAGGAGGCTAGAGATCAATCAATGATCTCTCTTCATTCACCAATGATGGGGTCACATAACAGTTTTGGTGGCAACATTTTTTTGGTGTGATTTTTTGTTTTCAGTTGCCCTTCATTTCAGTTTTCAACTTTTCAAGGTGATGTGTATTGTAGATGTTGTAAAACTGATTATATTGGAGAGAAAATGTCTGTGAAGATCCTCTGACTTTGGTGATCCTCTGACTTTTTTACTTCATTGGAAGATGATTGGTCAGGGAATATGTTCATTGACAATGGTGATCATGTGCAACAAGATCTAAGACAACAAGATTCGGTCAGTAGTATGTAGTTTGATATGATTTTCTTTTTTAGTGTTCCTGGTTTGATAAATAATGAAAATTTCACATTATGGGGGGGAATATGTCACCAATGTTCCATTTCCATTCGCGTAAAAATAACTAAAGTCAGGGCAACTTTCAGTGGTATATTTTCGTTTCTAGTTCGAGATCAAGAGTGTTGCACTACATCTCAGAATCCATGTAGTTCTGTGTAAATGTGTGTGTAATGATGCCCTAGGTTTCCCTTGTGCAAGTTGCACTATGATAGCGAGTTAGATCTAGAATGCTCAAAGTATGCAAATGTGTGAGATGAAATAGAATATACTTCCCTTCATATGTTGTGCATGCAGAGTGATGTATCATTTGTCCCTTGTATGGATGTGTTAGATGTATTCTTTATAATGCTCTTGTTCCTTTGGATGCAAGCTTAGATGATGGTAGATAATGCTAGTGTTTGGCCCTTGATTTTGGTGAAGTAACTAAGTATATATATGATTCCCTTATTTAAATTTTGTAATTGACAACTGGAAGGCCGACCTAAATTATTAAAAGATGCCCAAGAAGTAAAAGATACCCAAAAGAGTGAGAAAAGGATAGAGAGGGTCATGAGTGCTCAAGAGGGACAAAAGCGCTTAGGCCCTTCTGTCCTAACTCGACACTAGTTTCTGAGGCCATAAAAGATAAATAAGTTAATTTGTGAAAAAGATATAAGATGTGTAAGACCAAAAAGAAGGCAAGAGATAAAGCAATAAGGTTAAAAGGAGTTGTCAATAACTAGTTTTCTTGCTTAGGAATCATGTAAAAATTTTATATTCTTTAGAACCTATAAATGCACCCAAGTGCATGATTTTGTGTCTACACCAATATTCCATTTTTATTTTTGTGCCAAATTGGCTAACTTCGAGTGCAACTTCCAGTGGTAGTGGCAGTTGCCTATGTTGTTTGAGATCAAGTGGCAACAAATGATAACAATGGCTATAATTGAGAATATTTTGTTCTTATGGGATGAAGTGTGAAATATTTTTCCCATGTGAGTAGAATTTCATATGTTATCCCCTGATGTAAAAATATAGTAGAGAGTAAAAACCCCATTGTATGCAGTTCATAAATCTTGAAAAGGTTTGTGGAGATCCAGAAAACCACAAGAGGTGAACAATTGGTGGGAAATGTTCCCATCCAAGTTCATGGTAAATATGTTGAAAATTTTGGAAGGTTGAGTAAATATCCCTTCATTTATATCAAGGTAATTAGCCATGAAAATGGGCATGCCACATGGGTGAACATATCGTAGTTGAGTGTGTGAAAGTTGTTTACCATGTTTACACTAAGGGGGAAATGTTAGGAATTATAATTAGTACTTACATGGTTAGTACTTGTTAGTAAGTTGGTAATTTTTGTAACCACTTATGTAGATAATTTTTGGGAGTATTTTGAAGGGTATGTAGTTAAGCCAACTCCTAATTTATAGGAGTCTCATATGCTATAAGATTGTATGGTGTCCCGAATGAAATTATGAAAAAAATATTATTATTAGGTGATTTAATTTTACATACCTTAATCAAATTTATAGAGTTCGTTGGGGGCTCTTATGAAGCTTTATAGATCTCTTGATTCAAATCAATAACATTGTGGTGTAGAAGCCTTTATATTTCATAGCTAATAGCTCCAAAAATACTTTTGAAAAAGAAAACTGTGTCTGAAAATGGAAAAAAAAATCTTTCTAATGGAGGGTGAGCACCCTCCTATTATTCCCTTGTTTAAACTATAATTTAGTATCATATAGGCATTTGTGATATAGTGTAAATGCTAGTATCAAAGCCTATATGTAAAACGAAGAATCTAGTTTGATATTTTCATATCCATTATTTGCTATGTATGATCTTCATCTTTTTCTTGATAGAAGACTCTTCCATTATGATTTCCACTCATTGAGCATAAATTTGTTTGAAAATGTGAATCATAAGTGGAGGGGAAGTCTCTAGCCATTGTTTTGATGAAATATTGTAGAGTGAATCCATTGAATCCATAAAGTTCTTCATTGCAAACACAACATTTTTTGGAGCTTTAGGGATGGAAAACCTTTGTTTAAAAACATATCTTATAACATGTTGTAGATAGTGGGATCCATTGTGTGGGTGACAAAACACCAACTATTTAACACGCTCTAGTGATGGGAAATGAAATAAATTAGAGGAGATGTAATCCGACGTGCATAGGATATTTTGAAAAAGTACAAAGACATGTCATCTCTAATAAATAAATTTATATTGTTGTAGTAATTAAAGAATATTTGAAATCCTTTCTTCAGTTGTACATAGGAAATGGCGCACCGTAATTAAGCTCTATATTATACACTCTACATTATTTTTGGGTCATTTCATTAAGACCTTTTCCTAACAAGTGTCAATTCAGGTTTTCAATGCCTATCCTAAATTTGAATAGAGTTGTCCTCAAATTGACAAGTGTGAATTTTTTTTTAATAAAGACTATGACAAAATAAGGAACATATAGTCTTTTCAAGCTCTTTCAACTAAGTGAAAAATAGATACATTCATGGAAAAATAATTTTAAATTTCACAAAATATAAATCAAAATCAATAAAATTTATGATTTTCTGTCAATTATGAAAAATAAATCAATTTGATTAGTTGATCTATATAAACAATTAATTACAAATTGGTTGCAATAATACTCTTGCTAAAGGGACTAATTATATTATAGTTTCTTATGCACATTAATGGGACTAACCGAGCCACTTTGGTTTTATCCAAGTATTTATGGGGCCCTCTCAATGTGCTTTAAGTGAATTTGATTTGGACGATAGATTTTTTTCTTTACGCCGAAGGCGTCCCCCCTATGGGAAAGGCCCAATGCGCACATTTCTATGACTGTGTTAAATTTGACGGTTTGACGACCGTCTTGACATTTGTGTTTTTCCTCCCTATTTTAACTTTTCTCTACTATTTTTAATAACTAGCAATCGCATGTGTGCAATGCAATGTGAACGCCGAACGGTATATGTTATTTGATTTAGAAGGATAGTTATTACTTTTGTAGTTGATGTTGATAAGGGGTGTGATTGATTTTGTAAGTGTATGAATATAGACGAAGCATTACATTTAAAGGTTTTCTATCTACATTTCAAATTTGTTTCAAATTCGTAGATATACATTTGCATATCTTATATCATGAGGAGTAAAAAACATGTCTTATTGTTCTGTGTATATTTGAGCATTTTTGAGTGCATGTAATTGCACTTAAGTTTGAGTACTAACAAATTTTAAAAACTGGTTACAAATTCCACTTCAATCCCCAACTACTGTCATTCTTGACTTCACAAAATTAATACAATAATCAACTACTATACTTTTTTTTGTTATATCAGTTTAATCCTCCAACCAGGTGGAAGTTCATCACAAGATTCATACTAAACCTACATTCATGCTTTTCCATGTCAACATGACCTAGGATCATGCAAGCAAAGCTTTAAAGAGAACACAAACCCAATAAGCATATTATTCTTGTCATTTATCTGTAATTATATCTATAATTAAGTTTATCTTGGTCTGAACTACACATGATGCTCTCCGTCCAATGTAGCAAAAATTATATCAACATGAGCTTGCTTTATGTCATTTGATGAACCCGTACCCGTACCCATAACCTAGCAACATAGGGTATGAAAGAACCCAATTATGCAGGTTCAACTTTTCAGTAAATGAATTATTGGTACTATATTTTCCTAGTAAAGAATGAACTTGGTAGTGTATTTTCGTAGAAAAACAATGAACTTGGAAGCAGTGTGGCAGTTCCCATACACACACAGATTATCGAAGACTTTGATAGGTGTTACAAGTAGAACGCTAATTAGCCCAAATACGATGGCCAGTTTCTCACCATGATGCTAGAGAAGTTTCTTTTTGTTCTTAATACACATCATGTAGAACAAAGTTTGTGTTAGGTGCACACCCTGCTACTTTAGTTTGCGCCAGCAATCTCTCCAATATTGCATATGTTCTCTATTTGTGGGTGTGATCTATCTTCACCATACAAAAATTTATAGTATTGTTGATTCAATCCAATTAGTCCTGGCTCCTTTCTAACTCCCATGTCTTTCATCATGTATCTTACTTTTCTTGCATCATTTCACCTACCATCCGAAGCATTGATATTTGAGTAAAAACTACACATACACTAGGAAAAAGATCCTGTCTCAAGGTATAAGAGTCAAATAATTACTGGAAAGCTTTTATTTTGGTTAAAAGCTGCACATTTTCTAATTTTAACTACTCAAAACAAAGAATTATTTCTCACACCTTGAAGTATTTGTACATGGATTTGGTTCATGTACTAATTGCTGTTTGCATTCTTCACAACAAAGAGAATGTATAAGAACACAGAAAAATTATAACCAAGCCTTCAAAGTTGTGGTTAGTTTTCTTCCTTTACTGTCACCAAGACCAAGACCCCTCACAAGAATCCAACTCGTCCTTGAAATGATGGAAATGATTGTTCTCAGAGATGAACTTATTAGCAAGTATGAAAGTCACCGCATGCTCGGAGATTCTTAATATTGTTGGTTGGTGTTCCATGCACGTTACTGATTAGACCAAATGCAATGCTCAACTTTACAATGTGATGGCAGAGAGAAGTTTCCTTTGGCTCTTGCTCCATTAATGAAGAGGAAGTTTGTGTTAGGTACATACCTTGCTGCTTTAATTTGTTTCATTAATATCTCAAAGACTGTGTATATGTTGTGTGTTTTGTGGGTGTGATATATCCCCTTACTGTCAAACAATTTATTATATTGTTGACTTAATTCAAGCTTAGTTCTAGCTCTTTCTTAAGTCCCCTATCTTTCATCATATTTCTTACTTTTCTTGAATCGTCCAACCTGCTGGCTGAAGCATAGATGTTTGAAAGCAAAACATATGTGCCAGAAGTGTGAGGTTCAAGCTCTATGATGCATTCTTCTGCACGCTTACCCAATTCCAAGTTCCCATGGATTCTGCTGGCTACGAGCAAGGCACGCCACACAACCGCATTGGATTCAACTTTCGTTTCGTTAATGAAGTGTTATGCTTCATCGAGACACCCAACACGACCAAGAAGATCAACAATACAAGCACAATGCTCTACTTTTGGTTCAATGCCATGATCTCTAATCGTGGAATCAAAGTATTGAAAACCTTCATCCACTAGACCAACATGGCTGCAAGCAAATAGAACAACGAAAAAGGTGATGTGGTTTGGTTTCATTCCTTCTTCCTACATTTGACCAAAAATTTGGAGAGCTTCTTTCCCACGTCAATACTGAGCATATCCTGAAATCAGCACACTCCATGAAACTACATCTCGCTTCAACATTCTACCAAACAAAGTCCCTACGTCATCTATGCTTCCACATTTTCCATACATGTCAATGAGAGCATTTACTACAACTACAAGCAATGCATATCCAATTTTGATACTGTGGGCATGGATTTTCCCGCCCTGTTCCTGCTAAGATGGCAGATGCACTTAGGACAGTACATCGAGTCAACTGATTTGGCTTCACCCCTTCCCTAAGTACTTGGCAAAATAGTTCCATGGCTTCTTCACATTCCCCATTCTGTATATAACCTGAGACCAATGCAATCCAAGAGACAATATATGGTTTTGGCATTTTACTGAACCATTTATGTGCATCTTCTACTTATCGACATTTGGCATACATATCAACAAGAGCACTTCCCAAAAATTCATTTAATTCAAGTTTACCCTTTATGACGTGATTATGGACTTGTTTTCCATGTTCAAGAAATTCTAGGCTGCTGCAAACTCCAAGAATACCAAGAAAGGTTAAATGGTTAGGCTTCATCCCTATCTGCTGCAGTTGGATAAACATATTGAGTGCCTCCTTCCCACATTTTTGACTCAACTCAACATCTGTAGTCTGGAAAACACCTGTAATCATTAAATCGTACGTAGCCACATTTCTCTCAGGCATTTTGTAGAACACTACAAGTGCATCCTCTATACCCTCACATTCAGCATACATGTCAACTATTTCAAACCCAACATAGACATCTGATTCAAATCCAGTTTTAATGATGTGAGCATGGACCAATTTTCCACGCTCTTGAATTCCACCACCACCACATGTCTTGAGAATGCTACCAAATGTGAAAAATGAAGGCTTCAAACCGACTTGTTGCATTTGACCAAATAGTTTCAGTGTCTCCTCATCATGTCAATTTTGGGCATATCTTGTAATCAATGCATTCCAAGAAACTCCGTCACGTTCAGAAGCTTTATCAAACACGCCTTGAGCCTCATCCAACCTCCCACATTTAGCATACATGTCAACCAGTGCATTTGATACAAAGATCTGAGACCTGAACCCGGTTCTAATGATGCGGGTGTGAACCTGTTTGCCCTGTGCCAAATCACCAAGTTTTGCACATGCACTCAATGTGCTAGCAAAGGTGAAGTGGTCCACCTTCATGCCCAACTTATGCATCTACGAAAATTCTCCTTGAACATCCTTATGATGTCCATGTTGGGCATATCCTGAAATCAATGAAATCCATGAAATTATATTTGGTTTAGGCATTTTGTCAAACAATTGGCATTTATCATCCAAACTACCACATTTTGCATACATATTGACAAGATTAGTGCGGACAAAAACACAAGGCCTGAATCCAGTTTTGATCACATGTGTGGGTATGAATTTTCTTACCTTCTTCCAGTGCTTTCAATTTGATACAACCTTATAATAGAGAAGTATATGTATTGGAATCTGAAAGTAGGAAACATTTGATACTATATTGCATTCTTTCATGATCTTTCTTGTGCAGAACTCTAAACAATTATTGATGCAATATTGTAGGATGGATACACTACAAAACATTGACGCAGTAGAGTAGTCTCTAAAGCAAAAAGTGTGAATATGAGTATGTGGTAGGCAATCCTAAGAGTTGTAATGTCAATCATACTTGATTTTACTTCTTGCAAAGATGTCCAACCCTGATTTTATCTCTGATTTGCATAATATCTAGATCACTAAAATTTTGAATTACACTATTGCAGAATGTATGCACCAGAAATATGTCCAAAAGTCCAACCCTGATTTTATCTCTGATTTGCATAATATCTAGATCACTAAAATTTTGAATTACACTATTGCAGAATGTATACACCAGAAATATGTCCAAAAGGGGCCAAGGCTGGACAAAAAGCGGTTGGCTATCAGAGGGAGAAAAAAATGGTCCAAAATATACCATGAAGGAAATAATTGTGCGGACAAAGCAGCTTGAAATTTTTGATCCGCCAAGCCTTTGTTCTTGGGTTGTGAAGAAAAGAAGAACTGTGCCCCAAGACTACTGCAAAAAAGAGAAAATTAGATTGTCTTGTCGGCTTGCCAATTTATATAATTCCAAAAGGTGATAGCTCTAATAAAGAAATATTTCCACAGCGCTCTTGGGTAGGAAGAAACGATGCAAGTGCATTACAAAATCAAGGTTCCGACATGGTAAGTTATAAAAATGCAGATGGGAACCAACATCTTCTTGTTAATGTTTCTCCTAATAATCAGTGTTAAAAAAAAGGAAAGCTTAAAACAGAACTGCTACAAACAGACGTCCAGACGCCCGTCAAACTGTCAAAATTAGGACAGTCGCAGAAACGTCCGGAGGTGCCTTTCCCATAGGGGGAACACCTTCGGCGTAATTATACCTTAATTCCTATTTAGAAGGTTGAAATTTATATACTTTTTAATTTTTATATAGTTTTTGTACTGTATCCTATGCCATATCCGGGGTAAATTTGCCGTTTCCGCGTATCGGATACCCCGCTCCCGCTCCCGTATCCAAAATGTTTCGGTAACTTAGGTTAATTCCTGTCATTTTAGCTAGAATTTATAAACTATCAGTAGTGTTTTGTGGTTGTTTTGTTTTTAATATGCATACCATGTGGTTAATTCCCGTTTTTTAGGCTAGAATTTATATATTTGTTAGTTTTCATTTTTTTTGTATGGCCGTGCCTGGGGCAGAATAGAAATTCTCTGCACCCAAACCCATATCCAAAACAAACCAGCACCTTAACTCCAAAGCATCACACCAATTTGCAGGAAACTCAAGGGGGAAGATTGTTTCAAGCAAAAGCGTTTCGGAATCAGAAATGTGCCAGAATCATGTACAGAATTGCAGGAAACTTATCCCTCAGCATTTCCTAATCTCTAACTCCAAAAGAAACGTTTCTTACACACTTCTGGCCATTTCAGCCCCTTTCCAGAAAAAATCATCTGCTTTTTGTGGGCTGTGGGTGTCCCAAACTGCCCTTCGTTGAAATTTTATTTTTTTAAGAAAAACAATTACATTGTTTTTGCATTTACATCAATCACAGTTATGTAAAGAGTAGCAAGGTTGGCAGAAAAGGACTTCAGAAAGCCACAGTAATAGTCTTTGAAAGGACCAAGTTCACCTCCAGGATCCAAGTATGACATCAAGGTTTGAGTGAATAAAATCCAATTTCTAGCCAAGTTTATAGTAGCGTTCACATGCCATGACCTAGTGCCCAATTTTGTGAATAGGCCAACCCCCAAAGGGCATCGTGTTATTCTGGATTTCTGCAAGTAGCACTCAAAAAAACTCATCATTTTTTTAATATAAGACCACTTTATATTTTCGGATATAAACCACTGAAAACATATTTGCATGCTACTTAAAGTGTTTTGTGTCCATTGTGGAATGCATTTAATGACTTTATAATTAGTTTCAAAAATCTACTATGATACTATCTAATACATCAGCAAGCTTCTGTGAGAGCCCAGTTATGGATTAGGGGTTGACTTTGCATATTTTATGCTCTGAAGGCTGAAGGCCTAAAGAGAACCTTAAGTTGTGATTATATCCCATGTATTTCCTTTTAGCATGGCATGTAGCCCCATCCATATGGTATAAAGGCTAAATTGTGACAAAAAGCATTGTAATTTTATATCTGATTAAAAACAATATTCATGCATTTGTCATCTTCTTTGGTCATTTCTGCATAAAAGTTTTAAATTTTTCTGTATTTATTTTAGTTGGTTATTTTCCATTCCGTCTTTCCGTGAGGGGTCTGGACTTTCACATTTCTTTTTGAAAACCATACTCGTTTTCACATTTCCAGCAACTTAGCCATTACATATATCGAGGCTATTCATGCTGATAAGATGTCATCAATGAAGAAGAAATATTGTTCGATTGTTTTGAACGTGACATCCATAATAGCAGACTACCAATAACTTATCCATTATAAGCCAAAAAAAAAACACGCAGACTAGTCAGCACGGAGCTATTCCATATCTAGGTGGAAGTCCATGAAATACAGAGTGAAAGAATGGATGAAATCAAAGCTGCTCACTTTGTCTGTCCTCATGCTGGTCTGTTGTTGAGTGCAAGCTCAGCTGATGACATCAACATCATGTCCAGTATATTAGAAATGGTACCAAATCCGCCAACCAGAATCACTTGCCTTTTGAAAGCCGGAGGCACAGCTCTTGAGTAATTTCCTAATGTGTTGGAGGGACGCTTGCCTTGACTCCAAGATACAAGGCCCTTAGCAGTGATCCCCTCCACAATTTCAATGCTTGCTTCCTAACACTGCAAAAGAGTGTTTTGCTGAAAAGAGACTATTTCCAAGAGGGAATGATGGAAAGCACGATCGCACACGTACACCTATATCTTAGGCTTGAGGACTTTCCTGCAAAGAGTGTCTAGAGAAACCTTTTGCCGTTCTTCGGAGTGCCAAGGGAAAAGAAAGCAGGAAGAACTACCGTTTGGTTATCAGGCATAGCACCAGAGGCGATACCATTCTTGCACGGATAGCGGAATGCAAGTGCTGAAAAAAAGGAAAGCTTAAAACAGAACTGCTACAAACAGACGTCCAGACGCCCGTCAAACTGTCAAAATTAGGACAGTCGCAGAAACGTCCGGAGGTGCCTTTCCCATAGGGGGAACACCTTCGGCGTATCGGTCGAACACTAGGGGGATTACGCATAATATGCAGAGACAAATATTGTGATTGAAGCTATACGATTCATCCACAATCTAGAATTTCATGCTAGAATTTTTAACGAGCTTAGAGAAGATTTGTTGTGTTGGGGTCGACCGCATCTTTGTTGGCCGCGAGAGGGCAGAACAATGTGTAGTCCAGCGGGAAGATGTCGTTGGATTTCACATAGACATAGTAAGGGAACACCACAGGCGACATGTTCTGCGTGGCCATGGTAGGGGAAGACGAAAAACATCTTCAGGAAGCTTTGGACTGGGCCTGCGGGAAGAGCAAGATGGATTTCCAGCCTATCTAGCCCAACGAGACTTGCTCTGAGCCTAATATTGTTGCAGACCACACCTCATATGCCTTCAACACTGCAGCTGATCCAAGTAAGTTGGGGATTCTCTATATACGGTTACTATTGGTAGTGATTGGATGGTTGCAGTGCAGAAGTCACAGCTTTGCAATAGCCATCCCCATTATTTGTGAAATCAATCCTGCACACGGAAATAAATCTGTAACCCCAAATTATCTCCTTATTTTACTAAATTCGTTGATCTGGATCTATATCTGACGCGGGTTTAATAGTGTGTGGAAACTGATGCCTGTCGTTGTTTTATTTGTCAAGTGTATATTTTTCATTTTAAATGGGTTGTGTATATCTATGTCTATTGCTGCACAGTTCAGGGTACCGTTTTCATTTCTATTTTGTATAATCTTCCTCGTTTTGTATGTGAAGATGGATGCCATCGAGGCCGTACAAGCGGTGGTGCCGGCCCTGGAAGTGGTGGCTATGGCGGTGGTAGCAGTGGAGGATTTTTGTAGAGGCTAGTTTACAAGGACTCATGTCTGACCGTCTCTCTCTAAGTTCCATTTCCCATTATGGCAGGGAATTCATTATTTGATTTATTATTCAATCCAAATTCACGCGCATTTTACAGGTTACTGGCAGAGAGAATTCCCCTGAAGACACTACGAGTGTTGTGGAGATTAAATTCCATCCAAACTCAGAACGCATTTTCTGGATTCAAACACGGAGCCTATGTTCTTCTGTAGATTTAATGTTTCTCCAAATGGGTAGAGAGAGGCAGCTTCATGGGATGAATTTCGCCATGGCTATCACACTCAGGGGGCAAAATTACTTGATATCGTGCTGGATTAGGACAGAAAATGGGTTGAGCACTATAGTTACTTGCAAGGTACTTCCTTTAATTTTCCCTCTTGATAGATTTAAAATTCATTACAACTGCATTTGTTTCTTCGTTTGATTTATTCTTTAATCTAAGTGCTCTCGATATCAAATTCCATCTAAGTATTTTTTTGAATTGATAAACAAGCAATGAAACACATTACAAAACAAATTCCTCAATCTATGTGGGGTTTTGAGATCCAAGAACACCAATGCCATGTAAATCATGAGCTGGATACAAGGAAAAGGAAATTGGAATATTTCAAACATATTCTTGACCCCCTCCATCCTAGCTTCATTATTTTCTCATCTTTTGAGAGGTAGAAGCTATTGTTATCCCCTATTTTACCTATTGTTGTAACATTTGTGCCAAAACTTATTGCCATTGAAGAGGATCCTCAAGAGGTTTTCTAGCTTCTTTAAGACTTGGATTCTTTCATCATTCCAGATCCTTACTTGCTTCCGAAGGCTGAACACATGAGGATATTTTATCTATTTGATTCAAATTTAAATCTCTAGAAGGGATTCCCTCAGTGAGAATGGCTTCAATTTGACCTTTCGTTACCCTCAACAGTTCATTTGGGTTTTCTTCTTCTTTTCCTTTTCCTTTCTCACTAGCGAAAAGAAGCCGCATAAAGCATAACCTCAAATCGACCCAGCTTAGCAAGGCCCTCAGCTCAGCATAGAAGATGGCACTGGTAGTGGCAGAAAACACATAACAACAACAACAATGCTATCCCACTTTGCAAGATACAGACTAGAATATGTCCATTTTGTGTGAGAAGGGATGTTGGGATAGTGTATGACACATAGAGAGTACTTTAGGTGCAATTAGTATAGAGCTGAGCACCAAGTGAACTGAGTAGATTATGCTTTTGAACACGTTTACTTAAGTTAATAATGATTTTGAAAGGGTATCAACATGTGCTATTGCAATGCATTGTTGTTAATTTCATATATTCTTTTCATCATTGTTGTTATAGACTGCTGTGAATCTATTGTTACTTTGCTTCTCTGCACAACTGTTAAAGAGCACATCAGGCTGGATGCATGTTATCAAAATGAGTAACGACAGATTTCAAGTATTCATGTTTAGTTCAAACAAAATAGTTTGCACAACGCTACCACTCATGATATAAGATTTGCAAATGTATATGTACGAATTTGTAACAAATTTAAAATGTATGAATGTTAATAAACTTAAATTTAAATAATATCAACTATAAAAGTAATAACTATCCCTCTAAATCAAATAACATATACCATTCGACGTTCACATTGCAGTGTACACATGTGATTGCTAGTTTAAAGTTTACTATAAATATATTTTATTGTGAATCTATAAGAGAGTAGATAGATTGAACAAGAAAACAAACATATTCACAACTAATTAATTATTATATTAAAATGTTAATAATTTAACTATAGATACTTAAAAACATTCATTAAGACCTTTTCCTAACAAGTGTCAATTCAGGTTTTCAATGCCTATCCTAAATTTGAATAGAGTTGTCCTCAAATTGACAAGTGTGATTTTTTTTTAACCAAATACTGATGGCATCATAAGAATAGCTCTTTTCAAGCTCTTTGAACTAATGTTTCTGTCGAATCGATACATGCATGGAAAGAGAGAATACGTAAATTTCACAAAGGACAGGATCAGAGTTCGATAAAAGTCAAGATTCTTCCCAATTATGAAATTGACTTAATCAATTTGATTACTTGATCTATATAAACAATTAATTGTTAGATTGCTGTGCAGTAATACGCTTGCCACTTTTCTCTTTATCCCCAGGAATTGTTATGGGGCCCTCTCAATGTGGTTGAAAGTGAATTGGAGCATTGGATGATCCATTTTACTTTGTTTTATACAGTTTCCCTGTATGGCATGGATATTGTAATATTGTGAAGCTATAGTGCTGCAGTAGATTAGTATTAGCAACAGGAAATCAAACGAGTGTTCACAACTAATTACAGTTCTCTATCTCTATATTGTTAATCACAGCTAACTAGGGATAGCATCCTAAAATAGTCATTGGGTATTTGTTGGGTTGACAACACTACATGTTCGTCAGTTCCTAGTCCAAACTTAGAGTTTCCTAATTTTCAAAACTGCCCTGTTATTTTTACTCATCATGGCTAAGCACAAAATCTCTCTCCTGTCCATCTTGTTTCCATGTGTAAATTGCATTACGTCTGGTAGATCACAAAACATAAATGAAGAATTTAGTAGTCTTCTTTAGCATGAGAATGTTGCCCCATTGGCTATAGACCCAAAACGCACGGAATGCAGTGGATTTCTAGTGGGTTTATGCTCTTCTGGCTTAGATCATACGATGCAATCCACTAACCCTGGGTCTTGTCTTATCAATTTTTACCCTTGTTACCTCATTTTACTTGCAATCAAGTCCTCAATTGAATTCAAAAAGTATACACGTATACGTATACGTTTTGGGCAAAAGTAAGGACTATGATATGTCAACTGATGAATAGGAGTTTGTTAGGATATTTGATATGGTCTAGTGTTCCACTTGAAAAATCTGGAGGTGATAGTACACAATACAGTACTGGTGACAGAGTTAAAGCACCACTGGGTATGTATTACACCACACATCAGAATAGCTTTGTCTGAGTTGGCAAAATGCTTCATTAATGCTTAGGTGAGTTGATATGAATCTTTGTTGAAAACCTTCTGACAATAGACGTGGCTCACTAAACAGTTGGCAAGATGTTATCAGAAACAGAGGCATATGAAAAGGTATTGTCAAAGCGTTACCATTCTCATGTAAATTATAGTGATCATGTAATCCCAACATGTTGTTTTGATTATGTTTGAGTTTGAGCAGCAAGTTCTGGGTGGTATTGAGTATCTATACCTATATTGCTTCAGGCTATGAAATTACAATAGATGTCTCTAATTGTACTGAAGGGTAATTCATTTCTTTGTTTTCTCGTGAATGCTAATTTATAGTCGGGATTGCGTTCCAGCTGATTGATGTCTTGAGCCAATTTGACAGATAACTCAGCCAAATCGTTGTGAAGCTTCACATCTTAAAGGAAAGGTCAACCTGGGGTGTACTGACTTCCTGCTCCATATTCAGCGCAATCGCTTGGACCGACATTTACAGTGACACTGTTAAGAAGCATGCTTACATAGCAAAACCAGGTGAGATCTATGTCAACACCCAAGGTGCTATCAATAACATCCTGGAGATCCATTGAACGACATAGAGATTGTTAGATGGGAGGGGTCACCCCTTGGATCTCCAATGATCAGACCCAGATCATGTGATGGAGATCCGTTCAAAGACAGGGCTCTGTTTGTCTAGCAGCTTATGCATCTATACATGAGGTCTATGCAGACGCAGTTTTGCACAAGCCTATTTGAATGTCCCTTGCGCATCATACTCAATCTTAGCACCAGCGGTTTCATGCAATACAGAACAACTGATTGAAGATCCATTTCACCCAAATAGAAAATAAAATCGGTTGCATTAAGATATGGGGCGAAACACTATCTTACCCCCAAAACATGTGATCGAAGTCCCTTTCCTTTTTATAACTCCCCAACTGCTACAAAAGTGGTATGCCGTGATTAATTCGTGGAATGTCACTTTGTAATAACTTAATACTAGATTTCACGTCACCTGTTACCATAAGGCTATTCTGGACAGCTACTCGTGCATTGGAATGAGCTCTTTTGCATTCAATGTTAAAGTGTTTATGAATTTCTTTGTTGTATATGAGGTTCAGGTTCCCAAGCTAAATTGGGTTAGGCCTGTACTTTTCATGTATACAATTGTCTGAAAATATAGGTTTGGCATGTATTGTTCTGTGTCTATCAGTTTATTTTGTCTTTATTATTCAAATGTGACATACAAGTACGCTTGGCTGGGAAGATGTATTTTATTTACATTACTTTATAGGTTGGCCCACCGCTCTAAAATGTAGTCATCTAAGTTGCCTGGTTAATTGTGTAAAGTGTGACTATTCCTAGTCTATGTTGCCAATTGCAAAGAATCATGGTCATTCTCTTGTCACAATAAAAATTCATTGGCTGCGTATTGTAAACTCAACATAAGTTACTAGAATATTTCTCAGCAGTTACATTTTAGGGAGAGACTTTCCAGCCCCATAAAGTATTTGTGGGCGCATAAGTGAAATTCAGCTGCTTAAAGTTGTGTTGGGAAGATTTTTGTCACAGTCTCTCATTGAGTAATGATCCTCCTAAGTATCTTCCTAAGTCCAATAATCTATGTCAAGATTAAATGGGACCTTGTTTTTGCTACTGTCTATATGTCATTCCTCATTTTATCTCTGTTAAGAGTTGAAAAATAAAAAAATTACCTCATAGATACATTTCTAGTGTTCCCTGACATCTTATGAAAAATAAAGTGTTGTACATTGTGGGGGAGGAATAAAAGAACAATTACAATATAGAAACAAAGATGCACTTCAAGTTCACGTTTTGTTAAACAACGTCATATCAGAGGAGGGAGACAATGGAGGATGGAGGACAATCAACGCCATCTTGCCAACCATAAATGACATGACTGCACAATGATGTTGTGGCATTTTATTTCAGTTGTGTATCTCATTTTTAGTTGTGTGTTTTTTGAAATTAGAACAGAGGTACATTTCTATTCAGCTTTGTAATAAGTAAGGAAGTTTCCTATATAGTCACCTAATGTCAAAATGTAGTGGAAAGATAAAACCACACGTGTAAAACAACATTATGATACTTGAAGATGATGAACAAGGGCCCATACCTTAAAAAAGGGTTCATATTTTGAACAGAGGTTCATATCATATGAACAAAGGTTCATATCGGATGAACATATGTTCATACCTAGGTTGTTGGCCATCATGTGTAAAATCATGTATAGGGTTGTTGGTCGAAGCCTTTGAAAAACCATCAGTGTACCAAGATCATGAGCACACAGAGGTGGCACGTTACAGACGAATAGTGATTATTTTTCTACCATGTTCGCACTAAGGGGGGAATGTTAAAAAATTAATATGGTTTAGTGTTCCATGTGGGTTAAGTTAGTAAATTAATTATGTGAGTGGGTTGAATATTATTGGGTTTTATTAACAAATAATGTAGCTTGTATTAGGTGATTTATTAATGTTTGTTGAGTTGGTTGAACTACTTGTAAAAGATTATAATAGAGTGGCATAAAATAGGAGTTGCAAATCCTATAATAATGCACTCACTTCTCATGTAAATTATATTGTATGAAGTAAATTACTAGTTTTGAACTATTTGAGTCTGAACCAAGTTTTTCAAGGTTATCCCTATAAGAATTTAGAGAAGGCATTCGAGTATCTAAGGAAATTTAAAGATCATATAACATTTATTGTTCACTACATCTTATAAGAGATCAAGCATTTGTAGAACATTCACTAACATAGTGATACTTGCATTACTCTCTATTGCATCACTAAAGCATTGCATTATACTTTGTGTGTTGTTTTAATATTATACATGGTTAAGGGACCTAAAAATATCAAGGAAGCTCATCTTTTCTCTAGTCTACCTTCCAGCTAGTTCAAAGGCACCAATGGTCAATACACCAAAAAGAAAGGTAAGGCAATCAAATATAAAACCCAATACCAAGACAAAAAATGCTTCACCTACATTTAAGTCCACATCTAAATCCACCATGTCGACTTCAAATAAATCTAAAGATTCATCCCTTGAGAATAAAAAGATGTGTGAGTGTAGATACCTAAAAATGGAACAAGCCCTTTATATAATGGCTTTTAGATGTTTTGTGTGTATAAAAAATTATCCCATAATATTTTCTAAACACCTCTTTAGTCATCATACATCTATTTTCGTATATTTTTTGGGAACTCCCACCTTGTGGTTTTAATCTAGAGTCATTCTTGTATGTTTTGGCATTCCTATACAAAGTCATCCAAACTAATTTGTCCTATATGGCTAAATTTTAACTTCCTTTCTTTTATCTTAAATTCATTTTCATGTCAATATTTCAGGCCTTCTAATTTGAATTTGAGTCAATTATGTGCCAAAAGGTTCCAAATTTGAGATATGCTCACTAAATTAGCACAACCATAAAAACATTGTAAAGAGAAGAATGCATTACAAGATAAGTACAATTTCCAAACATCAAAAGGTGTCTTGTAAGATGCCTATTTTACCATTACATCATTTTGATCATGGTTAGACTTCTATCTTGTTATTTCTTGAATCATAGTCATATTCAGCATAAGGTTCCAAGACTATTTTGTTTTGATTATCAACACACATTTGAATATTTATATAAACGCTCATGTATATTATTATGATTAACATACATACATACATATATACATACATACACATATATATGTAATTGACTATGTTGATTCTAGAATAGTGATGAACTATATGATTGTAAAAATTTAATTCTTGCATATATCATGCACATATAATGTGCAATTATTGAATTGGTATATTATTTTGGATGGATATGATGTGTGTGTTGAGTATATATGAAATAAATTATGCGCGCGCACACACACACACATGTATATGTGTTTGTATAAATATATATAAAATCTATGAATTCATATATACATATACATGTATTATTATGATCTTGGTGTGCAGATTAACTAATGCTTTAAGGTTTTGGTGTAATGGCTCGTTACATTTGGTATCAGAGTGACCAACCGTGTTAAAATATATCACTTGATTGGTTATGTCATGTAGCTGGGGCCTGTGGGGCACCTAAACATCAGTGAAGCGAGGCTCGCATGTATGGGAGTGTGGGTACAAACCCAACCCGAGGTCGGGATCTGCAGAAACATGGTGGGATGTTATAATCATGGTGTTCAGATTCACTAACACCTCAAGGTTTTGGTGTAACGGTTCATTACATATTGTGCGTAGGCGAGCCCCGCCCCATATACAGAAGATTGGGGGATCCTCTCCAAGATATAGAGGAGGCATGCCTTATCTAGATCTGGTACCCCACAGAGAAGATTACATATATAATACAAGGAGGTGGGACAACTGAATACCAAGGGGCTCCTCTCCAAGGTAGGTCTTATCTTTCAAGGTAGGAGGGTTCCCCTCTATCTATATAGACGCTACTCTATATTTGCGAAGGCTAACAACTGGGTTGGGGATGTCGTAGTCCTTCATCTGGATAAAGAGATCATGGATAGATAAAGAATCTAGACATTGAAATCACGTGGACAAGATAATAGAGAGATAATCTATAACCGGATAATAGAGAGATAATCTATAGCTAGAGAATAAATCAATTAGAATAGATATTCGTCTGGTCCCCTATAAAATATGGTTTGCTTTGGCTGGAGGGGGGCATCTCTCTATATAGAGTAACCATCTCTCTAAACTATCCATCTATATATAAAGGAGAGGGGGGGCATATATCTCTATCTAGAGGGGGAAGTAAACTATCGATCCTTTATTTATATATGGCCAATTAAAGTCTATATACCATCGCACCCCCCCCCCCCGCTCTCTATATAGGATAGAGATATATAGGTGGGGGGAGAGGGCTATCGCTCACACCCCCATGTATATGTATGTATATATAAGCTATGAATTCATATATACATACATATATATGTAATATCCAATATATGTATGTATATGTATATGTATATGTATATATACGAATTCATAGCTTATAGAAGGGGGAAGGGGACCAACTCATCAACCATTTATTCACAAACATGGTGTCACCCAATACATGGAACCTTAGTGTTTAGGTCTTATGGTGCCCAACAATTTAGGTTTTAGTTTCATAGGGTGTTAGAGTCACCCCATCATATTTCGACATATGTATTACTTTTATTGAGTTGTTTTGTGATCCACTTTAATTGTTTTATTTTATTGTTGTGGAAATGACTAACTTTCATTAATTTTTAATTTACTAAAAATGAATTTTCGTATTTCACCTTGGGAGCCACTTTTTGGTAGTACATTTGACAAGAAAACCTTGTATTACAAACTCAAATAATCCCATATGAATACCCATTGGGTATGTGGAATTTTCAAAGCCTTTTGACCACTTTTTAGGCTTAAAAGCACCTCATGTATGGCCTATAAAATCATGTAAAAAAATAAACTATTACATGTGTAAGTGTTTTATAAAGGAATAATTGTTCAAGTGCATTTGGAAGAGTTTCTTATGTAAGTGGAAATTGTGATGGTGTTGAAACAGTAAAATAAAAGTTATAGCTCTTGATTTGATTCCTTGAAGGGCACATGAAGATGAACTAGTCAGGTTTGAGATATAGGGATGCCATGGTCACCTTTTGTCTGGATGGGATTTGATGTAGATCAAATAAATTCTCCATTTGGTTAATCCTATTGAGTGGATCCTTTCCATAAAACTTACACATTTCAACTTTTGACATCATATTCCGGGCCTGCAAAGTATTTAGATTTGGATTGGTTTGGCTAACAAGTTCACCCTGGCTAGTTTGTCCACCTTAGTTGATCAGAGACTGATGATAAACCTTTAGATTTGAATTGAGGTTTTTCATGATCTCATCCAAGTGTTGATTGATCATTTCCACGTCATCTTTCTAGGCCACTTAAGACTTAAATAGATGACACAAAGCATACTCAAGTTGGGTTACCCTAGGATCCCCTGTGGTACCTCCTGGTATTGAGGATAATGTAGTTACCCCTTATGACTCACAATCCTCAACTACTACCTCATCATTATCTGGGGTTTTACCTAGAGTGACAAGATATTTTTTATTTCTTGTGGAAGGCTCCACCATTTTAGGAATCGGAGCCAAATTTTAGGGTTTGGGATTTCGATAATAATTTGATGAAATATGAAAAATCAAAAATAAAATACTCAAACTAATTTTTTATTCTCTTCCGAAAATGTAAAGAACTTGGAAAATTTTCACAATTTGCAGTCTATAGAGTGAATTTATAGAAAAACCTAAAATTGATATAACGTTTGCGAAATAGGTCAAACGTCTTAAAATTTGGATAGGAACTTACTGAATTATTTCGCAACACCATAAAAAAATTACAAAATAAAATTCTACAGATTTGGATATATAGCCGAATCTTCACAATTAGGGTTTTGATGTAGTTTTGGTCGAGATCAAGCTCTGATACCACTTGTAATGAAATTACCTGGATAAATCTAAATATCAGTAGTAGAAGAACATAAAAGAACAAAAAAAATGTAGATAAATGACCATAATATGTAATTAGAATAGCTTAGCCACTTCGAGGGGGAAACCTCCAAACCATACAATAAGACTCAAATGTTCAATCTTATGATCAACAACTAGCTACTAACTTCTATATATATATTATTCCTATGTTATGACCATCACCAAGGCTGATCCATTAATGATAATATAAAAATGAAAGGGTTACATCATGATAAGAAGTTATGATAGCCACAAGTTGGCCATACACCTCTAATGTAACATATAGGATTAAGGGCGTAGCATAAAATCTCCATCCATTGCTTCACAAAGGAATCTTCTATTATGGTTTCCCATCGCTAAGTAGAAATATGTCTGAAGATGCAAATCACAAGTGGGGGGAAGTCTGCAACCATTGTTTTGACAACATAAAGTGTAAAGCAAACCTGTTGAATCCATAAAGTCCTTCATTCTAAACACAACATTTTAGTGGAGCTTTAGGGACAAAAAAAAATCATTTAGAAACATGTCTTGTAATGTAGTGTAGACCGT
This sequence comes from Taxus chinensis, assembly GCA_019776745.2. Lineage (NCBI taxonomy): Eukaryota > Viridiplantae > Streptophyta > Pinopsida > Cupressales > Taxaceae > Taxus > Taxus chinensis. The sequence goes on from CM034149.1 coordinate 99,714,808, forward strand.
GAGATCCATTTGCTCTTTTGATTTTTAGCTTTTAGCTTTTGAGTTTTGTTTGATTCTTTTGCTTTCTGAAAACTTATTTCAACTCTCTTGTTTGACAAGGGGTTAAGAACCATTGATGGCTTGATGGAAGGAGGTGGAAGTGATTGTGATGACGACATTGGCTAGTGTCAACAAATATGTCCAAAATTTCTTCGCAACAAGTTTAGTAGATGTTTGAATGTGATAGGATCTCCATGAGGTCAGTCGTTCTTTAATTTACCAAGGTGATAAAAGACCAGGGGCAAACAGATACCATAGAGATAAATGTCACAAAATGCATGCAAATAAGCTAACCAAAATATCACCGAAGGGATGAAAATGGTAGGAAGACTTGCAGAAGAATAGCAAGGAAGGGAAGAAAGAAATATCCATGTGTACACAACACCTGATTGCAATGTTTGATCTTTGTACCTTTGATTTTTGTTTTTTTTTTTTTTTTTAGATTATATATATATTGAACCGTTGTTGCTAACAAAGTCACTCCATGTGATAGGATCCAACAACGATGTTTGTGACTTCCTTGATAAGGGAGACTAAGCATGTTTGTTTATCAAGAGTCATGTTTTCCCCAATCTCGATAATCGTGGTGAGTTCACACTCAACAAAGGACTGTGATTTATCCTGAAACATGGATTTTGTATGCAGAAGCTTGAGTTCCCTATCCAGAGGTTTATGCACTTTATGCCATACTTGATGGTTCTGTTGATGTGCATTCTTGAATCGCGCTTGATTTACAACTTTGAGATTGTTCCAGTTGTTGGGGGATTTTGAGCTCTTGGAAGTTTTGACCTGAGCTTGATAATGAACCTGTTTGGGTTTCTTATAGGCTGACGCTTGAATTTTCTGACCTCGAGAAGGAGAAGAATGCAAAAAGTTATGATTGATGATAGGAACGATAGGAATGGTAGTGGGCTTGCCACAACCATTGATAGAAGAAATATGTGATAGATGAAAAGGATACGGTCCAAGAATTGAAGAGGATGGGCTACCAGGAGGTGAGCCACAGATAGAAGGTGAAAGGCTACTAGGATGTGGCCCATGAATAGAAGAAGAAGGGCTACTAGGACGTGACCCATAAATAGAAGATGAAGGGCTACTAGGATGTGGCCCAAGAATAGAAGAAGAAGGGCTACTAGGACGTGACCCATAGATGTAAGATGATGGACTACCAGGATGTGGCCTAAGAATAGAAGATGATGGACTACCCGGGGGTGATCCATACATAAAAGATAAGGGGCTAGTTAGACGTGCCCCAATAATCGAAGATAGTGGGCTACTCAAAAATGTCCCACAAATAGAAGAGAGAGGGCCACTAGAAGGTGACCCACACCTAGATGAAGATGAAGGGCTACTTGGCGCTGACCCCACCAAATATTTTGATTGAGAAATTATGATAGACAAAGAGTTATTAGGTGATGAGAAGATAGGCCATGGATCTATGCAAGACCAAGGAGTTTCATCACATAATGAAGAATTGGAAGATGGAAGAATAAGAGGAGGATCAAGTTGCATGATTTGAGGCTCTTCCTTCATTTTTTGATCAAAGGAATCAACCTTTTCCTCACAATATGCAGATGCATCAAAGTCTAAAGAGAATCCTTTTTTGTAATCTACTAAAGGAATATCTTCATATGCCCCTATAAATGCCCTAATTGTTTCTTCATTCTGAAAGAGATCAATCAGTATGAGTTGTTGATCGATCCCTAGGAGTTTATTAGAAGAAATAGGTTCACTTGGTGTGGAAGGCTTAGAAGATGTTTGATTATTATTGATAGAAGAAGATGGTGTGGGGGACGAAGAATATGTGTAGCTAGATGTCTCAGGAGTAGAAGAAGGTGGTGTGGACCTACCTATACAATGGTATGTCGTATGAAAAATAGTAGGATTAAGTCCAAAGTTTGTAGATTGCGACACATGGGTCGATTTAGATGTTTTTCTCAAAGGACTTTGAGTCACACGAACCTTCACATAAGGAAGATTCCATGGGGGTGATTTATGAAGAAGGTCCTGCAAAGAAGGGGAGGACTATGATTCAAGCATCACATTAGATGAATGATGACAAGGGTCCTGCGAAGAAAGGGAGGACAGTGATTTAAGCATCGCATTAGATGAATGATGACAAGGGTCCTGTGAAGAAAGGGAGGACTGTGATTTAAGCATCGCATTAGATGAATGATGACAAGGGTCTTGCGAAGAAAGAGAGGACCGCGATTCAAGAATTGTATTATACTTCTGATTGGAGGGATTCATAGTCGTGTGTATCTTCAAAGGAAAAAGACGTCATTGGGGTGACTGATAAAAGGGGTCTTGCGAAGAAAGGGAGGACCGTGACATAAGAGTCGCATTAGATGACTTAGGAGTCGAATTAGATGAATCTGAATAGTAGTTTGGATTTGAATCCTCAGAAGAGTCAGAGGACATATTTGGATTGGAATCCTCAGAAGAGTCAGAGGAAATATTTGGATTTGGAATCCAGAGAAGAGGAAATGTTTGGATTAGAATTAGAAGAAGAGTGGGGGGAACTCGAATAATAATTTGGATCAGACATGTCCAAATCATACCATCGACTATGAGATGAAGGTGGGGAACGAGTTACCCGTATGGGCTCTCTAGCACGAAGAACTAAACAAGGTTTAGTTGTGATGGGAATCCTATTATTTGAATTGCTGAACCTAGGTTCTGTATTTTTGTAAGTATGGGGAACCACACGATAGTTAGTCATTTTTGGCGCTGTTTTAAGCACAAATGTCTAGATTTAGATAGTGTGATGAAACTCCTTCAAAGGGAAGGAAGTGACATGTCGATTTGGGTAGCATAAGGATAACTAACTAGACATTTCGTAAGTATTGATATGCGTGTGTGACTTTCTGAAGAAGGTCTAAGGAAAATAGACATCGTGATGACGTAATATCGATGAGATAAAAAGGGATTGTCCTAGAAAATAAGTGTTCTAAATGAACAATCAAAAGGAACAATCATGCGAGTGTGAAACACAAAGCCAATCAACAAGGAAATACACCATATGAAAATGCGATACAAAGTTGATCAACAAGATGTTTTCACTTATGCCAAGTTCAAGGAAATAAACAAAACGTAAGTAAAAACAAGAAGTCAATGTGATCTCCCAATCAAGATATACGATGAGCGAGCTCAAACTCAATTAAGACCTATATCTCAAAAAGTGTCAATTACAATTTGTGAATGACACAGCAATATCACCAAGATATGTTAACCCACTTTACTAGAAAGTGAAGTATTGATATCGAGGTGTTATTGATATAGCACGCACAAATGGTAACACCTAACACTCTTTGAAATCGAGGTAATAATAGAACCAAACTAAAAATCTCAAAGTATAGCTAGGAATAGTTAAGAATGTGTGCAACATAACCGTACAATATAGGTATTTTGGTCGAGTTTATAAGAAACAAGACGTAAATATCGAAATTGTAATGATACAAGACAAACAAGCTAACTCCTCTATGGAAGTCTACGGTGATGAACCACGCCTAACTACAATGACGATCTTGACGTGGGTATCAAGATCACAATGGCTACCAAATGACGTGAAAATGCCTCCGCTCACTTTAGACGTTTAACTAACCCAACCGCAAACATGGATGGGCGTAAACGGACATAAAAGTGAGAGAAACAGTCGAATGGCAACACAAAGGTAATCACACCCCTTTTTGATCAACAAAGTGTCAAAAGAATATGAAGGAAAATAAATCAAGAAAAAATGACGGAAAATGCTAGCCTCACTTCAACAGAGTTTTACCTCACCCTAAGGCAAGTAAAAACTAGGCGAAAGTAATACATCACACGTTTATCAAAAATAAGGTTCACAACTCAACACTGTTTTAAAATGGTCAAAGTGGGCTCCTGGCCAAATTATATTCTCCTAGGTGGTTCTCTCACCCTAGGTGTTACAAAGCTGCCACGAGCGAGCGCGATTTACCTAAAAAGTCACACTGACTAGTTTGGGAGTATCTCGGCTTTACTTTACCCCCTTCAAGAACAGTAGGCAACTAGTGCGTCTACATGTACTATCACGGGGGTCGCCACAACGGACAACTTGTAACGCTATCTCACAAAGGAATCACTAGTCAAGTAGGTAGTGCGGAGCACTTCCCGTTTCGTCCACAAGGTTCCCTCTTGTGTGGACTACTTTGGGGTTCCTAGAACCACCCCCATTGTTGTAGTTTAAGGCGTTATGCCAAAGGGGTTATGTTCCAGTTGAGCGGAGAGGGACATACCCTTTTCCTAAACCTGCAATACAGTGTTTTGAATATGTTGTTCTTTTTATCTTGTTTAATTAGGTGTGGTTTGCTTGAACACCTTTTGGCAACCTATATAACAATTGTATTAGTAGTTTTTGATTTCGTTTTGATTCCTCCTTTCTTTGACAAATGTTTTTAGGTCCTGCACTCAAGTGTTAGTAGTTTTCCAAGAAAATCACATTATTTAAAAGAGGATTAAGAGTTGCTTTTAATTCTCAAGATTATCCAAGGATGCAAGAGAAGAGCATACACAACAAATAATCCAACTAAAAAGTAAATAAAATCTTTTCAATCAATGAACCATACAAAATTCTTGATAAATATTCATTCCCTTAAACCAAAAGTGAAAGATGAAGTTTCCAATTTACCAAATGTTATAAAATGAAGACTAAAGTTGCTTTTGATTCTCAAGATCACCCTAAGGTGCAAGAGAAGAGCATACACAAACTTTATCCCAATTATATAGAAATGGAAAACTTCAAATTAAAGGACCATTGAAAAATGCTTTGTAAAAGGTTCATTCCCTTAAGCAAAATGAATAATCAAGTTTCTAAGTTTAATCCCAATGTTAACAAGATATAGATCAAAGTTGTTTTTGATTCTCAAGATCACCAAAATGTGCAAGAGAAGAGCATACACACGCTTTGGTCTAAATCGAGTAAGCATGGAAATCCAACATTCATCAAAACATTAGACATGTTAGAAAATGACCATTTTTAAAATAACAGAAAAATCTACAAATTTTTAAGTATAAATCCTGAATTTATGTTTTCACTGCATAGTTAACTTCAATACCTTTCCAACGCAAAAAAAATGGAGTCATTTCGAGTTCGGGAGCAAAAGTTATGGCCTTCGGAAGATGGGTTACGCATATGCTCTTATGCTCATGGGTGTGCATTTGACATGCACTCAAAAAATGTAAAAAAAACGTCCCTTAATCTACAAAATGGGAAAATTTTTCCAACCAAGATTCAATTTTGACAACAACCCATCACATTAATATATGAATAGAAGACTCAACGCTATCAAACATTAACATACATGCTCAAGAATTTAAGATTTTCAAGAAATTGACAAAACTAACATGTAAAATGATGAAAAAATAAGCTCTAAAAATGAAAACATGTTGAAATCTTGAAATTTTCTCACCAAGATTAAATTTTGACAGTAACCCACCACATTAATATGTAAATAGAAGACTCAGCACTATCAAACACTAACCTACATGCTCAAGAAATGAAAATTTTCAAGAAATTGACAAAACTAGCATATAAAATGTTGAAAAAGTAAGCTCTAAAAATGAAAACATAATAAAATCTTGAAATTTTCTCACCAAGACTAAACTTTAACAGCAACTCACCACATTAATATGTAAATAGAAGACTCAGCACTATCAAACACTAACCTACATGCTCAAAAATTGAAAATTTTCAAGAAATTGACAAAACTAGCATGTAAAATGTTTAAAAAGTAAGCTCTAAAAATGAAAACATGGAGAAATCTTGAAATTTTTCCATCAATTCCAATTTTGACAGCACTTCACCTCCTTTATACCTACAAGGAAGACTCAACACATGCAAACTCAACAAAACAAGTTAAGAAAAACAAGTTAGATCAACATGTGTAAAAGAGGGTTAATAACCAAAAATAAAACTTAATTACAAAAACTTGAAATTAAGTGCAAAGGACAATGGATTAAGTCCCACCGGGCGTGCCAAATGTGTGCATGTATACTTTGCTTAATGCTAAATCAAATGAAACAAGAACTACCACCTAAAATAGTTCTACAATTTAGCTAAAACGAAGCATAAACACCATCATGATAAGAATTAAACAAGGGTTAGATGTTAGCATTCATCAATACAAACTTTGAAACTAACAATACTAAATATCTAAACTCCTCTATTCTCTAACAACAAATAAATGAATGGACCTAAGTAAGCTCCATGGCTATCAAAATAGTTGTCCTTAGTATGCCAAGTAACTTAGGAATGAGGGCCTATCAAAGTTGGGCTACAAGACCCCTTTGACACCTCCCATATGACCTAAGCACTTAAGAAAGAGGCTTAACTCTTCAAGATGATGAACTCTCAAAAGGGCAAGGTGCAAGCTCTTAGTCTCTTTGTTATATGCTTTGCATTTGCTCTCTTAGGAGTTTAGGTGTAAGTAAAAAGGTAGGTGGAAGGCTCTTTATATAGCCCAAAGGATAAAGGATTCAACACATTCTCATGAATGTGGGATAAATGTAAAACATGATTAAGAATTGATAAGGTTGCTTTATTAAAGGTAACCTTACTTTAGAAGGGTTTAATACATGTTTAGCAAGTCATGTGAGTTGGGGGGTGTTTTAATTAATCAAAGGTGATTAACTAATAGGTAGATGTAAGCTTATAGAAGTTAATTAGAGGAATATTAGTACGATTTAGGCTATTAGAAAGGGATTAAATCAATTAAATATTAATTTACTAGTTAAATGAAGGGGAAGACTAATTAATTAATCTAGATAGAAGAGGTGATTTATTAACGGAAGGTCGTTAGTTAGGGTATTTTTTGGATATGAAACTTAATTAATTAGCTTAGTGTAATTAATTAATGATGATATGAGGGAAAATGAGTGCTTTTGACGATATGTCGTTGATTTGCGAGAAAGGGGATAATTAGCACAATTTAAGTATTTAAATTGCTTGGGCGTAATTATGGGTGTCTACATGGGCGACAACACATCAACTATTTTTCTACAAGGCTTTGAAACCAAGACATGTTTTGGTGATGGGAACTGAAATTAAATTAGAGGAAACATAATTTGACGGGCATGCTAGGGTATTTTGAAAAAATGCATAGGTCCATGCCATCTCTAATAAATAAATTTATACAATTGTAGTAATTAAAAAATATTAAAGTTCCATTCTTTCAACTGTAAGTAGGCAAAGGCATACCGTATTTAAGCTATATGTCAATTCAATCATCAATGCCTTTCCTAAATTTTAATAGAGTTGTCCTCAAATTGACAAGTGTGTTTTCTTTTTTTTTAAAGATTATGACAAAATAAAAAGAACATAATCTTTTTAAGCTCTTTCACCCAATGGTAAAATAGATACATCCATGCAAAAGTAATTTCCAATTTCACAAATTATAAATCAAAATCCATAAAAATTATGACTTCTCTCAATTATGAAAAACATATCAATTTAATTGGTTGATATATAAAAACTAATTACAAATTTATTGCATTAGTTACCCTGCCTTTAGTAAAGCAATATTATAGTTTGTTATGCCCATTAATGGGCCTAACCAAGCCACTTCTGGTTTTATCCAAGTAAAACCGTGGATGCTTTACATGACAAATCCCTTTCTTGAGCATTGAAGATTTTAGAGTCATACACATATTAAGTAAATTTGATTTGGATGTTAGTTTTTTTTAATAGTTTATTATATAAAGAGATTTTATTTTGAGGTAATAAAAGAGTAAATGAGAAGTCGAACAGTATAATATACTTATCAACAACTTATGTCAAAATGTTCTTAATCTAATTATAGGCACTTAAAAGCATTTCTTATGTATTAATAGTTAAAATATTACATTGTTTGCAAGGGCAAATTTATGTTTATCACTTATTGGTTGAGATTAGATTTTGATCATAAATTGTGTTTTTGGGTGTTTTTTTATCTTGGTTTCTCCCTCTTTCTTTCTCTTCTCTACTTGTTTCCATGTGTATCTAGTGTGTTTTCTAGAAACATACATACATTGGCCCCATAAACATATAGTATATTTTTTTAAGGGTGAGTCCTTTTTACCCAGTTTTTGGGTCCGCTCAGGGTCATGGACCTTGTCTTATCATTTTTAATTCACCGTGTGTGTTTTGTACGCAAAAATTCCTAAATTAAATTTAAGAGGTTTATATGTACACATGCATAGTTAAACTGAAGAAAAGCATATTCAATCATAAAGGTTATTCCTATAAGAATTTAGAGAAGGTGTTTGAGTATCTAAGGAAAATTGAAGAGCATATATTAACTATTGTTCAATACATCTTACAAGAGATCGAACATTTGTAGAGCATCCGCCAACATAACGACTTGCATCATTCTGGATTGCATTGCTAAAGTATTGCATTATACTTGGTGTGTTGTTTTCGATATTGTACACGTTAAGGAGCCTCCAAAATATCAAGGAAACTCTCCTATTCTCTAATGTACCACATGGAACAAAACAAATCATTTTTCTTATCATTTTGTAAACCTAATTGCCTTATTAGTGTTTAAAAGAAGGAGATCAATTTCCCAAGAACTTACATAAAATTTATGGGAAGTGAGTGAAGTTTTCAGAATTACAAACCTGACAAACAAATTCATTAAATCAATTCGATAAATCAAATTTTTACCTTAAATATGTACGACACAAAATCAAAAATATTATAACTTTGGTGAAGTGCTTATGCCATCATAATTTTTCAAATTTCTCATATCCCACTCTAAAACCCTCTAAGAGTAAGTTAAAACTATTTAGTAGAACAAAAGGAACATTCCCCCACTTCACCAAAGATGATGAGCATTATTTTGGCACTCGAATAAAGACTCCCTAACCTATGGTTAAAAAACGAAAATTCAAAAGATTTATTTAAAGTTTTTTTTATAACTATTGATTAATGGGCGGAGGACACCTGTTATAGTACTATAGTAGAGTAATAACCAAAAAGAATCACTCCATAAAAATATCTTTAAATAGCAAAACTAGATACACAAATTTTGATAAGATCTTATGTTACCAAAGTACACGCACAACAAAAGCATGTACTCTGCCACGTGGCGAGTTCTAAGTGCACAAAAGACACACTATCCTCTAAACCTCACACGAACTAGGGTTACGAAACCCCGGAGAATATTAATATGAAAAGGAATTATTTCCGGCATATGACGTGTACTCCTCTCATTGGCCACAGTAATGTTGTCTGTCGCTTTCAGGGAGCGGGTAAGGGATCAGTTGGAATGCCTCTGTAATAATCATTATTTATTTTATAATTTTCTGAAAATTAAATCAGCCGGTTCGCCAAGAAAAAAGAAAACCCTAGAAATGAATCAAACCCTACCTATATCAGGGTTTTTTCCGTTGGTTTGTTTAAATCTAGTTGCGTGCAGTTAAAATTTGAGGAGTTCTTTGTATTTTATGGGTTATTTTGGGGATCTAGAACAAGTCAATTTTACTTTATGGCGAGATTGAGGACCAAAAGCCGCGGATATGATTTTGATGATTTAAAACTGTGAGTTTTGATCGCCTCGTTGACTTTTTTAGTTTTTTTGTGATTTAGAACTGAAATTAGCGAGAAAGATTTATGTTTTCTTGATAAAAAAATGCAAATCTCCTTCAGCTTCGAATTTGCTAGATTCCACCCCGCGTCTTATTGGGTTTCAATGCCGGTTTAAATTGTCAAAAACTTTGATAGAAATTTCGTGATCTCCAGCTTGAGATTGTTTGTTGTCATGTAATTGTAACTGTGGATATCATAATGTGTCTGTCAGTTACGTAATTTTCTTGCTAGGGTTTCCTGTTTGGGTTCTCTCTGAATTTAGGGTTCCTGGTATTTCAACTGGGCTTGGAAAAAGTGTTAATAGTGCCTAAAGATTTTGAAATGAGCAGCGTTTCAGCCCGAGAATTATTGTCACGGTAAATGGAGGCACTGTAGCGAGGAAATAATGAGAACTATTGGTTTAAACTCAAAGAAAGAATTGGCCCACAGAAAAATTCGAGTGAGTCACGTTACTTTTCATGACTTTAGGCCCAATAAGTATAGAGGGACTTCAACCCAACAAATTAGGACTAAAAGATAGGCTTGAAGTCTTCTGTACTTGCAATGCACTATAATCCCTTGTATTGAGAGGGCTGTATATTTAGCAATTAAGTGGGATGTTGTTTCTTCCAATGCAGTTCAAATTTCTGCAATTTCTAATTTAACAGTTACGATGGCTATAACTTTAATAGCAAGAAGTGTTTAGAATGTGGTGACTTGCAATATGATATAACAAGCCTTTCAACTCCAAGTGAATGCAAAAAAAATTGTAAAGTAGCATGAGTTAGGTGGCTACAACTACAAGCATCTCTTTATTTGGGACTGAAAGGGGCATGAGGTAATTTAATTAGCTGTCTAAACGAAATGAGGTCCCGCATGCCAGAAACTGAGTATTGGAAATTCAAACTATCCTGGAAAGATATTCTTATAATCACACATCTCTTTTCTCATCAATATGTATCCCTTTTCAAAACTATACTATTCATGAATGTGTAGTGAGTCCTAATGAACAGTCCAGACACTCCAGAAACATATATGTGTGTGACAGTCATACTCTTGGATGTACGACATAACAATTTTAATAAATTGGACATTCTTATGGTCATGTTATGATAAAACTAAATTCCTAATGAATAGATTACATGCTCATTTGAATCCTTATCGTGAGGTAAATGCTGTCTTCTTTTATCAGAATTAGATTTCACATGGCATTTGCTTGTAAGTTTCTCAGTAATTTGTTTCATGATCTATCATGCTACAATGATGTCTTTTTCACATCATGCTACTCTGAAGTGCTCACCGAATGACCTGCATATTCCATATAGTGTTCCAACTCTATGTTACTGGGTAGTGCCCTAGAGGTTCCTGTAACTGTACCAGTACAATTATGCTACTGGTCTGAGTACTTGGGTGGCTCTCAAGTTCACATAATATCCTAGGCACATTGTGCGTTACTATCCAGGGTACATTGTGTGCTACCCTGGCAGGACCTGGTGTACATTTACCCAACTGTCTAAAAGACAGTCATTTACAAAAAAAGAAAAAAAGAAGAAGAAAGAAATAAGAGAACCACAACCACTTGCTAACTCATTTCTAACCCACCAACCCACACCCCAAAATAGTTTATAATTTATTTTGTCTATATTGTTTGTTATGTTTTATGTCGGTGTCCCAAGCGGTACCAACCCTGGGGTTCCAAATCACCATATCTGTACTGACCTTTTACCCTGGTACCTTAGTTCAAACTATACAATAATAGGCTACATTAAAAACTTGAGAACGATTCTTTCGACATATCACTTTTCATTTTTCATTACAAAAATTGAAAAATACATATGTTCTAATGAGATCATTGCAGGTGTTGACAATGTGTCTTAACATAAACCATTTCAGTTTTCTTTTGTCATTTGAAGCACAAATATCTAACTTTTTTGCATAATTGTGTATTATCCTTATATCTGTTGATAAAATACTGGCTAAATCATAACTAAGAATGCAGGTATCAATCGATAAATCCTAACTTAGACCAAGCATATACAAACGAAAAATGGGGTGGATGTAAAGACACTAGTTGCCAAACAACTCAATTGAACGAGTGCACACTCCATTAAGACCTTTGCAGTTCGACTTGTGTGCCAGTTATTATGAAAGTTAAATTCAAAATTTGATAATAGGTCGTCAGTGAAATATGGTGCGTTGCCGGAACACATTTCAGGAAGCTCAAATTTACATCTAGGGACCAATCTTTTGGTTAATATGGGCATTGAATTGATTATCAAAATTTTAAAACATGGATTGTAGGCATGATACTGAAATACATAGGAAGTTAGTGACTATGGTCAACAATCAATATCACATCTAAGTGTTTAATGGCCTCGTTTGCTCGGGCTTCATTTTGAAATGTTCACTTTGTCCTTGTCAGCTGGGGCACATGAGTAGTGGTTTGAGGCTTTGAGCTTCTTTTACGTTTTCAATTAATAAATGTCATCAATGCTACATAATTATGGCATTAGATTGAATTTACTTCTTGTGTGAGTTTTGAAATAAATCAATCAAAATTTTTAGGTTTTGCAATACAGTCTGTGTTGTAGGTGCTGATATAAATATATGCAGGTAATTGGTTGAGATTTGAAGTGCATGCACTTCGTGTAGTTGTCAAGATCAAGGAAACCATGATTGTTTCGAAGCAGCTCGATATTGAAGAAAAATTCAAGGTGACAAATCGTGAACCAGATTTTTGAGCAAATTACGAGCATAAATCATAGTTGGCATGATTCTGATTTTTAAAATTCTTCTTTTGCCTCAGGACATAAATGCATACAGGCACGGATTATGTTGGACCATTAGAGATGGAAAACATTTAGTTGACAATAAAATGGATGCAGGAGGCAAAAAATGTCAACACTTCAGTATTCGGTAATAAATTATCATTACCCTTATCTTTTGGAGATACTAAAATGTTGATTGGGGCTTGTTGTTCAGTTCACAAACATTTTAGTAAGCTTGTTGCAAAAGGGAAATGCTATTAGATAAACGTTTTCCAGAATAGTTTGGATTTCTGTGTGTGGTTTCTAGATCTTCTAAGGTCTTCAACATGGATTTTTGATTTTTGCATTCTGTCAGGAAAATATTTATATTATTTTCTTCACTCAGTTTTGCATACATGCATCCTTATAATCCACATTTGTAGCTATTTGTTTATCCACAGTCCTTTACATTTGTTCTGAATATTTATATCTTGTATGGAAGAATGCAAATGCTGTAGATAAAATTTGTTCAAAGTTGCATTTAATAATTTGCTTATTTATTTTGACAATCGCCAAGGCCCAAAAGTGACAATGTAGGTTCTAAACATTTAGTTTCCCTAAAAATTTTGGGTGGATTTGCATTCAATAAGTCGTTGATTTATTTTGACAATCACCAAAAGAGACAATGTAGGTTCTAAACATTTCTTTTCCCTAAGGGTACGGTTATCATTCTAGTTATATAGGAAGTTTGATATGAAATATACCGGAACAAATAACATCTCATTCCAGGTGTAGGACCAGAGGTCTATAGCTCCCGTCTATAATATAGTGGAGTGAACTCGATACTTCTTTGTCCTATAAGCTGTTAAGAATTTCTTGCTCGAATGTTTCCTTGGACATATTCCGTTGTTATTCGACTGTCATTAACAATATGTTAGTTGATGGTTATTTTCATACTATACTGATTGTATCAACTTATTGCACCCTTTTCTCATGCAGTGGTTATGTTGCAAGGACTCGTGAAGTGAATGGAAATATATGCTGGCCATTTCCTCAGCACTGTCTTGAAACTAGTTCAATGGAAGAAAGCAATGAGACATTGCCTCCTATAGAAGTTCCTCAATACAAATGGTGGAATTGTAGAAAATGTTTAGATGGTACTAACATTTCTTCAGAGAGCTTAGTTGAGAAAACCAATATGAAAAATTTTCAGGGTTCCTTACAGGCATGTGATGGCAACTCTGATCCTGGTCATTTAATGTTCGGAATAATATTGCCTACATCGAATGCTGATTTGCAGGAGAAATGTAGGGAAAATACACTAAACCATACAAAAGTGGCAGAGTGTCCCATTGTTGATTTGAAATTAAGATCAACTGTAAGTAAATCTGCATGTGAAACTGAGAAGAATAAGAGCAATGAAAAGGTGCTGACAGAACAGACGATGGAACATTCCCAGAATGAAAGGACAGTTTCAATGGACCTCCAAGAGGGAAAATATGAAACAGCAAATGCAACAGAGGAGAAAAATATAATGTCACACTGTTTATTTAAGTCCGAGAGAAAGGCAAATATGACTGATAAGCATTGTCATGAACAGGATAGGGAAAAAGCACATGCTGACATTGGGCAGTCAGTTTCATCCATATCAACAAATAAAGTGGATGATGAGTTAGGGTTAAAAGAAAGAAATTCTGATGCCTTTCAGAATATTCATCAATCTTCAAATTCCTGGGAATATTTTTCAAGGAACAAAAACATATTTGAGCAGATAAGTAAGAAGATAAGGGAAAAGGAGACAACACAGTCTACCTCGCAAATATTATCATTGGGTTCTGAAACTTGTGATGGTGATCATTCAGGTGTGGATGCAAACAAGCTAGAAATCATCAGTACCACTCCCATCTCTCCAAGCGATGAAAAAAATGTTCAACCTCATCAACAGACTCTGCCTGAAGAAAACAATAAGGAGGTAATTTCAAAAAAGGTAATACAACCATTGACAGTTCAAACACTGGAATCAAACATTAAAGAAAAGGATTGTTCACTTAGAGCATCAGTTGAGAAGGATGAAGTGCCATGTACAAATAGTATTGGAAGCTCTGGCATTGAAGATAGGAATAGAAGCCACTTAACAAAAGGAAAAGACTGCGGGGACCTTCCTATGAATCAGGGATCCCTTAGTTCTGGGAATGTGCTGCTATCAGAAGAGACTGAGAAGTTGAATGTAAGTGAGTCTAGAAGTAAGAGGAAGTCACGGAAGAAGCGATCATTAGCAGATATCATTGCGTCTGACTCAGTTTTGGAGAATGGCAACAAAGAGGCAGAAGAGTCTAAATGGACTGATATAATGGCAGAAAATATATGCAGACCTGAGAATCATGAGAAACTTCCAGTACAGGAAGATGCCACGAGAGTTCCTAAAGATGTTGTCAAAACATCAACCAAATCAAGAGCTGGAAAAAGTGGCATATCTGAGGTACATCTTGATGCAGACATCAATAATATTAAACGCAAAAAACGATGTCCAGAAAATCTTAAATTGAAGAAAAAACAATGCAAAGGATTTCAACCTTTGGATGCTTACTCAAGCTTCTTTTCAAAGGTGTGTATTTATTCTTTTGTTATCTATCATATAAAAGTCTGATATAAGCTTGGCCATTATATTGTATTCAACATGGAGTTGCGGATTATTGGAATGATTAATGAAAACAACATTATATTGTTAAATCATCATGCATGTTTTCCTTGATTACAACTGCAGCCCTTGTATGTTTTGAACATGCTAATTGCATGTCCTTTGTACTAGATTACCACTTGGACGGAATATGATAGATGATGCACTGAGTGCATCCTACAGAAAAGTTAATATCCGTTTTCCTAAACTGATAAATGTATAACGATCATGGTATTTTGGTTTATTTTTGTTATTTTTTTGACAACAATGTGGATACTTTTATGGACATGTGTAAGGGGCATTACAAAGACACGCTCATTTATCCATATCCTTGTTGAAGTTTGTTGATTTAACTAAATTAAATAATAAATATTAAATTCCTATT
Source organism: Taxus chinensis (assembly GCA_019776745.2). Lineage (NCBI taxonomy): Eukaryota > Viridiplantae > Streptophyta > Pinopsida > Cupressales > Taxaceae > Taxus > Taxus chinensis. The sequence goes on from CM034149.1 coordinate 99,730,221, forward strand.
AGAAATCAATATTTTTTACTTGTTTCCCATGTTACGCGGGGATGTGTCACCTAGATTTTGGTGACATTCCGGATGTCCAGCATGTTTCGGGGACTTGGGGACTTGGAGGGGCTGTTCCCAACTAGGAAGCATGGATACGCTCAAGACCCCCTTGAATCCCCTTTGATACATATCGGATACGGATACGATACGGGTACATGTCTGATATGTACCGGATACATTAAGATACATCACGGATATGTACAGACGTATCCGTGACGTATCCCGTACGTATCAGGCACGTATCCTGCAGTAAATATGTCTTTTTAAAGTTTTATTTCATTTTTAAGTAAATACGTATCCTGCAGTAAATATAAAATGTAAAATCTTAAGTATATTGTATGTTTTGAAAATTTGAACATGGATCCAAGTATATTTTTCAAATTTCAAGTTTTGTTCGTATTCATGTTGACATGATATTCGTATATCATATGTATGGCAGCCACATGATCAATAAAAATGCAAAGTCCTAAGTAACTGTATATTGAATGTTTTGAACATTGATTCAAGTATTGTATTACTATTTCAGTTTTTTATGGACTAAAAAATGAGTAAAATGAGTAGATGTACATAAAAAATTATATATATATATATATATATATATATATATATATATATATATATAATTTTTTTAAATTTTTTTTAATATATATGTATGGACGTATCGTATCCAAGGGTTTTTTAAAATTGAAGTATCCGCGTATCGTATCCTTATCCAAACCGATACTCGTATCCGTATCCTGGCAACATAGGTTACCAATATTTTTTTCCTTTAAAAAAGTTGCTTTTTTTTACCAAAAAAATCAAATCTAATCTCAAAAGTACCTTAAAAACATTAAATACAGTTTAAACCTCTAAATTTCATTGAATAAAGTTAAAATATTTAATTATTAATTTATATATATTATAATTATAGCCGTCCCCAAAATATGGGAATTTTATTGCTTAACAGAAACTCTGTCCCTGCTCCCCCCCCCCTCCCCCGTCCTCGAGACTAAGATTATTATGCTTGTTTCCAATAAGGAACCATTAAGGATTAGCTGTGTAAGAAAAATCCATTTTTCTTGTGCTTGTACGGATGGCAAGATTATTGTCTTAGGCTAGATTATAAAAATTACTTTGAATGGTCCACTTTGGGTTTTCCTCAGGTGTTGTAAATAATATGTTTTTTCCACAATCCCTTATTGTTTTCAACAGGAATTTTTTTTGTGTGTGCATATACTAATTGCTTCTGAAATAAGTTTGGTTTGCTTTTATGTGGAGGAAAATAGTCTAGGAATTTCAAGTTGGAACTGCTGTGAATGGTGTTGTTGTTGCCTATTAATTGGTTTATTTTTGTTAATATTTTTTGACAACAATGTGGATACTTTTATGGAGGTTCATTTATCCATATCCTTGTTGAAGTTTGTTCATTCAACTAAGTAATAAATTCCTATTAGAAATCAATTTTTTAATTCCTATTAAATCATTTTTTTTACTTGTTTCCAATAAGGAACCATAAAGGTATAGCTGTGTAAGAAAAATCCATTTACTTGCCCTTGTATGGATGGTAATTTTTTTTCTTAGGCTAGATTATAGAAATTACTTTAAATGATCCACTTTGGGTTTTCCTCAAGTGTTGTAAATAATATGTTTGTTTCCAGAATCCCTCACTGTTTTCAACAGGAAAGATTCTTGGGTGTGCATATATTAATTGCTTCTATGAAATAAGTTTGGTTTGCTTTGATGTGGGGGAAAATAGTGTAGGGATATGAAGTTGGAACTGCTGTGAATAGTGCTGTTGTTGCCTATTCCATGCATAAACAATGAATTTCTTTACAGTTCAATTACAAACAACCATATCAACAGTATTGACAAGAAAAATCCTTAACATATGTGATATGACAAATCAAGATAAAGAACACGCTAAAATACTGAGCTGTTTTTCTTTTACTATATCCTATGAAAACTAAAAAATAAATGGCTGATGGAGATATTCAATAATTTATTGTAATTTAGTTCTTTCTCGATTGCTTTAAAATGTGCTCTACTTAAGTAATGGCTGTAGTATCTTACAAGATGGTCATATTGCAGACACTTCTTGGGGTTAGAAATTTGAAGGATGTATGCCGATTTATGCCTGCTTCCTAGTCAATGAATTGTAACCCTTCTTCAAGCAAATAATGTTTTTTTTAAACTGATAGCAGGACACAACACCATTTGGATAGTAATGCATGGGAAGAAATTAGAGGCCACATTAAGATAACATATATCCATATTGATCTTCAAGAATTTCTAACATCTGTTTGTCTTATGAAAGAAATGGATTGTTTGCTTTGCACTAAGTTAATCCAACCTACAAGACCATTAGTCCAGTTAGAAATTAGAGGCCACATTAAGACAACATATATTTATATCGATGTACAAGAGCTCCTAATATGTATCTGTCTTACGAAAGAAATAGATTGTATAGTTTGCCAACGATCCTTTTGCTTTGCACTAGTTCGACACAAAAGGCTTCTAGTCCAGTTTTCCTTCTTGGGTGAATGAGTTTTAACTGTTGTTGACGTTTTTGTGTATTTTCCATGCATTGACTTAACAAGTCTGGTGAAAATTCAATATGAGCTAGACTAACATTAGTAGCATATTTTTAGGAAAAGTGGATATGCTCTTTAATATCCATTGTGACAATCCTTACCCCTCCCCAATTTGATGGTCAAAGGTCTATGGATAATGGTGCTTTAAAATGAGGAGGTCAGTGATTCTTAATATTCAGAGATTGTGTGCTTTGATTATGTTCAATTCCTTTTTGAGATCACTCCCAACTTCAATAATCTCTTTACAATATGACAAATATTGCCCCAAGGCTATCCTTTACTATAAATAAAATTTATCTTATAAATGTTTTTGTGGCTTGTCAAAAAACTATCCATCTTAGCAAGCATGGCAAATTGTTGGTATTCAAGTATTTTTAAATTTTTTTTGCATATGACAAATTCCTTTTTGAGATCACTCTCAACTTCAATAGTCTCTTTGCAATATGACAAATATTGCCCTAAGGCTATCTTTTACTATAAATAAAATTTATCTTATAAATGTTTCTGTGGCTTGTCAAAAAACTATCCATCTTAGCAAGCATGGCAAATTGTTGGATTCAAGTGTTTTTTAAATTTTTGTGCACATGTACCCGGAGTTCCATTTCACACAATAGTGTCTTAAACCCTCTAAGATGTTCTTATTATAAGTCTATGTTTTAAGTCAATCTAGAATACAGCTTGTTTGTAATGGCATTTTATGTTGCTTTATTAGTACTACACTCTGAACTTTCTTATAAATGTTAAAGCTCAAGTATTATTAGCTGTCAGCTAGAGCCACTTATGTTTCTTTATATGGGTAGATATCAGAACTGTCTTGTGGTATGATAGCCTTTCTTGTTTGTAAATAATATGGGATCTGACTTTATTTGCAGACATAATGGAAATAAATGTTCCTTCAGAAAGAACTCAAATCACGCATACTAATGTTTGCTGTTTTACCTTTTATTTTGGCACACGTGCATGTTTGTTTCTTTGTTGGGTCCAGTTAGAAAGATTGAAGAGAACTGTAAGAAGCCTTTTGGATTTAGACAAACAAACCTAGTTAGATGAGTTATCCAATTTTAACCATGCTATTTACATTTATCACAAGACCACTTTTTTTGGTTCTTAGTTGTGTCCTGTTAGAAAGATTGAAAATAACTGTAAGTTATCTCTTGGATTTAGACAGACAAGCTAGTTAGATGAGTTATTTTCAATTTTTTAGCATGCATGTTTACATTTATCACAAGCCCATTCCAAATTGACACGCACCTTTCAATTAACAAAATGAAGACGATCCATGCTTTTGAATGCCCTCATATTTTTCAATTCACTAAGGGGTAAATTTAAACATTTTAAAGTCAGGGCAATGACTGCTCAATGATTTCTTTGTTTCAGGAATCATCAAATTCAAAGCTGCAAAGTGCTTCAAACTTGGTGCAGGCATCAAAGGACAAGTTGCTTCTGGACAATTCTGTTTCTCCCATAGATGGGCAGATCAGACGGAGGCGTTCTGAAATGGATGATGAAATACCTATGGATGTCGTGGAACTAATGGCTAAAAATCAACGTGAACGAGGTTTATCAGAAATTATGAAAAACCATAAAAGCAAGAAGGATGAGAGGAGAGCGAAGATCAAAGTGAATGAATCAGATGCCAGGCTTGCAAATAAACCTATACGGAAAGAACTAACAGGTTTCAAACAGAAAGCTGCTGTACCTAAGAATATGCTACCACCTGAAAAAACTAATCAGGCAAACCCACAGGTTTATTTAAAAAATCATGTTGGCAGGAACACCAACGGAGAAGATAGCCAACTGGGTGTTTCCCAGATGATGTCACTTGGTCATTCTTCCTTTTCAGAAATGGAAGCCATTAAGTGTGGCTCTCTTAAAGATAATTTAGGGACATTCCAATCCTCCCAGTGGTTCAATCCATGGGGAAAATATTCAAACTTTCTTGTGCCCATTTTTAGTGGAACAAATGTTGCTTGTAATCCACCTGCACCCATTGTTGATGGCTTTAACTCAAAGGTTGCTATAAGTCCAGAGGGGACTTTCTGTACAAATGACATGTCACCAGCTTTTTTGCAAGTTCCAAGGGCAGCAATTAGAGATGGTGAGCAGATGCAAATAAAACATCTGTATAGTAAAGACAACAATGCATCATTGGAATGTAGAAATTCGACGGTTCCAAACATACACAATAATTCTGAACCATCCCTTCATTATACTGGTGTAAGTTCAGCAATACACTCAAATCAAAATATTACAAATGCCGCAATTCCGTGTTTGACCGGTGGAAATTCAGTATTAGATTCTGGCCCAAAATGTAATATTCCATTTCAAAATCATAAAGGAAAGGGTTTTTCAATTCCTTCTGGGAAAACGGATGTAGTTCCCTTTCCTGCTTATTTTGTGGGACAAAGTAACTCAGCTTTATTACAGCAGGTCAATGCCCAAGCACGACCAATATTTGGGAATAAACACTCTGTTTCTGTTCCCAATGTGCCTGTGCTGAGGCTGATGGGACAAAGTGTTTCAGTTCCAGTAAATTGTGGGATTGAACAAAACATTCTACCAGAAAACAAAATTAACGGAACATTTTCTGAGCTACTTCATGCCTCTTCACAAAAGCATGCTGCATGGTTTCATCCAGTAACCTGTGCATCATCTGGGACTTCATGTGAAGACGGAGTGTTTCAAATGTCCATACCCACCCAAGATAACATATGTGAGAAACAACAAACACAGAGTTCTAAAACTGCCAGACCTCCTGCTCCAAAGTTCAGTCCTGTCTGTTTGGTGTCAAATGGGTACTCTGGAGCATCAAGCTCTTCTTGCACAGTCCCGGGCAAACAATTTCCTTTGCAAGGTGCACCGTTGTTTCTTATGCAGCAGAAAAACGGATTGCAGTGTACAAATGGTTATAATGGTAATATACAAACTTTCTCTAACATTCCTCCCCCAACTTCCCAGCCAACAGAGTCTGTTAAAGATGCAAGCCCTACAAAACGCCCCAGATCATATAGGCGACCGCCTGCTAGTGTACATCTGAATAGATATCATACAGCAGCTGGGAAGATGTACTCTCAGAATAGGCACCAACATTTCCAATCCTTATCTATTTCAGAAACTAATCCCAAACAAAGAAAAGCTGAAGCAGCATTGAAAGCAAAAAGGTTGAGTCTGATTAAAGAGAACAAAGAGTCTGCCTTTCTTAGCAAAAGTTCTTGCAATGTTGACGTATGCACACTCAACCAGAATCCAGCAGAAATCATTATTGATGATGGGGAAAACACCGATGGCTTTGGTTATGAGCATTTTGCATCAGCTCCTAATGTGTTTTCACATAGTAAAGGGAAGCGAAACCTACGCGGTCCAAATGGAGAAAGGCGGCGGCGGAGAGTCTTTAAAACGAAGTATCTGCAAGACTTCATTGGTCACCCAAATGATATGGCCAATACAAATGTGGGCAAAGCGCTACTAAACAACTAGATAGAAGCACTAATAAGTTGCAAAGTTTGGTTAATCAAAATGTGGTGCTCTTATTGTGGGTAAAGTCAACCATGTGCAGCAGTGGATGATGAACAGATTCATAACTTGATTCTACCTAATGATTTTGATCTTCCAGTGATTGTCTTGATGGGTATGAGTAAAGAGCAGTTGATCTTTCTGCAAGCATGATGATGTGCGTGCATATATTTTTCTTCATTTTTTTATTATTTTGGAATGCCATTTGCTTGTATACAATTGTGTTCATTTGTCCTTTTTAAGTCAATGCATTCAGTGCATTTGTTCTTTTCCAACAGAAGTTATGTAACTGATTCATGGAGAACTGTATATTTTGTAATATATTTGCCGAATTTCTTGTTGGCAGAGATATGGCATGATTTTTTATGACCCTTATGTTTTCAATTGTTTTACTCTGAATGTTGCAGCTCCTTGAATTTTTGTTTCACTTTATTGGTGGACAAAAATACTTCAGCCATGCTATATACCAACTAATATGTCTGCAAGTATCTTTAAAAGGCAAATAAAGCATTCAAATATTATTCAACTGGTGTTTAACCCAAATTTAAGAAAGCTGAAGTCCTTTAAACAAAGTATAAATCAGGCCTCAAGAATCAACGTCTCAGTGCAAAATTTAAGTTCAAATTGACTTCTGTTAGCCCCTTCATTTAAGGTACCTAGAACATTTACAAGTACATTAATATTATCCCACGATTCTTTCTGTAATACCATCTTTTGCTAAGCTTCAAAGCTAATCCAAATTCAATCAAATTTTGAGACAAACGCTTAATATGACAAATCTAACATAGCTTAAATACACAAGGATTAATTTGGAATCCAACATTCATAAACTCCAAACCTGTTAAAAAGAAAACTATTTCTTAACTAAAAAGCCTTTAAAAAGAATACCATGTTCTTTACTAGTGACCCTTGTACGCTGTGCTTAAAAATATGCCATTTGTTATTGAGCTCTTCAAACAATGGAGTAAAGGGAAACACAAAAGATGAGACAGAGGTGCACTCGACACAAACCCTAAAATAAAAGTAAATTTGGTTTAGTTCTTATGGCTTTTGTTACAAGGGAGGTTATCTTGTAGAACAAGTAGAATATAGATATTTATGGTTTTGGTATTGTTCTCTCTAATTTTTTCTCTTCCTGCATTTAAATTTTATTATTTCCATGTAAAAGATTGTTTACAATTTTGTAAATTAAATTAAAGTGTTTTTTTAAGATGGCAGGGCTAAAATTTTGATTGTATTACTTGAAGTTTGTAAAGGGATCAGAAGTAAAAAGAAGAAAAAAATTTGTGAGTTGAGTTTGAAAGTTGAAAACTCGAGTCTGGTTAATATTTATTTCATTTAGTATAATTATATTTGGGAAGTAGATAAATAACCTTCATAAATTACAGTGAAAACTCAAGGTGCAGCAGTGTGTTTTATAAATTGCCTCTAATGTGTAGATAACCTCTAGTTATAGATCAGAGAACCACATTTATAGATAACCTCTAATTATAGCGTAAGTGTTCGATTATAAATATATAAGCTTTGAGTTTAAAATTGCATGTATAATATCAACAAACCACATTTAAATAGTCATAGATTTGATTATAAGGTGACACTCATCCCTTTGAAAATGAAACCAATATAATTTATTAAATTGAACATGGTAAACCTAATATACTTTTTGGTTTTTTCTTAGAATAAAGATTGGTAATTTAACTTGAGTTTCTCAAAGCAATATATTTTGAAAATGTTTAAATCTTTTGCCTAGTTTGTTGTTCTCCTAGGCTTGGCCTAGTTTGTTCGTTGTTTGCTTGTTTGTGATTTTGGGGCGTGCTCTCATACCGTCCGCTTTTTTGGCTTTTTTGCTGAAGGCTATCTTGTATCTTATTGAATTAATATAATATAAGATCCATTTTCATTAAAAAAATTTTGTTTAATCTCCATAATTGACTTTTATATAGCATGGACCCTTTCAACCAACCTCATGGAAGTAAGCTTTTATTATTTGAAACAATATTTCATTTGTATTATAAGGTATTTTAATATAATTTTTTTTTATCATCAAATATTTTTTTGAATACACACAGATGAATCGTATAAAGAATTACTAAATTGATCTTGGACTTCTGTGTTTTTAATTATGTGCATGAACATAAGATATTAAAAGAGTTATAAATTTTTTATTGAGAAACTATAAATCTCCTATTCGAATAGAAATGCTATGTGCAAAAGAGCTAATCAAGTTAGAGACATTAGTATTCAAAGACAAAAATACTCAAAGAATTGGTATAGTTATGGATTAAAACTTATATTTATTGAGAAAACTTATAAACTGATGGTGATTGAGAATACCATGATTTGTACATTTATTTTGAAGGATACATTCCAAAATTAGTTTTATAGATACCTTGATTCTCCATTTTTACATTCAATGAATTTAAATCAACATTTACATTAGGCTAAGAAATTCACCACTATTACATTTAATGAATTTAAATCAAAATCTGCATTAAATTTGGAAAAATTGTAGGTGGATTTGGTAACATAATTGGATAATTAGATACTATTTTTAAATAATTTAAAATCTTAGTAACATAAAAAGAAATTCCTTGTGGGCTTCCAAAATGTTAAATTAGTTTGGCATGGGACGTGACTCAAGAAATAACCTTTACTATTTATATACAACTAATCAATCACATAACACTCATTAGAGAGACTTCAACTAAACATATGTAAGGTTAAGGAAGTCCATGCAATCAATTGTCCACATTTTATATTGAAAACAATAAGAGCAAGGTAATTAGATTTGTAGAAGAGATATGATCTAGGACATTATTAAAAATACAACTAACACAAAACTTTAATTTATTAAGTTTATTAAACCATAATGAAATGGAATGCAAACAATCTTATAAAACCAAAATAATTGAATCACTAGATAAATACAAAATTATAAAAATATATGAAATCTCAACAATACCATATCCTCTAACAAAAAAAATTAGATGTGAGCACATTTTCTATATTGACCTAATTAAACCGGTTAGATATTTATAAAAACAAATTCCTTGGCCTTAAGGAGAAAACACAACACATTTTTAAATCTATTATTTTGAAAATAAAAATGAGAAGAAAAGTTGAAAAATTGATAAAGAGAGGGTATGCTAAATGACTTATGTAATTTTCATTACAAATATAATAATGGACAAGATTGAAAGAATATCTCAAAAGAGTGAGCTCATTATAGAAGAAGGAAAAATCATGGTAATATGTAATATGGATAAGATAATGAAGAGGTCAAAAATAAAATCTATTCTTATGTATACAATTAAAAAACACAAAAGTGGTCAATTGGATAATTATGTGAATTCACTTACTAAAATTATATATGTATTTTTTTATAAGTAAATTAGGGTTGAAGGGTCCCTTTCCCTCTACATACGAAAATGAATGATAAAAGTATACACAATGTGCTTTATGCACCATTAGGGATTTAACCCAATACATTATACTATTAATTACAACTATTTAGAAAGACCTCAAAAAGGACCACCCAACTCAAGCATTAGAATTAGAAGCCACACCAATAATTTTAAACACCTTGGCCCCTGAAGACCCGAAAGTAGGAAACTCAAGAGACTACGTAGGAACAATTGACACAACCACATAAGCAAGTTGGGAATACGCCTTGGAAGCTGAAGCTCGAAGCTCGAAGCTCTTCCCACCAACAGGGAGACAAAAATCAGAGTTGAAAGAGACTCCATATCTAGACAGGGAAGCCACAAAATGCCACCATCCTTTTGCTTGCAGAAGTTAATAACGAACCCAACAAAATTTTTAAGGGTTTCCATTCTCTTGCCCAGTTCTACAAAGGCGTCCCTGTTCACCCAATCAGATTGGCTAGCTAATTCTAACAAAAATAGATGCCAACTAGCGAGACATGCATTCTCAATTGTTGATTCCAAACTGACTCTATACTTTGATTGAATCCATTTTTGACCAATCGCCACAACCGTTGTTTTTCTTATCCAGGTTAAGAATTAGAAGATGCTCCACGAATATAGCGGTAACTTCAAAGTTGACACGACAACACCCATAAAGCTGCCTATATTATGATCACATGGGAACGACTTCTATAATAATCTTTTCAATAAGAAGATTAATAGCTATTTTAATATCCTTCTCAAGAGCTTGAATTTATGCCAGATTGCCGCTCCCCACCCTCAAATAGAAGGAACCAACATAAATCAACTCCCCCCTTTTCATTGCGAATGAGACACCCATCCCCACAGATGTCAAGATTTCCTTTAGAGACTCCATCAAAATTGATCTTAAAAAAACCCAGAGGAGGAGGGGACCATTTTACTAAAGATCTTCTTGGTTGAGCAGAAAGACATTGTGAGGGGCAAGAACCAATAGATGGAATTGAAATTTTAGGCCAATTTATGATAATATCTTTATCTCTTGAAGAGAAGGGGAAATTGAATTTCTAATTAATGGATATTACCTCCAACCAATTTAACACAGACTCTGCCAAACTTACTTCTTCCCTAAAAATCCTTTTATTCCTTTCCCACCACAAATGCCAAATTAGCAAAAAGAGACTAAAATACCAAATGGAGGCAAGAGCCTCCTTCTAATTTAGTAAAATTATATTATAATATACGTGTTTCTATTATATTAAATAGTATTCATAATTTTAATTTCTACTTTTCAATGTTGAATTTAAAATATCTCTTCTAGTATATCATTCGAATTAAAATACTCCAACTTTTATCACATTTCATGGGCGCTAATTTTTTTATGACATTGTTAGATATATATCTTAGGAGTATGTACTTTCTATATTTTCATGGCTTTAACCTTAGAACAACTCTAGAATTTAAATGTCCTTTATTTTTAATTTTTCATAAAAATCAATAACAATTAATCTTTATATATTGACAAATGTCTTAAAAATGAGGGACAAGTTTATACTTAATTTTTGATATACATTAAACCTCCCATCTCTATAATTAAACCATCCTTACCAATTCCTCCTTTCTTACGATATATAATAATAAAAATATGAACTTACATGCTTGTTCTGATACCCTAAATTGTATGATTATTAGTCAAACCTTCTAGTATATAAAATGTTGACAATTACACACACACATGATGTTAATAATCATAGATCTAGGTGTACATACAAATTTATTTAATATTATAAAATTATAAAGTTAACTATCATATTTAGAGTAGGGGTAACATATTTCAAGTTGAGATCGTACCTATGTAATTTGTGAGACGAAATATAAATATTAAGGTGCAAGCTTAAGGATTGTGCTTATGGATATTCTAAGTTGAATGTATACTTACAATAATTTAGTTTGTATTTGAAAGGATAATGCATCTGATATAAGAAGTTCGTTCATATTGGAAAGAAGAATGCATCTGGTATAAGAATTTAGTTCATATTGAAAAAGGAATACATTTACTTCATATTAGAAAGGGGATGCATATGGTATAAGAAATTAGTTCGTATTGGAAAGGGGAATGCATTTAGTTTGCATCGGAAAGGAGAATGTGCTTAGTTTGTATTGAAAAGGGGTATGCAAATAAACCAAAGCTAATTATGAAAATATACACTCATAACCTATGCGAAAACATAACAAGCCATGGAGAAGGTCAACTCCTCTATTCTAGCACTATCTATACATTTTTGAGGTGAAAAAGATATCGAAATATAGTGAATGCAATATTAAAAGGTGATGGAGAAAAATAGTGTATGATAACCCTCAATAAAACAAAACACATGTGAAAAAAATGTAATTCAAAATATTTAAAAGAATAATAAATGCGACAAATTACTTATGCTAGAAATAAAGAGGTTCAACATGACAACCATTGCAAACCATCCATTTAATAATTTAGATTGAGGAGAGAAGGATAAAACGTAAACAATGATATAATCTTTTATTAGATGTTTCTGAATATTCACAATAACATATTGCTTTTAAAAATTTGGTGAATATAAGAAATACAACTACCTAAACTAAAAAATAACATAATGGAATCCCCTAAACATGGATGTTTTTATCTTATTTATTTAGAATGAGGGACCTAAAGGCGAATATGCCACACCTTATTTAGCCACTCAAAATGAAATTCTAGAAAAACCTTCCTAAATTGTTGAAAATGAATTTTTATAATGATTTTTCTAAATTGATTTTAATCATTCTTATATTTTTATCTTCATTTTAAAGGTCATGGAAGAATATGTGACACCTTATTTAGGGACTCGAAGTGAAACTCTAGAAAAACCCTTCTAAATTGTTGAAAATGAAATTTTATAAAGACTTTTCTAAATTGATTTTAATCATTCTTATATTTTTATCTTCATTTTAAATTAAAATTTCAATTTTCGTTTACTTATTTTTTAAAAAATCAACAAAATATTTGGCACACATAATTTTGAAAAAAGGAAAAATTAAATATGATTAAAATATAATTTTAAAATTGACTTTTATATTTAAAAAATAATTATAAGTTGGGAAAAAATTCTCAATATATCGTTTATTTATACACCATAAATTTTACAAAATTTTAAATAATTTTTATTGAAAAATATTTTTCAATATTTTTGTGTGTAAAGTTACTACTTTAATTCCATAAGTATTAAAGGAGAAGGCTAGATTTATAATTTAAATGTTATTGAAAAATCTCCTGATTAAATTTTTAATTTCAATTGTTTTAGATCCAAAATTTCATTAATGGCCAGTAATTTTTTAATTTTAAAAGATATATAGTAGAATGGTGACACGTGGCAAATTGCTTAAGGGTTTCTAATACGATTTAATAAAAAATGATTTTTTGAAGGTCAATTATATTAATGAAATATTTATTGTAATGAACAATACATTATTATATAATATCTCACTTAAATTATTTTAAAAAGATTTTTTATTAATTTAATTATTGATTGGGATAATTTGTAAACAAGTTTAATGTAAAATAAATCAATAATGTTTTTTAGTATTGTAATTTTTTTCCCAAAATATTCTAAAAAGAATATATCAAATTTGAATAGTTAAATATATATTTGAGATAATGAAAAAAAAATTAATAATAGAAATAAAAGAACTGAAATAATATTTTGAGAATCATAAAAACAATATTTAAAATTAAATTATGCAAGTAAAATTGAACCATATTTCTATTTAAAAGCTCCATTATTATAAATAATAATTATATGAGTACGTTTTGTTTTTTTTAGATATTTCAGGAGTTAGTGACCTCTCACACTTCGTGGCACACTAATGAAGGGAAGTCCTCCCAACTCCTATGTAAATGCAAGGGTAACGTCCCCTCGGACAAGATAACAGTTGGTAACTCATATTGTTATTTGTTAGTAAGTGAATTGAATTGTTAAAACCACTCACATAGTATTGGTTTGAGGATAAATTGATTTCCTATTCTGTACGGAATCATCTTCCAATATATTTGTAAGTTTGTCATGATGAATAAATGCACAGAGCAGAAGATTACTGCGTGTAGAATGCTCTTCAGTAAGAAAAAATGAATTTGGCTTATTTGACTGTCACTCCGTATTTCCCTCCAACACGGAGATCATTGTAAGGAGGTGCTCTGCACAAAAGAAAATAGTAAAGGGCAATAAACAAACACCCGTGACCTCAAATCGGCGGGCGAAAAGAAAACTTTGAAACGGGGAAAAAAAGAAGAGATTTTTTTTTTTTTTCACAAGAATGACGGTATATAATCTTCTGAACAATGGATGAGCTTACCCTTCTGAAGGATGGATGAATTTAGGCGAGGTTTCCAGAAACTGAAAGAAATTTCCGTTTCACAGAAATTCTGTAGACGCAAACCCTAAAAGCCTACAAAATTCTGCATGGATACGTTTCACAGAACGACCTAACCCTAACCCTAACCCTAAAGCGACTTCTACTGTAGCTTGTGATTTCATTATACCATTCGGACGCACTTAAAAAAAGTTTCATTATCATTTCCACAGAAGAGTTGCGGTTGTTACCCGTAAATATATTCGCATCGATCACAATCACTAACCATTTCAATGGCAGCAATGGCCGCCAACTGTTACAGAAAAGTATTACTTTTCCTTGCAAATCATTGAGGCAGTGGTCTAATCTTGAATTGATTGGTGGGATGTTATTTTTTATAAAGAGCTTCGATTCTATATAATTATTTTCGAATCGAAAAAAAAGTCCAGAACGCTGCACAGCCAAAAACTAGACGATAAACCTGATAATGCATTACCTCAATTACAGGCATAGCAAAATTTTTACAGAAGAAAAAAAATCCTCTTTCTGAGTGAATTGTTTTAAAGGTAAAGTGATTTTATGCTTTCCACAGTAAAAAAATTAGATTTACAATTTTTGAAAAAAATCGTGTTTTGTCTCGTACTTTTAAAATCACAAAACCCTAATCGATCAGATCACTTACACAGAGTTTAATATTTTTTATAAATTATAATACTTTGAAAGATTTTATGCTTTTAGATAAAATTATGCTCGAAATTTTTCTGAAACAAAGTTTTTTTATAGAGAAAATTGTGTTTGAAAATTTTCTATGTATGTTTCAATTGAAAATTTTCTGTCTATATTTCAGATCATCTTCGAGCTGAGAAAGCAGGAAAACAGTCTTCCAACATGGTGTTATATAAACCATTCTTTACAGTTCTATATAAACCATACAATATAACACGGTAAAGAATGGGTGGTTTGAAGTTTACTGGATCTCTTGCTCGGAAAGATTTCTTCTTGAACTACTTTGTTTTAGATATTTCATATTATTACAAAATCTGAAACTCTGTAACTGTACTATTATTATTCTTAACTCTGTAACTGGACCATTAAATGCCTAAAGATTTTTTATAGTGCCATGACTTTGTTCAATCATTTTGAGCAAACCAGTAAAACAAAGTCCATTGGTTAATACTCGAGCACAATCCAGGCGCTTATCAAGATCAATTTCTTGAGGGAGTTTTACATACTAGTTTTTATTGATCGAAGGGATTTGATGATCCCTGTTGCATTTCTTCCAAGTTGGACACGATTGGTACTTCTTCAAACACGGATCTTCAAGCCAATACAAATTTATAATTATAGACACTTAATTTTATGTATATAGTTATTTGTTATAATTTGTATTGTTCTATTCTGTTTGTGTGTTTATGAATTATTGATCTACATCACATTCTTAGTAACATATATTCCTTATTCTTAGTTGTTTTTGACATGTTTTTCTCTTTTCTTTCATTGTCTTTATTGTCATTTTCATTCATTATCCTCTCATAGTTTCTCTCTTTCTTCCCTTTGTTTTCATGATTTTTTTGGTTCTTTGTTATAATTGTACAATACTGCTGTGAATTTTTGGGTTTTCAAGTCTAATATTTGGGTGCACTTGTTGCCATGTGGTCCCTTAATGTCATTTTTCATGCCAATTTGTTATTACTTTCAATTCAAGAAGTCTATATAGATACGTAGCTGCATTATTGTATTAAGGGATGATATCAATAAAGATAGAAAGAAGTGATAGAGAATCATCTTCATGCCAAAAGAAGTTACAAGAATGTGGAGTAGCATTTAAGCATTTAATTTTTTTTTCAAAAACATTTAGTGTTTACTTGTTTCTTTGAGTAAGTCATTGAATGAAAAGGGTTGGTCACTTACATTATACCGGACTACTTAAACTATATTATGCTTGCTATGTTGTCTTCAAAGAATTATTCCCATCAAGCAAATTCATAACAATATAGAGAGATCACAAGCCCCTCAAAAAGTCTCTTATTGATGATGGGTCCAACATTAGAAATAAAAAAATCATACGTGTATATCCAAAAACTTAACACCATGTCTAATTGCAATATGGATCTCAAAACTCTGAATCCCATATTATTATTGCATTTTTGCAAAGTCTTGCTTCCACATTATAGTTCCAATGAAGGATATTAGTTTCCCAAATATCTATGTAGAATTATGGAAAAGTAAGAGATATTTATGGAGCTCATGAGTAGGAGAACATGGTCACCAACTCAAACTCAAAAATTTGATAGTTGCTAGGATCGTACATCAACTATTCAATTTTGGTCAGGATGTTGCATTCATGCTTACTGTTATGGTTCTTTCACAGTTCTTGTTCATCTTGTTATTTGGACTTGCACGAGATGTTGTCTATTTTTGAGGTCTATGTCTATTTTTGAGGTCTATCTTCAAAATCATGACAAATTGGTAATTATTCATAAACCCCCTTCATCAGTTATTTAGACTCCAAGATCATTATTTTGTGCATGTAGGTATAAATTTACTAATAATAATATCTATTTAGATATGAATTGTAATGTACATGAGGTTAGTCATAGTGCATTACTAATGTAAAACCACTCTCCACATTTAGATATCAAATAATTAGTTATGTACCAAATGTAAGTGTTTATATAATACATCAATTTGGTGTGTGTGTGGTGTCTATGTTTATGTGCACATGTGTATGTATGTGTATGAAATCTGTTGATATTTCTCAAAATCAATGCACAAATAATAGTGAAATGAAAGTAAAAGAGAAAGATAATTGTACCAGGTTTTCACAACAGAGAGATGACAACATCAATTCCATCCTCTTTTCCAATCCATCTTTTTCTTTGTTGAAACTTTATTCAACACAATTTTCAATATTCACATCAAGGAGGAGATATTTCCACCATGGAAGATACAAAATAATAGATAATATGATCTCCATCCAATTAATTAGTATGAAATTTTCTTCATTAATAACTCAAGTGGGAAAACCTCTTCATATTGCTTATACAAGTTTCTTTGTGACATCATCTTTGAAGTCTCCCTTATTTTTATCAATAGGATTAACTTCTAGATTCATAAAAAAATCATCTTGAAATTTTGGGCCCATTCACACCTTCTCAATAATGTGGATGACGAAGAATATGACATACCTTTACATCTATATAATTTCTCCTATATAGTATTAATACAATCATTGGTAAAAGCATCCAAATTATCATAGTTATCCTACAGGAATGAAACCATTTTTGTGCATTTTTATATGTAGTTGGAATCATGCCACCTTTAAAAATTAGTAATTTGAATATTTGAATATTTTTTTTTTCAAAATTTTAATCAATACATGTTTTACCAATATATAGAAGTATGTAAAATAAATTTTATATATTTATGTTCAACCATATAAAAGTTGTTATTATTGACTTAAAATATATAAATTAGTGTAATAGTACCTAAAAATAGATTAAAATTTTTCTAACTTTATTTTCAATTCTAAAAATGTTAAAGTAACATGCGATAAAGATGACCTACATATCATGACTGAAACAATAGAGTTCTTGCATCTATTTGTATCATTTTAAACGAACTATACCTTAAATCACAACTTTAAGTAAAATATAGTAAAAAGTGATACTTAAGATCTAAAACAAGTGTTATTGAATTGAAATTGAGAGAAGAAGAGTGTATAAAGGTATGAGTAAAATATTATGTAAAAATCATACTTGAATTGAATGATGGTAGACTCAAAATGCTAAGAAAGTGTTTAGGAAAAAATCAAACATAGAATAGAAAATATGGTCACTTGGAAAAGTGTCTAGAATTGTTTCATCGAGGCAAGGGAAGATCATCCCTTAGGCAGTTGCCTAGGGCGCTGGAAGGCAGAGGGCGGTAAAAAACATTTGCATTTATGTCGGTGTATATTTAATAAAATGCAACACCTGTATATATACAATAAAACTCGATTAAAAAAACTCATTCAATCTATGAAATGCTATTGCGAGAGTATGTATTTTTGGTTGCAGCTCATGAATTTATATTCACAGGGACATATTTTGTTAGGCTATGACATCCCCCTGCAACGTAAATGCATCTTTCTAATTCAGATGTGGAAGCAAATGAAAATCCAACCATCTGCGCAAGCAAACATTGTACAAAAATACTCTGTTGCCAGCGTCCCTGCTGAAAGGTTTCCCAGCTTCCATCAAACAAAGTTTTTCATTGACAACGATGCATATTGGCCTCATGAAACGGTGAGGATGAGGGTGATGCAATGTTTCCCAATTGTCCAGAACATGCTCATTCTCGATTACTAAGCAAATCCAATATACATATTGGATTATATATATGTGATGCTCAGATATGTTTAAGAGTTTTCTATCCTCGTATGAGAAACAAGAGATGCTCAATAAAGTCTTCCAGCTCTTCGAGACTACTTTCAGTTGCGAATAGGATCTGTAGGGCTCCCTCAACAAACACTCCTGACCTATTTCGCCAGGAATACTGAGGAAAAAGCGGCTCCATACTTGTGTTTTATCGCTTTCTCACTTTACGTAATAAGAAAGTATTCCTTCTCTTAATAAACCTCGACTACCCCATTCAATACACTACACTTCCAGTTCAAGTGGGAGATGGAGAATTTCTGATGAAATTTGCAGTGGGAACACCTTCTATGGGCACTGCGAGCGACCTGATATGGACTAAGTTAAAAATTCCTCTACGAAATGTTTTCAAAAATCAAAAAGTGGCGCTACTCTAAGAAATGCCTAGGGTGCCCAAAGACCTTAATTCGGCCCTTTATCGATGGGATAATTTTCTTCACCGAATCTATTCTTGATGCCAATATTTTCCTTCATTGATTATGCACACATGAAATTTTACATGTGTTATGTTATGGCTCTACTATGCAAAACATGTTTCTATTTTGTGTCATGATGTGCAAAGCTTATGATATGCTTATCTCTTGCAAAACCTAACCAAGTAGTTAAAGGAAATGTGAAGAAAGTGACCTAGAAAGTAATCCTGAAAGTGACCTAGAAAGTAAACATATAATGACATAGGAATGTTCCCAAATGAAAAAATAAATGTTTGACAAAGAAGTGTAGTTTTAGCTGCCATAATTTTCCTAATACGGTTTTGATAGAGCAATATTTTTTATATACCATGATGGGGAATTTTTAGAATGGAGAAATTTGAATCTTTAGAGGTGTTTTTAGTGTCCTATAAAACATGTAAATGATCCTAAGTGTTTATAAGAAAAATTTAGTGTAAATAAAGTAGTGTGTGATTGATTGAAAGTGGGAAAATGATGCCAAAATGTGCCAAAAATGTCTTAGCAATCCAAGTGTCCTAAGAGGTGTCAAAAGATATTTCCAAATTCCTTGTACCAAAATTAGGTGTATACATAATTCCCCATCTTTAATGGGGTGCATGTATGTTATTAAAGGGAGAATAAGCGTAAAGATGTACCTAACATCACTCAAGAGCTATCATGGAGAGAGGAAAGGATGATGTCGTAGATGTCTTGAAGTGGATATCATGTAAAGTAAAAATAGAAGTAAACATGTACCTAAAATTACTTAAGAGCATACTATATAAGAGGAAAGGATGATATTGTAGATGGATTGAAGTGGATATTTTAGTGTTCCATGTTTGGAGTGTACCTGCAAACAAACATGAATGCAATAAAGTACATTGATGTATTATATTAATACGAAAAATATGAAAACTAATTTGAAAAACAAAAATAAAAAAAAGGAATGAATAAATCTATTTATATACAAATTGTTATGGGGTTTGTTTTCCCTAAATGCGAAAACTCTTAGGGTTTATTTTCTCCAATCAATACAACTGTTTGAAATTGTTATTGTTAATTAGAGAGAAATGACATGGGTCAAACATGACCATAGTGTATGGAGAAATATCATTCCCACCACATCTATTTGTAGGCCAAATAATTGGTAAAACAATCCTTTTCTCCTACATCAACACAAAGTATAAGAATACCCCTTTACACGGTGGCCAAAGAAGAAGCTCCTCATTTGAAAAAAGAAACCTCGTATTTGATTATAGAAGTTCTTAATTGTTCCACAATTTGAATAATAAGTTTCTTATATGCCCACTTTTGAGGTGAGGTATGTTTGTGCATATAAATCATCTCAAAATAAAAAATTCAATGCATCATGTCATACATAAAATAAAATAAAGCAAGTGGTTAAATAATTGTAAAATCATATATAAAAACACATTTATAAGATATATGTAAAAATATAAATTATTTCATCATGTAATAACAACATGTAACTTGTAATCCATTGTCTAATTGCTAGAAAAATGTGATCGTCAAAGCATAATTGTAATATAGTATATATGTAAGATAACATTGTGAGAGCTCAATGTATAAGAGAAACAAACAATATGTCCCACCATAACAACCAAAGAGGAAGGAAAAAATGATATGATCTCACTCATAACAAGCTTTCCCCAAATAGGGCCAAGTATAATAATGAATGATCAAGGTGTATCCTCACAACATCTCTTAGTTGCAAAATCCTCTTCACTTCTCTTGAAACCATTAAGTTCCTCAACCTTAAAACATATCATTACATATATACATACATGCATGCATCATGAGTAAAATGTATAAAATAAAGTAGTTAAAGTTCTTTAATCACTGTTAAAGTCACACATACACAAAAAAACATGTATAGGATATATGTAAATGTAGAAACAATGCCATCGTTTGAGCACAATTGATCATAAAAGAATAATCATAATCTATTATATACAAGATAAAATTGTTAGATCTTAGTGTATAAGAGAAAAAAATTCCCCAACTTAACAACTAAAGAGAAAGGAATCAAATGATATGACCTCACTCATAATAATTTTTTCCCAAATAAGGCCAAGTACAACAATGATTGATCGAGGCAGATCCTTGTAGCTTATCATAACTATAAAATCCTCCTTACTTCTCTTGAAAGTATTGTGACATACATACATACTTGTGGCATCTTGAAACATTGTCACAACTATTATTATCTTGTTGTGCATCTCTCACTTGCCTCAAAGATCACCCAATACTTTGTGCCATATTAAAAGTGGCATATTACCTTGGTTTATTTCTTTGCACACTCCCACAAATACTATACTCACATCTTATAGTCTTCATAACTTCTACAAAACTAAACTAGAAAACAAGTTCAACACTCGATGATTATGAAATTTATCACACTTCATAATGTAACACTTGTAAATTTTTTGGTCTTACACCAAGACATCATGTAGCCTTTAAAAAATGTACAATTATACATAGAGCCTCACAACATTCATATCCTTGTACATTTCTTCTCACCACCTTGCAGACTTGTGACACATCAACAAACTTTATCCTTATTTCTTTGCATTCCAAAT
Organism: Taxus chinensis; assembly: GCA_019776745.2. Lineage (NCBI taxonomy): Eukaryota > Viridiplantae > Streptophyta > Pinopsida > Cupressales > Taxaceae > Taxus > Taxus chinensis. Next base: position 99,751,561 of record CM034149.1, read on the forward strand.
GTCACCATAGATATATTGAATACCTCTACACACAATGTTCCCTTGTTATCACTTATTTTTCACATAATATTTATGGTGGAAAACTCCATGTTGTAATGTGTTAGAGCATCTTGCAAAAATTCCAATGTTGGATCACATATTTCATTTGATCTAGTAAGATGAAGTGAATTTGTAACCATCTCTCATACAACCATTTTCAATTGTAACTACCACCATGTAATAATACATCAACATATGGTTGATACCATATCATTTGCATTCATGTGAGGTTTATATAATTAGTTTATAACAAAGTTTTGTTAGTATGTTCTCTTGAGTTCCTAAGGAATATTTGTGGTTGTTGTATACTATTCATTTCTATTGTCTAGTTTCTAAACAAGGGTCAATAGTCTCTCCATGTTTTGAGTGAGCAATTGAGGAAAACCTTAAGTTATGTAACACCCACATTTTCCACGTACAAAACCCCAGATAAAACCCAATAATTAATTAGGAAAAATTATAGAATATATATATATATTTGGTTTCTTTAAAAGGTTTGCATCCAGGTAACCAACAACTAGATTAAACATTTCTCATTTAATAAGTTCCACATAACTGTAAAGTTATTGTAACTACATTAATAATTAAATATTATTAATTTGTTCTAAATTATTTCAGGTTTAAATCCCCTTCTAGGGTTCCCGTTATTTCCCATTAATTAACTCTTATAAACCATTATTTAAGTTACTCCTTTTCTCAAAATTATTTAATTTATCCTTATAGTTCTAATGTCATTTATTTACTTAACAACCTAAGGCTAAGGTCACAACTTACCCTAACCATCAAGTGGCCCCATTCAACCCATTACCCACACCTTTATTTAATTTTCCATTCCCACAAAATCACATCACTTAAAATTACAGGGTGAGTTCACATCCATTAGATTAAATCTATCTTGGCCATTGGATCTTAGGTTAGGCTAAAACCTTAGGAGAGGGATGTAAAACCACCCTCCAAAATGTGTGTATCCAGCCAAGAGAAAATGAGCAACCTTTCATGGTAAGTAATATTTGTGGTTGTTGTCTATTGACTAGTTTCTAAACAAGGGTCAATAGTCTCTCCATGTTTTGAGTGAGTGATCGAGGAAAACCTAAAGTTATATGTTGTCAAAATTAATATTATTATGTGTTAAGGTTTTTGTAAGAGACACATCTATAAAATACTGGAAAAAACAAAACAAAACGAAAAAGTAAGAGGAGAAGTAAAAAGTTAAAATGAGAAAGAATTTAATAAATGTATATTAAGAACAATTTAATCTCATAGAAAAAAAGGTAGGATAAAATATAAAGATAAAGTGGGAACCCAAAAAAAATTCACAAAAAACATAAAAGTAGGGAATAAGAGCTAAAAATAAAGAAGAAAAATATAAAGAGAAAGAAGTAGGAAATTAGGATGATAGATAGTAAGGAAAAAGTGATTCAAAAATGAAATTGACTTAATTTAAATTTAATTAAATATAATTTCAGAGTAATTATTGTAACTAATGATATTATGATGATAAACTATAGCAAGACGTAAGCAATAAGCATATACAGTATGAAACCCTAAGCAATATAGAGAGATAAGGTGACTTAGCTGATTTTATGTGATTTGGGAGTGATTTGGAATGAGTATCTACTGGAATAGGCTGGAAACAACATTGTAAAGGATTGAAAAAGATTCAGAAGTAAAGAAATATGAAAGACAAAAAATTCCATAGGAGGATAGTAGTGGCAGGCGCTAGTGTCCTCTTAAATGCTCAGGTCTTGAATTTTTCTGGGTTGTAAGGTCTTCTCTCCAATATTCATTTTGTTTCCCTAAATTTGTTTTTAGGGTTCCAATCACACATGTAACTTGAAAAACAAATGTCTACCTACACATGCCCAAAAACCACATCAAATCTAATAAAAAATATGTGGAATGTGGATTTGAACTGGCCCCAACGGTCACCCGAAGAGTGATCTTATGACCGAGTGATGTACTAAATCTCAAACTCCATGTAGTTCTATATGAATGTGTGTGTAATGATACCCTAGGTTTCCTTTGTGTAAGTTACACTATGATAATAGACTAGATCTAGAATACTCCAAGTATGCAAATGTGTGAGATGGAATAGAATGAACTTCCCCTTCTATCTTGTGTATGCAAAGTGATACAACCATTGTCCCTTGTATGTATGTATTAGGTGGATGATTTGTAATACTCCTTGTGCATTTGGATGCAAGATTAGGTGATAGTAGATAATTCTAGTGATTGACCCATGATTTGAGCGGTATAAATATGTATATATATGATTCCCTTGTTTGAATCTCATAATTGAAAACTGGAAGGTTGACCCAAAAGTGTAAAAGATGCCCAAGAAGTAAAATAGACCTAAAAGAGTGAGAAAAGGATAGAGAGGTTCAGGAGCTCCTAAGAGGGACAGGAGCGCCTAGGTGCTAGTGTCCTAACTGGGAACTAGTGTCTAAGGCCATGAAAGATAAATCGGTCAAATAATGACAGGGCTGTAGGGTGTGTAAGGTCAATAAAAGTATAAGAGATAAAGAAAAAGGCCCAAAATATGTTATCAAACACTACTTTTCTTGCTTAGGAATCATGTATATATTAGTATCCTCTAGGACCTAGCAATGTACACAAGTGCATAGATTTTGTTTCTACATTTTCTAGCACTTTATGTTGTTGAGTGAATACTCAATAACATAAAGTAGATAGAAGATGCGTACCTTATAATCTTGTAGAGAAGAGATTAGGTGATAGTGTGCCGAGTGGATAAGGGAAGTGTGAAGTGATCACAATGTGAAGCATGGAGACTAGGAAAGGGAAGTAGATGCATAACAACATGTTACTAAAGTTTGTGTTTGTTGATGTGAGCTACTTCTTGTTGTGTATTAAGGAAAAAAGTGTAAAAGAAGAGCGAGAAAGTAGTCAAATTTCCATATATGAAAAATAAGAGTAAAGAGTGTAAAATTTTGTAAAAGGAAAATGTGCACCTGCTATGTAAGAGAGTATGAGATAGAAAATTGTCCTTTTTGCTTGGAGTTATTGGATTTGAATGCCAATGGTGAGGTTTTTGGGTGATCTCACACCAAGAGCAAGTGTTTTCAGTGATGTCATGCAAAAAGAGTTTTTTTTGGCGATCTCACGCCAAAGGAAGGTTTTTTTGGCCGATCTCATGCCAAGAGAAGAGTGTTGGGGAGAGAGGTCTATATTTTCTCTCCTTCCATGAAACTTCCTGATTAAGCACAACTGCAGATGGTGTGTCCCTGATTTTATCCCGTTGTTCCTTTTTTTCCGATTGTTCTTGTTGTTATGATTGTAACTAAAATGTAACTGATAGACTGAATTCTTGTAATGCCTCTGTAGTGTTGATATATGTACTTGCTTCTTGTAAGTAGTTGGCAAACGTTGACATGTGATTGTGTTATGAGTTGTTGTGCTCTTCTGAACTGTTTAATCATGTTTGCTAGAATGATATCAAGTGCTTATGAGATCTTGGTTGTTAATCATTCTTAAGGAAGTATTTTTACTTATGTCATTGATCATAAAGTACTTGCTTAACTAGTTTTTGAAATGAACATAGTGATTTCAGCTTGTGGAAAGTTAAATCGAGTTCTTGGAATAATTAAGTGATTAAGTAATCTGGTAAGTTTTTAATGTCTTGATATAAATCGCTACTTTGGTATCGATAGTGGATTAGGATAACACCTTGCATCAATTTCAGTGATCCAAAGTATTATCCTAAATCGATATGCGATTATGAATTTAAAAAAAATGAATGTTTGGCTTCCTATTGATTTCTGGAATTGCAACTTTATATGAAGATTATGTTGATTATAAGCTAACCTGAGTTGTTTAAGATTGCTTTATAATATTGAAGATATGCTTATGCTTTAGCACGTCTGGTTTGTTTCATAAATTGCTTAAGGAGATTAAGCAGATGTGATTACACTAAGGTAATGGATATATTCTTGTTATTATGATGAAAACCTAATCTAACCTATTCAAATGGTGGTGTTTAAGTTTTACAAGGGTCTAATGTAACCATTTGGACATTTGATTTAAAGAGGGAAACCTAACCTAAGGTTGATATATCAATGTTGATTTGATTAGATACTAACCTATCTAAGGGATCATATGAACTAGCCCTAAAGACCTAACTATGGTTAGAATTTATGAAAGGGGTTAGTGGAATGGTTAAGGAAATGGGTGCCACCCATATTCGTACTTGGAAATTTTAAATGTTTTGATTGATGACCACCACCACCCTTTAGCAGGAGACCAAGTCAGACTTGGCCATGCACGCTAAATTCGTGGCTAATGGTATAGTGAAGGCTTGATAAACTATTAGTGTGATTAATAATTTGAATTAGTAAGATGGTGGTTGATGGGATTCATGGAGCTAATTGATAGTCCTACCTTGGCATTAAAGGATTTGGGTGAATCAAAAACTAACTTGGGAAAACAACGATGGTTTTTTGGAGAAAAGAAAGGAATTAGGTTTCATTATTCATTTGGTCATTCAAGTTCTTTTGCTCTGCATGTCGATTTTCTATTTTTCTAACTCATAGTTCATTTTTAGATAAAAATGAAGTTATCAATTACACGGTGGAGAAAATAGTGGAAAAATTAATGCCATGGATATTAAACTGGAAAGATGGAGAAGGAAGGGTTTTTGTGGAAGCCATTTTGTTTTCTTTGTGGGATTTTTTGTAAAATCTTGGAGAAGAAATTAGAGAGCTTAGAAAGGAATTGCAAGAGATCTACCAAGCATGATAGGTTCTAACTCTTGAGATATTTTTCTCTATTTAATGGCTTCATGAAAAGAAATACGCTCTTATATGAAATCTAGTTCTCTGGTTCTGGTTTTGTATATTTGTTTCTAAACTGGTAAATATATGTGTATCATGCATTCTTGCTTTTGGTTATTGCTGTATTTTCTTTATTACTTCTTGACGACTGTATGGTTTTTCTGAGAAGTGACGGTTAAGTTAATGGAAATTTTGGGTTGTGTTTTATAAATAAATCTCACGATAATTGTGTTTGCAATCTCCTTTGATGGATACATACCATTTTTGCAAAGACTTTTGTATGTTTTGGATGAGCAATGTTAAACCTGAAGTCTTTTTTTTGCTATGAATACAAATCGATTAGGTTATCTATTTTGAGTATTCTCATCCCGACTTGATAAGGTGATGGGTGTTTGTGTTTATCTCTGTAAATAATGTCCTTGTTATTCAGCCTTGAATAACAAGTTGATTTTCCTAGTATCAACTATATATTTGGTTGTTATGGCTTAAGTTTGAGTGGAATTTATTGTTGAATCGATACCCTTACTAGGGGCTCGAGTTTTTCATTCTTTGATTATCACCTTAGAAATCGATTGGGATTTTCTTAGCTAGTTGTGACAGACTCGTTTGGAGTTTCTAAGTAGGTTAGGATAATAACGAAGTATCATCACTTTGTCCTCCATGAATTTAAGAATTTGTAACTTGGAAAATTCATTCGTTGATGGGATGAGAAGTTGTGTTTCAGTTTATTCATTCAAAAGACATAGTTTTGAGTTGTTTTGTTATGAATAAATGTTTTGGCTAAATGATGGTAATCTTTTATCAAACTGTGGATTTTTTACAATTCATCTAGATGGCATTGGCCAAATTGGACTCATTCTTCCTCTCTTGACTGTGGTATGATATTTAGAATAAAAATACCTTGTTTTGTTTGTCTTCAATGTTAAGTCAAGCCATAGGATTCCTCAGGTCTTTAGGAGAATCCAGTACCTTTTTGGTTATCATATTTGTTAAATGAGTTATATAACACTGAATCGATGCATTGTTGTTAATGGTTGAATCTGGAAATGAAGTGGGAATATTATGGTTTGGCTTAAAACTTGTCTTCATGTCCTGGGTATGATAGAACTCCTGTCTCTCTTTTAGTTTTTTTGTTTCAATTAAGATATTGATCTTAACCCTAAAATGCCATTAAGTATCTGTTTATCTTTTATAAACTTGATAGGAGCTCGATTTGAGCCTTGACCTGAGATCAATGTTGATAATTAATAAATGATTATTTGTATCTTGCTTAATATTAAAAGACTGAAATATTTTCCTTAGAGCAGAGGGTCTTTGGTTGGAGTAAGAAATTGAGGAATGCCTTTAAGGTTCAGATACCCCTTTTAAAGTGTGAATGTTTGCATAGTCACTTAATCACTTATACTAATTTCGTTCAAATAGAATGGTGGCTTCATAACTTAAGTTATGAGATAATTGTTCGATCATAATATATTTCTCAAGTTGATGATATAGTTAAGTGTAATGGATTCTACATCATCTATGGTTGCTTGGTTCATATTTGTTTGCTATGTAGACTAATGAAGTATAAAATTATATCTCCTTTTGATCAAGTTTTGGTTTGTAATGACCCTTACTTGAATGTTGAGTTATATTGTGAGTAACTTATGGAAAAAGTAACTCATTATGTTGTGTAAGTATGTGGATTATACTTGATTTCCATGATGAGTTAAGAAGAATATCTTATCTTAATTTCATACAAGTTATTATGTAATAAATATAAGTTATAAGATTAGTTCAATTTAAGCTATTATCTTGCAAGGGTATCACTTGAATGTATAGTATAACCTGTTTGAACAAGTTATGTTATATAAAATTCAATAAACTGGATATAAAACTACAGTTATATAAGTATGGGCTTATATGACTATAATATTATTATACTAGTACTTGCATTATTTTGATGGGTTGTGATCAATTGTATTTGACTGGGTTACCTATGTGTGCCTTAAATTAATATTAGATTAGAATTACTTGAATGAAGTACTGATTTATTTTATATTCCTTATGATGATGTTTTTTATGATGCCTTGGTTGAATGTTCAAAAGAGTTGTTTGTTCTTTTCAAAACTTAGAATAATTTCATTTAAAAGCAGTTTTCCTTTTATGAAATTATTAGTTAGAGCATGTTTTTATGAAGATTTAGTTCCTATCATGCTCAATTCGTATGAACTGACATATGCTAACAATCTTACAGATGGACTTTTTGAAAGATGAAATAAGAATGACATATACAAAGTTACATTTGTTCCATTGATTGAAGATAGTTGATTTGAACAAATGATTATTGTATTCATTTCTTGATGTACTTCTAATTTGGAAATAAGAAAGGTCTATGGCCCATTTATTGTAATTACTTGGAAATATGTTGATTTAATTGTTAAAAACATAATTGTTGATATTGAATTTGGAATAAAATAAAGATGAGTTACTTTATTTATATTGTTTTAATGGAAGTGACTGGTTATAAAGTGTTGAAATTAGTTGCCAAATCATTAATGTAAGTGAGGAAGTTTGTATTTATTGCCACTATATTATACTAAGCATATGTATCATCTATTGAAGTACTACATGCTTTATGTGATTGAATACCATTATGAGATAGCTGAAGAGTGATTAAATACCTAAGTAACTTAGGTAGTATGACAAGTATATGACTATTAGACTAAGTCCATTAGCTTGGATGGAAATAAGTTGTACTTATATGATTTGGAATGGTCTATGGGGATTGATCCTTATATATATATATATATATATAATTGTTTAAGTTAATTAAAACAATTGTGATAAGTAGTGATTATAATGAAGTTATGAATAAGGGGATACTTATTGGATATAACTAAATTATAATAAAAGGGTAAATTAATGATATAAAGATGTTATGCTTATTATTGATGTGTTTTGGTTACATTTGATAGGTTATGTTACTTGTAAAAGTATGAAAACATACCTAAACATAATAGTTTCAAATAGTTAAACTATTCCTGGGAGATTTTGTGTGAAAATGATTAATATATGATTACTATCCTACATTATATACAACTGAAATAGGAACACGACACTTATATGAATTATCAGGAACTGTATGCTTAAATGATTAAGCATAATATAGACTTAAATCTGTAATCCTTCACTTAAGTGAATAAAACATTATGATCTTTACATAAAGGAATATTCATTTTTGAACCCTAGTTAATCCTTAGGCATGACATGTAACGATGAGAATAATAAAGGGTGGGATTAACAAGATGTGAATTAAATAAATTAATGAACTTGTTATGATATAATGTTTCACTTAGTGGAACTCGACGGAATGTCAAAACATAGTCGTTGTTGCACACAATATCCATTTAATGACGCAAATCATTAATTGGATACTGTGGAGCAATCACTATGGCCTGATTATCCTCCTAGCTCCCTTAAGCATTGCTATCATAAACTATGGATCCATGTCATTGTTTTGCACTAATGAGTGATATTAGTATGGCCTATTGCTGATGTCATATTATGATGACTACGGGTAATGAAGTGGATCCGAAGTGACACAAGTCGATTTAGATGCACTTGATTTCCCATAGTATTCTTAAGTAGATTATCAACACTAGTCTATGCGAGCTAGCCCTAATTAGTATTTAACACGGACATGGAAGTGGTTGACATAAGTTAAGGTAGTCTAATCTAGATAAAAGTTTTGAGTGTGGTGAAAGACATATTCCTTTCGACAAGTATGTCATCTAGGAATAAAAGCATGACATACATGTCTTAAAACTTTGTCCAAAGTTGTTGATTGTGTTGTCTTGATCTCACCTGAACTAAATATGTGTGATATCAAATGGGTATCTGTAACAGATACCTAGATAGGATCTTTAAATATTTACACTTGATTGACCCTTAATGGAATAAGGGAACCACAAGTCTACTTAGTATACGCATTGATATAATGAAACATGAGACATCAGTTTAATAACGAGTTATGAAAGATGCATATGGTTTACTATTGTGTGATGGATTAGATAAATGAATATTTGTTATAAATTATATGAATTTATAACAATGAACATTATGTTGATTTTTTCCCTTGTTATTGAAGTCTTAAAATGAGGATGTTACAATTCTGTAACTGGAGGCAAGTGCCTGCTACTAGAGAACTATTCTAAAAACTACTATAAACTATTCTGAACTTAGAAATTGAATATTTTCCCCTAGGACACTGGAACCCAGGGGGACACAAATGCCCACCGCTACTGTCCAGGATTGGGTGCTAGTGTCTACTCTATATTTTGGGTCCAAGTATGTTTCTGATCCAATTTGTAACTATGTTCCTGTGTTGATTCTATATTGTGATGTGTTATACTGAAGCTCTGAGGTACTGTAGGGGTGATATGTTCACCCAATAGATGTCCCCCTCGATTGGGGTGCATGCAACGACTGTAGGAGAATTCAATACAAAACAAAGGACCAAAATTGGATATGTATATCTGAAAGTGGATACCTGCAAGGGGTAGGGGATGTGCATGGTAGAAACCAAAGCACATGCAAACAAATTAGGATAGTAAAAAGAGTTAGTAAAAATAAGATAACATGCAATATAATACAATGTAACAAGTAACTAGAGAGACAAGATGGAACACAAAAAGTGGGTTTCATAGATGGGAATTCGCTCACAATGTCACAAAGACAATCGAGGAAAAGGAAAAAAAAGCATATAATAATTAAGCAAGACATTGGGCATAGCCTGCAAATAAGAACAAACAATAGGAAATAAGAAGTGACATATAGCCATGGTTGTATTGATCCTGCAAGACAAATGTTACACATGAAGCACACAATAGAATGTTAGAAAGATAAGTAGTATTTCAAAGCATGTATATAGTAGTGAAGAGTAGAGTGATAATGACTAAAAATAGTAAGCACTGAAACAATAGAACCTGTGATGTATAGAGTGTGAGAGTAGCAAAGGTATATGCCCCTAGGAGACTCGTTGGGACTCATAAAGAGATGTGTTAAGCATCATGCATCACGTATGAATTTGTGAAAGGTCCCGTATTCACCTCAAGATACCAAGTGAATGTGCATGTGTATATAGAAAATGATAATGCTATACTAAGAATACAACTAGCATAGGAAACAAAGTGTAAAATGTAAGTAGAATAATATGACAAGAGTAAATGCAACCAAGATATGTAAATGTTGTGTGAGTATGATAGTGTGATATGAAAGGTGTGAATATGGTAGGAGAAGCGTTGCCCCCCAAAAGATGTGTATGAGATGAGGTTAATTTATAAATTCCTCCTCAATAGTCAAGAATGAACAATAGAAAAAGAGTGCATCATTGAGAAATGAAGGTTATGTGTGAGAGTAGATACTAGAAAATATGTATCATAAAAAACAAAACATGAAGTGTATATTATTTGAGGTTCATTTAAGAATTATACCCTTAATAGTCGAGTATGAACCATGGAAATAAAGTGCATCATCAGGTAATGAAGAGAAAGTATGTGAACCAATGAAGTGGTGATGCTTGGAAGATAGTCATGAAGTGCATAGAGAGAGAGAATAATAGATTTTATGAAAGATGTATCGTGAAGTATTGAGCTATAAGTACAATGAGAGTAGAGGATGTGAGGTTCATGGATGAAGTGCACTCTTAACAATAAAATGTGAACCGTAACACTAGAGTGTGTCATTGGGTAATGAAGGTAAAGTATAAGTACTAGAGATGTGGTAATGCTTGTAAAGATAGACATGAATCACAGAGCGTGAATGATTTAACAAAAATAAACTAAAGTTTGTAGATATATTACTTTGTTAAATTATTATGTATGTTACAAAAAATAAATATGACAGTAAAGTATAACAATGACTCAAGAAAATAAACAAAGAAAGTAAAAACCTAAGTGCAATAAAGAGTTAGGTTACTTAGCCAATTTCACAATAATCCTGATAGTGTGCGAAGGTAGAATACTGGAAGAATGAAAGTACAAGACCTTGAAACCAAACTAAGAAAAGTGTAGGAGTATAGGAGGAGTAGGGACTAGGGTTCTTGGACTAGTACTAACACACCTAGGTGATATGATCCATTCCTAGGTGTCAGAGTCTATACAGGAGCTTTGAAGATGAATTTTGTAGGGTCATTGGTTGATTCAAAAACCTCATTGTTTATTGCTAGATAATCACACTATGATCATTGATGTCACTGATAACCTGCAATAAATATATTACCTACAAAACCATCAAAAGAACATCAAATCCTAAAAAATAAAGATGCAAAATGAGAGGTTGGAATGTCCTTAATTGTCAAACAAGTGATCTTACAACTGATTGCTGCACTACATCTCAGACCCAACATAGTTCTTTGTGTGTGTGTGTGTGTGTGTGTGTGTGTGTGTGTGTGTGTGTGTGTGTGTGTGCATGCGTGCACATGTGGAATCATGCCCTAGGTGGCTCTTATACATGTCATACTTGATAGCGAGAAAAGTATCTAGATGTAAAAGGATGTAATAGATGTATGCATGTAATAAAATGAAATTCCCTCCTATGCATGTGATACAAAAAATAAACCCTTGTCCCTTTTAATGGTGTTAGATGAATGCAAAGATTCTCTTGAGTACTTATGAGATGTAACCTAAGGTGATAATATAGATGTTTAAATCTTGGTCCTTTAATTTGGTCACATAACTTTATATTTATATGCTTCTCTTGTTCAAATTTTGCAATTGATCACTAAAAGTCTAAACCCTAAGAGATAGGGATGCCCAATAGATAAAAAGGACCTAAGAAGGAGAGATCAAAGTAAAAAGAGGTCTAGGGCACCAAGAGGGGACAAGGATGCTTGGGCGCTAGTGTCCAGAGCTAGAAAAGGTGATGTATAAGGGTCAGACTAGGAAGTGAGGTATGTAATGCCCAGAGGGAAGCTATAAAGGAAACTAAGAGGCCAAGTATAATGATCAATTAGTACTTTTAGACTGTAAGAAGTATATGAATAATAGTATGTGATTAGGACCTAGTGATGTACCAAAAGTGTGTGATTTAGTGTCTACATTATCCCCTGCTTTATGTTGGTGAGCGAAATCTCGGTAACATAAAGTAGATAGAGATGCGTACCTAATAACCATGTAGATCAATGTAGAAGAGCATGCAAAGCCAAGAAAAGCATGGAGTGATAAAAAGTGTGAAGCATGGATGCTAAAGAAGAGGAAGTAAAAATAAAATTGATGAATAATGACCCTAGGGTGAAAACACACGTGTAGATTTGATGTTGTACATATTGTTGATGATGTGTTTAGAGCATGATGGTTGTGTTGATGTTGAATACCGCTTCGCATAAGGACAGAACTAAAAAAATAAAAAACACGTAGTCAAATATGTGTATAGATGTATAAAATGCTGAAAAATAGAAAAAAGGAGCATGTGGACCTGATCCGTGATGAGAAAAAGTGATAGAAAGGATCCTTAAAATGTTAATGAAGAGCAAGTTTTGTGGGTGATCTCACACCATAGAAGAAGTAGTGTAGGGAGAAAGGTGTAGTATTCTTCTCCAACCTTTGACTGCTTCCTGAAGTAAAAACACCATTGCAGAAGGTGTGTACAAGTTCAACACAATGTGAATAAGTGTGATCAAACGCAATTGCCAAGTGCTGAAGGAATGCTTACCATGTGAAAATACTATATGATTGTTAACAACTGTACAAAACTAAATAATTATGTGTATCTTCCCCCTGGTCTCAGGTGCCCAAGAAGGGACAAAAGCACCTAGGCACCCAAGTCCAATTCTGGGTGGTAGTGTCTGTGCTGAAGTAAAAACCCAAGTCATATTCTGAACCCTATTTGAGTTTGTAGGCTGTGCTGACTCTGTGTTGTACTATATTGAATTGTGACTGTAACTAATGAATGGGGTGACTAATTCACCCAATAGATGCCCCCTAATTTGGGGTGCATGCAACGTCACTAGAAGGATGCAACCCAAAAGAGGACCCCATGCTAAAGTGATACCAATATGTAGGAGGGAATGTGCTTGGTAGAAACCAATGGACATGCAAAAAATGACTAGAAGATAAGTGTTAGTGCAGACAATCATGTATATAGAAAACATTGTAGGCTATCAAGCAAGAAGAAAATGTAGACCACGAAAAGTAGGTTGCAAACATGGGAAATCACTCATGATGTATTAAGACAATTGAGGCCATAATGGCCGAAAGCATACAATGCACACATAATAAAAATCATAGGGAAACTACTGCAAACAATGAAAAACAAGAGCAATCAAACATTAGATAACCATGGTGGAAAATAGGTCTTGCAAGGAAAATGTTGCACATGAAGCACCTGTTAGCATGTTAGAAAGATATAAAGTATGTCAAAGCATGTATAATCCAATATAGTATTGTGATGTGTATAATAATGAAACAATATGTTGGACCCCTAAAGGATACTAAGTAAAGTGGTGCGATGGTTTTGGACACGAAAAATTTAGGCGCAAAGGCACATGAGAGAGTATAAAAGACAACACATGTAGGCTCGCACCCGATCTAAACATATTCTAGACTTAGCCACATTTTGGGCTACAAGAATAATTGAAGGATGTATGGTTGGAGTAGCGACAAAGCAACGATTTGAAGATAAAATAAAAACATGAAGACTTACAGTTCAAATAATGTCTATTTTGGGAAAAGAAATCATGCAAAGGAAGATAAAGTGACATGCAGAGCTTAGGTTGATAATATGATTAGAACTAGAGGTTAAAAATAGAAGATAATATATTATTAGAAAATATTGCATGCTTCTGTAGTTAACTTGTGATGTACACATGACTATTATTATCATGTAGGTTATTTTGAGAGTGCATGAATAGTGAAGGACAAGTCCCCACTACACACACACACACACACACACACACACACACACACACACACACACACACACACACACACACACACATGTATTGATTTACACAGATTAGACACATTGGGTTGACATAGAGTTATGTTGTTGGTATATCTATGCGCATAACCTTGTGATGATAATTGTGATGTATTCATATATTGTGTTTTGATGAATTAATACAATGGATTGTTGTGAGTGGATATTGGTTGTTGATATATTTGTTACTAGTTATTGCATGGTAAACCTAATCTTGATCCTTGTTTGATTCATTAAGCAATGTGGTTGTGAGTTGATACTTGTTGTATCTCATTTTTAATTGTCTGTTTATGAATATGGAATATATGTTTATGCATGCTAACTCCTTGAAAAAGCTAACATAAAAGAGGGGCCTGGTACCTACGTGCACTTCAAGTGAGCACTCAGATCTATATGAGTGATGTGCCAATGTGTATAGGGTTTTGGGTAAGAAAAAAAACTACATTTTAGTTCTGTTACCGGGACCTCTTTTCAAGTTGTTGCAAGGATGTTGCATGATGAAGACATATCGGTTGACCTTAGCTATTATTGAGAGTTGGGTAGAAAATTTAGAGGAAGAGTTTCCTCATAGATATAACAGTGGATCTCATTTTGATGTGTGCGTGTGGGTTGAAGAAAATTTGTATCATGAAATCTATGAGATGTTACTTTGCTATTTTCCTATAGAATTGTATGAGTGTCTGGTAGCATATGCATTGAAGAGAAATTAGAGGTATAGAACAATTTTTTGGACACAAGAAGATTACTAGGATCTACATGATGCTGATTTGACTTGGACACACACTATAGATCATTGGTGGAGTGGTGTTTTGAATATTTACACTTTGGAGTACATTGTTTCAACTTATTACTATCAAAAGGTTGTTGAGTTCCAGTTTTTGCATGAATCAAAAGGATCTTATTTTTGGGATATCCCTTTAACAATTAAGATCTTGATTGTAACTCTAGATTTGGAAGAAATACCTATGACTAGCTAATCCCCACCACACGTGGGGAAGGAATAGGTGTGGTGAAAGATGGAGGACCTGAATGCAGAAAGACAAAGAGAAAAAAGTGGCTTCATTATAATGAGGTGTGGGAGAGGGAAATGGTGAAGAAACGTGAAATTGAGGAGTTTGTGGAGTTGCAGAGGATGATGTCGCGTGAAGGGTTTGAGGCTCATGTGGAAGATGTGGAGCCTGAGAATTAAGCTCTCCCACACTTATGTAAGTGTAGTAGGGAATCCACTCTGGATTCTAATGAGAGTGTGTCTGATGAAGAAATATTAAGGACTATGGGTGTGCATTTGATCCCACCTGATGACCTTGCCCTTGCACTTGGTGCTCTAGTTCTTGAAATAATTATTGATACACAAAATAGTGTTGGTGATAGAGTAATGACATGTATATTTCAATTTCCATTGAGTATAAGAGTTAATCAGATATCAAATTCATCTATGGTGGTGCAAATTTCATATATTTTATTTGTGGGTCTGGCTGGAGTTATATTTTCTGGTGCATCATCAAAAGAGAACGTGGGCACACAGAACATTGGTACTACATCTGGAAGTAGCACCACTTCGTAGATAGTGGGAGTTCAATTCATTACAACAGTTGGGACACTGAGTAGCTCATCATCTAGTCTGGTGCCCACTACAGGAGGTGGATAAGGTGGTTCAGGATCTAGTGGATTTGGTGGTTTTGGAGGTGGAGGGAATGCTGGAGGTAATACAGGTTTTGGATTTAGAGGGCATAGTCTGCACCAACCCCAAAAATTCTATTATAAGATGTCTCTTCACTTACCAGAGTAAAAAGATATTTAGAATACAATTGAACATGCACATATGTGTGAAATACTATGGTGCGCTAAGGGGATTACAACTCCTAAGTGTAAGGAAAGTCAGTTTTCTACCACTTTGTAAGGGTGTGTTCATAGATGGTATAGGACGTATGATCCAAACCAGACTGTTGTAGATTATAAAGTGTTGCACGATGCTTTCGATAGAGTTCCATATCCTTGAGTTTGAGTAGAAGAGCATCAACGCACTGAAGGAGATTAAGTAGGGCATGGATAAAAGTGTCAGGGAGTATGATGCCCATTTTAAAAATTTGTTATAAGAGTTGTCTTATAATATTCACCCTAGCCAATATGCATAATGGTTTGTTGGTGGTTTGATCACACCTTTCATAAGGGCACTCTCATATAATACTTTTATAGATCCATGGGAGGAATTGGAGGAAGCTCTAAGCGCTAAGGAGGTTGGGAGTGTAGAAAATGGAATTAGCCAGTTTTGGGAGGTGCATATAATGTCTATGGTGAAAAAGTTTGAAAAATTATCAGCTAATTCAGATCATGAAACATGTAGTGATATTTGGTGTAAAAATTGCGAGGTGGAAGGACATACTATGGATATAATCCCTCATAAATTAGTATGTGCCTTGTTTTTGGATTGTGATATTTTTTACTTAGATCATGATTCAAGTAGGTGTCCCTTACTGTAGCGAACAATCAGGAAGAACTTGTCTTGTTATTGTAAGATTTGTAAGTCTACCACTCATGATACGAAGAATTGTAGGTTGATTGATCAGACTCATGAGGCTATTGAGTCTGGTGTACATCAGACAAGTGTTGTAAATAATTCAAAGGAATAAGGTGGACATCATAAACATAATCATAATGAAGGGCGCTCTGATGGAGGAGGTAGAAGTCGAGGTTACTGTGGAGGAATAAGAGGATGAAGTCATGGTGGTGGAAGAGGTGAGTTCCCATGTAGAACCTATTATACATGTTAATCCCCTTATCATTATAGGTGTGAATGCCATCAAAACATTATTTTCTCATGGTGTGTGGAAAGAATCAAAAGTTTGAGGAATGCCAAGATTCGTATGAGCATATGAGCAAGGAACATAAGTATGATAATGGCATGAGAATGGTTAGAGTACAATGCACTGTGGAGGATTAGTGGATGCCAAAGTTAGCACCTGAATTTGAGATGATACTTGTGTTGGTGACTACACGCATTGAGGCAACACACACTCATGAGTCTCCGAAGTAGAAACATGTTATTACAAAACAGGAAGTATTGCATGTGAAGTATCTAGATCCCACTCATCAGAAGGAAGTTTATCAAGAGACTATGAAGGTTATTAGAAAATTACAGGGTGATATACAATGCTTGAAGGAGCAGTCACAGAAGCTAGAGCAGGTGAAGGTAGTTGAGATCCCCCAGAAATACGTTGATGACTTAAAGGAGGTTTGTAAGCTGTTGCACCAAGAAAACATCATTCCTTTATTAGGATATTGGTTAAGGGAGAAGGTACCACGCACTAGAGTTGATCATGAGAGATAGATATTACATGCAAATTTACCTCCTCATAGTCTTAAATATGATAAAGAGATCACTTTAAATGTAGTTGTTGATGGATGGATGTTGAGTAATATACTGATTGATACAATGTGAAAGTGAATGTACTCACTTTGGATGTGTGGAATCAGATGGGTAGACAACCATCTTCAAATGTGTTGTATATGGAAAATAGGACTAAAGTCTCACCCATTGGAGTATTTATGGATGCCACTATTACTATTCAGGGGGGGCAAGTTTACTAGGGACTTTGAGGTCTTAGCGCTTGCAAAAGTAGAAAGTTTTCTAGCATTGCTTGTGTGCCCTTGGTGTTACGTGAATAATGTTGATCTACGCTTTAAAAAAAGGTTATATTAGTTTTGAGAACAAATAAGAGCGCATGATTATTCCTTTAACACATGGGAAGGCTGCATTGTATGTAGAACCTTTGAGTGAAGAGGATCTAAATAGGATATACATGTGTACAATTAGAGATCTTGAAGTACTCAAGCCATCTAAGGAAGGTGTTATTTAGTGGGATGATGCTCAGTCTATGAGTGATACAATTAGTATTGCCTATGATAACTTGGCACATGGAACATATGCAATGGTCAAGAGAGAGATCAAGAACACAATTACATGCATGATCAGGCCACATGATTTTCATTGTTTGGGTCATAACTAGATACCTCAATATACTAGTGAAGGAACTCTTGATGTATTTCTGTGCACCATAAAATATTAGTGGACAAATCAAGTAGAAAGAAGAAATATGTTGGTTTATACCCTACGTGGGAGAGTTACGCACTAGTGGACTACACATAGAGATAACCTTTGGAGTGGCAAGAAGTGAGAATCACATTCTCTACTAGGTTTCTTAGGAATAATGTACCTTTATAGATATGAAAATTTCATAGGAAAGATTATTCTTCGCACCACGTTCAAAAGTGTGAGAGACTCTTGATGGAGGAGTAGGAGACCTTACCGCCATCACTCTAGGTACATAAGTTTTATGCCACTCTAAGAGGTTGTGCACACGCATGGTATATTCATGCAGAGTTAACAAGGGAGACAATTAATTGGTAGGATATGACATCAGGTATGATTCAATCCTTTGATTAATTTTCTACTAAATCTGTGATGAATGAAGCATTATAGTTTATAAAGCACCTTACGATGAGGGATAGTGAAAAAGATGAGGAAGTCCTGTTAAATATGTTTGGAGAGTTTAAATTGGAGGTGCACTTTGAATAAGAAGAGATAGATGAGGAACAACTTGTGCGCTCTTGCCTAGAAAAAGAAAAGGATAAGCTGGTCTACATGATTGATGATGAAGAAGTAGAGAATCTAGATGTTGATCACACTATGGGTATTCGTGAGGTATTAGATAGTGCTGATGACAAGGTGAGCGCTTATCATGAGCTAATGAAAATGAAGAAGGTAAACATTAGAATAGATACAGAACCTAAGAAGGCTATTATTGGTGACTACTAGTTTGAACAAGAGGTGTCAAAGATAATTGAGCTGCTGTGTGACTTCCAAGACTTATTTCGGTGAGGTTATCACGATTTGAAGGGGGTGTATCCCTCTTTGAGTGAGATGAGGATCAAGTTAAAGGAAGGTGAGTGCCTAGTTAGGAAGAGGCCTTATAGGACAAATCATAATTTGCATGTAAAAGTTAAAAAAGAAATGGATAAGATGTTGAAATCTGGAATCATTGATCCCATTGAGGAATCAGAGTGGGTTATCCCCATGGTGATAAGCATAAAAAAATATGGTAGAATAAGGATTTGTGTGGACTAAAAAGAGTTGAATGTTGTGTGTGTCATAGATATTTTTCCCCCACCTTTATAGAGGATATCTTGGAAGGCATTGCAGGGTGCAAAATATACTCTTTAATTGATGTATTTTTTGGTTATCATCAGGTGTGGATTGCTAAAGAAGACCAAGAAAAGACAACTTTCACCACTGAGTGGGGAAGTTTTGCATATACAATTATTACCTTTGGGTTGAAGAATGTGCATGTAGTCTTTTTGCGCATTATTGTGAAAGCATTTAAAGACTTTATACACAAGTTTTTACAAGTTTATTTGGATGATTGGATGGTATATGGGCTGATAAAAGATCATTGTGACAACTTGAGACTCATATTTCAGAGGTGTAGGTAGTTAAGCATCTCCTTGAATATTAAGAAGTGTATCTTTGCTACACCCTTTAGGACTCTATTGGGACATATTATATGCAAGGAAGATTTGTTGGTAGATCCTACTAAGGTTGCAGTTATCTTGGGTTTGGAGGAGCCTACCAATTAGAGTGAGGTACGTGGGTTCTTAGGAAATACAAGTTATTACAAAAATTTCATCAAAGGGTATGCTAAGATTTCCGCACCCTTGGAGTAATTTTTGAAAAGCAAAGGAAAGTTTGATTAGAATGAGGTGTAACAGATAACATTTGAGACATTGAAGGAAAGACTTACTTTTGTGCCCATCCAGTGCTTTCCTTCTTGGGATAAATCGTTTCATGTACATGTTGATGCCTCTAACATGGCCATTGGTGCCATGTTAGCACAACCTAGAGATGAGATTGTTGATCATCCTATCTATTTTGTGATTAGGAAGTTGACACCAATTGAGCAGACTTATACAACTATAGAGCATGAAATATTGTGTATGATTTACATGCTGCACAAGTTTAGACAATACTTGCTGGAAACTCTATTTATATTTTATATATATCACATGGAAATTAATTACTTGGTTAATAAGACCATTTTACAGGGGCGTATATGCCAGTGGGTTATGTTGTTTCAGGAATTTGACTTTATAGTGGTGGTAAAGCTAGGAAAGAGCAATTATGGACCAAATAATTTGTCAATGATTAACTCAGGTGAGGATGCGCAAAGCATTAAGGACATAATGATGGATACATAGCCATTCAGATTGAACTGTGCACCCTTTGGCTTGGAATATATAGCGGTATTTTTACATACTAGTGTGGCACATGAGGGAATGAAGAGCTTATAGAGTAAACAACTTACCATATGTGCTGCGCCTTAAATGTTAATCCATGGGATCTATAAAAGCTAGTTCAGGATGAGGTTTTATGCCAATATGTACTTGAGCATGAGCGTGAAGCTATTATGGAGGAATCTCATGGTGGAATTGGTGGTGGACATTATATAGGTAATGCTACCACGTGAAATTTTTTGCTAGGTGGCCTTTGGTGGGAAACAATATACAATGGTTGTAAAGAGTATGCCAGGGCATGTGATCATTATCAACACCTTGGGAAGCCTGAGCATAGAGATGAAATGCCCTTGAGGTCTATAATGAGTGCAGAACCTTTTAAGAAATGGACAATTGATTTTGTGTGAACTATTTCCCCATCGACACGAAGGGCTGAATCGCCTTGCATTATAACATGAAAAAAATATTTAACAAGGTGGGTATAAGCAACACCTACAAAAGATTTCACAATAGCTACAGCAAAAAGGTTCTTGTGGGAAAAAATTATCAGAAAATATGGATGTCCATTGAGCCTGACCAGTGACATGGGCACACACTTTTTGAATGAGATAATCAAGGTATTGTTGGAAGAATTTATGGTAGCACACCATAAGACAACACCCTATCATCCACAGGTTAATGGGGTTGTTGAGGATTTCAACAAAATATTGGGACATACATTGATGAATATTTGTGACGTTGGAAGAAAGGACCAAGATGATAAAGTCTCTACAGTACTTTGGGAATACATGACAACTTACAAAAGACTCAACAAGGCCACACCCTTTCAGTTGGTGTTTGGTAAAAAGGCTATTTTACCAGTGGAATTTATGTTACCATCCCTACATATTGTGTGTGTAGGTGGATTAGATGATGAGAAAGAACTTAAAGAGTGAATTGACAAGTTGATGTAGTTAGATGAACGATATGTTATAGCACGTTGGAACCAAAAGATAGAGAAGGACCGAAAGAAGGCATGACATGATAGAAACATTCAGAATAAACAAATTGAGGTTAGACAAATGGATCTTCTTTATGACTCCAAGTTTGTGTGCCACCCTGGGAAATTAAAAGTGCATTGGTTGGGACTATATGTGGTGACATATATACTTGATTAAGGTGATTTTTAGTTGTAGGCACTAGATGGAACATGGTTTCCCGATTATTTCAATAGGAGTAGGTTGAAGCCCTATTATAAATAAGTCTTATTGGTGTTCGTAATAAGGCTGTATTGCCAGTTAGATTAGATTTCATTTAAGGAATTTTATTTATATGTGTTTCCTTACATTTTTTCTATGCTTTGTTAATTTAGTTCAATGTTTTTTTGTAATAAGCGTGATTGTGTGCTAATAGCTGATTAATATCTAAGTGATTTCATGCATAGAGGACCACACATACTTTTAGTGTGGGGTGGATTGAAGTACAGAGATGGGAATTGCCAGTGCCCTTTTGATACATGTTGGATTGGTTAAAGGCTTCTTATGGAACATTGGCATGAAAGTGAATAATTCATGAAGAGTGTTGGACACAAGGTTTTCTACAGAAAGTTGAGTTGATTGAAGACCACATAGGGAAAGTGATCACGCATTGTAATGTGAGATAGGAAATGACATGTGAGACTACTTGGTATATGCCACAAAGGTTTTTTACTTTGGTGCAAGGAGGTACACAGAGGAGGTCTGTGGCTAAGAAGTAGCATAACATGACAGGGGATTATGACTGCAGCGCACGAGGTGAGGCTGTGAAAGTTGTTAAAAATGGAAAAGGTACTTTATTAAAAAAGTGACTTAAAATGCATAGGTCAAAGGGAAATGAGGGTCATGAAAAAGTATAAATAAGGGGTTAGGGTACTCATTTAGCTACCTTTCCTTTGAAACAATTTGTGCTACCAAACGAGTTGAAGTGCAAAGAAGAGCTTAAAAGATATGTAGAGTTTGTTTGAAACAGAAGTGTTTGAGAGCTGTGTCCTGAATCCTTGCAGAGAAGTAATTTGGACTTGATAGTGGAGTACTAAGAAGTGTTGTGTACATTGTAACTGGTTGAAAATTTTCATGGCTCGGGTAGAAGCGAAGTTAAAATAGAAAACCTAGGGCACGTAGTTACAGAGAAATGGAAACAAGGAAATTGAGAATAAAGAGACCTGAGGTTGTGGTGGAGGAACCCTTGGAAGAGCTATACTCAGAAATGTACCCTCATGGTGTATTGAGGGTGGAAGTATAGAAATAAAAATCTCACTTGATGCAAAATCAATGATTTTGACCACCGTACCGAGGAGAAAAAGAAGAGGATGAGGGAATATTTAGAGAAACTCCTCCCAAGAAAACTCAAGGCTAGAAACCCCTTAATTGATGACTCTGTGAAGTGAGAGTTGGAGGAAACAGGTGTATTATAGTTGTGGGAGATTCCTTTCTTTTCCAAACTCACACACCTATTTTAGTGCCTAATGTCATGGGTTTATGAAGACTTCTTCTACTTTGTGGGAAGAAGGATGAGACTCACCACCCAATTAATTGAGCATGTCACAATGTTGAGAAGTATGGGAGAAGACATGGCTCTAGATTTGTGTGCTACAATGAAAATTAAAGAACTTGCGAAGAAATTAAGCTATGAGAAGGGAGGTCGAGCACAAACCATTATGGATTTATATGATCCAACACTTAGGGTTTCATCCTGACTTGTGAGCTATAAATTGGGTGCTTTTGAGCGTTCTTATACATGACTTATAGGATTTCAAAGAGAGCACACTACAATTTGGCCCAGTTTTTCACCAATAGCATCATTGAGGAGGTGAAGCTACAGAATGAAGGATCGAATATTATGTGGGGGTCCATTCTGCTCTTGATCATATTTTGGGAAATTAGGGTACCAGATGGGCCCGAAGGCAATATGTGGGTTTACCCCTAGCAAACTCATCCCCCACAATACAATTTTTAGGTTTTACTTGTGATGGCAGCATCATAAGTACATACAAAGCTATAATTAATAAGTGGTACGATAGAGTTCAAGGGGCCTTTGAGAATGGGTGGAACATTTCGTGCAAGTTTCCTACGGTGGTTGGGGAGCAGGTCAAGTTTGCAATGATGCAACATTCTAGTCTTTACTGGTTCAGGATGGTTAAGGGCGAGATGGGTCCATGGTGCAAACTTTCATTTTAATTCTCAAAAAAATATCTGAAGTGTTCAATTAATAGGTTAAAGGACACACAAAAGTTGACTTATGATACGGAAAAAGTGGATTCACATCTACATAGGTTGTGTGCCACCTATAGATACGATTTTAGGCTCGAGTACTAGGAAGTTTTGGATCCAGACTTGTTGGATTTGCATCCATAGATAAATATTATGATCAAAGGATTTATTCACAGGGTATTTGTTCAGCTACAACCAAAGACTCGAGGAGGAGTCAAGGTGGAGGTTACTGACTCCACTTTACCATAGCCTAAGGGAGAACTCACGTTGCCTATCTGGAAGGTGCGTGTGGAAGAAGCAAAGGAAGAGGAACGTGATGAAGAAGAGGGAAAGCTTGATACTTCGTGTAAGAGAATTTATTATTCCCATAAGAGTAGTAGTGTAGGTGCATGAACCTCTCAGTAGGGTAGCATGGAATAAAAAAATACCAAGTTCTCAAGGGTAGAGGTGGTCTCTAGCTTTGAGACGAAAAAATAGGGTCTGAAGATGAAGAAGACTTGGAGAAAGTAGGTGCCTCACTTAGAGAGGAGATTGAATAGGAGTTCAAGGAACAAGATAGGAGAGTCAAGGAGAAATTAGAGGCCAAGGTGGGTGAGAAATAAGGCTCCAATGACAGAACAAGCAAAGAAGATCTCGGTAAGGGAATGCACACCAGTGAAACTAGAGGAGCATGAGGAGGAAGAAAAAGGTGACAAATTTTTAATCAAGGAGGATAAAGGATTGGGGAAAAGTATCAACACTCGTACCTGTTATCCAAATTGTGCACACTTTGGCTAACATGGACTCTGAGGGGGTATATTAAACCTCAGGATTAGAAACAACCTTTATAAGAACACTTCAAGACATTTCTAGTTATTACTATTATTGTAGGAGTGTTTAAGGTGGAGCTCGATGGAGCTAGTTTCAAGGACCATGTAAAAGGAGACCAGTCTCATCTATTTTATATGATTAAAACTACCTTCTAGTGGTAATTTTCCACAATTATTAAGTAATCCATGACAGAGTTCTCTGAAGTACCTACACTAAGACCCACATGAATTACTGCATTTGGAGCTCCAATGTTGGGTATTGTATCAAGGTCATTCATAGTTTATAAATCCATCCAAGTCGAGGTAGGAGCTCAATTGGATAGCAATATTTAAGGAAATGAGTTGGTAGATTGATATAAAATAAATAAGATTGAGTTGTTGAGATAACTTGGGGATGAGCTCGCCCGAAGGACTGCGTAAGATCAGCTCATATGAAGAACTTGGGACTTGTTTGAAGGCATAGGCTCATGGTGGTCCCGTGAGATGGTGGAAAATGAATATCTTGTTTTTGATCTTATCATTACAATGATTCTTAGAGCCAAGGTGTAAGTAGTCATTTCAGGTTGGGCTCATGAGAGAAGAATAGATGTAAAAATAATGGTTGTGATTTTTTCGCATGTGTGGAGAGGTTGAATGCAAAATGAAACATCAAATCATGAAGGAAAACTTGGCGAGCGATAACCCACTCAATCGAGTTAAGCCCATGCCTAGTCATTTGTGAATTGGTGAGCTCATTTGATAAAAAATGAGGTAACTCGATCGATTGAATTAGGGATAGCTCAATGAAATACTTCAGAGCTCATGGGGATATGAGGAAGTTGAGCCCTATGAGATGAAATGCAGAGCCATGATGACAGGATGTTGAGCTAAGGTAAAGGTTCCACAATAAGGGGTTTTTGAAGACCGAGCTAAGGCAGATGTTAAAATGGCGAGCTCGCAGTCTGAGTTGTTGTATTAGATCAGGTAGGTTTTTGGATGGCTCGGTGAGCTAGAATGGTCACTACTTGAAGGAAAATTTTCTTTTAAAGCCTGGGAATCCACTTTTGTGGGTTTTCAGGGCAATGTGTTTGAGCAATGCCACAATCAAGGAACTTTGGGGAATTTTTTCTAGATAGACAAAGGAAACATTTCCATGTGGGAAAAGTCCAATCTCATCGCCAAGTGGGAATAATTACTTGAAAATCCAGGTCGATGTTTCTACGTTGGGGTGGTTGAGGAGCTGATCTCCGTGTAGGAGCTCTCATATTGGCAAGTCATCATAATCATTCCACATGAAGAAGAACTCCAAGTAGTTACCAATTCACTAGGCAGTCTTCAGGAGAATTTCAGGTAGAAGAATAGGTTGAATGATTTTGACGAGTCATTGAGTTATCTACCAAATTATTAGGATGGTTTCCCTGGTGAACAAGTCATGAGGAGTATGATTCCTTTTCCAAGTTATTAAGAAAGTCATGTCACACTTGAAGCGGAATATGGGAATAGGCACACAGAGGATCTTAAAGTCATAGGTTGAGACGTAGCGGTCAGGTTGTTGGAAAAGGTACGCGGTGAGGAGAGCTCATTGCTAAGGATGGAAAGTCACTCAAGATACTAAACAATGATTGGTGAGCTCTCTATTTTGGAAGACATCCAAACATCATTTCATCATGACATTTAGAGGATTACATTATATGCATAGAGTCACTCACACAAGAGAAGTTAAATATGTCACCTTATTAAGTCTCGGTGGTGACCATGTAGAGTAGATGTGGCTAAAGAAAATATTGCAGGTATTATATTGATCAACCAAGCATAACGACATCAAACTCATATGAAGATGACTCAACAAAATGAAGATAGATCCACTCGATCGAGTCTAACTCATAATGAGTGACTCAATGCATGGGTAACTCGACGCCTCGAGCATAGAACCAATGAGGTGTTTAGCAGGGGCTAAGTTACATCAAATGGAAAAATTTGTGATTGGTGTGATGGATTAGCTCGAGCTTAAAGTTGCCTATGGTGAGGCCGTGTTGACCAACTTTATATCGAGCTCAATGTACAGTCACAAAGCCAACATTTTCATGAGGGATAATTGAGTGCAGATGTTTGAAAGAATGAAATCAACACATGATTGAGGTCTGAATGTTTGGTCTAAGGTTACCGAGACGAGTTCACAGCAAATTAAAGGGATCCAAAGATCTCACAAAGTCGAGCTCAATTGGGAGAGTTCATGATTCAAATCCTATGGATTCGTGAGCAAGCTTAGAAGATATAAAGGGGATGGCTCAGATTATGGTGGTCATCTCAATGATGAGTCACTCATTGCAAAAGCTCACAGGAAAATTAATAGCTTGAGAGAATAACATGAAAGGCTGAGTTAATAAATAGATTAATGCATTGATGTCAAGGAAGCAGTTTATGGAAGCATGTGGGCTGCACTTTTTTTCATAAGAGTAGAAATTTTTGAAACATAAAGAACTCTTTCCCCTCAAAGATTGGAAATGGCTCACCTCATGAGATCCAGTGAGCATAGCAGATGTGAATCAATTTTTGGGGAGTCGATTTCAAAGATAGGAGCAATGAAGTGTTAGCCCAGGTGATACAAGCGAAGTGAGTCCATTCACAGAGATCATTTTACATGGTGATTTGGTTCATAGTAGAAGTGACAGTGAGATCGAATTAAATCATTTGGTTTGATCAAGATCGAGGATAGAGTTGATGGGGGTGCTCGATTAAGTCATCAATAGTGGAATAACAAGAGTAACTCATTAATTTCTGAGGATGGAAAGTATTATTTTTGGAGAAAGACGTATTGGAGTCCAAGATCTTCCAATGATGGATTTAATGTGGAAGAGCCGAGTAGAATGTAATACAAGGGAGTGTCGAGTGTTGGTGAACTTGTAGGATCGACCAATACAACATAATTGTAGGATGGGTCTCCAACCATCTAAAAGGATCTCGCAAGCCATGATTCTTTGGTGAATTGTTTGCATAAACGTCCATTTGAAATAGGACATAACTTGTATCAGTAATGAAAGACATAGCGGCTTGTACACGGATTAAATGATGTCAAGTCAGGGAGTTCCAAGCTCAGATTGAATCTGATACTTATTACATGGTGAAACTATTTACACATGATTAGTTGAGATTGGGCTCATAAATGAGGTAGAAATGGTGTCTTTACTCATGAAAGACTCAAAAATTTGAGATAGGATGGCTAGAGAGTGTGGATGATGTGAAAAAGACGGGTCCAAGTTAGTGATGACTGAGCTGAGTTGAGCCAGAGAATGGAACAATGCATGGATTTGGATCAGAAATGGGCTTGTGGAAAGAGATCAGAAGGTCAAGCTATGTAGGTGGATGAAGATTTTTGGGAGGAGTTACCCAGACGTGACGAATTTGAGCCGGTGTAATGCAAGTCACAAGTCTAGTGAGGAGCCTGCAAGCTTTCTGATGTAAAAATAAATACAAGGAGTGATCCATGAATCACTCAAGCATATGCACAAGTTGCATGAGGTGGTCTAGGGTCGATGTGATGGAAAAAAAGCTCGATGTGGAATAGATAGTTCATTGATGATGGCTTGGTTGCTCAGTTGGTGCAAAGCTAATATAGAAGAATCCAGTTCTCAGCATTTGTGATGCGGGTGGTCCAAGATAGTAAGGAGATCTTGGAAAATCCAGAGGGAAGCTTGATAGTCAGGCGATGCCAAGTAACTTGGCACAATGTGAGATGATATGTGGAGTTTGATCTCGATAGGATTTGGATCGCTCAGTTGAGCCAAACCAAATAAAGAAAATTGGGGTGGCTCACATATGGAAATAATTTTCAGAGAGAAAATAATGGTGAGCTCAATTCTTGCAAAGGAGTTATGTGGTGAGCTCATGTAGAGTAGTTTTTGGGCTCGTCAGTCGGTTGATGCATGCATGTAAGAGGAGCTCAGTTCTTACTTGGAGCTTGGTTTGTAGTTTGAGCTCGGTCGATGGAGGAGCTCGGCTTGTAGTTGGAGCTTGGTCGATGGAGGAGCTCTGTTTGTAGTTGGATCTTGGTCAATGGAGGAGCTCGATTCAAAGTAATCTCAGCTCGATGCGGTGTAGAGGAACTCGAATCCAACTTGGTGAGTTGGTTCGGCGAGCCAACCACCGAGTTGGTCTTTTTGTCCATTTCTCATAAACCTCCTCAGTGTAAACTAGTCAACGGGAGGGTCCCACATTATTAATTTTAATTAATTTAATATTTTTTATTTAAATATTTTAATAATAATAGTTATTATTATTTAAATATTTTTTCTTTTAATTAGTTAAGGAGAACTAGGTCAATTGGGAATTAATGGCACATGTTGGAAGCTTCTCAAAGTGGTTCAACCAACTGTAATAAGTATATCATCTGCCTTTAATTTAGGAATGTAATTATGACCTTTCCTCTTCTCTCTCACATATTCTTCTATAAATGTAAGTTGGAGGCTCATTCCAAAGGGTTCCAACATGTCAGATAGGTTGGGAAGTTAGTAATCTTAGGCAAGTGCAATTTTTTAAGAGTTCTCTCTCTTCTGCAGGTTGTCCTTATATGTTGAGCGAACTTTCAAGCCTCCTGTTCAATACTGTAATGGAAACCATTTCCTCTTTTGAATGTATGATGCATTAAACACGTTATTGAAGCAATAAAAATGCATGTTTTGTGACTAATATTGGTCCTTTCATCCTTTCATACTTCTTTGTGCATTTTTCTCATGCTTGTAGGTACATTGTGTAAGTTCAAGTTTCTATTACAGGTTCTTGGATTTTTGTGCTTATCAAGTGGTGGAACGTTGCATGCAGTTGAGTTGTGGTGCTTGTTCACCCTTATCAAGTTCATCCTTCTTCACTAGAAGACTAATAACTTGTTTGTCTGATCGAGTTTAACAAAGGGAATGCGTGTTTCTTAGTATGTGGTATTCAGTACCCTCTCTAAGTTGCAGTAGGTGAAGTTGACTTGTGGCACACACACCCTCTTCAAATTAAAACTTCATGAGTCTGGAAACACCCTTTATTTGGTGCATCATCATCCCTAGTATAGTTTCATTTCTACAAATATCTTTCCCTAAAACCCATAAAAATGTTAGCATAGGACTAGATAACCATTGTATTACACTAGGAGTGGTACAACACTTAGTTTAGGAAGAGGAAGCCGGTCTTCTTCGGAGGTTCACCTCGAGCCTGAGTGCTATAGGTTGGGAGGTGATCCAATGTGTCCTAATCACACTAAATATCTTGTTCACATTCTACCCATTCGGAGGGTGTAGTGATTTGGCGACAACAGTTTTTGGCATGCATGGTGGGACAAAGAGTTGGTACTCTCTTCTCACTTGTACAAAGCAAAGTACTTGACGACTCTATATCTCTGGATTCCTAACCTCAGTGCATTATCTTATGTGAATAATTCAGACAAGAGCTTATTCAAAGAAAGGAAATTATCAGTATATCCAACTATCCTTGTCTCCTCTAAGGAGAAGGAGAAGAGGCGTCTCAACATCACCTGTTGCAACATTACTTCATTTCATTAAGTCATTGTGATCTTAGTGAAATTTCAGCCTTACAAGCCATACCCAAGCACAACTGGAGATTCCATTGGTTCAAGTGATCCACTCTTTGTGTTTTAGAATTTCAGTTTCACCCATTTCCTTATAGTTTTCTTTGACATATTTCCATTCATGAAGTGGTGCCATCATGGCTTCATTTCCACAATGGGATTCCCACTTGTAGAAGAGGTGATTCTTTCCATCTTCAGGCTATTATAATTCACCTCCAGACCAATTTCATGATAAATACCAGTTCAAGCATGCATGCCCCCATGAGCAAGATGCAAATCGTTTTGGTCATCGATTAGACTGAGGGGATACTAAAGAAAAATGACATGCATATTTTGAAATCTAGCCTACACATGAAGAAGACCACTTGCAGAAAAAGGTTTGAGAATTGGAACATAGCATGATGTAAATAAGGATTAATGACACGAAAAAGGCATGCCAAATTGGCTTCAAAATTCCATACCCTTAGACTGATCCTATACCATTTGATTTTAATCCTCAACAAAATCTTCAATTCATAATCAATATGATTATTCAAGTTGCAGAATGGATCAATAAGATGGAAGTTCACAAATATAATGTTAGTCAATCCTGTCAATGGGAGGTCCCTACATTACCACCTTACAACCCTCTTTCTGTGTCTCCATCCATGCAGTTTCAAATTGAAGCACATGATCCTAACCTTCCAGTTACTACCCATGCAGTGGAATTCACTACTTCATCTTATTTTCCTTGATTCCATCATGAATATTTCATGCCTCGTTCTTCTAAAGTTCCTTCTTTCCTACAAAGGCCACCAAGAAAAGAAGATGAATCTCTTCCACTTCCTCAAATGGTGAGTAAATTAGTTGAATCTCAATTCGTCCCTCATCTTGTAGTCCCAAATCCATTTTAGGAGGAGCATCTTCAAGAAACGAGTGAAAGGGAGGAGTATATGGTTGAGGAGACTAGTAAAGGAGATCATGCAAAGAATTTGAAGGATTAGGATACAAAGCTTAACATCAAGCAAACTTCATTCTTGACTAAACCTTCTGCAGAAGTTGAGGCTCAATAACAAGTGGACCAAACTATTTTTGTACCAGAAAAAAATCTAGAGTTGAACAAGGAAGACCTTCAATCTACCTATTCAAAATTAAATATTCATATTGGCTCCATATCTTCAGAGGAGGTTGAATCATCACAAGTGGAAAAATGATTTGTAAAAAAGTAAGACACAACTCCAAATCTTCCAGGGGGAGAGCATGTGCAAGTTAAAGAAGAAAAACTCTCAAGTGTATAAGGTAGTTCTAGTGAGTGCAATGATCCTAATTTCCATGCATGTTAAGAACTTGCAACATTTTTGGAGGGTTGTATTAGATTTCCAAGGTCACCATTAAATGTTACAATCATCCACAAGGAGTTTCATGGGATTAAGGTGGATTCAGTGGTCATTAATGCAGATGAGACCATGCTGATGTTTTCAAATCCTTCCCTTTCTTCATTCTTACAAAACTCTGATCTCCTAGATGAATTTGATCTTTATAATTTCATGTTTGAGGATGAGGATAATCAGGACAAACATAATTCCAATCCAGAGAATCCCATGGTGGATAAAGTTAAATATTTTCCACATTTGGAGAGTGTAGAAACAAGCCATTTGCCGGATGTGGAGGAATTTAATCTTCCATATGGATTGATGAATGAAGAGCACATGGGAAAGAATAAGTTAGATTCATAATTTGATGGAGATGGTGTCATTGAGAATTTATTTCTCTCAATTTGGGAATCTAACGTAGTTGATGAAACAAGGATGAAGGAAGGTTGTATGTTGAATAAGGAGATTGATAGTGAATGTCAATCAAACGAGGAGGAATTTTTAGATGAGAAACACATTTTAAACATTTGTAGTGGTTCAATAATGGAAACTACAAACAATCCAAAGGAGTTACATGTTGCGGAAGAACTCCTTGTTGCCAAGGAGGAAAAATGGGTATGAAGAGGACATCACTTCAACACCATTTATCTAGGAATGTTTGCTGCAGGAATTCATTATCAAAGTTGAATATTGGAGTAGTGGGAAAATTCAAAGGATGCGACCATGTCCCATCAGGTATTTGGCTTCATTGAAGCCAGAGGAGAAGTTAGAACCAATCACATTCATTTCAGAATGCGAGGATGAGTTTCATAATTCTAAGGATCAGCTGCAATGCCTCTACAAGACAAATGCAAAGAAACTAAAAGAGGAATTCCTTCTCTTTCCAGTTGATACCTTGGTGGACCAAGTGGAGAATTGGGCTTGTTTAAGTTTTTCACTCTCATTTTCAGCCATGTCTATTGACAAATCATTTGCATGGAAATCCATTATGAGAAAAGGGATCTATTTTACACAATCAGTTGAAGGGTTTGTTTAACTCATATGTTCCTCTAGTTAGCGTAGAGTAGGAATAGGTTTTCTTTCAGTAGAATAAGTGTATTACACACCCTGCATATTTTTAATTGGGGTGTAGACACAAAAATTGGGTCACACTCCCCTTAGTCCCTCGTTAAATAACCAGCTCAAACATACTCACCTAACCATGGCCCCTTTCACCCCACATTAATATTAGTTTAATTAACTTATTTAAATTAATACCCATCCTCACAATATACATTACTTAAAAATTCTAATTAAGCTAATTTCCACCTCACCTAGACACCTCACATAACCACCTAACCTTAGACCCATTCTTGGCATGTTTCCATAACTAACTAAGACTTAGTTTAACCCTAAAAATCAATGCATACTATCCCTCTAACCACCTTACTTATCATAAAAATGTAACGTCTATTATTCATCCAGGAAGAAAAGAATGAACCTGAGTTAAAAGAGGTGAGATCTACCAATTTTAGTAAACCTAGGGAATCCCGCCTTAACCGACACTGGTCAGACCTAAACCAACATTGGTCAAGATGAAACCATCGTCAGTTATCATTTATTCACCTTAGCAACCTTGTTTGAGGGGTTGGTATATTTATGACCAGACAAGAGAGATCAAAGCTACATGCAAGTAGAACCAGCATCCTTTCATGCATCCAGACATTCACAGCCAACACTAGGACAAACCCAGAATCATTGCACTCACGGAAGCATTATGGGATTCATTGATACTGTACTAAATACCATTCTTATGATCAACTACCATTACCATTCAACCATCCAATCTACATCACAATAAGTGTATCCCTAACCGACATTGTTATTTCAGTTAGTAGCTTTTGTTACTCTTGTTATTAATCTACACTTTGCATGCTCATTCTTCTATCCCTTACCAACCTGTAACCCAATCATTTCCTTATCCACACCACTAAATCACCCATCCTCACCTATTGTTCATCCCTGAATAAACCATATACTTCTATAAACCTCCTTATCCACCCTACCATCTCTATCAAATCCCAGATCAAACCTTGTAATCAGATCTCTTTGAGTTTCATACACCTCGACCTTACCGACGCCGGTTACCCATAACTATCGTCGATTCTGCATAAACTGTCACTGGTCATACCAGACCGATGTCAGTCTCTTTGTTTTATACACTACCCAAGAACAAAGCAAAACAACCTCCTACCCATTGACCTAAACAACCCAGAATTAGACCTTAACCAATCCTAGTACCTTAACAGTCACCTCATCCTTCAGATCCAATTATAGCCTAGCCTATTGTGATTGGATTTTCTTATTATACTTGAATGAGATACCTAAATCATATCAACTACAATAGGACTTTACTTATTTCTCACATTAATTTTAAATAGTGGATTGAAAATCATCTAGGAAGTATCACAATTCCCGAAACTAGCATACACTAGGTAGTCCACTTTCATATATCATTTAACTTCTATTTTGTGGTCTTTTTTTCTATTACAGGTAGTTCCTCCTAGCCAAAAGGAATATCTTACAATTGGAATTGGGTCAAGAAGTCAGAACAAGCGCATCAACCTCCAACCAACCCATTTAACAAGTATTCCTCCTAGCCCATAACCCTATCTGTTTCATCATTAAAAAATGTAAAGAAAAATTTGAAACATTTTGGCATGCTCGGTGGGACCCATCAGGGGTTCTATTGCATCTTATTCATTTCTAGGTGAAAGTTGTGTGTTTGTTTCCCTTTAAAAGGCTTACATAGTAATTTTATTCCCTAGTAATCCTCTCTTCTTTCTAATTAATCTGAAAGAAACATTTCTCTTGGTGAATTTTAAAAGGAACAATTCTTCTTTCTTGCTTTCTGCATTAGTGAAAGATCATACCCTCTTCTATTCATAATTTTCTTCATTGAACGTAATCTTTTCAATTTGGGCTTAAAATTGGTTGCATTACATTCTAATTTTCTGCATTTATCTCACATTAAAATGAGGGCAACCTATATGTTGGAAGTCATGCCCAACTGATGGTTAGCACAAAGAATCATAGAAAGAACATTCTCTGTGTACGTGTGTCTTACCAAACTACACAAAATTGAAATATACACATCTTTCTTAAACAATATCTTACCTGGGAACACCTGTCCGCAGTCACATGATCAGATTGGAAGGTACTCCCCATCTCATTACCTCTGTCAAGTCATTATCTTAGAGGACAGCCTGCCCCCACCATAACATACTTGAAACCTCTCCTTTTAGATATCCTTCTTCACAGGAAGCCTTCCTCACCAAAAAATCTAATCTAAATTCTAAGTTAGTCTTCTAAATAGCATAAGATCAACACATTCAAAATCACTTGTTAGATACGTGTTTTTAGTGTCTGATGGACATGTGTTTTGAGGTGTGAGGATACGCTTCTCCATTTTTCCATTCTATTTCCTTACACACTCCACAATCACAGTTGGAGTATTCTGACTTCTTCTGATTGTGTCAAGACTTCATTACACCATCTCCATACCTTTGGGTTGGTTATTTATGTCACTAAGACTCACAAAAATCCATTTTTCTACAATTTCCAATTTTCATAGTAACCAGCATCGGTTACCCCTGACCAACAACGGTTTTGCTTAACCGGCATCAGTTTTCTGTTCTTTTGGGTTAAATTTCCTAAAGAACCCTTATTTCATTTTCTTTGCTTTCAGAGTTCCTTTGAGTCTCTGTACTCTCTAGGCTTTGATAAACCGTCATCATACAACTTGTTCATCTGATTGTCACCAGTCTTTACCTCATTCGGTAAAACTATTCATGTCTCACAATAACCAACCTCAGTTACCCCTGAACCAGCATTGGTCATCCTTAATTGGCATCAGTTACCCTATACTGAATATCAATTGATATATTACCCAAATCCACATATAGACACCTATTTTCTTCATTATCATTGCTCCCTGTGTCACCTGCAGGATACAACATCACTTGATATACATTCATTCACATGGTGTTGACTCACAATCAAGCTAATGCTTTTACATTTCACGCAAGTCGTCAACCACTCCCGCCTAGTCCTTAACCACCCTATGTCCTATCACCCATGGATCCAACCCTACCTACCACCATTACCATAGGTGACGAGGAATTTGCATGACTCCTTGATCATAATCCCACGACATTAAAATTCTACCTTTCCCACTCTTCCATCTAAGACTCTTCAAGTCAGTTGATATATGGCATGCCTATATCCATCTCTCCAACCTTTATTCCCACTTCTGCATTAGCCCCGAATAATGCGGTGTTACCTTCACCTGCTTCAACCCCAGTGGTTTCACAGCTAGGTTCCATACCCGCTATGACCACTACATCTATAGTATCAGTTGTACCTATAGTATCTCTTGTCTCCTCATTGACCAACCAGACCATAACCTTGTATGCACCCATTGTCTCACAAACACCCATTACAACACAACCGCCCGTGGTTTCGGTGACCCCTACTCTATTCTATAATCTTTTCCTCTCCATCCCACAAACATTGCCCCAATCACTACTAGAGTCACTATGACTGTCCCACCTACATACACATACTATTAACAACCCCCTATCTCGTCTATCACCCATTCTGGATACATGCCCTCTATGTCGGTCTCCTATTCCCAACCTCCCTATTTGGCATCACCATATAATGGAGTGTCACCCACATCACAAGTTCAATACCAGCCCCCTTATGCCACAAGAGGCACCCTTCCATCACAACCTACTAATGACCTTATCAAATTGATGATGGGAAGGATGTAGAAACTGGAAGCATCAGTTTCAAGCTCATGCAATTATCTCACCTACAATGAAATCTGTAATGAGCCCATTCATCCATCCATCCCTATTCTCCCATACCATGTACATTGGGAAATACCAAAAATTCAACCGTTTCAATAGTAAAGAAGACCCGTAGTAGTATATGCAATATTTCAAACATGGGTGTTACCCAATCACCCATGACGATGCTTTACTCCTACGGACCTTCCCGATGTCCCTAACAAGAACCACATTGGACTAGTATAGTGGGCTACCAAGACACTCCATCTACTTGTTCAATCAAGTAGCCCAAGCCTTGTTAGATCAATTCTCCATCAACATTGTTAAGAAGGTTACCATGACTGATCTTTAATCCACATGATAGTACGATGATGAGTTTATCGCTGACTTTGTCACTCGCTGGCGCAACCTAATTAACCAAATCACATTTCAATTATCTCAAACTGAACTCATAGATTTGTTTACTTGGGCTTGTGCAAGACACATCTCACCAACCCTGTAGGTGCATACCTTTCACACTTTTGACGAGGAATTCACCATGGCACGGAAATTGGAAATTTGTGCTATTGAAGAAAATAAAATTCAACTTCATAACAAGAACATCGCGTTCAAATCAAATGATGCTTCTTCATCTTCAAAACCCCAAAACAACTATTCAAAACCCAAAGCATCGGCTAACACCATAGTTCTCAAGGCTGGCCCCCCTTATCAATCAAACCCAACCAAACGTCCCTCTAATCTCTCTCCCATCCAAGATTTCCAGGTCAGACGAGAACAACAAAAGTACAATTTGATAGGAGAATCTTATTCTTCTATTTTGGAAAATCTTGTTAAGGATGGTGCCATTACCCTTCCACCTATAAAACCACATACTGGTTTTGACCCTGAGCGACCCATGCCCACATGGTATAAGGAACATGAATTTTGTAATTATCATCATGTTAAAGGTCATAACGACATAACTGCATCACCTTCAAGAATATCATCCAAGAAATGTTAGACAACAGAGATCTAGTCTTGGATAGCCTGAATGCACCCGCTAACCAAAACCTACATATCTTCAAGAAGCCATTTCCTAATCATGCACCTTCTTCTAACCAAGCTAGAGACACTTTAAACAATGATATCAATGTCTATAAAGTCCATGCTATTTTCAATGACATACCAGTTGCTTCCCAATTGCCTCATGTTCCTTCCATAGAAGAAATATTAGCCTGAGCTCTCCTACCTACACAAGAACCTATTTCATCTACTCCTACACCCATAGAGGAGCCCCCTTCATTTTCTCCCTCACCCATGGAAGAGCCTATAATTAGCACACTACCTTTGACCCCTCAAAATTCTGAGCAGTTGTCAGTGACACCTCTCCTACTCATAGGAGATACATGTCCACAACCTACATCATCACAAGGAGATTCCACATCATCTGGCCCTTCCTTTCCTTTATCCATGGAGGATCCTATCAAAATACCATTTCCTTTAGATGGCCATTCACCATTGGACCTTCAAGATCTTGCTGATCTACTGTCGGCTCTCTTACCCACAGAGTCCAAGGCTATCCATTTCCCTGTATCACAAACACATTTCACGGGGATCGCTACCTGATCCGCATCGGCCCCACCTATAACAGTACCATTTTCATGCTTGGCCGATCACCTAGATTGTGTTGATAGAGCCTTACTTTGGGGACACCTTCTACTTCATGTATCAACACAAATGCAGTTGTCACTCACTGACACCTCCACTATCTACCCAAAAGTGTTTAGAGAAACCAAAACAAACACAACCACGACTATTGCAACACCTTCTACATCACCACCCATGGCCCAACTCACACCTCTTCTCATAACCCAACATACATCTACACCCAAACACATACCCAAACCTATATTATCTCCCTTACCTAAACCTATTACTACATTAGGGGTCATATCGATAGCTAGCCTTACTCACCCACCCATCAAATTAGATTTAGCCACATCTTCCAAAACTAACACTAAACTTACCTCGGCCCTGGTGTCCCTAGATTTCACCTTGAAATCTGAGACTACCCTATGTAAAAAAATTTGTAATTTTAAAATAATGGGTCATTTTGTGTGTTAATTTCTAGAAAGTGCCTGTATTGTGTCAAGATATACCAAGAGAGTCATATTAGCCAATTTCACCAAATACCCAGATGCCCAATATCGTTATATTCTGTCGTTAGGGTTTGCATGTAGAATTTTTTTATTTAATTATCCTAAGCCCCACTTGAGGCAAATTGTGCTCTGGTTTAACCCTGTTGTGGTCTTACATGTCAATATTCCCATATACCAGTAGAGTTTCCACCAAGAATGAATCCTGGACTTTATCTGTGACTTCTAGCAATGTTTTGTGTTTTTTGGTGTTTTCTTGTTTTGTTTTCTGTGAAATTTCTCTAGGTCAATTCCTTTGTTGGTTAAGTCTATTTTCTTGGCTGGAGTATCTAGGGATCATCTATGGACATTATGCCAGAAGGAATTTGCCACAGGGGGTCTGGATCTCTCTGAAAAGATGAAGTCGTGCACAAAAATGCCTCTTCTAGGTAGGTCACATATTTGGGAAAGGAAGGTTTTAAGCTACAATGGGATTTTTGGAAGTAGCAGGCAGGTGGGAAAAGCAAGGCCACTTAAGTCATAATGGGAAAATTAGAGGCAAGAGGCAAGCGGGAATTTCTTACTTGCTTTACAGGGTGAAAATTCCCATTGTGAAATAAAAGAAAATCACTTAAGGCATTGATGGGAATTTCTTACCTGCCTTGCAGGGTTAAAAATCCCATTATGAAAGTCAAACAATTTAAGTGAATGATGGGATTTTTGGAGGTGCGGTGCAGGGTGAATAATCCCATTGGAAATTGACTTTTAAAAATAGAAATTGGCTATGTCAAAAAGTGCGACCCCTTTTGGAATAGAAGGACAACTTTAATTACATTTATTAATTAATTCTATTTCCAAAATTGGCACCCAAGCATGAGGAAAAGTCAACAAGGGAGAAGAGGATAAAAGAAATTAGAAATAGAATTCTAAAATTAAATAAATTTAATTTATTTAATGCAGCCCCCTCTCATGCAAAAAAGTGTGACCCATCGAGAGGAGAACTAATAATTTAAAAGTATTTATTGATGGAATTAATTCCTATTTTTGGTGCATAAGGTCAAAGCACACTATGAAGTCAAAGTGGACTGAAAGTAGAAAGCTAAAATTAAATAAATTAAATTTATTTAATGGCAGCCATGAGCATACACAAAATAGGCGCCCAAGTTTAAAGAGAAAAGCTGATTTTTAATTAATTAATTGGCAAGAATAAGAGATGCAATTGTTAATTATAGAATGGTGAAGGTTATATAAGAATGGGCTGCCATAATGATGAATTAATTAATTCTTTAGCAAAGAAGTGCAGCCCAGACAATTTTGGCGCCCAATTAAGGATGAATTTTACTTAGAAGAAGGTGTTTTCACTGCCGGAAAGCTTCAAATTTTGGCACCTAGGTTTGAAAGAGATTGATTTAAGTTTGATTAATTGTTTGCATAGTGGTACAGGTGCTCAGGTGAAGTTGACAAAATTCATGCTTTCTTTGCATGCAAACAAAACCTCAACTTTTGGGGCAGCAAGCTTGATATATGCAGATTTTTATGATTAAAATCAAGTGTTCATGTTCTAGTTGCTATCTTTGTCTGAATTAATTATAGGTATTTATTACAGGTGCTTATATAAGATAAAGAGAGCTTAAATCAATGTCCAATACATTGAACATATCCTTCGAATATGAAGAAATCTCCAGATTTACACCGGTTGTAAAGAATTCTAGCCGAATAAAGAGAAAAACAATTGCTCAGACAAAGATAGATATGGCCATGGCAAAGCGGGATGAAAAAGAAATCTTAGCAGAGTCATGCATAACTTCTAGGTTTGCTGAAATTGGAGATACAGATACAGATTCAAAACCTCTTTCTGAATTGATTGATAGATCCAGAGCTGGAAAGACTTCTCTCATGTGTGCAATCAAAAGCAGTGGAATCATTCGAGCTTCAAAATTCCCATCCACAGCTTAGTTGCCAAAATTCATCATGGAGTGTGCTAGGTCTTACCACCCACTATCTAGATCAGTCTGAGATGCTGTGGGGAAGACAATAATTCAGTTGGACGCACAATTCATCAATTATTTTCTGAAGATTCGAGCACGGTAGGTGGTGACTACTATTAGCATACTAGATGCCAGCAATAGATGGGAAAAGTATCACCAGCCATGGATCTCATCCAACCTATTGCTATCGCTACCGGAGATGAGGAGTTTACATGACTCCTTGACCAAAACCCTGTCACCTTGTAGTTTTACCTTTCCCACTCATCCACTTGAGATGTCTCGGGTCAGTTGATATATGGCATGCCTGTATCTATCCCCCTAACTCTCGCTCCTACTCCCGCATCAGGCCCCATATAGCTCTATGCTTCCTATATCTACCTTACCCCCAGTCATTTCACAGTTAGGTCCTATACCCGTTATGACCGCCGCATCTGCTACCTCCGTGGCACCTGTTACATCAACCGTACCCTTGATAACTACCCCAAACACAACCTCATCTGCCCCTAATGTCTCACACATACCCGTAGCTACATTACCACCTTTAGTGTCGGTGACCCCTGCCCCATTTCAGAACGTGGTCCTTTCCATTCCACAATCGTTAGCCCCTATTTCCACTAGGATTACCACAACCCTTCCACCCACATATACATACTACCAACAACCTCCCGTTTCATCCATTATACATTCTGGGTACGTCCCCCCCATTTCACTACCTTCTTCTCAATTAACCTACATGGTAGCCACATACACTGGAGTACCAACCTTCTCACGCTATAGGAGGCACCCAATCATCGCAACCCATCAACAACCTAATTAAATTTATGTTGGATAAGATGCAGACATTGGAGGTATTGGTTTTAGGCTCCCGTAACACTCTAACCTACGACGAGATTTGCAATGAGCCCATCCACCCATCCATTCCTATCTGCTCATACCCCGTGCATTAGGAAATGCCTAAATTCAATCATTTCAATAGCAAAGAAGACCCGCAGTAGCATTTTCAGTCATTCAAACACGGGTGTTATCTGATCGCTCATGATGATGCCTTGCTCTTGAGAACCTTTCCCATGTCCCTCACTGGACCTGCATTAGATTGGTATAGTGGGTTACCTAGACACTCTATATTCTCATTTAATCAGGTAGCCCAAGCCTTCTTGGATCATTTCTCTATCAATATCATCAAGAAGGTTACCATGACTGATCTATACTCCACATGTCAGTATGAGGACACATCTATCACATATTTTTTCACTCATTGGCGTAGTCTGATCAACCAACTTACCTTCCAACTGCCACAAACAAAACTCATCGAGCTGTTCACATGGGCTTGTGTTAGGCATATCTCACTAACCTTGCAGGTCTAAACCTTCCGAACATTCGACGAAGCATTCACTATGGCACGAAATTTAGAGATTTGGGCCATCGAAGAGAAGAAAATTCAATTATGCAATAAGAATTCGGCATTCAAGTTGAATGATACCTCTTCTTCTTCCAAACCACAAACCAATTATTCAAAAGCTAAGGGCACTGCTAACACAGAGGTACTCAAGGCCGGCCCAACACATCCGTCAAATAAGGCTACCCCTTCATCTAATCTCTCACCTGTCCAGACTTTTGACAAGAGCAAAGGAAATATACCCCAATTGGGAAACCTTACTCTTCTATCTTAGAAAAGCTTATCAAATCCGGAGCCATCATTCTTCCACCCATAAAACCACACAATGTTTTTGACCCTGCTCGCCCCATGCCTGCATGGTATAAAGAACATGATTTCTATAATTATCATCGAGTAAAGGGTCATAGTGATGGCAATTCCATCAATTTCAAAAATATTGTCCAAGAAATGCTCGAGAAAGGCAAGTTAACCATGGATAATCCTAATGCACCTACCAACCAAAACCTACACATCTTCAAGAAACCATTTCCTAACTATGCCCCTTTGTCTGATTAAACTAGTGAGACCTCAACTCATGATACCCATACCCGCAAGGTTCACGCTATCTTTAATGACGTACCTATCACCTTCCAATTACCTCACTTTCCTTTCGTAGAGGAAATCCTAGCCTGAAATCCTCCTTCTGCATCAGAACTAACCTCCCTTGTTCCTTCACCCATAGAGGAACATCTTTCATCTCCTTCATCACCTACAGAGGATTCTTCCGCTAACATTGAGACCATCTCACCCCTAGCTTCACCACTAAGAGAACCTTTACCCACAGTACCTCCTCCACCCATAGAGGAGCACCCATTACCTCCTCCACCCACAGAGGAGCACCCATTACTTCCTCCACCCATAGAGTAGCACCCATCATCTCCTCCACCCATCATAGGCCCAGTTGAGATACCTTTGCCTCTTGGCGAGAATTCTCCATCAGCTACCCACAATCCTATAGACTTACTTTTGGCTCTCTTACCCACAGAAGCTGAAGCTAGCCAATTCCCCATCTCTAAGACACATTTTACGGGGATTTCCATTAGGTCCTCATTAACTCCACTTATAGATGTGCCGTTGTCACGTTTGGTCGATCACTTAGATTATGTGGATAGAGCGTTACTATGGGGTGCCGTTTACTTCCTATCTTAGCATAGATGCAAAGATCCCTTGCTGATACCTCCACTATCTACCCAAAAATATTTCAACCAATCAAACCAAACCCAACCACATCTATCACAACTCCTTCCACGGCACCTATTATAGCTCAAACCGCACCCTTACCCATAACCCGACCTAAATCTAAACCCAAATCCACAGATACAACATCTTCCTCAAATAAACCTATTACCACTTTAGGGGTCACCTCGACCACTAGCCTTACTCATCCACCTATTAAACTAGATTTAGCTACATCCTCCAAAGTCAACGCCACACCTAGTCCGGTACCCAAATAGAAGAACCAAACCCATCGACCTCATACCCTGGCTGCGCTAATCACACCTGTACCTATCCCATTCGTCTTAGGACCTTAGCTACCCAACATGGTCAAGCAACCTCCACCCACCAATAAACCAAAAACACAACAGCCCATTCCTTCCTCACAAACCTATGACCTACCTAAACACCCAACCCGACTTACACCTACACCTACAACCTCTTTACCACTCATACCTCTAATACCCTCAGTTATTGCTTCACTACCCACTACACTTTAGTCGCTGTCTCTCACACCTCAAGCACAACCCATGTCATCTACCTTCACAGCTCCCCCATTATCCCCATGGGTAACTTGCCCTCTTCCCCCATTTGCTTTTCCTTCTAGACCTCATACAACCACATCACCTTTACCCAAGAAGGTGCAACCCAAAAACAAAA
This sequence comes from Taxus chinensis, assembly GCA_019776745.2. NCBI lineage: Eukaryota > Viridiplantae > Streptophyta > Pinopsida > Cupressales > Taxaceae > Taxus > Taxus chinensis. Next base: position 99,794,813 of record CM034149.1, read on the forward strand.
CTCCACTACCCCACAATAAGGTAGTCAAAACAACCACACACCCTCTTACCCGTTCACCTACTATACCCATACCTAAACAAACACGACTGACACCCAAAACCATGCCAGCACCCAAACCCATAGCTCGACCCCCTCCTCTTCCAAAGACCGTTCCTCAACAATCACCTACACCTACACCCAAACCGACATTCACTTCCCATTGTGATCCACTAGCAGGGTCTTATGCCAAAATTTTAACCAACCTCCTTGAGACTTCTGTCATCACATTACTACCACTCAAACCTTACGACCCCCTCAAACCCAAGCCAAAAGGGTTTAACGATAGTAAAATTTGTGCATAGCATCATGTGCCAGGACATGATGTGGAGAACTGTAAGGCCTTAAACCGTCCTTATCCAATTATGTCCACTAGAAACCAACTTTCACGACGAGGACCTTCTCGATGAGGATCCTGCTACACCAACACCCATTCCGATACTGCCCACTCAACAACCACAACCTCCACCCTCACATCTCTTAGAGCCACACCCAAGATTTGAAATTAACATGGTTCACATAAGAGAACTTTCCATACCACCACCCAAATGTCATTGCGCCCAACTCACCTCACAAGGTTTTTCTCCTCCAGTAGGTTTTTTCCCATCATGTCATTATACCACTCACCCTACAGCTTCTCCATTTGCCAACTCCCCTCAAATCAACATGATACACATCACTACACATGTGAAGAAGGGTAAAGAAAAGGAAACTGACCCTCTAACCAATCCTATACCCAACATACCATCTGTACCCATACCTAAAATAACTATCTGCGGCCCCACGTACCCCATTTCTAATGGCATCATACATCGCACCATGCTCAAACAATTACACCAATTTCCCCTCAAAATGTCCCCATATGACCTCATTCAAACCTCAGAATCCCATTTTCAAGCTCTCATGGAGGTTCTTCAATCTATCGAGGTTTTACCCAATGACCCTACACCCGTAGCCTCCATTATCACACTCCATCATGTAGTGTCTCTCACCAAATTACCATATTCATCTTCACCCCACCTTGTTCACCAAGTGGAATCCCTTAGCTTCTCAGAGGAAGAGATCACACCACACCAAAATGATGACCTAGACCTAGCCGTCTTCATCTCTATCCACATCAATGACATACGGGTATGCCGTGTGATGATTGATGGGGGGCTAGCATTAATATCATTTCATCCTATGCATTTGCTCAAATATGTATACCTGAAAATTACATGCATAAACATCCGGTCATGTTGCATTCATTCAATGACACTATCACCTCTACATTAGGCACTGTCATCATCCACATTTGTGTGGGCCCCCGCACTGTTCCAGAATTATTTTATGTCTTGGAGAGGGAATTCCAATATAACCTATTGCTTGGTAGACCCTGGATCCATGTAATGGGTTGCGTTCCTTCCACTTTACATAGTTGTGTAAATTTTGAACATAAAGGAAACAATTATACCATTCCAACTGACCCATCACCTTTCAAAACATGCAACATGCTTTACCGACCCAATGATGTGCTCATACCTATCAAGCCATCTATCTCCGCGACCACTACTGCTTCACCTATACCTCCACATACTAGTAGAGCCATTACTTCTACTACACATACCTCCTGCATTCCTACTACTTCCATAACCTCCACAATTGATCCGTTAGCTTCCCAATCCGTTAACTCCACCTCTGCATCAACCTCCAACACATTATCCATACTAGCTACCTACATACCAACCGCTGATCCCTTGGAAGTTTTTTTTCAACGCCTCACTTTGGGGGAGTACCACCTATATAGTGTCAACACATTCCTTAGTCCATAAGAGTATGAAATCCTTCACTAACACCCTTGTTACAATCACTGTATAGGGGAATGTCTCCTTTATGGTCCTCCTCACCTTCGTACTAGTCTCACCTATGGGGGACTTGATACTACTACTTACACACCCGAACCACCATCACAAACCTGCCCATTTTCTACTGACTTCCAATCACTTACCAACTACCATTTCACCCACACCTTCCTACACCGATGTGCGTAGAATGGTTTTGGTTTTGGATTTTACAAGAAAGGCCGCCAAACCATTATTTCATGTACCACCCACAAACATAATGACCTCATATCGGCTTCCCTGACCACCTACCAAACAAGCCCACATTGAACTCATTAAGGACATCAACTCTTCTCCACCTTCTTCACCCACTCCACCTTCATCACCATCCTCACCGATGGAGTCGATGGATCCTGAATATATCCCTCCTAATTTTTTTTCATAAACACCATTTCCTTGGGGCCACTGACTTATCAATGTGAGGGAGAGGCCCCTTCCACTCTTCCCTTCCTGTATCCTGAAATGATCGATGACGACACACCTACAATTAACGTCATTCAATGTCAGGATGATGAATCCATACTCACCTACCTTGGTGCAGAAGAATCATATATTCATCAGTCGTTACCCTCTGAGACGTAAACTATGTTAAATGAATTGACTATCGAGATCAACATTCATACTCAGGATGACCCACACATCCTAAAGATCAGACAATATTTAGATGCTACCGAATAGGAATCCATCAATTCTTTTCTCATAGATCATAACCACGCTTTTTCTTGGTCTTACGCAGACATGCCCGATATTGACCCCACCATAGTGGTCCACAATATTGTAACCATTCCCGATGCTAAACCCATCAAAAAAAAGCTGAGGACAATGTACTCTTGGATTGCTCTTCTCGTCAAAGAGGAACTTCAGTGCCTTCTTTTCGTTTCTTTCATCTTACCCATTGATTATCTTCGTTGGATTTCTAACATTGTCCCTATCACTAAAGCAATCGGGGGACTCTACATTTGCACGGACTTTCGTGACCTCAACCTAGCCTGCCCGAAAGATGACTTTCCCTTACCTGATATTGATCAACTGGTTGACCTCACCGCTAGTCACGAGATGCTATCACTCATGGATGGCTTCTCGAGTTATAACCAAATTTTTCTTGCCCCAAAAGATCAACACACGACCTCATTCATCACCCCTTGGGGGACCTTCTGCTATTGAGTCATGCCTTTTGGCCTTAAAAATGTTGGTGCCACATATCAGCGGGCTATAACTTACATCTTCCATGATATCATGCATCACATATTGGAAGATTACGTGGATGATCTATTGGCCAAATCTAAATGTCGTTGCAAGCACCTTTCCGTCCTTAAAATCATCTTTGACTGCCTCATTAAATATTACATCCGTCTTCAGCGTAAGAAGTGCATATTCACGATTCTTTCAGGAAAGCTCCTAGGATTTATCATTTCCCTCTATGGTATAGAAGTTGAACCTGCTAAAGTCAAGGCCATTCTGTAAATGCCTCCACCCACTAACCTAAAACAACTCCGTAGCCGCCAAGGTAAGTTGCAGTCTATTCGCCATTTCATTTCACAATTATCAGATCGGTGCCAACCATTTCATCATCTGCTCAAGAAGGATGTCTCCTTTAAATGGGATGATGACTGTCACAAAGCTTTTGAGGCCTTAAAACAATACCTTCTCTAATCACCCATACTCATCCCACCTAAAGACGATCAACCTTTTTACCTATACATATCTGCTACCGATCACTCCTTGGGAGCCATGCTCGCTCATCGCGATGAACAACACAGGGAGTAGGTAGTTTATTACATCAACCATACTCTTTTGGATTACGAAACCCAATACACCCATCCCAAAAAACTTTTCTTAGCCTTATTTTTTGTTGCCACCAAAATCCGTCATTACCTACTCAACCACAAAACCTATGTTGTGACCAACACCGACCCCTTACACTTCATGTACGTAAAACCTTATCAAAATCAGCGTACCATATGATGGCTTATGATTTTAGCTGATCTTGACCTCAAATTCATTCATCAAAAGTCCATCAAGGGCCAAGCTATCACCAACCAATTGGCTGACACACCTATTTCCAAGGATCAACCCTCTAATTTTGACTTTCCAGATGAGTCGATTGCTACCCTTTCCCTGGACGAACCTCTTTATCAAACGACACTCTTTTTCAAAGATTCCAAGTGTTAACATGGGGTGGGGCTGGCATTATCCTCATTCCTCTTGATGGAGAACCCATGCCTTTGTATTTCAAACTAGATTTTGAATGCACCAACAATATTTCTGAATACGAAACATTCGTACTAGGTCTCCAAGCCACCTTGCCCTAGATGTTAAATCAATCAACATCTTTGGTGATTCTCAATTGGTTGTAAACCAAGTCAATGGTATGTACCAATATCATAACGAGATACTTCAAAAGCATAAACATCATGTAGACATACTTTTGACCACATTTGACCATTACACCCTTCAAACCATCCCACATTCAACCAACAAATTTATAGATACCATGGCCTGCTTAGCTTCCCAAATACTCGCTTCACCTTTCGATTCTACAATATTTGTCACCATACAATGCCTGTAATCACCTTATTATTTACGTCACGGTGTTTACTCAATTGGAACTGCTAGCCCTGACCTAAGTGACCTTTGGTATAAAAAATACTTTGAATACCTTTCTCTTTCCATCTTACCTCTCGATCTCACCCGTAATAGACAACACGCCTTCCTTAAAAGGTCTCTCATTACGTCATTCTGGGGGGGATCCTATATAAATGTGGCTTTGATGGTATTCTCTTACGATGCCTCACAAGTTCTGAAATTCCTTTTACCATTAAGGAGGTTCATGATGGCATATGTGGAGGTCACTTTAGTGGCCTTGCTATTACTAAGTGTATTCTTCACCTAGGCTATTATTGGCCAACCCTTAACCATGATTGTTGTAACTACATCAAATGTTGTGTAAAATGCCAACAACATTCCAATCTTCATCATACACCCAGTCATGCCTTACAGGTCACTCGTGACCTTTGGCCATTCTCTCAATGGGGTTTGGATCTTGTCAAAGAAATCAATCCCCATTCTTCCCAATGCCATCAATGGATCTTCACTGCTACCGAATACTACACAAAATGGGTGGAAGCCATACCACTCACTCCACAAAAGCTGAGGAAATATGTGAGTTCATTAACCACCACATCATTTGTCTCTTTGGTGTTCCTCATCACCTCATCACTGACAATGGAAAACAATTCAAAAACAAAACATTGCAAAAAATTTGTGACACCTTTGGCATTCATCTTAGTTTCTCATCACCTTATTACCCACAAACCAATGGCCAAGACGAATCTACTAACAAAATCCTAAAAAAAAATCTTATGAAAGTGGTTGACGATACTGGGAAGGATTGGCATACGCACATTCCTTTTGACCTATGGGCATACCGCACTAGTATTCACACTTCCACTGTAGCCACACCATTTTCTTTGGTCTATGGTACAGAGATTATTTTGCCTCTCGAAGTCCAGATCCTCTCACTTTTCCTTTCTCTCCATGGCTCACTGATGATGAATTTTGTCATGACCGTTTAACATGGCAAGAGTTATTAGATGAACGTTGTCTTAATGCTCTAGATCACCTTCAAGTTTACCAAAAACGTATCAAATGTGCCTATGAAAAACTTGTTCATGAACGAACCTTCCAAGTTGGTGACCTTGTCTTGAAAGAAAATCAACACGTAACCAAAGTAGAAAAAAGTAAATGGGGAAAATTTGCTCCTAATTGGCTTGGACCATACATCGTGACTCACACCTATGGATCAGGTGCTTATCATTTATCTTCTCTTGTGGGTAAACCTGAACCTGAGCCCCTTAATGCCTTGCATCTTCGACCATTCTATTGTTGACATTTAGTCCTACCTCACCTTTTGTCTCTTTCCATGCTCGTCCCTTGAGCGACATTCACTCCATACACCTCCCTAATGATTAAATAAGAATCATGTGAATACCCGTCACTAGTTATCTTCTCTTAAATATGTGTACCATGACACTGTACATAGCATACTTCTCATGGATACTTTTCATCGACCTTTAGATGAGATCCCATGGTTGTTTCACCTTGCCCTTTGAACAAGATTCTTATCTTTCACCTTGGTCTTGTCCATGACTGCAAAGATGTCACAATGGGACCAAACTCCTTGAGTCAAACTTCTAATAAAAAGATGACTCCCTCAAAAGGACATCTTCCTCTTGACAATTGCTACTATAAATAGAATGTTCCCATGAAGGACAACTATGTAAAGCTCTTCAAAAAAAATAAAAAAATGAGAGCAACCGAAGCTTCCTGCATCGATCAACTTCACGAAGACCTCAAGGAGTTCAATTTTTCCCGTATAGACTTCCCGCATCAATCAGTCTATCTCAACTATAAGTCAAAACACTTAACCTTTTTGTCATGGACTTGCCCATTGTGACCTCAGATCTCTTTCCCGAAGCACATGCTACCTCATACTATATAAAAATTACCTACTCTTCACCCTTTGAACCATGGCCGCTCTCATTTCCTACTGCCTCAAGGGACTTCTTAAAACTTAGACATTTGGTGATCATGTGACTACTTTTCACTATAGAATAGTCCATCATGCAATGTCTTTAGGGTCTTACATTCATCACTTCTACCAAGGTATGATCTACTCGGTATGATCCTACCCAATCAGGGGGCCTTTATTTCCCCCTTTTATCTTTTAACCATCTTTGTTTACGTTTTGATTACCTTATACAGGACTTGGTCCTTGATGCTTACTTTTGGGGTAATATTATTCTTTTTCCACAATCGCCCTAACCTACATCATTTTACCTATAATCTACCCACACCTAGCAGATCTAAACCCACAACATGCCCAAAAACCTACCAACTCATTTTCACACCTCCTCATTTTCTTCCCTAGCTTATGGGAGAACTACATCGGCCTGAGGTCCCTTTTCGCCAGGACTATGTAGGCAGCACTCTGAGGGCATGGGGCCCTTGGAGGTTAGCTCGGCCATTCTCTACCTTAAACAATTCATCTTCCATGTTCCCCACCATTTACACCACATCTCACTTAGTTTCCCTTTTATATACAAAATTAGAAATTAAGCCATATACATAACAAATTGCTTCATATTTTATACATTTATTACACCTACCATTTCTCTATCATCACTATGCATAGATTATACCACATCTCACATATGACCCATAGTATCATTCATTACAAAAAATAATGAATCACAACTTCACCTACTTTCAACACGACCTTGCCTACCAACTTGACTCGACCATGCCTACCAACCTAACTCATCCATGCCTATAACCTGACTCAATCCATGCCTAATCAACCTAACTCATCCATGCCTATAACCTGACTCAATCCATGCCTAGGAAAACCTAACTCAACCATGCCTAACCAATCTGACTCAATCCATGCCTATTACCTGACTCGATCCATGCCTAAACTGACATGACTCCATCATGCCTAACTCACCTAATTTCCATCCATATCAAAACAATAAACCCATATCTCATCTAATACAAATAACAAATCCATATCTCATCTACCACAAGCCATAAACCAATATCTCATAAACACATCAACAAATCACAAAATACCATGTATCTCATCATATAAATCAATAAATGTGTATCTCAATATACATGCCTATCTCATCATGTCCATCATCTCAAAATGTTGGCACGTAGGCTGATATACAATACAAAATGTCATCGGCATGCAGGTCAGTCTCATATATACAAAAAAGAATGAATCAATACAAAATATCTTTAGCACACAGGCTGGTATATGCTCAAAATATACAAATCACTCGTACATCCTCACTGTCTTCGGGACACAGGCAGGCATATGTATAAAAAACCTAGTATACATAAAAAACTAGGTGACTGCATATTAGGCATCTCGCCATATGTCCTCCATCTCTGTTTCACCTGTACCCTCAGCCTCCTGTGTCCCTGTTGGCACCTCACCTAGAGCTAGTCGTCATGCGCTGGTGGTCTCTCCCTGATCAGGCCTCGGAGCTCGTTGACCTCTTGTGCTCTCCACACTATGAGTGTGGGATCTCATCCTCTCACTGGATGCCTGTTGTGCCCTGTACTCGGCATAGGATATGAAATCTATCCCAGCCGCCATAAGCTGGTCCTGATAGTATCTCACCTCACCTAGGGCATCCCATAACCTAGATACAGGCATAGTCTATGGTGGTCCCATAGGTCTCAGCCCCTATACCTACCCTGCAACAACCTACCCTGCGCCTGCCTGTGAACTGGGACCTACTCCTGATGCCAGTGGTGGTGCCCCCTACCCCTATGCCTATATCTGGGCCTATAAGGCCCCAATCTGTGCCTGGGCTATGGCCAACTAGCCCTGTAAACCTGCCACCTGAGCCTGTAAGGCTGCCACCTGACCATTCCCCCTGACCATCTCCATCTCCTCCATCTACCATCTAGGCCTGCAGACTGGCCACCTGTACATGTAGCTCTGCTACCTCTACCTCTAAACCCTCCAGTTGTGTCTGCAGTATACCCAACTAGGTAATCAACGTAGCTACATGCCCCTGTAGGGCATCTCTCTACACTATAATGGTAGCTAGGTCTAGCTGCCCTAGTCAAGGTGGTATGGCTCGTAACTGATCTGCCCACCACTGCTTGCACCTATCTGTATAGCCGACGTCATCTATCCGCCGATCCACTGGCTACTCCTCCTCCCCTGTGGGCACTGTAGGCTGTGGTAGAGGTAAGGGCCTCTCCATGTCATCTCTTCGATACTGTGGGAAGGGTAGAGGAATGTCCTATAAGAGCTTGAAATGTCGTCAGAATCTATCTACCGAGATCATCTCATCCTCCCCGACACAGTGACCCTGTATCCACATATCTAACTAGAGCCTAGCTAGCTCCTCATGCATATGCCTATATGAGGGGAATCCCACATATGGCCTTCATATAATGTCCACTATGGATAATCCCTCCAGTAACTACCGAAAATGGGCCACATCATGTGTCGGCCTATCTGATCTCTGCTCTCCTATCACTGACACCCATCTCCTATATCCCACCCACATAAATATAGGTGGGAATGCATCTAATTAGGGCATCCCTATAGGTCACATGCACACTATGTGCTCATATGCCCAGTAGTGTAGTATAAATGTACAACACAGGCTAAACCTGCATAACCGCCCATATGCCCACAGCTCTCTATATAGCTGCACTAAGAATGGTGGTGCCCAGAAAAAGTGTGTCTCATGCACCATCATATCATGGAGTACCCCCATCAGTGATCTGGGAAAGCATCCATCCTATGCATCTGGCAGTGCATAGCTACACACTACCTCCATCAACAGAACCACTAGCCTCGTCTCATCCAGACGGGCTAGGTACATCTCTCCATAGCTCAAACTAGCACTATGGAATCTCATATCTGCTGGCCCCTCACCAAAAACTGTCCCAATTAGCTCCTCTGAGGCCTCAGAGGAGATAGAGTAAACTTGGGCACCTAATATAGGTAGCTGTAAAATCTAAAACACATCCTCTAGGGTGATAGTCATCTCACCGTCAGTAGGTGGAACGTGTTGGTCGCAGGATCCCATCTATCGATGAGTGCAACCATCAAGATAGGCTACCAAACAACATGTCTGTAGCAATGAACCCCACTCAAGCCCACTACCTCCACATGCTGCAGCTCCAATGGGGTCGCTGCACCGTGCACTGTCACCAGTAGAGGTAGAACCCTATCCCACATATGTAACTACACTCTCCCCTGTATCCAATCCAAGCATGACATTAGTCCACATTTACCATGACCATATTCACCAATTATCATTACCCTCCACCCTATTTTCACCCTACCCATCTCAACTACCTAGCCCACATCACTTTTACACCCTTGTGCCTAAAACTCTGACTGGTATCGGTTCATCCTAACTGACTCCAGTCACCCTTCAACTGGCATTGGTCACCTACTTTGTGACTGATACCAGTTCACCCTTACCGACCACAGTTACCCCTTAACCGGCATCAGTCACCTATTTGGTGACCGATACCGGTTCCACCCAACTGATGCCGACCACACGTGATTGACGCTGGTCACTGTCGTGGAAAAACCCGTGACTTCCCAAAACCCCCCTTTTCTAAAAACCTCCCCCTACCCCTTTTACCCCACCTACAATGACCTAAACTACCCCTAGACCTCTACCCACCCCACCTATACCATTTACTACCCTCCCCCTTCCTCTTTTTTCCTACTATTCCCCCCATACCCAAATTTAATTTTTACCCACCCACAAAAACCAAAAAACCACAAAAACCTACAAATAGCACTAATCTACTCCACTAATCTATCAAATCCACAATGTAGAGTAGGGTGCTTACCTCGTCGCACTGCCGCCGTCTCGGTGGCATATCTTGCCACTGTACCGGTGGCCCGTCCGATCCCTCTCTGGCCTCTGCCATCACCGAATAGCTACTTGTAACCTCCAACCAATCAAATCTCTCACCCTGATCCCATGGAAACGCTACTCACCAACTAAACCCTCGTTCAATCACATTGCCAGCTCACTATCCCGTTTCCTCAAGACACTTTTCTCTCTTTTCTCTCTTTTTTGTCATTTTCTCACTTCACAAATAACAAATGAATAATAAAACGTAGATTTTTTGTTTTTATAACCAAATCGACCTAATCGACGTCGGTTACCCTTGACCAGCATCAGTCACGTGCCCTACCTTACATCGTCATCGGTTATCCTTGACCATCATCGGTCACCCTCACCTGCAAATTACCTTCCCTTTTCCCCTTTTACCCCACCCTTCACCCTGATCATTTACCCCACCCCACCTTTACACAAACCATTTACCTCACCTTCCTAACCTCATCATTTACTACCTCCCTTTGTTCTCCTTTAGGGACTCATTATTTTACCCCTACCTTGGCCTTACCCATGCCGTGACCTAGCTATTTGGACCTGGACCATCACTAGTGACCTTTGACCTCATGTGTTTGCTATACCTTGCGACACTGTTACCTGTGTTGTTGACCTAATGACCTTACCTAGCCTATTACCATGACCATTTATCCTGAACCTACCTTTGGTGTACTGGAACATACCTAAACATTCCTGCACCTAACCTACGTTGTGTTTCCTGACCATATCCTATACCTTGGATATCAGAATCACTTCAACCTTGTTTGGATAAACCTATCGACCTTAGATGATGTAGAGTTTACCTTCTCTTCAACCTGGTAGTGTGTTGCATTTTATCTGTGTGCGTGTGTTTGACTGTTGCTACCTTTGACCCAGACCCATTACCTAGAATGGCCCAAGTAGACCTTTTACCCTTTTCCCCTATGCCCACCTACCTTTTCCTCACATTCACCTTTTTATCAAACCACTCACCAATTCTTCCTTCGGCCTCGTCAATTCCTGGTTTGAGGGGGATCACCTTCACCCACACATGGGGCAACCACATCTTATTTTTGTTAGCGTTGCTTACCAATACAAGCTACTTAACAAAAAGGGGCAAAATTTAGACACTAAAATTAGGTCACACTCCCCTTTGCTCCCTTGACAAATAAACACCCTTCATCGCATTCACCTAGCCATGGCCCCCTTCACCCCACTACTATTAATTTAATTAAATTAATTCATTATCCTCACTATATTTATTATTTAAATATCTTATTTTAAATAATATCCACACATATAGTTCACTTAGACACCTCACCAAACCAACTCAACCTAAGACCTATTCTTAGTAAGTTGCCATAACTAAGTAAGACTTACCCAAACCCAAAAATCAATGCCTACATTCCCTCTAACCAAATTACCACATGCTCATAAGAGGCTCTCAGTCTAATCCGTGGGTTAACAACATAAAATCTGAGGAGATCAAGAGGATCTCTCTAGTTTAGTAAACCTAGGAAATCCTACCTTGACCGATGCTGGTTACCCCTAACCATCGCTGGTTAAGTTGGAACTGCCGTCGGTTACCCTTTTAACCCTAAAACAACCTTATTCTCAAGGTTGGAAGTTAGAAGGAAGAACCAAAAGGTTGGTGAGCATTAACACATCTCAAAGAGATAACACATCTTCAGAGAGTGAATTCCAGCGAGAATCCACATGCAAGGAAGGATATCAAACATCTTTTCCTGCACATCCATCCCAGCCATGATTTGATCTAACCAAGCAAAGAGCAATGTACATGTAGTCCATGCAGAATATTTCCTTTAATTGGTGATCACTTGCAACCTTCAAACACCTCATTAGCACCTCCATCCGTCACTCACAGGCATTTAAGACTAGAATCCAAGTAATTATAATGTCATACTTTTATGGTTTATTTCATTTCATCATCATTTTATCATCTATTGTTTACCTGGTCACCTATTTTCCTTCTCCAACATTTCCACCTCCATATACCCATTAAAACCTCACAAAATCCTACCCCAGTCACCCAATACCTCATCCCAACCAACCAAAGTCCTTTGTGCAATCACAAAGGAGACCCAAAGCTTGTTCTATGGCATTTCCAGATTTCCACAGTAACCAGCACCGGTTACACCTGACCGTCGTTAGTTACCCTCAATTGACATCGGTCTCTATATTTTCCCATACAGCCCAAAATAGAGACCAACCCACCAAATTTCATTTCACCCTCATCCACTTGTGATCTACCGAAAACCTCTGTCAAACCTAGAGAACCCTAAACCAATCATTTGACCTCTGGATTCTATTCTAGCTTAGCCTGTTAGATTAGATCTATTTCTTATTGTGTTTTAAGTGAGATACCTAAATCATTTCAAATTACAATAGGATTTACTTTGTTTACAACATTAAATTGTTTAAAACAGTGGACTGACATCCATCTAGGAAGTATCACACTTCCTGGATCTAGCATACGCTAGGCAGTTCACTGCTCATATTGTTTAATTCCTTCTAGTGGTCTTGCTTTACATTACAGGTAGTTCCTCCTAGCCAAAAGGAAGCTCTCACAATCAGCTATGGATTTGGAAGTCATACACGTGTAATAACCCATCAACCAACATTTGAACAGGTATTCCTCCTATGCCCATTACCCTATTTGTTTCATCAAAACTTCAAAGAAACGATCTAAGAATCAGGTGAAACAAACAACTGGAAAATGACACAAGCTAACCAATACCGGTTAGGGTAAACCAATGCCAGTCACAGGTACCGTGGTCGGTCACTATGAAAAGTGGACAGTTGGTCAAAAACAAGGTATAAGGCCAAATTTGACAGGTATGCCAAATACTGATGAGATTTACAAGGTCAATGTATATAATAAGAGTGACAGGGACTCTGAATAGTTGAAGAAGGTGAATAGGTGTCCTTTTGGGTAGGTTAACCAAAATGACAGTGAACTAACACTGGTTGGGTACAACTGATGATGGTCAAAGGGTAACCAACGACGATTGTTGGATCGACACCAGTTACTGTGAAATTGAAATAGTGATGAAGAAAATATGGTTGTGGGTTAAAATTTGATTTGGAATCAGACCCAGAATTCTGAGAATGATGAGAATATGGTCCAGGCACACTCAGATGAAGCTGGAATACACCAACTATGATGAGGAGCGTGCAAGGATAAAAAGGAAAAATCTAGAGTGTAACCTCTCACCTCAAAACGCAAGCCAAGCAGAAACACTAAGAAAAATTTGATCCTAAGAGTTCTTTTTCTATTATGTTTGTTTAGCTTATGCTATTTAAGGACCGAATCATCAACTGTAGAATAGAGTTTTTTGGTGAGGATGGCTTCCTACAAAAAAGGAGATCTACAAGGAGAGGTTTCAGGTATGTTATAATGGGGGTGGACCTCGCTCTGAAATATGACTCGATAGAGAAACGAGCTAGGTGCCCACTGTGCTGTGATCACGTGATCACCTATAACTTCTTCCAGGTAAGATGTTGTTTAAGAATGTGTGTATTTTAAATATTTTTAAGGTTTGGTAAGACTCAGAGAGAGAGAGAAAGAGAAAGAAAGTGCTTTCTATGATTCGTTTGTCAACCATCAGCTGGGAATGACATCAAGTGTATAGGTTTCCCTCAATTAATGTGAGCTAATGCAGAAAATCAGAATGAAATGCAATGATTTTAAAGCCCAAATCAAAATATGGAACTTGATGACACAATGAGAGGAATAGGAGAAAGTATGATCTTTCACTAATGCACTGCAAATGAAATAGAAGAAGAGTTTTTTTAAGCACCAAAACACGATTGCTTTGAGACAATAGAAAGAAAAGAAGATTCCAAGGAAGAAATTTTAATGTGAGAACCTTTTAGAAAGGAAACAAACATGCAAATTTTCACCAAGGAATGAATGAATGCAAGGAACCCCGAATGGGTCCCATCGGGCATGCCAAAATGTTTCACCTGATTCTTAAATGTTTCTTAAAAATTGATGAAATAGATAGGGTAATGGGCATAGAAGGAATGCCTATCGAAATGCTGGTTGATAGGTTGTTGCACGCGTATGAATTATGAATCCAAAGATGATCGTCAGAGCTTCCTTTTTTCTTGGAGGAACTACTTGAAATGAAACACAAGACCACCAAATAAAAGTTAAACAATATGTGCAGTGGATTGCCTAGCGTGTGCTAGATCCTGGAAGTGTGGTACTTCCTGGAAGGGTGTCCATCCACTGTTTAAAATAACTTATTGCTGATAATAAAGTAAATCCTACTATAGTAAAAAATGATTTAGGTATCTCATTCATCTACAATAAGAAAATTCATTCACAACAGGCTAGGCTATAATTGAATCTGAAGGTCAAGGTCACTGTTAGGATGTTGTTATTAGTCAGGGTAAGATTCTTGTCAGTTTTAGGTATTTGGTGGTGGTTTTAGGCTTTGATCTAGGTTTATGATAAAAGACATAGAAATTGACATCGGTTGAGGTTAACTGGTGATGGTTATGGGTGCCGGCATTGGTATGGTCGGAGTACAGGAAACTCAATAAGACTTGGCTGGGTGATAGATCTAGGATTAGATGAAGGTGGAAGGGCAATGGTGAGATTCGTATGGATCCTGGAGATGCACAGGAATGATGAAAATATGGGTATAAATAGTTCAATGGTGCGGGTAAAGAGGTGGTTGATTTTGCATGGATATAAAATGGTGGGAAATGGAAATGAAAGAAGAAACTAGTAACAAATGTAAAAGGATCTACTCAAATGACAAGGAACCAATACAGGCTAACAAACTTACTATTTATATGACCTTGATGCCTGGTTGGTAATGGTGGGTGATCAAATGGACTTGGTGTAGTGTTGGCTCTTCCCCAGATGCTCCTGTGAAGACAAGTGGCTATGTGATTGCTTTTTCTACTGGCTATGGGTGTTCTGATGCTTGTATGGATGTTGGTTCTGCTTGCATGCAGCTCTGGTTTTGTCACTTGTTCTCAGAAGATCTTCCTCTTTCTCAGAAATTTTCCAACCTCAAAATAAGGTTGTTTTGGGAGTTAAATGGTAACTGATGGTGGTTCCGGCTTAACTGGTGGTAGTTAAGGGTAACCGACATCAGTTAGGGTGGGATTTCCTAGGTTTACTAAACTAGGTAGATCCCCTTGATTTTCTGGAATCTCATTTTGTTTTAGTCCATGGATCAGACTAGAAGCTTCCTTGTAACATGCGGGAATGTGGTTAGAGGGAATGTAGGCATTGATTTTTAGGGTTTGGGTAAGTCTTAGTTAGTTATGGAAACTTATTAAGAATAGGTCTTAGGGTGAGGTGGCTAGATGAGGTGGATGTGTGGGCATTATCTCAATTAGGATATTTAAATAATAAATATGGTGAGGATAATGAATTAATTTAATTTAAATAATTAAATTAATATTAAAGTGGGGTAAAGGGAGCCATGGTTAGGTGAATGTGTTCAAGGTATTTATTTGACGGGGGACCAAGGAGAGTGTGACCCAATTTTGGTGTCTACATTTTACACCTTTTTGTTGCGTAGATTGTATTGGTTAGTGACACTGACAAAAATAAGGTGTGGTTGCCCTATGTGTGGGTAAAGGTGATCCCCCTCAAAATAGGAATTGACGAGGCCACAGGTAGAATCGGTGAGTGGTTTGATAAAAGGTGAACGTCATGAAGAGGAAGGTGGGTGATGAGGGAAAAAGAAAAAATGTCTACTCGGGTAATCTAAGTAATGGGTTAGGGTCAAAGGTAGGAACAGTAAAATGCACACACACGTATAAACTGCAACATAGTACCAAGTTGAAGAGCAGACAAATGCTACATTGTATAAGGTTGATAGGTTTATCCAAACAAGGGTGAAGTGATTCCAGTATCCAAGGTATATGATATGGTCAAGAAACATGACAAAGGTTAGGTGCAGGAACGTTTAGGTATGTTCCAGTATACCAAAGTTAGGGTCAGGATAAATGGTCACAACAAAAGGAAAGGAAAGGTCATTAGGTCAATCAATACAAGTAACATTTCCGTAAGGTATAGTGAACACATGAGGTCAAAGGTCACTAGCAGTGGTCCAAAGCCAAGAATCTAGGTCATGGCACGGGTAGGGTCGAGGTATGGGTAAAATAACGAGTCCCCAAATGAGAATGAGGGTAGGTAGTAAATGATGAGGTTAGGAGGGTGAGGTAAAGGGTCAGGGTAAAGGTTGGGTGTGGAAAAAGGAGGGACGGGAAGAGTAATAGGGTGAAATTGGGGGCAATGTGTAAGAGAGGGTGACCGATGCCAGTCAAGAGATCCCTTGATTTTCTAGGATCTCGTTTCCTTTTAATCCGTGGATCAAACAGGAAGCTTCCCTGTAACATGCGGGAATGTGGTTAGGGGGAATATAGGCATTGATTTTTAGGGTTTGGGTAAGTATTAGTTAGTTATGGAAACTTACTAAGAATAGGTCTTAGGGTGAGGTGGCTAGATGAGGTGGATGTGTGGGCATAATCTCAATTAGGATATTTAAATAATAAATATGGTGAGGATAATGAATTAATTTAATTTAAATAATTATTAATATTAAAGTGGGGTGAAGGGAGCCATGGTTAGGTGAATATGTTCAAGGTATTTATTTGACGGGGGACCAAGGAGAGTGTGACCCAATTTTGGTGTCTACATTAAGTGATCTCTCCAATGGATTTGTAGAAGAAATGCATTTGGTGATACTCGTGTATCGGTAAACATTCAGTAAGAATATGTGCTATAATGAAATAAAGTTATCACCAACATGCACCATAGGAGATGTAGGTTTTTTTGTTTCCCTTCTCATTGTGTTTCTCCTTCTTCTTCCATGTGTTTTTTTCATTTGTTTCTTGGTTGTGATTTTATGTTTTTAGTGTAGTGACTATATAACCCAATGGATAAAACATTGGTTTGTTACTCCATGATATGTTTGAGATTCTGGAGTTCCTTCTTGCCTCGTTCTCATTTCATGTCAAACCAAGGCAAGTCCCAGAGTATGAGATAGTTTTTGCCATATGAAATTTCATTGCATTTTATATGGCAACCCCATTGAAATTTTTTCGCTTTCTAGTCAAATTGGTCAAAGTAGTCAAAATTGTCAAAACTGCCCATTGTCAAATATCAAATTCAACGGATGGTTTCGGAAGCCTCTGAGCACTTCAAAAGTCTTGGTTATAGTCACCATAAAGGTATTATATTATTTTACATGATCAAATGAATTAGGAAGCATTTTAAGAACTTTTGGATAGTTTTTGGGAAGTTTTCCTCACAGGTTCTATTTGACAAAAAGGAGTTATCCATTTTTCCCCTTGGTAAAATGGACAACTTGAAAAAATTGGACCTAGTTAGTTTCATGGGATCTTAGTGGAGAATTTGAAAAATTCAAGTATTTTCCATGTTTTGGGAACTTACATTGCTTTGGAGGACTTAGAATCATTTTGATGCATTCCTCTTCTCTTTTAGCTTCAAGATCCAATACTTAGTCAATTTTTGAGTAAAAATGATAAAATTTGAAAAAATGGATTTGGGACACTTCTTCTCATCCGCACCCAGGGCCGTAGTTCATATTTGACCTTAATAACTTAGAAAAAATGGAAAAAGGTTCAAATACGGTGTTATGTAGTCATTTCAGTTTTTGGAGGCCATCAAGGAACAAGTTCCATAGGGCCTTGAGTTCTTTGAATCCATGAAAATTATGAAGTATAAAGGATTTTTGGTGGCTATAGTGTAATATGGGTAAATCAGGTCTTGACAAAAAAGGAGGTACAAGTTCTCCAGACTCACATGTTCCCCACACAAGCCATCGAGCCGAAATGAAAATGAACTGAAAAAATGGCTAAGTGTTTGGTATATTGCAGAAAATCATTGAGTTGTGGGCACTAGGTAGTCAAGCAGTACATGTTCCCTAGGCTCACTTGTTCCCAAATCCTTGATTGAGCTGAAAAACTGAAAAAATGGATAATTTTTCAAAGTATGTGGAGAAATCAGATAATTTTTTCCTAAGTAGAATGTTTTCTAGTGGGTACAATGTTCCCCACACTTGATTTTTATTCACAATATAAAATTCTAACATTTTTTGGGAAATGTAGAGTTTGGGAGCCTAGACAGTACAAGTACCATGGGGATACGAGTTCCTTATGGGACCAAAATCCTCTCACAATGAAGGAAGATTGAGCTTGGTGAGCTCCGGGTTGATTTTCCAGCACCAGAAAAGTAAATCCAGAATCACACCAAATAGAAAAAGGAAAATGGGAGTAATGCAAGATTGTGACCTATAGCAACTACTAAGCAATGGTTCCCAGAAAATTCACAAAGCTCGGCAGAGAGAAACTCAAGGTTTTGACCCATTCTAACTATAAAGCAAAGATCTTCCCAAATCCCAAGAAAAGCAATATAGTCTCAAAACTCCGCAAAATAAGGTGAAGGGAGTAATGTGGGGATTTGACCCCCATTGATTGAAAAGTAAGTGGGGTTCATAAAAATGTAAGTAGAGCTACTCCAAAATCCTGAAAAGAAGAAAAATTGAAGAACTATGTGGAAATGTAATGTGGCATTACTCCGAAGTAATGCTCACTCGAAATCCCAAGAAAATTAGTTGCAAAAACCCACCAAGAAAAGAGGGATAAGGAGAGTAATGAGGAAATGTGATGGTGAATAACTGTGAAGTAATGCTCAAGTAAAAAACCCTAAGTAAAGTGGTTGATCTCAAAAAACCTGCAAAGAAGGTAGAGTAACCCGGGGATGCAACCCCCACCGATTGCAAAGTAAGTGGGGCTTAAATCCATGAGTAGAGTAACTCTGAAAGCTCGCAAAGTAGGACCAAGGAGGAAAGAAGTAAAGTAGTTGCACCTCTAAACCCATCAAAAAGGAAAAAATCAAGAAGTAATGTGTAAAAATGATGTTGCTTTACTACTTAAAGTAAATAAGAAAAGTAGTCCCCAAATCCCTTAAAGAAAAGCATGAGTAAATAGTGGCACCTCTGATTCCCACAAAACAAGATGGGAGTAAATGGTAATAAATCTTGACTCAGAGCTCCATTTTTCACAAAATTGGACTTTTTGGAATCATTTCTTCATGCTCTGAATCATGAAATCCAAAAATTAGGATTTTGGAGGGTATAAATTGGTGAAAATAAGAAAAACGTGGGAATAGCATATTTCCTTGGGATCCAAGTAAAAAACCAGCCAAACGTCAATCATCCTTTGTTGGTAATCATTTTTGAGCTTCTAGAAGGGATGAGACCAATGAAAACAAGCTTTGGATTCCTCTCTCTCTCTCTCTCTTCTCTCTGGGATCAATAAATGTAAGTGCTAAGGAACATTTTTGGGGAGGATTTTTCATTTAATGTAAATTTGTCAAAAAAATTCTAGAACAATGTTGAGTTATAGGCCTTTGATTTGAGTATTCTGGAAGAATATCCTTGTCTTTATTTTGCAATTATAATGAATTGTACATACATTTAATTAATAAATCCATATCTTTTTCCTATACTCTGCCCTCTCTGTGTTTTATTGCATTTTCCTTTCCTTTCATT